>JAQPPZ010016599.1:2485882-4971765 GCA_028583015.1 Wollemia nobilis
GCCATGCTTTCTCGTGTCCCAAAGGAGAGGAGAACGTGCAAGGTGGAGTCAAAAGATAATAACACCTCCGTAATGACCCAGGTAAATTAGACAAGAGAGGGAGGTTGGTTACTCTTTAGAAGATACGTGAATAAACAAAAAAAGGGGAGATTGAGTAAAAAGGGATGGCTGGTTTTATTTGACTATAATATTTTGCAATACTGAGGTTGTTCAATCGGTTGCTATGTTGGTTGGAGAGAATACAAATGGTACCAATTTCTAGCTTGGAACTCTTTGAGACTTTTCCAGGAAAGGTATTTTGCAGCTTATAGCATAGCATCATCAGGACTAAGTCTAGGTATTAAAAATTAGAATATTTTTTTTACTCATGTCATATTTATGGAATTCGAATGGTTTGAATCAAATTATGATGGAATAGGATAGTCAAAGTAAGTCTTACGAAAGGTGAGATATTTATAACAACGGAAGAAGTATGAAATGAAGCACAAGTAAATGAATGTGGGACCATGGAGAACATTCGTGTAAGTGGAGGCGCCAACATGGAGAGTGCGCGAGGAGACAAGGTTGAATAGCCAGTAATGCTGGCATAAGAGTGGGGGAGTTTTTTGAGAGGTGCAAAGGACAAGAGTCATGCACAATGGCAATCGTAGGAGAGCGCATGGGAAAGGAGGTCAAAACCAATGCTTTTATATTTGCAGAGGAGGTCGAAAGGTGTGGTTGCACTAGGAGTCAGTTGAATATTGTTTGCTAGTGAGAATGTGTGAGGCGAAGAAACACCAAGGGAAGAATTCTGAAGTGCAAAAGAGAGAAGGAAAGAAAATCAACCACTAATGGCAAACATGGCCAATAATGTAGCAACAACATAAAAACAAAAGTGCAAACCATTTTTGGGTGACAGGAAGGAGGACCTAGAATGCAATATTTGGACATGCGTGACAATATGGCAAGCAAATGGAGTGGATGATGAAGGATTGTGGTTGAGACTGTTTTTGACAACATTGCAAGGGATTGCAATGGACTGGCACTTAAAGAGACAAAGGACAAACCCCTTCACCACATGGGAACGATTGACAATCGAATTTGGCAAGGAATTCAAACTACTCCGAGATTATATATCACTAGAGATATCTACACCATAAAGCAAAAAAAGGATGAAGATGTTGAGTCTTACAATAGAAGATTGAAGGAACTCATCAACAAAATGGAAGTCACACAAGTAGACGAGTTGCATAAGCAATGGTTACTAGATGGGATGAAGGTAGTACCACCAACTACCTATCAGGAAGCGTTAGATAGAGCCATGAATATTTAAAGTGAAGCCAAATAGACAACAAGAATATTGAGTCATTGTAGAGATGAAGATTCAGACAGTGACCAGGATGACTTGCATGTGGCGATCCAGGCCATATGGAAAAACCTAGAGAGGATGGTACCTAATGTGAAGAATAAAAAGGAGAAACATGATATTTGGTGTTTAGACTGCAATGTAGGACACAAATATTTCTTGTCCAAAGGATGCCTTTTGTAACATCTATGAAGTCATACGACATGCAATTTGTAACATTGCCAATCAAGTATTGCAATCATGGGCGGAAAAACTTGAACAACCAGAAGTTGAATGTGTGTGGAGTCCTCAAGAAGAGGATAGTCCAAGTAAGTCTTACGAAAGGTGACAGGTTTCTAACAATGTAAGAAGTATGAAGTGAAGCACAAGCAAATGAAGGTGGGGTCATGGAGAACGTTCATGTAAGTGGAGGCACCAACGTGGAGAGTGCACGAGGAGACAAGGTTGAATAGCCAGTAATGTTGGCATAAGAGTGGGGGAGTTTTCTGAGAGGTGCAAAGGACATGAGTCATACACAATAGCAATCGTAGGAGAGTGCATGGGCAAGGAGGTCAAAACCAATACTTATATATTTGCAGAGGAGGTCGCAAAGTGTGGTTGCACAAGGAGTCAATTGAAGATTATTTTCTAGTGAGGATGTGTGAGGTAAAGAAATAGCAAGGGAAGAATTTTTAAGTGCAGAAGTGAGAAGGAAAGAAAATCAACCACCAATGGCAAACATAGCCAATAATGTAGTGACAACAT
Source organism: Wollemia nobilis (assembly GCA_028583015.1). Classification (NCBI taxonomy): domain Eukaryota; kingdom Viridiplantae; phylum Streptophyta; class Pinopsida; order Araucariales; family Araucariaceae; genus Wollemia; species Wollemia nobilis. The sequence continues at coordinate 2,487,972 of JAQPPZ010016599.1, forward strand.
AAAAGTAAAAGTGCGAACCATTTCTAGGTGACGGGAAGGACCTAGAACACAATAATTCAACATGCGTGACAATATGGCAAGCAAATGGAGTGGATGATGAAGGATTGTGGTTGAGACTGTTTTCGACAACATTGCAAGGGATTGCAATGGATTGGCACTTAAATAGACAAAGGACAAACCCCTTCACCACATGGGAACAATTGATAATTGAATTTGTCAAGGAATTCAAACTACTTCGAGATTATATATCACTAGAGATATCTACGCCATAAAGCAAAAACATGATGAAGATGTTGAGTCTTACAATAGAAGATTGAAGGAACTCATCAACAAAATGGAAGTCACACAAGTAGACGAGTTGCATAAGCAATAATTACTAGATGGGTTTTTGCCAAAGTACAAGAAGATGAAGGTAGTACCATCGACTACCAATTAGGAAGCATTAGATAGAACCATTAATCTGGAAAGTGAAGCCAAATAGACAAAAACAAGATTGAGTCATTGTAGAGATGAAGATTCAGAAAGTGATCGGGATGACTTGCATGTGGAGATCCAGGCCATATGGAAAGACCTGGAGAGGATGGTACATGATGTGAAGAATGAAAATGAGAAACATGATATTTTGTGTTTAGACTGCAAGGCAGGACACACAAATATTTCTTGTCCAAAGGATGGCTTTTGTAACATCTATGAAGTCATACGACATGCGATGAGAGACTACCTATTCAATTTGAGATGTTCTAGGCACCAAACCTTGTAGGTGTATAAAGAGGAGAAAAAAGAGAAACCCAATGCTTCTAAGAGTGGGCAAGCAGTGACAAGTGGTAGTTTTATAAATAACCATTGAGGAAGAAGACAACTACAGAGGGGCAATTAACAACTAGGAAGACAAAGTTGATTGCAATATGATTTGGATGGAAGGTATATCATGCAATGTTGAAGATGACAAGTGGGGGCACTTTAAAAGAAATTTTCAAAATCAACCAGTTGGGGAGAATGTCGAAGAAAATTGTTGAAGCAAAGGAACACTAATAGAAAGAAGAGATAACAAAGATAAAAAAATAGGTGGTGGCCCATGGTTTAGAGGGAGAGATGCACTTTTTTAATACTATTACAATCTAATCACACATTTGTTTCATGAAACTTATGTTAACACAATACCACCCTAGATTTTTAAAGGCATATTTCCTTTATTAATATGTGACTATATAACTTGTTATAAAAATTCAACAAAATACCTCCGTAGATTATAAAAAGTATTGACATATAAAGTTGTAGTCCCTCTATAATTTTTAAAAAAATTATGTTATAAGGCCAATCAATTCATTACTTGTTGTTATTCTTTAGTTTTAATTTTCACTCATGCGCAATGTTACCACCATTTCATAGCAACTTATGGCTTTCTTAATATAAATTACTCCACATAGGGTTTGCAAGTTTGGAACTTGGTGTTGAGCAAGGTGCAGCAATAGTATTGTCATTGTTGTCAACACAGTCAGACAGATCGGTTGATGCAGTGAAACAGGAGTTAGGGGGAGATTGTTGAGCAAGGTGCAACAACAATATTGTCATTGTTGTCAACACAGTCAGACAGATCGGTTGATGCAGTGAAATAGGAGTTAAGAGATTCTTAAGAGAATGTACAGTGATTTTCCAAAAGATCGGAGTTGTCTTGTTGTCAACACAGTCAGACAAATCGGTTGATGCAGTGGAACATGAGTTAAGAGATTCTTTAGAGAATGTACAGTGATTAGAGATTCTTTAGAGAATGTACAGTGATTTTCCAAAATATTGGAGTGGCCCATATGCAAAAGATCAAAGAAAAAGACAAGTAAGAAAATTGTCGCGATATCGCGACATGTTGAGAAGAAAGAAAAACTGTCACGATATCGTGACATGTTTGAAGAGAAAGAGCAAGAAAGGAAAACTGTCGCGATATCACGACATGTTGAGAAGAAAGAAAAATTGTCGTGATATCGTGACATGTTTGAAGAGAAAGAGCAAGAAAGGAAAACTGTCGCGATATCGCGACATGTTGAGAAGAAAGAAAAACTGTCGCGATATCACGACATGTTTGGAGAGAAAGCGCAAGCAAGAAAAAGTGTCATGATTTCGTGACATGTTGAAAGAAAAAGAGGCAAGTAGAAAAAGTGTCGTGATTTCGTGACATATTGTAAGAGAGATAGTACGAAAGAATAAGTGTCACGATTTCGCAACATATTACAAGAGAGATAGTACGAAAGAAAAAGTGTCGCGATTTCGTGACATATTGCAAGAGAGAGAGTTCGAAAGAAAAAGGTGTCGTGATTTCACGACATGTTTCATTTTTGCGGGCTAAAGCAAAGAGAAAGAGGAGAGAGAAAAACGTGTCACGATTTCGTGACATGTCTCATTTTTGTGGGCCAAAGCAAAGAGAAAGAGGAGAGAGAAAAAGGTGTCGTGATTTCGTGATATGTTTCATTTTCGCAGGCCAAAGCAAAGAGAAAGAGGAGAGAGAAAAAGGTGTCACGATTTTGTGACATGTTTCATTTTCGTGGGCCAAAGCAAAGAGAAAGAGGAGAGAGAAAAAGGTGTCGCGATTTCGTGACATGTTTCATTTTTGTGGGCCAAAGCAAAGAGAAATAGGAGAGAGAAAAAGGTGTCACGATTTCGTGACATGTTGCATTTTTGCGGTCCGAAGCGAAGAGAAAATGCAAGGAGGAAAAAGTGTCATGATATCGCGACATGTAGCATTTTCGCGGTCCAAAGCGAAGATGAAGGCAGAAGAGGAAAAGTGTCACGATTTCACGACGTGTCGCATTTTCGTGACTTGAAAAGTGCAGGAAGACAGAAAAGGAAAAGTGTCACGATTTCATGACATGTCGCATTTTCGCGACTTGAAAAGAGCAGAAAGGCCAAGAAGAAAAAGTGTCGCGATATCGCGACATGTCGGGTTTTCGCAACCCGAAGGCAAGAGAGAGAGTGTAGGAGAAAAAGTGTCGCGATATCGCGACATGTCGGATTTTCGTGACCCGAAGGCAAGAGAAAGAGCAAAGGAGAGAAAGTGTTGTGATATCATGACATGTCGCATTTTCGCAACTAAAGGAGAAGAGAGAAAGTAAGAAGGCAAAAGTGTCACGATATCGCGACATGTGTTTTCACTGGTACAAGAGCAAGAAGAGTAGCAAGGAGGTGACAGTGTCGTGATATCGCGACATGTTATGTTTTTGCTGGTACAAACCAAGACGAATAGCAAGGAGGCAAAAGTGTCGCGATATCGCGACATGTTGTGTTTTTGCGGGTACAAGTCCGAGAAGAGGACAAAGAGACAGAAGTGTCACAATTTTGCGACAGGTCATTTTTGCACGAGCTAAGAAGAGAACCCAGCTGAAATAAGATATGTGACAGTTAACTAAAGTTGGTACGACAGTTACAGATGTAGTTACAGAAGAAAAATCATGTAGCTAAAATAGGAAGAGCTAACTGAAGTTAGTACGATGGTTACAGGTGCAGATGCAGAAGAAGAACATGCAGCTAAAATAGGAAGAGCTAATTGAAGTCAGTACAATGGTTACAGGTGTAGACACAAAAGAAGAACATGCAGCTAAAATAAGAAAAGTCAGTAAGACAGTTACAGGTGTAGTTACAGAGAACTTTGTTATAAAAGGAGGTCTGCGTGGAGTATTACTGAGTTGTTGTAGAGAGTGAAAGTGTTGTGAAAAGAGGGCTAGAAGAGTGTCATAAGAGAGCGTTAAGCAGAGCCATGAGAGCCATAAGAATGCTGTAAGAAGCGCAACAAGAGGGCTATAAAAGTGTAGTAAGCAGAGCCGTGAGAGTTGTAAGAATGCTATAAGAAGCGCAGCAAGAGGGCTGTAAGAGGGCCGTAAAAGTGCAGTAAGCAGAGCCGTAAGAGTGAGTGGTGTTTTGGTGAATAGCAAGAGAGGTTGGGTTAGCAATAGACCAGTCAGGGTCTTGTGTAAGCAAAGGCATATTTATGTCAAACTTATAGTTTCAAAATTGCAGTCTGAGTTGGTGCTTGGAATCAGGGGTTGGTGCTCCTTTTTGTTGGTGCAGATAAATTAGGGGTTGGTGCTCCTTTCTATTGGTGCAAATAAATCAGGGGTTGGTGCTCCTTTCTGTTGGTGCAGATAAACTAGGGGTTGGTGCTCCTTCCAGTGGGTGCTGGTAAACTATTTGTAAAATTGGTATTTTGCAAAGGCTGGATTTGGATGGGAGTCCAAGCAATCATTTTGAGGAGTAGCCAAATTGGTGAACCTCGTTACATCGTGTGTTGTGAAATGCTTTCTTGTTATATTTGCTTTATGTGATTTTAATCTTTCATTGTTTTGGCTTTAAGAGTTGAAGTTTTAAGTTTCAAAAGAGCCACACTGATTCACCCCCCCTCTTAGTGTCATTGTGAAACTATCAATTGGTATCAGAGCCAGTTTCCATTGTCAGGCTAAATCAGCTAGGGTTGATCTTGGATTAGTACGCAATGGGTAAAAAGTATAGATATTCCTCCAATAAGGCATCTCAATCATTTTCAGTTCTTGTGGAAGAGAAAATTGAACCAGAAAAGATAGAAGAAGTGAATTCTGAAGTATGTGATGAAAACCTTGAGCCTAAAGTAGATCTAGAAGGTGAGTTGATCGTTGCACTTGAAGAGTTGGGTATAGAAAATAAAAAGAACAAAAGACTGTCCAAGAAGTTGGAAGAATATGGGGATAATATTGAGGATCTCTTCTTACAAATTCAGAAAGCCAAGAAAATAGAAGAAGCCTTGAAGTCACGCTTGGATGATAAAGGCGATGTGTGGCAAACGTGAAGAGGAATCTAACAAAGTTATTAGTGATCTAAAGCTACAAGTAGAAGAGTCCAAAAGGACTGAAGAAACTCTCGAGTCACGGATCAATGAGAAAGAGATTGTTTGTTGCAAACAAGAAGAGGAGATTATTTCATTGAGGAAACAACTAGAAGAGGCCAATACAAATCTCAAATTTGAGAAGAGCACAGAGTTGCTAGATAAAATGATAAGGCAACAAAGAAGCCCAATGGTTAATCTTGGTCTTGGATGTGAAGCTGAACAACCTTCATCTTCTAAGTTTGCAGAGAAGAAAAAGTCCACTACTGAAGGATCAAAGCAAGAAAAGCTTGAAGCTGAATCTTCAAAAGGAAGAAAATCTCAAAGGAGATCTATAGCAAAGCAACCAAAACAAAAGAGGTTCTATCACTCTCACTCTATTCATAATAATTCTTTTAATGGCTATTGTTTTAGATGCAACCATTATGGTCACAAGGCAATTTACTATGGATTGAATAATAGATCAAAGAGTTATGCTGGTAGAAATACATCTATTATTTCGGTTGAACACCATGTGCAATGTTTTAAATGTAATGGTCATGGGCACATAGCAAGGTTTTGTCCAAGAATTTCTGTATCTAATCTAAGGCAAGACAGTAGATTTCATCAGACACAAAGATTACAACACAGACAGGGAAGAAATCATGTGCATCAAAGAAAGGAAAATAATCATCCATCAAGGATGCACAAGAGACAACCACGTAGTAGAAATGATTTTTCACCTTTGATGGATTATGCAGTAGAATGTTATAACTGTCATAATTTTGGGCACACTACAAGAAATTGTTGAAGTACATTTGCATCTAATCAATTTCAGGGAAGAAAATTTCAACCAAATGGATTGAGACAAAATAGAAGATTTTTCGAAAAACATGCACAAGCTACTGAAAAAGAAAAGTCAAAACAAGAGCCCAAAAATGTAATCAAACCAGAGTGGAGAAAGAAAGAAGAAAGGGAATCGTATCTCCTTGAACTGAAGGAGACTACTCTGCTATTGCACTAAGCAACTCCAGGTAGCACATCCTCAGGGGAGCAATCTTGAAGGTTCATTTTAATGCTCCTATGTATTTGTTTGGTTATCTGAGGATGAAAGGCAAGTAGTCAAGGAAGTTGTCGTATAGTTGTCGAAGTGTGTTTTCAGTTCATGTAGTTGTTTGTGGAAGTGTCGTGAAGGGTGGTGATTAAATTGAGAGATGTCATTATTGGAAGTATTGCTATATGTCATTGTTGTACTGTTGATTTTTCTTACTGCCACTTGTCCAAAGTTAAGGATTATAATAGTTCGAGATAATTTGGTTAGTGAAAGAATGTTGCCCTAGCCGCACATATGTGTTTCGATAAAAGTAGTGTGTATTTGAACTACACATTGACGTGAAGATTGTTAGATCTATTATGACGTTGTGGTGAAAAATATTGAAGTCTGATTATTGATTCATGTTTAAGCTCATCAAGATGAGCAACTTTGCTTTGTAAGGTCTAGAAGTATGACTTTGAGTAAGGTGCACTATAGTTGGCTGTGAAGTGTTTGACAAAATGTTATCTCCTGATTCGAACAGTTGAAAGTAAGGTGTGACCAGCGGTGACTGTAGAAAACATAGACCAAGTTGAAAATGCAAAAAGGGATTTGGTTGGTGTTGTGGTATAGTGTTTGATGCTTGCACAGAGTTGGCAATAAAATTGCAGTGTCGGTATAGTGTTGGACAAAAGTTAGTACAAGTGTGAGTCACTTGACATTTTTTTTTTAATGGGAAGCTTGAAGAAGAAGTTTTCGATGCAGCAACTAATAGGCGTTATCTGAGATAGAACATGCAGCACAAGTCGACAAAGTCATGGAAGCATAAGCTAGCAGGTGCTGGTTTTGAAGCCTATAACATTCCCAATCTACAGATAAAATAGAATCCGTGTTGTGAGTACATCTCAATTCATCTACCAATATCAATGGAGGACTATGGTAAAGATCTTCATGATCGTTATGAAAATTACTGCCAAAGTGTAGGTGGAAAGCGTGAGGTTCTTAACCAAAAATACATCACATCGTTTGGTATAAGAGAGCATAAATTTTCTCTAAAGAAGTAGCCGTTATCAAAAATATGCCAGAGTCAAAGCAAACAGTGGTACTAGCACCTAGTTGGTCAAGAGTGCCAAGTGGCACATGCAAGGTAGAGACATTGAGAAAATAGCGCCCAGGTGGTGTAGCGTCAAGGAGGACAAGATGCCTATGCAACTAAGAAAGTCTTGCATTGTTTGAGAAATGCGAGATATTGCCCAAGGAATACCTTGATCGCAGCAAGGAGAAATGCTCCGAAGAACATTCGTCTAAGACATTGAGTAGCCCTGACATATGCCCTAGCAAGAAGCAAAATATCGAGAGTTGATGACTGCACGCAGATTGAGGTTCCAACGCTAGATATAACGGTCCACTGTCAATACCTGCGTAGACGATGAAAACATTCATGGCAGTCGTTAGAAACCAGAGACATTGAGTTGCACAACGGATGCGAGGCAAAGTTGTTAGTCACGGAGGAGATGGCAGTCAAGAGGCTAAAGAAAATTGTGAAGATTGCCGATGTTAAAGTTGATGAAGGTAGGGAACGAGTTATAAGCATAGTGGTTGAAGCCCATTGGTTGTGAAAGAACTTGAGTTAGAAAAGAACGTGAGTATCATTGTTATGTGATATTTGTGGTTGAGCATTGTTGGAAATGATTGAGTTGGTTGATACATACTTGGACTAGGGTTGTGTGAGAGAGAGTTGTCCCTTGTGATGATTGGTTGAGTTGAGATTGAGGTTAGAACATTTTAAGTCTCTAACAAATCTCTTTATGCTTCTGTGAAGTGGATTTGATTTGAGATTGCCATTCATTGTTGAGTTCATTTTGAGTACTACTTGAGCATGATTGATTGAGCCTTTGAGAAGGCCTTTGGGAAATATTTGAGGATAGTGTTGGGACAAATTTCTAGAGCAGATTTGGGCAAGTTCTTGGTGAGCTTACTAGAGTAGATTCGGACAAGTTCTGTGTGAGCTTGTTATTCAACATTGGACAAGTTCTATGTAAGCTTGTTAAGCAGGGTTCTGTGTGAGCCTACTGATAGTGCAGCAGAGTGATAGAGTCTTCTATAATATAACAATTGAAGAGAGGTCCACCAGTCAGTAGCGAATACCTTCACAATAAATTGGGAGTGGTCATGCTTCTCACGAACTGACTAGCTATCGGGACCACATTTTTAGGGGGAGCATTTATATATTTGGTTATATTTTTTGCTCATGTTTGTAATTTTTGCTAACTGTAATAATTTGTGCCTGAGAATGTTGTGCATGGACTCAGGGGGAGTCTCATGACGACCCTTTGGTATTATTGTCAAAGGGGGAGAAGAATTACGAGGAAGTGCATGAGTGTTGCCAACAATTCCAAATGGGGAGATTGTTGAGCAAGGTGCAACAATAGTATTGTCATTGTTGTCAACACAGTCAGACAAATCAGTTGATGCAGTGAAACAGGAGTTAGGGGGAGATTGTTGAGCAAGGTGTAGCAACAGTATTGTCATTGTTGTCAACACAGTCAAACAGATCGGTTGATGCAGTGAAACAAGAGTTAAGAGATTCTTCAAAGAATGTACAGTGATTTTCCAAAAGATCGAAGTTGTCTTGTTGTCAACATAATCAGACAGATCGATTGATGTAGTGAAACAGGAGTTAAGAGATTCTTCAGAGAATGTATAGTGATTAAAGATTCTTCAGAGAATGTACAGTGATTTTCCAAAATATTAGAGTGGCCCATATGCAAAAGATCAAAGAAAAAGACAAGTAAGAAAACTGTCGCGATATCGCGACATGTTGAGAAGAAAGAAAAGCGTCGTGATATCGCGACATGTTTGAAGAGAAAGAGCAAGAAAGGAAAACTGTCGCGATATCACGATATGTTGAGAAGAAAGAAAAACTGTCGCGATATCGCGACATGTTTGAAGAGAAAGAGCAAGAAAGGAAAACTGTTGCGATATCGCGACATGTTGAGAAGAAAGAAAAACTGTCGCGATATCGCGACATGTTCGGAGAGAAAGCACAAGCAAGAAAAAGTGTCGCGATTTCGCGACATGTTGAAAGAAAAAGAGGCAAATAGAAAAAGTGTCACGATTTCGCGACATATTCCAAGAGAGATAGTACGAAAGAAAAAGTGTCGCGATTTCGCGACATATTGCAAGAGAGAGAGTCCGAAAGAAAAAGGTGTCGCGATTTTACGACATGTTTCATTTTCGCGGGCCAAAGCAAAGAGAAAGAGGAGAGAGAAAAAGGTGTCACGATTTCGCGACATGTTTCATTTTTGCGGGCCAAAGCAAAGAGAAAGAGGAGAGAGAAAAAGGTGTCGCGATTTCGCGACATGTTTCATTTTCGCGGGCCAAAGCAAAGAGAAAGAGGAGAGAGAAAAAGGTGTCGCGATTTCGCGACATGTTTCATTTTCGTGGGCCAAAGCAAAGAGAAAGAGGAGAGATAAAAAGGTGTCGCGATTTCGCGACATGTTGCATTTTCGCGGTCCGAAGCAAAGAAAAAATGCAAGGAGGGCTTTCATTGTTTTGGCTTTAAGAGTTGAAGTTTTAAGTTTCAAAAGAGCCACACTGATTCACCCCCCCCTCTCAGTGTCATTGTGAAACTATCACTTGGAACCTTGTACGATACCCCAAAGGGACCAAATTGTTTGCTCCACGTGGCTCTTCGCCTCGCTACCCTTCCATGCTGGCAATCACGGTCAATCATCATGAAATCATTAAAACGCCTCGGTCTTGTGAAGGCAGTCTCACACAATTTTATGTTTTAAATATCGAGGCACGACCTAATATATAATAATTTTTATTTTGTTAGTTTAAGGACACACTAATAAAAAAAATTGGGTTATAACGACATTCTTACTCTAACATGCTATTGCCTCACAAGGAAGTTTGCTAAGTTAGTAACCTCCATACAAAAACATAAAAAAATACACTTGGCATGTTAATATTTTAAGAAAGTCCATAACTAAATTGAAGGACTTACTTACACATACACTTGGTATGTTAATATTTTAAGTAAGTCCATAATTGAATTGAAGGACTTACTTAAACATACACTTGGCATGTTAATATTTTAAGTAAGTCCATAACTGAATTGAAGGACTTACACATACACTTGGCATGTTAATATTTTAAAAAAGTCCATGACTGAATTGAAAGACTTACTTTTTAGTTTTAGCATAACAACAATAACTAGCAACCACCTTAGAATCAAGTTTTTTTTTTTGGTAAAAACATACACTTGGCATGTTAATATTTTAAATAAGTCCATGACTAAATTGAAGGACTTACTTTTTAGTTTTAGCAAACCAACAATAACCAACGACCACCATAGAATCAAGTGTTTTTTTTAAAAACATACACTTGGTATGTTATTCTCTTAAGTAAGTCCATGACTGAATTGGAAGACTTACTTCAAAATAAAAGAGCAAAATTATCAACAACTACCATAGAAGAAGATATTTAAATAATACCCACTCTACCTTTGATGCACTCATCCTTTCTCCAGATTATAAAATAGCACTAATCTTTTCTCCAGATTATAATACTCACTCTACTTTGAAGCATTCATCCTTTCTCTTGAAGTGTGGACAAGTACAAGTAGCGGTAACTGTCTATAAAATTGCTCAATTTCAGATGACAAGGTACTTCTGAGATTTTTAGGTGTAGTTGTGTAGAATTGTCATTATTGATTACTACGTTAAAATTACTCGTATTCATTTTCAGATAGTGAAATCGATCGATGTTTTTTAATAGTTCAATTTTATATTTTTTGGATTCCCGCCTGTTACTTCTAATTACTTGCAATATACATTTATTGCCAAAGAGTGAACTGGATGAATGATTTCTGACATCTTAAGCTTATATTTGTAGGATTTTAGCAGATTGCTTTAAATTAATGAAATTTATTCATGAATAATGAATCAGATCAAAGTTTTCAACTGTTTAACTATATATCTAAGATTCAACTCTAAATTACCAGTTTTTATTTTCAGGTTGATGTTTTCTACAATATTAAGCGCATCTTTGCAGGACTATCATAAATTTCTTTAAATTGCTGCCACTTATTCCAACGTCTCAACCAAATATTTGCAAGATTCTCACCTATTTCTTTAAATTACAACTATTTATTCACGGATAGTGATTTAGATAATTGTTTTTATGCAATTTAATACTATATTTGCAAAAAATCACCCATTCTTTAAATCACTGGCATATATTCACAGACAGTGAATGGTGCCAATGCTTTCTAGTATTTAACCTAATATTCACAGGATTCTCACAGATGACTTTAAAACGGCCTCATTTATTCTAACATGAAACCAAGATGGACTAGCGGTAACTGTCTATATAAAATTGCTCAATTTCTGTTTGCATGCCATGCCACGGTAAGCTAGTTATTCTAACCACAACTTTTGACTCAATGAAAATTAAATTACCGGATTTGAACCTATGAATTGAAAGTTTTAAAAGTGTTTTATAAAATAGTGTAATAGTTTGGCTTTGATTTTTTTTTAAAACTTAAATTCAAACCATAAGCATAACCTATGTATATGTCAATGAAAACAAAAATTTGAAAGATGACACACAATGGATGAGGGAGGGATGAGGGTTCCCGAATCGTATCTTTCAAATCCAATTTCGAATTATGATATGATTCTCTTTTTTTGTGTCCCAAATTTGCGGGGGCCTTTGGATAGTGATTTTGTTGATTCCTATCAATTACGTGGAAATTCCAAAGGTTTATTCTCGTATTAAATTGGCATACTTTTAGGTAAATTGTGATTCTTTCCCATCGTTGAAGTTTCACAGGGTTTACTTAATCTTGGTCCTTGACATCACGAGCTCTCCTATGTTGCTTCATTACATCGAACCTCGGTCACATAAAATGGAATTTTGGAATATTCAATTAGAATAATGGTTTTTAGATGACTCTACATATATTAAAATTAAAAAAACCATTGTTTTATTATTAAAGAGGAGGTTAGATTTTCTTTTTTGTTTTTCAAATTAACAAACTATTGGTCTTTACGATGTTTTCTTTCTATAAACTATTGTTCTCAAAAACGCATTTCTTTGATCAAATTTCGTTACTTTAATACTTAGTCCCTTTTTCCAGTACAACTGCATATCGATCTGCTTACACAATATTCTCCTTACTTGCCACTCCTAGGACTTAAGGCGCCTACATATATCTACTAACTACATGTTTGTTTGGCGAAATGATTGAACGAAACAACACAGTCGGTATATAATATTGTGTATGGTTATTTACTTGGTCGACTCATTATGAGAATAAAATGAATCTTGGTAGAGTGTTCGAAAGGCGTTGAAGATATTTAACTATAGTTGAAACTTGAGAATTTGCTTGGCACAAATTCTCATTGGTTATGAGAATAAAATGAACCTAGACATAAATTGTGATGATTATAATAGAATGAATTTTGATAGAACGTGAACTCCTAAATCGAGATTCATTCTATTCTTATAATCAATGGCAATTTATGTTCACTTTACTTTATAACGAGATTCATTTTATTTTTAAAATTAATAACAATTTATGTTCACCAAAATCCTGATATCCTCCTACATATTACACCTTCGAATAAATCTTACGGCCTACGTTTATATATCACTGTCTAATGTTATTTAGACGAACCATTTGAACTTAAAGGTGTACATTTCATCCACAAGACCCAAAAAAGGCCGTACAAAGTTAAAATTTTCAGACTGCTTGGAATGTATTGGCACTGTACAATAAAAATAATTTTGTGAATAGGAACAATACAAAGAGCAAAACGATCTTTCGAAGATATGGATGACAACCTAGAAATACAACATAAAACATGGCATATTGTAATTTCTTATCATCAGTAATTTTTTTATTGTTGTCTAATAGCTTTTGTAATTTTACAATTTTGTAACTTTTGTAACAAATGGTAAAACTTCCAATGCTTTTTGTTTTGGAAATAGGCATACAATTGTGAAGATAGCATATCATTGTGCAAGAGAATTTGATTTTATTAATAATTTTAATTAATTATTTGTTATTGATAATAATTAATTATTGTTTTGTTGTTATGTCTTATAGCCTGTTGTCGCTTCCAAGATGGACAAGTACAAATACGTTAAACATGTATGTGAAGATAACATATCATTCTGCAAAAGAATTTAATTTTATTAATAATTTTAATTAATTATTCGTTATTGATAATTTTTTTTTTTTTTTGTTATGCCTAATAGCCTATCGTCGCTTCCAAGATGGACAAGTACAAGTACGCTAAACACATATGTAAGCTCACCCTTCTTCTGCTAGTTATATTTTTCGTCGCTCAACCTCGGCCTGTCGTCGCTCAGCCAGGTATGAAATTTAAATTTATTTTGTCATGTTGATTGTTTTATTAATAATTTTCATATTTTTTTATTAGTTGGATTTGAAAATTTGAGCAAATAAATATTGAAAATTGTTTAGATATTATTTTGAATCCAAACACATATTTCAAAAAAGTTTGAATTTAAATCTGTTAAGAGTTCAAAATTATACTACTATGGTGTTTGGATTCTGTTTGGATTCAAAAGTTAAATTCAAACTTTTATAAAATATGTGTTTGGATTCAAAATAATAATATCTAAACAATTTTCAATATTTATTTGCTCAATCTTCAAATCTAACTAATAAACAAATATGAAAAATATTAACAAAACAATCAAAATGACAATAAATTTAAATTTCATACTTGGCTGAGCGACGACAGGCTGAGGTTGAGCGACGACAAATATAACTAGCAGAAGAAAGGTGAGATTACATACGTGTTTAGCGTACTTGTACTTGTCTATCTTGGAAGCGACTATAGGTTATTAGGCATAACAACAACAAAAAAATTAATTAATTATCAATAACGAATAATTAATTAAAATTATTGAAAGTGGATTACAATAATGTGGTCAGAGAACAAAACAGGAGTGCTGATGCTTTAGCTAATTGGGTATTGGATAAAGATGATCTTACTTGCTACGACCACCCTCCCAAATGGTGGGCTTCACAAATAAGGGAAGCTTTGCTTTTTATCCTTTCTTTTGATGGCTCCAGTATTAGAGGTGCCTAGTTCCATTTTGCTTTGTTTTTGCTTCTCTTTGGTTCGGTCAGAGTATTTTAGTTCCTTAGCTTAGACATATATTTCCTATGTTTCTTTTGTTGAATCTTGTTTTAATAGTTTTTGGGCCTAGAAAGCTCGTAGTTGTGTTTTTTTTTTTGTTTTTAGTTTTTTGAGAGGTGTGTGTTTTTTGTACTGTTTTGTTTTCGTTGTTTTTTTTTGTGTTTTTGTTGTTTTTTTTTTTTGTGTTTTTGTTGTTTTTCATGTTTTTGTTTTTAAAGTGTTTGTGTGTTTTGTTGTTTTTATGGTTTTCTTATGTGTTTTGTATTTTGTTTTTATTTTTATTTATTTATTCAATTCAGTTATGGATTTACTTAAAAGATTAACATGCCAAGTGTATTTTTTTATGTTTTTGTATTGAGGTTACTAACTTAGCATACTTCCTTGTGAGGCAATAGCAGGTTAGAGTAAAAACGTCATTATAACTCATTTTTTTTAATCAATATCCCTAAACTAACAAAATAAAAATTATTATATATTAGGAAGTGCCTCGATATTTAAAACATAGAATTGGGCGAGATTGCCTTCACAAGGCCGAGGCATTTTAATGATTCTATGATGACTGACCGCGATTGCTAGCGTGGAAGGGTAGCGAGGCGGAGAGTCACGTGGAGTGGACGATCCAGCCCCTTTGGGGTGTCATACGAGGTTCCAAGTTTCAAACTTGCAAAACCTAGGTCGGTGGATGCACGGGCCCATGTTCCCCTTTACTCGCTTTATAATCATACGATCAAATCTAGGTTGGTGGATGCATGGGCCCATGTTCCCCTTTACTGTTAATCTATTGCTACATGTTAATTGCCGCCCTGTGTGGGGTAATTTATATTAATAGAGCCATAAGTTGCTATGAAATGGTGGTAGCATTGCGTATGATTAAAAAGAAACTAAAGAATAACAAATGATAATAATATTATTATTATTTTTCTTATATATTGAACCCCTGTGCGTTCGGCGGTTCCCAGTCCCCATCTCACGCCAGGTTACCATGTACCGAGACGGTGGAAGTCTTAGGAGCCTTCGTAGATAGTTTGAACTCTACGAGCTGTGCTGGTAGCTATTAAAAATCGTGATTGTAACCATTGCTTCTATATATAAAAAAAAAAATTAAATTAGATTTATTCGTATATGGCCACGGGAGACTAGAGAACATTCTTGCACATTTACTTAGTTGTATGCTAATTGTTATTTTTCTACCCTAAACTATTATAAATGATAAATCAAAAAGTAAAGTGATGAATTGATTGGCGTTATAACATAATGTTTTTAAAAGTTATAGAGGGACTACAACTTTATATGTAAATATTTTTAAATAGGGAGGTAATTTGTTAATTTTTTATAACAAGTTATATAGTAATATATTAATAAATGAAAGATACCTTTAAAAATCTAGGGTGGTATTATGTTAACGTAAATTTCATGAAACAAACGTGAGATTAGATTTTAATAGTCTTAAAAAGTGCATCTCTCCCTCTAAACCATGGGCCACCACCCATTGTTTTATCTTTGTTATATCTCTTCTTTCTACTAGTGTTCCTTTGCTTTGACAATTTTAAAAAAATAATATTCAACTCATTTGTGGTAATGGATTGAAACATTATGGGCTTTGGATGAACTCGCTACTATTTATGGCTATGAAATAATGTTCAAACCATTTTATTTACATATGCATTTATAATTTATTGTATTAAATAAAAAAATATATATTAATTTTGTTAAGTTAGTAAAATTGATGAACAATTTATTTTTTCAAAAATTGATAACTTCATTTTTGGAGTTATATGGGATATTATCCGAGAGTGATTTAGTTCATAGATTTTAAAATATTACATTTCAATTCTTTACATTGTATCAATTAAAATTTTAAGAATATTTTAATATTTGAGTTGTTTAATATTAAATAAGTAAATATATATATTTTAGTTAAATATAGATGAATCGGTAGAGTTGGGGCATTTTTTTTGACAACACAATAATTTGCGGTGCAAGTATTAAATACGACGGTCGAGGTGAAGATGTCACGTTTACTTAGTGCCATTGAGAGCTTTATGCAATGGTAGGAGAGATGATGTAGCCAAGAAGAGTAGTGGAGCCACAATGCCAACAGGAAGCAACTATGAGAAGAAGAGATCAATTTATTGATTTGACAATGTTGCTAAACCATAAGTTGACATAGGTGATTGTGGATGGAGGGTCAAGTGTAAATGTATTGCTTGAGAAGACTTGGAGAGAGATAAGAGCACCATTTTTGTGGTCTCCAAATTTCAAATTGTATGGTGTGGATTAGTACAAAATTGAGATGAAGGGAGTCTTGACTCAAAAAGTGAAGATAGCTAACCAAGAGTTCATTATGGACTTTGTTGTGATTACCATGCGAGAACCGATGTATGATGGGATGACGATGATTGTGCATGGCTAAATTTAATCATAATTGGGAGAAAGATTGCCTAACCTTTAAGAAGGGGTAACACAAATACATGATCAATTTGAAAAACCGATCAGTGAGTGAGGATCTCACGACGATCGATGAGTCGGGGAGTTCATCTTTAAATGATGATAATGGACATGAACCAAATGAAGGTGTGTTGCAATTGGAAGAATGCACGAAGGATGAAGGGCATTCAGGCAGAGGAAGAGGAGGACCATGATGGAAGAAGAAATAGTGTGTACAAGGTCGGCGAGAGTAGTAAGAAAGAAAAATCTGCACCAAAGGATGAAGAGAAAGAAAAGTAGAGATGATTGGGATCTAGTGCTTAAGGCAACAACACTAAATATTTTTATGCAGTACAAGGACGTCCTCGCATAGACATACAAGGATCTAAAAAGGATTCCTATAGAGTTGTGTGTGCATCAAATTTAGTTGGTTTCGGGTGCACTACCAGTAAGGAGGAGGTCGTATAGGTTGAAATCGAAGTATGCGACCTTGGTGAATGCGGAGATTGAAAAGATGCTAGATGCAAGGATAATATTCAAGGCCATGGCGAGTGAGTGGGTGTCATCGATTGTCATTAACTTGAAGAAAGAGGTGAACCAAATCTGCATTTGTGTATATTTTTGAAGTTTGAATGTTGTGACAATTAAGGATCCCTTTTTGATCCCGTTCTATCGAATCGATCTTGGAGGAAGTTGTTGGACATGAAATCTATTCATTTTTGGATGGATTTTTTGGCAATGACCAAATAAGCATCGCTGCAGAGGACAATTTGAAGACAACATTTGCAGTGGAGAATGGCATCTATGCATCTAATCGAATGTCATTCGGTTTATGTAATGCTACTGAACACATTCCAAAGAATAATTCTATATATTTTTGAACAAATGTCCATTGGAAAATTTAAAGTCTTCTTGGATGATTGGTCTTTGTATGGGAAGAAGGACAAGCATTTGAAGGCATTGGAAGAATGTATGAATTTGTGTATGAATGCTCGATTGTCATTGAACCTTAATAAGTGTAAGCTGCTGGTGTCATACAAGAAATTGTTGGGGCATGTAGTGTGTAAGGAAGGATTTAAGATTGATCTTGACAAGATCGTGTTGTGATGAGTATGGACGAGCCATACGATGTGAGTTTGTTGAAGTCCTTTTTAGGACATGTTGGGTATTATAGAAGATTCATCAAGAAGTTTGCCCAAATGTCCCACTTATTGGATGTACAGATGCACAAGAATGTTCCTTTTTGATGGATGGAGCATCAGAAGGCTTTGGAGGAGTTGAAGGCAAAGTTCGTTTACGTGCCCATTTTGGTGTTTTTAGATTGGGAAAAGGAGTTTCAAGTCCATGTTGATGCATCCAATTTTGCAATCAGATGTGGATTGGCCTAGGAGGGGTAGTTTGGGTTGGATCAACCTATTTACTTTTGTAGTTGGTTGCTATTTGGAGCTGAGAATAACTACAACACAATAGAGAGAGAAGTTCAAGTGTTACTTGCTGGCCAACCCTTTTGCTTTCTATGTAGATCATCATGTTAGGTAACGGAGCCAAATTGATAACAAGAAATTAATTGCCATTTAAATATTGTTGGTAGGGTTCCAAGGCCATTATTGTTGGCGGAGTTCCAAGGCCATTAAATATTGATGGGCAACGTTCAACAATAGGAACGTGAACGGGGTTCCAAGAGGCAACATTAAATATTTAATTAGCATTAAATATTTAATTGCCATTAAATATTTAAAAAAACGTGATAAGCATATGGGTGGTTTCAGCTCATGGTTTTTTGGCCCATTGTATTCCGACACCACTATGTGTTTTGGGTAGAGGAAAAGCACCGTGAATCTCTATATATTTTGTACTTGTAAAGATTGCCTCTATGATGGTTAATGCTCCTTTTGTGGTTTGGAGGAAGAGAGGAGAGGAGACATTGTACAAGTGGAGAAGATTGTTGTATTGTTGCTAATACAAAGGACTGATTGTTTCTCCGTGGAGTAGGGTACACTGCCCGAACCACGTATATCTTGTGTCTCTTACATTTGTGTGATTATTGTTTATTGCACTGCTTAACTAAAGTTTAAACTATTTTTCATTGTCATTGTTATTATTTGTTTTTCTTCCATAGGCTGTGTATTGTATGTACATGGTGAATTTCTAACAACTGGTATCAAGCGTTCTTGTTGGGAAAGGGCACTCACAAGAGAGTTTTATGTTCGAGTGGGAGAAATGGGAGAAAGTTCGAAGTTTAAACTGGAGAAGTTTATCGGACAAAATTTTGGTATGTGGAAAACCAAAGTGGAGGATTATCTGTATCAGAAGGATAATCTGTACTTGGCTCTAAAAGGGAAGACTGATGGTCAACCTGACTTGATGTATGATGAGGAATGAGATCTGATAGACAAGAGGGCATTAGGGGTGATCCGGTTGAGCCTGGCTGATTATGTTGCATACAACATCGGGAAGGAAAAGACCACCAAAGGAGCCATGGATACACTAGCTAAGTTGTATGAAAAACCCTCAGCTTCAAATAAAATTTTCTTGATTAGAAAGTTATTTACTATGAAATTGCAAGAGGGTGGATCTATCCAAGAACACCTTAACGAGTTTTATGCTGTTATGGGTTCTTTAAAATCTGTAGGGCTTGATTTTGATGATGAGGTTATGGCTTTAGGGTTTCTTTGTTCACTACCAGACTCGTGGGGTAGCGTTGTAATGGTAGTGAGTAATTTTGTGCCTGGATCTGGAAAGTTGGTGTTTGATGATGTGGTTAGCACAATCCTCAGTGAGGATATGAGGAGAAAAACCTTTGGGGAGGCTTCATCATCTGGAGTAGCACTATCTATAGAAAGCAGAGGCAAAAACAGAGAAAGAGGAAAAGGCCAAGCTAGATGGAAAAGTCAGAACAGAGGAAAATCGAAGGGTAGATCTAAAAGCAGAGACAAAAGCAAGATTGATTGCTGGCATTGTGGGAAGAGTGGACACTTCAAGAGGGAGTGCAAAGACAGAAAGAAGAATGAGGACAATAATGGGAATGATGCTCAAGAGGTAAATATTGCAGGTGCAATTTATCAGGATGCCCTGATTCTTGCGACAAATTGCACGAGTGAGTATTGGGTTATGGACTCTGGAGCTTCTTATCATGTCACTTCTCATAGGGAGTACTTTGTTGATTATACTCCAGGTCATTATGGAGAGGTTTTGTTGGGTAATAACTGTCCATGTGAGATTGTGGGTATTGGCACGGTGAATGTAAAGTTGCCAAATGGAAATATTTGGGTGCTTAAAAATGTTAGGCACATTCCTGATCCGAAGAGGAACCTGATTTCAGCGAGTGCACTTGATTTGGAGGGATGCAACACTACTTTCAGAAATCGGCAATGGAGAGTGACAAAGGGTTCAATGGTGATTGCAAAAGGTGAGTTGACTGGAACTTTGTATTTATTGCAGAACTCATCTTATTGTACATTGAACTATGCTGCTCAGGATGATGCGAAAGCATGGCATTTGCGGTTGGGTCATATGAGTGAGAAAGGGATGAAAATCCTTCACTCCAGAAAACTATTGCCAAAACTCAAGGAGGTTGATTTGGGTTTCTGTGAAGGTTGTGTATACGAAAAACAAAAAAGGGTAAGATTTTTGAAGGTTGGTCCAGAAAGGAAGAAAGAGAAATTAGAGTTAGTTCACTCGGATGTGTGGGGTCCCTCACCGGTACTTTCTCTTGAGGGCTACTCTTATTATGTTACCTTCATTGACGATTTCAGTAGGAAGACATGGATCTACACAATCAGGCATAAATCTGATGTTTTTGACACTTTTCGGAAGTGGAGAGCATTAGTGGAGAATGAAGTAGGTAAGAAAGTTAAATGCCTTAAATATGACAATGGTGGTGAATATTGCAGCAAGGAGTTTGAGGACTATTGCGCAAAGGAAGGAATTAGGAGAATCAAGACTACTCCTGGGACACCACAGGAGAATGGAGTCTCGGAGAGGATGAACAGAACTATAATGGAGCGTGCCAGAGCCATGAGATTGCATGCAGGGTTGCCATTGTTCTGTTGGGCTAGTGCAGTTGATACAATAGTTTATTTGATAAACAGAGGACCTTGTACTGCATTGGATGGAGGTATTCCAGAGGAGACTTGGAAAGGTAAACCTGTAAACTACTCTTTCCTTAGAGTATTTGGTTGTGAGGCTTTTGCCCACATAGATAAATAAAATAGGAGTAAGCTTGATGCAAAGTCTAGAAAGTGCTATTTTCTTGGTTATGGTGTGGATGAGATGGGATATAGGCTATGGGATAACATTGGCCGAAAAGTTATCAGGAGTAGAGATGTGATTTTCAATGAGGATAGGTTGTACAAGGATAGGCACATACAGGTTGAAGAGGATGCACCTGAGTTTGTTGACTTGGATGAAATCCCAGAGCATGGTGTAAAAAGACAGCCTCTTGTTCAGATTGATGAACATGGTGCTCATGAGGAAGAGCAAGATGAATAGGAAATTGTTGTTACTCCACCATCACCCCCATCACCACTAATACCAGAAGGTTGGAGATCTACTCGGGTAAGAAGAGCACCAAATAAGTATTCTCCTTCTTTGCATTACATTCTATACACTGATGCAGGTGAGCTTGAATGTTTTCATGAGGCTTTGCAATTAGAAACTAGGAGCAAGTGGGAGCATGCTATGAAGGATGAGATGGACTCATTGACTCAAAACCAAACTTGGGATTTGGTTGAGCTTCCCAAGGGCAAAAGGGCATTGCATTGCAAATGGGTGTACAGAGTGAAGGACGAAGTTGATGGCAGCAAGAGATACAAAGCAAGACTTGTTGTGAAAGGATTTGCATAGAGAAAAGGTATTGACTATAATGATATTTTCTCACCTGTAGTAAAAATGACTTCAATTCGGACTATTTTGAGTATAGTTGCAGTAGAAGATCTTCATCTTGAACAGTTAGATGTGAAGACAACATTCCTTCATGGGGATTTGGAGGAGGAGATCTACATGCACCAATCGGAGGGGTTTGAGGTCAAAGGCAAGAAGAGCCTTGTGTGTAAACTGAAAAAGAGCTTGTACGGTTTGAAGCAAGCTCCAAGGCAATGGTATCTCAAGTTTGATAGTTTCATGATTGAGCATAATTTTACTAGGAGCCAGAGTGACCATTGTGTTTATTTTTGGGCTACAAGAAATGGTAACTTCCTTATTCTCTTATTGTATGTTGATGATATGCTTGTGGCAGGATCCAATATGCAGGATATTAAGAAATTGAAAAGGGAGTTGGCAAGTAAATTTGCCATGAAGGATTTGGGGGAAGCCAAACAAATCCTTGGCATGAGAATCACTAGAGATAGGAAGGAGAAAACACTGAAGTTATCTCAGGAGGATTATGTGGAAAAGGTGCTTAAGAGGTTCAGTATGCATGATGCAAAACCGGTAGCCCAACCTCTTGCAAAGCACTTTAAGCTCTCAAAGAAGCTATGTCCCAAGACAAAGGAGGAGGAAGAGTACATGAAGAAGGTACCCTATGCTTCAGCAGTTGGGAGTTTGATGTATGCTATGGTGTGTACAAGACCGGATATTGCCCAAGCAGTGGGAGTTGTGAGCCGGTATATGAGTAATCCAGGTAAATCTCACTGGCAAGCAGTGAAATGGATACTCAGGTATTTGAAAGGGACTTCAAAATTCTATTTGAATTTTGGAGGTTCCAAAGTTGAGTTACAGGGCTATGTGGATTCAGATATGGCAGGTGATTTGGATGGTGGGAGGAGCACTACTGGGTATGTATTCACGAGTTGGAGGTACAACAGTGAGTTGGATATCCAAGCTACAATGTGTTGTAGCTCTTTCTACTATGGAGGCTGAGTATGTAGCCATCACGGAAGGTGCCAAAGAGTTCATATGGCTTCAGAGGTTGATTGAGGAGCTGGGTCAGGAGCAAGGAGATGGGACACTTTGGAGTGACAACCAAAGTGCCATTCATTTAGCTAAGAACTCTGCTTTTCACTCACGAACAAAGCATATTCAGTTGAGGTATCACTTCATTTGATCAACAATGGAGGATGGTTTGGTAAAGTTGGGTAAGATTCACACTTCCCAAAATTTTGCTGATATGCTTACTAAAGTAGTAACCAGGGAGAAGTTGAGCTTTTGCTCTACTTCGGTTGGCCTTAAGGAGTAAGGTCATGTTATGAGAAACTTTCAGTCCTAGGATGCAGGGATGTTGCATCAATCTTGTCTCCAAGTGGGAGATTGTTAGGTAATGGAGCCAAATTGATAACAAGAAATTAATTGCCATTTAAATATTGTTGGTAGAGTTCCAAGGCCATTAAATATTGATGGGCAACGTTCAACAATAGGAACGTGAACGGGGTTCCAAGAGGTAGCATTAAATATTTAATTACCATTAAATATTTAATTGCTAGTAAAGTATTTAAAAAAACGTGATAAGCATATGGGTGGTTTCAGCTCATGGTTTTTTGGCCCATTGTATTCCGACACCACTATGTGTTTTCGGGTAGAGGAAAAGCCACGAATCTCTATATATTTTGTACTGTAAAGACTGCCTCTATGATGGTTAAGGCTCTTTTCTGGTTTGGAGGAAGAGAGGAGAGGAGACATTGTACAAGTGGAGAAGATTGTTGTATTGTTGCTAATACAAAGGACTGATTGTTTCTCCGTGGAGTAGGGTACACTGCCCGAACCACGTATATCTTGTGTCTCTTACATTTGTGTGATTATTGTTTATTGCACTGCTTAACTAAAGTTTAAATTGTTTTTCATTGCCACTGTTATTATTTGTTTTTCTTCCATAGGTTGTGTATTGTCTGTACATGGTGAATTTCTAACACATCAGGCACTGTTGTATCTGATGAACAAACCGACTATTCATGGCAAGTTGGCGAGTGGCTTGGCATATTGTAGGAGTTTGTGTTTTGGGTGGTGGTGATACCTGGAACGAAAAAAGTGATAGGAGATTAGTTGTCGAGCTGTGGAGGGAGGAGTGTCAGATGAGTTTCTGTTAGGGTACCTAGGAATAGATATTTGGGGAAATATTATTATATTGTATAAGGGTTGGCATGGGCCACACATAACCCAGTTATTCCTAGGTACCCTAATAGAAACTCATCTGCACTCCTCCCTATTGGGTTATGTGTGGCTCATGCCAACCCTTATACAATATAATAATATTTCCCCAAATATCTATTCCTAGGTACCCTAACAGTTTCTTGATGCTCATTTGTTTGCAAGCAGTGAGCTACTATCGTGGTAAAAGTTGATTGGAGAGTATTTGTTGACGGGATATCTGCCAAAGGAGATGACGACAATAGACAAGAAGAAAGTCTTCATCAAATCAACATCATTTCAGCTGATTGCCGACTTGTTGTACAAGTTTGGACCAAACGAGATATTGCAGATATGTGTAATGGAGGAGGAAGTGAATGCAACATTGAGGGAAGCTCACAAGGGATTGGAAGGAAGGCATATGGGGCCAAATGCAACGAGGAAAGTGCTTCTTGTAGGGCTATGGTGGCCCACTCTTTATCGTGATGCAAAGGAGTTCTTGAAGGTATGCGGTACGTATCAGAGAGCTAGGAGACCATTGTGGAGGGACTTCATACCATTGCACCGATTGCAGTTGCAAGAATTGTTAGAGAGATGGGCTCTTGAATTTGTAGGACCATGGAAGACAAGATGAAGAGGGAAATGTCATTGTGGTGGTGGCAAAATATTTGATGAAGTGGTTGGAAGCAAAAGCATTGCTTGACAATTCTTCAAGGAGCCCAACGCAATTTTTGTATGAACAAATGATTACAAGATTTGGCATACCCTTGCAGTTGACAAGGGATAGAGGAGGACACTTCATCAATGAAATAATACAAAAGTTGATTACAGAGTTCAAGATTTTGCACTTGTTGTCAAGCTCATACTACCGAAGGGTAAATGGGCAAGCTCAAGCAATGCACAAGGTCTTGGTCTCTATCATTTACAAGACATATAGAGTCAAAGGTGCTGATTGCAAGCTGTTCTGTGGGCATACAAAACTATGTTCAAGCCAATGACAAACCATACACTGTTCTAGTTGAATGTACAGACATGAGGCAGTAGTGCTTGTTGAGTTCTTGGTACCAAGTTTGAGGGTGGTGATATAGAACTGTATGGGTGACTAGGAAAGCCCAGAGGAGAGGCTAACGACACTAGTGAGATTGGATGAGAAAAGGGTGATGACGTTGTGGGCAACAGAGATCGCCCAACTTTGGAGGAAGCTGTGGCATGAAAAGCACCTAAGAAAGATGAAGTTGATTCAGGTGACTTGGTCATGAAATTTAATGGCAGGCGTGAGATCATCAAGCCAAGAAAGTTGAAGATGTTGTGGCTTGGACCCTTCCAGGTGGTGGAGATGATGGACAATGGCACAGTGAGATTGCAAAAACTGGACGGGACATTTTGTCCCAAGACAATTAATGGTTCAAGACTGAAACCATACAAGGTGAAGGCGCAAGTGAATATGGTTGGTATTGAACTAGGAGAAAAAGAAGAGAAGAGTATAGGAAGGCTAATTTTAGCACCAAATCAGTCTTCAGATTCATTCACAGGAATATTGGTCTAGGAGGAAGGAGAGTCTAGCTGGACCGAGGAAGAGGATGATGCAGAGAAAGAGGATAGTGATCCAAGTCTAGATTGGCTCTCCTAAGGTTC
Organism: Wollemia nobilis; assembly: GCA_028583015.1. Lineage (NCBI taxonomy): Eukaryota > Viridiplantae > Streptophyta > Pinopsida > Araucariales > Araucariaceae > Wollemia > Wollemia nobilis. The sequence goes on from JAQPPZ010016599.1 coordinate 2,513,131, forward strand.
ATGTTTCCGTTTATGCTTGAACCAGAATCTTATTTCCAGAATATTGTTTCTTGGAATACCGAGAGTTGTCGTGGGTTTGGTTCCCTCATTATGGGTTCTTGCATTTGAGGATTTTTGCAAGTGTGTGTTCTCCTTTTGTGTCTTGTGTCCCACATTCCACTTGGCATAGGTTCTAACTTTGCTGAAAACGTTGTCCTGTGCATAACATGTGGTAGGGACAGAGAACAAATTACTATGATTGAGACTTTGATTTCTTCTCCTTTCTGGACTATATCGACTTCCAAAGTACAGCACAGCTGCCTAACCAAGCAGATTGTGGAAATAGAGCATGTTGGGATTGAGCGTTTGAGGCAAATGTCACAGTTTCAAAATCAGCTACCATTGAGGCCCTATAATGCCAAATCTAGGCAGAAGGTGAAATATCACAACTTCAAAATCAGCGTTGCGAGAAAGTTATCACCATTCATGCCCTATATTGCCAAATCCAAGCACAAGGTGAAAGGCTTGTTAAACTGGAACAACTTGAATGACCATATACACATCCATTTGATGATCTTTTACATATCTAAGATTCCGTTCTTCACAAATAATACAGGCGTATAGAGATCCTTGTCCAACATAAGAATCCCAAGAATGAAACAAATGCTCACCAACAATCACTTCAGAAGTAAGTTAAAATTCATTTTTCAAGTCAATCTTTTATAATTGATTGTTATTGAATTGTTAAAAATGAAATTCATTTAAAATATTAAAATAAATATTGAAACATAGTTTTTTTTTTTCATTTTATAGATTATGGTGTGACGACTACTGCGTCAAAACATCTAATCTTCAACACATCACCAATTGAATTATATGCCAACCATATAGTACTTACGATTGTGAGTGTAATTGGAGAATGTTTGAACACATTCTCTCCTAAAAGCATAATGAACTAATCTAATAGAGTCTGAGTGACTTTGGGTTTTCCCACTATAGTCATCACTTCCAATATAAACAAATTATGGGGATCGATTACGAGGCAATTGATTTAAATGAAATTGATCTATCAATCTGATGGAATGTAGACCAGGTTGAGCAGGTGCAACATGAGAAGCCCCTCCTTACATGGGACAAATTGGGAAACTTCCCAATGCATTTATAAAGATGTAGCACTTATTTTTGTATGATTAGATTTTGGGATTCAGTATAAAACTGTTATTCTGTCTTTAAATTTTCTTATTTAACATGCTGTTCTTTTTTTAGCTTTGGGGATTAAAACTGTGTGTTTTGTAGTCAATTAGATGTGAGGTGCATTAAAAGAATATTTCTTTTTTTGTGAAACTTGCATTATTTATTTGCTAAGCTTTGGCGAGTCTTTGCAAAGTTGCTGAGCACAAGTCAATAATGGCCTTGCTGAATCCTTGCTGAGCCTGAGTCTCATGAGTATGGTATAAATATATATGTAACATTGTTCTAGGACATAATTTTTCTTTATATAGTAAAATACATTAAGTCCTTATAGATTTCAGATAAGTGAAGTTTCTTTCTGCTATTTCTGGTTTTGTCTAACTGATTTTTTATTCTAATTTTTGATTGAAAAAGAAGATGAACCAGAAATCATGAGTAGAAGCTAGCTAAATTGTTGGTCTTAAAATTCAAAGCTTCTTTTGTTTAGTTGATGTCTTATGGACTGCAGCTTTCTGTTGCTCTTAATATGATATGTGGTTTTGCAGCTTCAGCACTGCTCAAAAACTAGACAAGCTTGCAATGCGAGGCAGTACTGCTCAAAAACTAGACAAGCTTGCAATGCGAGGCAGTGATACGTGAGTTTTGAAATTCACTGGACAAAAATTTCTTCTAGATTTTCCTTTGATTGAAATGTTTCAGTTTTATGGTGTTACATGAAGTTAATGCTTTGCAGATGTGAACTAGTTTTTGAGAATTGTTTCGTTTCTGAAGAGAAATTTCTAGGGCAAGAAGGTAATTACTAATTTACCATCTAGAAAATTTATTTATAAAGCAGTTTTAGCAGGTTGAGTTTATCCTCTGAATCATTTGGAGAAATGCTGCTCTTTAAAGCTGAGAGCCACATAGAATAGCCTTTATAAACATATTTTTATTGGCATAGCTAGACTCGTCAAAGCTGGAAGACAAATGGCATAATCTATTTGTATATTTCTTGGTATATCCATGGCATTTATAAGCTAAGAGGAAATAAGTAATACTATCAGTCAATCATACAGTCACCTATTTGGCTATTCCTTACGCTTCAGAATTATTGAAGAACTCAAGTGACCTTTCTGACTATGTAAATTACTAAATTTTCTTTTTAGTTAGGCCATATTTAGTAAAAGTTAACTTTGTATATCTTTCATGCTTAGTTATTCTATTTCATAGTTTGGGATACTCTTCATTTAACTCACACCGTATACTATGTAGAAATTAAGATACCCATAAAATAAACAGAAACACAATTCATTTAAAAAAAAAAACTGTGGAAGGATATAAAGTATTTTAGCTATTTGTTTTAGAGAATCACTATTTCTGGTCATACTTTAGTCAAGCTATTTTCTACAATACTAGATTGATTTCTATGTTGGTCAAACTCAGAAACATTTATGCAAATAAGATGAGCATATTTACATACAACTTCCAAACAGGTGAGTCTAACTTGAACAGATAACCATCCTTGAGGAAGCAAAAGCTAATAAACAGTCTCTTACTGGTTTGTAGGCTTCTCGAGATTTTTGACACTGTTCCTAGGGTTCTCTTGCTTAGGATACTCGAAGACAAACATATGCTACCTAATGAGATTGCCACTTATGTTATATCTCTCCATGAAAGAATTGTCTGCACAGATCCATACCTCTGCAGGACAATGGTGATATCAAAAGTGCCATTGGCTTGAAGCAGGCTTTTTCTCAGTGACATTATTTGTGCTATAAATTGTCGAGTTAGGGTGGTGTACCTCAAGTAAAGCAAGTTCACATAGGTCATACTTGATGTAAGATCTCATGGGCCAGAAGATAATTTGAGAATAACAAAGATCATGTATTCCGTTATGTCCATAAAAGAAGCAAAATTTATGTTGTTAACCTATGCTAGTGACATAATTTGAGTGGTACCCCACAACAGATTGTATGGCATAGGAAACCAGTGATTATTAAAAATGTTACTCATCATAGTAACATGGACTATACACCATTCTAAATTGTATTCAAATAAATTCCCCTCCCCCTAAAAAGACAAAATAACAAGCCTATGTTCAAGTTGAGTAGTTTTGTTGATATGGTGCACCACCTTGTGAGGCTACAATATCTTGAGTACAGTTAGGGTAACCCTTAAAAAAACTGAGAGACACCATCCTGCCATGATTCTTTACATGATTGTAAATTAGACTTAGAAATTTTAGATATTAGATTACAAGGCTGTTTTCAAATGAACCATGAAGATTCTTAACACCATCAAGTTAGTGTGTCATTTGGAGTTGGAATTGTGTCTGCAGGCCAACATAACCCCATATCAGTAAATGAAGAAATATGGTAAACATTCCAACTTGTAAGAGGGATTCTAGATAATAAATGACATACGTATATTTCCTACTTTGTGCAGATCTTTTAAAATTTGTTTATTAGTAAACTTTATGTTGCATAATACTATAACTTGGCATATGGGACTTCAAGTCCCATTTTAGTAAATTAGATGCATATGCAAAAAAATGGATTTTCAGAGTTGAAAAGATAGCCAATATGTGAGATTATATATTCATATAATATAAAAACGTTTGCATTGTATGCCCTTGAATTTTATCAACTTGTTTCCACAAAGATTTTGGTTAAGATAATTGCAGTCTTCTCCTGAGTAGCACAATATAATAATATAATAGCCTGATAGCACCCTGATAAATTAGTTGTGAATATAGTGATGATAAACTGCTGCCTGCTTTCTCCTGGTATTGTAAGTTGGATTCCTCAGTAAATTTTAATTGTAGGATTTAGATGACGTCTCAAAGTAGTTTGGCTACAAAGGAACTTTTGTTGGTTGGTTCTGCTGAAAGCCAAGAAATTAGTCCTTCCCAATACTCTAGACATATCCAGTTCTCATATCCACAGCTTCAATCCAATTGGGATGTGTAAATTGTATCAACCCACCCGGATCTGCCTTCTAATTTTTTTTTTGTGTTTTTGCAATATATGATTTTTTGTATTTTTTTTTTTGGTAAATAATTAGGAAGAAACTGAAACTCTTAATCAGCTTACTCAAACTCACAAATACTTCAAATTTAAACAAACACAATAGAAATTCGGACAAGGAAGGATACTAACATAAATACTCAAAACCCATCAAGGAATATAGTTTGAAGTTAAACATTTTACACTTACAACTGTCTGAAATTTACATCAGATATTTACCAGACGATCTGAAAGTACTGAAAAGGATTAATAGTGACTAATCTGCAGGCTTCCCCACTTGATATGTACTGCTGAGTCTTCCTTACTAGCCACCGCTCCTTCTTGACACAGTTATCATTCCCAAACCCAACCGATTCAGTCCAGGACTGTCACGCCTAGCTCATGTCAAGTACAGTACGACTGTCAAGGACTGTGTGTTCAACGTTCTGCAAAATCTCCACTAAGAATGCCATGTTTTCTGATCCTTATACCTGCTATAAAGATGTCAAGGCTTTGCAACACAAACCCTGATGTATGCAATCTGAATCGCACCAATATTTTGGCCCTGCATGGTACGACCAGAGAGGGAATGGTTGCTGCTAATAACAATGAAGAATGGAGCCACAAACCCTTCCAATATTCTCTATAATTTTTCTGTCAAACTTCACAATAACGCCCTAGTGTGATTTTTGGATGAAACCACCGCGAGGGGTAATCTTTCATACCCGAAGTGGATGCCCTTACTGGAGGTTGTCGTCCCCAATAAGCTCGACTCCTGCAAATTCCTCTACAAGTAGTCTCCCAAAATTCCAAAGCTTGTTCTCAAATCTGGATGCCCAAACCCCAATTTATAATCTTCCAAAGAGGTCGATGGCTTTGGAGGAAAAAAAAACCTCAATTTCAAATTTGCTTCTAGAATATTCTTTATAAATAATCTTTTCATAAAATATAATGACTTATATAAAATTAAATATTTAATTTAATTTTATATAGATAAATCTTCAGAGATTAAAATTTCTAGGCTCTGCCAGACGAAACCTCCAACTAAATATAGATTTGGATACCCATTTCACCGAACAATCCAGTCGTACCGTCTGCTCTGGCTGAAACCCTAACAAAATGACTTACTATAAATAGTAAGTTTCCTCCCAATTACCAAATAAGCCACCGGCAACTAAAGACTGAAAGTGGCCTCAATATGATCACCATGGGTTCCCATCCACCCAATTTAGTCTATGGGAACCTGTGAGTAGGCTAATCTCAACTAAAGACTGAAAGTGGCCTCAATATGACAACCATGGGTTCCCATCCACCCAATTTAGTCTATGGGAACCCGTGAGTAGGCTAATCTCATCTGTTGGACTAATAAGTCAGGAAGGGGACATTACATAAATTCTGTCAACTTGATTTTAACCAGATCTAATATGCCAAAATTTGATGTATCTTGAATGTAATGCAAAGTCCTCTTCATTGTCATTCTGATGTTCTATCTTAGAAGCTGTCTTCATAGTTGATTTTAAAGCTTATGTGTAGCCTGGGTGATGTAAGATATGTCAATCGACTATCTGTTTTATATAACCATACTCTCAAATGCTTGTTTGATATATTGTTTTTTGATAATGTTAGCAATAAATTATTAGGTGTCAATGCTGGGTTGCAATATACGGAACTGAAAATTTCGAGCAAGCTTTTTGCTGCATAGTTTGAGAAACGAAAATAAACCTCTATGTCTACCACAAGTGCACCGTCTCATTTTTGTTGCTAACCTTGTATATTTTCTATTGCTTGTATTGTCATATAAACGATCTCTTCTCCATAAACAAATTTGGAATGAATTCTGTGAAAAGATACAGAAGATGATAAGTGGACAGTGCACAGTTTTCTCAGCTTTGAAACAAAAGATAGAAACTGAAACAATATTGGAACATAGTTTCCATTCTAGCTAATGGAGAAAGACATGCTTTTAGAAGTTGATCAAATCATATTTTATCAGGACAAAGATCTCTTGAACAGGTGCTAATGTAGAAAGCAATATATGATAACAAAATGGGCTTCTGTTATGAACAATATTGCTAGGATGCCTTCAACCTTGCGACTAAGAAGATTGAAAGTTGAAAGGATCCAAGAGGACCTTGTAATTGTTTTGGAGTTTGGACTGATGGAATTCTTATTCAGGACTCCAATTTTGAAGGACGGTCCATAAAAGATAATGATGTATTATGTTTTCGGTGTTACAAGAGGAGCAGAGTAGCACAGAGCAGAACAACATAGAGTGAGTGCCGTAGTTGTCCAACAATAGGAAAATTGTAGCGTAGTATGTTCCATGGCAAGCATCTTTATATACCGCTTTAACAAAAAATAATCGTGGACATAAAACTACTTCAGATTTTCTCTGTTTAGTTTTTTGCCCCAAAAGATCTTCTATGCATTAATTTTATGTGTATGTTGCATGGATGTTTGTAATTTTCTCGGATTTTCTTTTTTGAAATTTCAATAGTATCTAGTAAAAAGAATTGGTTAAATATATTTTCCAGCATATAAGCTGCAGAACTTAGTGTCGTTAATTTACTAGTAAAGAACTTAGGTTTTTTTGGTATTTGTTTCCTTGTTTAAGTAGTTTTTAATATACTATATATATGGTATCAAAGATATTTACTTGGTTCTGTGACAATATAGATGGTATTTCTAATATTGATGAAACAAGGAAAGAGTGCTTATCGGAGAGTATTGCTTCCATAAGACTTGAAAGCAAGAAATAAGATGTAATTTTTTTTTGTGCGATAGCCATGGAAGAAAACAAAGATGCAGATCTGGAGCCCTTTTACCCAAAATGGACAATATATTTGCTATGATTGATATGTTTGATTAAATTCATGTGGGCTGGGTAGAGAAAGAGAAGAAACCTCTACAAGAGAAGGAAGAAGAAGAAAACATTAAGACTTAGAAGAAGATGAGACTGTATCAGAATGATCATTTGAAGGAGAGACCTTGGATTTAGTCCTGCCCCTCAAAGTGGAAACTAACCTGGAAATGTGACCATATGAACGGTACGTGGATACCAAAAATTCAAGAATTGGTTGAGGCAACTAGAAGCTTACTTCAAGATTCATAGCTTCACTAATGAGCTAATTTTTGCTTGATTGAAGGTCTATAGACTTGGGATGGTGGGAGCTTGTGCAAAAAATGAATTGATGCAAGCAACCACCTACAAGAAATGGGAGATCTTCATATCGATAATTCTATCGTATTCAGTATGTAGAGGAGCAACTCTTTAGGGTGTACAAGGGGTACATGAATACATGTCTTCACATTTCATAAGCAAGCCATAGTTGTGAATCTCCAAAAATGACCTAGGGATGGTGGTGAAATGCGTTAATTTAATGTGTCGTTAATTTACTAGTAAAGAGGTTAGTTTTTTTTGTTATCTTTTTCCATGTTTAAGTAGTTTTTAATATACTATATGTAGTATCAAAGATATTTACTTGGTTCTATGACAATATAGCTAGTATTTTTATTGTTGATGAGACAAGGAAAGAGTGCCTGAATTGATGCAAGCAACCACCTGCTAAGAAATGGGATATCTTCATGTAGAGAATTCTATCCTATTCAGTATGTAGAGGAGCAACACTTTAGGGTGTACAAGGGGTACGTGAATACATATCTTCACATTTAAAAAGTAAGCCATAGTTGTGAAGCTCCAAAAATGACCTAGGGGTGGTGGTGTAATGTGTTGGAGGGGTGCATGGTCATATCCATAGGGAATTGGATCTTTTCAATGTAAACAATGTAGATGACATGTGTAAGAAGGCCACTTATTTTGAGATGATAGGGAAAAAGGCTCAACAAGGAAGAGGTTTCTCTATATCCATTTAAGAAGAAGCTTCCAAATGCAAACCAAAGAAAGGTAAAGTCAAGAAGAATGCTAATGCCATTCAAAAATGGAATGAGGCCTGTTGAGGTTGATTTTGTCAGGTTACAAAAACCACTCGACAACTAGGATTCAAAAGTCCTCTCTTGCAAAAAAACTAAACTTCTCCAAGGTTCTCACTTAATGTTTTTATGTGTCATACATATGTGCGTAAACAAGTGCTTGAAAAATCTCAATGGATTGCAACAACTGTTAACAAGGGGCTTGGGAATCAGGTAATTAATTTAGAATTCATCATGTATTAAGTGCCTTTTCACCAATTCTTTCTCTAAACAATAATAGATAAATTTGCCTTATAATTTTAATAAATTGTGCAAATCTATTCTACAAAATTTTATTTAAAATGCTTCGAATGGTTTAAATAAAATGTTTAATCTAGCATTTCAATTAATATAAAATTTCACATACTTTGATTTTTATTAAAGTAATTCATCCGTAGTTATGTCTTAATTTTGATTTTATTAATAATTTTAATTAATTATTTGTTATTGATAATAATTAATTATTTTTTTGTTGTTATGTCTTATAGCCTGTCGTTGCTACCAAGATGGACTAGTACAAATACGCTAAACATGTATGTGAAGTTAGCATATCATTGTGCAAGAGAATTTGATTTTATTAATAATTTTAATTAATTATTCGTTATTGATAATTAATTATTTTTTTGTTGTTATGCCTAATAGTCTGTCGTCGCTTCCAAGATGGACAAGTACAAGTACGCTAAACATGTATGTAAGCTCACCCTTCTTCTGCTAGTTATATTTGTCGTCGCTCAACCTCGACCTATCGTCAAAGTATACGAAATTTTATATTAATTAAAATGCTAGATTAAACATTTGATTTAAACCATTCGAAGCATTTTAAATAAAATGTTGTTTTGAGATGATAGAATAGATTTGCACAATTTATTAAAATTATAAGGTAAATTTATCTATTATTGTTTAGAGAAAGAATTGGTGAAAAGACACTTAATACATGATGAATTCCAAATTAATTACCTGATTTCCAGGCCCCTTGTTAACAGTACTTGCAAACCATTGAGATTATTCAAGCACTTGTTTACGCACATATGTATGACACATAAAAACATTAAGTGAGAACCTTGGAGAAGTTTAGTTTCTTTGCAAGAGAGGACTTTGAATCCTAGTTGTCGAGTGGTTTTTGTAACCTGAAAAAATCACACCTCAACAAATTGGCACTAGAAGGAGGGCTGAAAATGAAAAACAGGTAGTTTGATTTCAGTTTATCATTTGTGAGTAATCAATCATTCGGGATATTCATTATTGAAGCTTCATTTTAATACATTACTTGAATATTGCAATTTTATCGTTCAATTGATATTATATTCAGAGTATTGTATTTTCATAGAAGTGATTAGATTTCATTAAAACTGGAGTCTAAGGAAATTATTACAAGGTCAAAATCTACTGGATCTACGATTTTTCAAAGTTTTTCACCAACTAAGAAACACAGAAGTAAAACTCAAACGGTAGTTCTTCCTAGTACTTCTAACATAAATTTACTTGTAAACCCACCACTTGTCAATATGGCTACACCTGGTGCACCAAATCTGGCATGAATGGGAAACCAACGAAGTCCATTAAATATAGCTGGTGACATTCACGAAATACCAAAGAATGTAGAAAAGTATCTACCAAAATATAAGCATGATGGTTCTCGTTTGGTAGAAGAGCACATACAAGCATATACTGATGCAATGTCTAGATTGCAGATTGAACATGAAGACGTGGCATGTAGGTTGTTTCCTTTAACTTTGGATGAAATAACCTACGATTGGTATGTATGTTTGCCTTCTAGATCCATTACTTCATGGGATATGTTAAAAAAATGCTTTCATTACTCAATTTAAATTTGCCATTGATCCAACAAGTGTTTACTTGCAATTTGCATCTACTCATAGAGAACCTAGTGAACCATTGCATATGTTTAATACTAGGTTTCATAAGATGTATTCGAGATTGACTGCGCCTTATAATATTGTAGAAGATGCAGCAATCCAAATCTATTTTGGTGCTTTGGATCCATTAACAACAATGTTCATCAGGAGAACGGGGCAAATAACTACACTTACAAGAGTTTACACTGAAGCGCTCACGGTTGAACAACAGATGATGCAATCAAGTTGTGGATTAGGGCAACTACCATCTATTGGTTATCCTGGTATGCAAAATTAGATTCCTATGATAAATCATGCTTTAACTAATCAAATGCCAATGTTGAATTCAATTCCACAAATTCCAAATCAAATGGCATATGCTCAGTCGAGTAATCCTTTGTTTTTAGAAAATCATTATGCTGCACACAAAACAAGGAATAAAAATGTACCTAATCTAAATAATTTTGGGAATGTAGCAGCAATGCAAAATGTGAATCCTTTTCAAAATTTTCAAACACCACAAAATAATCCAATGCTTGCACAAAATCAAAATCAAGGCAATCCAATGTATGCAAATTCATGGTTAAATCAAAATGGTTTACTATAATAGACACCCCTGTTTGCTAATCTGAAATAACTGAGGGTTTTTTCTTTGTTTATGTTTTTGTAATGTCTGATTTTTTTTTTTGATTTGATGTTTTGCTGATAGGTATTATATGCAATTGTTTTAGGTTTTTTTGTGCTTTATAATGTGTGAACATATGCATAAAGAAAAACTCTAAATTGCATAAACATAAACTGGAATGAAACAAACTGAAACCCAACACCAAACAACATTATATTATTCAATTTTCTGACCTGGAAATGCAAGTACAGGTCTGATACAAAAATTTGGGAATAAACCATACATAGCTGAACACACCAAAATGCTCATAACTTCATCAAACGGTATCCGAATGACATGCCACAAAATACAATAATATTGGACAAGCTAGGCACCAATGTCTAGACATCAAACACACCCGAAAGTTGACTGAATTTATTGCACACTTCCCCAAGGTAATGGTACAACCTACTGAAAAGGGTACGACCAACTCCAAAAACCCTCAAATCACACCACAAAATACTAAAATGAAGCACACCTAGATGAAAATGACCAAAAACTAGAAGACCCAGAAGATCTCCTCAAACACCCACTGAAGTTGCCAAAATCACAAACCCTATCGTTGCAAATCAAGCTCAAATCTGTGTCCCCTGAAGTAGAAACACCTAGAACTGACTAGGGAGGACCTTTAACCCCCGAAACCAGTGGTACCAATGGAGGTTTTCGTCTCCAAAAGCCAAAGTCTGCAATTGCTGAAGCAAATTTGATAGAGTTCTGTTATGTTGCTAGAAAGAAGATGATGCAAATGAGCTCCAAAAATCCAATATAAACCCCATGCCTCATTTTTAGGTTTTTTAGGCTCCAAAAACATTTCAAAATAATATTATTTTATTGCCTTAAGAACTCCTACGTCCCCCCTTGGGATGTGCATCCACCCCCTTGGCCTAGTAGGACAACGTTGTTTTAAAAAAAAAAACATAAAGTTACTTTTTTTTTAATTTTTATTTTTTTATATCATTTGGCCCTTTTTAATTAAAAAGTAACTTTAATAACTTCCAAATATTTTGCCCAACCTTAGCAACTGAATAAATTCATCAAATAAGGCAACCTGAACACTGCAAATGTGGAATGAAGCAGACCAAAGATGACACTGCCAAAATTAGCAGTTACTATAAATAGTATCTCCATCAGAATCACCCAACAAAGCCCTCGGAAGGACTCAGAACTCCTTAGCACTATTCTGAACAAAAACCCATAAAATTCATCACCACTGAACGTCTAAGCTCCAACTTACTAAAAACATTAAGTTTCTAAAAATAGTAAGTGGTGGAAGAAAGCTCTGAAACGCCTCAAAAAAGAAGCAAAGGAAGCTGGTGAGTTACTGATCACTAGGGAACAACTCAAATAGGGTTCCCAATCACCTCAGTTTAGCCTATGGGAACCCATGAATAGGCTAAATTACCACAACTGACTGACTACTCAGAAAGGAGACATTGCATTTACCAAGTCAAAATGTTCCAAATGTTATGCCTAATAAAAATGTTTCAAGTTGGATGAATTCGATTGTTCAAAATATTTTACTGAACCAAAATGTTCCAAATGTTATTCCAAATCAAAATCAGGGTAATCCTCCTAATGTTGTTAATGAGCCTAATGAATTAGCAGATCTAAAGAGGATGTACCAAAATTTAAGTAATGATTTTGTTCAAATGCAAAAACAAAACACTCAAAATTCACAATCAAATCGAAAGTTTACTATGCAAAGACCTAAACATTTCAACACAAAACCAAATAATAGGGGTGTACCAACTCCTGTTTCTAACAATAATGGGGCTTCTACAAGTTCAAATTAAAAGGCCACTATTGTTAATCTTACTGAAGTTGTGTTAGATAATTGGTGTAGGTTGCATGGTACAAATGAGCATAATGAATTGGATTGTAATGAATTTAGTTGTGTTATAGATTGCATTCAGCAAGGTTTGGATAAGTTTGAATTGGTTTCTAATGATGATGTTAATGAAGCAAGTACAAGCAAAGGTAAAAGTTCTGCTTTTGTGGTTGACATAAATGGATCAAGTGAAGATGATGATGATGAAGAAGAACAAAAAGATGAAATTGTTGAAGAAGTTCATACATTAAAGCAATATAAAAAGGGGAGTCATGGTTATCATTTAAGAAGCAAGAGTAAGTCTTATAACACTACTTCTACTCCTAAAAATATTGTTGTTCCACCTGATGTTAGTTCAAGTAATAATCCAATTCCTCCATATTTTCCTGATACATTAAATGTTATAGCAAAATTTCAGAATGACGAGAATGTAAGTTACAATATTATTGAAGATTTTAAGAAAACTAAAGCAAACATTATTTTGTATGATGCTTGTCATTTGCCTAAACAAAGGAAATTGTTAATGGAAACTTTTGGTTTTCAAGAAGGAAAAGAAATTAAAGATGTCACTAAGGTTAAATTTGTTGCAAAGAAAGAAAAAGAGGAAGCTCTTTCGTTTCTTCTAACAGTTAGAATTGCAGGAAAGAATTTGCACAATTGTATGGTTGATTCTGGAGCATCAGGTAATGTTATGTGATATCTTGTTTGTCAAAGGTTAGGACTTACACCTTTAAAAACAAATAAAATTGTTGTTCAATTAGAAAAAATAGAAGTAAATGTGGTAGGCATGTTAAAAATTGTTTTTATTCAGATATCATCAGAGCCTAGAATTCAACAATATATAGATTTTTTTTTTTTGATAAATAAAAGGTCTTAAATTAAAACAAACGGGTTTTTCAGGTTGACCCAAAACCTTTGAACAAAAGCAGCATAAAGCTGAAAGCCGAAACCAGAGAACAGCAAAGGATCCTCGACCCTCTAACTAAACCAACCATCCACGGCTTACAACAAAAACAACAGGAAGCCTCGGAACAGGGATACCAACAATAGAGAAGATAACCGCTAAGAGACAGCGGAGAAACCCCAGGGATGATGAACCAAACCATCAGACAAGAGGTCTTCTGATCAGCCCACCTCAAAAATGGTCCGGGAAGGTCCACATCACTCCTCCTCTATCCTCCTCATTCTGCTCCTTGTCAATCTCCTGGTCATCGGCGTCTTCGGCCATATCCTTAGCGCTTTGGAAGCCCTCATTGAAGAAGACTTTGGTGAGGGCGTCAAGGATCTCTTCGGTCTGCTTGGCCATAGTCGCTAAGGATGTCAAAACAAAGCGTTTGAGAACCATGATGTTGATGTCAGGCCCCTCATCCTCCGAGTCAACACTGATGGCTTAAGAGTTACCCTGAGCAAGCTTGCTCCTTAACCTAGCAGAGGATCTCGTGGATCCTTTCGGTTCATCAATCTTCAGCCTCTTCCTGGCAGGGCTGCCTCTGGTGACAGCCTCAAAGTCACGTTTCTTAGTAGGGGACCCCGAGTAGGCCTTGGGAAACTGGCTCTGGTCTCGGAGGGCGGAAGGGCCGGAGGTTCGGGAAGGGGAGAAGTAGCAAGGACAAACTTGTAGATGACCTTAAAAAGGCTCTGGTGTAAGGGCATAGCAGACCCTTTCTTACTACGACACGAATTAATAGTGTAATTCATGGAGTTCAGGAGGAATTGGGGTATGCTGATAGGGTTAATGTCGTGGAAAAAATTGATGAAAGCATAGTGAAAACTAAGAAGGACCTTACCGGGATCCTCCGCCGTGATGAACTCCATGACATTTTTCATCACGGAATTCCAGGGGGCAGGAATATCAACCCTAGTTAATCCGTTCTTTGCCTCCTTAAAAATATTTTGGTTGTCCTTGAATTCGCGCAGCTCGACCTCCCAGTTGTGCTTCTGCCTGTGGATCGAATGACCCTTTGCCGTCTGCCCAGTAATGGTTGCCAACAAATTAATGTCGACCGTGATTTCTCGCCCGTGGACCACAATCCGCCCCTCATCCCAGGACTCCATTACCTCGGCGGTGATGCTGTCATCAGGACCAGAGAACATGTCAAAAAACTGCGTGAGCCTCCTCTCAGTGAGGATGGCTTGTGCAGCAGGCTCCATAACCACCATGCTGGGCTCGATGTAAGTCATAGTGACTTTGCCTCTACAAACCTCTGCCTCTTGGATGACCGAGCAGGACGACGTACTCTCAAGCACAGACTGAGGGAAAAGGTGGTGGAAGCAAACACTCTTTGTCCACCTTAAAAAGCCCACATCATTAGAGAAAGTGCCTACCCAGAATGCCAGCCACCGCCTACCAGCCACCTGGGTGCCATGCCGCGTGTCCGTTCTGATTTGGGAAGAGGGGGCCAAATCGACCTTCCTCTAGAGAATGATGGAACTCAAGGGGTACCACCGTCTCACGTGTCTAGCACTGATGAATGAATTTTCCCATGCATCCGCATCATTCGAGTGGTAGTTTGGGCCCTTGTCACGATGGGCACGTCGTCTGAGGACAAACCACCGCATACCAGCCACGTGGGAGCCATGCTACGAATCCGACTTGGCATGGGGGAAGTTATCCTCGACACCCTTAGTCTTGAGATGGTAAGGGTCGCTCTGAGCGAGATTCATGGACGTCAGAGATCTAACCAGGCTGGAGAAGCTGAGACGGCCCCACGCCACCTCATCAGGCGAGAAGCTTAAAAAACTATCGGCCCAAGGCACAAATCGCATGGGAATGCCGATCCTAGGGAAGCCAACCTTCGGGTAATCGAGGTACCAACGGACCACCTACCTACACGCATGGTAATCTGGGCAATCAGCCTTGGCAACTCTGTCAGCATGGGTAGACCGACACTGCCACCCCTTAGCCACATTCCTGAACCAACCAATCTTGCCATGCAAGACAATCCAACTTGTGATCCCCATCAGGCACCATGTCGCACCTCGTCCTGGATAATCCCTTCCACGTCCGACGGAAGGTCATACGTCCACGTGGTCAAACTATCAGCGTCAACGCCTAAATTTTCTAACTTGTCTGCCGCCTTGTTGGCTTCACGAAAGACATGGTGGGCCACGTTGTCAGTTCTATTTTTCAATAGGATCCTAGCTTCCCTTAGGCAAGACTCAAATTTCTAGGGGGATCCTTATCATTGTTGAGGAGATTGATGATCACTTGGGAATCTCCTTCCACGATTAGCCGCTCTTGGATGTTCTGAGCAAGGTGAAGTCCGTGCCAGACAGCTCTAGCCTCGGCCATATTGCTAGTGGAGACTCCCAGGGGTTCTGCAAAGGCCATGACAACGTGGCCCTGATGGTTTCGAACGGCCCCTCCAGCTCCAGCGCGGCCCGGATTGCCTTTGGCAGTGCCATCAAAATTTAGCTTAAGGCAGTCGACGGGGGGAGGAATTCACCTGATTTCATGCCTAGGGTTAGTCTTGACACGACCATCCTGCCAGGGAAGACACAGGGACTGGGCTAGAAGTTTTTCGCCAGAAGGGACAGATTGGGCCTCAGCAGAAGACGACAATGAGTTTTCTCTGGCAAAGGCAAGGATTTTATTCGTAATGGATCCTGTATCTCTGGAAGACTCATTAAAGATTCTAAAGTTCCTTTCGAGCCAGACCTGCCACAAGAAGTGGTGGAGACTGATCTTCCACATGAAACTCAATCGGGTGCTAACAAACGGTTTTGGCCATTGTTGGAAGAAGTCATTGATGGACCCAGGTCTGACCCAGGCTATGTTGAAAGCTTGAAGGAGGCCACTAAGGATTGAGGAGGCAATGGGGCATTCAATGAATATGTGTTGGATGGATTCCCAGTCTGCCCTGCACAAAAAACACCTATTAGGAACGGACAGACCATGTTTCATCAAATTGTCAATGGTAAGAATTTTCCCTTGGACGACCAGCCAAGTAAAAAAGGATATTTTGGGGATAAGACCCTTGATCCAAACTAACTGAGTCTGGAACCGAGGTGTATCAGGATGAATTAGCAGATTGTAGGCGGATTTGACTATGAACATCCCACTATCAGTCGTTGTCCATCTCATCTGATCAACACTCGGGGTTGCGGGAACAAACTGATGTTGCAGAAGACTATTGAGATTTTGAGTCGCTGCCTCCATTCCACGGATGTCTATAGGCTTCCAGAAGAGTTTGCCCCTGTCCTGTCTTAAGAAGTCAGCCACCTTAGACCCAAACCTCTCCAAGGTGAGGTTTCTTAGTTGGGCCAACGTGGGATCTGTACTAAGGGCTTCTGCCCCTGCCCATCTGTCCTCCCAAAAGTCAAATTTTTGCCCATTTCCAAGGATCCATCTTATGCCTTTTCTTAGCACGTCCCTGCTAGACGAGATTGCTTTCTAGAAGGAGGAACTGCGGGTAGGGATGGTATTACTTAGGAACTCAGTGCCTTGGAGGTACTTCCTGTTAAGGATGGTGGTCCACTCATTCCTTTCATTGGAAACCAGACGCCAGGCTTGTTTCGCGATTAAAGCAGAATTGAGGAGACTTTCCTCAGGCCTAGTCCTCCGAGATCCTTAGGCCTACACACCTTGTCCCAGCCAACCAGGTGGATGCGCTGCTTTTCTTCTGAGCCGGACCAAAGGAAATTCTTTTGGCGCTGCTCAATCGCCTGGTAGACTCTAGAAGGCGCTTTGAAAACTGATAAGAAGTAAACCGGAATACTTTGGAGGGAGGCCAAGGTTAACGTGGCCTTACCTGCTTGGGACAGCAATTGGCCCTTCCACCCGACAAGCTTCTTTTGGATCCTCTCCAGGACAATGTTCCACATCGAAATAGTCGGGACCCCTGTGAATAGGGGAAGACCTAGGTAAGACGTAGGAAGGGTGGAAATGGAGCACTCAAGGATTTTGGCAATTTTAATTTGCCTGGGGAGGGGGGTGTTAAGAAAAAACACCTTGCTCTTGTTGAAATTGACTTTTTGCCCTGTCGCATCTTCGTAGAGTTTAAGGATATGCTTGATGATCTTGGCCTCTGCCACCGACGTCGTAGTCAGTAGTAAGGTATCATCCATGAATTGCTGATGGGTAACCGGATCCGTGAGGGATGTAGCTTTAATACCTGAGATTAACCCTGAGATACGGGCAGCTTTGATTGATCTTCCTAGGGCTTCAACCACTATGATAAACAACATAGGGCTAATAGGATCCCCTTGCCTGAGCCCCCTCTGACTTTGGAAGAACTCAGTCGAAGACCCATTGACCAACATTGAGAACCACGGAGAGCGAATGCAACAGCTGATAAGTCTGACCCAATCGGGATGAAACCCAAATTTCAACAAGATGGCATTCACAAAGTCCCAATTGACACGGTCGAAGGCCTTATTCATGTCAAGTTTCAGAGCTAAGGCAGCCTTCTTGGTCTGGGAAGCAGAGTGAAGAGCTTCGTGGACAGTAATAACCCCATCCAGGATCGACCTGCCTTGAACAGAACTGCCCTGGCAGGAATCGATAATCTGAGGCAGAATCCCTTTCATGCGATTTGCAATGGCTTTAGTGAGGATTTTGTATAACACATTGCAAAGGCTGATTGGCCTAAAGTCAGTAATGAACTTAGGAGCTGGTCCTTTCGGAATCAAGGCTAGGAAGGTAGAGTTGTAGCTTCGAGGGATATGCTTAGAAGCTTGGAATTCTCAGATGGTAGAACAAACCTCATCTCCTAGGATGCCCCAATACGTTTGAAAGAACCTGGGGGAAAATCCATCCGGGCCAGGGGCCTTGTCAGGGTTCATGGAAAAAAGGGCCTCCTTGATTTCCTTGTCAGAAAAGGGAGCGGTGAGCATTTGGTTGGCATCATTCTCGATCTTACGGGGGATGAATTGGAGCAGGGAGTCCCGGGCCGCTGCCTGCCAACTAGGTTCCTCCCCAAGGAGAGCACTGAAATAGGACATGGCTTCATGCATAATGTTGATGTTGCCTCGGGCACTGGACCCATCGGATTTAAACACCTCTCTGATGCGGTTGTTGCTCCTATTTTTGAGCGTGGTGACATGGAAGAACTTGGAATTAGAATCTCCATATTTGAGCCATAAAGCCCTGGACTTCTGCCTCCAAAAAGTCTCCTCGCTAGCCAAGATGTTATGGTAATCTGCCAGAAGTTTCCTCTCTTCGGACCTGGTCTCTTCATCTAGCTCTCCATGCTGTATCTTGTTGTCAATGGCTTTCAGTTTTTCGCTCACAATATTTTTGTTTTCAAAAATATTTCCGAACACTTCTTTGTTCCAAATCTTGAGATTGTTCTTGACCACTTTCAGCTTTTGGGTAAGTTTGTAGGAGGGACTTCCCTGGAAGGGCTGTTGCCACCATTTGATTATTCTATTTTCCAGGTCCGGGTGCTTGACCCACATTGCCTCGAAGCGAAAAGGTCGATTGCCACTGGAATTGAAAGATTGAGGAACCTCCAAAAGGATGGGGTTATGATCAGACCCAACCTTGGGAAGGGAGAACAGAGAGGATTCTCCAAAGACCTGAATGGCTTCCTATGAAAGCAGGACCCTATCCAGCCATTCTTGGATGAGGTTGCTACCCAGCCGCCTGTTGCTCCAAGTGTACTTAGCATCCTTAAGCTTGACGTCCATCAGCTCGTGAGAGTGGACAAAATCACTGAAGTCCTCCATGCTCCTACTTGGGAGCCCTGTTCCCCCCCTCTTATCAGACAGAAATAGGGGGGTGTTAAAGTCTCCAACAATTATCCACGGGACATCTTGGAAAGCCTTGCTCAAGTGGCTCAGATGCTCCCATAGCCTACCTCTTCCTTGCACCGTGTTGGGCGCGTAGACATTCGATAAGATCCAAGACTTATTGCTGGTTAGATCATAAAAAATAATGGTAAGGACGTTGTCATCAGCCTGAATGAGGCTACCTTCCACTTTTTTGGGGTCCCAAAGGACCATAAGGCCCCCAGAGGTGCCTCTAGCTTGCTTGAACACCATTTCCCCTTGTTTCCAGATTTTGCGAGCTAGAATCTTGGACCACGTCTCATCTATTTTTGTTTCTTGGAGAATAAGGACTGAGGGGGAGGTCTCTTTCCTTAATGCCTTGACAACTCTCTGCCTGGGCGGGCCATTAAGGCCTCTCACGTTCTAGGAGAGGACCTTCATTTAGACTACTTTGAATTCCTCCCTCTTCCCCGACCTTGGGGTGGGGGAGGTTTGCTGGTCTTGTTGGCCTCGAAGAGAGCCATGTCTTGAGGCACTAAAGTGCTTTGTTTTCCGTTTGCTATTTCGTTTTCAATTTTCAACCTGTAATGTTCTGCATCTGGGATTCTTCCCCTCCTCCTTTCGCTGCCAAAGTCTATAGAATTAGTTGAACTGCGGGTTTGCTTCGGACTAAACTTTGGGGGTTCTTTCCCTATCTGGGTCGGGCTGGAACAACCTTCGCCCACTGTCGGTTCATCCCCTATCTGCACTACTTCCATGTCGAAGCCTTCCAGAGGCATGTCGTAAGGACAGTTAGGGGTTGGGTGAGGAGAGGACCTAACAGGGGAGGGAGGAGGGGAAACAAGAGTTTCGAGAAGCCCCGATGCTGGTCCTTCACCAGTAGGTTTAGCCATTTCAATGGCAGACTGAGCAAGGATTTCAAAGGAATTAGGATTAGAAAAGGAAGGACTAACCTGGTTAGCCTGATCATGATCCACATGTTGTTTTCCTTTTCCTTTCTGATGAGCGGAGTCGTCTTGCGATTTCTGCTGGTAAACGCCTTTGTGAGCTGCTTTGGTGGGCCGAGACTAGGGTCGAAGGGGCCTTCCCTGCCCAAAAGCATTAGGGCCTTTTGGATTATTCCTATTTGGTGCTTCCTTGACGGCAACCAGGTCAGGGCACTGATTCCTCAGGTGACCTTGGGTTTTGCATTCTGAGCAGAAAGCCGGCTTGTTTTCATATTCAATGGGTTGCCTCCTTGAGTAATCCCCGTATTCCAGATCTATGAAGGACGGGAGCTCGGACTCCAGATTCGTAGTTACACACATCCTAGCATGCGTCATGCGGGACCTAGCTAGGGTGGGGTTGTCAATAACGACCAGATCCCCGATGACTTTGGCGATTCCTCTGAGGAAGTATTCATGGAAGAAATGGGCCGACAGGTTGGGAAGCCTGACCCAGATGGGGGCAGAGTTAATGCTCTGGCTTTCAGGGTCGAAGTCCTCACCCCAAGGCCTAAGGAAGAGGCTTCGCCTACCCAGGAACCATGGCCCGCCAGTGAGGATTCGGTTTGCATCTTCCTTATTATGGAGCTGGATCATGAAAAACCCTCTTGTCATTGCAATAATCTCCATGCTTCCTGCAAGGCACCACTTGGAGAAATCCCAGGTCCTTATTGTTTCAATGTCAGGCCTTCCACCCAAAAACTTGCCGATGAGGGACGAGGATTCGAGGGAAAGAAAATCTTCCATGGTGGAGACAACAACCCTAAGCTTATTCTTGTCTGGGGAGAGAGGAGGGAGAGATTGAGACAACACGTTCTCCTTACCTTTAAGGGTTTGAGCAAAGGACAACCTCTTAAGAGGAGCCCTAGCCTGGGTTCCTTTGTCCGGGTCTTTATCAGGTGGGTCCGCATCCCACATTTTTTCAATCGGGACCGACGACTGAGGGCCCTCAGCATCCTTAGTAGCCACCGATTCCTCACCATCCTTGCTTTGCTGGCTTGGGGCGCTGCCTTCCAAGATCCCTGCTCCGCCTGATCCGCCTGGCCCTCCTGGCCCACCTGCTGCACCTGTCCTGCTTGCTTCCATCGAACTTAACAATATATAGATATTCATGTGGTGGATATTTATGCTAAATATGGATTGTTATTGAGCAGATATTGGAGTAAAAATCTAAATGGTTACTTTTCAACAAACTTTTCGCATATGTGGCTACTTTGGAAAGGCATTGCTAATCAAATAAGAGTGGAAAGAGAACCTCACCTCAAGGAACTAATTATGGATTACAAGAAAGGAACGAATGAAGTTTTATATAATGATACAGAATTAGGTGTTTGCTTTAGACATAATGGTAAGTACAAGTGAATTGGAAATAAAAGATACATCTTGTGAATCACTTGCGAAAGATAATCTTGTCTGGACATTAAAGTTTGATGGATCAAAATCTAGACAAGGTAGTGGTGTAGGGGTAGAGCTCATAAACCCCAAAGGTAAATCCTTATTTTTTTCTTATCGATTGCAATTTCCTTGTACTTGTAATTCAACAGAATATGAGGCACTTGTTTATGGTTTACAACTAGCTTTAAGCAAAGGAATTAAATGTTTGAAAGTTCTAGGAGACTCACAACTAGTTGTTAAACAGGTTAAAGGTCAATATTCCTGTAATGATAGAAGATTAATACACTATAGGAATAGAGTTAGAAGTTTAATTGATGAATTCATGGCCTTTAACATTTCGTTAATTTCTAGAAAAGGCAATTGTATTGTAGATTCATTAGCAGTTGTCACAGGTACACTCAATCCAATTGATAATAAAAAGTTAAAGAAGTTTTTGATTGAGTTGATTCCCTGTCCCTCAATACCTGATAATGTCAATAATTTACAAGTATTTGAGAGTGATAGACATATTTATAGTTTTGTAACTAATTCGGGTGTATTTGAAAATCAGGTGATTGACAAGGATGAAATATTACAAGAAGATATCAATGAAAGTGAAGAGGTAACCAAAGTAAACAATATTCCTCAAGGTATGCTTTCTCTTGAGAAATTTTTTGATATTGGTTACAAAACAAAGCAATGTGATAAGATTTCATTACCTAAGGATGCCTATGATGCATATAATATTAGTGATTCAGATGATTCACAAAACATTCTTATAGGCAAATCTAGTACATCCAAGGAAAAGGAAAATATCATACAGGCACTAAAAGATTATAAGGATGTAGAAGCATGGAGTTATAAAGACCTTAAGACGTACAATAAAAATATTATAACTCACACAATTCCCTTAAAGCTTGATGTCAAACCATTTAGGCAAAAGCAAAGACCAGTAAATCCGCTTTTAGAACCATTAATTGAAAAAGAGGTTAAGAAATTGTTAGATGCCAAAATTATTTTTCCTATTAGGCATTCCACATGGGTTGCAAACATAGTGCCAGTTCGAAAGAAAACTTGTGAGATTAGATTGTGCATTGATTTCAAGAATTTGAATAAGGCATCACAAAAAGATAATTATCCATTGCCCTCCATAGATCACATTCTACAAATGGTTAATGGATCAGAAATGATGTCATTTTTATATGGATACTCAGTATATAATCAAATACTTATAGATCCAAAAGATCAAATGAAAACAACATTTACAACTAAATGGGGAACATTCACTTACAAAAGAAATGGATTTTGCATTTCGAGATTTGATTGGTAAATGCATTTTTGTAGGTGAGTTGGAGAGGAGAGGGCAATCCTCCAAGGGAGGTCCCAGGTTCGAATCTCCACCCTACCAAAAATCTGAATTGGGTACCCAAAATCCAATTGATAATGTTGGTGCGGGCAGGGCTAGGTGCGACTCCCAAGTGACTTTGACGGTGTAGAACCCCCTATTCATGGTCTCTCAGACCAAGGCATCCCCACAAGGGGTTTTTCGCTTAAAAAAAAAACATATACCTATGTTTTCAAAGAAAAGAAATGATCATGTTAGAGATTTAAGGAAAGTTTTGCAAAAATGTAGAGAACATGAAATTTCCTTAAATCCTAAAAAATGCATTTTTGGATTAACTGAAGGCAAATTGTTAGGTCATGTGATTTCAAAATATGGTATTTCTATTGATTCTAAAAGGATAAGTGCCATACAGAAACTTTAGTTGCCAGAAAGTAAAAAAAAATTAAGATCTTTCTTTGGGAAGATTAATTTTGTGCGCAAATTTATTTTTGGTTTTGCTGAAATTGTTAAACCTTTGAACGATATGATGAAAAAATATGCTAACATGTCTTGGAATAATGAAGCCAAAATTGCATTTCAAAATGTGAAATATGCTATATCGAAGGCGCCTATTTTGGTAAGCCCTGATTACACGAAGCCCTTTTATATTTATTCATTCACTTCTAAACATTCATTTGTGAGTGTATTGACTCAAAGAAGTGAAGGTAATGTTGAAAATCCTATTGCATTTGTAAGTTCACCCTTTAAATATGCACAAGTGAGATTTTCTATTCTTGATAAACAAATGTATGCTTTATTTAAAACAGTCAAGAAGTTTAGGCATTATTTGTTGCATAGTCAAGTGTTTGCAATTGTACCTGTCTTGCAGTTAAAACTATGTATTTGTAGAATGAATTGGGAGAGAGGCAAGGAAAATGGATTTCTACTATGCAAGAGTTTGATCTTGAGATTCAACCCATGAATCTTGTTCGAGGTCAATGTTTATCTAAAACTCTTTCTTAAATCGATCCACAGATCAGTTGTCAAAAATACTCAGTGGAAGAAATCACTAATGATGAATGGTATAAATATAGAGTGTATTTTCTTCTTAATGGTAAAAGCCCTCATAACCTTAGTGCTACGCAAAGAATAACTTTAAGATTAAAATGTGCTAATTTTATGATAAAGACAGGAATTCTTTATAGAAGAAATCATGAAGGTATCTATCTTAGATGTCTTAATCAAAATGAGGCATCTCAAGTTCTAAATGATTTTCATGGAAAATACGGAACAGGGCATGGTTCTGCTAATGCTACTGCTTATCAAATTTTAAGAGCAGGCTATTATTGGCCTCATATTTTCAAGAATGTGCATGCTCATGTTCGAAATTGTCATGTTTGTCAGGTTGTTGCTAACAGGGAGAAGCATGCTTCGATGCCATTGCAACTAGTAATCGAATCAAGGCCATTCGCACAATGGGGATTGGATTTTGTACGAGATATTAGTTCAAATTCTTCTACAGGGCACAAATATGTATTGACAGCTACAGATTATTGCATGAGGTGGTCTGAAGCAATACCCACGAAGAATTGCACTACAGAAGTGGTTATTAAATTTTTGGAAGAAAACATTGTCACAAGGTTTGGTATGCCTAATTCCATAGTTAGTGATAATGGTCCTGCTTTCTCATCTCTTCGTTTTGCAGAATGGGCCTATGACAACAAGGTGAGCCTAAAATTTTTGTCTAACTACTATCCACAAGGTAATGGTCTAGCCGAATCTACAAATAAAAATTTGTTGTCAGTTGTTAAAAAGTTGCTTGAATTAAATCCTCATGAATGGCATTCCAAGTTAAAATTTGCATTGTGGGCAGATAGAATTAGAATTAAGGAATCTATTGGAACATTGCCTTACCATTTAGTGTATGGGCAGGATCCTCTTTTTCCTACAAATCTTAAGCTGCAAACATTGCAATTCATGAAAGATTATTTAGAGACAGATGACAAAGTTGAAGCTCATTTAGTAAACCTTATTAAACTTGATGAAAAATGAGAAGATGCATTGCTCCATTTTAGTAAACATAAAGAAGTGGTTAAACGATGGTTTGATAAACATGCAACGGTAAAATATTTTAGAATTTCTAATCTTGTTTTATTATGGGATAAGGCACATGAGAAAAAAGGGGATCATAAAAAATTTGATAATTTGTGGTTAGGGCCTTACCAAATTTCAGAAATTTTAGGGGAAAATGCTTTTAGATTGAAAACTTTGAGTGGTGAAAGCTTGTTGCTTCCTGTGAATGGGCGGTATCTCAAGCATTATTTTCAGCCTTAAATGCAAGAAAATCAGTCTTATTTGTATATTATTGTATATATTTGTTTCGTCAAGTTATTGTTTTTGTTAACGTTTGTTGTTTTGTTGATTGTTGTTTTGTTGTTAAATATTTGTCAAATTTTTGTTGTGTTTTGTTAAGTACAACAATAAATTGGTCTTGCCAAAGTCTTGGGAGTTGTTGAGTACAACAATTTTGGTAAAGTTTGGGAGTTGTTAAGTACAACAATAAATTGGTTTTGCCAGATTTTGGGAGTTTCATGATTTTAGTGTGTGATTCAAGTTGATACAATTTCAAAGGGGTTTTCAAAGCTTAAGGTAGTTGTTACTGAGACACTTGTCATTTGATGGTTCTGTTTGGTATATGATGAAATTACCTGTTTTGAAAACCTGTGAAACCTGGAGAAAAAGAAAAGTAAGTTGTTAGTCTATATCTTCATGAATGTGAAATAAGATAAGGAAATTTGAAATATCAGAATCGTATTGCAAAAGCTTCATGAGTACCACAAACACATTAAGGAATATCTTTTGAAATTTTGGATGTATGAAGTTGTCAATTTTGCAAATTAGGGTGAAAATTTTATATACTCTTTCAACCTTACCTGATCTCTAACCCAAGTGGCAGGTGGATTTGTTGCAAAGTACCGTATTACTAGATAAAAGAGATAAAAAATGAGAGATAAAAAAATGAGAGAAAAAAAATGATGAATATAGCTGAAAATAAGTTAAATCTATCACCATGAATTAGATAATCTTCATCGGAGCTATAGTCTAGATCTACCTTGTTAGATCTACCTTGTTTACTCCTCTCGAAATATCAACCTCTCATAGATAGGGCTTCATTGATTGAGGGTTCCATAAATGTTTTTTGCCTCAACTCTTCTACCAACAAAGTGACTACCACACCATCAAATTTTAGAGCTCTTGATGATGCATTACTAATGGTCATCACTGTAATGACCCTCCTTGGTGGAATTTTTGGCACAAAGAAACAATGTATTAATCTATATTACTTTAATACCTAACTCAAGTAATTGAATCAACTATGCAATATTTAGTTATTTGGAAGAGCATGGTACTATTGACATATTGCCAAGATATACAGGATTAGGTACACTCATAGGTGGAAGAAGCAAAATCATCCATCAAAAGTGGGAGTACTTGAGGTTGGGGAAATGATGATTTAGGTAACTTGGGGGTAACATTGATGGGTACCTTCATATAATCATGCACTTGGTTAGGGATAGTCATCAAAATATAGTCAATTTGAGCCCCAAATTGATAGCCTAGTAGCTATCGTAAACTCTCGCGCCTGAGACAAGTGACTAGGTTGATGGAAAGATTCCCTCTTTGTCTGTTGTATATGTTTGATTGTCTTTTACTTCATCTCTATCTGCAATGATAAATCGAGAGATGGAAAGCATGCGTAATTTGGTTGTTTATGAAAAAACTCTTGTCTTGCTTAGAACCATTCAAAAGAATAGCATGATGTTAGTGTTTGATTAAAAAAAAAACCCTTATTCTATATATATGTATATATAGTAAGTTGATTATTTTAAAATGACAAATGAATTTCATTTATAAATAATAATTGTTTTATTTTAAAATGATAAATGAATTTCATTTATAAATAATAATTATTTTATTTTGATGAATGAATTTAATTTATAAATGATAATCATTTTATTTTAAAATGATACATGAATTTCATTTATAAATAGTTTTGTCTTATCTTAATTGATAAAAGAAATTTCATCTATAAACGAATCTTTAATTTTTTTTAAAGAATAATAGAGATTCATTTATAAATAATAATTTATATTGTTTTACATGATGATCAAATTTCATTCAGAAAACAATGAGTATTTTATAGTTATAATGAAATGGAAATTCTTTTGAAAAAGATAGCAAATACCTTGTGTAAATATTAATGAAATTATTTAAAGCACTGCGAAATCTTCTTAATGGCAAAAAGATTTTATTTAAAGAGGTATAGATTTTATTAATGCAATTCAAATAAAAGTGTTGAACCTTTAGATTTAAATAATATATTAAAATGACTATTGTAACCTAGCCTTTAAGAGGGAATCATTGTATCAAGTGTTCGGGTGAATGAAGATCTCTGCTGACCTTGGAGAAGGATCTCCATTGATTGGGAGTCTTAAAATAAGGATTTTTTAATGAAAGGATGGGTTACTGCTATAGGGTGGCATATGGAGAAGTAATGACATGACGATGGAATGTAAAAAGAAAAAAAATGGAAGGAGACAAAGGGGGACAAATAGAAAAAGAAGGAGAAGGATGAGGACAACAAAGGAGGAAAAAGAAACTAGTCATAGTGGATATTAAAGAAATCCATGCCAAGACTAACGCTTTGGTGAAGACGCTGGAGAGGGAGACCGAAACAAGTAAAACAAGTTGGGTTTACAAGAGCTCCTCCTTTGCTTATAGTTAATTAAATCTCTTTGTGTTGTCTATTTGTTGGTTCTTCTCAAACCAAGTCATTGGTTGACTTTGTTTGCGCGAGTTGATGTTTCCTTGTAGGAATTTTAGCTTTTATCTAGGTTTTAATTGAACCATGCTTGGTTCCCTTATATTACAGTTGGGCAGAGCTATCCTTGTGGTTTGGGTATCCCTTCATGGGTGGGAGTCTTGTTATATCTCTGTAGCTCCTTTCCTATGAGAAACTAGTTGGTGTCTAGCACCACAAACTCTCAAGATACCCTGTTAGTTAGTAGTCACCTGTAAGTTGCCTCACAACATCGGTAGTGGTTTCACCAACCTTTCCTTTGCTGGCATCATCCAAGCTCTGGCTATAAGTGTCATCGCGAGAATACGTAGGTGTTACCTCGAGTGGAATAATACCTTAGGTTGGTTTCTTTATTTGTGACCCTATCCCACTATTCCTATCTAGTCCACCATTTGAGTGTTGATCCTTACCTCTATAAGTTCACCCTCCCAATTGGTGTACCTCTTCTTGGGTACTATTGGTTCTTGACCTTAGTTTTTTAGGGTGTGATTCGAGCAGGCAAGTGTATAAAGGGAGCACCATTGATCCTCGATTGACCTCATTTTGTTGTAGCAGGAAAATTCAACCATAGGAGTTTAGCTTACGTTTGGAAAGTTTAGTTTAATTGAATTAAATTAGGGGATTTAATTAATTAAACATTTTTCTTGGGTAGCGTAGTTCTTTCATTGAGTATAGAAAGAAACTTGTAAATTGCATAGTAACTTTCAAATAGAGAACATATTATTTATTTATGAATTAAATATGTTGAGCTTTGATTTATTAAATAAAGTGGAAAGTTTATTTTATAGATTAGCGGTTATGAGACTTTGGTTTATAAAATAAGAACAAAATGATTTATTTATGAATTAAAGATGTTGAGCTTTGATTTATTAAATAAAGTGAAAAGGTTATTTTATAGATTAAAGGTTATGGGACTTTGGTTTATAAAATAAGAACAAAATGATTTATTTATGAATTAAATATGTTGAGCTTTGATTTATTAAATAAAGAAAAAAAGTTATTTTATAGATTAAAGGTTATGGGACTTTGGTTTATAAAATAAGAACAAAATGATTTATTTATGAAATAAAGATGTTGAGCTTTGATTTATTAAATAAAGTGAAAAGGTTATTTTATAGATTAAAGGTTACGGGACTTTGGTTTATAAAATAAAAACAAAATGATTTTTTTATGAATTAAAGATGTTGAGCTTTGATTTATTAAATAAAGCGAAAAGGTTATTTTATAGATTGAAGGTTATGGAATTTTGGTTTATAAAATAAAAGGAAATGGTTTATTTTTAAATTAAAGTAGTGAAGTTTTAATTTAGAAAATAAATGAAAGGATTGTTTTATAGATTAAAGGTATGGGACTTTAATTTATTGAACAAAGACAATATTTGATTGAAGTAAAAACCGTGATCTAAGTTGTGCATGTTGAATGACTCTCTAAGGGTATTTGAGAGGTGAAAATAAAAGTAATGATTCTTTTATGATATCAACTATGCATTAGATGGTTAGAGACTTGATTAAATTTGTATAGTTGCAATTTGGCAAAGTAAATTTTAGATGCATTTAGAGGTATATCTATCCTAAACCATGAGTGCCCTGATCCCCTATTATCCTCAAATTATCGATGGATAGAGAAGGAGATCCGAAGAGGCAGATGAGACTAATGCACCAATTTATTCTCTACTTACCATTTATTTACTTATGCTCAAATAGACTAGATTTGTAGGGAGATATACCTGAATTAAAATGAGTATTATTTATTCTTTAAAAGTATGGAGGTTTTGCCATACTAAGATGTATGTAATACTTGTAAAATTATGAGGATTGTATCTTTTAATCTATTGTTCAATTTACTTATGTTTTATTTAAAATTCCTTTTTTATTATAGTTTTCTCCTTTAAATGTTACTTCTTTCTTAGCATCATTGATTGCTTTTGTTAGATTTAGTATCTAGTATCGTTCTTGTATTTTTGGTAATAATAATTAAAAAACTAAAAAATAAGTTCTAGGGTGAACTTAGAGAGTGACCTAAGGGATTGAGATCCCCTTAGGGTGAACATAGGAAGACCTAAGGGATTAATACCCCTTAGGGATAATGGTAACTAAGTTTATGGGAAGTCTACATTTGAGTTAAGATAGCTCATCGTGAAGATGAGATGGATAGCTTAACTCGTAATACTTGTAGCATACCTACACAGATTGGCTTGTGTATGGTATGGTGATGCATGTATACCTTCGATTGACTAAAGGTGACAAGTCTAGCTCATTGAGGATTATAAGATAGATAGGCTTATTTATGGTAACACATAATACGCCTACACGGATGGTACTTGTGTGAGGGTATTTCATGAGATGTAGCTCTTCGGGAAAACTTAGGAGATTTAAACAATAGGTAAATCTTAGTTTAGTTAGAGGTTTATGAATCCCTCTCCTTATTTAAAAAAAATTCTTTTCTTTTCTATGTGTTTTCTATTTGCTTGTCTTTATGTCATTACATTTGGTATCAAAACTCTAGGTATGAGGGTATAGAGCTTTTTATGTGTGCTAAAAGGATTTGGATGTCTCCAACGAAGGCTTGCTTAAAGTATAAGCTAAAGCTAGGATGACCTAGAATGCCCTATTGCTAAGATCTAATGGGAATTAATCCCAA
This sequence comes from Wollemia nobilis, assembly GCA_028583015.1. Classification (NCBI taxonomy): domain Eukaryota; kingdom Viridiplantae; phylum Streptophyta; class Pinopsida; order Araucariales; family Araucariaceae; genus Wollemia; species Wollemia nobilis. Next base: position 2,543,495 of record JAQPPZ010016599.1, read on the forward strand.
GTGTGAATGAATGTTATGATACCTTAGTATGGGCTTTGGTATTAATGATACATCATAAACTTGGAATACTACCCTAGTTAGATTTTTGATGCTTTAGCAAGAGAACTTTGTATTATGGCTTGGATTAGTGATATGGTTTAATGTGAAGCTATAACCTAATATTTTTCTTGGTTGTAACCAGGTTAAAAATGCCACCTAAGATCAGAAAAGAGAGGCCTACACCTAGACAAAGTCAACAAAGTAATGTTGAAGAAGAAATTCGATATGAGTGTCCAACAACTCCCAAAAAAGAGGTGGAAGACCTCACTGCTACAATTTTTGCTATGTAGTATCAGAAGAGACAAGTGTTGGAAGTAGTTGCAAATCAGAACTTGTAAGTTAGAGGATTGAAGCTTGGCCAATCTAATGGGCTAATTACAGAGTAGTTTTAAGCTAGAGCCCTTCTAAAAAAGAAAATGAGTAGGGATTTGAAAAACATTTGTATCTCCAAGTTTGGTGGATAAGGTGAAGGAGATGCAACTGAAGCATAGCTGAGGGAATTAGAGGTCTACTTCACGATAAAAGGCTATTTCCCAAGAACTCGAATGGTTTGGGCCATGATCAACCTAGAAGGGAATTCTCTAGATTGGTGGGAAACCCACTATGAGAAGACTAAGATTGAACCTTCTGACATTCCATGGAAGGAATTCATAGTTATATTCAAGAAAAGGTTCCTGATAGAGCATTTCTATGCACTAAAGTTTGAAGAATTTGCTAGCCTACGTCAAGGAACCAATATGATGGAGATTTACTATAAGAAGCTAGTACAATTACTTAAGTATGTACTTGCCTATGATGAGAAAATGAGGGTTCATAAGTTTATCCATGGGTTGGAATCTAGAGTAAAGCATGATGTAAACATGCATGAGCCTAAATTTTTGCAAAAGGCATATGACTTGGCAAAGAAAGTAGAGTTGCACTTCCAATTTAACTATGCCACCCTATTCGAGCAAGATCAACAAGCACTAAGGAAGAAGAATAGTCAAGGATTCATGAAATGGGAAGAGGAATAGGATCAAAAGACCAAGAACCCTCAAAATTTTGAGAAGAGAAATGATGGGAGAAAGGGAAAATTCAAGAAAAATTTCTAAAAGAAAACCAACAATAATTCCAACAATGCAAAACCTCACACTAAAAAATCATAAACTTCAGCTCCAACAATTAAAGTGGAGGAGAAAAAATCGAAGAAAAAAACAAGGACCCAAGGATGGGTGTTACCATTGCAGAGGTCCACAATTTATAAATCAATGTCCACACCAACTAGGGCCTAACATCTCCAATGCCAAAGGAAAGGAACCTGAGCATCAGATCATAAGAGAGAAGCACTAGGAAAGCATCCAATTTTGCGAGATTTTAAAGATGTATTTTTAGAGGATTTACCCAGACTACCTCTTGTACAAGAATTTAACTTCACAATTGATCTTATACCAGGATCAAAACCTATTCATATATCACTGTATATGATGAATCCTATTGAGATGTAGGAATTAAAGGTTCAATTGCAAGGGTTATTGAAAAAGGGACTGATAAAACCAAGTGTGTCACTCTGGGATGCACCAGTTTTATTTATGAAAAAAAAGATGATTCTTTAAGATTGTGTATTGATTACATGATGCTAAATAAAGCTACAATCAAGAACTGATATCCTTTACCTAGGATCGAAGATTTATTCAATAAACTGAGAGATGCCATAGTGTTCACTAAGATTGATCTAAGATTAGAGTATCACCAGTTAAGAATACATGAGGACACTCACAAAATGACATTTAAGATTAGATATGGGTATCATGATTTTATAGTTCTACCCTTTGGAATGACTAATGACCTAGCGACATTTATGAATCTAAAGAACAATGTATTCAGAATATACCTGGACCAATTAATCATTGTATTCTTAGATGATATCTTAATATACTCTTGAAATAAAGAAGAGCACGATAAACATCTCAAGATCATGTTGGAGTTGTTGAGGGAAAATCAACTCTATGGGAATCTAGCCAAAAGTGATTTCTATATTTCAAAGCTATGATATCTTGGACATATCATATCAATAGAAGAAATTTCTATTGATCTAGAAAAGATAGAGGGAAACTTGAATTAGCCACCCCCTACTAATGTGACTGAAGTGTGAAGCTTCATGGGTTTAACAAGATACTATAGATGTTATATAAAGGATTAATCCAATATTGTTGCAGCAGTAACTAACTTTCAGAAGAAGGGATAGGAATTCAAGTGGTCAAAAAAGTGTGAAGCTACGTTTGCACTGCTGAAACATAAGCTCACTACCGCACTGATACTAAATATTCCTGACCCTCAAGGGGACTTTTTAGTATGCATGGATGCATCATTGGAAGAGGGAGGAGGGGTACTCTCACAAGAAGAGTCAGTAGTAGCATATACTTCAAGTAAGTTCAAAAAGCATGAAGCTAATTATGCTACACATGATTTAGAGCTAGTTGCAGTGATGCATGCTATAAATTTCTATCACCACTACTTTGTGGGAAGACCCTTTGAATTAAGGACTAACCATCAAAGTCTACAGTACATATTCACCCAACCTATACTCAATGCGAGACATAGGAGATGGGTTGAATTTCTCATTGAGTATGACATTGAGATTGAGTACATAAAAGGAAAAGAGAATAAGGTTGCATATGCCTTGAGTAGAAGGAAACACATGGCAACCATAACTAGAATTCACATGGATCTGATGGATTGAGTGAGATAGGAGCAATCTCAATATGAGTATTTCTAGAAAATTAGGGCCAAGATGAACAAAGATCATGAAGGTAATAAGAAATTTGTAATGATATATGACCTTTTATGCTACAAAGGTAGGGTTATCATACTAGAGATAAGCGATCTAAGGAGGCTAATAATGAAATAAGCCCATATATCCCCTTATTCCACTCACTTTGGAGGGCCTAAAATGAAGGAAAACATGAAAAGAACCTTCTTTTGGGTGGGAATGAAGAAGGACATCATTGATTTTATCACTCAATGCCTCGAATGTCAAAAATTTAAGGCATAACACAAGCATCCTACAGGAAAATTGAATCCGCATGATATACCTACAAAAAATGGTAGGTTATATTTATGGATTCTATAGTAGGTTTAGTTAAAACCCGGTACCAACATGATGCAATCCTTGTAGTAGTCGAAAGATTGACTAAGGTTGCACATTTCATACCTAGACACATCAATGAGCTTTGATTTATTAAATAAAGTGAAAAGGTTATTTTATAGATTAAAGGTTATGAGATTTTGGTTTATAAAGTACGAAAAAAATGATTTATTTATGAATTAAAGATGTTGAGCTTTGATTTATTAAATAAAGTGAAAAGGTTATTTTATAGATTAAAGGTTACAGGACTTGGTCTCAATCTTGAACTTGGTTATACCTCCTATCATTGTTTCAGCTCCCATTTGCACAAAAACTTTCTCTGATACAAGATGTTGGAAAAATATCAAATTACATGCAAGCAAAAAATACAATAACAAGGAAAAAATAGTAACACAAATATTTTATGTAGAAACCCTATAGTGTGCAGTTAAAACCACAGGGTAATGGCAACTTCATTATTTTATTGATTTTAGTAAACTTTACATTCATTCTATACATACATGAAAGGGATTGTTTCTCTTTTATATAAAAACAAAGGAAGACTCCAAAAACTGTTCATTTCCTTTCCCAATGGAAGATTGAAAAATTATTCGTTTCCATTCCTAAAGGAAGACTCCAAAAAATATTTGTTTTCTCACTCAAAACTACCCATTTGGTAGCTACCCATTTGGAGATACATGTCTGGATTTACCTGTATGGAGGTAACATGTTTGGAGCTACACATCTAGAGTTACTTGTTTGGAGATAAACATCTGGAGTTACCCATTTGGAGCTACACATTTTGCAGTTACCTGTTTGGAGCTACATGTCTAACAAGCAACCCATCTAGAGTCACATGCCTAGGGTTACCCATCTAGAGGCAACCTGTCTAGAGGTACACATCTGGAGTTACCTGTTTAGAGCTACATGTTTGATAGTTACCCATCTAGAGTTACACGTCTAAAAAGCATCCCATATGGATCTACATGTTTGGGGTTACCCATTTGGAGGTAAACTATTTGGATTTACGCATATGGAGTTACCCATATGGAAGCTACACATCTGGTATGCAACCCATTTGGAGCTACACATTTGATAGACAACCCATTTGGAGCTACACATCTGATAGGCAACCCATCTAGAGCTACACGTCAAATAGGCAACCCGTTTGGCAACTACACATCTGAAAGCTACCCGTATGGAGTTACCCGTCTAGATATTGACTTCACCTCCTAGCATTAAAATCTTATAAAATTACATAATATGCCATTAATGATTACACTCAAGATCATAAATATTTTATTTAAAAATGTTTTCCGGGGGAGGGTCATGAAAATTTCCATCATGGTAAGTTGGTTGCATTTAATCAGCGTATTTTGTTAGATATGTGTTTTTTTAAAGGAAAAAAATCTGCTTATTTTTTAGGATTTTCCATTGTGTTTTAAAAAAAAACATATTTCACCTTCGTAAATTGGATTCTATCACTACATGTGTTTGGAAAGCTTCTAGGATTTTTAGGGTTTAATATTTTTTTAATAATTTATTTATATGATTTTGGTTTCTTGTGAAGTTTGATTCAAATCATGTACATTGTATTGTATTGGGTTTCTTCTTTAATGGGAAGGGCCTCAAACTCAAACACTCATACTTGTGGGTGTAAATTTTTCGAAATAAAATAGTTAAGAAAATATTTTATTAGCATTGTAACAATTTTATATATTCATGTATTTCACCAGTTAATTATCCATCACCCATCATTGATTACATTACATAAAGTTACAGTAAAATTATGTTATGATTTGATGTGCATTTGCACCCACATTGTGTTAGAATATTTTTTAAGTTCTACTAGGATATTTTTTTTGGAGTTATCACTCTTGCATGAGGTTGGTAAACTCCTAGTTATGATTGGCTCAGATCCATTGGGTTGTTGTAATCCAATGGCTCACAGTGATCAACTTTGATATTTATGGAAAGTTGATCTTATGGAATAATCAATCAGTTATTGAGCTTTGCTCCAAATACTTATGATGCATTGCATGATTATTTCTTCTTAGGTTTGAATATTGTTGCTCAATATTTCTAGCATGGTATCAGAGCCAAGATAGTTTTTGTAAGCATTTGAGTTTTTTTTGAAGTTTTTTTCAAAGATCTGATTCATTTTATCCGTTCCTTGCTATTTTTTATGAATGGGTCATTAGTGAAAACTTGGTCACTCTAGGGGGTCATTGTTTTTTTGGATATTATTTGGTGAGATTTACTGCTTGCCTGGTCTAGCTCTAACAAGCTCTAACAACCCGTACCAGTTGTGACAAAATATGGGGGGTGTTAGAATTTTCATCATCTCTCTAGTAGAGTTTTCCTCGATGCTTGCTTTGCTTCTAATCGTGCTCCTCTTGATAGCACATTTTTGCAATTGTTTTACTATTCTTTTTTGTCAGGCCTATTTTCCTATCGACATACCCGATGTGGTACATCAATGAAGATGAAGAACATCGTATTTGGCAGTACAGTGAGGTTGTGGTGCTGATGAGCATCAATGGGTACCATCATGATCAACGATATGCTGTGTAAGGTGGTGGGCTATGTATTATTACCATATGTACAGGAAAATTCCACCCATCGAAGGAGACCATTGTTGTAGAGAAACAACTCGTCTTTTTTGCAGTGGAGGGAGACTCAACGACAAGTTTTTTTTGGCATGATTAAACGATGAGTGTGTGGCACAGCTGTCACTCATCCTTTTTCCATGCACATAATCTTAAAAATTCGAGGGAGGCAATTGTTGCAGAGAAACAACTCATATTTTTTATAGTGGATGGATACTCAATGACAAGTTTTTTGGCATGATTAGACAGTGAGCATGTGGTGCAACTATCACTCATCATTTTTGTAGTGGAGGGAAACTTAACAAGTTTTTTTTGGTGTGATTAAATGATGAGCATGTGGCGCAACTGTCACTCGTATATTTTGCAGTGGAGGGAGACTCAACGTGGAGGGAGACTCAACGACAAGTTCTTTTGGTATGATTAAATGGTAAGCAGCATGTGGTGTAACTATCAGCTAGAATTATTTTTGGTGTGATTAACAACAAGCTTCTTGGCATGGTTCACCAAGAGTATTTTGGCATTCAACACAACGACTACCACCCAAAGCATTTTTGCATTCTTTGGCATGTGGCACAACTATCACCCATAGTATTTTTGTGCTCAAAAAAATGGCTACCACCAGTTCCAATATGCACGTGAAGAACACTGACTTATTGATGCTAACACACGAGTAGTGAAGGAAGACTTCTAATAAATTCAATTGCTGATTGAGGAGTCTTTGGCGTGGTTAACAACGAGTATGGTTTTTGGCACTCCTCACAATGGCTACCACCTGAATATTTTTTTACACAAATATCACAAATTTGTTTATCCAGAATCACCATGATCATCCCTTCTTTCACAATGGTCGCTGCTCTTGAAAACCAGATGGATACATGAAAATTTGCTATTTATATTGCTCATTCTCTATTTTTTCAAAAGCATTGTTCTCTATCTTCATCTTCAAATATCAAGTCGTACGCCTATCCAAGCATTTCAAGTACCTCCTTCTTTTTTCTTAAAGTTGTTCTCAATTGATATTACGCTAGAGACATGAAAATTGTCTTCATTAGTCAAAGTGCTATGTCCATGCAATTGATTAAACTCAAGATAATTCATGAATCGCTTTACATAATATATTTCCTAGAGAAATGAACAATGCCTTTATGTTGGGATGATTTGGATGGCACTGTAACTAATCTATATTTTTGTATATTTCAGATCTTTGGTCATTTGGCATCTCAAGGTGGCTTGCTACGGGGTAGATGAAGTTTTTTTCTCTCCTTTATTGTATGCAGATCTTTTGTAGTGAAAGCAAAACAAAACCAAAGTTTTTGAATGTGGCTTGCTACGAGGCAGACGAAAAAAAAATTTTGGAGGTGGTTTACTCATTGCTCTTCCACATAGGACTCTGGTGAGGCCAAGTAACGTGAGAGCAAAGTAGATTTTTGGACCATAGATACTTTTTGGGAGCCAACCAAGCCATACACAATAGCATTGGTACCCACAACACTTAAACCTGGAAACACAATATTTTTTTAGATGTCACGTTGAAGTACTAGAAGATGCACTAAGCAATATATTTATCAAAGGTTTGAATATTTTAGGTTGTACCATTCAATTGCAAGCTGCTAAAGCTATCTTTCCCGACAGCTCATACTACTTTCCAATTTTTTTGCAAACATTGTAAAAGAGCTCTATATATCTCTCTCTCTTTTTTGTTCACCTATTCTGAAGATGTATCCATAGAGAGATATTTTACCTTGTACAAAATAATATAATTTTTTTTTTGGGTGGAGGATCATTGGTGCCAATTTTAGGGCACCACTTTGCTGTACTAGTTCAGAGGGGTCTCACTGATTCTGTTTTTCACTTCCTTGCTGCTTTGGTTCAGAGTGCTCTTCAGAATTTTTGCTACTTCATATCCTTCATTTTGTTCTAAAATGAATTTATCAAATGCAATAGAATCAATTACTCCACACAACTATCATAATTGGAAACTAAGAATCCTAAATCTCATTGCACAAAAAAATCTCTCACTTGCTAGAGGAGACACAGCCTGAGTTTGAAAAAGAGTATGAGAAATTTATTCATAAAGGAAAAATATATGAAACTATGGGCATTATAATCATGAATGTAAGTGATAGCTTATGGTTTCACATTTTTGAATGTAAAACTCCAATTGAAAGTTGGGAAAAATTAAAGAAATTATTTGGTAAAGTGGACCAAATATGATCTATGCAACTTGATGCAGAATTAACAGCCTTATAACATGATGATTACAACACAATTGTGTACTTCCTCACAAAATTTAAGGAACTTTTAACTCAATTAAAAGGAAGTGGAAAAAACAAAATATATGATGAGTGCATCTATCTTATTTTGGCAAAATTAAGGGGGGCTTTTCAAATATTTGCAACAACTTTTCTCTCTACAATGAATGCACTTGACACAAATTTCAAAATGCCCACATTAGAAGAATTTTGTGATAGGCTCACTAGAGAAGAAATGGAGCTCTACAAATATGAGACCTCCCCCTCTTCATCCAAAGCCTTGGTAGCTTCCAACTCAAAACAAGAAAAATTTGAGAAAAGAGAAAAAACACCTGTAACCTGTACTTATTGCAAAAAAGATGGTCATTCAGTCAATTGATGTTGGAAGAGGTTACAAGATTTAGAAATAGCAATGAAGGATCACAAAATTGATATCAAAAAACAAATTGGAAAGGCCTTAAATTTCAAAGGAAAATCTATCAAGTCTAAACATTGGGTTTTAGATTCAGGGGCTACTCATCATATGACTTCATCAAAAAGGTCATTTGCTTCTATTTCCTCAAGTTCCACTTTAAACATTGAAGTAGGGGATTCATCCTTCATTCCTGTCAAAGGCAAAAGTAAAATTCTATTAGATGGTGGTTGAATCAATAATGTGCTTTATGTTCCAGATATATCTACCAATATTCTTTCTGTCTACCAAAATTTTCATTATGGGATGGGAAAAATAAATTTATTCACACTCACATGAGTTGAGATTAGAATCTTGCAGCAGCCATATTCCCTTATAGCTAAAGGGAAAATTGATCATAATGCCAAATTATATCACTTTGGAGGTTTCAATGACACTATTAAGGCCTCCTATTTTTTTGCTCATGCAAATCTTGAAAGCAAACTTTGGCATGAAATATTTGGCCATCTCAACTATCAATACTTAAAGGAGTTAAGTACTCATAATATGGTACTTGGTTTACCCAAAGTGTCTTCTGTTGATGATGTTTGTCATGGTTGTGCTCTTAGAAAACAACACCAAAATCCTTTTCCCACAAGTAAATCCCAAAGAGCCTCCTCACCTTTGGAACTTGTGCACAGTGATTTGATGGCCTTCCCACATCCCTCTTTCAATGGAGCCAAATATGCTTTAACATTCATAGATGATTTTTCTAGACATACTTTGGTATATTTTCTCAAGTACAAAAGTGATGTCTTCTTTCACTTTAAAATCTTTAAATCCTTGGTTGAAAATTAGGCATCTTGTCTAATCATAAATCTTTGTACATACAATGGAGGAGAGTACTTCCGTAATGAGTTTTCAAAATTTCTTTCTGCTCATGGAATTATTCATCAATATTCAATACCACATAATCCTCAACAAAATGGTGTAGCAGAAAGAAAGAAACGACCCTTAAAACATATGGAAAATTTTATGCTTCACTCAAGGAATTTTTCAACATATTTTTGGGTAGAGGCAATTAACTGTGCAAATATCATTCAAAATCGCACACGCCACAAGGCTCTTGAACATTTGACTCCAAAAGAGGCTTGGTCTAGCTCCAAATTTGATGTCTCATTTTTTCAAGTTTTTGGGAGCACTACTTCCACATTCCAAAGAAAAAGAGAAAAGCCTTAGATAAAAAGAGCAAGCAACTTATCTTTGTTGGCTATTGTGAGGATATGAAAGCCTATAGGCTCCTTTATCCAACAACCCATGAAATTTTCTTTCACAAAAATGTTCAATTTGATGAAAAACACCCATATCCAAATCCTCAACCATCTTCTACTATCCAAATTGCTTCCATAGAGCCTTCCTCCTTTTTTAAGCCTCAATATGATGAAGAACCTATTCTTAATATTCTTACACCAAAAGCTCCTATTCCTGCCACATCTATCATTATTACTCCATCCATGCCAAAATGGGCCCTCACCACTGTTTAAGAGGCAACTCCTTACATTCAAGACCTTCCACCTTCTAGACTTACTCATTCCTTGGGTACTAACCTTGTCTATCAGTCAGTTTCTAGTGATCCACAGTCCTTTTTGTAGGCTAATGGAATAAAAGAGTGGGATGATGCCATGGCCAATGAATATTCTTCTTTCACACTTGGGAACTAGTCCCTCTTCCCAAGGGAATAAAAATGGTTTGTTGTAAATGGGTTTACCAAATCAAATATGTAGTAGATGGACCCATTGATAAGTACAAAGCTCGCTTGGTAGCTAAGATTTTTTCACAGATAAAATGTATTGATTACACAGAGATATTTGCCCCTATTGCCAATATGTATTCTATTAGACTTGTACTTGCACTTGCTACATCATAAAAATGGCCTATTTTTTACATGGATGTGAAGAGTGTATTCTTGCATGGTGACTTACAAGAAGAGATATATATGGAGCAACCCATAATATTCATTAAGGATTCTTCACTTGTTTGTAGACTGAAAAAGTCACTTTATGATCTCAAACAAGCTCCTTGAGCTTGGTATGAGAAAATGGATTATTTCCTTCTTACCACCAGATTTACTCGTTGTGAGTCTAATGTTATAGTATATTTAGCAGGATGGAGAGGACATCACCATTCTTGTTCTCTATGTTGATGATTTACTTATCATCGGTAGTTCTACTTCTCACATTCAGACTGTTCGGTGCTCCTTTTCTCAGAAATTTGAGATCGCTAATTTGGGATTAGCTCATTACTTGGATTTCAAATAAATCAAACAAATTTAGGGGTTTCATTGTGTCAGAAAAAATATACTCTAGATATTATTCAGTGGTTTTGTATGGTTGATTGTAAGCCTTATCCTACGCCTTTCCAGTTTGGAGTAACTTTGACTTCCTCCTGCACTTCACCTCTTTGTGATGCTACTCTATATAGATAACTAGTAGGGATTCTATTGTATCTCACTCATACTCACCCTGATATTTCCTATGCTATTGGTTTAATCTCTAGATTTTCTCAAAACCCTCATGACAGTCATTGGCAGGCAGCCAAAAGAATTCTTTGCTATCTGCAGGGCACTACACGTTTTGGTTTGTTCTATGGTAGATGTTTTACAGAGCTAGTGGGATACACTAATTCAGATTGGACAGGTTTAGTTGATGATAGATGTTCCACCTTTGGCTATGTTTTTTGCCTTGGTTCTTCTCCTATTTCTTGGTCATGCAAAAAACAACATGCCATTGCATTATCATCTACAAAAGTAGAGTATAGGGTAGTTGTTTAAGCCAGTCAGGAAGCTCTTTGGCTTCATTAGATATTGGTAGGGTTTGGTTTCTTCCATGATCAACCTATAGTAATTTGGTGTGACAGCCAAAGTATAATTCATATATCTCATAATCTTGTTGAGCATCAACATACCAAGCACATTGAGATCCACATGCACTTTATTCGACAACACATTCAGGATGAGAATCTTAGCTTGGAGTACATTTCGATCCAAAATTAGATTGCAGACATCTTCACAAAACCCTTTGCAACCCCATGCTTCTATCAATTGCATGAAGGACTTGGATTAAGGAAGCTGTCCTAGGGGGGTGTTGACGAGGACATCTCCTCTCCATCCTCCTTTTCTTCTTCTTCTTCTATATCTTTTGGAATATGGTTTTTCCCATGTGTTTTTTACCATCTCTCCAAAATAAGATCTCTAGATATTTATCGTACATGGGTACCTTATCAAGCCTTATTGTTGGGACTCATTTCTGTGGATTTACCACTTGTTTATTTATTTTGTTGCTATTCCACTTACCCCTAGTATCACTTAAGGGGGGGTGTTAGAGTATATCTTAAGTTCTACTAGGATATTTTGTTTGGAGTTATCACTCGCATGAGTTTGGTAAACTCCTAGTTATGATTGGCTCAAATCCATTGGGTTGTTGTAATCCAATGGCTCACATTGATCAACTTTGCTATTTATGCAAAGTTGATCTAATGGAATAATCAATTTCGCTCCAAATACTTGTGATGCATTGCATGACTATTTCTTCTTAGGTTTGAATATTATTGCTCAATATTTCTACCACATTGAGTATATGAAATTGTATAATATAAATTTTTGTGTATGTTTCATGTTATAGTAATAGCGAAGATGCATGTAAATTTGTATGGTTTTGTAGTATTTGGTTTCCTAGAAATTTGGTAACAGAATGTTAATTCTACTTGTGGTAGTATGGCATAGTTGCAAAAAAATTGTAGCGTGTTCATTACTACCATTTGTTATTAGAGCATGGTTGCAAAGAAATTGTAGTGTATTTATTTTTGTCACTCAGGATCTAAAGATGATCTTTCATATCTGGATTGCTCCTGTTAGTCCAAACTTGTATCAGGGAGAGCGGGTGCTTCAATTTGGAGTGTCCCTACTTTTTGCAATTGCATACTCTTTATCTAGGATGGACACAAACAGACAAATAGAATGGATTTGGAGCAACGGGGTCATAGGTAATACCAAGAACTTAGAGGCCTACAACTAGTCATTAGGTTGTACAACTAGGAATCCTTCAATTTTGGTTATATATGCTATTCAGTAAGGAACATCACAATTCAATATGATATTTTTACACCATGTTATGATTACAACTATCTATTTGTACATACACAATTGTTGTTATCATAGGGTGTAGTGTTTAAGATGCTATGGTTAGTCAAATGTGTCAACGATCCCATTATGAGCTTCATATTCTGCCCATGAGCCAACTACAGTCAATATATGTCCAATGGTACCCATGGAAGGAAAATGGTCAAGGATCGAATAGCAACTAGGGTAAATACTGTTATAGGTGAAAATCATATTACTAATGTCAAGATCATGTTCAGCAAGGAGATGTGGTATTAAATTTATGAAGCCAAATACTATCTTGTTATGAGGACTTTGATTTAGATCAATACAAGTCATTGATTTCCATTTGTCACCATGCAATGAGCAATGATTCTTTACCTTCAGTTCATAAAGGTGTTGTCAAACTTGAAAGAGGGGAAAGTGTAGGGGACACAAATATATTCATTAGTTGACACCCTTTTGCACATAGAAAGTGATGGTGCAGTTGTGAGTTGTTTAATGGATAAGAGTGGTTTCATTATGATGCCACATTGATGATAAATTATACTTCTTATAAGATACATCTTCCATATTAGATGTTATAATCAACTACCAACAACATATTTTCTAATTCCACATAATTTATCCAATGTTTGTTTCTTTAGTGTATCCAGAAAGGGTTTATGCTTGGATGGATAAGTCAAGGCAATCAGGGCCTTCTATAGTGATCATACTATAACATTTCGAGGTAACTTATAAGTGGTGTAGCAGAACTGCACAACACTAATTAAAACAACCATTCTATACGTAAAACGATATTTATAATAGAGTTAAATTAGGGCATTATCAAAGTGTACAAAATAGATTTATGAAAGCATCATGTAAATGTAAATTTGCATCTCTAAATGGTTTTGCATTGTCCATCCTAATATTTTAGGTATAAATTATTTTTAGTGAGAAATTGTGATAACCTCAAAATGAGAACTAGGGAATGAAACTCTGATTTGACAAATATTATACATTGTGATTTACCAGAAATGTGATTATAGAGTAGCCTCCTTGAAGATCAAGGGGTCCAATATTATCCCAAAATATACCAAGTAATGACTAATACTATGCATGTCCACAATCATAATGTGTTATGAATTGTTTATTATTGCATATTAACAAGTAGAGTTATTATGGTATGGATTGTAGAGTTGGCTTGAACCTTCAATTCTACTAGTTAGGCTTTGTGTGGAACAAAAGTTACCTCTTGGAACTTGGTATTGTTGAAGATTACATTTTAAACTAGGTTGTCACCCTTGGCATGGTTTTGTTCTTATTTACCATCAAGACACATTTTTCTTGGAAATCAATTGCTCTTGATTCTTGTGACCTGCCAAGTTGAATGATCTGGTTTAACTAAAAAATATTTATTACACATGGTGTACACAAGCATGTAAACATTATTATAGAATAATTTGCATGAAATTTTTTAATTAATCTTAATAGAAAATTGTTCTTTCAAGGAATGAGACAAAGTTTTTAATGATTTATTACTTTTCAATTGTACTAGTGAAAAATTTAAACAAGTTGGATTTTTGTGAGATTCTCTAAGTGGAGTCATTGGGAGTTATGTTCCATGGGGACTTGTCTTGGGATTTGGGGGCCATCCCAAAGGCGCATCTTGACATCCTAAAAACCTCATCCTATTGTCCTGGAAACATGTCCTGCCATCCCAAAAAGTTGTCTTGTCGTGTTCGTCCTAGAACTTCATGTAACATAGATTGGGAGTCAGAGCAGTTGAACAATTTTATAAAAATATTTCAATTTATATCTATGTAATTTTATTTTTCATAATTATTATAATCAAAACTTGCTCTTATATATTATTGGTTAAATGAAATGTGTGAAGATATTTTTTATTTCTAGAGTTGAAACCACTAATTTTTGTTATGTTCATAGAGACTTGATAGTTTGATGAAGTCAAACATGCTCAATGGGTATACATTGATAAAATGGTAAAACTACCAAGGGATATTAAAATTAATTCAAATTATTTTCAGCAACATGGTAAGTTTTGAAAAGGGGTTATTATTTATTATATAGGGGTTTACCACCAAGGGTTCAATAAATTAAAATGGGAGGTGGTAAATTATAAAAATATAATGTTTTTTAAGAAGTTTGTGAATGCACGTGTTTTGAAGGGCTTCAACTAAGTGACCCCCCGTGGTCCTTGTACCCTATAACAAGGCCCTTTAATTTATCCTTTTTTTAATTTACTCAAACCTTTTTTAACACCATTAGGAACTTGAGGCAACCCTTAAGGCCAACTACTGATTGGGGCATCTCAAAACTGCTCCAATAATTATTTCTTTGGCAAAATTGATATCCATTATTTTTGACACATCCGCTAAATTAGCGATAAATCAAAATGGGGTAAATGTAGATACCAATTTGGCCTACCTTTTATTTGATTTTAAACCTTTATTGAGATAAGTACCACCAAGTTCACCTAAAACCTCCAAATTTTATCCCCCTTTGCTAACTTAACCTTTGCTTATCGACCTAACATGACCAAATATGCCAAATCCCCTTTGCTGACTTGTAACCAAATATCCTAGATCCACTACAATCTAAGCATAATTAAATGTACCTAATACTTATAACTTGTTGGTTTTCCATGTGGAAAATCTCAACATGATCATTCCTTGACATGCTATTAGGGACTACTGTCATCACATGATTAAAGTCGTCACATTGTAACTGGTCGACATAGGTAGTTGACATCATGAGTTGGCTTTGTTTTCTTTTGTTTGACACCCCTATATTTTTATGACCTATAAAATAGGTATCATGATCCATTTGAGATAGAGGAACATACAAACATATACAAAGTACATGCTAAAAATATAATTGCAAATAACTACTACAAAAATAATTCTACATCTAACTTTCAATTTGTGTCTAAACTGCATCTTCCATCATCATAATGTTATTGATTTCTTTTTTGTTGTCTAAGAAAAATCATGTCCAAAGGAGCAAATTTTTCTTCCCCTACAGTGTTGTGTCTTTTTATGTCCCCTGCCTTTGTCAAAATGATGCTTGTGTCTAGACCTCAGTCCTACACCAGTCACTTGAAGTACCTACTATGCCTATTTGGATTCTAAACCATAGTCAATTAGTGTACGCACCAGTTTATTTGTTCATACTTTAGTTCATATTGCACCAGTCCTACATTCATAAAATATTGATTATGCTCTATATAAACTTAATTAGATAAGTACTTATATCACTATATTTTTAGCTTACTTGAGTCACCCTATATCCTTGTTATAAGTTGGTTTACAAAAATAATTATTGTTCTCTCCCACCTATCCTCTATCTTGTCTTTTTCTATTGTGTTATTTAGGTTGTTATGTGATAATTTTCCTTGATTACATTTTCATACTCCACAAGAAGAAAATAGGGGCTTAATCCTTCATCGCAGAAGCTCATTATTTCTTCTTAGTTTGGTAGGCCCCTAAGCACTGATACTCTGCTTTGTTTCGCTTTTAGTTAATACCTTTGTTGGAAGTCATAGAAAATTGATTGAATTATTTGAGAAGGTACACTTTATAGCTCATAAGGTTAGACAACATTATGGTATTTACCAATACTTGCACTCGAGCATTTCTAGTCTCTATCACTATCTAGAGTAGTTTGGAACAAAGAAACAATGTATTAATCTATGTTACTTTAATACCTAACTTGAGCAATTGAATCAACTATGTGATATTTAGTTATTTTGAAAGAGCATGGTACTGTTGACATATTGCCAAGATGTACAGGATCAGGTACACTTGTAGGTGGAAGAAGCAAAATCATCCACAAAAAGTGGAAGTACTTGAGGTTGGGGAAATGATGATTAAGGCAACTTGGAGGTAACATTAATGGGTACCTTCATATAAGCATGCACTTGGTTAGGGATAATCATCAAAAGCTAGTCACTTTGAGCCCAAGATTGATAGCCTAATAGCTATCGTAAACTCTCGAGGCTGAGACAAGTGACAAGGTTTATGGAAAGATTCCCTCTTTGTCTGTTGTATATGTTTGATTGTATTTTACTTCATCACTATCTGCATTGATAAATTGAGAAATGGAAAGCATGCGTAATTTGATTGTTTATGAAAAACCCTTGTTTTGCTTAGAACCATTCAAAAGAATAGCATGATGTTAGTGTTTGATAAAAAAATAAACCCTTATTCTATATATATGTATATATAGTAAGTTGATTATTTTAAAATGATAAATAAATTTCATTTATAAATAATAATTGTTTTATTTTAAAATGATAAATGAATTTCATTTATAAATGATATATTTTTTTTTTTTTAAATAATACATGAATTTCATTTATAAATAGTAATTGTCTTATCTTAATTGATAAAGGAAATTTCATCTATAAATAATACTTTAATGGTTTTAAAGGATACTAGAGCTTCATTTATAAATAATAATTTATATTGTTTTACATGATGATCGAATTTCATTCAAAAAATAATGAGTATTTTATATTTATAATGAAATGGAAATTCTTTTGAAAAGGTAGAAAATACCTTGTGTAAATATTAATGAAATTCTTTAAAGCATTGTGAACTCTTCTTAATGGCAAAAAGAGCTTATTTAAAGTGGTAGAGATTTTATTTATGCAAGTCAAATGAAATTGTTGAACCTTTAGATTTAAATAATATATTAAAATGACTATTGTAATCTAGCCTTTAAGAGGGAATCATTGTGTTAGGTGTTCAGGTGAATGAAGATCTCTGTCGACCTTGGAGAAGGATCTTCATTGACTGCGAGTCTTAAAATAAGGATTATTTAATGAAAGAATGAGATACTGCCATAGGGTGGTAGATGGAGAAGTAATGACATGATTATGGAATGTAAAAAGGAAAAAAGGGAAGGAGATGAAGAGGACAAAGAGAAAAAGGAGGAGAAGGATGAGGCAATGAAGGAGGAAAAAATCATGCTTTGTGTGGTTACATGTAGATAAGATGTATAAATTTACAATGTACTCTCTTTGATCCTGCTAGTGTTATGTATCTACCACCTTCATCAGAGGCTCAAGCACTCCCAAGTAGGGGAGTTGTGCAAGGAAAGCTTGTTGTTTTTGTGATTAGTGGTTAAATGCTCTAATGATGCTCTCCCTCTACTTGTAGCTACAATACTTATAAACAATGATGATATGCGTGCATTTATTGATACCCCCAAATGGGGTATGCACTCCTAAATCAGGTATGAACCTCAAGTAAATGACTCATGTGGATAATCGGGAATTAAAGTATTATATGTAATAATTGGACTATTGATACATGTACTTAAACCAGTAGATGTAACACATCAAATAAATTGTACTCTAGTAATATTATTATTCATTGTTATTGCAATCATTGATCTAATTGATAAAGTGTAATATATTAGATGCTTTGAATATGCCCTTTTTATCACTGGCATATTTTAGCATTCTTGATAAAATATCCCTAGTTCAACTTTCAATGCAAATTTTAGATCTTTGCGAAGGATTAGGGTTTTTTTTAAACATCTCATATTTTAGGAGTTATATCTAGGCGAAAGGTTATCTGATTCAGCTGTTTGTTGGACCAACTTGTGTGGAAATTGAATAGCTTTAAACAAGTGGTCATATGAAAGAATCCTAGCAATATTGACGGAGACATGACCTTGTGAAGTCAACCATTTGGAACAAGGGTAGTGACAATTTTTCAAGTCACTAAAAACAAAATTACAAATATTTTTCAGTTAGGGTTCGAATGATGGGAAGAGCAATAAAGAGATAGGACTTTAGTGAGGCAAGACATTCTATTTGGACATAGAATTTTTCAGCTAAGTTTTTTTTCCCTTTCTTTATCTTAGAAATTTTGCATGCAAATTATTATAAAGTTTTTATCAAATATTATATTTGCTATAGGACATTCAGATAAATTTTAATAGATTTTGAGTTTTAGTTTCCTTTCCATGGACTGATTTATAGTTAAATCCTTAGAATCATCTCTAGTGGTAGAGGTTAGTGAGCACACCTCAAAGATATCCTCATTGCTCTAAGATAGAGTGGTTGTTGGTAAATTTAATGGGTATTGGACAGGGGCTCTAGCCTTGAGAAAATGAATTTATAGGATTTGGAAGTCTCCATGGAGTGAATCTATCATTTCTTCCCAAATGTTTCTTCCTAGTCATTTTTAGTTCTAGGGAAGAAAGAGAAAAAATCCTAAAAGGGGTTCCTTAGTTTATGGGAAGAGCAGGACTCTTCCTTACCCGTTGGTATGAAGGCTTTTCACCTAAAAATATAAATCTATCTCTGGTATCAGTCTTGGTTAGGATGTTTGGGTTACCCATTGAATTTTGGGAAATAGATACCTTCAAGGCAATAGGAAACACTCTAGGAGATTTCCTTGAGATTTCATATATGACGAAAGAAGGATTCTTGGCTATTTATGCTTGGATATTAGTCATGATTGATATAAGTAAATCTTTATAAAAATAAATCATTCTTAAGTATGGGGATAATATGTGGATCCAAATCATAGATTATGAAAACATATCTTTTAGATGTAGAATATGTTATAAGGTGGGGCATATTGAGAGATCATGCCCTAAGAAGAGCCCAATAGAATCATATGTAGAAAACCGCAAGAGAAACTTACAAATGGTTATGAATGAAGATGGTTTTCAACTTCCAAAAAAGAAATCTAGAAAAATGAAAGAAAATAAATAGTGGAGATCAGTAAGGAAAGATATTGGAAGAAATAATAATTCTTTTGAGGCTTTAGCCTATGAAGAAAGAGTAGATCAAAACTTAGAGGACATAGTACAACAATTTCAACATATTAACAAGGAACCATCTATTTAGTATGATCCTAATTTAAGGGAGAAAATTCTTGACGAACCTAAGGAACGTGTCTCATAAGATTTTGAAGACTATCTTGAAGTACCATGCACCATTTAGGAGAAAAAAATGAGTAAATAAAATGCAGTTTTAGAAGTTAATACCTCTACCATTAATAAGGAAATACCAAAAAATGGGCAGGATAAGTCAAAATCTTTCTTAATAGAGCCAGGAGAGGATAAATATGATGAAAAACAAAATTGTGAAAGAATATTGAGGAATATAATAATAACCTAATCCTAATATAGGCAAGGCAAAAAGAGGAAAACCCTCAACTTATCAAGCAAGATCTAGGTAAGCAAGAGAAAACATATAGCAAGGAACACAAACTAAGTTGGTTGAACTTCTCTTTACCAAATAACAAAATGATATTGGTAATACGTAGGTGGGGCCAAAAGCCCCTAATGAGACATGATTGTCATCTCATGGAATATAAGGGGTTTTAATGCCCCCTCAAAGCATAGGTGTATTAGGGACCTATGTTTAAGTAATAAGCCTAATATTCTTTGTATCAAGGAAACTAAAATGACAAAAGAAGATGTTTCAAAAACTATGAAAGCAGTATGGGCAAAATGTGAATGGGATGCTATGGATTATGAAGGAGTGATAGGGGGAATTCTAACTTGTTGGAATCCTTCTAGAACCTCCTGTGTAACCATTCATAAAAAACTAGGCATTAGATAGCCTCTTTAGTCACTTGCTACTTTATAGATTATTGTTTCATTCTTGTCAATGTCTATGGACCTACAACTCAGTCAGGTAGATTAGAATTTTAGAGTGGGATTGAAGCCTTTATAAGAAGTAAAAACCATGATATTAGGATATTTTAATGCCATAACCAAGTTGGATGAAAATTTTGGAGCAATTAGGAAATTAATCCACAATATGAGATATTTCTCAGCTTTTATTCAAACCGACAATCTATGGGAGGTTGAGTTTTAAGAAGACATCTATACTTGGACCAACAATAGGAGAGGCCAGAACCTAATAACATAAATATTAGATAAATGCATACTCTCATACATAGGAGAGGCATATTTGTTAAATATATGTTTAATATTATATTTTATATATATTTAATAAATATAAATATTATATATGTAAATAAATACCAACCATATGATTTGACTTAATCCTAGCCATTCATCCACCTTGATCCATGCCATACATCCAAAATTAATATCCACCCTTCGATATGTTTTGATCTGAGCTACATAATTTATGTCGTTGAAACGCTAACATGCCCTATTATGGATTATTAATAGGAGCCATTTTGATGGCTCAACCCCTAAGCAGTCTAAGTTTGAATTCCCTAAGATGCTCTTGAGTTCTCGCCTCTAAGTAGTTGATGCCTATCCAAGCACTCTCATCCTCTGTTCTTGTTTATCCTAGCCTTCGCATCCATCGCTACCCATTTTTCTCAGCCATATCTGCTGCTGAAGATCTTCACCACAACTCTCGAATGACTTCGAGCACTCTCTGTCACCACCAAGAACCTTAAGAGTGCTTCCTTCCATTGCCAAGCACCGTTGGGTGCTTTTCGCCATCCTCGAGCACGCATGGGCATTTTTTGTTGTTGTCGAGTGCCCACAGGTATTTTAGAACCCGCTACTAAAGACTAGCGAAACCCTCGGGTGTCTCTAGGGCATCCGCACACCATCTCCCTACAAAAATGACTACAAATCATAAAACATCAAGTTCAACAAGGTAAATCTCATTTATTGTGTTTATTTTAATATTCCTAGATTTGCTTATAGCTTCATTTCTGCAACTAGGTTAATAGTTTTCTTATTGAGGGCCTCACACAATGGAGCCCTAGCAGATATTATTGACTTCTTGTTGTTGTTTGTTGTTTGCAAGTTTAGGGATCTACAAGAATTGAGTAGTTGTTTAAGCTAGAGTGGTCTATCCGAAGGAAATATGAAGCCCACTTACTTCTGTTGGGATCAATCGAGTGTGAAGACACCACTCTGATTTGTTGGCTAGGGTTTCAGAGAACCCTAGCATGTTAAGATTGTTGTATTGAGCAATAAATTATTGTAAAAAATCCAATCTAGGGCATATTTGGTTGTAATATCAAGAATACACCCGACAATAAAAAGATCAAATTTATTTCTATGCAATCATATGTGTTTATCTTGCTTTTATTGTTCATTTGTTTAAGTTAATCTATTTGGTGTTGTTCAATTTACATATACAAATGGTGATCACTATGGGACCCCCTAAGGATTTCTCATTTTAATTTACTTTTTTGACTAACTTGTTTTTTGTCTTATCTTGTAGGATTTTCACAGGCACGAATCACACGATTTTCACTAGATTAGGGTTTTAGAAGGTTCAGAGAAGGTTACATAAGGTGCACGAATGCCCTGCGGTGCTCTAGGGTCATCTAGAAATGTCAAGAGGTATTTTACAAAGACTTAAAACAAAAATGTAGGCTTCTTTATAATTTTACTATCAAAACCCTAACTTTCTATTTTTACGTATTTTTGCATTTTACATTTTTTTCTCATATTTCTAGATTAAAAAGAACATCACTAATAAATCTAGTAAAAAAACAATCATCTTAGTATGCATTTAGGTATTATATTAGTTGTTGCATCCATCTGTAGTTGCACAATACACATTTCTACTTAAGGATTTCTTAATTTTCTGGTGTGCTACATTATTGTTTGCCTTTGAATTGTCAAGTGCATACATTAGTTTGTATCCTAGGGTTAGATATTTCTATTTTTTAAAGTCTAAATAGGAATAGTGTCAAGATACCAAAAGTATCCCCCTATTTGGGTGATTCCAGGCGAAGGAGTAGATGAGCCCTCCTTTGTTTATAGAGTGGTTTTAAGTGGTGTACTTTACATACTTTGGAGAAATTGGTATTCTGGATATTGGATTCTGATTTAGACTATCGAAAATGGTCATTTTTCTAACATTATATGTACATAATAGAGAATTGGAAATCTTTTAAAAGAATCACGCACTTCACATTTCATGTTAAATAGTAGTGATTGGATTTCATCACCAGGCATTTCTTGATATTTGGTGACGGTGGCTTTCACCTCCATCCACCAATCTCTGCCCTTAGACACCTTAGATTACCCTCGAGCAAACTTGCTAGATTTCATCACTATCAAGAATCTCGTTGCCCTATCCAAGCCATAGTATTCACCCATTTCTAATTCATATTAGCACATTGAAACACACGAAATCAAAAATCTAAAAATGAATTCACATTAAATAGAGATAATCAATAAATGAGGTAAGACACATATGTTAAACAAACATAGTATTGATTTGTCTTAATTTAATTTCTTTGAAGTTTCAATTTTGCATTTCATTTTACTGCACAATTTGTATTTGGTTTTATTGCTTATGGTCTTAACAAGAAATAAACATAAAGCATTAAATCAAAACAATTCCATGGAACCTTCATCCACCTTCCCCACCATTTTTGTGGTAGATTTCCTAAGTGTGACATAGACAGGTTTATTTATAGGCCCATCACATACTGTACAAACTACTGATTTTTTGTATAGGTATACCAACACTTCCATTCCCCAAACCGAATCATCTTCGCAATCCATTGACCACAATATCACCCACATAGACATGGCCAAAGTAGAGGCTCCCTACAAATTGGCTAACTATGTCTTAGAGTCTATTCATGATTTCCCTAGCCAAGATCCTATGTTACAACGAGAACTTGATTATTCCCAGCCACCCAGCTTTACCCAGGTGTACGCTAACCCTTTTTTGAGGTATCAGTTGCATCCTCCTCTCATGTATCCATTCCCCAATACACAAGTGCTCCTAGAACTTCTATCTCATATTCATATACATCCACATACACTATTCCCTTGTATGAAGCACGTGTAAATGCTTCTTCACAAGTTCCAGCCTCCCAAGTTACCATGCCAAGTGTAACTTATTCCCAAAACACATCTTCCATTCCATATACATCCACACCTTCCATTTCTAATAGAGAAATTTATGAAGCATTTGAACATTTGAACAAATTTCTCAAGCAACATCAAAATGCTCAATAACAAGTGCAAGTGAACCCTAAGCCTCTACCAAACTCTACTCAGACCATCCTCATCAACCAAGGTCCATCATGGACACCACAATGTTCTGTATTTTCCATACCTACTCCTCCACAAAGCCATACCAATACCCATTCCATTCCCATAAGCCATACCAATAACCATTCCATTCCCATAAGCCATACCAATACCCATTCCATTCTTATAAAGTATACCAATACCATTCCCATATGCCAACCCAGCCATAGTCCCCATGCATTATCCCCATTCCAACATTCTCCATATCTTCATCATAAATCTCATCTTCATCAATTCCCATCAACCTCACCTAATAATCATCATCAATCCCATCATCATCTAGCTACCCCACAAAAATTTTCTACCACGACTTCTAAAAATCATCAGGTGATTTAGGGCTTCCACATTCCTGGGAAAGACCCTAGAATCAAGCCCATGCAACAACAACTAGATCAGTTGATACAATATACTATTGGTATGACAAACCAGAAGTCAAACTTACACTAGTTGATTAACCAACCCATTCATCCTTCGGTCATATCCGACGAATTTCACGATGTCGAAGTTTGATAACTTCAAGGGGATTGAGGATCCCAAAGAGCATGTAAGCACATTTGTACACTCATGCTTTAGAATACAAAGAGACAATGCTCTTATGCTTATAACGTTTCCTCAGACATTAGGTGGAGATGCCATAGAGTGGTACAACCAATCACCTAGTCATAGTATTTATACTTTTGAACAAATGGTTGACCAATTATTTGAACACTTTATCCTTAATGTTAGAAATAAAGTCTCATTGTCCGACATTTATGCTTTAAGATAAAATGATGATGAGTCTATCTATGATTTTGATAACTGTTGGAGGGTCATCATTACCAAATTTCCATTCACCCTACCAATGGAAGAGCTTATCAAGCTATTCAAAAAGAGTTGTTTAAAACCCATATCTTGGATGCTTCAATTATAGAAATATCGCTCATTTGAAGAAGCTCTAGCACAGGCCAGTCACCAGTGTCATTGAGGAGATAAATATCCAAGAGGGCATACTTAAGCCTAGAAAAAAAGAATGGCAAAACAAGGGCCAATACAAAAGCAATTATTCTAGCCAATCAAAATAAACATAGGCCACTCCATCCAATTAGCCTAATCATGTCAATCAAGTGGTCATGAGTAAGCCAGTAATGGCTCAACAACAATTAGTGCAACAACCACCACAAAAAATTACCTATCATGCGGTTCCCTAAGTATCCCAATCAATGCAAAGCACAATGCCAACTGTGGAAAACCATCTTCGATGACAATATTTATGATAGGATCACCAATACACCCCCTTGTCTGAGTTGTATGCTTCCATCTTTCAAAGGTTGTACAACACATAAAATTGTATTACCTGAAATCAGACCACATGATCCTGCTAAACATGGTAAAAATTATCAAGAACATTTATTTTGTCCTTACCATAGGCAAAATGGGTACGACATCAGTAATTTCCATGTATTCAAATACATAGTTCAAGACCTTATTGACTTGGGGGTCATCAAGCTTGACAAACCCCTAGCTCAACAAAACGAAAATCTTGGTATTTTCTAAATACCACTTCCTCATCATGAGGAGGTGCAACCAACTATAGGAGGGGCTAACACCAAAAATACTCCCAATCAAGTTAACCACGTCCAACAATACTAAGGTTTTGTAAGTGCCATTCATGTGGTAACTAGAGGTCAACAAAATAACTAGCTAAATTCAAGGCAACAACCTTAGTCAAGTGTGTTGCAATCTACCACATCACCTCCCATTCAAATTTCCCCTAATCCTTCCCTATCAATTCATATTCCTAGCCAACCAAATCCACCCATTCATCCCATCAATCATACTCCACGATCAATCATCTCATTGAGTAGTCGGTTAACCACAAGCCTAAAGATGGCTTCCACCAAATTATTAATATATGAGCTAAACCAAAAATCTTCCCCACATCGTGAGGCATTAATGGACATTTTGAAGTCCATTGAATTGCAATCTCAAGATGCTAATACCTTTAAAAACTTTGTAGGGAGCATTCAAACATGCATGGAGTCTTCCATTACATTTTATGACTTTGAGATAAGCCAATCTTATTAGAATCCGTAGACCCTTCATTGCATATCATGGCTCTAATTGATAAGAAGTGTTAGGATCCTATCCTAACACCATTTTGTAATTCTCATTTACTTATGTAATGCCCCACTTCCAATGTGGGGGATCCCATTATGATATTATTTTGTAATACTTTGTAATGTATGTGGTAAGTAGGATTCCTATCCAAGTGGCGCCATCTCATGTAACCGTTTTTATCAAGATTGTAACCGATGGTAGGTAGGAGATTCTAGCTTGAGTGGCATTTTGCATGTAAGCCAACTCTTGAGCCTTTAGGTAGGGTTGCATGAAGTTTTTCTTTAAAAGATATGAAGCCATGTACGAATTCATATTTTTACAAGCTAATGAAATATTGAAGGAGGTTGCCCCCTCGAAGAGGCCTGCATTTTCCTATTATTGTGAGATTGTTCCATTTTTGCATTTGATTTCTACAATGTTGTTGAGTTATTTGATGTATTTGAGTTATTTTTTGATATTTTGTGTGTGTGCTTATTTTTAATAGTGAGATCCTAACAAGTGGTATCATAGCACTTTCTAGGGTCGAGTTTTTCTGCAACTGAGATGATTTTTGCAAGCCATTCTACTTGTTAGGTAATAATTTCTGTGTGTTTTTTCTTTTAATTTTTCTTTTATTAAAAAAATCCTTAAAAAAATACAGTCTTTGTTTCAGTAGTTATATAGGTTAGAAACCCTATGTTTGGGATTTTAAAATATCGCAAAGGAGCTATCGTTATTGGCTAATCTAGATAGCCCATAAAGCATCTAGTGAAGTGAGAGGCGATTAGGCTCCAATACCCAGGCCTTAGACAACACTTGCAGACGGACTTGAGCTCCCATGCATCTTTGGGTGTATCGAGAGACAATCTAGGTTTAAACAAAATTTTATCCATTAGGAATATTTTTGGTCTTGTATTATCCATAGTACATGGGACACAACATCTCGAACGATCACCCTCCCATACTATCAGAGAGGCAGATAGTGTGCTCAAGGGTATGTGTGGAATCCTCCTTGGATAGTGGCCTAAAATATTGGTCCGAGCACTATTGTTCATCACTGTGGTATAATAGAGGGCCTATGGGTATTACATACTCCCTTACTTAGCGTACCCTGGTTCTAAAAAACATAACTTCACCTGCAGTCAACACCATCCCTATTCTACTAACTTGCATTCACAACCCCAAAAGTGAGCATACAGAGAAGGCATTCTTTATCACATAAAACAAACTTACATGTACCAACAATTAGGATAGATTTTACAAGTGTCTGTAACAGCCCGTGGTCAAAAATAGAATAGTCAAGATAGTGACAGAAACAATCTGGTAAGTAATAGAGATAGTCAAGTCGACAGTAACAACCCTCTATAACAGTCTAGAATTATAGACTTCCAGTATTAGAAATATGTCTATCAATGTCAGAGAATCGCTAGGGTCAGTGATAGGAACTGTGTTAGTAACCACAATGCATGTGACAGAGGAAGGAACAAGATAGTGATAGGGTGGTCAGGGTGTAGACTACAAGTCAGAGACAGTTGATCCCAAACCCCAAATTTTGAATTGTAACTCCAAATCAGAAACCAACACCAACACAGCAGGAAAAAAATTGAAATTTTATTAAAACAAGGACATCTCTTCACACAAAGCTTAGATTGACTCAAAAATTTAGTAGATAATTCTACACTCTCTTCCAGATAAAATTGTCCTTAGCAGCCCCTGGTCACATTTTGCACTGATTTTCCAAAAATAACAATTTTTTATTTTTCTTGCTAAGGCCATAACTTTTCAACGGTCAATCAAATTGATCCAAATTTTTGGGAATAGAAGCTACTTGTTATTATGCACCAAAGACCCTCAAGGACTCACTGGTGAAATTTTAATTCCAAGTGGAATAAATTACCTTGACATCGACTTGCAACCAACAGGAGATCGTAAAAAGTCAAGAAATTCAGTATATCTCCTCATTGAGCGCTCAGATCAAACAACCACCGAAGTGGACCCTATCCTAAAATGAGTGTTGCAACCCATTTACCAAAATAAATTTTGGGCCCTTACTAAAAATAGTAACTCTTGAAATCCCACATCTATTTTTAGTAACTAAGTAAAAGAGGACCCACAATGGCGAGCAACACTTGTGGACAAAAGGAGTTAGAAATTGCCACAATATTAACTGATATGCAAAAATCCCTTGACTACTTGACCACTACAAACCACACCATAAGAGAAGAGATTCGATATCTCTGAACGGATCAGGATACCACTAGAATCTGCTTAAAAAAACAACTTACAGAGGTGAAGATACAATTGCAAGGTACTCTCACATTTGAAAACCAAGCTGAAAACTCTGAACGAGGTCGAAGAAAGGAAATAGAAGACCGAAGAAGGGGAACCGAAGACACTCACTATTACTGTGATTCGACCTTCAAAATGCCTAAATTGGATTTTCTCAAGTTTAGTGGAAAGGATGTCGATGTGTGGTTATGTCAGGTTGATCAATTCTTTAGACTCCACAATGTCCCTATATATCATCGGGTCCAAATGGCTTCCTTCAACGTAGAATATGAAGCCTTACATTGGTTCCAATGGCTACGAGCCACTACCCCTGATCTATCTTGGGAGGAATTTGAGTCCCAACTACTCGCTCGATTTGGCCCAAATGACTATGAAGACTTTATAGGAGCATTGACAAAGTTGAAACAAACTACCACAAATCGTTATTACCAGACATAATTTGAGAAATTGACCAATAAAAAAAGGGGCTTGAATGAGGGATTTTTTATGAGTTGTTTTGTGAGTGGGTTGAAATATGATCTACAAGATGAAGTCAAGATGTTTAAACCACAAACCATGATGGACGCTATCATTTTAGCATGATTGACCGAATCTAAACTTTCAACTAAATGATGGACATTGTGATTTTCTCAAGCTTGACCTCCCTTTCCTCCTCAGTTCCAAAATAATATTGATAATAAACCTCCTGCTCCTAAGTGACTGACTACAACTGAAATGGATGTGCATTGCACCCAAGGGCTATGTTATAATTGTGATAAAAAAATTGTGAAGGGGTACAAATGTACAAATAAGAGATTGTTCTTAATAGATGCAAAGGAAATCGATAGCAGTGACCATAGCAATGAGGAGAGTGACATAGCTGAAGCACCAACTCAACAGGAAGAGGAAACTAAGACCTTCAAGCATAAATTTCTATCCATGCTCTTACCGGGGTTACCACTCCATAAACCATGAAAGTTGTGGGTTTTTCAAAGGCCAATGCCTTACTATTATTATTGATTCAAGAAGTACACACAACTTTATTGATCCTCGAGCTTCTAAGCAGACCAATTGCTATATGAACACATGCAATTCCTTCGAATTCATGGTGGCAAATGGAGGCACTTTACCTTGTAAAGGTAAATGTCACAATTTTAAAATCAATATGGGGGATTATGAACTCAAGCAAGACATGTTTACCCTCCAATTGGGAGGATGTAACATTGTTTTGGGATCCCAATGGTTGAGCACCTTTGGCACTATCAACTGGAACTTTGCAGAACTATGGATGTAGTTTTCACAACATGGACAAACACACACTCTCCATGGTGCCAAAATAGGCCCTTCTCAAATTGTCATTTCCAATCGTATGGAGAAATTATTGAAAAATTCATCCCGCGGGGTCATTGCAAAAATATTTTCAATTCAACCAAGCACTTCCACTATGGATCAAATTCCAGCAGATTTGTAACTTGTTATGACCAAGCATGATGGTTTTTTTTAGAACCAACTACCCTACCACCTCGTCACTCACATGACCATGTTATTCCACTACTACCAGGTAATGCACCACCCAACATTAGACCGTATCGGTATGTTCATGCTATCAAGTCTGCAATCGAGTAGATGGTACAAGAATTGCTCAAAGCTGGTGTCATTCGACCGAGTACCAACCCTTACTCTTCTCCAGTTTTACTAGTTCACAAGAAGGATGGCTCGTGGCGATTGTGTATAGACTACCGTGAGCTCAAAAAAATTACCATAAAGGATAAATTTCCCATTCTGATAATGTATGAAATGTTGGATGAATTTATGGAATTGATTGTGGGGGAGAGGGAAGAAAGTAGAGAGGGGAGGGCTCTGTCCCTCCCCTGCTCCCCCCCCCATGGATCCTGGTTTCTGTGCAGTCCCTGGCTCAACCCAGGTCATCCCTCCCGGGGAGTGGTTGTTTGCAGATGATCTCCTGGGGGGAGATCCTTCTCCACTATCTGCGCCCCTCCCGGTCGGCTAGGGTTTCCTTGGTTGTTTTTTTAGACTGGTGCTTCCCAAGGATCCCTGTTTGGTTGGGGATCCCTTCCCTTTTTCCCTCAGGCTTCCCCCTGGGGTTTTTTGCAGGTTATTCGTGTGGATCTGGTCCCCTGCGTTTCTCGGTGCGATGGAGGTGACGGTTTAGGGTTTGGACAGCTTCCCCCTTTTTCTTGTGAATCCTCGGTGGGCTCTGTGCTTGGACGGGATTCTTGGTCCCTGCTGCTGGGATCCTCTTCTATTTTCCTGGGGTAGGTTCCTTGTGGTGCAACTCTCTGGTCACTTCCTAATGGGTTGGATCCTCTCTGTGCTGGCTGTCGGCTTCCTGCAGGATGGCTCTCGTTGAACGAAATGTTTTCCCGATGGGCGGGATGGTTTCTCCATAGGGCGGGATCCGCCAAATCCGCCGATTTTCCCGCGAGGCTGGATCCTTTCTTTTCTGCTGGTTTCCTGGTTGGCGGGATTTCCCTGTTGCTTCCTGCTAGGCAGGACTTTTTGTGGTGGTTTTGACTGCTTCCCGCAAGGCGGGATTTTATTGTAACGATTTTTCTTTGCTTCCTACTGGGCGGGATCTTCTCGATGGTGGTTTTTGGATACTCCCCGCTGGGTGGGATCTCCAAAAATACTTTCTTTCTTATTTGTTTGTTTCCCACTGAGAGGGATTGTTTCATGCTTACTGTTACCGTTGGGCGGGATTTCTGTTTTGGTGTTCAGTTTCAAGGGATTGATGCCCTAGGCCCATTGCTTATGTAATCAAGTTTTGGGATCCTTGTTAAAACCCACTGTAAATATAAACACTACTTACCAAAAAAAAAAATGTTGGATGAATTACATGGAGCTATGCACTTCTTCAAGTTAGACCTTCATTCTGGCTACCATCAAATCAGGCTCAAGGATGAGGATATCCCCAAAATTGCATTTTGTACTCATGAAGGTCACTATGAGTTCTTGGTAATGCCATTTGGTCTAACAAATGCTCCTTCCACATTTCAAAACCTGATGAACAACATCTTTCTCCCTCTCCTACGAAAGTTCATCCTGGTTTTCTTTGATGATATCTTGGTTTATAGTCGCTCGTGGGAAGAACGCCTTATCCATGCGGATCATACATTACAACTGTTGGTACAACATTAACTTTTTTCTAAGTAGTTCAAGTATTCCTTTGGTCTAAATGAATTGGAGTATCTAGGACACATTGTCTCCAAATATGGCATCAAGGTAGACCCCAAGAAGATTCAGGTAGTTCAGAACTGGCCAAAACCTTGCACTCTCAAGGGGATTTAGGGATTATTAGGTCTTACAAGTTACTATCACAAATTTATTCATAATTATGGTAAAATAGTAGCCCCCCTCACATCCATGTTAAAGAAGGACTCTTTTACTTTTACGAGGCCCGTTGACCAAGCCTTCCTCGAATTGAAGCATGCTATGACTACAATACAAATTTTAGCCATGACAAAATTTTCCAAGACTTTCATCATTGAAAGTGATGCTTTTGGTCGTGGCATCGAGGTCGTGTTGATGCAAGGAGACCCTTGGCTTTCACTAGTAAGGCACTCTCTAATCGTAACTTGGGAAAGTCTACATATGCCAAGGAGATGTTGGCCATATTACATGTCGTAACCCATTGGTGACCATATCTCATTGGGTGCCATTTCTCCATTAAAATAGACCATCATAGTCTCAAATACTTCTTGGAACAACGGGTTGCTACCCCAAAACAATAAAAATGGGTTTCTAAACTCATGGGATATGATTATGATATCACCTATAAAAAGGGCAAAGATAATCTTGTGGATGATGCTCTCTCATAAATTTGAGGCCCTCAATATGTTATGTGTCATTTCCTCACATGTTCTTCAATGGATATATTCCTTACGACAGGAGGTACTTCAGGATGTAAACTTGAAAGCTTTGGTGGCTTCGCTCTATGATGATCCTACTTCATTCCCAGGCTACAATTGGGATGGCCATGACCTACGTTATAGCCAATGTGTTCTTCCTTGCACGTCCCCACTCTGTGAGCTTTTCATGAAGGAACTACATACTTCTCCCTCTGCAGGCCATTCAATATTTCTTAAAACATATGAATGCCTCAAGCACACATTCTTCTGGAAAGGTATGAAACAGGATATCCATGATTTTGTAGCAGCTTGTGATACATGCCAATGGATGAAATGTGAAACGGTATATTCTTTGGGTACTCTTCAACCCTTGCCCATTCCAGATCAGGTCTAGACTGATATTTCCATGGATTTTATATAAGGGTTACCTAAATATGGTGGTAAGTCTGTTATTCTTGTGGTGGTGGATAGCCTTTTGAAGTATGCTCATTTTTCTCCCTTGGCCATCCTTACACAGCCTCCACTGTTGCCCAAATATTTTTGGATTCTATTTTTTGTCTTCATGGATGATGTAGCACCCTAAAATTGGCGCAGTTAAACCTTAGTAAAAAGATAAAAATTTGAATTTTAACCCAAACCACCCGTTAACCGCTTGTTACCCGCTCCCCTTGTTTTTCATGCCATTTTTAGGATTTGTTTTGACCGTTGGACGATATCGTCTAAAATCAGACGAAATCGTCCCTGAGATGACGAATTCGTCTAGAACAGAACGTCCGGACGATTTCGTCCCAAAACCAAATTTTCATAATTAGCTTCTATTTCAACAACTTCTCTAACTTGGGCAGAAAGCGTGTCTGCGCAGTTAGAGTCTCCCCCATTGGAGATCTCCCAAATTGGGATGATCTCCAACCTCCTAACCTCTCCCTAATCTTATATAAACTGGGATTTTCTCAGTTTATCCCCCTGAACCCCCTAGCTGACTGATTTCCCTACAAATTTAGTTCCTTATGCATTAGAGCATCCTCGCACTTTCGTTTACATTCTGTATTTCATGTTTTCTTGCAAGAATTTCATTGTTTTCAGCTAGAGCAAGCTTGGATCGTCGAAGGCGATTCCAGACTATTTCGGACGATCCTGTCGAGGATCGACGATGATCTCGTACGATTGGAGGTGATCCTGACTGTAGTCCAGATTGGGGGCAATCAGAGCCTAGAGTTTGCATTTTCTTATCGTTTCTCTGCATTTCTTTACGCATTAATTTGGTTTATTTTATTTCTGCATCCTGGAGTTCACCTCATTTAGCATAGATGCATGATAAAGTTAAAACAAATTATTAAATTAATGTATTTCTTTTAATTACTATCTAGATCTATCATTTAGGCAAATTTATTATCATTACTATCATTTCCCTTTGCTTTTGCAGTTGTATTTTTGTTTTTTTGGTATCTATTTCTGTGATTGCAGGTTTCTGATGAATTCGTCAGATCGACGATGATCCGATCTGATCTCAGATGACCGACTGAGATCTGAGATGATTCTGTGCAATTCTAGATGATTACGTATGATTTGAGATGATTTGGACTTCTACAAACCTCAGAATCTTCATCAAACATCCGAAATCAGGTATATTCTATCTTATTTAGCCTACTTTCTATGTTTAGCACTTATGCATGTTTCCTGTATTCATAAAAATCAACATTGGCATATAGAATAGCTTAGATTCATCTTGGCCAAACCTAGGAATTGAATGATTAAAGTACAAAATGAACACATCAAACCTACTCTCAACCTAGGCATGGAAATTGCCACTCAAAAGTTTCCTGGTGAACCCACCATCCGTCGAAAATTCACCCTTATACCCCTCCCCCGAGAGGCGGGACCTTCAAAGGGCCTCTCAGTCCGAGGTATTGTCCCATCCTTCTCGCATCCCCCTTTCGGGCGTGGATCCTATAGCCTGAAGGTAAGGATGCGAAAAATTTGGAGCGATACATTTTGGTGAACCCGACGTGAAAACTAAAAACCTTTTGAAAACAATCCAAAAAAAAAAAACAAAACATAAATGCATTTAGAATCATCAGACAAACAAGTAAGATTGCATATCATATTTAGATGGTAGATTATAATAAAAGACGAGTTGTCACCATTAATGTTGAGAATCAATTAGCAGCTATAGAGATTACTTCTTTGCTTAGAGTATCTCGAACATATAGAGTCCCACCTTTATGGGACGAACTTAATAGGAGATTGAATCTTATTTCATCTAGATCAACCGAACTTAGGCAAATCAAGAGGTTTGTCCTAGATAGAATCCTGGATCCTGATCAAGTGACCTTGTATCATGAGCTTCAGAGAGCTTGCCATAGGTGGTTAGCAGATAAAAGAGCCCTTGTGTCTTCTGAGTTGTACACCTTTGAGGAATACCTCGACAATGCAGTTGTAGTGCATAAATTTCTATCACGTATAGAGGATCAGGAAGTCGTTCTTACGGATAGAAAGAGATGGAATAGAGTTCCTAGAGTTGTGTTATATCGAGAGTATTGCCATGAGCTTTATTTTTACAAGTCAGAGTCAGAAGTAGATAACATCACCATAGCACACTTTGTCAAATTCTTGAAAAACCATTTCCAATTTGAAGAGGAGCATTTCATGACTCCTGATGAACTTGATCCCATCAATGACATCTATAAACTATTTATAGAAAACTAAGCCATTCTTTTATTATTATTATTTCTTGCATTTAGTATGTTGTTTGTTCTCTTTATAATATTATCATAAAAAACAAAAAACAAAACAAAAATAAAAACAAAAAATCAAAACATTTTCTTTTAAGTATTATAGTAGGTATATAATTAAAATATATACCTCCCAAATTTGTTGCAAATATATATATATATATATATATATATATCAATATATATTTGCTAAAATCTAAATTTAAGCATAATGACTAGACTTAGGAATGGAAAACAGACTGAAGTAGAAGAAGATTGGTTAGGAAAACCAATAAATAAACCAGATGTCCTTCCTGAAGACCCAATTCAGGAAGAAGGAACCCTAGACCAACAAGAAGAAGAATTTGTTGAAGGAAATGAACAAAGAGAAACTGTTAGAGAGGAAGGATCCTCATCTCCTAAAATGTCTCCGGAAGGAGCTGTTACTTTTGAGAACATGGAACATTTCTGGAAGTTCCTCAATACTAATATTGGTGCCCTTAATAGAGCAGTCCATATGGACAAGGATCAAATTAGTGACACTCAAGCAACCCTAGAAGAAATATATCACACACGCACTAATCCCTTGTCCTTCGTTGATCAAGAAAGTGATCAAGCTGGACCATCCAATTTGGATATGGCCGCTATAATCCAGAACATGCAACAACAACAGGTTACCCAACCACCTAGAGTGCCTGTTACCAAGCCTAGGGTTATTCCCACACAAAAGAAACCGTCATTCACTGCTCTATTTCACCAAGTTATTGATCAACATACCTCAAATCAACAAAAGCCTAAAACAAAACCAAACACCAATTTCCAACAATCTGGGATACAACATAATGCTACAACAAATCTTCTTCATAATACTCTTCCTACCAACCATTTGCATAACAACAATATAGCATCTAATCCTTACGTCACGCCATCATACGCTCATAAATCCCATACTCAAGTACCACCGAACCAATATGGTGGACAAACTGGTAATCTGGAAGCCATGGTGAAACAGTTAGTCTCCCGCATGGACCAGATAGATCCCTACCGTCCCTCGTACAATTATCGAGAGATGTGCAGTCAGCCTCTAGATCCTATAGTTGTAGCACAACCATATCCTAAACACTTCCCTATGCCTGTCCTACCTATATACAAAGGAACCAAAGATCCCATAGAGCATCTTCGTATGTTTAGGATAGCATGTCATGACATATCACATGATGACTTGTTATTACTAAAGATGTTCCCAAAAAGTTTAGGAGGAATGGCATTAGAATGGTATTATCAACTACCCACTCATTCTTTGAGGAATTTCGAAGAGACAACTGAGTCTTTGTGCATCAATTTAGTGCCTACATTGAAAGGCATGTAACCATTAAAGATTTATACAACCTAAAACAAGACAAAGATGAATGTTTTGCTGATTTCCTAGCTCGATGGAGACAGTTGATAGGAAAATTGCACTTTGTGTTACCTTATCGAGAAATGCTGGATATCTTTATCAATAATTTACAAGAACAACTATCCTATGAGTTATCAATCGCTACCTTGACCACCTTCGATCAAGCTATAGATTTAGCTCGAAGAGTGGAAGATGCTCTTATTAGGAGAGGTCAACTTAAAAAGAAAGATGATGAGAAAACATCCAAAAATCAATATAAAAATAAACAAGTTGTGGGTGATGGAGTCACTGATAGTAGAAATATCGCTATTGTTAATGCTGTGAAAACAACAGAGAAATTTATACTGAAACCTCCTGATAAACCACCTCAAGAATTTACTAGGTTAAATCAACCTCTATCAACCATTCTCCCGCAATTACTAGCACGAGGTTTGATCCAATTACCAAATATCCGGGAACCTGATCCAACTATACCCGGATACAGAGCTGATTTACACTGTGATTTCCATAGAGGACCTGGACATGCTACCAACTCTTGTAAAATATTAAAACATAAAATACAAGACCTGATTGATAATAATGAGATGGAGGTGCAAGCCTTTCAACCTAAACAAAATCCTCCTAATAATGCTCAAAAGAATATCCCCCAAAATCAGAATCAGAATGCCAATCAATCATTGGACATATTTCAACATCCTTTACCAAAGCATGGTAAAGAAGTGGCTAATCAAATTGAGCACCATAATGTTCCCCCTCCTACCCGATATGTAGGAACTATTAGTGGACATTCACCTACTCATGATGTGGAAGTATTTGACACAACTTTATCCATGGTTACGACCAGACCTCTATATAATACTCAGACACCTGATCTTAGTGATGTAGAATATGAGACTAAAAGTGACATGGAAATCACCTCAAATCAATCGAATAGCTCTGAAGATGAATCAGATCCTATTCAACCTATCACAAGTTCTATGGTTCCAGAAGAACCATTTCCAAGAAGAGTCACTACTCGACCATCGTCTCACCAATTACTTTCTAATGAACAAGCCATAAACGCTAGACCAAGGCCCATTCATCATCCGCAAAATAATATTGTAGGTACCATCGGAGTTGTTACTCGACAACAGGCTCAAAATTCTCAACAAGATCAAACTCAGAACGATGGATCAGCTCCATTTGTTTTGAAAATTCCTAATAAAGGGAATCATGCGCCTAATGTTCAACCTAAGCCTCCTTATAATATTAAGGAACAATTATCAAATACTATAGCTAGAATTTCCCTTTTGGACCTTTTAAGATCTTCTCCTACACATAGGGATGAATTAATGCTCACATTAAGCCAGATGATGGTACCACAAAATATTCAACCTGAAGCCATGTCCAATACTATCATAACTCGCGAAGTCGATTGTATTGACTTCTGGGATAGAGATATACCACAACATAGTTTACATAAGGATAACCCCTTATATATTACTGCCCTAATTGGAGATGTAGCAGTTAAACGAGTCTTGATTGATAATGGTTCATCTTTAAACATTTGCACTTTTGACTTCTACCAAATATTTGGGTTTAGAAGTGATGAAATGAAAAGAACTGATATGATCATAAAAGCCTTCAATGACGAAACACAAGAAACATGTGGAGTTATCACTATCCCATTGCAAGTTGGTCCAAGAACCTTAGACACAACCGTATTTATTGTACATTGCCCTGCATCGTACAATATACTTTTGGGTCACCCTTGGATCAACGCAATGCGAGCTGTTCCCTCAACTTTACATCAATGTGTTAAATTCGAATTTAAAAATCAGTTGGTTACCATTCATGGTGATCCCAGACCCTTTGATATGTGTGCTTTGGCAGAACCTGTTGGAGTTCAATTTTGCCCTGCTTTATCATCCACACATCCTAATTCTCATCAACCATCTAAACGTGTGAAACATACACCCATAACATCATCTACTTTTTCCCCACCAACTACACCTCTACATATAGTTCAACCGTCTTTCGAACAAACCACATTAGGACCTCAAAAAGATCCTAAACCCACAGCCAATGCTTCTTGTTTTACTCCTATAACTTCCATACCTATAGATCCATCCAAAGACATCTCTACAACATCTACACCTACCAGAGGCATATTTTCTGCATCCAAAAACATAGGAAATGTTCCTTCTACCTCTTACGCTCTTACTGATGAGCTCTTACCCGATTTATCTAAAATTCTTATATCAGAAAAAACAAACGTTGCTATGCAAAATTCCCTTATTTTAAATAATTTGCCACCCTCTCCTCGTACCTTGGGCCTCCCACAGCCCATGGGAAGTATTTACCAAGTCGGGAGTTGCGCTTTTATTTATAAGGGATATGACTGGGGAAGAATACCTAGAAACATCACGACTCATTATGATGGATATGCTCGTTGTTATTTTACTAATGAGTATATTAAAGCTAAGCCAATAATGCT
Organism: Wollemia nobilis; assembly: GCA_028583015.1. Lineage (NCBI taxonomy): Eukaryota > Viridiplantae > Streptophyta > Pinopsida > Araucariales > Araucariaceae > Wollemia > Wollemia nobilis. Next base: position 2,581,869 of record JAQPPZ010016599.1, read on the forward strand.
TAAATTGGGATATAAAGGGAAAGGTTTGGGACCTTTCCAGAATGGTATGAAAGAACCTTTTGAGGTAGAACCATGGCCTGCCCGATGTGGTGTGGGCCTATTTCCTAGTAAAGGTCAGCCCTTCCCATTTGAGGATGATGACCATCTCATATCTTACCAAGATTATTTGGATGAACGCGATGCTTTGCGTTTAAGGAATAACCCATTTACATGTAATATGCTATCCATAGCTTACCCTGAGATGATTGCTGAATCCGACGATGAGTTGGAGGGGGATATCTTCCATGATGTCTCCATTGAGGAATTGTTATATAACGGATTTTATTTCGATGGCTCTATACCTAGTATAGCCCAACTTGAGGCCACGACTCCTCAAGATGAATTATCCAAGCTAACCTTGGAAGAATTACAAGAATTGGGCGTTTCACCCACCCCACCTAATTTTGAGAGAGATCTACACATGGAAGTAGAAAACGTCATAAAAATTAACATTGGAACCGAAGATAACCCTCACATAATCAACATTGGATCAGAATTGAGTCAAGAAAAACAAGATAAATACATTGCATTCCTTAAAGAATATGAAGACGTTTTTGCTTGGACATATGAGGATATGCCAGGATTAGACCCTTCTGTAGTTATGCATCACCTAGTAGTCCATCCGGATGCTAAACCTGTTAAACAAAAACTTAGAAAAATGCATCCTAAAGTGGCTTTACTAGTCAAAGGGGAATTAGAAAAGCTCTTGAAGGTTATTTTTATACAAGCCATTGATTATGCTGAATGGATCTCAAATGTAGTTCCAGTAACTAAGAAAGAAGCTACCAAAGTTAGGGTTTGCACAGACTTTAGAGATATTAATGTTGCATGCCCTAAAGACGATTTTCCTCTTCCCAACATGGATCAGATCATTGATTTTACTACTGGGAGTGGAATGATATCCCTAATGGATGGATTCTCTGGTTATAATCAGATCAGGATAGCTCCTGAAGATCAGGCTAAAACAACCTTTATTACCCCTTGGGGAACCTTTTGTTGGAAAGTGATGCCATTCGGTTTGAAGAATGCAAGTGCAACATATCAACGAGCCATGACTTATATCTTTCACGATATGATGCATGATATTCTACATGATTATGTAGATGATATTATAGCTCGTTCCATCCAAGAAGATGATCATTTAGATGACTTGAGAAAAGTATTTGATCGGTTAAGGGAATATCTTATCCGACTAAATCCAGCTAAATGTATATTCGGAGTCAAGTCCGGTAAATTATTGGGGGTTATAGTTTCTTTACGTGGCATTGAAATTGACCCTCTCAAGATCATGGCTATCACTGATATGCCCGCACCCACAAATATATCTGAATTACGGAGTCTACAAGGTAAGCTTCAAGCTATTCGTCGCTTCATCGATAAGTTGGCGGACAAAATAGGACCCTTTCTTAAGCTTCTTAAGAAAGATGTCTCTTTTCATTGGGACGACGAATGTCAGGAAGCATTTGAACTCCTCAAACAATATCTCCTTAAACCATCGGTGCTTTCACCACCTAGATCTGATCGTCCATTTATCTTGTACATTTTTGCTTCAGATTTTGCCTTAGGAGCTATGTTAGCTCAACTTGACGATGAGAAGAAAGAACGTGCTAATTATTACATTAGCAGAACCTTAATCAGTTATGAAACTCGCTATACAGTATTAGAGAAGTTATGTCTCGCAGTCATATTTTCTACACAGAAACTATGCCATTATATGCTCAGTCAGAAAACGTATGTTATTGCTAAATTTGACCCTTTGCGATATCTCATGAGTCGACCGTACTTATCTGGTCGCACAACAAAGTGGGTTCTTGCGCTAAGCGAGTTTGAACTCACGTTTATAGGACAAAAGTCTGTTAAAGGTCAAATCATAGTAGATCAATTAGCTGCTGCACCCTTAGAGTCTACCCATCCCCTCATCATTGAGTTTCTTGATGAATGCCTTAAACTAGAGGCAGACCATCCAGAGCAATGGTCCCTATACTTTGACGGAGCCCGATGTATGAGTGGGGCTGGTGCAGGTATTATTTTAATATCTCCATAGAAACATCTTATACCTCTGTCCTTTAAATTAATGTTTGCTTGCACTAATAATACTGCTGAATATGAGGCTCTAATCCTTGGATTACGAGCTGCCTTGGCACTAAAAATTAAAAATCTATTGGTTTTCGATGATTCTCAACTTGTCATAAATCAAATCAATGATGTTTATCAGACCAGAGATGATAAATTGCATCCATACAAAGCATATGTCTTACAATTATTATCTTTGTTTGATCAAGTTACCTTGGAAGCTATTCCTCGAACTAGCAATCGTGCGGCTGACGCTATGGCTATAGTTGCATCTCTTTTGCCCTTGGAGTTAGATGACGAATATGCTACCATAATTATTCATCGACTCTAGGAACCCGCTTCAAATAAATCATGCTTAGAACCTTTGGATGTGTTTCTAATCAATGAAACTACTCCTGAACCATGGTACACTGATATATTTAATTTTCTTCAAAATGGGACCTTTCCTGAAGGTTGTAATAGCAACCAACATCGGTTGTTACATAGACGAGCAAGTCGCTTCATGATTATTGGTAATACCTTGTATAGGAGATCTTTTGAAGGCATCTTACTGAGATGTCTGAATCTAGAAGAATCTAGATCAGCTTTGAGTGAAGCCCACAATGGATCTTGTGGGGGACATTTTAGTGGTAGCGCCATTGCTAAGAAACTCCTTAGGATAGGATATTTTTGGCCTACCATGGAAAATGATGCACATGATTATGTGCGCCATTGCGACAAGTGCCAGAAACACGTTGACCTTGTCCATGCGCTTGCACAAGAACTGTAGGCTATTTCATCTCCTTGGCCCTTTTCAAAATGGGGCTTAGACATCATTGGAAAAATCAACCCTGTGTCATCTGATGGACACAAATTTATCATAACCACCATTGAGTATTTCACGAAATGGGTTGAAGCTATGCCCTTAGCTTCTTGCACTGGAACCCAAGTTTCCAAGTTTATTTTTAATCAAATTATTTGTAGGTTCGAAATTCCTGCAAATCTCATCTCAGATAATGGAACTTGTTTCAAAAATAAAGATGTCAAAAAATTATGTCAAAAATATAAAATTCAACATCGTTGGTCCACTCCCCTATTATCCTCAGGGTAATGGCCAAGCAGAAGCATCTAATAAAACATTAATCAAAATCCTCAAAATACTGGTCAATAAATCTGGTCGAGATTGGCACATCCAATTATATCCTGCTTTGTGGGCTTATCGAACTAGTGTTCGCACTCCCACGAGTACTTCACCTTTTGTTTTGGTTTATGGCGCTGAAGCTGTTTTTCCCTTTGAATTAGAAGTTCCTTCTTTGGCTCTGCTACTTCAAGATACTGAAGTAGGAGATGAATATCGTGCTGGCAGACTTAGTCAGTTGGAACTCCTAGATGAGAAGCGCATCAATGCTTTGGAGCATCTTCGTGCCTACCAAAACAAGCTTAAACGAGCATACCTCAAGAAAGTTCATCATCGATCCTTTGAGATCGGCGACCTTGTCTTAAAAGAAAATAAAAAAAATACTAATGCAACTAAAGACCTTAAAGGTAAATTTGAGCCCAACTGGCTTGGACCGTATATCATCACTCAGGAGCATACAGATTATCTACCTTAGATGGTAAAGATCTTAAAGAACCTATGAACATTATGCATCTCAAACGCTATTATGCATAAAATTTGGTCATTTCATCATTGTATATATTGTTATTTTGCATATTGTTTCATTTTCGTTATCCATATAAAAATTTCAAAAAAATAGTAATAGTATTTATTCTTTCCATTCATAAATTAAAATCAAAATATAAAAACACTTCAAAATCATCAAAATCTTCAAAAACATCTTTTATTTTTGTACCTGTCGAATTCTTGAAGTATTGCAGTTATATTTTCAGTTATTTTGGATAAATTAGCATTTATTTGGAATCCCGCACTTTCACACTCACATGAATAAATATCTTGATTTTATTTGGTATGATTATTAATCTCTCTTATATCAAAATCCACAGTTGAATTAAATAAAGTTTTTTGAGCATAGAGAACTGATCTTGTTATTTACTTGAACCAAGTATATCTCTTCACATTAAAATGATTTCATTGCAAAATTCGATATGATGCTACATAGTAGAAGTGGTTTCTTGAGCGAAAAGTTTCCCCTGCTATCCTATCATGCACATGGTCTAGAATCTTTGAGAATTGACAAAAGGACAAGCTCACCCCTACCCAGAATAAAAAACCCTTGCTCTACAGCCAATCCGAGCAAGTATCCCTAGCATAGGAAGAAAAAGAAAAGGTAAAGAAAATGAGAAAAAGAAAAATATCATTTTGTACCATCGCAGCAATATTTCAGCATTATCTCAGTTCCAAGCAAAAATACAAAAAAAAAAAAAAAGAGAAAGAGAAAAGAAAAAGCAAAATGCAATAAATCCCTTTCCCTACCCCTTGAAAAGAAAAGAAGGGTGAATGAGCTTGAATCCCTGGAATTCTCAATTATTCGAAAACCGTGAGGTAAGCCCCATAACAGGTGGTTTGTGCCCAACCCGCTTGGCCTTGGGTAACTCCTAGCATGGTGATATGTCTGTCACATTAGCGACCTTCTTTTGTACAGACCTATGTCTGCTTATGGATCAGCTAGCTCTTGATGACCCGACTTACATAGTAGTCTAGTACGGTTACATGCATATAAATCATGGTCAACGAACACTTATTTGGTTAATTCAAATTACTTGTATCAAATTATCTTGCTCAAAATTGGTAAATGAACAATACAATTGCACACACATTTGTATTTGAGAGATTTTTGTATCATTATGATAAATCAAGATCGGCAATGAACTCACATATGCACATGAGGGTTCCTTATAAATCTACATTTGTCTTTGAGATAATTTAAAATATTTCTGCAACTCTTTTGGAATAATTTTTTCTTCTTATTTCAGAACATCTGTTTAGTATAAAAACAATTACATACATTGTTTTCAAAAATCCCAAAATTCTTTCAAACAACATATTACAAAATCTAGTAAATAAAGTCAAGTTTATATATTATTATTTTTTGTTTATCTCAAAATCAAAAATCAATCATGCAATAAAACTAAAATATCAATTTCTTCTTTGGATTTCGCGATGATGGTATAAGTCTATACCTATAATTCTATGCCTAGCGCAAACCATTGTTCTAATTTTATTTTCCCATTCATTTTAAAAACATATGGCTTACATCATTATGTTACACAATTGAGCTTTAAAAAGAACGAACACATTTTTTTATTATTTTTATTTCATTATGTCAACATTCCATTCTTGCAACCATGGTATAATTTCTAAGGAATTATTCAAAAAATTTATCACACTTAGGAATTTTATGCCTAGCAAAAAATCATATTTTTAATATTTCATGCATAATATTTTTATGAAAATCTGAAAACAAATCATCACCATCATCATTTTCATCATCACAACACCAAGTCTTAAGACAGTCTCTTAAGCACTCTTTTACTTTTAACAATATTTCTATACTGGGATTAGCTTGACGACCTAGCGAGCGGCGACTCCATGAAATGGTCTATAACAACGACAATGTCCTTTGAAATTATTGTTAAAAGTCCCTTTTATTTTTCATCAAATCACCTCAACAAAACAACCAATTTATCCACATCAGATTATTTCATTTACAATTTTATGCCATGACATAAAAATTATAATTTATTTCCAAACGACATAATTACATGAATCATCAATCAACAAATCCAAAATTAAAGCATCATACACCATTTACACAAGTCATATCATCAAAAACAAGACCATATATATATATATATATATATATATATAATAATATATATATATATATATATATATATATATATAACAATTATGTACATCATATCAAAACTGGATTGGTATGCCACAATCTATACCCTGGCATACTCAATCCTCTCAAAAATCTATACAATCTCTGTGCAGTCTATAGTCAGCTAGTCTCGAGAAGCCCTCGAGCTCTCAGCCTCATCTCCTCTCCCACCCTAGCATGGAGGAGGTGGTCCCATAGAGGTCCATGTTGTGTCTCGGGTCCTCGCTGTCGATCGTGAGGATGTCCTCGCCGATCCCATCCTGATTGGTTCAGCAATGTCGGCTAGCAGCTGTACCCTCTGGCCCTCTGGAACCAGTTGGAAGTATACCCCCTGGTAGAACGCGGTCTGCATCATAGACCGCACTAGCTCCTCCATGCTCGCCCCTCCACTTCGAGCCCTGAGCCATGTAGCCTCATCTTGTAGTGTCTGCACCTGAGCCCGGAGGCGGGCATTCTCAGCCCGGAGAGCCGCCATCTCGCTGCTCTCCCCCACCTCGACACCCTTGCCCTTATCGGGTGATGGTGGCCTCTCCCCCTACTGAGAAGGGAATCTCTCCTCCCTCCTCCTTGTCTGCTGTGGCCTCTATGGAGCCCGTGCCATCCTCTGGCATCTCTCCTATGGAGATCGTCGTTGCTCTCTCCCGTCGTGACCCCGCGCTGCCTCAATAGTAGCCTGACATCGCCTCCCCATCCGTCGCACCATGACGTGCATCGGACCCTATGCCCTCATCATCCGAGGAGGGTAGATGCCTGTGTACCAGGCATCATATCCATCGGCAACCCTAGCATCGTCACCATCCACTGGCTGGATGGGGGCATCATCCGTGTCCTGACTCCAGAACCGCTGCATGTCTGGAGCCCCACTCAGTGTAGTACTATCCCGGATAGTCCGGGAGTACTCGTAATCCTTGAGAGAAGGGATCCCCTGTTGAAGACCGAACTACCACAAAACTCGGTCGTAGCGGTGGAGCTCTACCTCTCCCCACTCCATCCTCAGCCAACAGACTCACCTGATGCGAGCTAGCTCCTGCCCATCCTCTGCCCACCCTGGATGCTCTCTCCATGGCCTCCAGGTGATCTGGTCTGGGATGAGGTCATCTAGCAACCTCCGTGACATCGACAGATCTATCCACCACTGTGACCCTCTCTGTAGCCACCAATAGAAAACCCGAGGCCTCTCCCGATCAACCCTTGTCAGTGGGAGCCCTATCGGCCTTCGCACCATGATGTGCTCCCAGCACCAAACCTGTAGTAGTGATGTCAAGACCAGACATCGGCCTCCCTTGTATACGACCCCATGCAGGATCCTATACAAGCGGCACAGTACAAAGCTGCCCCATGCAAACCTATACCCGTGGTCTCTCATGTCGCAGACCACATCTGAAAGGAGCCATGGTAATCTGCACCCGCTCTGGTGGCACAGCAGTAAGCCACCTACTACCCCTACCAAAACTCGAGTCAACCTAGATGCCCCAGGCATCTGCCTTAGAGACTCGATGTTCACTTCGCCCTTCTCTAGGGCGAAGCTCGGGTCTTCGCATAACCTCATCATAGCCTGGCCCTGATTGGCCGTAGGAGTCATCAGTCGTCCCTGTATGGGGATCCTCAAGATCCTCCATACGTCCTCTAGTGTGGGAGCCATCTCCCCTATCGGTAACTGGAAGCAGGACGACCCCGGATACCATCTCTCTGCTAGGGCTGTCAGTAGCCCCATGTCCGTCGGTACTTGTGGCATCTCTGCCACATGCTGCAAACCGACCTGTGCTAGTCGATCGTGCTCCGCCTGGTCGAGCATGGCTATGTCATCTCTTAGCCCCCCGTATTTCCACTCTCGACTCTTTAGTAATCCCCTCTGCAAAACAAACAATAAAACAACAAAATTTATTAATAAACCAATCATTAAAATCAAATTAAATACATTTTAACCAAGCTTAATGATATCGTCCACTATTGGATGATATCGACCTAAATTGGGCAAAATCATCCTGTGTAGGATGAAATCGTCTCCTATTTCGCAACTTGGGAATCGCCCCTTGTTGGATGGGATCGCCCCTAGTTCATCGATTTTGCCCTCAGACGAAATCGATGATCTAGGGACGATTTCGACGAAATAGGGACGATTTCATCCCGACGTCGTCGACGGCCTAAAAACGGCCACGATGCCCCAAAACAATCAAAATTTAAAACAAAAAATTGCACAAAACAAATTCAAACATCATTCACTAGGATTAGATCCTTACCCGTAGCCCGCGTCGGACCTCTGTCGATCGGTGCGCTGTCTCAACCATTTTTTTCTGCAGAGCTCTAAAAAGTAAAAATGAATAGTAAAAATGAATTAGGGTTTTACCCTATTTTCTTAATTTTATTTTAAATCAACAACTTTTTTTTAATTTTGCTTTTCCGCGCTTTTACCTCAAACATTCGATTTGGGTAAAAACACGGAGGGGGCACCATAGTCAGCAGTCGTACGATTCGACCAAGAATCGTCGTCTAGAAAATTGAGTAAATTTTTGCTTTCTCGTAAAATGGGAAGAACTCGTCTTTAACGCATTTTCTTCAGAAAATTCGCTAAAGAGGGGGCAAAATGTAGCACCCTAAAATTGGCACAGTTAAACCTTAGTAAAAAGATAAAAATTTGAATTTTAACCCAAACCACCCGTTAACCGCCCGTTACCCGCTCCCCTTGTTTTTCGTGCCATTTTTAGGATTTGTTTTGACCGTTGGACGATATCGTCTAAAATCAGATGAAATCATCCCAGATCTGATGAATTCTTCTAGAACAGAACGTCCAGACGATTTCGTCCCAAAACCAAATTTTCATAATTAGCTTTTGTTTCAACAACTTCTCTAACTTGGGCAGAAAGCGTGTCTGCGCAGTTAGAGTCTCCCCCGTTGGAGATCTCCCAAATTGGGATGATCTCCAACCTCCTAACCTCTCCCTAATCTTATATAAACTGGGATTTTCTCAGTTTATCCCCCTGAACCCCCTAGCTGACTGATTTCCCTGCAAATTTAGTTCCTTATGCATTAGAACATCCTCGCACTTTCGTTTGCATTCTGTATTTCATGTTTTCTTGCAAGAATTTCACTGTTTTCAGCCGGAGCAAGCTTGGATCGTCGAAGGCGATTCCAGACTATTTCGGACGATCCTATCGAGGATCGACGATGATCTCGTATGATTGGAGGTGATCCTGACTGTAGTCCAGATTGGGGGCAATTAGAGCCCAGAGTTTGCATTTTCTTATCGTTTCTCTGCATTTCTTTACGCATTAATTTGGTTTATTTTATTTTTGCATCCTGGAGTTCACCTCATTTAGCATAGATGCATGATAAAGTTAAAACAAATTATTAAATTAATGTATTTCTTTTAATTACTATCTAGATCTATCATTTAGGCAAATTTATTGTCATTACTATCATTTCCCTTTGCTTTTGTAGTTGTATTTTGTTTTTTTGGTATCTATTTTTGTGACTGCAGGTTTTTGACAAATTCGTCAGATCATCGATGATCCCGTCTGATCTCAGATGACCGACTGAGATCTGAGATGATTCTATGCAATTCCAGATGATTACGTATGATTTGAGATGATTTGGACTTCTACAAACCTCAGAATCTTCATCAGACATCCGGAATCAGGTATATTCTATCCTATTTAGCCTACTTTCTGTGTTTAGCACTTATGCATGTTTCTTGTATTCATAAAAATCAACATTGGCATATAGAATAGCTTAGATTCATTCCGGCCAAACCTAGGAATTGAATGATTAAAGTACAAAATGAACACATCAAACCTACTCTCAACCTAGGCGTGGAAAATGCCACTCAAAAGTTTCCTGGTGAACCCACCATCCATCAAAAATTCACCCTTATACCCCTCCCCCGAGAGGCGGGACCTTCAAAGGGCCTCTCAGTCCGAGGTATTGTCCCATCCTTCTCGCATCCCCCTTTCGGGCGCGGATCCTATAGCCTGAAGGTAAGGATGCAAAAAATTTGGAGCGATACAAGATGCCCACCTCCATTGTGTCCAATCGAGACCCAACCTTCACTAGTCATTTTAAGCAAAAATTGTTTAAGTTGTAGGGAACTCAGATCAAAATGAGTTCAACCTATCATCCACAAAAATATGGTCAAACTGAGATTATCAACAAATGTTTGGAGACCTATCTTCATTTCTTTGCATCAGATCATCCTACTCAATGGGCGAAGTGGCTTCCTTTGGCCGAATGGTGGTACAACACTTCCTATCATACAAAAACCAAACTCACCCATTTTGAAGTTGTTTATGGGTGCCCTCCACTCACGTCTTCTTCATACATCCCAAGCAGCTCCAAGGTCCAAGTAGTCAACACTACTCTCAGCCAACATATCAATGTTCTCCACTAGCTAAAGCAAAATTTGGACATGGCCTAGAATTGGATGCGATAATAGGCTGACTAACATCATTTTGAGCATAGCTTTGATGTGGGTGACATGGTATTCCTTCGCTTGTAGTCGTACAAACAATCATCTCTACAACTCCGTCAATGCCAAAAACTTGTAAAATAGTATGGACCCTACCAAGTTCTTCAACAAATTGGTTCCACTGCTTACAAATTGACCCTTTTGCCCACCTCCAAGCTTCATCCTATTTTCCATATTTCCTCTCTCAAAACAATTGTAGGCACACAGATATAGGTTTAGACAACATTACTAAAATTAGATGAAGGGTCCATATTACTTGAACCTAAACAATTATTGGATCATCAAACCCGCACTCTTTGCAACTGTACCATCACAAAATTTATTGTTCAGTGGCATGGGCTCCAGCCAGAAGATGATACATGGGAGTCTCTCCATCAGCTCCAACACTAGTTTCCTCATTTTTAGCTTTGAGGACAAATATTTTCGAAGGGGAATGACATGCTAGGATCCTATCCTAACGCCATTTTGTAATTCTCATTTACTTATATAATGACCCACTTCCAACGTGGGTGATCCTTATGATATTATTTTGTAATACTTTGTAATGTATGTGACAAGTAGGATTCCTAGCCAAGTTGTGCCATCTCATGTAACCATTTTTATCAAGATTGTAACCGATAGTAGGTAGGAGATTCTAGCTCGAGTGGCATTTTGCATGTAATCCAACTCTTGAGCCTTTAGGTAGGGTTGCATGAAGTTTTTCTTTAAAATATATGAAGCCATGTACGAATTTATATTTTTGCAAGCTAATGAAATATTGAAGGAGGTTGTCCCCTCGAAGAGGCCTACGATTCTGTGTTATTGTGAGATTGTTCCATTTTTACATTTGATTTTTGCATAGTATTATTAAGTTATTTGATGTATTTGATTTATTTTTCAGTATTTTGTGTGAGTGTGCTTATTTTTAATAGTGATATCCTAACAAGAAGTCTTTTAAAATAGTTCTAATTGACATCGAATCCTCTATTAATATTATCACCATGTCTACCCTTCATCATCTTAACCTTCCTCCATCTCATATCACCAAGTCATATTTCACCCTAAAAGCATTCAACGATGCTTTATGTTCCATAGTTGGCATTATCGTTTTGCCCATCGAAGTGGGGGTCAAAACATTGCACACTATGTTCCACATCCTGGAAGGATCCATGGCCTCTACATCAATGCTTAAAATACTTTCATGAGGGACAAGTACATTGCATATTGACAGATGTCAAACCATTTAAGTATTTTAATTTCATCTCAAATCCTTATGAATCCATGCTTCCTTCCACCCATATTTTCTTATCACCATCAACCAATCCATCTACCGCTCTACCCATTGCTTCCTCAAAATATCCTATTCCTAAGGAGCCCCTTAGCACCAATTCCCACCAATATTCCTTACCCCCATCATCTTCATCATCAACTACATGCACATGTTGTCAAAATCAATCCTCATCATCGTCCATTCAACAATATTCCCACTCCAATCCATCTCCATCAGCCAACATTTCACAAGTCAAGTTGATGGATTGTGAGACGTCTTCATCTCCACCATTCCTCAAGCCATTATCCAATCATGGCCCTTCTACATCATCCCAAGTCTAGATCCACCTCACTAATCCTGGTATTAGTGAATATGTGGTCTAAGACATCACTGTCACACTGCTCACCATTCTAACTACTAAGGATTTCGGTCACCCACGTGATCCACCTTTATCCATAGAAGTGGTATATGACATGGGTTCAACTCCCAATAAACATAAATTTTGTATATGGGGGGATTGATTCTTCATAAAGTCTAGCTCCCCTAGAATAACCCAAAGAACCAATGCCTACCAACATATAAAACATGTTGGGATTTCCATCTCATTAATTTCACATAGTTAATTGGCAGGATCATGGTTTAGGACTACATGAATAGGGAATGCATGACATTATTGATGTTCCATATCGAGAAATGCATGACCGTTTAGGCCTAGGTTACACTTCACTTTCCACCACCTCTTCCCTTGAACAAGCCTTCCAAAGGATTAATTTAAATTCAGGAGAAGAAGTCCTCCATCCTGATGACTTTGACGGTGAGATATATGAATAATTCGAACTCATGTCGATAATTTTTGATGAATCTGAAGAGGAATTAGAGCCCATCATTCTCCACATAGAACATGATGAGTTTTATCTCATAATGTTCCCCATCCATGAGCTCATATTTTGCTTTCTTCTTCCATAAGAACGATCCTTCGCTACCGATGAACCACCACCTCCATCTCATTAATTCATTTCATAAGCCAAAATTATAATATATGTACATAACAAAAAAAAATAAGTAGTTTTCACCACTACAAAAAAACAAAAAAATCAAACAAAAATATTTCCTTTTCTGCATTACATGTACATAGTATTTAGTTAAGTGCATTTATTTGTGTTACGTGTTGTTTTCTAGGTTCACCAAGCTCCTAAAATCGGTTCTTAGGCTCCAATCATCCCATCCCATCCAACCTCATCCATTTTACCATAAGTCAACATGAATCCTATTGACTTATTCACCCCACTCCGTAATCCATATGATTTGGCAAAGCCAATTCCAATTGACATGAGTCTTATTAATATGGATCGGATCTCTTCACCTCCATCCTTTAATAAGTTTGTCTTTTTTGAGGAATTGTTAAGGGCTTTAGCCAACTACATTCCTCCATCCCCTCTGCCTTCACCTTCACCTTCAAACCCTGAGGTTTTCCAAGCATTCGTAGATGAGGGAAAGTCAAAAGAGTTTGATGACATCACATACGACATTCATTTGATCCCTACATCCCATAAACTTGAGGAAGGTTCCCACATGTCCATTGAAGGTACCATCGATGTGGACCTTAGTTCAGACAAAGACAACCCTCAAATTTTCAAGCTTGGTAAAAGCTTATCCAATGATGAACAAGATAAATTAATTGCTCTCCTCAATAGGAAGAAGGGTATTTTTACATAGTCCTACAAATACATGCCTGGTATTGACCCTAGATTGGTTGACCATAATCTCACCTTACATCTTGATGCTAAGCTGATAAAAAAAAAACTTAGGATGCATCCTACCATTGCCCTTTTGGTCAAAGAAGAGCTCCAAAAGCTACTACATGTGGGTTTCATTGTAACCATTGATTATCCTAAGTAGCTCTCATATATGGTACCCATTTTTAAACCTAATGGGGTGATACGCATTTGTACTGATTTTCAATATCTTAACAAAGCATGTCTTAAGGATGACTTTCCTCTTCCATACATTGACACTCTTGTTGACACTCATGTTGGCCATGAAATGCTTTCTCTCATGGACGATTTCTTAGGATACAAAAAAATTTGAATAAATAATGATAACCAAAACAAAACAAAAAATTACTATACCTTTGGGAACTTTTTGTTACAATGTGATTCCCTTTTTCCTTAAACGGAATTTACTATCTCGCTTACGAGCATCAAACGGAAGCATGCATATGAAAATGAAGCAAAACCAATCAACAAGGAATGAAATGAAATGAGTCTCTTATTTATTAATTTGGTAAATCATATCCAAGGTTACACAGAAGTCCCCTTGAGGTCTCAAATTTTATACAATTGTTATAAATTTTGGGGTGCCCAAGAATCAAATCCTCCAAGAAATCCGGGTGCACATCCAGTGCCTTTCCTCGTAGCCACAATCGAGGTGGGCGGGCCAATTATGTCGCTGCTTGTATATTCAATATATGATGTCTGATATTACTTCCCAATGCCTTCTAATAACCTTCACCTACACACAAGGAAGCAAAAATGTTCAAATAGCAAGGGTGTGTGAAGGGAAACATGTAATCCCCACAGGCACAAAATGATACATATATTAAAAATATATCAAATCAACTCAGAATGACTTGAAACTTTATGGGGATGTTATATAAGAGGTTTTTATGGGATATCATCAAAAAAAATCTGAAATTGCATCCGTAGAGCCCTCGATTTTGCATCGCCTGCCTACAACCTACGAAGACCAAGACAAGCAAATCCTACACCTAGACATGTCCAAAACATATGAAATTTAGGGATAATGTATAAATAATAAATTTAAGACAACCCATATAGTTATATTTCCAAAATTAGGTGCAGAACCACCTGCATGCAACTGGGGTTCCCGGATGGGCCCTACGAACCTACAAAACCTTAAAAATGTAATATCTCGACCAATTTAACTCCAAATTGTATGAAATTTGAATTACAAAATACTATGATAGTCTAGAAAAATATAATTAAAACAATTACTAAAAATTTTCAATTATTTGTCCTCATCCTTGGGGGACGGTGGTGACTACAACTAATTGGAGGGCACCCTGGGAGGGGATACCCACAAATTATGCACACTTTTTGCTACCAATCCTATTTGATAATGATCCTAAACATTATAATGGGTGTTGTCATTGAATTTTGTGAATAAATTCACCTGGATGTAAAAGTTATGCTCAAAAGACCCTCTTGAAGTCACACGGTAACCTCCTTCGCAAAAGAGATATTTAGAGGACAATAAGGCACAATAAAGTGAGGGTAAATATTGATAGCACTTCGTTGCATATCCTAGAAATCCTATCTATGTTTTTGTGTGGATATTGAATCCATTTTATAGCCCAAAGGGGCTCATGTGCAAAAAGGCATGTGAGGGCATGCATGGTAGGAGGTGCCACTTGTCAAACGGGAGGCATGCAATGGATGTGGAAGAGAATATCCAATTTGGGCCTCCATTGAGAAGTTTTTCATAAGGATTTAGCACCCTCTGACCTGTATGCTTCATTTGGTAGGATAAATGGCAGTTTTTGGGTGCCATTTGTCCCAGATTTGACTTTTTCTGGGTCAAAATTGCTCACCGTCCCACCCTGGTATGATGGCTCACCACCATCCCAGGGAGGGATGATGGGAATTTTCCACCATACTAGGGTGGGATGGTTGTGAATTTTGGGCCAAAACCTCCCAAAATTGGGCCGAAAGCCTCCAAAACCTCTTTCAGAGTGGCTATAACTATTGTGAGCCTTCTAAGGGCTGCCCAAGGGGCCATATGATCTCAATTTGATCAATTTTAGTGGATGCTTAACCGGGTTTACCATATTTTAGTGTCTATAGACTCACCCAAAAAACTTAAAGGAATTTCATAGTTTGCAAGGAAATATTCAATCAATCCATCATTTCATTATGTAAATTTATGACAAATGCAGGCCATTCAATCACCTGCTACAAAAAGGGGGTACCATTTTCTTGGACATAAGAGTGCCAAAAAGCCTTTGATGACATTAAGAAATACCTTGTTCGGGGGTCCCAATATATCTTTATGTTTTAGTAAAAAACTTTTCATTAGGGACAATGCTTACCCAAAAGAATGAAGAAAATAGAGATCAAGTTGTCTATTACATTAGTTGAACATTGGTAAGCTATGAAACCAAATACGCTTATGTAGAAAAATTGTGCTTAGCAGTGGTTTTTACCACTAAGAAAATTTAACATTACATGCTTAGTCACACAACATATGTCATAGCTAGAGAAAATCCTTTGTGTTATATGATGTATCGCACTTACAATAACACTCGCACCGCTAAATGAGTAATGCTTCTTACTAAATTTGACCTTGATTTCATTAGCCAAAATCCATTAAAGGTCATGTCATAGCCGATCAACTTGTGAAAGCTCCACTACCTAGTAATCATCCTTTGATTATTGATCTCCCAAATGATTTGGTATTTGTTTTCACCGAACACGAAGAAGATGTCATTTCGAACGAAGACATTGATATCACACTATTCTTTGATAGCTCTAAGTGCGAGAAAGGTCAAGGTGTTGGAGTCGTGTTTCATACACCCTAGGGGATATCTATCCCTTTATCCTTCAAACTTGACTTCCAATGCACAAACAACACTATATAGTATGAAGCCTTAATCTTAGGTCTTCAATCAACTATAGCTATGGGCATTAAGTGTATCAGGATATTTGGTGATTCTCAACTTGTTGTCAAGAAAATCAATGAAGAATACCAATGCAAAGAACCTACCATTAAACTTTACCATGAAGTAGTAATGAAATTACTATCTAAATTCAAATGGTATGAAATCGATAGTTTTCCATGTTGACTAATAGATTTGTAAATGCAATGGCCTCCCTTGGATCATTGATTCCAAAATACTCCTTAGGAGAGGTACATCCCCTTATTATCTCAACGATCTCTAAATTTGCAATTGTTTGTGTTGAATCTAAGGATAAAAAGGATGTTTGCTTTATCCAGTCGGATCCACATGAGCCTTGGTCAAGCCAAATAGTAGCCTTTCTCAAGTTTGGAACACTCCCATATGACATGTCTCGAACTGCTAAATACACTTTCAAGCAAAAAGTAGTTCATTTTGTTCTCTTGGGGGACGTGTTGTATAAACATGGTTATGATGGAGTCCTTTGATATCTCGAGTCTAGTGAGGCACAAAGAGCCATAACTGAAGCTCATGATGATACTTGTGGTGGTCATTTTAGTGGGATGGTCGTAACAAAGCGTATTCTATGCATGGGTTATTATTGACCCACCATGGAACGTGACTATTGCACTTATGTTAAACATTATAAGAAATGTCAAGAACATGCTAATCTAACTCACGTGCCATCACAAGCTTTACAGCCTATTCGACGCATTTGGCCGTTTTCACAATGGGGTCTTGATCTAATTGGAAAATTCTTGCCTCCTTCCTTGGGATAATAAACATTCATCATCACAGCCATTGAATACTTCACAAAGTGGGTTGAGGCAATTCCTCTAACCAGTACGATAGGACCTATAATTGTGGAGTTTATACTTCACCACATCATTTATCATTTTTGTATCCCCTCAAAAATCATCTCTAACAATGGTAAGTCTTTCAAGAACAAGGATGTTTGAGCACTTTGCAAGAAATATAATATTCAACATAGTTTCTCGACTCCTTATTACCCACAAGAAAATGGATAAGTTGAGGCTACCAACCTTGGTTTCATCCATAACAGGTCACCCCCAATTTAATCAAGATGATTTAATGAACTCACTTGCACACACAATAGTTCTTGATTACCTCGAGTCATTACCATGCTCATGATTCAGTAAATGAATTCACTATACACACATTTGATCCTAGAAGGATTAAGCAGTTTTAGTGAGTTTGTTTGATGCCACTAGTATGTCTAAGTCTCTATAAAACAAATATTTTTCCATATCAACATCCATGCCTTCTTCCATATCAACATCCATATATTCTTCCATGTCAACATCCATGTCACTTCATGAGTCATACACCCCACAAGCCACAAAGTTGGTACCCCTAATTAAACAACAATGCTAGAACATGGCCAAGAAAAATATAAACTATGAATGATCATTAGAACATGTGCATTCCATACCTTGCATCCATACATTTCCACTTGCATTAATCATCCACATTAATCATCCATATAAACAAAGCATTCCACAAAAGCATTCACACAAAAAAATATAACACAAAAGTAAAAGCCATGTATATATGTATAAATATCACATATACAATGAGTGCCAAAAGGCTACATACAATGGAGCACCAAATTTCATATACAAAAAGTGCATCTAAGCACTAGCTAAGCCCTCCAAGAGGACCCCTATGACCTAGAAGGAGCCCTATATCTAGTGCTATACCTAGACTTGCTATGCCTAACAACCTCAAATACAGAGGAGGTAGAAGAATCAGGTAGTGGAATATGATGCTCCATCAACCTATCCTCCAAAGACTTGATATACCTATGCCGAGACTGAAGGCACACTATATTAATATTATGATTTTACTCCCTCTCTAGCAGCTCTTCTTGGAGCCTCGTGATCCTCTCATATTGAGCCATAATAATCGTGTCTCGCTCTACAACCTGCTACTCCAAGCTCACCCAATCCTCCTCGCTCCGACCTGGAAGTCCATCCAGAGTCTCCTCAACATCATCCTCATCTCTAATATCTCCTTCACTCTCAGGGGCTTACCTCGTTTCACCCTTTGTCCTCCTCCATTGACTATCAAATTGAAGGCACCTCTATCGCTTGGGAGCCTCATGGTCTCCTCCACCTCATCCCCATATCCACTAGCTGCTACTAGAGTTGGTGTTCATGGTGGTTGTGTAGTGAACCATGCATCATATTTTAGAGTAGTCCTCACATCATCCACATTAGGGAGATCTATCTCCTCATCATCCTCGTACGCCTCCCTCTATGGCTCAGCACATGGTAGCCATGTCTCCTCTTGATACCTCATATAGAGCATTGGCTCATCTGGAATCCCCTGCCTTATTCTAAACTTATGGAGTACCCGTGAGAACTGAATATACTCAGCCTCACTCCAATACCTCCCAACCACCCACCTAGCCTACCTGACCCACCATAGATGCTCTCCATCACCCGTCCACCTTGAACCCCACCATGACCTCCATATCACTTGGGCGGATGTTAATCTAGCTCACAAATCATGGTACCACTGGCTCATTTGCACAGGATGACTTAGTTGTACCTCCTCTACCATCACCCATTTCCTAGCATAGGGCTGCCCTCTACCTAAGCCTACAACTGGTAGACCGTTCAGTTGAGCCATGCTAAAATGCTCTCATCCCCAACACTACAGTAGCAAGGTACAACCCAATCCCTTCCTCCCCCACCTCCTCACCTCATACAACTCTCATTATGCCTACGTCAATAAGGCAGGAGCCCATGCATACACCTGTGAGGTAGCCAATATATCACTCACCACCCCTATTAGGTTCCAAGGGAACCTACAATCGATATTGTTCGAGGCTACAATGTTGGTTGACATGAACATCACCAAATTCCAAAGGGCATACAGTTCCTTGTCCACATACATGGACAAGTATGGAATACCCCCACACTCCACCTTCACACTCTGCCAACTTTATTCAAACATCTTCTTCATCTTTGCTCCCTGGTCGCATCCAACCTCAATGTAAATTCCCTTCACCGATAGCTTGAGGATACGATATACATCCTCAAGTGTAATGGTAACCTCTCTAGTAGGAAGCTGGAAGGTTCCCCTCTCTCGATCCCACATCTCTACCAAGGTGAAGAGGTACCCCTCATCCACCCTTACCACATCAATCTAGGCTACCTCCTCTAGCCCCAAAACATTCAACAAATCCCATTTCTCATTCACCAATACCTTCCTCATCCCAAGGATGAGAGGTGAGAACCGGTGTCGAGCCTCCAAAATCTTAAGTTGTAGTATAACATAAAACATTTGTTAATTATAAACACATTAAATTTTTGCACAAAAATAAAGAGAACTTCAAACAAAACTTACCTTGGCAAATCACACTCTAGATCCAACTCCAGTCCTCGCATCCACTCCCTTCATCTCCATAGCTTTCATGCCTACCTTGCTTCACCTCACTCCACTCCACTTCACTCAACTCTCCCAAACGCAGCTTCTCAAACTCACAAATGCACAATTGAGCTTTATTTTTCATCCTGCAAGCTATTTATAACTGCTTTAGGCACCTTGAGGCACCCATGGGTGTTTCCTGGTGCACTAAAGTGCACCAAGGCGTTTGCAAAGTGCCCAAACACCAGTGGGCATTTGTGCATGCTGAAAGTGCCAATCGATGTTTGGCATCAAAATTTGACAAAAGGGCAAAATAAATACAAAATAGTGGCTTAACCCCACCAAATCACTCCATATGGCATCCATACATCATTTTCATCATTTTAATAGGTTTTGTGAAGATTACAACCTATTTGGATGTATAATTTTTGTTTGTGACCAAAAATCGCAAAATTGCATAAAAAGTTCTAAAACACTCCAAAACAGTCAGAATCATCA
The DNA here is from genome assembly GCA_028583015.1 of Wollemia nobilis. Classification (NCBI taxonomy): domain Eukaryota; kingdom Viridiplantae; phylum Streptophyta; class Pinopsida; order Araucariales; family Araucariaceae; genus Wollemia; species Wollemia nobilis. The sequence continues at coordinate 2,602,106 of JAQPPZ010016599.1, forward strand.
TTCTCATAATCAATACTTCATTCCCACATCCATTTCAATCATCAATCATAACATTTGCATATTTGCCAAGTTCAAAAAAAATTCATGTGAACCTCGTATCTAGTGGTTTATTCTATCTACTTGGCGATTGCAGTGATTTGCATCCATGCAATTTGGTAATATGAATAAATAACCATAAGGACACTTGGTCATTTTCATCATCCTATATATCCTTGTTCGAAATCACAATAACATTTGGTACTTCACATTTTTGTGTGAAACCGTAACAAGAACAATTTGCACATAAGTTGACATTGATGTCCTAGTTCGTGGGACTTAAAACATGGAAAAAATCACATATCATTATCTCATATCTCCTTGACAATCATCATGATGATTGGCCTTAACTTGGGTGATTTGTTTCGACTATAGAAATTATCTGACAGTCACTAGTTGGCCCTCCAAAGTTGACTTTTTTTATTTTTTGCATATTCATCCTTGCATATCAATGATGCCCAAAGGCACATTATTCAGTAGCATCGAATCACACCAAATTTGGTATAACATTTGGTTTTTTACTTTCCCACAATGGGATACATATTACATGATCATTGCATTTACACTTGGCAAAAATCCCTTCATCTATTGGGGTAAAAACAGATACATTTTCATCACATTTTTACAAAACCCTTCATCTGTTAGGGTAAAAACAAACACAACCATTCCACATTTTCCACCAATCCCCTCTCCTCGTTGGGGTAAAAACGGTATCACATTTACATCATTCATATCATCCATAATCACATCATTCTTTTACACAACCAATTGCACTCATTTTTCAATTGGCTCATGAGATTCATCCACAAACTCATTCACCAATTGAGGGGGTAAGCTACGCAAATCTAAATTCTTTAATTCTTTTATCTTCAAGCTCATTTTTCCATCCTAAGAGAAATTTGCTTCTATGCCTAGCCCAAGCAAGTGTCTTGTGTTTTTGCACTGCATTGTGTTTTAAGCAACACAGTACAAAAGGGGCATCTGTAGACACCAAAACTTAGCCACTTGTCGTCCATCTAGGTTTTTCTGCCATTTTACCTATTTATATATATATATATATAGGCATATTTGTTAAATATATGTTTAATATTAATATTTTAATATTATATTATATATATTTAATAAATATAAATATTATATATGTAAATAAATCCTAGCCATCCGATTTGACTTAATCTTAGCCATTCATCTACCTTGATAATGCCATACACCCAGAATTAATATCCACCCTCCGATATGTTTTGATCTGAGCCACACAATTTATGTCGTTAAAACCCTAACATGCCCTAGTGTGGATTATTAATAGGATCCATTTTGATGGCTCAACCCCTAAGCAGTCTAAGTCTGAATTCCTTGAGTTGCTCCTGAGTTCTCATCCCTAAGTAGTTGACGCCTATCCAAGCACTCTCACATGTTGTCCTTGTTCACCTTAGCCTCCGCATCCATCACCATCCATTTAGCTTAGCCAAATCTGCTACTACAAATCTTAACCTCAGCTCTCGAATTTCTTTGGGTGTTCTTTGTCACTGCTGAGTGCCTTCGAGCACTTCCTTTTGTAGCCAAGCATTGTTGGGTACTTTTTTCCATCCTCGAGCATCCATGGGTATTTTCTACTGCTGCCAAGCTCCCGCGGGTGTTTCAAAACCCGCTACTAAAGACTAGCGAAACCCTCGAGTGTCGCTAGGGCATCTGCACACCATCTCACTGCAACAACGACTACAATTCATAAAACATCAAGTTCAACAAGGTAAATCTCATTTATTGTGTTTATTTTAATATTCCTAAATTTGCTTATAGCTTCATTTTTGTAACTAGGTTAATAGTTTTCTTATTGAGGGTCTCACATAGTGGAGCCTTCACAAATATTATTGAATTATTGTTGTTATTTTTTGTTTGCAGTTTTAGGGATCTACAAGTATTGAGCAACTGTTTAAGCTAGAGTGGTCCGTCCGAAGGGTATCTGAAGCCCACTCACTTCTATTGGGATCGATCGAGCATGAAGACACCATTTTTATTTGTTGGATAGAGTTTCGGAGAACCCTAGCATGTTAAGATTATTGTATTGAGCAATAAAGCATTGTAAAAACCCCAATATGGGGCATATTTGGTTGTAATATCAAGAATCCACTTGACAATAAAAAGATAAATTTATTTTTGTGCAATCATATGTGTTTATCTTGCTTTAAGTTTTCATTTTTTTAAGTTAATCTATTTGGTGTTGTTCGTTTGCATCTACAAATAATTTAAATATGAGCATATGTGGGAACACCATCCTCAATTTGTTGATATGATAGCTCAAGAGTGGAGTTCTTAAGGTAATGGTGACTTGTATGCTCTTCCAAATCAAATTAAATCTATGACATCTAGATTAAAAGAATGGAACAAGAACACTTTTAGAAATATTTTTGAGAAGAAATAACTAAAAGATAAACTTTCAAAATTCTAAAAAGGTGATCATAATAATCCAAACTCGGAGGAAAGAGATTTTCTTAGTGAATATCATAATATTTTGAGTAAGGAAGAGAAATTTTGGAGATTAAATTCAAGACAAACATGGTTAAAATGATATAAAAATACAGTTTTTTATAGGATGGCTATAGTACAAAGATCAACATCCAAAATTAGTAGATTTAAATGAATAGAAGAGGTTTGAATTGAAGATAAGAGTGCAATTAGAAAAGAATCAAAGTCTTTTTATCAAAATATTCTAGGATCAGAGGAGACTAAAGTTCTTAATGATGATGTTCCATCAGTTATAATGAATGAAGACAATAGGAAACTGATGGAACCTATTACTCTAGAAGAAGTTCATTTAGCTCTTTTCTCTTTTAATAAGGATAAATCCCTAGGTCCATATGGGCTCTCTATAGTTTTTTAACAACATAATTGGGATATAGTGAAGGATTATTTATTGGTGGTAGTGGAACAGTCTAGGGTAAAATAATACATACCTTATAAAATAAATGTTACATATGTTACCCTAATTCCAAAAAAAAAGGATGTTGAATTATTTGACTCTTTTAGACTTATAAGCCTATGTAATATGGCATATAAGATTATTGTTAGCTTTTGATGCTAGATACTTAATGAGAAATCAACCACAAGATATAAAATGAGCATGCAATATTAAATATATGATAATGGCAATATACTAAGCATGTAAAACTCATAAGAAACTTTTGAAACTACTCATAAAACTACCATTAATGAAGGCTCATGAAAATAGTACAATGATAAAAATGGAGGTCTCATACTCTCCATATTCCTTACATGCTCTACATTGTATCTAGCATCTCATCTACTACTCCTCTCTTCTATACTACATTCTCCCTCACTAATCTTCTCTATCAAAGGCCTATATATAATGAGAAGTGACTCTTGTCCTTCCATGACTCTTCATCTTCCTATTCTATGGACTCATGTACACATGGACAACATGCACATTTACATCATCAAGTACTTTGCACATTCTAACAATACTTGTGCATTTATTACATTGCATAAAGTAAATACTCAAACCCTAATCTAAGACACACTCCTAATCTAAATATGTACCCAAGGTGGTACATTAGCATGTACCAAATAATGTAATATATTCCAACACCCCCTTGTATTACATTATTTGGTTATTGAAGACTTTAGTCTTCAATATGGTCTTCGTCCTGGTTCTGGAACTTGAGCTCTTCTTTTCTGCTTTCTTCATTTTGCTTCCTATCTGTATCCTGATCAAGTAAATAATTAGTATCTTCATAAAATACTATTTTTGTTGAAAGAGCTTTAACTTCATGTTCATCTGTAGGTTCTTCCAGTTCCTGAATTTCCTGAATCTCTTGAACTAAGTGTCCTTTTTGTTTTCCTTCTCTATATTGTAGTTGAGGATGATTGTATTGATTCTGAGAAGTATATGGATGCTGAAATTGTTGTTGATGCAAATTATATTGATTTTGATATTGTCTTGGTTGGAATGCCCTATTTGATTGGCTTCCAAAATTTATTTGATTCCCTTGATACTGATTTCTTGGATTGAATCTACAATAATTGGTACTATGTCCTTTCTTTCTGCATACTTGACAATATCTATTATTCCATCTTGATCTACCCTTTGAGAATGAAGCAATATTTTCTTGTGGATTATCTTTTGAGACTAAGGCATTGTTAGTCATTTCATCTTTCACTAAATTTTCTACCTCATATTCTTGTAGTATATTGACTAACTCATCAAATGATGTATCTTTACTTAGAATTTGTAAATATGTGACTAAATGCTTGTAGCTTTCTGGAAGTGCTCTTAGGATTACTTGGACAAGAAACTTGTCTTCTACCTTTTCTCCTAAGGTTAACAATTTTCCTTTTATATCTGCTACTTTTCTTAGAAATAGTTCTATACTCTCACCACTATTAACTTTTAGAGAATGCAATTGAGTTTGAAGATTCAAGATAGTGGCTTTATTCCTTCCTTCAAATATCTTGGCTAAAGTTTTCCAAGCTTCTATAGAAGTTGTTGTTGAGCTAATGTATGGTTGTATTTCATCTGTAATTGCAAATGTTATTATCATAAGTGCTTTTGCTTCATCTTCTTCATACTTTTGAATCTCTCTAGCATCTTTAGTAGGTTTAGTTTTTGCTCCTTTAACAATATCCCAAAGCTTTTCAACTATCAATATTGACCTCACTTTGTTTTTCCATGAAGTGTAATTAGGCCCTTTAAGAAGTTGGGATTCTGAAAGAATGAATTTATTTGTTGTCATGATGATAATTGTAGACTACCTTATATCTCCCTAGTTTTGAGTGTGTGATCAAATTTGATAAGATCTTTTCAATTCTCAAGTTTTGTAGGATCAAATTTTGTTTTCCCAATGTTTGGAGAATGATCAAATAATAGTCAAATATCTAGGTAGAATTCCTTTTTGCTCCCTAGTATTTTGAATGTAAAATAGCTTTGATAAAATACTTAGCTTTCTAAATTTTCCTTTGAGTTGAATCCCTTTTGTCTCCCTAATGTTCAACTTCAAGACAAGCACTTTATTTCTCCCTATTTATGAATAGAAGGTTAAATATAATTTTGATGCAATTTCAATTGATAAAATTTTCTATCTTCAAGAACTTTCAAGTTGGATTCCTTATGTCCCTTCAATTTGAATAAGAGACTAATTCCAATGTAGTTTTCCAACTTTCTAACAACTCTATGTTGTGCTTCCTATGTCTTTCAATTTTCAATAATATAGTTTCTAAATTTCAAGAATCTATGTTGGTGATGAATTCCTTATAACTCCCTAATTAGAAATTTAGAAAAACAAATATATTTGCAAATTCAATATTTCAATTTTGATGTAGAAAACCTTATTCCTCCAAGTCAAATTATTTGCAAATATTTCTATGCTTGAATTTCAAATAAAGCAATTTCAAAAAGCTTTCAAATTAAATCCTCCTTACTTCAAAAGTCTTTCAAATCATTCAATAAATCATCTAAGGTTGTAATTTATCAATTCATGTCCTTATATCTCCATTCAATTAATTAATCTTAAGCATAATAAATTAACTAAGATTAACCTTAGTATTGATATACCTTATACCTCCTTGACCTTTATGAAATGCAAATTGATTTAAATACTTTGTACCTTCTTGTAAATGGAGCGCTACGTATTCGGTCTACTTCACCTGAGACTGCAACTTGCATGCTATTTTAGGTGTTATCCACCTTTCAGTCTTCAATGCTAGACGATGTCATTTCACTACATTTAATGCTCTTCCTTGTATATGGTGCTCTCTTCTAGACTTTGACTATCCTCTTAGTGCTTATTCTACGTTCTTTGAGCATTGAATGTGTTTAATATGCGCATTGAAGATCATTTGGGCTCCTCCAACCTATCAATATTCTTCTTCTCATGTGCCACATGGCACTCAACATCTTCTTTAGGTATTTTCTTCCTATTGCATTACTCTTACCTAGTTAGGTGATGTTATGACAATATTGGCATTACCTTTGACAAGTGTCTTCCTTCCTCAAAGAGTGCTCATAGCTGGGTTGAAGTATTTTCTTTCCCTCAATGACTGTTAGCGCTCCTTTTTCATCTATACCAAGTGGCATCCAAGTTCTTTCACATTCTCAACCGAAGTGACAAATGGTAGCTACGCTCCTCTCAACACTTGCATGTAATTATGTAACATCCTAGCTTTCTTTGGTGCTCAAACTTGCTTGCCCTTCCTTAACACTCACAATATCTTTCACTACTTGATAGTTGTAACTTCCAACTCTTCTTTCCTCCAACGTATTTTGTAACTCTCCAATGCTTGTTGGTGCTTCTTTGTTTCTAATGCTTGGTGGTGGCTCTTCTCCATCAATGGTTGCTCCTCTTCTACGGTGGTGGCTCCTCCTTTGGTGGTACACCAATATCTCTTCCTTGGTGGCATTTTCACCCCTTTTCTCGATAGCTTTTCAATGTTGTTCGACCAGATATCCAAGCTTCTTAACTTGGGTAAAAACCTTTGCTTTATAATTTATTTATCTCCTAAGAAACTTGCACCTTAATCCTTGCTTTGGCTCTATCCTCTAACTTCTTTTTTCTGCAGATTTTAATCCAATGTGAGCATTACCTTCTTCAAGTTTTGGTGCCTTTACTTGGTGTCTTTAGACACCTTGAGCATGTTGTCTTTGAGCACTTATTCAGCCTTTCCTTAGACAATAATACTGCCTCCTTCGTTGGCTTGAAGACTCTTTCTTTTGCATATTTTAATAGCTCTAATATGGTGCTCTTATAACTTTAAAATAAACTGATTTTTAATGCTTAAATAATAAACTATTGTAGCACCAATGTGGCATACCTTTTGGCCTCCTTTTGTAGCTAATATTCTTGGTGATTTGATTCACCTTTTTTCTACCTTGAATTTGTAAAATTTGCAGCTCCAATACCTTTCTTTGTTGCCCAAAGCTCTTTTAATTTTCAGCTTTCAATGCTACCCAAAACTCAACTTCTATGTTGTTCAAATTTTCCCTTACTTTTTAAATTTGCTAGCTTAAATTTCTGCCTCAAACTTATCAAAATTTCAACTTTAAATCCTTTTCCTTTACTACTCTAAACTTGTCAATCTTGCAGCTCTTATTGCTACCTTTATCTCCTTCAATTATGTTGTCTAGGAATGTATAATTTTGCAGCTATAATGTTGTCCAATATGCTGCCTTTAACTTCTAAAATTTATAACACCTTTATTTTACCAAATGTTGTCCAATGCTTCTCGTAAATATACCCCTAAATTCTCCAAAATGTAACTCTAATATCTTCTCTTAATGCTGCTCAAATTTGCAACTTAAATCTCTTCAAATTTTTGCTTCAAAAATCTGATTTCTTCTCCTTATCTTGTTCCAAAAACAACATTCAATTCCTCCAAATTGTTATCTTCTTTTGCTATCAAGCCTTCCTTCAATTGGTTGTTCAAGGGCACTTCAAAATCTGCCCAAATCTTCTTCAAATTATAGCTATATTTCACCTTCAACTTCTGCTACAAAACCAACAATCTTCTTCTCCGTAAATCAGCCTTCAAATCCTTTATGGTTGTCTTCAAACTTCTCAAATTGGTGGCCTCTTCTATCTTATTTCTCCTCCTTAGCTCTTGTCAAATTTTGACTTCAAATTTGGCCTATTTTTTGGCCTCTTCCTCAAGAATCTGAATGTCTTGAGATCTTCAAAAATCCTTTCCAAAATTTGGCAAACTTCTTGCCAAATCCTTCTTCCTTTTGGGCTTGTTGTCGGATGGTGATAATTGTCCCAAATTCTTCTTTTTAGGAGCTACTCCTTGCAATCTTCTACCTTGAGATTTCTTCAAATCTTCTCCAATGGCCACTTCTTCAATAGGGCTTTTCTAGCCTTCTTCTTTCTCCTTTCAAATTTGCTTGAGACCTCTTCTCTTGGGTCTTCAAATTCTGCAACTCTTCAATTGGACCTTTTCCTTAGTCCTTCTCTATCTTCTTTCTCTAATCTTCTATCTTCCAAATCTGGAAGTTCTTCAATGAGATCTCTTCTCTTGGATCTCCTCTTTCTCCAATATTCAATAGGGCTTCTCTTGGCCTCTTCTCAATCTTCAATAGAGTTGCTTTCTTCTTTCTTCAATCTGAAGTCTTCAATATTCTATGGGAACCTCCTTCTTGGGTCTCCTCAATATTCAATCTTCAATATTCTATGGGGACCTCTTCTTGACCAAAATTTTCCTTGGACCTCCTTAATATTCAATGTCTACTTTTTCTGCAACAAAGAACTAATCCCTGCACGAGGAAAGCACATAGAATTTTAGGCAATCAAAGATGAAATTCTTCTCTATCCATTGTAGGAAGCTTCTCAACTTCTGAGAACTAATTTTCTACAACAACAAACTTAGATAATAGCAAGCAAATTCATATAAATCTCTAGATCTCTAAAAATCAATAAACTTCACTAGTTATCCTTCAATCTAGTGGAATGAGATCTATGTTGAGTCCTAGTCTTCACGAGTTTTCCTACAACCCTATGGAAAGACTCTAGCCAAAAAATAACTTTAAAATTTTTAAAAATGAAATCTCCCTATCTCCTCTCAATCTCTCTTGTGGCTCTCCCTATCTCCTATCAATATCCCTTGTGCTCTGATACCACTATTAGCTTTTGATGCTAGATACTTAATGAGAAATCAACCACAAGATATAAAATGAGCATGCAATATTAAATATATGATAATGGCAATATACTAAGCATGTAAAACTCATAAGAAACTTCTGAAACTACTCATAAAACTACCATTAATGAAGGCTCACAAAAATAGTACAATGATAAAAATGGAGGTCTCATACTCTCCATATTCCTTACATGCTCTACATTGTATCTAGCATATCATCTACTATTTCCTCTCTTCTATACTACTTTCATCCTCACTAATATTATCTATCAAAGGCCTATATATAATGAGATGTGACTCTTGGCCTTCCACCTACCTATGACTCTTCATATTCCTATTCTATGGACTCATGTACACATGGACAACATGCACATTTACATCATCAAGTACTTTGCACATTCTAACAATACTTGTGCATTTATTACATTGCATAAAGTAAATACTCAAACCCTAATCTAAGACACACTCCTAATCTAAAGATGTACCCAAGGTGGTACATTAGCATGTACCAAATAATGTAATATATTCCAACAATTATCTCCAAAGTGATGGTAAATTGATTAAGGCCATTTTTAGAAAAAATATTTCAAATGAGCAAGGAGGATTTGTGAAAGGGAGACAGATTCTAGACAAGATCATAGCAGCTCATGAAGTTATACATTCAACAACTTCAATAAAAGATAAAGTAATGATCTTAAAACTTGATATGAGTAAATCCTATGATAGGGTTAAATGGGACTTTATTTTTTGTAGTTTTTGAAAAGTTTGGATTCGAAAATAAACGAGTTAGATTGATTAAAGCTTGTGTCTCTACAATTTCTTATTCAGTATTGGTCAATGGGTTAGTAATAGAATATTTTAAAGCTAAGGGAGTCCTTAGACAAGGATATACTCTATCTCCTTATTTGTTCATTATTATGGTAGAGGTTTTGAGTAGGAACTTAAAGATTACTTACAAATATGGGCTTATAAATGGACTTAAGGTTAGTAATAACATCGACAACATAACCCATCAATAGTTTGTAGATGATACAACCCTCTTTGGAAGGGCAAGGATAAATGAGACCAGAGATTTGAATAAATTTTTAAAGGAATACGAAAGAGATTCATAGCAAAAAGTGAATAGGACCAAATCCAAAATTTAATTCCTTAACACTCCAACTAATATCAAAATAAGAATTTATAGGTTACTTTAAAAGGAGGTAAATTTACCAGCAACTTATCTAGGGATATATTTATTTGAGGGGAGAATGAGGATAGAATTATGGAATCCAATTATTAGTAAATTTTAGAATAAACTTCCAGATTGGAAAGGTAGATGGTTATCGTTAGCAAGAAGAGTGCAGTTAATTAAGTCAGTCTTACAGACCATTCCAACATATTATATGTCATTGTATTCTATGCAAAAATCAGTTGAAAAAGTTTAATCTATATTATACGATCCTTTTATGGTCAAGTTTCCATGATAAAAGGATATTTCTTCTAGTGAAACGAAGCAAGGTGTGTGATGATAAAACTAGGGGAGGTCTTGGCTTAAGAGTTCTTACAGATGCAAACTTAGCTCTTAGGGGAAAGTAATTTGGAGATTGTACAAAGAGAATCAAAGACAAAGGGAAGGAATTATTCTAAGTATGTTGATCCCAATGACCCAAGTATAATATTTACCGTATTTTCTCTACCAAATAATTCTACTCTTTGGAATGGTTAAAAACATCTATTGATCTTATGATTAAAGGTTTATGATGGGTGGTGGGAACTGAAGAAAATTTTTCTATTTGGATGGATACTTGGTGTGATAAAAAACCACTCAATTTAGATCCAATTTTGAAACCTTGGATGAGATTACTTCAATACAAATATGGTGATAGGGTTTCAAACATTTTGTACAAGGATTAGGAAGGAAGATATAAATGGAAAGAATATTTTTTTACAAGTATACAAGATATTGATGCTAGGAGGCAATTAAGTAGAAAGATAACAACTATGATTATTCCGAGGGGAGCCAAGGATAAATTTATTTGGGAGTTGAATAGCTCAAGAGAATACATAATAAGTGGATATAATTTACAACACCAAAAAAATAATAATTATCACTAGAATATGGAGAGATATTTGGGATAGCCCAAGCATTCCTAAAGTCAAAATTTTTGTTTGGCTAGTAGGCCATAGAAGAATTTTATCCTGGGATAACCTTATAAAAAGGGATTTTCAAGACCACTCTGAATGTTTTTGTAAAAATGAGAGTATAGACCATCTCTTGGGATACTTCTCAATAGTCTAGAATCTATGGCAATGGATTCTTAATATGTTTGGTAAATGCATGATGATGAATAACATAATTAATATTGGTTAAAGCAATGGAAGAGAACTTATATAAGCAAGGCTTTACAGAAAATATGGGATAATATCAAAAGATACAATACTTCGGACTATATGGCTAGAAAGGAATAGAAATATATTTAAAGGAAAGGAAAGCAATTTAGAGGTAATGAAAAGGAATATATGTTTAGTCATATAGAATTCTAAACCAACCCTATCAACTCACCCAGTGAGGCAATAAAATCATTAGATCCCATTACATTGTTGAAGGTTACAATTTATAGAGCAAGATCGTAACAGAACCAAGCTCAACATAAATGGAATACATAATTTATGTGACCAAATCCTAGAATAGAATTCCTAACCAATCATAAGAATATCTCTAAAAGATTCTAAAATAGCTCTAAAAAATAGCATCTAAGTTAGCTACGTAGAAATGCAACAAGATAGATGTTAATCAAAGTCCAACATTCTTCCCCTTAAAGTTGATAGGGCTGACAAGATAGTATCTCAGCTTTATATACTGAGCTTTAGAAACTCCTTTGGTGAAGATATATGCTATGTTGTCCAAAGTGCTGCAATGTTTTAGCTCAAACACCTATTTATCCACCATGTCTCTAATGAAGTGATACTTCATGTCGAAGTGCTTAGACCTGCTATGGTGGATAGGATTATGTGCCAACTGTATGGCACTCATATTATCACAATACAATATGGTAGGATCATTTTATCTTTCACCTATTTCTTCAAGTACTTTTCTCAACCATAAAGCTTGGGTACTAGCATTTGTGATTGCTATGTACTCAACCTTAGTAGATGATAGTGCTACAACAGTTTGCTTTTTAGAACTCCAAGTAATTAGTCTTAACCCAAGACTAAAACAATTTCCTGAAGTAGATTTTCTATCATCTATATTGCTGCCCCAATCACTATCACTAAAGCCAACTAATTTTACAGCATTACATTTGTGGTAATGGATCCCATAATCTAATGTACCCTTTACATATCTCAAAATTCTTTTAGTTGCTTGTATATGAAGTTCAAAAGGATCAGCCATATACCTTGAAACAAGAGAAATAACATATTGAATATCTGATCGTGTATTGGTAAGGAACATTAGACTTCCAACCATGCTCTTGTAAGTGGTCTTGTCAACTTTTGGTGCTTCATCTTATTTTCAAAATCGTATACCATGACCTGTTGGAGTTGCAACAAACATGCATTGCTCCATAGCAAATTTCTCTATTGTTTCATGAGCATATTTATATTGACATATGAAGATCTCATTTCCTATTTGATGTACCTCCATTCCTAGGAAATAATGCATTAAACATAGATCCTTCATTTCAAACTCTTTCATCATGGAGTGTTTGAAATCCTCATTCATTTTATCACTACTACCCATGAATATTAGATCATCCACATATAAGCACACAATGAGAATATCTTTACCTTATTTCATGTAGTAGAGAGTAGGTTCACTTTTGCTCCTAGTGAATCCATACTTTTGAAAGTAGCCATCAATGCGTGAGTACCATGCTCTTGGTGCTTTCTTTAGGTCATACAATGCTTTATTCAATTTGTAGACAAGGTTCTCCTTACCTTGTTCTTCAAATCCTTGAGGTTGTTGCACAAAAATATCTTCATTCAAGTACCCATTGAGAAGGGCACTTTTAACATCCATGTGTTGAATTTTCCACCCTTTGTGGGCAGCCAAAGAAATTACTAGTTTGATGGTCTCTTGTCTAACAGCAGGAGCAAAGGTTTCCTCATAGTCAATCACATACTTTTGAGTAAACCATTTTTCTACTAGCCTTGCCTTATTTCTTTCAATGCTCCCATCAACATTGAACTTGGTCTTATAGACCCATTTACACCCAACACATTTCTTGCCCTTAGGAAGCTCCACTAGCTCCCAAGTGTCATTTTTTTTTTATAGATGTTATTTCCTCTTTCATGGCCTATTGCCATACATCATAAGTACATGTTTTTTCATAAAAATATGGATCTAGCTCTACACTAATCATTAAAGCATAGTTTACAACATTTACCTTAGGCTCTTGAGAGTCTTCATCACCATACATGTGCAAATTTTCAAGTCTTCAAGACTTCATTAATTTAACTAGCTTGGCTTCTAGTGTATCTTCTTTGAAATTTCTTGTCCATCATTTGGTAGGAGGGATGGTACTAAAGTTTTCTCTTACCTCTTTATGGTGAATCTACTTCCATTGGTATTGGAGAAGAACATGCTGATATTTATGGAGAAAAACTTGGAGTAGCACTTGTTGCACTTGTTGGATTATAACTCTTCTTTGGAGGAGGATTTCCAGTGTTGATTTTATTAATGGGCTGCACTTGAGAGGAGCTTGCATCTTGAGATCCATCATCAACAAAATGTTTTTGATGACCCCATACTCCCCTTTCATCAAAAATTACATTTTTGGAAATTACAACTTTGTGTGTTTTTGGATTGTAGAGCCTATATGCCTTTGAAGACTCACAATACCCAATGAAAATACATGCTTGACTTTTGGGGTCAAGTTTTTTTCTTGTCTCATCAGGAATGTGTGCATATGCAAGACAACCAAAAACTTTGAAATGTTCTACATTTGGCTTTTTTTCGCCATACCATCCCTCATAGGGAGTTATCCCATCTAAAATAGAAGTGGGACTCCTATTCAAAATGTAAACACTTGTCCTAATAGCATAAACCCAATACATGTTACTGATTTTATTTGTTTGAGACATTGATATAGCCATTTCTACAATAGTGTGGTTCTTCATTTTAGCCACACCATTTTATTATGGGGTGTAGGTAGTAGTTAATTGCCTTTTGATCCCACAATATTTACAATATTTGAGAAATACATTTGAATAAAACTCCCCTCCTCTATTAGTCCTTAATATCTTTACAACATACTCACTTTGATTCTCTACATCATTTTTGAAATACTTGAAACAATAAAAAGCTTCATATTTAGTTTTCAAAAAATAAATCCAACACATTCTAGAGAAATCATCAATGAAAGTGAGAAAGTAAGAATTGTTACCCAAGCTTTTAGTATGCATTGGACCACAAATATCTGAACGTACCAATTATAGTGGATGGCTTGCTCTCCATGCTTGACCTCTTGGATACTTTGTTCTTGAGTGCTTTTCCAAAACACATCCTTCACACACCTCCTTGTGCTCTTCAAATTTTGGTAAGCCACACACCATAGCTTGTGAAGTCAACAAATTCAAGCTTACAAAATTAAGATGACCATATTTCAAGTGCCAAAGCACACTTAGATTTTCTATGGCCACACTAGCAAGTTGAGCACCTCCTTGTTACCCAAAATTAAGATGAAACAACCTATTCTTTGTCATAGGTACTTGTGTAACAACTCTATTACAATTGTTTTGTCAAAATTTACACATTTTCCATCTTAAAAAACAAGCCTATAGTTCTTTTCCATGATTTTTCCAACACTAAGAAAATTATGTTGGAGTTTGGAGGTGTAATAGATATTTTTTACCTTCTTTGTGCCTTCTTTTTTTGGAACCTCCATGGATCCCATGCCTTCAAATTGTAGTGCCTTGTCATATCCCAATTTGATCTTTGATTTGTATGTGGAATCCATTGTAGCAAAGAGCTCTTCTTTGCCACTCATATGATTTGAGCAACCAGTATCCAAAATTCAAGTTTCATTGAGATTTTGATATGATTTTCCATAGGTGAGGAATAAATTTGAAGTTCCTTCCTCTTCTCCATAGTTTCCATATTGACCTCTCCCTTCTTGAGAAGTTTTGGACCAACAATATTTAGCAAAGTGACCAAGCTTACCACAATTGTAACAAGCTTTATTTTATTTGTCACCTCCTCTTCCTCTTCCTTGGTTGCCACCTCTTGATCTACCTCTTCCTCTTTCTTTGCCTCTTCTTTGGCCTCTTCCTTGTCCTCTTCCTTGTCCTCTTCCTTGTGCATTTCCATGAGTCTCACCTTCCTTATATGAGAATGTTTTTTCATCACCTCCAAAGCTTGATGATGTGAACCCTGTAGTATCTCTTTATGGGATATCAAAGAACCAATTAGTGCATCAAATTTTAGAGTAGACAAATATTTAGATTCTTCAATAATGATAGCAATATGGTTCCACTTATGAAGAAGTTTTCTCAACAATTTCTTCACAACCACTTTAGTTTTGATGTCTTCTCCAAGGGTTTACATTTTGTTGACAATGGCTTTCACTCTCACACAATAATCACCTACTATTTCATCTTCTTGCATTTTAATATTTTCAAAATCTCTCTTTAAGGTTTGAAACCTCACTTTCTTGACTTGATTGTTGCCTTGATAGCCATATTTCAAGGCACCCCATGCTTCTTGGAATGTTTTTTTTTTTTTGTGTATTTACATGGTGGAATCGATAGCCGCCATGAATCTGGGCAGGTTGTCCAACTTTTTATGGCCACCATAGTATTCTGCGTTGTTCGCCCTGAAAGTCGCCACATAGGTCTTCGCACAGTCCACCCCTATAACCACCATGCCACAATCATTTTAAACCTTGTACGTCACTAAAAGCACCAGGAAAGGGATAAGCGTTCAGTTTGGCAAGGCCCGAGATTTGAACCTTGGACATCTGCTCCCCTTATGGGGTTTGGATGAACCAATTGGTCTACACCTCGGACCTATGCTTCTTGTAATGTTAAACAAAAAGTAATCCTTGTAAATATGCTTTTATCCAAAGTTGCTTGGAGATGGTAGAGGGAAAAATAATTCTTATTTTGGGCATCCTTCTTGCTAGTTTTATCTATTGCACTCAAGGTTGTCCAATCTACAGGTTCTGCATAGCCTTCTTTGACTATGTCCCACAAACCTTTGTCTATGAGTAAGGTCTTCATATTGATAGACCAATACTCATAATCCAAACCATTAAACTTAGGAATGGGTTGGTTGTTATTGGAAGCCATTATGCACTAACTAATCAAAGAGAATATAGGTAGAAGAAAAAAATACCCCTCTCTGTCTTTGTTTTCAACAAAAAAAAAATTCTCTTTGTTTTCTACCAGCTTTCCAAGTCCTCTCTCAAACTGTATCTATTCACCACCGTATTCCTTAGCATATAATTCTTAAGATAGTGATTAAAACATGTTTTAATCACTATTTATAAGTATATTTTTTAAGGGAACAGTGATTAAAAGCAAGCAATAACCATTACAACTCTTAAAAACAAGCTATAATTCACTATTTGCAAGCTTCAACACAATGGTCAAATATTTTCAAATGCATGCATGATGGTGCAACTCTCCCAGCATGTATGATTCTACAGCATGAATCAAATATGCAGCACGTCTTCACATGACATCTCCATTGTTGACTGTTAGTTAACACAACATGTCTTCAAGCAATTATCAATACGTGGAGTCAGACATCCTCTCACAACAACGAGCAAATACGTGAAGTCTCCAAATTAATTCATGAAATATCAATTTAGTGTAGGCTTTCCTTTGCATGTTTTTCATAGATTAATTTTAGTCTTTAGAGTGCATAACATGTCCTCCTCATAGACTCCAATGTAGATCATGTCCAACCACATGATGTAGCTCTCCACATTCACATTGGCAATACTTTCAAACACTCACAATGGCAACCAATCATGAACTCCACTTAGCAAATCATGCCACCTCACATGTAGAATTTAATCTTCATATCACGTCAATGAAGAACACAAGTTTATACTGAGAGAGGGGGTGAACAGTATAGCGCCCACTTTTTACTTTCTTTCCAAACCAATATCAATTAGTGTCCTTAATTGCAATAACCAAATATAGCAGTGTGCATTAATGACATAGATAGCAATAGTAAACAAGTGCACAAATCACCACACACAATTAAGACAAAATATTTAATGTGGTTCTCCTAAGGTGGGGTACTCCATAAGATAATATCCTTATAATATTTCACACATAAATAAGGATCCTTATCCCAATACAAATGTTTACTTTGATCTACTCAAATCTAGGCAATACACTGATCTGCTCAGGTAGGCAATCCACTGATTTGCTTCAGCAAGCTCACCAAGAACTTTCCCAAAAATGCTCTAGCAAGCTCACTAAGAACTTGCCCAAAATTATTTTAGCAAGCTCACCAAGAACTTGGTCAAAATATGCTCTAGCAAGCTCACTAAGAACTTGCCAAAAACTGCTTCAACAAGCTCACTAAGAACTTGCCCAAAATCTGCTCAACAAGCTCACCAAGAACTTGCTCAAAATCTGCTCAACAAGATCACCAAGAACTTGCTCAAAATCTGCTCAACAAGCTCACCAATAACTTGCTCAAAATCTGCTCAACAAGATCACTAAGAACTTGCTCAAAACTGCTCAACAAGCTCACTAAGAACTTGCTCAAAATTTGCTCATCAAGCTCACCAAGAACTTGCTCAAATGTTATCCCAAATATGTCCACAAATCTGTCCCAAAAGTCTTCTCAAAGGCTCAATCAATCATCCACAAAAATTGCCACAAATTTATCCCAAAAGCCTTCTCAAAGGCTCAACCAATCATGCTCAAGTAGCACTCAAATCTCATCCACAAATATATGAAGGTAAGGCTCAATGATGAATTCAATAATGAATGGCAATGCACTTTACAATGGATGACAACAATGATCCATAACGATCTCAACTCAAATCAATCTCAACTCAACTCAAGTCAATCTTAACTCAACTCAAAACTTATAGAAGCATAAAAAAAATTGTTAGAGACTCAATACGTTCTAATCTCAAAGCTCAATATCAACCTAAATCAAAATTATAGAATTGTTTGTTTCATGGGACTTGAACAATCACCTCACACAATCACTTGACTAGGCTCAATCAACTCAACTCAACCAATCACCACCAGGGACAACTCTTTCTCACAAAACCCTATTCCAATCATGTATCAACCAACTCAAATGTTTCCAACAATACTCAACCACAAATCTCACATAACAATGATACTCATGTTCTTTTCTAACTCAAGTTCTTTGCATAACCAATGGGCTTCAAAAACTATGCTTATAAAACAAGGTTTAAACACAATTCTCAAACCAGAAAACCTTGAAGCATTCAACCAACCACTTTCAAAAAGGAAATCACAATCAATCCTTTTCTCTTCAATGATATTTTAGAAATCAACCACCATAAACAAAGTCAATGGAGAATATTTCTCATACCTTTTGATGCCTTATTGGATGTCCACTAAATATTCCACACTCAACAAACTTATTTTTCAACTTTCAACAAGGGTTAGATATCATGATTAATATCACAACAATAATATCCAAATAACACCTTATCACTCCTACTCAATAAGATACAACATGTCCCCTCATAAAAGAATTAATCACCTTTGAAAAAGAACAAAACAACCTTCACTTTTGAAACCCTTTACAAAAATAGAAATATCTCTTTACATATACCTTATTTCTCCCTCTAAGAAAGTTAATCAAATAGCCCTCAAAATAATCTTTCCAACGATATATAATATGATATACTTTCAAAAGGAGAAACACCAAAAATATCTCTTTTTCTAAACATGCATCACAACCCTTATTCCTCCTAGGGCAACTTTAGAAAAATAAAATATATTAAAAAATTATTAACTTGCCTCTGTCCTTAACGGGATTCGATCTCGTGACGTCTCCTTGCTCAGTGCCTTAACCACAACCAACCTATCATTGGGCCACACACCCTCACATGTCCAAAGATACATGAACAAAAACTTATACTATAAACTTTTGCGCCCTTCGAAAAACTTAACAATGCTTCGAGCGCTTTAACAAAGCAAATAACCACAAGGGGACTCGATCGCAGGACCTCTTGCATAACACACAATGCACAAACTGCTAGGCCAAATATTCCTATGCATCTTATTAAACTCCACAAATGATGTTTCAATAGACCAAAGTCACACCTCTCTTTTTTCGCAATTCGTTTCCCAATCGAAGGCATTCGAAAAATAAGCGCTGGGATAATGAAGTCTAATATTTTGTTGGCATATATATATATATGCCTTTCCTATTTCTTTAGATGTCTGCGCTATAAATTAATATAACCTTTCCTCCTTTCTTTAGTCGGCGCTAAAATTAATATATTTAATTTTAAATAATTTAAAATTTAAACTAAATATTTAAAAATAAATATCTCCATCATCGGGGCATATTTTTTGACGAAACAAAAAGCCAATCTAGGTTTTAAGAAAAACCCATTTCAAATCTGCCATCCATGATTTTAAATAAAACCTTTTATTTTTCCTGCCTTGGTTTTCACAAAAACCCTGTATATATCCATGCTCTCCAAAATATCGTAAATGCTTATTTATGAAATGCTTTGGCCACTAAAACTCAATGTGATCCATGTGACATTAATGACAACATAAAATAACTCAAATTACCAACAATAAAGTATTGCTTCTCCTATTGCGTGAAGGCACCTCCTTCGATCGTCAACAAACAATCTCTCTCAAATGGCTCTTTCCATGTCATAACACTGCTTCTATATTCTCATCAGGTGAATTTGCTCTTCACAGGGGCTCAACCCATAAATCATAAGACTCTTTGTATACTTTTGATATCCTTTGTTACATACAGTAAAACACGAACAACAAAACTGGGCGTAGCAAATGACTTTTTTTACGGAACTGCCTTTGTTTCATAAAAGTAAATAGCAAATTTTCCTCTCCTTATGACCAATTAAATGCGTAGGAGCCCAATACTAACACAAGGAATCATGTTCTCGGGACAACAAACTAAAAATACAGATGTAACGTAGTTTTTCTTCACTCCAAAAATACGTAGAAGAAAACTCGTCACACAACATCTCGAACACGCCATGAATTATGTTCTCCTCACAATTTTTGACTGTCGCTCCTCATAGAACTCTCATCCGTTGATAACATCAAAGTATGTCTCATCCGTTGCTAACATCAAAGTACATTTATCATAGCAAATCTCACAACAGCCTATCCTCAACGTCTACCGTCAAAACTCCTCCGAGTTTTTTTTTTCTTCTCGAATTGAACTCACAATTTTAATAGTTGTTATGGGAAACTCATAGACTTCAAGATTTCCTACAAGGCTTTGATACCACAATGAGGAAATAAACTCATTAGATCCCATTACATTGCTGAAGGTTACAATTTATAGAGAAATATCATAACAGAACCAAGCTCAACATAAATGGAATACATAATTTACGTAACCAAATCCTAGAATAACATTCCTTACCAATCACAAGAAGATATCTCACAAATTCTAAAATATCTCTAAAAAATAGCATCTAAGTTAGCTATGTAGAAATGCAACAAGATAGATGCTAATCAAAGTCCAACACCCAGACCCTAATCTAGAAACAGAGATCCTTGATAGATGAAGTCAAGTCATTAAATGGAATTATGATATTGGGTAGAGGAGGATAAAAAATAAGACAAAGAATATAAAATAGAAACCACCAAATGTGAAGTTGGTTAAATTGAATTTTTATGAAGCATCTAAAGGAAATCAAGGACCAACAGAAGGAGGAATAATTAGAAATAATAGAGGAGATATTTTATCTCATTATGCTTTCAATAGTGGATTTAAGACAAATAATGAAGTTGAAGCTTGGACGGCTTTAGAAGGGTTAAAAATATGCAAACAAATGAAATGGAACATAATATGGATGGAAGGTGATTCTCTCATAGTAATAAATGCAATTTTAAGGAAAGCTAAGTCTCCATTCAAGATCTTGCTAAAGAGTTTGAAGAAATCAGGTTTACACATACATTAATGGAAGGAAACAAATGTGCAAATAGGGTAGCCAATAGAGGGGTTTTGATTGAGGATCGTGAAGTTAAATTCTCCTTTCCATGATTAGAGGAAGCAGTATGTTTATTTGAAGCTAACAAGAAAATATTGATTGCCTAAATCAATTAATGATTAAGATTTACTTTAATGTTTTCCATTGGTAATATCTACTTTAATTTGTAACAATAATGTGTTTTCATATAACTATTTATTATAATTTTTATGGTTGCACTTGTGTTTCAGGAAGGTTACTCTACTAATATACAATGCATAGATAGTAGAGGTGAAGTTTTGTATTGTGAAGGTTACTAGAGGAAAATGCCAAGTAGGATGCTGAATTCTAGAATATTTGTATTCATACAAAAAAATGAAAAGATCTAGAAAATAAAAATCAAGAATTTCGACAGTTTATGTAAAACGATGTAGGTTTTTAGCTATAGCATCTCAATTGAGATGAGAAGTGTATATACTTGTAAACTCTCAAGATCTAAAAAAGAGAGTTGTAATTGTCAAGGGTGGGGGACCTGACTACAACCTCTTATTATCCAACCAAAAAAATTATTCCTAATAAAATGAAATGTGTGGAGTTCTTTAATTTATACTTTTATCAAATTATTGCTTAGCATGTTAATCATTTGTTAAGGAAATAAATGAAAGAAATTATTTACATTGGTTAAATTGGTATATGCTTATGAAACTTTACTTATTCAACATGTATAATATTCCTTAATTATTAGGATCAATAAATTATATGACTTATTATGTAATGATGGTTGAAAAATGAATACTTAAGTCCTAGCAAGGATGGATGACTTCAACAAAGTATAGATGATTTCATTTAAAAAGTAATATTTTTAGATATACATAGATGGTTGTATTCAAGCTAAGATACTTAAGTAGTTAGCAATAGATATGAAATTGCTAACAATAGTAAATAAAATTAACATAAAACTCAATTTATGCTTATAAAATTTAAATGCGAGGGTTGTTACATGGATCCCAATAAAGAGTTCTTAATTTCTCAACATATGGGTCTTGGATACTTTATAAAATAAAAATTTTCCATAAGAATATGGGTGTCTTCTAATTTGAACAAGGATTGATTCAAAGTTTATACAAATAGGGAAGTGAAACCATTAAAAAGTATTATGGTGAGGGTGAAGCAAATCCAAGAAGAGTGCAACCTTCCATATAACAAGAAGGATTAATGATGTCTATTACATTGGACAAGTCTAGTACAAGTTCCAATGTACAGAAGGATAAGCAACCATTCATCCATGACAAGAAACATAAGCATCAACCTTTTCATTTCCTATTGTGATTATTATAGAAGGTAAGGTCACATATCTTTGTTTTTTTGAAGCCCTAACATAATTAAGCATTGTGGTAAGAAGAATAATGATAGTAGGATGTGTAGGAAGCTCTTGGTTTTTTAATACAAGAAAGAGATATGTAAAGGAAAAAACAAAGGGTGAAGGATATTAATACTATATTGTTGCAAAACCCATGAGGTTGAAATATAGCTAGGTTAATTTTATGATTCATATCTTATCAATAAACTTAATGTAAATTAAAACGGTCTTAAGCTATTATAGCATGGATATCTCATCACAAACATTATGCCATTCTTTCATGACATTATAATGTCCTTGTTGTTTAAGAGGATTTTTTGCCAAGCATTGAGGAAAATTACAAAGAAATGGGTTGTGACTTGGTAGCTTGTGGTTGTGCAAAGTATTTTTATTAGTTGCTTGTTTCTTTGGGATAGGGATAAAAAAATTTGGAAGCTTTTAGTTCCCTAGGATCCTCCACCATAATGATAATTGAGTATCTTATGCAAGCATTATATTTATTTATCATAGTTAAAGATCATTATAATTAACTAGAGATAGCATAAAAAAATGGTAAAACATGATATGGGATTTTTATTTTTGTTAGTTTTTTATGGGATGGTAGTACAACCATAAGATGCAAGATAACTAATAAGAGATACTTATAAACTAATGGTACAATAATATACAAGAAAATAATGAGATGAACATCTGCAAATAACTCAGAAATATGCCATTATTGAGAGTGGTGAAAATAGTACAATGTTATATAATGGAGGACATAAACACTCCATGAAAAAATATGAAAGGACTACATTGTACTAAACTACTAAACTATACCACACACTTCTATATTTACTACAACTCTGAAATCACTCACTATGAGGCATTTATATAGGAAGATAGATTTATTGACCCTTACTCTACCTAAGACTCATGTACATGTGGACTACATACACATTTACAACTTACACATTGACACTTATGCATTTATTACAATACTTGAAGTAACTAACTAACTTTACTCTAAAGTAAACTCCTACTCTAGTTATGTACCAAAGGTGGTACATTTACATGATCTAAATGATGTAATATATTACATTATTTGGGTATTGAAGACTTTAGTCTTCAATATGGATCTCTATCTTGGTCCTAAAATTTGAGCTCTTTTCTCCAGGTTCCTTCATTGTCTTCTTTGTTTGAATTTGGATATCTTCATCTTGTTCAGGTTATTTTAATTGTACTTCTATCTTCATGATTCTTCTTGTTATTCTCATTCTACTTCCTTTTGTTGTTTTTGAGTATGAGTCTTTGATCTTGTAGTCTTCTTGGTATCTTTGATGAACTAGTGATATCATAATTTGGTAAGTCACAAGTGGATCAAAGTTGCTTCCTTTTCTGTTATGTGGTTTCCTTTATGACTTGTTTCCTTGATATTCAAAGAAGTCGAGCTTGAGATCATTGTTAATGGATGTTTTTGAAATAATAACTTGCAAGAAATAATCTAATTTAAATATTATATTCTTCTCAAATATTTTATAGTACTTGTCTTTATTGTAACATACCAACTGTCACAACCCAAGTCTACTCACCTAGTTGTCAGCTACACAAAGAAAAATTTTGAGGATTATTTTAGATCTTGGCATGGGTTTGCTCATCCATGGCCCATATCACCTGGAGGAGTGGACACAATAATTCCCATGTTCCAAATCCTGGGAAACTCGCAATTCCCTATCAATATCTTAGTTCTATGCTTTGGAACTTAGCATTACTATGCCAATGACTGGTCATTAACCTTCAACTAAGGTATAACTAGGGTCGCCATTGTATGGTTATGGACTAGATCTCTTAGTTCTGGCTGTGGTTGACTGTAATGCTACCCATACCATATTCCACTGGACCTTCCAACATAGTAGGATGGATGCTATTTTCTTCCACAATATTGACATGGATGGAAAATCCAACAGTTAACATTCTCATGACAAAATTTGTCACAATAGGTGCATAGTATAGATGTCTCAATGTCTTTGTTATCTGTTATGGAAATATCATGTTTATCTATTTCCTTGATGAAATAGTCAAACCATGTGTGTACAATTGATGACATTCTATCTTTACTTTTCTCATAGATCTGTATGAGATATTTTTGATTAATGTTCTTTTCTACTTTTTGAATATGATCTTTGATATCTTCATTAGTATAGTTATCATTAATTCCCTTTACTATCTCACTAGAAAATATTTCCAAAGAAACTACTTTCACCAAACTATTAATTTGTGAGTGAGAAATACTTTTGAATTCTTTTGATTCTTCTCTGCCATTTGTATCTTCTTTATTATCCATTGAATTCTCTGAATCATCAACCATGCTTTTAATCCATATTGGTATTTTCCTTACTCCTTTTCTAATTGCATTATTTAGTGTGTTCCTTGGAGTAGACATTCTTATAGCTCCCTAGTTTAGAGTATGAGCTATAAGTTTGATAAAGTTCTTAACAAGTAATAGTTCACCTTTTGGGTTGATTTTGTAATATTTTGTAAATAACAATAATCAACTCCTATTTCACCTTCTCTCCTAATGAACTATGTACTTATAAATTTGAAGTTATTTATGGTTGTATTTCTTTTATCCCTTTAGTATGAGTATGAGACAATTGTAAGTAAATAATTCCAACTCCTTTAAGTAAATAATGAACTTCCTTTTATAGCCCTTAATATCCAATAGTTTAATATTTCTAAATTCCAATAATCTATGTTTGATGTAGTATACCTTATGACTCCCTAATTTGGAATGTTAGAAAATAATAATAGTATTTACAAATTAATATTCCAATTTACCAAGGTTGACAACCTTATATCTCCTACTTGGTTATTTGCAAATATCTCAATGTTTGAATATTAAGCAATTTTATAATATCTTCTACCTTTGCTAAAATTGCTTCCTTGCTTCCTAAGGTTGATATTTCAATAATAATCAACTTTCAACCTTATACTTAATACCTTATAACTCCTAATCAGAGGAAAGTAAGTAATTATATGTATTTACCTCCCTTCAACATATAGCGAACAAGCTAATTAGATGGTGGTGAGTGTTCTAAATCAGGTGCTGATTTCCAATATGGAATATGAGCATTCAATGCTCTCTCTAAAAGGCACTGGTCTTCCTTTAGAATGATGATGGTCTTTACTTCTCAACTTGAGCATTTAATGCTATATTTCATTGTTGGTCTTCATTACTCGAACAATGTTGGTATCTTCTTCACAACCTGAGCATTCAATGATCTATATGAAGGTGTTGGTATATGATAGTCTCTCACTGCTTTTTAACTCCAAATGAGACACTTCCATTGTGTGTTTTCACTTTTCTTCACTTTGCTATTACTTCACTTGAACTTCGTTGTATTCTCTAGCTTGGTTGGGTGCTTATGTAGCTTCAATGCTCCTTGGAGTTGCACCCACGTGTCATTATGATCTTGAATGGCATTACGTTCTTGAATAATGCTCTTTCAATGCTCCTACCTTCTTCAAATGATGAATATGCTCGAATGATGTCTTCAACACTCAAGGAATAAATGTTACTCTAAGAATTTCATTTCTATGTAGACCTTATGGAGTATAGGATGCTCTATCAATTGTGACAAGTGGAAACCTTCACGTTTGCATGTAGAGCTTTCTCCAACATCTATTAAACCTTATAACCTCTTCTTGCCAATGGATGCATAATTGTATCTTGTCCTCAATGCTTCCCTTAGGTGAATGATGATGCTATTCTTTTCGCAATAAGTTGGCTCTAGTTCAATGGCAATAGTAGGGTGCTTCGAAGATGGTTCTATGGTGATACTCTTGGCTGGCAGTTCGTCCATGGTAATGAACCTTTATTTTAGTTAAGAATTCCTTATTTTCATTGTAGTGAGTTTTCCTTACAATAGATGATTGATGCTTTTGTTCTTCTTACATGGATATGAGCTACTTACGTTAGATTTGATGTTTGTAGATATATGTTGTTGATAATGCTCGAATCGATGACTAATGAAGTGTCTTGGACACCTTAATACGAGCTGGATTTTGAGCCTTTGGATAGATCTACGTTCAAGGACCAATGACGAATATCAAGCCCTTCTTGAGTGGCTCCTATTTAGCACTATAACTTAGTTCTTACTCTTCATAAACAGTGGATGTGGTATCTTTAGACACCTTAAGACTTGTGTTATATGAGCCCTTTCTTGGGTCTCTATCTTGCTCAAATAGTGCTCTTCTCCTAGCCACTTTGTAATGCATCTTGTTGGTTGTTGAAGTGTCCCTAAGACACTCAAGATTTATCCTTCTTTTGCTATGTAGGACAATAATATTAATGGTGCAAGAAACTAATGTAAATATTTTTACAATAGTTAGAATAGAATACTTAAATTTGCACCTATATCTGAGATCTTCCAATTTCCTTTTGCAAGCTTTCTTTTTGCTTTTAATGAGGTGGCTTCTTTTTAGGTACAGGATGATTTGAAGTTGTCTTCCTTACTAGACAACTCTCTCCTTTTCTTGGTAACTTAATAATGAATCCAAGCTAATAATCATGTAGCTAATATACCCTATAGAGTGGCTTAATCTTACACTAATTTTTCACTTTCACTGAAATCCTTAGTGCACTTTTAATAAGCTTTAAGAGAAACTAATATAGTGCAACTGCAATTTCCTTATTACTCCTTAAAAATAACTTGTAATATGCACTAATGATAACTCTTAAAGAACTATCAAATGTTGTATAATATCTACAACTTTCACTTAATAGTAATGTCTTCTTTGATTAATAGGAAGATGATATTTTTATTTCTATCAAATAAGTCCTATATTAATGTGTAGGTATAAACCTTAAAAGAAACTTTCTTCTACACTCTCTTGAAGACTATAATATGCAACCTTCTCTTTGCAACTTCTTAAAACTCTAATATGGTGCTTAATGGAACTTGATAACGAATTAAATTAAAGTTCAATTAATGAACCTATTTGCACCCAAGTTGCTTACCTTAATGATCTCTGAAGATGAAGGATTGCTAGGTGATTAGATTCACCTTATTGCTACCTTTAACTAGATGAACTTGCAACTATTCTTGGCTATCCTAAAAAACTCTCTAACTCACATTTTTGTAGCTTTGAAAACCCTCTAACTTATTGTCCTTTAACTGTAGTAGGTGACTTGATTAACCTTCAGGATGGACTTTGTAACTTTTGAAGTTTTGCAGCTTAGTAATGTTATCTTGATTGCTACCCTTTCATAATATTTAATTATTTGTATTTATCGATGATTTTTTTTGTATATATATATATATATATATACATCCACCACTTTGAACTCTTTTTGTTTTTCTAGTCTCGAAAATGAATATGCCACCTATGTCTATTTTAGGTGACGTAATTTGTAGCCACCTAAGAAACCATATTTCTCCTAGGCAACCCATCATCCAATCCAATTACTTTTCTTCTAGGTATCCTTATATCAATAGTAATAGGAAAAAATAAAAAATAGGGAAGGAGGAGGGGAGAATTGCCAAAGAGGCAATTCCCCCCTCAAGCCTATCAGACAGGAAACTTGAAACTCAAAAATTTGGTAGGGAATTCCTCCAAATCACAACTGATTTTTTCTTTAAGAACCCTTCAATATTATGTTGTAGATTCAGCAAACCCCTATCTCTGAATGAGCCTTCTACCCTTCAAAGGTAATCTTCTAACATCTTTAGGCTTGGTAGTAATGTTTGGCTCCTTTCTCCTTCAGTTTCCTTGTTGAATTTTAACTTCAATCTAGGCCTTCTTCTGAAGAATCTAAAAGTCTTGAGGTTTTCACCAATATTCTTTGAAATTTGACAAACTTCTTGCCAAAACCTTCTTCCTTGGGCTTATTGTCGAATGACGATAATTATCCCAAGTTCTTCCTTTATCAAGAACTTCTCCTTGGTGGTAAATTTCTCCAATGATTTCTCCTAGGAACTCCTTTAATGGCCTTCTCTAAATTTTGAAATAAGGCTCTCCAAGCCTTCTCCTTGTTTCTCCTTGAGACCTCACCAAGGTCTTCAATCTCACAGCTCTTATGGTCTTCCAAATGAGACCTTTCCTTCAACCTTCTACTATGGAAGTGTTGGTAATGATATCTTCCTCTTGGATCTCTAAAATATGTTGTTGCTGGAATCTGGAACAAGACCTTGCTAGTCCTTCTTCACTTATACAATCTATAGGCTTTAATGGAGATCACCAACCTCCAATCTTCTAGAACTTGGAGTTTTGTAACTGGACCTTCTAAGGATCTCTTTAACTTCTTCAGGGTGAAGTCTTCAATCTACACTGGAGATCACCAAATTTCTATCTTCACTAGGAATATTTACTGGAGTCTTATTTCTCTCTATTCAATTTGTAATAAGGCTTCTATGACATTTTCTCCTTTTGCACTCTACAGGTCTACAATCTCTAGTAATGGGACATTTTCTTCAGGCCTCCAAATCTCCATTATTTCGTTTGTTGCTTCTGGTGCTAGATTGATTCCAAGGAAGATATTCTTCCTAGCTCTATGTAGGAAGCTTCCCAACTTACTTCGAATCTCCTTTCCCTACAACAAAATATTGAAAAACTAAAATGGAAGAAACTCTAAATCTAGAGATGACAAATCTTCACTAGTTGATTTGTCAATCTAGTGGAATCCAGGCTGAGTCCTAGTCTTCACAAGTTTTTCTATAACCCTGTGGAAATACTCTAGCCAAATGTAATCTCAAAAATTTTGTAAATGAGATTTCTAGATTTCTCTCAATCTCACTTGTGGCTCTTCCTATTTCCTATCTAATCTACCATGTGCTCTGATACCACTATTAACTTTTTATGGGATGGTAGTACAACCACAAGATGCAAGATAACTAATTTGAGATAACTATAAACTAATGGTACAATAATATGTAGGAAAATAATGAGATGAACATCTACAAATAACTCAAAAATATGTCATTAATGAGAGTGATAAAATTAGTACAATGCTATATAATGGAGGATATGAACACTCCATGAACATATATGAAAGGACTACATTGTACCATACTACTAAACTATACCACACACTCTCTATATTTACTACTACTTTAAAATCACTCACTATGAGACCTTTATATAGGAAGATAGATTCCTTGGCCCTTACTCTACCTAAGACTCATGTACATGTGGACTACATGCACATTTACAACTTGCACATTGACACTTGTGCATTTATTACAATACTTGAAGTAACTAACTTTACTCTAAAGTAAACTCCTACTCTAGTTATGTACCAAATGTGGTACATTTACATGACCCAAATGATGTAATATACTCTAACAATTTGATATTATTTATTGAAAGGATTTGTGATTGTTTGAATAGGGATCTATTGAGGATAACTTTCCCTTTTGTGTCTTATTATTGTTTATAGTTATTTTTTAGAATATGAGGGAAACAATCATTTTGTTGAGGTTGTAATTAAAAATGCAATTATAAATATGTTTGAGGCTAGTTTTGCCATTGCTAGAAGATAAAGGTTTGAGTTTTTCACTAGCATGATATAATTAGGAATCCCATGGTGTATTCCACTACATATATCCATGGTATGGATCATAAAGGGTTGTAACAAAATAATACTTTGATTTCAAGGATGAAATAATGACATGTCGAGGGGTTTGACTTTCCAATCTTATCTTTGACCATAATGAAATATATCTAATAAACTTCATGGATTATCATCCTTATATGATAACATTGAGTGTGGGTAGTTAAGGATATCTATTTATATCATGGTTTGAATTATATATATACTATGAATTTGTTTCTTATCCAAGGGCACTTCTCAAGAAATATGTCTTTATTCATCTTCAACAAAATTTTATCAATTCTTTATTGGACTATTTTCAATTCTTTTGACTTGCATAATGTTTAATTACATAGCTAATGAACTCATAATATTATCTTTCAAATCTTCTAGTATGTTCAACTCTACTTTAATAATTCCTCCAATGTATTTTGAGGTGGAGGGGCTTAACATTAGAATTTCTACTTCAATTTCTAGAAGTTCTTGATTACTTTGTGTAAGCATTGCATATTTTCTCAAATATTAGTTATGAATTATCTCCATGGCCAATAAATATTAACACTTATTGATAGTCATCTTAGATTCCTTGGAGGAGTAGTTGCTTAATAGCTTATCTACTTAAATTTTACTTTTAAGCTCTCATCAAATTGTATGAAAAAAAATTATATAGATTACATTTTTTATCATTTATGTGAAAGAGATTTCACTCCACCCATCATCTTATTCTTCTACTTAGGGTCTAACCAAATGGGAACTTCTCGGTAGAGGATGTGATCTCTATTGTGAGGGGCTTAGGCATATACCCAATTCTATTTTCTAGATGGAAAATTAGCATAAAATAAAAATATCCTACCATTATTTTACCACCCAAAATTTCCTCATTTCTTCCTTGTGTTGTTCCAGAGCTTATTGTTTCTACAACTTTTATAAGGCCTCTATGTTTTCTTTTTGTAAGCATGTAATACGACATAAATTAACTAGAGAATTACTTGGGTAAGCAAGTATTTGATGGATTTCTAGTATTTTTTATAACTGATGGACTTATGCTTCTCTTATCTATTGGCTATGTGATAGTGTCTTGTGTAGGGGTTTCGTTGTAACAGCTATAGCAGGTTTTGATGATGAGTGGTAAGCAGATAGGGTCTTGTGTAGGGGTTTGGCTATCACATGAAAATTTAAAAGATTAAGTCTTGGATTTTCAAGACAAAAGAAGGGGAAGTCAAGGTTTTTAGGCAATGAAACATTTTTGTTGTCATTAAATCATGCATATAAACACATCAGAAGAGCTATACAACAAAGCATGCTAGAAGTGAATAATTTAAGCCCTATATTTTACAGTTAGAGATAAAAATTGTATTATACTCCAATTTCATTGATAATTTTAAGCCCAATAAATATGAATTTCATAAAAAATAATAATAATTTAGGCATTCAATGTTTTTTTCGCCACATGGCTCTAAAACTTTCTCAATGACTAATAATTTTAGAGTGTCTGAAACAAATGCTATTATCAATTCTCTTTTTCGATGCTTCTTTCTCATTTGCAAACAATTCTTTTAATTTTTCATCTATGTTTTTGTTCATGTAATAATTACTCTTGTTGATTTTAAAAAAATCTTATAAAATAAAAATCAATTTTATCAAACAACCAGCACCAAATCCTAACCTCTTTCCATCAAATATCTTTTTAAAATTATTAAATAAATTTAAAAACATTTAAAACTTTCTCAAATCCTTATATATTCAAATCTACTAGAATAATAACCATAGAAATCACAGTTTACACTGGAGAAACTATCATACTCTTGCAATTCTCTTTAATTCCCCGAAACATATGACCCACAAGTAAAAATAACCATGCAACAATTTTATACAAACACCAAACCAAGAAATACAAGAAACATTCATGTTACATAGCAAGGGGACAAGGTTAGGTTTATATTGTACAATATGTGCTGTCGAATATGCGTCCACGTGTTTAAATCTTTTGGTGCTTCTTAATCAGTTAGTATTCCCTCAAACTTGTTAAGATGTAAATGGCGGAGAGAAAATCAAGCAGATTTGTCATGCAGCATGTTATGCACCTACCCAATTTAAATATCATTTTACATTATTTAGACAAGGAACAATTTTATTTCAACGTGTCACACCAATAATTATGTATTTTTTTATATAGTTAATATACTGCCAACGTCCCCCTATGTCAACCCTATAATCGGGATCAATAAAATATAAAATTTTTGGTTAAACTAACTTCTCCATCCACTTGTCTAGCAATTGTAAAAATTAAAATTATATTGTTTTTTATATTGAGTGGAACCTAATTCCTTAAACTAGTAAAAATGAGTTGGCTCTACTGACATTGTAATCTTTCCTTTGTGATTGTTGGATATTCTCGATCAAGATATTATGTTTAGTTATGAAGTATATAAGGTTTTCCAATGTGAAAGATAATTAAAATAATAATAATTTAAGAAACAAGTATTATTTTGAGACAAAATATAATGTTTTTTAAGATATTTTAGTGGTTAGGGTTGTTCAAATCATGATATGAGTGAGTTTGTGTAAAAAAAAAAAAAATATCGTGAGTGTAACTTGAAACGAGATCCCATTTCATTTAAACAAATTAATTGCGTTAGAAGATTATTTGGGACAGCATAATGGCGTGGTTTTACCTTAACATTTATTCAAAAATGATGATTGATTAAAAATATTTGTAGATAAACTACTCTGTTTCAATTTTTTAAACAGTTAAGATTTTATTGATTTTATTTTTATTTAAAAAATTAAAGGCAGAAAATGGGCATCCATTATTGTCATCACTTTCGAGGCGTTTACTTCAAAAACACAATAAAATTTGATGGAGACGTGACAAAGCCACACATTATTATCTAAAAAAGAACTCTGACGGTACTCGAAA
Organism: Wollemia nobilis; assembly: GCA_028583015.1. Classification (NCBI taxonomy): domain Eukaryota; kingdom Viridiplantae; phylum Streptophyta; class Pinopsida; order Araucariales; family Araucariaceae; genus Wollemia; species Wollemia nobilis. The sequence goes on from JAQPPZ010016599.1 coordinate 2,634,751, forward strand.
ATAACTTATTAGAAGGTCAATAGATTTATAAAAAAAAATACTAATTCAAATTAATCCAGCCACCTATTCTCGCTCACGTGCTCAGAACTCCTTTAGTAAGGGAAATACAAGATCAAACGTGATTCTAACATTATATTTTTTTTGGTAAGTAGATATTTTATATACAAAATGGGTTTTTTAAGAGGATCCCAAAACCTTATAACATGAGAGGCCGCAACCCTTAGTAACAAAAGGAGCCCCTTGGGCTAGTACAGAGAGAAACCATAGTAAACCTTACCAAAAAAAACATAGTAATGCCCAGGAGGGCTACATCAGAAACCTCAAACTGGAGGTAAAACATGCTGAAAAAACAACAAAAAGAAATAGATGCATCCATTCTGAAAACCCGAATATCCTCACGGCGCTCCCCGTGCCCGTCCGCCCAAGCCCGATCCTCTCTTCTTGCTTATGTGGAATCATTAGCGATATCCTGGCTGGCGACCTTCTCCACGTCCGCCGGAAACAACTGCCGCCACACCACGAGACATGTGGACAGTAATCCCTTATTTGCCAAGTGGTCGGCTAAACCATTGCCCTCCCTGTAGGTGTGCTTGACTTGGACCAGGTTCCTCCGGAGGAGGAGGTTCCTGGCCTCATAAATGACATTGAAAACCTTCCACGCCGGATCCCGGGAATTCATCATGTAGTTAATGATGTTCAGTGAGTCCCCTTCAACTACCAAGGGTCGGGGATCCTCCGAAATGAGCTCGAGTCCTCTCAGAAGTCCTCTGGCCTCCGCAACATGATTGGTTTGAAACCCCAAGTTTTCACAGAAAGCCAGGACGAGCTGTCCATTATGGTCTCTAACTGATCCACCCGCAGCGGCCGCCCCTGGGTTGCCCCGAGAGGCCCCATCAAAATTTAACTTCAACCATCCTTGAGGAGGCCTGACCCACCTGACGTCCTTCCTGGATGACCGCGGATCCTCCCGCTCCTTGATCTCCCTTGATAACTTCAAGGATTTGAACAAACCCTCTTCAAACACATGCTTGGGCCATGGGCTGGGGATAAGCTTGGAGTTCTCAATGGCAAAGGCGATGGCCCTGTGAGCGACTGAGGGAGGATCCCTGGGAGGATTACCGAAGACCCGACCATTGCGTTCCAACCATATCTGCCACAAAAAATGGTGGAAGCAAGCATTCCACAGGAAACGGAGCTTGGGATTTTTAAAAGGATTGGGCCATTGGAAGAAAGCCTCCTTAATGGTCTTGGGGGGAATCCATTGGATCTGAAAGGTAGAGAGGATGGAGCCAAGGACCGACCCAGTGAAAATGCAATGCAAGAACAGGTGGTCAGAGGACTCACAGGCAGACTCACACAGATAGCACCTATTGGGAATAGCAAACCCCCTCTTGTGAAGATTGTCAATTGTGAGAGCTTTATTCTGAAAGGCAATCCACGAGAAGAAATTTACCTTTGGGATCAAACATTTCCTCCAGACCACGTTGCAAGGAAAGTCCGATTTCAGCCCTTTGCATTGGAATTCATAGGCAGATTTGATAGAGAATCCACCATCATCGGTCCCCCTCCAAATCATTCGATCCGGACCTCTGCTGGTGGGTATGATGATGTCCTTAAGGACGGAGGACAGGAAGTCGGCCTCAGTCTCTAGCCCCTCTGCATCAATGACTTTCCACTGTAGGGAGCCATTTCTCCATTCAATGAAATTGGCCACCCTCTGCCCAAAGTTGTTATCAAGAAAAGTTTTAAGGTGAACCAGCCCGGTCTGCTCAGAGAGAGGGTCCTCTAGGGCCCACCTATCCTTCCAAAAATCTATGCTCCGGCCATCCCCAAGGATCCACCTGATGTCGTCTTGGATCAGCTGCCTGGATTGGACAATGGCTTTCCAGAAAGCCGACCCCCCAGTGGGAATCCCATCCTCAAGAAAGGAAGTGTTAGTGAGGTATTTCCTCCTGACAATTCTAACCCATTCTGTCGGTTCATCTGCCAGGATCCTCCAGGTGTGTTTGGCAATGAGCGCTAGGTTCATCTTGGCCATTCTCCTGAACCCTAATCCTCCTTGCTTCTTGCTTCTGCAAACTTTGTCCCAGGCCACCAAAGGAAACCTGGACTTGTCTTCATTGCCTGACCAAAGAAAGTTTCATTGGGTCTGCTCAATCTTGTGAAGAACCGAGGCAGGCAATCTGAAAATAGACATGAAAAAGGTCAGAATCCCTTGGAGGCATGCCATAGTGAGGGTTGCCTTGGCAGCTTGGGATAAGAACTTGCCTTTCCACGATGCCAACTTTTTGTGGATTCTCTCGAGCACCATGTTCCACATCCCTTCCTTAGCACGCCCGTAGAAGAGAGGGAGGCCAAGATAGGTAGTGGGGAGGGAGTCAATAGAGCACCCCAAGATCCTTGCAATCTGAACTTGACGCCTGACAGGGGTGTTGAGAAAAAAGATCTTGCTTTTGATGTAGTTAACTTTTTGACCGACAACACTCTCATAGAGTCCTAGGATTCGTTTGATGGATCTGGCTTGAGCTACTGACGCTATGGTGGACAGGAGCGTGTCATCCACAAACTGTTGATGGGTGATCGCCTCAATCCCCGAGGCAGGGAGGATGTCGGTCACCTTCTTCCATTGTTGGGCATCCTTGAGGGCTCTTCCCAAAGCTTCTACGAGGATGATGAAAAGGATGGGGGACAGAGGATCCCCTTGACGCAGACCTCTTGAGCTCTGAAAGAAACCGACAGGAGAGCCATTGACTAGGACAGAGAACCAGGGGGAGGAAATGCAGCCCTGGATGAGGTCAACCCACAGGGGATGGAAGCCGAACTTGAGGAGGATCTCCCGAAGGAAACCTCTGTCAACCCTATCGAAGGCCTTGTTCATATCAAGCTTGAGGAAAAGGGCAGCCTTCTTGGTCATTGAGGCAGAATGCAGGGTTTCATGGATCGAGATGACCCCATCCAGGATGTTCCTCCCTTTCACCGAACTGCCTTGAGACTGATCAATGATAAGGGGGAGAATGGGCTTCAGCCTGTTGGCCATAACCTTGGTCAACACTTTGTAGATGACGTTGCACAAGCTGATAGGCCTATAATCAGAGATGGATTTGCAGTCAGAGGCTTTCGGGATGAGGGCCAAGAAGGTGGAGTTGAAACTGCGAGGGACAACTTTGGTTGACTGGATCTCTCTAATGGCCTCACAGACATCGTTCCCCACCACATCCCATAGGGTTTGGAAAAACCTCGGAGAGAAACCATCCGGCCCAGGGGCTTTATCAGGTTGCATTGAAAACAAGGCCTCCTTAATCTCATCGTGGGAGAAAGGTTCCACCAGTCTGAGGTTCGCATCCTGAGGAACGATGCAAGGAATATTTGATAGGAGAGTATCCTGAGCTTGGCTGTCACCCTCCGGGGCACTTCCCAAGAGGTTCTGGAAAAAGGACACCGCTTCAGCCCTGATCTCAACTATGTCCTTGGTGGATGATCCATTGCTGCACACAATCTCCCTGATCTTGTTGGATGCCCTGTGCCGCATAGTGGAGGCGTGAAAGAACCTGGTGTTAGCATCGCCTTCCTTGACCCACAGGTCTCTTGACTTCTGCCTCCAGAAGGTTTCCTCTCTAGCCAGGATGTTATGGAACTCTGCTAGGAGGTTCCTTTCCTCCTCCCTAGTGGGGCTGTTGTGGTCCCCAACTTCGATTCTCCTTTCCATCTCCTGAAGTTTCTCAGTAATGGCCTTTTTACTGGCAAAAAGGTTGCCAAAAACCTCCCTGTTCCAGATTTTCAAGTTTTCTTTGACCATCTTCAGTTTTTGAGCCAGCCGAGAAGTGGCGGATCCTCCAAAATTTTGATGCCACCATGAGGACACTTGATCTTTGAAATCCTTGTGGAGAGTCCACATGGCTTCGAAACGGAAAGGAGTTTTGAAGGAGGGAGGCCTGCCAGTTTCAAGGAGGATGGGACTGTGGTCTGATCCGATCCGAGGTAAGGCCAACAGGGTGGCATCACCAAACAGAGGGATAGCTTCTTGAGAGATGAGGAACCTGTCCAACTTCACCTGGATGAGCCCGCTATCAATCCTCCTGTTGCTCCAAGTGAAAGAGGACCCCTTGAGCTTAACATCCATGAGCTCATTGGTATTGACAAAACCTCTGAAATCCTCCATGCTTCTGCTGAAAGAGTCGTTACCTCCTTTCTTCTCAGACGGATGCAACGGGCTATTGAAGTCTCCTCCTATGATCCATGGAAAGGTGTTGAAGGTGGTCCTCATTTGAGTTACAGTTTCCCACATTTCGGCCCGCTCGATGGGGGAATTTGGAGCGTAAATGTTGGACAAGATCCAAGACTGATTGCTGGTCTTGGAGTGAAACAAAATGTTTAGGATCCTGCTCGAGGACGACAAAAGCCTTCCTTCAACCAGGGTAGGGTCCCAAAGGCACATGAGCCCACCCGACGTGCCTTGAGCTGGACTGATAAGGCACTCTCCTTTGGCCCAAATGGCCTTGGCAGACTTTCGAGAAGAGAGCTCATCGATTTTGGTTTCTTGCATAATGAAGATGGAAGGATTGATCCTTTTCCTTAGGTCGACCACCAGCCGCTGCTTGGCTGCCCCGTTGAGGCCCCTCACATTCCATGAGAGGACCTTCATTTCAAGGGTTTAGGGTTTTTCCTGCCTCCCTTCACCAACTGGAAGGGGGTTTGGTTCCTTGCTTGTCATTCTGGTTGTCGAAATCGTCAGAGAAAAGCGTCAACTGGGTTCCATTTGCGATGTCCTCCATCGTTTCCTTGTTTCTCTTCTCATTGTCAGAGGGTCTCCCTCTTTTCCTTTCGCTGCCATAGTCAATGGCCTGTTTCCTGCTCCTGGTGTTTCTGGGGCTGATTCTCCCAGAGACGGATGGGCCTTCTTTTTCAGAGAAAGGAGAAAGGGGTACCTCACCCCTATTCGAGCGGTTTGGGGATTTCCTATTGCCCGCTAGGTACTCATCCATAAAAGAATTTGGAACAACAATTTTGGGAAGGGTCTGTACTTGGGTAACTGGATCCTCTATGCTAGGACTGGTGTGAAGCGAGGATTTTGAGAGCACCTCCTGCTCCTTTTGGGCTGACGGGGAGGCTTCTCCTCGCTCATGGTTTTGCTTGCCTTGATCTGGAACATCACTCTGACCTTCCTCCTGAGGTGCTTGGTGGGCGGGATTACGCATGATGTGTTTCGGGCCTAGCACCGACTCCTTGTTGAGAGGGGGAATACCCTGGTTCCTCTGCATGCCCTTGTTCGGACCTGTCGCCTTTTGATTCTGGGCCCTCAAGACAGGGCACTGATTCAGGAGGTGACCTTGAGTGCGACAGTGAGTACAAAAGGCTGGCTTGTTTTCGTACTCGATGGGCTGCCTCTTGATGATGCGTGATCCTCTATACAAGTTTATGAAAGTGGGTAACTCTGTTTCTAGGTTAGCGGAGACACAGAAGCGGGCATGGACCATCCTGGATCGGACCTTGGTGGAAGAATCAATGGCAACGAGCTCACCTATGGACCGGGCTATCCCTCTGATGACATTCTCATGTCAGCATTGGAAAGGGAGGTTTGGCAACCTAACCCACAGAGGAGCTACATTTATGTTTTGGGTTTCAGGGTTGAAATCCTCTCCCCACTTTCGGAGAAAAAGGCTCCTGCGCCCTAGGAACCATGGTCCCCCGACCAAGATGTTGCAACAGTCCTCCTGAGTGTTGAGCCTGATGGCAAAAACCCCCAAGAGAGGGCAACAATTTCCATGTTGCCGCTGGTCTTCCACTTGGAAAAAGCCCATTTTCGAATGGTCTCCATGTCTGGTCGCCCTCCTACGAACTTGCCAATCAGAGTGAAACGCTCAAGCTCCAGGTAGCTGTCCATTAGGTCTTCAAGGATGACCAAATCTGCTCCACAAGGAAGCAGTTCCTGGGTGGGTTGCTTTGTTGGGGATCCTGGACTTAGTACCTGGGCGTAGGATCCTTTTTGGTTTAGGTTTACCCCGCCTCTTGGTCCCTCCTTGTCAGGAGGGTCTTTTCCGCTCCTGTCCGACCCATCCGCCTGGGCCCCTGCTGCATCGGGCCCTGCCCCGTCATCACTGCCATGGCTTGTCCCTCCTGGACCCTCGCCTGACCATCCTGCCTCCTTTCTGCCGCATCCTCCCGGTCGCTCTCCATCCGCCACTCGCTCGCCTGCTTTCCCGCTCTCCATCCAAAACCGAATCAATTTCTTGATATTTTAGATCCAAGGCCTGTTTCCATCTAACATTATATTTTTACGTTATGTTATGATATTATATTTTTTTACCATCAAATTAAATTTTAATATAATTTTATATTTATATAAATTAAATAGTTAAATTTTAAATTTTTAATATAAAAAATTTTATTTTATTTTTTTAAATGTATGATTTTATAATTTTTTTTAAGATTAGAATTGTGTTATTTATAAACTTGTATTCATGTTTTCTAAGGACACCCCATGGGGAGGAAGGTCTCATTGTTAAATGCGACCCCAATTGCGTCACTTTTATATTTTATAATATTTCAACCAAAAAAACTTGAATTCAATTCATTCATCCTTTTTTTTCCCCTAAATATTATAAAGGAGTGGTCTCAACATGTAGCAAACAAAATCATTTTAAAATTATATTTATTTGACTTGCTTTCAAAGTGTTTTTATTTAATATAAAATTTTAAAATTTTTAATAACAATAATTTAGTTTTTAATTTTATGTGTTTTAATAGTACAAGTTTATTATAATGACAAGTTTTGGAAATATTATTTTATTATGATGTAGTGCATAGTCAGTAAAGGTGAAGTTTTGGTAGTGTGAAGGCTCCTTAATTATTCAATGGCTTCATTTTATGTTCTTCTCTATGAGCATGAAATGTTATTTTTTTTCGTATGTATGGAAAAGTAACTTTAATAAATTTTTCTTTTTCTTTCCAAGAAATGGGACTCAGTATTTTCTTATTTTCTTTTTATAAAAATATGAGATTGAAATGGGTTTCACATGTATTATATAATCACTAAGAAGATTGTTATTTAAGCATGCATGCTTTGGTAAGATTTGGTTATTTAAGCATGTATCCTCTGATAAGATTTGAACTTTGATCTCCTCCTTTAAAGTCAAGGAATCTAACTTGTTGAACCAAGTGATTCAGTAGATTTTTACTCAAAGTTTTTTTAAGTTTATTATTTTTTTGTTGTTGTAAATAGGTAAAAATAACTCATGATTTTACTAGTCAAATGTTATATATATACACAAAAATGACTCAACATGTTTTTGAAAGGGAGGAAATACCCTTTTTATGATTTTTTGGGTTTATATATATAAAAAAATAAGTGAATCATTGAGCATGGAGAGCCAACGAAGGAATATTATTTTTTGGGTTTATATATGAAAATTGACTTATATGATTTTCATTCCAAAGGGGTTTTTAACTTAATTATTATTTTATGTTTCATTGCAAGAAAATGTAAGGAGAAGGATGTTGAAAATTTGTATTTACAAAGAAAATTGAAGAAGATCAATAAAATGAATACTAAGAATTCAAATTGTTTATGAAAAGAGATGTAGGCATTTAGATATAGCATCTTAATTGAGATAAGAATTGACTTTATTTGTAAAGTTTCAAGCTCTAAAGGAGAGAGTTGTGATTTGTGAAGGTTGGGGAACTAGAGAATAACCCATTTTTCTCTAGAAAAATAAAATTGTAATTTTATATTTTAAATTGTAATATATATATAATTTTTAATTGATTATATGAGACTGAAATGACTTCAACTAGTATTACATCACGATCACATAGCGGTATTACAAAAGCTTAGGAATTATGTATGTATCACTTGGTAAGATTCAGATATGAGTCTCCTTGAAAGTCAAGATAATTAGTTAGTTAAGGTCATGCCATTTGATTAAATGTTAAAGTTCATCCATGAGATTTGAACCTTGGTTTAAGGTATGAAACTCCTCACTCTCCACCAGTTACTCAAAATCCTATAAAAAAAGATGTTAAGATTCACCCATGCAATTGGAACTTTAGTTTATGGTATTGAATTCATCAATTCCAATCAATTTCCCATACTTCCTAGGTAATTAAAGTATAATTATTTCAATAAATTAAATAATATTAGTACTTATTCAAAGCATGTTGGATGCATAACATTTACAACATATTTAAAAAAATTATTTATAAACACTTTATAGAAAGATGTAAAATACTTGTTAAAATATTTGTTATGTGACCTTTTGAAATAAATAATTTGATAACTAAAAATTGAATAAATATTAAAATATATTTTATTATATTACTTATTTGTAAAACATATGTATTCCAATGTTGTTTGGGTGCATGTACCCATGATTTTGGGTTCGCACAAATGTCATATACCTTTTATTAGTGCTTGGATATGTGAATTGCACCCTAATGATGTATTGGATATGCATCTAGTACATAAAGGAGACATTAATACATTTTAACAATCCATTAGAAAATTTAACATGTACCCCACATATCCTATGTGCTCACACCCTTGTGCCCTACATACCCTAAATTTGTTGCTTCAGATGGGATACTCTATACTTGCACCCTATACACCCATACAACCTTAGTTCTTGATCATGAACAAAAGGTTAGAAAATCATTTACATTATGAACAAAGTCAAGATAATTAGTTAGTTAAGGCCATGCAATTTGATTAAATGTTAAATTTCACCCATGAGATTTAAACCTTGGTTTAAGGTATGGGAATCCTCACCCCCCACCAATTACTCAAAATCCTATAAACAAAAATGTTAAGATTCACTAGAACTTTAGTTTATGGTATTGAATTCATAAATTCCAATCAATTTTCCCATACTTCCTAGGTAATTAAAGTATAAATTATTATTATTTCAATAAATTAAATAATATTAGTACTTATTCAAAGCATGTTGGATGCATATCATTTACAACATATTTAAAAAAATAGTTTATAAACACTTATAAAAAGATGTAAAATACTTATCAAAAGAATTCTTATGTGACCTTTTGAAAAAAACAATTTGATAACTAAAAATTGAATAAATATTAAAATATATTCTATTATATTACTTATTTGTAAAACATATGTATTCCAATGTTGTTTGGGTGCATGTACCCATGATTTTGGGTTCGCACCAATGTCCCATACCTCTTATTAGTGCTTGAATATGTGAATTGCATCCTAATGATGTATTGGATATGCATCCAGTACATAAAAGAGATATTAATACATTTTAACAATCCATTAGAAAATTTAACATGTACCCCACATATCCTATGTGCTCACACCCTTGTGACCTGCATACCCTAAATTTGTTGCTTCACATGGGATACTCTATACTTGCGCCCTATATACCCATAAAACCTTAGTTCTCGGTCATGAACAAAAGGTTAAAAAATAATTTACATTATGATCATGCATGTTCATGTTAGCCATAATGCATTTCACGTATAGGAGGTAAAAGTCCAAACCAATTGAATAGTTATCAATATAGTTCTATCCTATGTTCATGATTTTTGTTTACTTCAGTCGTTTGAGAGTTTTGAACAAATTAGTTATACCTATTTCACTTTTTATAGAAGCATAGAAAATAGTTAATAACATGAAGGTAAACATCTAAATCAATTAGATAGCTATCAATTTAATTCTATCTTATGTTCATGATTTTTTATTCAATTCAATATTTTGAGAGATTTGAACAAGTTAGCTATACTCATTTCACTATTTATTGAATCATGGAAAATAGTTGATAACATAAAATGATAACATGAGTGGCCCAGAAATTTCAACTACCTATCATGCATTTAAATCACAAGTAGACCATGGAGGATGAGCAATGAACAATATGAAATGTATCCAATATTATATGGAGATGAGATGGAGCTTCATGCTTAAGATGAAGAAGTTGGACATAATTTATAGCTTAACAATTAGTTTAAAAAAAGTGGCACATAACGTGTAGAAGTACAACACTCAAAGGCAGTATCAAAAGCTTTACATCAATGATGACCATGACTTTAAACATTGTATATAATATATTGTTCCCTTTTGGTACCTGCATTATCCTATTTTGAGGGTGTGGGATTGCAATAGTATCACCTTTAGTCTCACAACAGAGTCATTATGCCACCATAATATGCATTTTTTTAAAAATATATTTTTTGCTAACACTATGATAGCTTTGATGTAGTGGCAGCCACCATTTATTTTTATCTACATAGCACCACTTCTCAATACTTATGTAGTGTCTACCAACACTATTTATTTTATGCCAAAGTAGCATTATCATAGCACTATATTTTGATTTTTTGTTATATGCATTATGGTGATGCAAAAAAGATATTATAATTAAATAAATTATTACTATCAATTATTATTCATTATCAACTTCATGTTACAATTATTGACTAATCTAATAATTTACCAATTTTAATATTTTAACTACATTTGATATATCAATTAATCATATTTTGCATATTAATAATTAATCCTACTATGAGAGTGCGAGCGTGAACCGAGGGTAAGTGCAAGCAGCGAGTTCTAGAATAAGTGCAAGCAACGAGTATGAGTGCGAGTCGGGAGTAAGTGTAGCAACGAGTGCGAGCATGAGCCAAGAGTAAGTGCAACAATGAGTGCGAGTGTGAGCCAGGAGTAAGTGCAACAGTGAGTAAGTGCAACAACAATTTTGAGTAAGTGCAGTCGAAAGCGAGTGCGAATGAGTGTAGCCAAAAGTGAGTGCAGGCGCAAGCTAGGAGTAAGTGTAGTAGTCATGGCAGAAGAACAAAAGGTTCATCCAGAGTGCATAAATTCTTCAAGACCTTACCATGAATGTGTGGAACATTATTTCCAAAAAAATTTTGAAGCCAAGGAACGTCGAGAAAAAGAAGAGACAAGGGAAATTATGATCCAAGAGGGAGTGCAAGTTGGAAGTGAGCGTGAGGCAAGAGAGAGTGCAAACCAAAAGGGAGTTTAAACTAAGAGGGAGTGCAAATCAAGATTCAATCATGGCTAAATAGCAACAAGTTCATCCAGAGTGCATTAATGCTTCAAACCCTTACCACGAATGCGTGGAATATTATCTCCAAAAAATTGTTGAAGTGAAGGAATGCTAAGATATAGAAGAGATACGAGAAATTGTGAGCTAGGATCAAGTGTGATGTAAGAGAGAGTGCAAGCTAGGAGCAAGAGAGAGTGCGAACCAAGAGGGAGTGCAAGCCCCATTAACTATTATAGAATGAAAGTCATTTTTAAAAGTCCTAATGGGAAGTCAGGATGCCCCAGCTAGAAATTAAAATACCCTTGTTGGAAGTATGAAGGCCCAAGCTAGAGATAAGTGAAATAGTGAATACATGGCAAGTTTGATCCAAGTAGCAGATGGTACACCAGAAGTAAGTATCAAGCATGAGCATGATATAATGGTTCTTAAAAGTAGAGGGCTAATATGTAAGTTCCATAGATCACATCCAGGGTTTTTGGAGATTCAAAATTGGATCAAGTGGAATTGGGGATTAAATTCAAATTATTCTGTGGCTTTTCTTCCTAAAGGTTTTTTCCTCATCATCTTTTCCAGTTCAAAAATTAGGGATAAAATAATGGTTGGTGGTCCATGGTTTATGGGAAGAGATACACTTTATTTAAAACTATGGAACGAAAAAAAATTAGTTGAGACATAAACTATTAAGAAGCTTCCACTATGGGTCAGGCTTTTTGGACTTGCATATCAGCTTATAAATAAGGATGTTTTGAAAAATATTGGAAATAACCTAGGGAAATTCATCAAGGAAGGACCAACAACTAAGGAGCAAAAGCATGCTATATATACTCAAATATTTTTTGCTATGGATATTTCAAAACCTTTGCCATAATCCATTAAGATTAAATATGAATCAAGAGAATGGGATTAACAAGTAGATTATGAAAATATTGCATTTCGTTACCACAAATTTTTTGAGATTGGACACATGGCAAGAGTTTGCAAAGTAAAAACTATGAAGAAAGAGATAAAAAATTCTAGCCATGAGATAAAATTCAAGATGAAGCAAGGAAATCATTCAATAATAGAATCTAGATCAGATCAAGGATATTCCACTCCAAAATAAGAGGTAAATAAATCCTATTGACAATATCAATTGGTAATTTTAGAAGGAATTAAAGGTGCAAAAGAAGATGTGGAGATAAAACCTAAAATAAAGACAACAAAAAAGGTCAAGTTTATTCCAGGTAAATCATCTTGATTTTCCTCAAGTAGTATAGAATCCTCTTTAGGTAATAAAATTGAAAGTGGTGAAGATTATCCCTTGCACTTGAAGGTTTCAAGATCTGAATAATATAGAAATGAGGTTGGAGAAAACCCATAACAATTTAGGGTTCTTAAGGCAAAATAAGAAGGTAATTGCTACAGAAGAGCATCCTTGCACTTTAGGGTCTCGAGGGCAATATAAATAAGAGTGTACTTTTGAGGTTATTCCTTGCACATCAGATCCTTTAGAACAAGGTAAACCTAAATATGATAAGTCTTACTATGAGCAGTGTGAGAAGATTGAAGAGATTGATGAAGATGAAAGTATTGCTGAGAATGAAAAAAGAGAGGAATACCCAAGAGGCAAAAAGAAAAAGAAAAATAAAAAGAAACACAAAGGGATATAGATATGGGAAAACAAAAGAAAATATCACAAGTGTTAACAAGAAGTGGAGCTAAACCCACAAAAAAATAAAAAAATAACAATGAAAATAATATCTTGGAATATTAGGGGAATGAATAAGAACCCTAAAAAAAGTATTAAGATATTGTGAGGTTTTTATAGACAAGATATTTTTGGATATAGAAGTTGGGCAAAAAATATTTTAGCCATTTGCAATGTTGAATTTCATCTTGACAGGATTTAAATTTTTGAAGGCATTTTATATAAAAGGAGTTGATTTTGGAAACTTAACAGTTTGAGGAAGATGAAGATTATTTTTGATAGAAGAGTAAATGAAGAATATCTCCAATAGAAAGACAAAGTTGGATATGCTTTAATTAACTTGTTAGAAATGTAACGAGAGCAATGCAATATTTTGTTTTCATAATGGGAGTGGCCCCCAATAGAAGCCACACATAGCTTATTAAAAAAAACATTAATCCTACTACAAAATTATTTTACATCACTTATATTCATATTGATTATTAGTGATTAATTATATTCAACCATTCATATATCATTAAATTATGTTCTAATATTCACATTAGTCGGCCTTTTAATATGTATAGCTAATGTTAAAAATATTGATATACATATTGTAAGAAATAATCATAAAATTATACAAATGAATATCAATGACATGATATATAATGTCAAGAAAAAATAATGCCAATCATTCCAGACTAGATATGGTCCATTCATCAGAGGCTAGAGAGGTACTTGTTCCAAGTTAAACCCCCAAAATTGAAGTATTGAAAGACCCAACTGCAAATTTCTCATAACCCACTTTCAAAAAGGACTAAGATTTTGAGGAAAGGCACATGGCAACAATTTAGGGCCTCTCAACTGATAAGATTTAGGTCAAAAATTTGGAGCAGTTACCTGGGGTAATACCTAGTTCCTAAAATCCACTTTTGTTATGAGCTAATTATAGAATGTGCAAAATTTTATGAACCTAGCACTAGAGAAATCAAGTCCTTAGATGGATGTTTTAAAATAAATAGTGTTGGAGCCTCGTAGATGTTGCTTTTATGAGAGGGGTAACATCATATTAATATGAAAGAAGAGGTGAAAACTTTTAATGTGCTCCTAGACCAAGTCAAGATGAGCTTTCCAAGCACTGAATGTAGAGACCTAAGCCATAATGATCTAATATTGAAGGGAGCCCTGCCTCTCAATATGTTTGAGGAAAATACAAGAGACCTTTTGAGTATGTTAGCCTTCATATTTGGGGTGGAACATGATAAACACATGATTTTTGCCCAAATCAGTGTCTTATATAAGATGAGGATGCACCTAAGGACACACAATTCACACTAGACTTCACTAAGTTGATTGTTGAGCAAATACAAGGGGGATTGAGTACTTTTGCAGCCACTCAAATGTTGAGGTACTCATAATTTCTAGCACATTTGATCTTATTCTAGCACCCAAAATTATTTATAGAACTAAATCCAAAATGGAAAGATGAAAAAGGTTAAGGGCCACCCATACATTCCTATATGGGGGCTCTGATAAAGAATTCCTCTTATTATTCTTTCATAGATTATTTCTTTGCTCCAACCATTACATTGTTAAGAATCTCTTAGCCTAAATGCATCATAAAAAATGTTGCTCATTTTTAGGAGGGATAATTCCTGGAGATTGGTACTTCGTTGAAGAGGGTAACATAATTAGAATTCATGGTTTTAAATTTTCCCTATACCTTCTTTCCAAATTTGTTCCAGTCACAGTTTTTGTTGTAGAAGTATTCAAGAAATTGGACATAAATGACAATAAATTCAAGAGCAGAAAGGTGAAAAAAACATATTATAAGACTTATATCAGCCTAGGAGAAATACTCCTACAAAGGAGGAAAGTGGCTTCTATTGCAGATGACAAGCTGAAGGAACTAGGGCTTAAGTAGGTGGAAGATAACTAAAACTATGATCTTTAAGGAAGGTTTACCACATATATGAAGAACATCAAAGGACCAACATTTGAACATGAGCATAGACCAGATGTTGAGGCTCTAATAAATCCAACAAATGAAATTGGTACACGGTCCAGCTCACTCGTTAAGCCTCATTCAAAGCTTAGAAATTACAATTCTTTCTATTAGGCAATAGGTAAATTCAATTTATAAAATAAAATAAATAAAAATGAGAGAGATGCTCTAAGAAAAATGCATTGGAAAGAACCTAAAATTGAATCTTGGTGGGCAATATGACAATGAATTGACAAAAAAGAAAAAGAGTCGGGTACATTGTCTACATATGATAAGTTCAGCAAGTACTGCAATGCAGAACACCTAGATGTTGAAATCTAAGGGTTAGAGCAATGGAGTGAGGAATAAGTGAGTATGGAAACTCTCCAAAATATAAAACGGGAAAGGGTAGAGAAAGAAGAGACTCAAGAACCTCAATCTGATATTTTGAGAGAAGGTCCAACTATTGCTAATCCTATAAAAACTCTAGTGCTACCTTCCCTAGCACAACACACTCGCCAATAGGAGATTCAATAACAAGAAACCTAAAGAAAAAATAAAATAAAAGGTAGAAGTAATAGTCAACCCTACTAAATCAAAGAAAAAGAAAAATGACCTAACCAAACCAGAGTTTAGCACCAATGAAACTTTTGCATCTATCCTATCATCCTCTCCTCCAAGTAAATCACTAGCTCTAGAGTCGATATTAGCCCCAATAGCCCAATATCCTAGCATTTCTTTCATAGAAGTTATCTCCTCTCCTAATATTCTTGCAACCTTTCCTAGTCAATAAGCATTGCAATTAGAGCAACTTTCTTGAATTACTCCACTCTTATGTGCTTCTACCTCTATGATCTCTCCATCTTGAGTGCTTCCATTATTTAAGCAGTTGTATTTATTTTTATCACCTCTAAGACAATAACAGGGTTCACAAGAAGTAGTTCCAAACTTGAGCCTATGAAATTTTTTTTAGAGGATTCAACAACAAACTGCCCAACACAATGAGAGAAAGTAAGCCAATCTAATGCAATAGATAGCAAAAAATCAACTAATCGACCACTTTGCTCCCAAAAAAGGTGATATTGTTCATAAAGAGGGGCCCACTAGTATAAAATATAGAATTAGAAATGACTAAACAAGATTGAAATGTGGTGACAATTAGACTGGACCTAAAAGATGCCCAACCTCAATATAAGGTGCAACTCATGCAAGCAACCAAAAATATGGTTGCACATGAATACGATTCATTAATCCAAAGGCTGGAAAAGAAGGAAAGGGAGCTAGAGTAAGTAAATAATCCTATAAACAACTTGCAAGTAGAGGTCAAAACACTCCAAAGTCAAATAAACATGCTAGCTAAGTGCTTAATGCAACAATCGCCAGGCTCTTTCTTTAGAGAAAAGGAAGAGAAAATACAAAGCATATTAGATAGGCTTGTCAGTCAAGAAGCTCAGTTTAATCAAGAGATAAATGCTCTACAAAAGTAGTTAGAGGAGCTTAGACAAAAAGGCAAGTTGAAGTAGTGCCAAGGAATCAAAAGCCTCATCAAGAAACCTAGTGATACTTATTGGGATGAGATAACTGATACTGTAATGATATTCTAATTATTTGAGTTTATTGATGTAGTCATTTATCAGGGTCTTCAAGTAAGCAATGAGATTGTTTACAACCTCACTAAAATCACCCCAAAATCTAACAAGGCTAAAATTTATCAAGCAAAATTGGCCATAGTATCAAACTCTGAGTTGGTATCTGTTAATATTCAAAATAGAACGGTCATAATGTAGAAGACAATCAATTTCCTCCTAAAGGAGCAGGTAGCACAACAATGCATAAACCAAGTAATTGCTTCATTCTCTACCATTGGGAAGCTTAAGGACCATATTGACTTTGTAGTGAAGGGAGGACTTCCTTCTCCTTGGAGAAAAGCTGGCGGGATTTATTTAGAGTAGGATTATTTGCAATTGATAAGGCAAAACAAGGAGGATGCCTCTCATTATAAAGAATGGTTAGATCCTTCTGCCATAGATAAATTGGCTTGGGTAATAGAAATGCTAGCAAAATTAAGCATTAAGATGCATGAAGTACCAAATCAAACAAATAACTTCTCCTATGATGACTAATTTGACCTAGAAATAGTCTAAGGATACTTCAGAAAAATCTAATATCCTTCATATGAGGAATGGGTAGAAATTAAGCAAGCATTGGACAAGCTGCCAACTTTGCAATATTTTTTATTCTTTCCATTGCATTTTTTTTCTTTCTTTTTTTATTATTTCCTTTGCATTCTTAACTCATTGGCCAAAGGATGAGTTAACAATTTTAAATTCTCCTTCAACAAGCAAGAAGGGTCCTGTGAGTCGCTAGATCTATGGTGAATTTTTACTATACTATTCACCTTAAGCATATTTTTGAAAGAGGATGAAATGAAGGAAAAGTTGACAAAATAGCATGGAAAAAGACATCGGACCAATGCAGACAAAAATATATGATTGAAAAGCTAATGCC
The DNA here is from genome assembly GCA_028583015.1 of Wollemia nobilis. Lineage (NCBI taxonomy): Eukaryota > Viridiplantae > Streptophyta > Pinopsida > Araucariales > Araucariaceae > Wollemia > Wollemia nobilis. The sequence continues at coordinate 2,651,933 of JAQPPZ010016599.1, forward strand.
ATTCTACAGAAGTCTCGACAAAGGAAGGAAGATAAAAGTTTTGATAGACAATGTTGACTAAAGGCTTCAAAAATCAACATTTTTTTAGGGGCACAAGAAAATCAAAAAGTTTGAGGATTATAAGTTTTGAAAATTTTGAAGGAGAGAAGAGAAGAAAAGGTCCAAGAGTCAGACTACAAGACACAAGAAGCTTTCAAAAGACAAAACTATCAAAAAGTTTGATGAGAGGGCAAAGGACAAAAAGTTCACAACATACTTCTGACATGGATCTAATCGGAACTTGAAACTTTATAAAGTTATGATGTATAAGGACTATAAAAGGTTTTGAAAAACAGTTGATATCTTACATCACTTTGAAAGACAAAAGGAAGCTCAAGAGAGAACAGAAGTTGCAAGACATTTGTAATGGTGCACAAGCTCATAGGAAGGTAGATGAAGTAAACTAATGAGTCATTTACTGAGAAGAATTAAGGATCGCCTACCAACATCATTTGGGCTCATTAATTCAAGCAAAGTGGGTGGGCTATTAAAAGCAAAAGCATGGAAGCCACAATGATAACAATCCCAAACTTGACAACATTGACTGTAGAAGATGATTCTAATCAATTTTTAGGATCCTTGGGGGCTAGTCAAATATCTAGCAACCCATAATTAACCTAGATACCTCAAAGGGCTAAATATGACGTAGGGAAGATCATATCAAGGAGGTGGTAGTAAGTTTTTGATAGAGACTTGTATATAAATTTTGGAGGGAAAATCCCCACTTTTGTAATCTAAGAATAGTAGTTGTAGACACGAAAAATTGACCCACCCAAATGAGTCATTTTTCCTTGGGTTCCTTTGAAAGGTTCTCAAACTTGTTGGGAACAAGTTTGACCCGTTTTTCTTGTGTTTTCCTTGCCTTTTTGACCTTGACCGAATCCATGCTCGATAATTACGGGATGCAAATTCAAAAAATTTAGGATTTTTCTTCAAAAAACCTAAATTTTAAGTCGATCCTTTTTGGGGCATCAGCCTAATCAAGGTTAAGTTTTATTTTTCTCACCTTTTAGCCCTCCAAACCCTTTATTTGGATCCCTCTATCTCCTATAAGGTAACCCATTTATGTTCTTGAGATTACAAACTAGCAATCTAAAACGTTCATGTAAAATTAGAGTTCCTTTGGTTTCTTGTGGTGCTCTTGGTGCTTTGGTGTTCTGTTGTTGGTGTGTTCCTTGTGATTTAGCAAGCGGAGAAAGCCTTGACAATAATTTGTCTTCTTAAAGGAGGAAAGGTCTTTCACCTTTGCTCTTGCTTCTTCCATGAGATTACCAGGTTGTTTCTTTGCGTTTTTTACTTTGCTTATTCATTCTAGTTTGTTTTTTGTTGTGTTTTGGTCTCTATTTTAGGGTTTTAAACCCTCTTGTGCAAATTTATGCCTTGTTTTCTACAAGGCATGAATTAGACAAAAGCTCTATTTTCTCCCATTGATCGTTCTACATTCATTTTGATGTTGTCATTGAATCCTTCCTCGATATCCTACAGGGCACGAATTTGATCCAGTTAGGCTTTGAGATGACTATTTGCCCCAAAACCCTAGGGTTTTGTTTTGCGTACCCTTTGCATTAAGTTTCATTACTATTTTTGTTCTTTTCTTACTATTATCATTCTATTTCGTTTGCATTTCATATCAGATTAGCTTGGAGGTAATTATTTGTTTTCAAAGCCTAGAGTTAAAAATTGCATTCTTGTTACAACTTTGTATCCATTCTGTTTGTATTTCATTTGTTGTTTCACACTGTCATATTCTGCTATATTTATTCCAAAGGTCAAAGCTTATTTTTATTAATAACAGTCAGCTAAAAGGACGTAGGAGGCTTGACTGTTGTGCCTCCAAGCTCAGTCTCTTAGCGGCCTAAGCAGACCCCCAAATGTTGACCATTTTTTCTAGAGTTTTTGTAAAGCTATTTTGCAGATTCGAAGTTATGGGATATTTTGGATGCAAGATAAAGCTCGAATCAAAGACCAAATTAGATAAGTACCCTTGGTAAAGCTGTTAGGTTGTGTGTTGTTTACTTTTATCTTTTCTGTTCACAACCTAGGTTATAAATAAAAAGAAAAAAACATTTTATTGCTTTATAGGTATTTAAAAGAAAAGGCATATAGTTTTGCATGTAGGGTTTAGTCTTGTTTGTGCATTTCCTTGGTCCCTTGCTCAAAGATAAAGAGATTTCATTTCTTGTAACCTAGAGGGTTAGAGACCACTGAATCAAAGAATCATACTAGGGTTAGATATTGTCTTCTTGTATCTTGTGTATTTTGCATTGTTCTTTCATTTTCATAGTTTAGCATAAAAATGCTAAATATAGATGATTGCTTAATTGACACATTAAACATTTCTATCCCAGAATTGGAGCGAGTCCTAAAACCGTTCCTGGTGAACCTGTTCCTTTATGTCCATGAGTGTAGAGAATATAACTGCCACCGCGGTCACCTTACAGTAGACCCAGCCAAGAACTGTATCTGATGCGTAGTTTTCTCCCTCTACAATTGTTTAGGCATTGTAAAGGATCAATGAGTTGCTTATTCAAACCTTAAGATTCATATATAACTTTCCTTTCATTTTATTTTATAGTAGTACCTAAACCCTGAGTGGTTTTGTGGGCAAGCTTTCGAGCCATCACTTCTCGCATGATTGTGACTATTGGGATTTTTTTGTCCTATTTTTGATGTGTATGTATGTTTATGTGCATGTATAAGAGGTTATGACTATTTAATTTTTTGTCTCATTTTTTGTATGTGCAATCTATGCTTAAAAATTGCATGTGGAGAAGAGAAAGTGTTCACTTTGAGTTGTCGACGTATTAGACTCACGTATTCATGTGTTTTATTATTATCTAGATGAATCTTATTATGATATTGGTGCATCGCTCCCATTAACTTAGGCTAGATTAGGATCTTTTTCCTTTTTGCTATATTTTTTGTTTATGGTTTCTCTTTTCCTTTTTCCCATATGCACCCATAGGTTAGGATAAAGAGAGTTGAATATCACATCTAAAAAGTTGTTGGCCTTGTAAAAATCTCAAAGGCAGTCCGATCGAGCTACTTACAATGCTCTCAAAATGCCTTGCTATATTGCTCTATGCGAGGCATGAGAGTCTTTTATTTGGTCCTTGTATCTGGTAACTCTAATAATTAGAGAGGACAACACTTGCTCAATGACTAATACATGTCTAGTAGCAATTTAGACTATCAAACTCATAAACAAGTGTTATTATAGATTCTCTATTTTTCGATGATCTCTTTCTTATTTACAAAAAAATATTTTCATTTTTCACCTATATATTTATTCTTGTTGATTCACAAAATCTATGCATAAAATAAAAATCAATTTTATCACACAACCAATATCAAATCCTAACCTTCTATCAAATATTTTCTTAAAATTATCAATAAATTAAAAAACAATTAAATCATTCTCAAAAATCCACAATAAACTCTAATAACCTCAATGATAATCATATGAATCACCACAAGTTACAAAGCATTTAAATCTTTGTAAAATTCTTACTTGTGCAAATCCGTGGTAAACTCTAATGGATATGACTATAATTATAGGAATCACCACAAGTTACACTTGAGACACTATCATATACTCTTGCAATTCTCTTTAATTCAATGAAACATATGACCGAGAAGAAGAGAAGAGGTATTAAAGTGGAACGAAATTTTAATATAAGAATATGTCACTGTAAATAATCAACTTGTATGGAACAATATCACGAACCAGTTAGAAAGCAAAAGGGCCAACTACCCCACACATGCAACAACTCCATGCTATTAGGGATGAAAAATTTCACATAAATGAGACCAAAGACTTTCAACTTTAAACCTGCTAGCCCATTAATAAAAAGTTTCACAAAAAATAAAAACAAGCATGCAACAATTTTATACAAACACAAACCAACAATTAAAAAAAAAAAACATGCATATTACATTCTTAAGGGACAAGTAAAGCTTTAGATTGTAAAATACTTGATGTCGATGTCGAATATCCATCCACGTGTTTAAAGCTTTTGGTGTTTTTTAATTTTTTCCGGTTAGTGTGAAAAATCCTATGATCAAAGTACAAGGCTGAGGAGTCTCCTCCCAACCATGGCTCTTTATAAAGCCGAAAATTATGCTTTATCAATAGAGAATTTAACACACTCACTCCTCACACACTTATTCACACTAAAATTGATGCTCCTTAATTAGTTTGTATTCCTTAAGATGCAAATGGTAGGGAAAAAGAAAAAATCAAACATATTTGTCATGCACTATGTTATGTACCTGCGCAATTTAATTATTATTATTTTACATTATTTAGACAAGGACCAATTTTATTTCAACGTGTCAAACTTATTAATTATGTAATTTTTTTATATAGTTAATATATTGCCAACGTACCCTTTATGTCAACCCCATAAGTGGGGAGCTCTAGTTAAGAAGGATCTATGAAATAGAAAATATTTTGTTAAACCGACTTCTCCATCCAATTGTCTAGCAATTAAAAAATTAATATTGTTTTTTTTCTATTGAAAATTAATTTCTTAAACTAGTAGGAATGAGCTGGCTCTATTGAGATTGTAATCTTCCATGAGCTGGCTCTATTGAGATTGTAATCTTCCATGAGGTTTCTTTTGTGATTATTGGATATTCTTGATTAAATTTGTTTTTTCTTGAGTTACATGAAGTATATACTTGATTAAGATTTTTTTGAGTTACAAGAAGTATATTTGCAGTTTAAAAGATATTTAAAATAATTGTAATTTAGGAAATAAACTTATCTTAAGATGGAATATAACAAGTGAATTTGAAATCAGATTTCATTACATTTAAATAAATAATTTTTTTTAAAATAAATAATATTTTGAAATAATAGTATAATTTTTTTTAAATAAATAATATGTTGAAATAATAACATAGTTTTGAATTTCTTTTCAAAAAAATTATATTCAAACCATTGTATAAAGATTAAGATTTTTTTTAAAACTTGTGCTTTATCCTACTTTTACACAAATGATAGATGTTGATAACAGCCAAATACTTACCTATAAACTGTTTCAATTCAATTTCTTAAAAAATTATAACTTCATCTTTACCCCAAAAATAAAGTTAATATAAATTCTTTAATTAGTGCTCTGCTTATGATATGGAATGCGCAAAGGACCCATTATTGTCATCACTTTTGGGGCGATTACTTCAAAAACACATAATGAAATTTATTTGGGATTGTGACGTCACAAAGGCACACAATATTATCTAAAAGAACTCCGATTGGGACTTGAAAATAACTTCTTAGAAGGTCAGCAGATTTTAAAAAAATATTATTTTTAAATTATTCGCAGCCACCTCTTCCCTCTCACGTGTTCAAACAAAATTTTGGTCGAACTGGTTTTAATATTTACGAGATCATATCTTTTTAGATATTAATATATTTTATTTTATTATTTATAAGGCTATATATTATATTTTTTCCCATTAAATTAAATTTTAATATAACTTTATTTTTTATACCATTTAAATTAAAAATAATTATTTTAAATTTTAAAATCTTTATTTAAAACTATAATTTTTATTTTATTTTTATTTTTTCCAAAAATTTACTATCCATAAACTTACATTCACTTCATTGATCTTTTTTTCCTATATGTTATAAAGGAGTGTGTCTCAACACATCACAAACAAAATTGATTTAAAATAATATTTAGGTGGTTATGAAGGCGGATTGCACGAAGAATTGTGTGGTGGCTTATGGGACGGACAACACAGAATACTGTGGTGGCCACTGGACAACTTCTCCGGATTCGTGGCGGCTATCGATTCCACCATGTAAATTAAAAAAAAAACAATAAACATTTATAATTTTATTAAATAATGTATCATAATATAAAGTTTTGAAAATATTTTTTAGTTAAGATGTAGTGCATAATAAATACAAATCGAGTTTTTTTTTAAGAAAAAGTTAGATTATTAATTCATTAATAGCAAGTAATAATGAAGAACAAGGTGTGGTTACTTATAAAAAATTTAAGAAAGGATTTATCTTCTCTATGGGGATTGAAGTGAGTGTGTGAGGGTTTCATCTGGGTTAAGTGCAAGCAGCTCCAAAGGTTGTTTTTTGGGGCTTTCGAGCCTTAGATGATGTAGGAGCATCCAGTGGTGTAAGAGTGATCTTGCATCATCCAAAATTTGTAATATTTTTTTATTATGTTCTAAGTTTGTTTAGTTGTTAGGGGATGGAAAAATAGACCTAACGGTGAAAGAATCACCCCAATATCCTGAGCGGTTTGGGAGATATGCAAATTTTAAGGTGAGGACCCTGCCAAAAACTAGTGAAAATCCTGCCACTAAAACTTGAAGGTCAATTTTGAAGGCCTTAGAGGCCTCGTAGAGGGCTGAAAATGGTGGTACTATCCTTTGGAAAATTATTACGCCGCAAACCCCTTTGAGAGATTTTTGAAAACATGCACCAATAGTCATTTTGAGCAATGAGTGAGGAGTTATGACCTCGGGAAGTTTACCCCCAAAATTCAAATTTCAAATGCATTGTTCTAGGCGGGAAAAGGGAAAACAGGGTATTTGAGGGGGAATTTCGAATTTGTAAAGGCTTTTTTGGTCTCTGTAAGCTCCATTCTCCTTAGTAAAGAATACATAAAAAATTATTGCATTTCTCTATTTTTTGTGCTTTGTGTGTGTTCTATTGATTTCAGATCTACTTCAAGTGGTATCAGAGTGAGAGTTCCTGAGTGTGTAGATAGATCACCAAATGTGAGGTAGTTTGCACCAGGATTTATGGTTAGGGTTTGTGAGAAACGTGAGCAGAATGCCTCCACGAAGAAATCGTGGTGGTGGGAGAAATGTTGTGGTGCCAAAAGAGGATTTTAGAGCTTTGTAGAGGCAAGTTCAAGCTTTGCAAGGGGAGATATGTAGAGGGTTTGAGCCAAGGAGAGAAGATGAAGTTGAAGAAGAAGAGGCCTGGTTAGAGGAAGAAGAAGAGGCAGTAGATCCGGCACAAGCTAGATTGTATAAGGCCATATCCTAGATTGGGAAGAGATCAAAGTTTGATGTTTCTACGTATTCTAGAAATCTTAACCGAGAAGAGTTGATCGACTGGATCAATGATATGGAAGAATATTTTGAGTATGAGGAGGTGGAAGATCCTAAGAGGGTCAAATTTTCTAAGACCAAGCTGAAGGGTCATGCTAGTATTTGGTGGAAGGGAGTACATTTGGACAGAAATAGAAGAGGGAAATAAAGGATAACAAGGTGGGAGTGGATGGTGGAGAAGTTGAAGAGATAGTTCATTCTAGTTGATTATGAGTTGGATCTGCTAAAGAAAATGTAGGGTTTGAGGTAGTCAAGTAAGTCTGTCAAAGAATACATAGAGGAGTTCTATAAGATTTTAATCAGAATAGGCCATTCTGAGGCCAACAAGGAGAAGGTAGCCCATTACATAAATGGGTTGAGAGCAAGTATTCAAGAGGAGCTAAGTCTAGTCAGGATGACCACCATAGAAGATGCTTACCAATTTGCCTTGAAGGTAGAAGAGAAGTTGAACAGAAGATTTGAGATAAAGCAGAGAGGAAGAGGTCATGGTGGAAGAACTGGTGGGAGAACAAATGGAGGGTGAAATGAGGACCAAAAGAAGAATGGAGAAGCAAGCAATAATCAGGACCACAAGGGGGAGAATGCTTACCACCCCCATGAGCAGAATAATGGCTACCAAAGAGGAAGAGGAAGGTCTAGATGAGGGCCTGGAAGAGGAGGATTTCATGGAACCTATTTCCAATGTGGGGAAGAAGGACATCGAGCATACGAGTGCCCACAACACCAAGGGGAATGAATAAGAGGCCTGAAGGTAATGCCCGATCTGTTGTTGTAGATGAAGGTGCTGAATCTGAGCACTCTAAAGAAGTAGAAAGAGGAGAAGTTCTGGTCACAAGGAGAGCCTTGCTGAATGAGGAGAAAGATCCAGATCAGAGGAAGAGTCTATTTCGCACAAGGTGTAAATGTGCAGGTAAGGTGTGTAATGTTATCATTGATAATGGTAGCACTGATAACCTAGTTTCAGAAGGGATGGTTACCAAGTTATAGTTAGAGAGAAGGAGGCACCCGCATCCATATCGGATTGCATGGTTGTAGAAGGACCATAGGGCTTTGGTCAGTGAGCAATGTTTGGTAAAGTTCCATATTGGGAATTACCATGATGAGGTCCTATGTGACATCTTGTCTATGGATGCTTACCATTTTCTATTGGGAAGGCCATGGTAGTTTGATCAGCATGCAATACATGATGGGCATGCCAACACTTACTCCGTGATAAAATATGGAGTGCACCACAAGCTGAAGCCCTTGAAGGAGGTGGACGAAAAGGTATGTAGCAATGCCAGAATTTATTTAGTTGATGGTAGAAAGTTTTTGGATGGTCTGAAGCATGAGCATATGTGCTATGCATTAATTCCTAGAGTTAAGGAAGAACAATGTGTAGATATCCCAATAGAAGTCTCAGGTCTATTGGAAGAATTCCTAGATATTGTATCAGATAATGTACCTGAGGGTTTGCCACCAGTGAGGAAGATCAGTCACCACATAGATTTGGTACCAGGAGCTAGTTTACCCAATAAGGTAGCCCATAGAATGACTCCTGTAGAAAGTGAGGAGCTAAATAGACAAGTCCAAGAGCTACTAAAAAAGGACTGATTTGGGAGAGCTTGAGTCCATGTGCAGTACCTATAGTACTAGCACCAAAGAAATATGGGGAGTGGAGAATGTGTACAGATTCCTGAGCTATTAACAAGATCATCATCAAATACAAATTTTTGTTGCCAAGGATGGATGACATTATGGACTGTTTGAGTGGAGCCAAGTACTTCACAAAGATTGACCTGAAGAGTGGGTATCATCAGATTCGTATCAGAGAAGGAGATGAGTGGAAGACAACCTTCAAGACCAAAGAGGGTTTGTACGAGTGGTTGGTCATGCCATTTGGGCTAACCAATGCACCAAGCACATTCATGCGGCTTATGAATGAGGTATTGAAGGAGTTTTTAGGAAAATTTGTCATTGTCTATTTGGATGACATTTTAATTTTTAGTAAGACTTTGGAGGAGCACCTGATGCATATTCGACGAGTTTTTGAGAAGTTGAGGGAGGAGCAGTTGTTGATTAATTTGAAGAAGTGCAGTTTTGTGAAGAAGGAGTTGGTGTATCTAGGATTTGTCATCTCAAATGAAGGTCTTAAAATGGACCCAGAAAAGGTGAGGGCTATCATTGAATGGCCTACCCCAAGGAGCATTACAGAGGTAAGATCATTCCATGGTCTAGCTAGTTTTTATAAAAAATTTATTAGGAATTTTAGTAGTATTTGTGCACCCCTAACGGAGACAATGAGAGGGGATAAGAAGGAGTTTAAGTGGACTTCAGGAGCAGATAGAAGTTTTGATATGTTGAAGAAGAAGGTCACAGAGCAACCTATTTTGGCACTTCCATATTTCAATAAGGTATTTCAGGTAGATTGTGATGCTAGTGGTAGTGCCATAGGAGTTGTATTGAGTCAAGAAGGTAAGCATGTTGCCTATTTTAGTGAGAAGCTTAATGAGGCTAGGAAGAAGTATTTTATCTATGATCAGGAGTTTTATGCTATAGTTCAAGCTTTGAAGAAATGGAGGCACTATTTGTTGCCAAAAGAGTTTGTTCTATATACTGATCATCAGGCCCTACAGTATATTAATAGCCAAGGGAAGCTAAATCAGAGGCACTTAAAATGGGTTGAGTTTTTGCAGAGTTATACCTTTGTGTTGAAGCATAGGAGTGGGAAGTCAAACAGAGTTGCAGATGCCTTAAGTAGAAGGTAGAACTTATTGACATAAATGAAGGTGGAGGTTATAGGGTTTGATGAACTTAAGAGTTTGTACCCTGAAGATCCAGATTTTGTAAAAGCTTGGAGAGCTTTCTTGGCACCTATTACTTTGGATAGAACTAAATGGTTGGATTTTCTAATCCAATATGGAATGTTATTTAGAGGAAACCAATTGTGTATTCCAAGGAGTTCGATGAGAGAGAATCTGGTCAAGGAGAAGCATAGTGGAGGGTTGGCTGGACACTTTGGTCGAGATAAGACCATTGCCCTCATTAGTGAGAACTACTATTGGCAATAATTATAGTAAGATGTGAAGAGATTTGTACAAAGTTGCAGAGTATGCCAGAGGGCCAAGGGTGTGAGGCAGAACACTTGGATTGTATCAGCCATTACCTGTATTAGAGAAACCATGGGAAGATATCAAAATGGATTTTGTTCTTGGTCTACCAAAGACATAGAGGAGAAATGACTCCATATTTGTGGTGGTTGATAGGTTTTCAAAGATGGCACATTTCATTCCATGCCAGAAAACTAATGATGCAGTTCATGTTGTAGGGTTGTTTTTCAAAGAGGTGGTACGACTACATGGTCTACCAAAGAGTATCATTTCAGATAGGGATACCAAGTTTATTGGGTATTTCTAGAGGACTTTATGGAAGAAATTGAAGATAGATTTGAAATTTAGTTTTGCATACCACCCCTAGACTGATGGACAAACAGAGGTGGTGAATAGGAGTTTGGGTAACCTATTGAGATGCTTAGTAGGAGATAAGCCCAAGGGATGGGATTTAGTTTTACCATAGGCAAAATTTGCTTACAATAATTCTGTCAATAGGAGTACTAATAAATCCCCATTCCAGATTGTATATGGGAGCAGCCCAAGGAATGCTTCTAAGTTGAGGAAGATGGATAGAGGGGAAAAGAGTAGTGTTGAGGTTGAGGACTTTGTAGAGCACCTGAAGAATTTGCATGAAGAGGTAAAGAAACATATTAATAAGATGAACACTCAGTACAAGATAAAGGGAGACCAGAAGTGGTGGTTTAAGGAATTCCAGGTGGGAGATGAAGTCATGGTTCACTTGAGAAAAGAAATATTTCCTTCTAAAACTTATAACAAGCTAAAAATGAAGAAGTTTGGACCATGTAGGATCATAAAGAAATAGGATTCAGGAAATGCATATGAAGTAGAATTGCCAAGTGGACTTAACATATCACCTGTGTTCAATATTTTTGATTTGGAAGAATATCATGAAGGGGACAATGATGATGGACCAGTAATAGAAATTTGGGATATTCCAACGTCTACTCCAGAGAAGGAAGAGATAGAAGAAATCCTAGATACCCGCATTGGCAAAAGTACAAGAAATAGGTAGTATGAAGAATATCTAGTTAAGTGGAAGGGCAGGCCTATTGAAGATTCATCTTGGTTGTCGAAGATAGAGGTTGACCACCTTGGTTTTCCTCCAACAATAGAGAAGTGAAGGTCACTTCTCAATTTACCCTGGGTGTCTGATGCAGGAGCATCCAATGGTGTAAGAGTGATCTTGCATCATCCAAAATTTATAATATTTTATTATTATGTTCTAAGTTTATTTAGTTGTTTAGGGGATGGAAAAATAGACCTAACGGTGAAAGAATCACCCCAATATCCTGAGCGGTTTGGGAGATATGCAAATTTTAAGGTGAAGACCCTACCAAAACTAGTGAAAATCCTGCCACTAAAACTTAAAGGTCAATTTTGAAGGCCTTAGAGGCCTCGTAGAGGGCTGAAAAATGGTGGTAATATCCTTTAGGACATTATTGGGCCGCAAACCCTTTCGAGAGATTTCTGAAAACATGCACTAATAGTCATTTCGAGCAACGAGCGAGGAGTTATGACCTCGGGAAGTTTACCCCCAAAATTCAAATTTCAAATGCATTGTTCTAGGTGGGAAAAGGGAAAACAGGGTATTTGAGGGGGAATTTCAAAATTGTAAGGGGTTGGTCTCTGTAAGCTCCATTCTCCTCAGAAAAGAATACAAGAAAATTATTGCATTTCTCTATTTCTGTAGATTGTGTGTGTTCTGTTGATCTCAAATCTGCTTCACTAGCGACCAACATTTTTGTGGTTTTTGCTCAAGATTTTAGCAGGATATGTTGTAGGGGATCCAAGATGGGTTAGAAATATATCTTTCAATAGATCTTCATGTTGTGAACTTGATTGACAATGACTTCCAATTTGTTGCACAAAAGAAAAGTGAAAATCATACCTTTCCTCGACATCCAGGGCATGGATTAAAGAGATCACGAAACAAGTTTCAAGCAACTGATCAAAAAATGGCTCAGATCTCAAGCGAATCCGATGCTAAGGTGCACCCACAAAATAAATCCACTATGGAAACCCCTTTCAAGGGTAAGGATTTCCAAGACTCAGCCCCAAAAATGAATTTTAGGGATGCCCTCCATGGTGGACAACCTCAACCTAATGCTAATATTAATCTTAGGGCTTCCCGTAAACCTCTAAGAATGCCTAAGATTGATCCTAGGAAAATGGAGTCAGGATGTCTTAGGGCAGCTGATGGAACTCCTATTGTTAAGCTTGATATGGGTGACATTCAGACTAGCATTGAAGATCTGGAAAAAGAGGACTAATTTGTCATTTCTTGGGTTTTCGTTCGAGCCTATCTGCTTTCAAAGTTTGGGCTGCAAAAAACTGGAAAACTAAAGGTGAGTTACAAATCTCTATTTATCCAAATGGTTATTTTCTTGTTTTATTTGCTAATAATGAAGATAGAGAGAAAATATTTCAAGGGGGTCCCTGGTTCTTTGGAAGGGCAGGGCTTTTCATGAAGCCCTGGCATACTAAATTTAAAGTCGAAGAAGAGATGCCTTCTACAGGTCCCGTGTGGGTTAGACTCTTTGGCCTCCCAATTGAATTCTGGAATCCGACTATTTTTTCTTCAATTGGAAACTCTTTAGGAACTTTTATGATGATTGTTGATTGTACTAAAAAATTTGAACATATTATTTATGCTCAGATTTGTGTTTTAATGGATTTTGACAAACCCCTTCCTAAAAAAATCTCATTACAATTTGGGGAGGACACTTGGGAGCAAGTAGTGGACTATGAGAACATTCCTTTTCATTGTAGAATTTGCCATGAATATGGTCATTTGGATAGTGTTTTCCCAAATAAAATTCTAGATCAAAAGAAAGAAGATATAAACTCAACAGGTTTCCAAATGCCTAAGAAGAAGAACACTCAAAAAAAACTAGTTATGAAGGATCAATCAAAGTTATCTGCTAATATGTTTGAAATTCTTTCCACAAATGATGTCCCAAGTGAGGAAGAGGAAATAATGGAAACAAAAATCTTAGAAACACAATTTAAATATGAAGGGAAGAACTCAGAGACAAACCAACAAATCAAAGGTTTTCAATAGAAAAAAGGGAGAAAATATACACAAGAAAAATAATCTTTTAAATGTTAAAACTTCAAATAATACAGGTCCCAAGATAGACTCTATTGAACCTTCTGGTAACACTTTGGCTTTGTACATGCATTCTTCAAGGTTAGAAGCCATCTCAGATTCAATTGGAGTAAGTCAAGAAATAGGGAAAAAAACTGAAGATGGATTCTAATCAAAAGGTAGGTCGCAAGACCAATCAACATCATATGGTAAAAGAAGGTGAAAATCTTGTAGAGGAAGGTAAGATTAATGCCCTTCCCAAATTTTTTAGCCCTGGTATTAATGAAGATCATCACTTGGAATATTAGAGGACTCAAAGGGAGTCTTTCAAAACAAAATGAAATTAGAAGAATGATTCAGATAAATCATCCACATCTTGTTTTCCTTCAAGAAATGAAGATGTCAATAGAGGAAATGGAATCAATTGCTAGTAAAATTTGGCCAGCTGGAAAAGTGGTTTCCCTTAGTTCCTAGGGGACTTTTGGTGGCATTGCTTGCCTTTGGGACCCAAAAGAGGTAGTTATTCACCATATGGTTGGCAGTTGGGGTCTTTTGGCTATAGCTATTCAAAGTAGACATTCCAACCAAATTATGCTCTACATTACTATTTATGCTTCGACTACTTTGGAGGAAAAAAGAAGATAGTGGAAGGATATAACTTATATTATCTCTCATTTTATTGAAGCTTGGATCTTGATCGGAGGAGATTTCAATACCATCCTCTCTCTAGATGAGAAAATGGGGGAAATAGAAATTTGGATAGGAGCACTGACCTCATGAGCGAATATATTGTAAACCTCCATCTTGTGGACATCCAACCAGATAATGGCCTTATGACTTGGTCTAACAGAAGGCAAGGCTTAGCTTGTATAATGGAGAGATTGGATAGGTTCTTGCTCTCTGACAATTTCTTAATCCATGGTCACATTCCTAAAGTGAAGACTCTTAACAATGTTGGTTTGGATCACTAGCCAGTCATGGTGGAAATGTGGAAAACCAATGTGAGTTTCTCTCCTTTTCGATTTTAGTTAATGTGGCTTAGAGATAGTTCCTTTAGACCTCGAGTGCAACAATGGTGGAAGGAAGGTAAACCTAGGTATGGGACTAAGATGTTCTGTTTTTCCAAAATATTGCAATACATTAAATCCAAAATCAAGACTTGGAACTAGAAGGAGTTTGGGGATGTTCATAAAAAAACATGAAGTTATTGCTCAACTTGAAAATTTGAATAAGAAAATCCATTTAGATGGCCTCACAGAGAGTAGAAGTACAGATGAAATTAGACTCACAACTCAGTTAGAGGAATGGGAAAAAGAGAAGAACTCTTATGGAAGCAAAAATCTAGAATTCAATGGCTCAAAGAAGGAGATCGAAACACAAATTTCTTCCACAAATCTCTTCTAGCTCGAAGATCTCACAACTTTATTTCTTCCCTAAAATCAGATTCTGGAGATGTTGTCTACACTTGGGATGGCATGAACTCTATTGTTGTCAATTACTTTTCCAATATTTTTGTTGCTACTCCTCTTGACTCGACTTCTCAACAGAATGTTCTTCAAGCAATCCCTTCTCTTATCACTTCTGAGGAGAACTCTATTTTGACTGCTCCTATTACTATCAATGAGCTTCAATAGGTAGTTTTTAAAATGCAAAAAGGGAAAACCCCAGGTCCTGATGGTTTTCCCATTGAGTTCTACCAAGAGTTCTAGGATATCCTTCATGCTGATTTATTAGAGGTGGTGGAAGAAGCCAGGAAAGCCAAAGAAATTTTGAAGGTTATCAATAAAACTTATATTACTCTTGTTCCAAAAGCTCAAGAGGTTGAACATATCTCAGCTTTTAGACCTATTGCTTTATGTAATGTTCTTCTCAAAATCATTACTAAGATCATGGCAGAAAGGTTGAAGCCTCTTTTGCATAAGATTATTTCCCCTAAACAAGGGGGTTATGTGGAAGGGCATCAAATAGTGGATGAGATAGTTCTTGCTCAAGAAGCCATCCATTCCATGGAAATGCAAAAATCTCCTTCTATGTTCATTCGGTTAGACTTATCCAAAGCTTATGATAGAGTGGATTGGCACTTCCTTATCAAAGTTTTGAGGCAATTTGGTTTCTCTCAAGATTGGATGGATTGGATTATGGGATGTATCTCTTCAGTTTCCTACTTAGTTCTTATCAATGGTAGGCCTTCTCAATTATTCCCAACTTCTAGAGGTATTAGGCAAGGTGACCCCCTCTCCCCTTATTTATTCATCATTCTTGTTGAATGCTTGGGTAGGACTATAACCAAAAAGAGAGAAAACAAAACCCTTGAGGGAGTTACCATTGCTCATGGAGCTAGACCTATCTCTCATCTTCAATTTGTTGATGACTCTACTCTATTAGGTAAAGCTACAGTTAAGGAAGCTTCTAAAATTAAGCAAATCATTAGCTGTTTTTCTAAGGCTACCAGGCAATTGATCAATGAAGATAAATCTAAAGTCATTTTCTTTCACTGCTCTACCAGACAGGAATCCATGGTCTTGGATAAATTAAGATATAAGAAGACCTCCCTTTTGATCACTTATTTAGGTATTCCTATCAATATTCAAAGATAGAAAAAAATATTGGAATTGGTTGTTGGACAAAGTTAAGAAGAAAATTGGAAAGTGGACCAATAGGTGGCTTTCTTTTGGGGGTAGAATCACCTTGGTAAAATCAGTCCTTCAAGCTATTCCTATTTATGTTTCTACCATGTTGAATATCCCAAAGGTTGTTCTTCGAGAACTGGATCAAATCAATCATCGGTTCCTCTGGAGTGGTACTAAGGAGAAAAGAAAATGGGCCTTGGTGAAATGGGACACTTTATGTCTTCCTAAGAATGAAGGGGGGTTAGGATTATGGTCTGCTATTAATAACAACAAAGCTTTAGCTGCTAAATTGTATTGGAGGATTTTGCATAACCCCAATGCTCTTTGGGCCAAAAATCTTCATGCTAAATATGTTGAGAACAAAAGTCCTGAAGACCTTGTTCGCTATCAATTGCCTACCAAAGGTTCTCCCATTTTAGAAGTTCTTAAGACTGGTGAGGATTTGATAAAGAAAAAATTATTTTGGATCATTCATAATGGTCAACAAGTAAATTTTTGGATAGATTCTTGGGATGGTCACCAACCTTTGATAACTCAGTTTCCCGATTGGAGGCCTTGGATGGAGGAGCTTCACCGAGCTAACTGGATAAAGGTGGCTAATTACTATCGGTACCATACTGGTAATTCAGAGGTTGGTAGATATTGGATCCCTATTGAGGACTGGCCTATTCAAATCCTAGAAAGGCAAAGACAAGACATCCAATGCATCCTTCATATGAGATCTCTCTCTTGGTCCCATGATAAAGATTGTTTTGGATGGAACAACACTACTAAGGGTGAGTATTCAGTTGCTCAAGGTTATTTGGCCTTATGCCATAATAATCCCAACCAATCATATGACATATTTTCTCAGTTGTGGGCTCAAAAGCTCTGGCCTAAGGTGAGGTTCTTTACTTGGCTTTTATTGCATCGTAGGGTGCTTACTGGTGAGCAACTTATGAAGCATGGTTTTCATGGCCCTTTTAGATGTGAAATGTGTGGAGAGAATGTGGAAACTCTCAGCCATATTTTTATTGAGTGTACTTTAGCCTCTGAGCTATGGAGGAGAATGGCCACTTTACTTGGCTTACAATGGTCCAATTTTTTTACTTTTGAACAACTTTGGAGGGATTGGCCTAAACAAGAGGGTGTTGATCATTTTATTAGGCAGTTAGTTTGGATGGGTTCTACCATTCTACTTTGGAATATCTAGAATGAAAGGAACAACCAAATTTTCAATCAAGAAAGGAAGGATATTCACTATATCTGGCAAAAGACCATTGCCAACTTAGTTGAATCAGTCCAACAACTCCTTAATCACCCCCAAAACTCCCACCAAATATGGGATCAAGTGATGCAAAGAATTGAGATTAACTCTTCTAAGGGCAACCAACTTAAAGGGAATGTGAGTAATTGCAAGATGGATAGAACAAGGAATTGGCAGCCTCCTCCTAAGGATTTTGGAAAAGTCAATACTGATGGAGCCTCTAGGGGGAACCCTGGAAAAGCTAGTGCAGGAGGAATTGGTAGACTTTCAGATGGCTCCCTGGTTTTTACTTTTGCTGAGAATTTGGGTATTCTTTCCAATAACCTTGTTGAGGGGTATGGTATCCTCAGAGGCCTTCAAGAGGCTACTAAGGTTGGATGGGAAAAGGTGCTAGTTGAGTCTGACTCTCAACTCATGATTAATCTACTGAAGACTCCTAAGAATCATAAGGTTGATTGGAGAATAAAAAGAATTATTGAGAAGATTCAGTTAATCCAGATGGGCTTTTTGAAAGTTGATTACAATCATGTGGTCAGAGATCAGAACAGGAGTGTTGATGCTTTAGCTAATTGGGCATTGGACAAAGGTGATCTTACTTGCTACGACCACCCTCCCAGATGGTGGGCTTCGCAAATAAGGGAAGCTCTTCTTTCTATCATTTCTTTGGATGGCTCCAGTACTAGAGGTACCTAGTTCCTTCTTGCTTTGTTTTTGCTTCTCTTTGGTTCGGTCAGGGTATTTTAGTTCCCTAGCTCAAACAAATATTTCTTTTGTTTCCTCTATTGAATCTTGCCTTAAAAGTATTTTGGCCTAGAAAGGTCATTGTTGTGTTCTATTTTTTATTTTTTTTTAGTTTTTTGAGGTGTGTGTGTGTTTTTGTTTTGTTTTGTTTTTATGTTTTTTGTGTTGTTTTTTGTTGTTCTTGTGTTTTTTTTGTTTTGTGTTTTTGTTTTTTATGTGTTTTTTGTTTTTTATGTTTTGTGTTTTTGTGTTTGTGTGTTATTTTTTTGTTTTTATAGTTTTTTTTTGGTGTTTTGTGTTTTGTTGTTGTTTTTTGTTTTTTATTTTTTTTGTTGTTTTTATGCTTTTATGTTGTTTTGTTTATAGTTTTGTTTGTTTGTTTGTCTTTGTTTTTTTTTGTTGTGTTTTTTATGTTTGTTTGTTTTTTGTGTTTGTTTGTTCTTGTTTTTGTTGTTTTAGGCATGCTCATTGAGTGTGCCGAAGGGGGCAGGCCAGGTGCGAGCCCTGGGTATTTTTGGTGGAATAGATACCCCTGCCTCCTTGGGACTTACCCAAAAGTGGCATCCCATTTGGGGTGTTTTCCACAAACAAAAAAAAAATTCGTTAGTAGCAACATTACAATATTATGGTGCTAACACTGTCCACTAGCTAAAAACCAAAATGAAGTGGATAAGAAGTAAAGCATCCATAACTAAATATACATAAGAATAGAAGCTAATAGCAACAAAAAGACTATAGTTATATCTTGTTGCAATATACCAGATATCAACACTCATCTGTGGGAGAGCCTATTATAAGGAGAAATTATGGGCGTGTCTTCTGTGATATCTTTTGAAGTCTTCAAAGAAGAAATAAAAGTAATCAAAACTTGAACTTGCTCATCATTGTTAACTGCCTTATTTTTAGTTTTCTGTTGGATCTTTTGAATATCCTAAACCATATGAGAAAGCTGATGAAGTCTATCAATAACATCTTGTGGTGTGTTGGAAGTTCCATAGACTTGGGAATGAATGCGTCCCACATATAACAAAAGATCAAAGATCAGGTTTGCTAAAACTATATCCCATGGAGCAGTAGATATAGTAAAAACCTTTTTGCATCTCCACTTCCAAATGTGTTTGAGAAGGATGAGTCTACAAAAATCCTTGGGACACTGATCCAATTGAGAAAACCAAGTAGAGAAAGATTTCAAGATCTAGTGAAATAGGAAAAAGAAAAGTGTAGAAGACATCCCAAAACTAATTAGCCATGTCACAAAACCAAAACAAGTGAATAAGAGTTTCTAAAGCATTACAAAAATTGAATTGAGGGGAAATGTGTAAAATTGAAGCCAGACTTTCAAAATTTGGAAGTTTTTGATGCAAAATCCACCATCCAAGAAGTTGAGTTTTGGATTCAACAAGAACTTTCCAAATTTGAGTAGCAAGAGACTGTCATTGGGCATTGGTAAAATTCATTTTCCACTTGACATTGAGCTTAGAGTCTAAATAAGGAGGACACAAAAGATTTTTGTATATCCAACTAGAAGTAATGGAAGAAATTCTATGACCATTAAGCCATCTCCAATCATTTCATATATTATGGGTAGTTGTTCCCAACTTTATAAGGACCTTACAAGGGATGGAAGTCACAACTAAACTATAAGACTCTTTGAACCTAGAGGGAAGGGAACAATAATTGCAGATCTGGTTCCGTGTAAGAATTGATCAGCTACTTGGATCCCAAATATCTCTAATTCTATTAATACCTTTCTTCAAAAATCCAAACCTTTTGTAGCTCTGCATAAAGCTAAAGGTTTAACATTATGGAGTATAAGTTTATTCTACCAAAGGTTTTTTAGACCGATGAACCATGTCTTAAGGAGTCAGACTTCCAAGCCAATAAATGAGAAACAAATTACCAAGTTTTCCAGTTTTGGGTAACTAGAATAGATCCTCTTTAACTAGAAAAGGAAAAGAAAGATCTAGTGAAAGAGGGAAAAGAAAAGTGTAGAATATATCCCAAAACTAATTAGCCATGTCACAAAACCAATACAAGTGAATAAGAGTTTCTAAAGCATTACAAAAATTGCATTGAGGGGAAATGTGTAAAATTGAAGCCAGACTTCCAAAAGTTGGAATTTTTTGATGCAAAATCTGCCATCTAAGAAGTTGAGTTTTGGATTCAATGAGAACTTTTCAAATTTTAGTAGCAAGAAATTGTCATTGGGCATTGGTAAAATTCACTTGCCACTTGACATTGAGCTTAGAGTCTAAAGGAGGACACAAAATATTTTTGTATATCCAACTAGAAGTAATGGAAGAGATTTTATGACCATTAAGCCATATCCAATCATTCCATATATTATGGGTAGTTATTCCTAACTTTATAAGGACCTCACAAGGGATGGAAGCCACAACTAAGCCATAAGACTCTTTGAACCTAGAGGGAAGGGAGCAATAATTCAGATCTAGTTCCAAGTAATAATTGAGCAACTACCTGGATCCCATATTTATCTAATTCTATTAATACCTTTATTCAAAAATGCCAGACCTTGAATAGCTCTGCATAAATCTAAAGGTTTAACATTATAAAGGATAAGTTTATTCCACCAAATATTGTTTAGATCGATGCTCGGACCATGTCTCAAGGAGTTAAACTTTCAAGCCAATAAATGAGAAACAGATTACCAAGCTTTCCAGTTTTGGGTAATTGGAATAGATCCTTTAACCACAAAGTAAGACACATTAAGGACCTTATCCTCCCATGGGGTTTCTTTCCATTTACCTTAGTGAGTAGCTAGGGAGATTCTCTAATGAAATAGGTGTTTCCAATTTTTATCACCAGTAATTGTGAGTTGGCTCTTTGTTTTGCAATGAAATGTAATTTACATTTAGTTTTGTAATTTATTTATATATATTTAAAATATAAAATATTTTTAATTGATTATATAGGATTGAAATGGCTTCAATTAGTATTACATCATGATCACATAATGGTATTATAAAATCTTGGGCATTATGTATATATCACTTGGTAATATTTGAACATGGGTCTCCTTTTTGAAAGTCAAGGTAATTAATTAGTTAAAGCTATGCCATTTGATTAAATGTTAAAATTCATCCATTAGATTTAAACCTTGGTTTAAGGTGTGAGACTCCTCACTCTCCACTGATTACTCAAAATCCTACAAACAAAAATGTTATTGGAACTTTAGTTTATGGTATGAAATTCATCACTTCCAACCAATTTTCCCAAACCTCCTAGGTAATTAAAGTATAAATTATTATTATTTAAAAATAAATAAATAAGATTAGTACTTACTCAAAACATATTTGATATGTATCATTTGCAATATATTTAGAAAATTCTTTTATAAGCACTTCATCGAAATATGTAAAATAAATCATTCTTATCAAAATAATTGTTATATAGCCTTTTGAGAAAAATAATTTGATAACTAAAAATTGAAAAAATATTAAAAGACATTCCACTATATTACTTATTTTTAAAATATGCATTCCAATGTTGTTTGGGTTGGGTTTGCACAAATGACATCTACCTCTAATTAGTGCTTGGATATGAAAATTGCACCCTAATGATGCACTAGATATGCATCAAGTACATAAAAGAGACATTAATACATTTTAAAAATTCATGAAAAATTAACATGTACCCCACATATCCTATGTTCTCACACCATTGTGCCCTACATACCCCAAATTTGTTGCTTCACATGGGATACTCTATAATTGCACCCTATATACCCATACACCTATGTAACCATACAACCTTAGTTTTCAATCATGAACAAAAGGTTAGAAAATTATTTACATTATGATCATGTATGTTCATGTTAGCCATAATGTATTTCACACATAGAAGGTGATTGTCCAAACCAATTGAATAGTTATTAGTATAATTATATCCTATGTTCATGAATTTTTGTTGAATTCAATCTTTTGAGATATTTGAACAAATTAGTTATACCCATTTCACTTTTAACAAAAGCATAAAAAAAAGTTAATAACATGAAGGTAAGCATCTAAATAAATTGGATAGTTATCAATGTAATTCTATCCTATGTTCATGGTTTTCTATTCAATTCAATATTCTATGGAGATGGTATGGAGCTTCATACTCAAAATGAAGAAGTTGGAAAAAAAAATTTACTTAACAATTAGTTTAAAAAAAGTGGCACATAATATCTAGAAGTACAACACTCAAAAGCAATATCAAAAGCTTTACATCAATCATGACCATGACTTTAAACATTGTGTGTAATATATTTTTCCCTTTTGGCACCTACATTATTCCATTTTGAGGGTGTAGTATTATAATAGTATCATCTTTAGGGTCATAATAGAGTCATTATGCCACCATAATGTGCATTTTCTAAAAAACTATATTTTGCTAACACTATGATGGCTTTGATGTGGAGATACCAAGAATTTTTTTATATCTACATTGCACCATTTCTCAACACTTATATAATGTCTACTAGCACTATTTATTTTATGTCAATTATAACCACTACATTGATGTTTCAAAGAAAATAGATGGGGATGGGGTTTGAACCCCCAACATTCTTCCAAACAAAGGACTAAGACTAAGGCCATAACCCTTAAGCCACTATTCCTTCCAAGTTCAAAAGTATGCTACTTTTATATTATTTTGTATTTTTTAATCCATTATCATGATCTACGTGGCACCATGTTGCATCCACACTACTATTGCACCTCACTATAATCTCATGTCGATCATACCAATAGCCTAACAAAACTCTAATATGATGCTACACGAATTGTCACCAGTATTATATCCTTCTACATTCACTTTCAAGGGCCATGTTGCTAGCTCCTAGATCCATCATATCATTGGAAGTGAAGAAAGTGTCACCCATACGAGAATATATCTACGTAATTAGGTGGAAAGATGAGAGCACACACTTCATTCTATATTAATCGCTAGCAATATGGCTTGAATGTTTTGTTTCTCATCCAATATATTGAGCTTGCATTTTTCCTTTTGCATGGAAAAACCCAATGTAACTTTCCAACTATGAGTAAGGGCACTCATCCTAGATGACAAAACTGAGGGAATTTACACTGAAAAAATCCCATCAACTAAGTTATCATTGCATCATTCTCTATGCAAGGATAAGTAGATCCTTCATAATAACTTTGATCATATGCCATTTGTTGCAAGTAAAAATATTAGCCACTATGTCATCATCATGGGTTGAACACTTGACCTTTTTCCACATTAGTATTTGCAAGCCTATGAGTGTCCAATCTTTGCCATTGTCACACCTAAAAATGGTTCCACAAAATGATAAATCCCTCCACTTGTATGTGGAGGAGCTTGCACCTTATATTTTTAATATTAGTCTTGCATCATTCATCAAAGTGCATGCCCTAAAAAGACATACTTTACCTTCTATAAAATACTTGTACTGGATTTTGATCCCATACCTTTTAGAGATGAATAATATTATAGCATTTGCTATAGTCATCATGTCCTTGTAATTGATTGATAGGAATATAGGTCTACCACAAAAAGAGCCATGTGGAGGTGGCACATGTCAGCATGATCCCATACAATTCCTCCTAGTGCTCACATGACTTCTTATAGTCCTTGAAGCTAATATTATTCGTCATAGAACTTAATGTAGATAGTAGTTCGAAGCAGAAATAAATTACTGAGTTGTCTGACAAGAATGTCCTATGAAGATTCACAATTTTGACTATGTACAACAATTTTGATAATGTATAAGTCATTTAATGTAATGTTTTGCAATGTACAATCAGTCGATCTAATGAATACGGATTGATTAGTTAAACTGCACAAAAGGACAAATGCAGTCGTCATTTGTGTTAGACATCCTGATTAGTTAGACGTCTGGATTAGTTAGACATCTAGTCCAGTTAGTTAGACGTCTGGACTGGCTGTGTTAGACGTCTAAGACAGTTATTACGCTGGAAACTGAATTGTTAAGCATAGGCGGTTGGGACGGTTGAGTCAGGTTGGTTGCAATAACTACCTGGACTTACCTATAAATACCCCCCTATTTCATTTTGTAATCTATCCATACTTGTCCATAAATGCAGATCTGTTGTGCAACAAACGTTGTTCTGGATTGCATGTGTTATGTGTGATTGCATCTGGAGTATAGTGTTGTGTTGCAGGTATTGATCATTGCTTGGTACGAGAAGGAACATCGTTGTGTTGTGTTGTGTTGTTGCAGGAACAAGCAAGGAGAGTTGCAGACTGAAGGATGAGTGCCCAAGTTGCAGACGTCTAGACTTGTCCGTCTAACCTAACCCGTCACACGTCCAAGCCTAGCCATCTGACCTTGCTGATAACTTGCCCTAGACGTCTACTGCCTAGACGTCTAGCCTGGATACCCCATATATCTACCCTACTAATCCTAAAATTCTACTTCCTAGACGTCTAGCCTATATGTCCTAGACGTCTAACTGACTAGATGTCTACCGTGTTTGCCCTAGACATCTATTGCCTAGATGTCTGACCCATTGCCCTAGATGTCTACTACCTAGACGTCTAGCTCGTATGTCCTAGACGTCTACCTCCTAGACGTCTACTGCACCCTCTAGACGTCTACTGTCTAGACGTCTACGAGTCTGTTTTAGACGTCTACTGTCCTAGACGTCTACTGAACTTACCCATCTACAACAGAATAGCATGTCAAGTGTCATAACAAAACTCATCACTTCTTCCTAATTCTTGTCATTCCCTCGTCCTGGGAAAGCACTCACCCCTGTCTACATTTGGCGTCGTTGCCTAAATCAAACTTTGGGTCAAGAGGCATATGTGATAAGGCAAAGAGGTGAATGACACATTCCAGGTCAGGTAGAAGAGGAAGGAGTACGAGACCGCCAAGAAGAAGTGCACGACTGGCGAACCAAAGAACACACAACGAGGACGAAGTTTCACAACCTAAAGTGGAAAGAGTGTGGAACCCCGTAGAAGATGAAAGTCCGAGAGCAGAGACGTTGTTGGTGACAGCAGAAGGTGAAGAGCAAATAGCGGAGGAAGTACCTATTATTGGAAACGAGGATTGGATGGTAACACCCGAACCAACGGAGAGGAGTTGGTCGGCGAATACAGAAGTAGGAGACTTTGTACCATAGCAACCACGTGTAGGTTCATGGGGAGGAAGACCAGAACCACATCTCATTTACTCACGAAGGAGGTCGCGAAGCGGAGGCTCACGAGAGCCAGGTAGAAGGCTATTTGATCCAAATTTTGCACCATCAACAACAGAGAGGGGGTCGGACAGAACTCCACCCCGATCACCACCAAGAAGTCCACCTAGTGGGACAGTCCCAATGGCGAACCTTGCTAACCGTGCGGGCAAACAGAAATGCCCACCCTTCACTAGGGAAGGAAAAGAAGACCCAGCCCATCATGTAGGAACTTGTATCACCATTTGGGGATCAAATGGGGTATCACAAGACACAAAGTGGTTGCAATTGTTTCCAGCTACCTTGCGGGGTATGGCTATGGATTGGTATCTGAAACGCCAAAATACGCAACCATTCACACAATGGACTTCCTTGAAGGATGCATTCATCGAAGAATTCCGACCATTAAGGGATGACACGAAGATCATCACTGAAATATTTGCCACAAAACAAAAACCAGAAGAAGATGTCAAGAGCTACAATAGGAGACTGAAGCAGTTGATAGACAAAATGGAAATGCCACCTATTGACGGAATGATAAAACATTGGTTCTTGGATGGATTACTGCATAAGTACCGAAAGAAGATGAAGGCAGTACCAGCCTCGACGTATGCAGAAGCCCTTGAGAAAGCAAAGAACTTCGAAAGTGAGGCCAAACAAATGGCTGCAGGGATCGGAGGACAGCCAAGACGCGAAGATTTCGATAGTGATGAAGAAGATAAAGTTCAAAGTGCAATACACTCCTTTCAGAAAGAGTTTGATAAAATCATAAGAGAAGTCAAAGGAGAAGGGAGGAAAGATAGGAAGGATATTTGGTGTTTCGACTATAAAATAGAGGGACATGCAAATACCAATTGCCCAAAGAAAGCGTATTGCAACATATGCGATATTGCAGGTCACCCAGTAGCAGATTGCCCATTCAACTTGAAGGGAGCAAGGCACCAGACCTTGACAGTCCAACAAGGAGATCAACCTGATACTTCAAGAAGTGGACAAGGTGCAACAAGTGATGGATACAAGAATAACCGTCGAGGTGGAAGACAAGGAGGGCAAAGTCGATTGCAGTACGACTCTGAAGGGAGACCCATAATCCAGTGTCGAAATTGCCAAGAATGGGGCCACTTTGCAAAGAATTGCCCCAAGCCTCAGAATGCAAACAATGTTGGTGGTAGCAATGCTACCCAAATGTGTAGGTGGTGTGGACCAGGGAACCACAAAGAGGCTAATTGCCCAAATAAAGCAAGTTCCAGTGGTACACAGAATGTCAATTTGATTGACATTGGTGAAGTGAGTACAATGATGGAGAGGGAAGATGAAGTCCTAGCAGTAACAAGAGCACAAGCTAGGAAGTTAGAAGAGTACCCAAATCCTGCCAAGGAGAAAGAGCGATGGCAGGAAGCTCAAGAATTGATAAAGACAGAACTAGACAAAGAAAAGCAAGATAGGCTAGTTCTGGAGAAAGCTCTAAAGAAGGTGGAGATCACAACTGACAAGCAAGCATCAATAGAAGGCTTGGTGACACAGGTACTGAATACGATGGTGGAAGTGAAAGTAGCAAGTCTATTCAACATAGTACCCGAGTTATATGCTACGGTTGGGGAAGTCATGAAAACAAGAAAGAAAATTGAAACCCGACAGGTAGCCCACATCAAGCAAAGTCAATTCATTGATCCAACGATACTGATGATCGAGGTAGGGAAAAAGCCAGCTTTGGTTCACATGGAGATACTGGACCACAAGTTGAATCAAGTAATCATTGATGGAGGATCAAGCGTGAACGTGATGCCAGAAAGGACGTGGCGGAGCATTGGCCAACCCGCACTAAGATCTCCAAACTTCAAGTTATACGGAGCAGATCAATACGACATCGAGACAATAGGCGTATTAATGAGCCAAAAAGTACGCATAGCAGAGCAGGACTTTCTACTGGATTTCGTTATAATTGCTATGCAGAAACCAGCATATGATGCATTGTTGGGACGTGGGTGGTTACGAATGGTGAAGGTAAACCACAACTAGGAGAAAGAGCATCTGACCTTCAAGAAAGGCCAGCATAAATACTTGATTAATTTAAAGAACCAGGTAGTAAGCCAAGAAATTGCAACTTCGGATGACTCAGGAGCTTCTTCCTCGGATGAAGAATCAGGATATGAACCAGATGAAGAAGGAGTACTACACTTGGAAGATTGCACGGAGGATGAGTACAATGAAGACAAAGGCTTACTCCATTGGCAACTAGAAGACTATGAAGTATTTTCTCCCCAGTGTTTTTGCATTGATGCAGGAGATGAAATCCAAGAGGAGAAGAAGGAACCAGAAAAGGAAGAAAGTAGTAAGAAACAGACAACAGCAGAAAAGGATAAGGAAAGAGAAAAATGGACATTCCCCAAGAACTTTGCAGAATATACGATGGGAGACGCAGTCATTGAAGACAAACCAGCTCACCCCATCGATGTTCTTAAGGCAGTAAATGAACCTGAGTCCATCAAGTATGAGGGACCTAGAATGATTCAGGTAAACTTGGGAGAAGATGGCGAGGAGAAGATGATTAAGTGTGGAGACGACTAGGATCCAGTGCTAAAAGTGATGGCATTTAAAATATTTTTGGAGTATAAGGATGTCTTCGCTTGGACATACAAGGACCTGAAGGGAGTTCCACCAGAGCTCTGTGTACACAAGATTCCCCTGATTGAAGGTGCACAACCAGTGAGGAGGCGACCATACAGGATGAATCCCAAGTATGCAGCCCTGGTGAATGCTGAAATTGAAAAGATGCTAGATGCAGGCATCATCTTCAAGGTTACGACAAGTGAATGGGTGTCACCAATTGTGATCACCTTGAAGAGGGAGGCAAACAAAATTCGGATTTGTGTGGACTTTCGAAGCCTCAATGCCATAACCATAAAGGATCCCTTCCCGATCCCTTTCACAGACTCCATCCTGGAAGAAGTAGCGGGCCATGAGATCTATTCATTTTTGGATGGATTCTCAGGATACAACCAGATCAGCATTGCGGAGGAAGATAAGTTGAAGACCACCTTTGTAGTAGAAAATGGGATATATGCTTATAACCGCATGCCATTTGGATTGTGCAATGCACCGACTACTTTTCAACGAATCATCTTATACATCTTTGATAAGATGTCCACAGGTAATTTCAAAGCTTTCCTAGATGATTGGTCATTGTATGGAAGGACACAAGAACATTTGAAGGCATTGGAGGAATGCATGAGCTTGTGTAGGAAAGCTCGGATATCCCTGAACCCAGGAAAATGTGTCTTGATGGTACCATATGGGAAGTTGTTGGGGCATATTGTATGCCAAGAGGGTTTGAAGCCCGATCCAGATAAAATTTGAGTCATACTGCTGATGGAGGAGCCACATGACGTGAGCTCAGTAAAGACCTTCCTGGGAACAGTAGGATACTACAGAAGGTTCATCCGAAACTATGCACAGACTTCTCATCCATTAGATGCTCTTACATATAAGGGTGTTCCTTTTCACTAGGCAGAGGAGCACCAGGGAGCTTTTGAAGGCTTGAAAGCACATTTGGTGAAGGCACCTATCCTAGTTTTTCCAGACTGGGAGGAGTTCCATGTGCACGTAGATGCCTCAAATTTTGCCATTGGTTGTGCATTGGCTCAGGAAGGCCAATTTGGGTTGGATCAGCCCATATATTTTGCAAGTCGGCTGTTGTCTCGAGCTGAGAAGAACTATAGTACAATAGAGCGTGAAGCACTAGGGATGGTGTACGCAGTATAGAAGTACCGACACTATTTGTTGGCTAACCCTTTTGCTTTCTATGTAGATCATCAGGCATTGTTGTACCTAATTAACAAGCCAACGATCTATGGATGAGTGAGTCGATGGCTCATCACTCTACAAGAATTCGTGTTTTGAGTGGTAGTAAGACCAAGGAAGAAGCATGTAATTGTAGATCAACTGTCAAGGATTCGCTCAAGAGAACCTATAGAAGGAGGAATACCAGATGAATTCCCCGATGCATAATTGTTCATGATAAGTGTGATACCCATGTGGTATAAACATATAGGGGAATATCTATCGATAGGAGAGCTGCCAAAGGAGATGATGATAGCTGAACAATGTAAGGTGATTATGAAATCAGCACCCTTTACCTTGATTGCAGGATTGCTATACAAGATGGGGGAGGACCACATTCTGAGACGATGCGTGATGGAAGATGAAGTGCAGCAGACCCTGAAAGAGGCACACGAAGGATTGGCCGGAGGACATATGGGACCTGACGCAACGGCTAGGAAAGTGTTGTTGGTGGGCCTATGGTGGCCTACCCTTTATCACGATGCCAAGAACTTTGTTAAGGCATGTGATACATGTCAAAGGACAGGGAAGCCATTGAAATGAGACTTCATGCCACTGCATCCATCGCAACCTCAAGAACTCTTTGAGAGATGGGGGTTGGATTTTGTGGGTCCACTGAGAACAAGTCACAAAAGGAAGTGCAGGTACATCATAGTCGCAATAGAGTACCTAACGAAATGGGTCGAAGCAAGAGCCTTACCAGATAATTCTGCAAGAAGCACAACTCACTTTTTGTATGAACAAGTTATCACACGGTTCGACATACCTCTTCAATTGACAAGTGACAGGGGAGGCCATTTCGTTAATGAAATCATCCAAAATTTGATGAAGGAATTTAGGATCTTTCATTCATTGTCAAGTCCATATTATCCCAGAGCAAATGGGTAAGCGGAGGTGACAAATAAGGTCCTGGTTTCCATCATGTATAAAACATGTGCAATCGAAGGAGCAGACTAGGAGGAGCGCTTACCAACGGTTCTGTGGGTGTACAGAACTACCTTCAAACCAACCACAAACCACACACCCTTTCAACTGATGTATGGATAGGAGGCGGTAGTACCGGTGGAATTTCTGGTACCAAGCTTGAGGGTAGCCGTTGAAACCCGCCTGAATGAAGAAGACAACATGGAGGAAAGACTCGCAACACTGGTACAGTTAGGCGAGAAAAGGGTGATGGCACAGTGGGCAATGGAGATTGCTCAGCAACGACGGAAGTATTGGCATGACAAACATCTCCGAAAGATGAATTTGAAGGTTGGCGATTTAGTGCTCAAGTACAACGGAAAAAGAGAGATCAAGCCAGGGAAATTGAAGACCCTATGGCTTGGACCCTTCCAAGTGGAAGAGGTACTGGACAATGGGGTTGTTCGATTGAAGAAGCTGGATGGAACAATCTGCCCCGAGGTGGTAAACGGTTCTAAGTTGAAGGTGTATAAGGCACAGGCACAGATAAACGTAATCAACTTAGAAATTTTGAAGGACACTTCTGGTAATGCAACTGAAGAAGTACAACCAGGTATACGATCCTACGAACATGGTGAGCCAAGTAATATTGTTCGAGAGGATGAACCCAACTAACCTGGAATGGCTATTTGGAAGAGAAGGAGAACCAATAATCGAACAAAGGGAGTTAGAACCTCGAGAGGGAGAACAAAGATGATTACAAGTCCATGTACAATTTCCAAATAGCGAAGTAGAAGAGCGACTTCAAAACATTTCACATGTCACTTCACAAGGGCGAATACTAGAAGAGGAGGAATATGAAGGTCAAGAACCAGAAGTTCTACAACGGATGACCTAGGAAATGCAAAGATTACAAGAGGAGTATGAGACCCTTCGACAGTACAATGCACGATTAAGGGAACAAGTAATTCAGGAGTTGGATGGAACCATGCAATGAATGCACCAACGAGAGGAAGCACATAGAGCGGAATGGGCTGAAAGAGATCAAGGAGAATTTAGGGGAAGCTCGGATGGCAATTCATCAGAAAGTAGCCTATTTTCCGTAGCTTCAAATAATTCACCCTCAGCACCATTAACAATCCACCTAAGACACTCTCGAAGGCAAGAGAATCGAAGGCTGCAAGGACATGGACTAGAGATGCAATTCAACGGAGTAAGGGAGAATACAGAAAATAATGTAGGACCTTTAGGAATAATGCAATTTCCTTAGAGAACTTAGATAGTTCATCTACAACCACATTGAGAATCCTCCTGAATATTGATGACTCCTCAAGAGCGGCTTCACCATTAATCCGACGTCCTCGAAGATTACGGAGACCACCAGAACAGGATGAGACGAGGGAACTACGTCAGAACTTGGCTACCAATAGTGAATATTAGATGAGTCGAGAACAGGCAGCCAAGATTTTATGGTGGGATGTCAGAGAGGTACCCAAACAACCAAGGTACGGAGGATGGCTAGAAGATTCAAGTGAGGATGAGAATCAACCTCGAGACCCTGATATACCCTACGCCAGTCCCAACCCAGACCGTAGGAGACAAAGGGATGAACTCCAAAGTCGACAAGCAAGGGTTAGATTCCTCAAAATAGTGCAGGTAATTGAAGATGAGGAGTCTCTGAGCCCACAAGACGAGGACAATGAAGAATAAATATCCATCAGATAATGAAGATGCAATACCAGGAAGATCAGTACCACGTAGGTGGAGAACGCCATATGAAGAATCCATGCAACGTCCGAATGAACGGCAAGCAGTGGCAAGGTATTGATTGGCGGCAATGGACTTACGATGACATAGAAGAGAAGTAAGACGATTGCAACAAAGGGTTCAAGAAACCTCAAAATGGCCAATGAACACTGCAGGAGAAGGAAATGACTCAAGCATGAATTCGGCTTTCTCAGATCAGTACCAAGAGGCCCTAGCTCAATGTGCACCATAGAGATGCTTTGAAGAAGCGAGGTGGCGATGACGGTTGATAAGGGTAGATAGGAGATTAAGAATCCTGCACCAACTGACACCTGGCAATCAAGCACATGCAGAACCAAGCTCACGAGCAGAACTGATAGACCAAGCCCGAAATAGAGGTGACTTGGGCAATCTCGAGAGTTCATCAGGACTTTTGGGTAACCCAAGCTTACCTGACCAAGGGAGGAGCGTGGTTGGCCTCCATCCCGGTAGCCCGAGAGGAAGAAATTCCCCTCCTGCTACCCATAGGTCGACTAGTCCGTGGATTGGGCTGCAAGGACCATCTGTGGACATAGTCCAAGTCAACCCATCACTACGTGTTCCTGAGAATAGACCCTTGGGTCTACCTCAATGAGCTCGTAGGAACCAAAGATGTCATCAAGAACGATAAAGGGACCGATCAAATATCGGATAGCTAGGAGTATGACAACCCCACATTAGGGAGATTCAATCGACAAGGGGAAGAGGATGAGTCACACCGGCTCGAGGGAGACATGGGTCCCAAAGCAGGGATCTTAATCAAGCACAGATAGACCAAGGATGGGCAATCATCCATCATTATATCGATAGACTTCAAGGTAGGGGATAGGGAGGATCTATCCTAGTGGTAGGACGACCAACCATTAGGAGCAAGAAGGGACTGTGTTCCATTACCTTGATGATTGCATGATAATCCAATGGAGTGACGAAAGAACTGAGCAAGTCTACTTGGAGGATGAACCTAACCATCTAGATGATGAGTCAACCCATATAGACCCTGGTAGAACCCATATGAATGATGCAATTACACGTCTAGACGATGGAGGAACCCATCTAGAAAACGTCAGGCTAGAACATACACATATGGGAGCTGATATAAGTCAATAGGATGTCAGAAAAAGTAGACATCAAGCGAAAATCACCAAATGACTAGGCATGGGACACGTCATCATCCAAAAGAAGATGAGCATGCAAATTCATGTATTATTCCACGAAGAACTACAAGACATGAAAAACAACCTCAGATGAAAACTCCCCATAGTCACAAAAATCATCGAAATCGCCAATAAGCTAAAGCACAGGTAGATGACGATGATTTCAGTAGTTTCAAGACTGGTAGTCAGCACCAAGAAGATAACACGTCGGATACGTTGGAAGTACGCATCGACATTGTCGTGTGCTTCACCCGACGACGTTAAAAGAAAAGCGTAATTTTAAAAAAATAATAAAATAAAATAAAAAATAAAAAAGAAAAAGACAAAAACAAGGAAAAAGACAAAACAACAAAAAGATAAAATAAGAATAAAGACGCTAGACATCTTATGCATGCAAAAACTGGCGACGTGGTGCACATGCAGACGACTAGGTGTTAGGTGGCAGTTACGCAAGTAGTTGCATGGGCAGTAGGTTTCCTATAAATTGGAAGTGCTTGGGCATTCTTGCTCATTCACTTTCAACAGGGTGCAGGTGAAACGCAAGAGGAGCGCAAGAGATTTGGAGCAGAGGTAGGGTTGTCAGCGCACCACAATTTATTCAAGACGAAGCTAGACGCCATTCAGCCTAGCAGTCGCACGCTTTATGGAGAATTCTTCTTTTCTATGCAAGTGCAGCAACTCCATCTCACAATTCCTAGGTAGACACAACATCGTACGAAAGAGAGCTCGACCATTGTCTGACTACAAAGCATCCAAGTCTGTGACGTCTAAAGGAGAGCCACCTATAGAAAACCGCCTAGGGCATCCATTTGTGCATTCACCCATCGAAGTAATAGAACGAGAAGACACCAAGCTAAATATGTAGACGTTTGAGGAGAAGACGTCTAGCAGGAGAAGTAGACATACAAGGAGAAGACATCTAGTCTAGAATACTAGACATCCAAGGAGAAGACATCTAGTAGGAAAAAAAACGTCTCGAGAAGTGAGACGTCTAGCAAATAAACATCTAACTAGAAATTTGACGTCCGAAGGAGACAAACGTCTAGCAGGTTGAGACGTCTGGAGCAGTTTGACGTCTAAGTGCAGAACCCGTCCAAGAGGGGAAACCATGAGTCGCCAGAAATCTGGACAAGCTCCAATCCGATCTAAAGCGGTCCCCGAGTCAATCGTTGCTAAGAGACTCTGTCATCATCGAGAACATGAAGATACGATGCGCAGACAGGTGTCGAGCCCAAACAAGGGGCAAACTCGAGGTAAACGTGAGGTTGTACAAGCAAAAGTATCCACTCGGAAAACCAGAGAAGTCCAACAAAGCAGCAAGGATCAGGTCTCGATTGATGAGATCACTTGGATTTGCACTACGGGAGATTTTTGCCGGCAATGGTGGGCAAAGACACCAGCAAACGATCCGGTGAAGATGAAGATCAAAGACCCAGGAGTTAATTTTATCTTGCAGGTCCAAAGTTTCGAGAAGGATTTCTTCAAGGAATATCTGGTGCAGATGTTGCAAACTTATAACGCACCACGGAATACCAACACAGTACGCGTTGGTGATCGGACCCTGGTAATTGAATTTTCTCCTGATGCGTTCAGACGTACATTTGGACTTCCAAAGAAGGGCAAACCAATGATAAATGAGCGGGTCGATCCCAAGAAAACTCCGCAGTTGATATTGGGTATCACTACTCTGAAAGAGGAGGAAGTGGATGCCATGTTAGCCACTCACGGTAGCAGGGGAGTTAAGCAGCCACAACTACGGAATAAGGGTTTGGAGTGTATTATGAATGTCCTGATGGCCAGATTGTCAGGCGAACAACGGAGCTCAGATCTTCCCATTTGGCTAATTCCATACTTGCAAGGGATAGAACAAGGAGTGGCATATGATTGGGCAACTCATTTGGCACTTCGCATTCAGAATTTTCTGATGCGAACCACAAAGAATTTTTCAATGGCATTTCATGCCATTGGACTACTTTTGGATGCAACCTCCAAGGCAGGAGTGCAGATTCCAAATTTTGACCCACCTCAATAGTTTTCGGACTTGGCCCCGACCATCTTGCGGTGGAAGGATGCCAAACCACAGGTGAAGAAGCAGACACCGGTAAAGAAGCCACGGGTGAAACAGATCTCCCATAAGCCATCTCGTAAGGAGGGGCTAGTGACCGATTCAGAAGGGGAGGATACTACACCACCATTGGCTGAGGTGAAAGGGCCAACAAAATAAGTTGCATCATCACCAGAAGTGCCCAAGCCGACGAAGAAGAGATGACGATTTGACTTACCACCCCCATCATTATCCCCAGATTCGGTGCAAAATATCACAGTGGAGAAGATTGCTCGCAGTCGAGAGATAGCTCGAAGTCTTGAGCAACAGATGAATGTGCAACGGGAAGAAGTTGATTTTGAAATCCCCTCAGTTCTGCAGAATGTTCCAGCTGGAACTAGTACTGCTGTGCAAATTGGACCTAAGGAATATTTGGTAGAAGCTCATTTTCGGGCTCGTGCAATGTCACCAGAAGCACCCCCCGAATCCGTATTTACAGCCACTTCCTTCGCTGCCTCCCTGCGGGCTGTTTCCTTTGAGGATATTCTCGTAGCTAAAGACACCAAAACAATAGTACCCACAAATATTCCAGCTGAACCCGTAGTCGCGATGGTAGAGGAGGGCCTACCACCCCCTAGTGTTGGAAATCCAGCACCTAGGACAGAACAACATCCCATTTCAGTAGATGAAGAGGTCTCTTTGGGACATGAGACCACTGTAGAGAAGGGAGAGCAGCCCCCACAGATAGAAGTATCTCAGCAAGCTGTTGGGACAAAAGGTGACAACAGCCAGGCTCAAGTACCTCCGAAACAGTCTGTAGTGATAGAATGGAAAGCAACCAAAAAGCCCATCGACCTCTCCGGGAAGGGGAAGGCGATGTTGCAAGAAGAAGAGGAGGAGGAACATGAGGATGCATGGTCCAAATGTTTTTTGGTACAACTGCCCAATCTCATGGATCCATCGGATACTATGGATCAACAGGCGGTAAATTGTTTTTCCAAGCTAACAGAGATAATGGAAAATCTACGCTTGCAGTTTGACGTAGCTTGTGTTGGCCAATGGAAGAAGTGGCAGTTCATGGTAGAAGAGGAGCTGGACAGATTGGTAAAATGGGCCACACAGGGTCCTTGGCGAGCAGATATTTCCAGCATCTATCAGGCCCAACCTTGGACGATGCCCACTGCACACTTGTCAACAATGGAGGGAATGGAACAACTGCCGGAGAAAACGCCCACCCTCTACTTGGAGTCAGCACAGGTGTATGTTTGTGGCCACGATACTAATCCTCCTTCCCAGAACTCCACAGAATGCAGATCACAAGTGGAGCTAGCACCCGAATTGCTGCCCATGTATAGCCAGTTTAACTTCTTAGCCCACTTGTTGTGTTGGCTAGCAGAAGGAATCAAACATTTGCATTCAGCCAAGTAGATGGTAGACAGTGAGTTGCAAGTGGTACAGGAAGCATTACAACGGAAGGAGCAACTTCTAGAAGAAGGGATTGCTCGAATGAATGATGTCACACAGCAGATTCGGGAACTGCAACAGGAATTGGAGAAACTTAGCACTCAGCTGGAAGAACGGGCCCAGATAATTATCAAACTCGAGGCTGAAGTGTTGAAGCAAAAGGAGGCTAAGGAACTGCTGATCAAGCAGACTGAAACATTAGCGGCTCAAAAGAACCAGAGTGAACTAGCTTGGCAACAGGAGATGAAACAACGTGAAGAGACTTGGCAGAAGGAGCAGGCAGCCTTGCGGGAGGAATTGTTGCAAGCACAATAGCGCGAGGCAGCTCTTAAAACAGAATTGGCACAGAAGGCTTCATCTTCTTCCACAGTGTCCGAACAACGGATGAAGGAGCTTTTCTTACAGCGGGAGGCTGAACTATTATCTAGGCTCCAGGAGATAGAAGATCATGCCAATACCTTGGGAGTCGAATGGGCCAAGTATTACAACTATGCCAAGCGGGTTCGGGATGAACGTGAAGCTCTTCAAACACAGGTACAAGAATTGGAGGAGGCACTTCAGGCTGCAACCCACAAAGATGTTGAGACCCCTCAGAGCGAGCGGAGAAAGTCGTTGAGGACATCGACTTCTTCGAAGGGGAGGATAGATGTAGACAGCAGTTCAAAGCAAAAATAAATTACTGAGTTGTCTGACAAGAATGTCCTATGAAGATTCACAATTTTGACTATGTACAACAATTTTGATAATGTATAAGTCATTTAATGTAATGTTTTGCAATGTACAATCAACCGATCTAATGAATACGGACTGATTAGTTTAAACTACACAAAAGGACAAACGCAACCATAATTTGTGTTAGACGTCTAGATTAGTTAGACATCCTAATTATTTAGATGACTGTATAGTTAGACGTCTAGTCTAGTTAGTTAGACATCTGGGATGGTTGAGTCAAGTTGGTTGCAGTAACTACCTGGACTTACCTATAAATACCCCCCTATTTCATTTTGTAATCTATCCATACTTATCCATAAATGCAGATCTGTTGTGCAACAAACATTGTTCTGGATTGCATGTGTTATGTGTGATTGCATCTGGAGTATAGTGTTGTGTTGTTGCAAGGAAGAGGTAAGGAGAGTTGCAAACTAAAGAATGAATGCCCAAGTTATAGACGTCTAGACTTGCCAATCTAATCTAACTCATCACACATCCAAGCCTAGCCATTTGACCTTGTGGATAACTTGCCCTAGATGTCTATGACTTAGATGTCTAGCCTAGATACCTCAGACATCTAATTCCTAGATGTCTACCCTATTAATCCTATACATCTAGCCTACTTGTCCTAGACGTCTAACTGACTAGACATCTACCATGTTTGCCCTAGACATTTGACCTCTTGCTCTAGACATCTACTACCTATACGTCTAGCTCGTCTATCCTAGATGTCTATCCCCTATATGTCTACATGTACCCCCTAGATTTCTATTGTCTAGATGTCTACGAGTTTGTTCTAGATGTCTACTATCCTAGACATATCCTAAACTTACCCGTCTACAACAAAGTAACATGTCAAGTTGCATAGCAAAACTCATCACTCCTTACTAATTCTCATCATTTCCCTTGTCTTGGTAAAGAACTCATCCCTATCTACATTCACCCGCCTAGGTCATCCATTTGTGCATTCATCCATCAAAGTAGTAGAATGAGAAGACATACAACTAAATACGTAGATGTCTAAGGAGAAGATGTCTAGCTAAAGAAGTAGATGTTTGAGAAAAAGACATCTAGATGGAATACTAGATGTCTTAGGAGAAGATACCTAATAGAAAATCAAGACGTTTGATGAGGAGACATCTAGCCAACAGACCTATATGTCTATAATGAAGACGTCTAGCAAAAGGTCTTAGACATCCAGGAAACAGGTATCTAACTAGAAGTTTAACATCAAGAAGAGACAAACATCTAGCAGGTTGATACATTTTGAGTAGTTTGAAGTCTAAGTATAGAACCCATCCAAGAGGAGAAACCATGAGTCACCAAAAATGTGGACAAGTTCCAACCTGATCCAAAGTGGTACCCAAGTCAATAATTGTTAAGAGACTCTATCATCATCAGGAACATAGAAATACGATGCTCGGATAGGTGTTGAGCCTAGACAAGGAACATACTCAAAGTAGAAATGAGGTTGAACAAGCAAAATTATCCATTCAAAAAAATAGAAAATTCCAATAAAGCAACAAGGATCAAGTCTTGATTCATGAAATAAATTTGATTTACCCCACGAGATATTTTTGTTTGCAATGGTGGGTAGAGACACCAGAAAACAATCCGATGATGATGAATTTTATCTTACAGGTCCAAATTTTTGAGAAGGATTTCTTCAAGGAATATATGGTGTAGATGCTTATAATGCAGCACGGAATACCAACACAATACTCATTGGTGATAGGACCCTGGTAATCAAATTTTCTCCTAACACATTCAAACGTACATTTGGCCTTCCAAATAAGGGTAAAATAGTGATAAATGAGTGGGTTTCAATAAAACCCCATAGGTAATTTTGAGCATCACTACTCTGATAGAGGAGGATATTGATGCCATGTTAGCAACTCATGACAACAAAGTTAAATATCCACAATCGAAGAATAAGAGTTTGGAGTGTATTATGAATGTCCTGATGGCCAGATTGTCAAGCGAAAAGTGGAGTTCAGATATTCCTATTTGGCTAATTTCTTACTTGAAGGGGATTGAACAGGGAGTGACATATGACGGGGTAACTCACTTGGCCCTTTGCATCTAAATTTTTTTGATGCGAACTACCAAGAATTTTTCAATGGCATTCCACACCATTGGACTACTTTTGGATGCAACCTACAGTGCAGGAGTGCAAATTCTAACTTTTGACCCACCTTAGCAGTTTTTGGCCTTGGCCTAAACCATCTTGTGGTGGAAGGATGCCAAACCATAGGTGAAGAAGTAGACACTGATAAAAAATCCATGAGTGAAGTAGATCTCCCATAAGCCATCACATAAAGAGGGGCGAGTGGTTGATTCATAAGGGGAGGATACGACACCACCATTGGCTGAGGCACAATGGATGCCCTAGGATAGCCACTATGTCATCATAATGGGTTGAACACTTGACCTTTGTCCACATTAGTATTTGCAAGCCTATGATTACCCAATATTTTCCATTGTCACACCTAAAAATGGTGCCACAAAATGGCAATTCTCTGCACTTGTATGTAGAATGTGCTCGCACCTTATCTTTTTAATATATGTGAATATTAGTCTTCCATCATTCATCATAGTGCATGTTCTAAAAATACATACTGTACCTTATATATAATACCTCTGTTGGGCTTTGATCCCATACCTTTTAAAGATGAACAATATTATAGCATTTGTTATAGTCATCATGTCCTAATAACTGATTGATAGGAATATAGGTCTACCACAAAAATAGCAAGCAAAAACCATGTGGAGGTGGCACATGTGTCTGCATGATCCCATACAATTCATTCTAGTGCTCACATGACTTCTCATAGTGCTTGAGACTAATATTATTCTTCATATAACTTAAATGCTTTCATAATACAACAAAAACTCCTCACAAAGGTAATCCCTATACAACATACCAAACATTGTCATTGGTTGCACCAGGATCAGCCGTACAATCTCATGTTTCATAATGGTTGAAAATCATATGAATTCTCATAGGACTTGAAGGGTTTTATAATATGGTACAACCTCCTCACAAAGGTAATCCTTGCAAAACATAAAAAATATTATCATTGTTTGTACCAAGGATTTACCACATAGCCTTATGAGTCATGGTGCTTAAAACTTAGATGACTTATCACATCGATTGAAGGCTTTCGTTAGCTTTTGATGATATATATTTAAGGAAATGCAACCACAAGATCTAAAATGAGCAAGCAATGTTAACTATATGATAATGGCAATATAATATGCAGGAAAAATATATGAGAAACTTCTACAATAACTCAAAAAATAGCCATTAATGAAAGCTCACAA
Organism: Wollemia nobilis; assembly: GCA_028583015.1. Lineage (NCBI taxonomy): Eukaryota > Viridiplantae > Streptophyta > Pinopsida > Araucariales > Araucariaceae > Wollemia > Wollemia nobilis. The sequence goes on from JAQPPZ010016599.1 coordinate 2,692,294, forward strand.
AAATAGTACAATGTAATATAATGGAGGTCTCAAACACTCCAAAAATTCATGCAAGATCTACATTGTATCTACTTTCCTATTCTATATGCTTCTCTCTACTATCCTCTACGATCCTCTAATGATCCTCTAACGATCCACCTCTTTACTCTATCAAAGGCCTATATATAGGGAGATATATCCCTTGGCCTTTCATCTACCCATGACTCATGTACATGTGGACTACATGCACATTTACATCATTGCACATTCTAACACTTGTGCATTTATTACATTGCATAAAGTAAATACTCAAACCTTAATCTAAGACAAACTCCTAATCTAAAGATGTACCCAAGGTGGTACATTGGCATGTACCAAATAATGTAATATATTCCAACACCCCCTGTATTACATTATTTGGGTATTGAAGACTTTAGTCTTCAATATGGTCTTCATATTTTGAATGTTCTTCATCTCGATCAGGTCCTTCTTCTTATTTTGGTTTAGTCTTCATGTTGTCTTTTCTTGTCTTCTTCATTCCACTGCTTTTTGTTGTATTAGAATAATCAGGTTCATCCATTTCCTTGATGAAATAGTCAAACCATCTATGTACAATTGAAGCTATTCTATCTTTACTTCTTTTATAAATTTGTAGAACATCTTTATGATCAATATTCTTTTCTACCTTTTGAGTATGGTTTTTTATTTTATTCTCAATATCTTCATTATCATCAATTCCTTTCATCATGTCATTGGAAGATATTTCTAAAGAATATACTTTTTCCAAACCATTAGTTTGTGAGTTCTCATAAATATTTCTAAACCATATTGGTTCTTCTCTTCTAATTGCATTTTCCTTATTATCATTTCTAGAATCAAGTATGTCTCTGAACCATTTTGATTCCTTGAATCCTGTATACTTAATAAGCTTTTCCATAGTTCCTTTTGAAGTGATTTTTCTTGTTGTTAAAAAAGGAACAATTTTGGTATAATCTTTTAATTTTCAAGAACCTTTAAAGTTGTCTACCTTATGACTCCCTAGTGTTTTGAGTATATGATCAAACTTGATAAAACCTTTTCAAATCTCAAGTTTTGTAGAACCCCTTATATCTCCCAAGTATTTAGAATATACTATGATCTTGATAAAGTGCTTAGCTTTCTTTAAATTTCCTTTTGAGTTGAATCCCTAATGTTTTGATGATAATTTTAATATAATGTTCAACTCCTATTTTTCACCTTATTTCTCCCTATTGATATTTTAATGCACTTTCAATTTGATAATGTTCTCTATCTTCAAGACTCTATAGTTGGATTCCTTTTGTCCCTTCAATTTGTATAGGAGACTAGTATCAACAATAATTTCCAACTTTCAAGCAATTCTATGTTTTGCTTCCTATATCCTTCAATTCTCAATGATATGGTTTCTAAATTTCAAGATATTTAATTTGGTGTTGAACTCCTTATATCTCCCTAATTAGAAATTTAGAAAATGATAATATTTGCAAAAATAATGCTTCAATTTCAAGGTAGAAAACCTTATATCTCCTAGTTTAATAATTTGCAAATATTTTGATACTTGAATCTCAAATAATGCAATTTTGAAAAAGCTCTTAAAGTTATAATCTCCTTACTTTAATTGCCTTTCTAATCCATCAATGAATTATCTAAGGTTGTAATTTCCTTATATCTCCATGCAATGATTAGTTAAACTTAACCTTAGGAATAATAGACCTTATGTCTCCTTAAACTTGATGGAAAGCAAATATTAATTGAATGTCAATATACCTTTGATGTGAGGCGCTACGTGTTGATTGGCTTCTCCTTTGACTACACTTTCAAACTATTTGAATGTTGTATTCTCCTCAGACTTCAAGGTATGACACTACTGCATTAATTGCACCTCTTTCTATGGTGCACTTCTTTACTTTAGACTGTTCTCTTCTTCGCTTCAATGCTCTCTGACCTTGGAAGCTTGATATACATGCACTCTTCAAGCTTGGGCTATTAATACTTCACTATCTCCCTTTGGATTGCATGCCACATGGTATTTACGTTACCCTTGGATGTAGTTCTTCCCTGTTAGGTGGTGCAGATGTTGTAATCTTTAGATGGTATTGATATAGGTGGCATAGGTGTTATTTCAACCTTTGGATATTGAAATAATGATGATTTATTCCCTCCTTGCTTGTATGGGGTGTTACTAAGGATTGTTGATATTAGGTGGTGTAGGTGCAGGTATTATTTCAAACTTGAATGATATATTCCCTCCTAAGGCATTACTAAGAATTCATTGGTGCTCTTCTCCTTTGTGCCAAATGGCATATGATTCCTTTACTCACTATGACAAGTGGTGGCTTCTTCTCTTGCATGTAACCTAGCACTCAATGTTCCCTTCTCTTCCTTAACGTACTTGCCAACTCCTTGCAAGTTGTTTGGTCTTCTCTTGTAATAACAACATGCTTCTTGATCTCCAACGTATGGTGGTGGCTCCTCTCCAACGAAGGTGGCTCCTCCTTTGGTGGTGTTTCGATGCTCCTTTCCTTGGTGGTTGTTCGACCAAGCTTCTCTCCTCTTTCACTTGGGTAACACTTTGTTATTTGTGTTATTTTCCTTGCTACTTGCACCTTCATCCTTGCTTAGTCTTCGTCTCTTGTTGTAGGTTTCTTTTCACTATGGGCGTTGCCTTCTTGCAACTATGGCACCCTATTTGGTGTCTTTAGACACCTTGAATGAGATAACTTTGAGCCCTTAGTTGGCTCTTTTTCCTTCACTTCGTAGCTTCTTCTTTAAACTTGATAATACTACCACTAATGACTGCAACCTTTGTGCCTCTTTGGTGTCTTAAGACACTTCAACTTTTGTCTTCCTTTTGCTACTTTAGAGAAGACAAATATGGTGCTATTATAAACTAGAAATAAATTTGTTTTAAGCTAGGATAAAGTACCTTTATTGCACCAAAATTTTGAGATCTTTTTAGTCTCCTTTTGTAGCTTCCCTTCTTGTCTTTAGTATGGTGGCACCTTCTCTATTTCTTGGTGGTTGTAGTGCTCCTTTGGCGGCTTCTCTTCACCAAGACTTGCTGCAACTTTACCTGTGTTTAATGGTGTCTTTTGACACTCTAACTCAACCTTATTCTTATGCACTATTCTTCCTTCTCTTGCTTAATATCAATGCACTTTGATAGCTCTTAGAAATAACTTGTATTAAGCACTATCTATTTCTCCTTATTGCTCCTTTTAAGCAACTTATAACACTAACTTGTGTTGATGTATTTTGCAGGTTTCAAGATGATAATGCTACCTCCTTACTTAACTTGAAAACCTTTAAACTCAAACTCCTTATTGCTACCTTTAATAACTTTAATATGGTGTTTTCAAGGAACTTAAATAATACTTGAATAAGAAACTTTAATAACACCAATTATCAAACCTTATTTTGACCTCCTTGTAGCAATCTTGCTTGGTGATTTGGTTCACCTGTTTGCTGCCCTAGATTTGTAAACTTTGTAGCTTCAACTCCTTGTGCTTTGCTGCTCTAAACTCCTCTATTTTGCAGCTTCCAATGCTACCTATTTTCCTTCAACTTGTTGTTCTAGGACCCTAGAATTTGCAGCTATTAGTGTTGCCCAAATTGTTGCCCTTAACTCTAAAATTTTTAGATTCTAACGCAGCTAATTTCTCCTTCGATATGTTGTCCTTAATATCTTGAATTTGGTAGGAAACTCCTCCAATTCATAACTATCTTTACCTCTTCTAATGTTGCCCAATAATCTCTTGAACTTATGCTGCAAAAACAACAATCTCTTCTTCCACAAATCAGCCTTCAAGCCTTCAATGGCAATCTTCAAATTTCTCAAATTTGGTGGCTTCTTCTAGCTCCTTTCTCCTTCAACCTCCTTGTTGAATTCTGACTTCAATATTGGCCTATTTGTTGGCCTTCTTCTCAAGAATCTGAATGTCTTGAGGTCTTCGTAAAATCTCTTCCAAAATTTGGCAAACTTCTTGCCAAATCCTTCTTCCTTTTTGGGCTTGTTGTTGGATGGCAATAATTGTCCCAAATCCTTTTATCAGGAACTTCTCCTTGCTATAAATCTTCTCCAATGGGCTTTCCTAGCCTTCTCCTTATTTCTCCTTCCAACTTTTCTTGAGACCTCTTCTCTTGGGTCTTTAATTTTTACAACTTCTAAAATCTTCAATAGGACTTTTCCTAGTCCTTTATCTTCAATCTTCAATCTTCCAAATCTGGAAGTTCTTCAATGGGACCTTTCTCTTGGGTCTCCTCCTTCTAGAGCTGCTTTCTTCTTCTTTCACTCTACAATCTGTAGTCTTCAATCTTCTATGGAAACCTCCTTCTTGGGCCTCCTTGATCTCCAATCTCCAATCTTCTTCGAGACTCTTTTCCTTGAGTCTCTTCTTCCTTCAATCTTCAATAAGGCTCCTTTGGCCTTTTTTCACTCTTCTCAATCTTCAATCTTCTTCTTTCTTCCTCCAATCTTCAATCTTCAGCTTGTTGCTTCAAGTACTGGATAGATTCCAAAGAAGATATTCTTCCTAGCTCTTGTAGGAAGCTTCTCAACTTTCTTTGAATCAACATTTTTTGCAACAAAGTATTAGAAAAATTGTAATGGAAAATATTTAAATCTAGAGATAATGAATCTTCACTAGTTGATTTGTCAATCTAGTGGAATCAATGTTGAGTCCTAGTCTTCACGAGTTTTTCTACAACTCTATGGAAAGACTCTAGCCAAAATGCAATTTTAAAAATTCTAAAAATGAGATTTCCTATCTCCTCTCAATCTCTCTTGTGGATCTCTCTATTTCCTATCAATCTACCTTGTGCTCTGATACCACTATTAGCTTTTGATGATATATATTTAAGGAAATGCAACCACAAGATCTAAAATGAGCAAGCAATGTTAACTATATGATAATGGCAATATAATATGCAGGAAAAATATATGAGAAACTTCTGCAATAACTCAAAAAATAGCCATTAATGAAAGCTCATAAAAATAGTACAATGTAATATAATGGAGGTCTCAAACACTCCAAAAATTCATGCAAGATCTACATTGTATCTACTTTCCTATTCTATATGCTTCTCTCTACCATCCTCTATGATCCTCTACTTCACTCTATCAAAGGCCTATATATAGGGAGATATGTCCCTTGGCCTTTCATCTACCCATGACTCTTCATCTTCCTATCCTATGACTCATGTACATGTGGACTACATGCACATTTACATCATTGCACATTCTAACACTTGTGCATTTATTACATTGCATAAAGTAAATACTCAAACCTTAATCTAAGATAAACTCCTAATCTAAAGATGTACCCAAGGTGGTACATTGGCATGTACCAAATAATGTAATATATTCCAACACTTTCATCATACAATACAACCTCCTCACAAAGAAGATCCCTTCACATCATTTCAAAATATTATCTTCACTTTCACCAAGGATCAACCACACAACCTCATGCATTGATAAGCAAGATATTGACCTTTGGTCTACAGCCCACAATAAATAAAACTTCACCTACAACAAATCAATATAATCTATCTCACAAATACATGCCCTACAAACATACCATATTTTTCTTAGCAACACTTATGCCCTCAAAATGGATAATATTCCTCCATTTAAATTAGAATTTTAATAAAATGGAGTTAAAATAGATGATATATTTGACACAAAAAATAGGTACCACTAAAGTATAGAAATAGTACCCCCTCTAAAATATTGTAGAGAATCTAGATAAAGTAATGGTTCATCCATATGTATAATAGTTTGCCCTATACAACTTATTTTTCTAATGAAACATAATAAATTATCCTCTCTCACCTATGCATAATATACGTTGTTAGACCATTTTTACTATTTTATAAATTGGTTTGAAGGTATTTGCAATGCACTAAAGTTTACCCATAATTTTATGGTGTTTGGGAACAATAAGATTTTTAGTTGTTTTACTAATTCAAATAATATGTGGATCATTCTTTAATCACTACTATATCAATCCTCAAGTTTTATAAGTAGACAACTAAAGAAGACGAATAAGTACAAAACTTTTAGGAAATTATTATCATAATAAATTGAGTGGTTACAACCACTCAATGTAGGATTCATAAGTGAATTGTTAGTTGTGGGTGGTTACAATTTTTTGTCTTTAACAAGTTGTTATGCCATATTGTAAAATAGCTTATGTATTTAAATAACCTCTAATCAATGAAGAGATCATTGAATAATTTCACAATCAATGGTATCAAAGAAAAAAATCAAAGAAAGAGTCAACTCTCCTAATCCATTCAGTCTTGATGCCTTTGTGAGAAAGATCACTAGGACTTCCTCTTGCTTTGATATGGATCAACTTTAAAGCACTCCATTAACAAATCATGATAACATACTAGGCTCATGGTGAATAATTTTTATTCTACCCAATATAAATTTAACACCCATATAATCATTATTGGTCATTTAAAGCACACATAAAGTAGTCTTGAAGTGAATTCAAATCATGTACGACATCTTGCACTTGTAGTACATGATGATCCAATAGGGCATGAATGCACCCACGCTAGTCTTGTACTCAAAGTAATAGAAATAAACCTTTATGTTGATGCTTTTAAGATTTGTACAATTCTTAAAGGATTGGATGACACACTTACCCTTGATCGTGTCCTCTTGCTTGTATTAGGATTGTTCAAGGAAAAAGTAGAATTAGAAGTAGAGCTTCCCAATCCTACCATTGATTTTATGCTATGCTTATACCATTTTATCCCAAAGTGTCCAAATATTCCATCGCTAATCAAAACTAGCTATTTGCTTGATCTAGTTGGATGTCCTTCAATAGACTCACACTTTCTACATAAATGGGCACTTGGATGGTGAATTTTCCATACACAAATATCCAATTCTAAGAGTCTCAAGCATTAGATTTATGAGAATGGTGTTAACTAGTCTAGGGTCCAACACACTATCACCATATTTTTCCTTAATTAGGTGTTGGATCCAACCCACCAAATCCTTGACAAACCCATTAGGGAACTTTTCCATCAAAGCCATTCTACCTATGACCAACTCCATCAATACAACCAAGATCATCAAAGCCATTTGTTTTGTGTTATTTTTTGCCAATTTTGAGGCATAGATGTTTTGGAATCCATTATGTTTAGTTTTTGTTGGCCTGATCAAAAGTTGGTGCAAGTTATTTTATATATTTTTTAGTTGTATTGACTAAGGGCTTTGATAATGAATTGCAAGACGTTGCAAGAAAGATAGAAAACCAGTGCAATGAGAGGAGATACCTTGAGAAGAAAATAGGCTATAAAGACCTCAAGTAAGAATTGTACTTTTGTTTTAGAGCATCCAAGTCATTGTACCAAGATACTTATATGAGGAAAATAATATTTGAATTGGGTTCAGCTCTATCAAGATACAATATTGAGTCACCATAAAGGTATTTTAAAAAACATAGTTTAAATATTTGCTAATGGATTTAGTTAGATTTTTAGCTTCCACGGTATACAAAACTATTGGTGCGAGATCTAGCACCTGAAGGTTGCACACGCCCTACAAACCTTGACCAACATTGAACGGTCATGGGATCGAGTGGGATTTGCAGTCAATATTTGGAAAAGTTCGGTTCCTCAATTCCTACCTACCTACGTCTAGAGGGGGAAAAGAAAAAGGGAAAGAAAACAAAAGAGAGGTCATAGCTAGAACTGAAGAGGCTAGGTATAGTTGCATTAAGACACATGCACCCATAACATTACGGGTGGAAATACAAGCATCCTACCTAACATATCAGCCAATCATATCCTCACTTATCATTCAACATAATGGGTCGAAAGTGAATTCAAGAACCATCGGATGGGTGCATGAAATCTAGGATGTAAAATTAAAGCAGGTCCACCCGACTAGCCTAAATAGGCATAAACCCCAACCCAATACGAATGCAAATTTCAAAACCACTAAGTAAAGCCCATGAAATCTAGATATTAGAATTAAATGAGATTACTCAGATAGCCATAGCATAAATAAGCATTTTAAATTAAACACAAAGGCGTAAATACCAAATTGGAGACCAGATAGTAGGATACTTATATTCACAAAATGATGAAGAGCATTACATATGAATTATAATGGCTAAAGAGTCATGCTCTGGGATGTCTAACATCCTAGTATTTATAATATTCTTTACAATGAATTCAAACTACATGTATTATTGGTGTTAGGCAAGAAGACATTGCTAAAGCGAATAGGTGCTCAATAGGTACTCTACTCCTTGGAAGAATGGTAGCTATCTAGAAGGGTTTAGGAACTTCTGCATGAATCTAGTACCTTGATCATTTTGACATTCTGGTAAATTTTTAAATTCTCATCTACTTTACCCCTTCAACTAGTCGATGATCCTTCAATTAGGTGGATGAACAACTACAATTGATTACCTTGGGAGTCGCATATTTTAAATCACCATATTTGCACCCATGGATCGTTCATACTTAGGAAGTTACGTTCATTAATACATTTCCCTTGATATTCCTAATGTCGATGGTGATTCTAGTATTAGACGTACATTCTAGCTTGCTCCTTTACTCGTCAACTTCCCATACTTTCACCCATCACGATATTATAAAAGGGGTGGGTAATAGGGTTGTAATTATCTCAGGTTTTGTGTTTCAAAATTCTGCCTTCTTAGAAGGCTTGCTTTCCCATGAACCCCATACCATGGTATCTGAGCACTTTTAATGTAGAGTAGGCCCCTAGGGTCTATATTTCTTGCTAAGATTTGCCTAGTATATTATTTACGTATGGGCAGGGATTTGGGAGATGTTTTCCCCACTAACGTCCCAAATTTCCACCCTCCCAATAGGCAAGGATTTGAAATAGTTTTGCCCTCCTTGTTGTCCCAAAGTTCTTCCCTCTAATAGGTAAGGATTTGAAATAGTTTTACCCTATCCTAAATTTTTGCCCAGGAGCAGCTCCTGAGATTTTTCCCAATCAATTATTTGCCCATCCTTAGAGAATCTTCAACTTTCTTGGTGGACCTTCAAAATTATTTCTTACTCAACTTACCCAGATCTTATGCCCGTCTATCATTTGTTTCCACCCATCAATGCTAACTATCTTCATCTTCCGCTCAACCACTAATGCTTCAAAAAAATTCCAATATTATAGAACATCATCTTTTATATACAAAGGAGAAGAGTGGGTGATGGGGAGGTGCAAAATTTTACCCACACTCCTAGTGACTCATAAGGGCTTTTTACTTGTGAAAAAGCAAAACCCAAAAAGCTACACCTTGAAACACTCACAAAAAATGAATAAGGGTATAGAGAGGGCACACACAATGACAACCAATAAAGGATTCCAGATAAAGGAGGAAGGTGGATAAAGGTGAAAGGAAAACAAGTCAAAACAAGGTAGAAGGGAAGAAAAGAAGTGGGACCACAAGTGGAAACAGTAAGCAAAACCATAGAAAGATAATAAGATGGAATTAGGGAGGTGAGGGAAACACATAAAAAAAGAGAGGCAAGAAGACAATGATAACTAACTGAAGAGGATAATGACAACAAGTAATGGAGGAAAAGAAAGGAAGGAATGGATGCAAAAAAGTAACAAAAACAAAAGGGAAGGTAATTCAGGGGACACCCCCATAGATTGCATCCTCATAAACATACCCCACTAGAGACCAAGGCCCATTCAAGAATAGTTAGAATACCAAGAGTATTTACCAGTCCTAATGCAACACTTCTTTCTGATGTAATCAAGCAAGATCCTCATTTTATCATTACCACTCCTCTAGGAAATCTTCAGTCGCACCATCATTCTCAACTTCACAACACATACTGCTATTACCTTTTTGGGGTACTATTTATAGATTAGTTTTCCCATTTGATCGAGGAGTGGACACTGCTCTCAAAATATTTGGTTTGACGTGAGTGATTTGGGTGGATTCACATATTTCCCATCTATTTGTAATCATGCAATGTCATGCTTGTTACTGGCACATGCAATGGATGTCATTTCTAGACATTGCTTGAAATGATATCTGAATCTGAGGCCTTGATCCATTGGGTAATGGGGTGACATCAACAAAAAAAAAGGAAAAACATAAAAAATGAGGGGAAGTACTTCAATATCAATGCATATTTTGGAAGCTTCTCTTACATTTTTTATCCTGATTCACCTTGGCATAGATGATGCTATTTATTGCATGGCCAAATTGCCAGCTTATTTACACAAAACTGCAAGGCGATTGGCACACCGCAACCAATGACTCATTCTAGAAATTATCCAGTGAATTTACAGTGGCTAGACCAAATTGTACTAAAATTGAGGTATTCTTTGTAGTTCGGTTGACACTGCCCCAAAACTTTCCAAGTTGTTCTATATCCACAACTTGGTGAGCCATCATGCATACCAGTACCTATACAATTAATTATCAATACGATAATAAATCTTGCCACATGGGAGCTTCTCTCAGGTACTAGTTCATATGGCAAAAAACTCTAGTATCACCATTCTTTGGGATCCATATATTGTGTAATCCCTGCCATGTGCTCCTTCGATGTCCCTACAAAAGTATGATAGCAAGGCTTATCTAGTAGCAACCCTACTACTAGGATCTCCTCAGAAATCATATTTTGATTTGCCAAGCTCTCTGGGTATGGTTTAGTTCTTGCTCAGTGCACTCCTAGATACAAAAAATGTGTAAATATATACCCTTTTTTAAGGTGGAATCCATAATTTAGACCTTCTATTGATCTAGATCCTCTGATCACTGGAGAAAATTACAAGTAATGAAGTTGTTCACTAGGAATGTGCTCACATTTTCTTTGTGTAAGCCTAGGAGAGGATTCACTCTTTGTTCTTCACATAGTTGTATCCCTGGCTCCTACATAGCTTCATATGGTAGCCATTGTGGGTATTGTGAAGTAGAAAATGGGGCATAAACGACCGAATAAAGGAGTGAAATTTCTTGAAGGTACCTTTCCTTCTTGAAGCAAGATTCGCTCAGCCTGCAAAGCCTCTTGAAATATTGGAGGGAATATTTTTTCCCTAGAGTGATGCAGTAGGAGACTTATATCTAAACTGAAGGCTTGAAAATAATACAGGTAGGCTTGGGTGGGGGACGATTGGTATTAAAATGAAATTCTTTCCTAGATCCTCTTGAATTATACATTGAAGTTTATGATGCACTCAAAAGAGACCCTCTTGATGAATGAGAAATACATCAACATATGGAAAGGATCCGTAGAGACATCAAATGTGTCAAAAAGAGCTCCCACTAAATTTGCCTATGAGCACATACTTTTTTGCTCAAGAGATCGGTACCACAATAATGTCCTCCCTTCAAGAGACAAGACCAAAATTTTGATCATGATATCTTCATGAGTAATGCAATGGAGGATCATCAAAGCAGCAACACCTTCAAGGTGCTCCTAAGTAGTTCCTCAGTGCCATCATATCTTATCAGGGTCTTTAGGGAACTTTTAGGAATATCATGTCAACATTGGAGATTGAGTGGACCAGGATCATCCCATCGAGGGTAGAATTTTTAAGCCATTATGGCACTGGCCTTCAAAAATATAGACTCTTTCTTTGGATTCAGAGTCACCAAATGAGCATACTTTCTCCGCTAGTGAGGTCAATATTACTCATAAAATCTTGAGTCCTCTAGGATATTTGGAACTTACAAAACATATAAGAGGTAATCAATCTCAGTATCTAGATTTTTTTGCTTAAAGGAATCGCCAGGTGATTTGACCAAATTTGGGTAAACTAGAGTATCACCGAACTCTGATTTCCTTGAAGAACAAGATCTTTTGAGTCCCTAGTAGAGTCATCAAAAACTATTGGCGTGAGATCCAACACCTGGGTTTGCACATGCCCTACAAACCTTGACCAATATTGAATGACCATGGGGTTGGGAGGGCTTCATGGTCGATATTCAAAGAAGGTTGATTCCTCAAGTCCTACCTACCTATGCTTGGAAGGGAGAAAATAGAAAGGGAAATAAAATTAAAGGGAGGCCATAGCTAGAACTCACAAGGATGGAAATATTTACATCAACACACATGCACCCATAATATAATGGGCAAAAATGCAAGCATCCTACCTAACAGATCAACCAATAATATCCTCACTTATCATTCAGCACAATGGGTTGAAAGTAAATTTTATAACTAGCAGATGGGTGCATGAAATCGAGGATGTAGAATTAAAGTACATTCATCCAACTACCCTAAGTAGAAATAAATCCCAATCCAATATGAATACGAATTCTAGAACCACTAAGTAAAGCCCACAAAATCCAAATAGTAAAATTAAATGAGATTACTCAGATAGCCATACCAAAAATAAGCATTTTGAATTAAACACAAAGGTGTAAATACCAAATTGGAGATCATATAGTAGGATACTTATATTCACAAAATGATGAAGAGCATTACATATGAATTAAAATGGTTAAAGAGTCGTGCTCTAGGATGTCTAACATCCCATTATTTATAATATTCTTTACAATGAATTCAAACTACATGCATTAATGGCATTAGGTAGAAAGGCATTACTAAAGTGGATAGGTGATCAATAGGTACTCTAATCCTTGGAAGAATGGTGGTTGTTCAAAAGGTTTTAGGCACTTCTACATGAATCTGGGCCCTCAATCATTCTGATATTTTGGTTGAGTTTTTAAATTCTCATCTACTTTACCCCTTCAACTAGTCGGTGGTCCTTCAGTTAGGTGGATGAATTACTGGAATTGATTACCTTGGGAGCCATGTATTTCAAATCACCATATTTGCACCCATGGACCATTCATACTTGGGAAATTAGGGTCATAAATATATTTTCCTTGATATTTTTAATGTCGATGATGATTTTGGTATTGGGTGGATGTTCCAGCTTGCTCTCTTACTCGTCAGCTTTCCATACTTTTGTCCATCATGACATTATAAAAGGTGCGGGTAATCAGGTTGGAATTCCCCTTAATCTCGTGTTTTAAAATTTTTCTTTCTTAGAAGGCTTCCTTTCCCATGAACCCCATGCCTTGGTAGGTAGGTGCTTCTGATTTAGGGTGGGCCCCTAGGGTCTATCTTTCTTGCTAAGATTCACCTAGTATATTGTTTATGTTCGGGAGGGGATTTGGGATATGTCTACCCCATTGACATTCCAAAGTTTTACCCTCTTAACAAGCGGGGATTTAAAATAGTTTTGCCCTTCTTATTATCTCAAAGTTCCACCTTTTTATAGGTGGGGATTTAAATAGTTTCGTCCTCTTTGTTGTTCCAAAGTTCTACCCAAGGGCAGCTCCTGAGCTTCCGCTAGATCAATTCTTCACTTGTCCTTAGAGAATATTTGACTTCCATGGTGGACCTTCAAAACTATTGCTTACTCAGCTAATCCAAATCTTTCGCTTGTCTCTCATTTTTTTTTGCCCATCAACAATAACTATCTTCATCTTCCACCCAACCACTAATGCTTCAAAATTTGGACAAACTTATAGAACATCATCTTTTATATACAAAGGAGAAGAGTGGGTGATGGGGAGGTGCAAAATTTCACCCACAAAACCCCAATATGATCATTTTTTTTTAGCAACAACATTCTTTATCCCATCAACCCTATGTGCATATTGAATAAAAACACATAAGTGTGGTAGTGCATGTCCAAGCTAGGCTTTCCCATCAAAATATTTAAACCTATCATGATAGTAGATTTGAATTTGATCTCCGTGGTAGAGATATTGGTAATATTCAACTTTATACCACTATACCAAGGGTGAATATAATAAGGATTGTAGGCTTGTATGCTCATATATATTTCATAGCCAATGAGGTAAATGAAATTTTAGCCATAGTTGGAGTTACTTCCTACCACTAACACTCATCCATCTAAAAGAACTATTGCAATAGAGAGGTATTCTCTAGGAGTTCTTATGGGAACCAAAAGCATGAACCTCTTCAACTAAACATTAATCCCACATTAACTCCATCATTTTGCTTCACATTAACAAATCAATGTTAAAAAAAATGAAAAATCAAAGACATGCAAATATTTTTGAAGGATAATATTGACTAGAATGTTTTACTGGAATAATATTTAATTTGAATGATATTTGGTGAGAAGTTGATTTTAAACTCCCCATACTTTTTTGCTTGGTGAGACATTATTGATTTCTCACAATTTGAGGCACTTATTATTTGTGAGTATAGGCTTATATATACTCGTTGGAAAAAAAATATTGAGGTTGATCTAGTGAAATTAAAATTTTCTAGTTTTTTAAAAATTGAATATGGATAGTAGTGCACCAAAGTTTCTACTAACCAATTCCCCACTATTGCAGGGAAATAATTAATCTACTTGGAAAACTAAACTTAAAACTCAATTTAATTTTTAGGAAGTGTGGGAAGTTGTATATGGGTCAACTACCCATCTTGAAATAGATGATGATGAACAATATAAGTTTGACAAAGCAGATAGGAAGGCTTGATTGATCATCATGTTTAACATCTCTGATGAAGTTAAACTATTCATTCATGGCTCAACCACATCAAAATATACATAGGAAAAGATCCAAAAAGTATTCAAGGCAAAGAACAAGATCTAAATATTGTTTTATTTAAAAATGATGAAAAATTCATTCCTAAGATGAATTGTAGAGTTGTGTGCATCACTACAAGCTTTGGGAGAAATGTTGTCTAATGACACATTTGTTCCTATTTTTGAGATCCCTCCCCTCAAAGTATAATGTATTTGTGGCAACCCTGAATTTCATTGATCTAACACCAACTTTTGAAAAATTAGTGAATCTACTTCAAAATAGAAGAATCATCTCATGCATTGCAAGATGAGGATCATATTCTCCTTTCATATCAAAAGGGAAAGCAACAAGATAAAATAGGTATAGGATCTCAATAACACTTTAACATTAAGAAAATAATTATTGTACATAGAAGACATATGTACTTTATGGAAAAATGGTCACACAATAAAAGAATATTGACATAATCCTTTCACAAATGGATCCTCTTCTCAAGCAAAGTTCCCACAGTAGAAAAAGTCATCAAATGAAAATAAAAATTTAAATTGGAAAAGGAAGACATAATATCAACGACATGGTAATTTTGTTGAATATGCCCACTTAAGAGAAGAAGAGTATGACAACTCTAGATAATAAAAGTATGTATATGTTGCTTATGATCAACCAAGTCATCCTAATGATATTTGGTATGTTGACTCTAGAGCAACCAAATATATGATCGATCAAAAAGAGTACTTCTAGACTCTAGACTATTTTAGTTATACATGATAGGTATCCCTAGGTGATGACACATCATATGACAACAAAGGCATATGTGATGCCAATTTAAGACTTGGATCACACATATACAAAATAATAAAATTCTTGTATATTCCAAGACTCACTAAGAATCTACTTCTTGTCAACCAATTACTCAGCCATAATTCGAAGGTTGAGTTTGACAAATGATAGGAATGTAAGGTATCTCTCATTCATGAAAAGCCTAGAAATTTTATTATTGTTACACATGGTAAAGGAATAGGGAAAATGTTTGAGCTTCATATAATAAATCATGACAGTCAGGCATTAATTATGAAATCTAATATTTTTAAATCACTTTAGAATCAATGATATGATCATTTGAGTTTTGGCCATCTTATTGCACTTCAAAAAAGTAAACGGTCTAAGGTATTCCTTCCTTGAAAAGTCTACTCAAATTTATCTTTGTTGCTTAGTTGGAAAGCAACATCAAGCTCCGTTTGGTTCTTCACGATCTCGAGTCAAATAACCTCTCAATCTATTTTATAATGATTTTTGGACACCCATGGCTCCATGTTATAATGGATCCTAATATTTTCAACTCTTTTTTATGATCATACTTTTAAAATATGGGTTTTTTCTTGCATAACAAGGATGAATCCTTTTACTTCTTCAAATATTTTAAGGCTCAAGTTCAAACATTCACGAGTTGTTGGATCCATGTACTCTACTTAGATCAAGAAGGGAGTTTACAAACAATGAGTTTTCTACTTTCTTGAAGAAATGTGGTATTCATTAGCAATTGACAACTTGCACACAATAATAGAATAGTGTTGTTGAATGTCATAATAGAACCATCATGAGAATGGTTTGTTGCATGTTGAAAGATTCTCAATTTGCACCTTATTTTTGGGTTGCATGTTGAAAGATTCTCAACTTGCACCTTATGTTTGGGTAGAAATAATACATATTGTGATTTACTTGCTTAAATGTGCCCCCACTACAACACTTGATCATATCACTCCTACAAAAGCATAAACCGGATACAATCAATCAATCTTTCATCTTTGTGTTTTTGGTTGTACAACATATATCCACATCCCAAAGGAGGAAAGACAAAAATTAAAGAAACAGTCTCATCAATGCATTCTATTAGGTTATAATTATGAATCAAAATCCTATAGATTATTTAACTCACCTACCAAGAAATTGTATATTGGCCAGGATGCCATTTTTTATGAGAACAATAATCCACTCTAATCTTCTCCATAGGAATCTTATTCTAATTCTACTTGCGTAATACTTTATAGTGATAAATAATATGAAGAAGATGTTAATAAGGAAGTGTTGGGGGCTAGGTATGATCCCTTGCACCCCCTGAGTGCCACGAACCTTGCAATTGCGGTTTGACCCATGGTCTTGTTGAGCAGGTATATCTAGTGCATAATGCCTCATGATAGGGGGTGCCAATCCAAGGAATTTTGGGAAAACATGGGATGTGGATCCCATTAGACAACCTCTAGGGATTTTTACCCAAGTTCGAATCCTTGCTTTTGGAGATGATCTTCAGTGTTCATCTTTATTTTCACTACATTGACCTACTCTAATTAATTGCTCCAAGAAAAAGGGAAAATGAAGGAAAATAGGAAACAATCCAAAAAGTAAATTGCAAAAATTAAAAACTACTTAACCAATATAAGGGTCATGATGTTTCAAAGAGAAAACAATTTCCATATTACAACTCAGTAGGATGAATAAACACATGAACCAATAAATACATCAAATTGAACACAAATTTGACCTTACAATCATGCCATATGTGTATAACCAAAAGAGTCTTGATGGCCTGTACATATAGCTGGCCTAATACTTGAGTCCATAATGAGAAATAAAATGGAAAAGGGAGATAGAAGATGACACAAGTCAGATTCTGGCCTATGGGGACTATTATTTACAAAATTTACAAGAAAATTTTAAAAATTACCCCCAAAATGGGTATGGACGAGCATCGATGTCAGCTTTGGTTATAGGACCAAGAACATTGCATTGCATTAAATTTTGGGGAGTTTGGATCTATTTGGGATCAAATAACCATAAATTCCTCCATGGATCACATGGTCATCTTTCTAAAGGGGTCATTAATGTACCCACGTTCCTTAATGGAGATTCAAGCTCAGTTGTTGGCTTGGGTAGACGGGGTCTATTTTGGTGGTCACGACGTAGTGTCCCCTTGGATTCCAACTCAACTTTGGTGATTTTATTTTTTTTTATATTAGCTCTCCAAAATTTGATAGGTATTTGGGAATGGGTATCCCTTTCAAAATTTTGATTTCTCCGATGGACCTTCCCTTGGTGCTTTTGGTTAGGCCCAAGTCTAGTAGTCACTGTTGGTGTTGCCCCACTTCTATTGTTTTTTGGAATTTACATTATTTAGTACATGCTAATGTACCACCTTGGGTACATATTTATATTAGGAGTGTGTCTTAGATTAGGGTTTGAGTATTTACTTTATGCAATGTAATAAATGTAAAATTGTTGTTAGAATCAACAAAGTATTAATGATATAAATGTGCATGTTGTCCATGTGCACGAGTCCATAGAATAGGAAGGTGAAGAGTCATAGGAATATGGGAGGCCAAGATTCACATCTCATTATATATAGGCCTTTGTGAGAAACATTTGTGAGGTATAATGTAGAGGTGTAGTAGAGAATAATGTAGGTACAATGTAGAGCATGCATGAAGTATGGAGAGTTAGAGATCTCCATTTTGTATCAATATACAATTTTTGTGAGCTTTCGTTAATGGTAGTTTTATGGATAGTTACAAAAGTTTCTTATGAGTTTTACATTCTTAGTATATTGCCATTATCCTATATTTAATATTGCATGCTCATTTTAGACCTTGTGGTTGTTTTTCATTAAGTATTTAGTATTCACTAATGCTTGCTTTATAAACTTCTCCATCATCCCATGTCACTAAGGTCTACTCTAGTGCTCTTGTTTTATGTACTAGGGGATTCTTTGGTGGTAGGTTTTATATGGTTGGACCTAGTATTTCAAAAAATTGTTCTAAAATATGAGAAGAGGCATTGGACAGGTGGCCTGTTGGAGTAATTTGTAGTCTAGGTAGTAGGAATTTAGGTAGTAGCATCACCAACTATAAGGATCTCCTATGTAATTCTTCTGGGTTGGGACCATATCTCTTACTAAATTATTGGGAGTCAATTGCATGGGGACTAGGATAGGTATCATTTACCTTCTAATACTTTGTAAAGGACTGAATTCTCTACCAAGAGGAGTGTATCTCTGACATCCATTCAATGGAATCCAGTATTCTTGATTGTTATAATGAAAAAGGGGATGAGGGTGATTCTAGTAGCCAAACCTTTGGAAATTCTATTGAAATTTGAGGTATATTATTCCATTGCTCATATCTCTCATAGAATTTTGTAATTTTTCCATTTTTGAGGATTGCAAGACTAGGGAGATAGTGGTGGTGGGAGACGATGATATTGATGAAGGAAGTTGGCCAAATACTAAGGCTAGTTAGAAGGTGGTTGGTTCGATAATAGGAGGGGTTGGTACGATGGTTGAACATCTCGAAAAAGTGGGGTAGGTGGCTTAGGGGCTAACCTTCCAATCTAGAAGAGATCTCTTTTAGCTTGAGTAGCTATTCCATAGGTTATTGGTAATGAGTTGTTCCCTAGGTTTTCACCATCATGGCTATTTTAGAATTGATTACTTTGAACTAGTAGATAAACCCATAGTCAGTATAGGCTAGATTTATTTTGGGATCCTTTGTTAGGTATTTTGTAATATGGGGTTGAAATCATCCATGACTTCCATATGGACCCTTTTAATGATCTCTAGTTATTCTAACAATGACACCCCATCTATCTTCTCTATGAATCCATCGATAAGTTGGTTCAGGAGATGGTCCTCAACAGTGATAGATTTTAGAGTGAGAGAGACATACCAGCCCTCTTCTTTTTCCTTAAGAGATACTGCTAAAAGTCTTAGGAAAATATCTTATTCTCTAATATTGTACAATGCATATAGATTGACCATGTGCTAAAGATATTCTATTAGAGTTGTCATGTCTTCTCTAGTGAAATATGACAAGGACTTAACCACAAACATCAAGACTTGGGTCATTGTAGCTAGTACTACTAGCAATCACAAAGGACCTCTATTATTCTAAGGTAGGAGTATCCTTTAATTTTGGTTTGTTGGGACAACCATCCTTTGTCATCAATGTCTCTGCTGATTGTTGAGATTTAGAGGGAGGAGCAACTAAGGATTTTTCTTGTTGTTGATCTAGTGGTAGGCCTCGTGCTTATATAACTTAAATCAACCTTTACCCACCTTTTTTGGGCTATTTTCTTTGTCCTATAGTGAATTCTTGGTACTTTCAAAATATTCCTTGAGTAAAATCTTAAGCGAGGAGGAAAAATTAGGCAAGCAAGAGATAGAACATCAAATAAAGCAAGGGAAAAAGTTTTGATTAGATAAGATCTGATAATAAAAATACAAAAGGACCTGAAATATCAGTAGATAAAACTCCCGATCAAGATATAGAGCAAAAAGTATCGATGTAGTCTTGAGGTCAGATAAAATTTCCTAGATTAGAAGATGATGAGTATGCCAAAGTTAGATGATAAATACCAATGATATTTGGCACCCATATCCCAAATCCAAGGTCATGATCTTGGATTCGGTACATAGTGCTAAGATGTATAGTATTCTAAAACAAATAGTTCTCTTCTATAAAGAATACGTGGCAACCCAAGGAAGTAGTTGACACATTAAAAGCAAAAGTGATGAGATCCATATTGGGAGAAAGCCTCAATCCAAGTGATTTTAATTTCCCATAAATCCCAAAAAGGAGGTAAATGGCAGTAACCGAGACAAGGGAGCATCCAAAGACTTATAAAGTGTAGCATTGATGATTCTAAATCTGAAGATCTTAAAATGACAAGTCTAGTCAAGACATTATATGATGCATATAAGAACAATCATTTTGAAATATTTACACAATTTTGGAGGGAAACTCCCCTTGATTATAATATATAAATAGAAGTAGTCTTAACTTTTTAAAGGATCTACAAGTTTGTAATTGTGTACTTTTGTAGGCTTTCATTTCATTTCTCTCTGTAAAAACAATTGTGGCTCTTGAGCATCTTGTGGAAAATCTAAAACCGCTACTTCTAGCATAATCTATGTAAGAGCTTGCTTGCATTTATATATACATGGAAGCTTGTGTCTATTTTTTTACATTTTACTATAGATCTGTTGTTGTGTATGTGTATGTAATTGTGATTTTTTCTTGAACAAAATATTTTATTAAGTGTATGTATGTATGAGGCACCTGCATC
Organism: Wollemia nobilis; assembly: GCA_028583015.1. Taxonomy (NCBI): domain Eukaryota; kingdom Viridiplantae; phylum Streptophyta; class Pinopsida; order Araucariales; family Araucariaceae; genus Wollemia; species Wollemia nobilis. The sequence goes on from JAQPPZ010016599.1 coordinate 2,712,945, forward strand.
TATTTTTGGATTGAGTCACTTACTAGTTTGTCTCTGCTATGGGACCTACCTACTCATGCATGCTTAGAATTGATATTCTCAATTGCACTTCATTGTGTTAAGGAGAGGAAGCATTCACTGCTGGCACATAGTGTTCAATCTTGCATTTTACAGGAAGATCTTAGCAAACCTATTGGTGCATCAACCCATTTTCTTTTTGTTGTTGAGTTTGCTTTTATTTCCTTTGCTTTCTCACACCCTTTCCTCTTTGCTGAGAAACTAACACCTTGAATATCATATCCTAACAAGGATTCAACCTTGTAAAAAACTCTCAAAGTTCCCCTATTGAGCCAAACCTCATACTCTAGGTTGTAGCCCATTGCGTCGCTCTGTGCGAGGCATGATTATCTTTGGTGAGGACAATCAAAGACAAAAATAGTTTAATGGCACATTTGATGGGACCTTAGTGATATATCATTGGTTCCAAAATCACAACAAGGAGTAGGGTTCATACTTGGTGAGGGTCTTCATCTATTATTTCTTTTTGAATCACCTCTTTCTCACTTGGTGATTTTGCTCTAGAACAAACACCAAAAGAAGTTGTTAAAGATATTAGATCGAAGTTCAGGTGAAGGTCTCTATATATGAGCTTTCTAAAAGTAAGAATTTGTATTCACCTGGTGACTCCACTACATACAAAAGAATCCAAAATATCCAAGCATGGTTGCCCTACCATCCAAATTATATTTTTTTATAAGCGATAGAAGCCTGTTGTGACTTCCAAAACCACTAATTATTTGGAGTAAGCTTCTAGAATCACTGTTGGGAATCTTACTACAATATATTGGTAAAGGACCATCAACCCCACTATAAAATCTATAAGATATGGTCTTCATCTATCAAACACACTATGTCATAGAGCAAGATGTGGCTCTCAAACTGCTAGTGGTCTCGCTAAAAGGTGAGGCTCGATAGAGGTATGCCTCCCTTTACCCACACTCCATTGTTGATTGGGACTAACTTGCTACTCTCCTAATAGGAGGGTTTAAGAAAAGACAAATAAAGTAGAGGCCTATATATATCAATAAGGGGATCAAGCTAATGATCAAGACCAATGAAGAACCTTAGCATCAACTTCATTGCAACCAGAACCTGAGATCTTTGTTGAGAAGGCTATTATCGACTAGGAAGATAACAAGGAGGAACATGTTGTCGATTTTCATCCATATCAAACATGCATATCTTTCAGATTATCCATAGAGAAAAATCTCAATCAATAATGACTATCTTAAACCTGGGCCTAAACCTCAGTGCTCAAGGGAAATATGAAGTGATCATGGTAAAAAACAACTTGACTAACTCAAAAGGTTGGATAGATGATGTGGAAAAAATCAAAAGATAGGTAGGAGAATATCAAGGTTAACATGTGATTGACTATGACCCCAAAAACCTTTAGTAGATCACTAGGTAATATTTAGACTACCTAAAATAAATTACAAAGGAGCCATAGAAAAGTGAGGGGTTACCCATGCTAGGACTTAAAGACCATTTTAGCTTGGGGATTTATCACTCACCAAGGTAGACTAGCCAAGAGCCTTGGGAAATATCAAGTCAGATGTTCAAAAGAATGAACACATAAGAGTGGCAAAAGTTTGGGTCACTATGGTCTGTACATTGGAAATTTTAGTGAAGGGACTGTATGGAAAGTTGTTGGTGTAAGGAATGCACCAAAATTTTGTGTTGTAAATAGCCAACTATTATGAATAAAGCTAATAAATTTGTGGTGGCATAAAAAATAGGAGTATGGATTTGAATGTTCAATAAATTCACTGGGAGGATTTAAAAAGTGCTACACAAATCAAAGGAGAAGAAATATTGCCAAGAAAAATTAAATCAAAGAAGAACAATTAAAAGCTCTCACAACAAAAGCTTGAGCTCAACAAATATTAAAGGAAGAAAGGACTCCATGCATGTTTCAGAACACCCAAATATAGATCTGATCCACCAATTGGAGTACTCCTAATTTTACGAGAAGGTTGTAGAGATCTTAAGACTGCTTTTACTTCCTTTCTTATTCTTGACTTCATGCTCAATGGACAAGACAACTTTTATTTTTGGAATATTTGTCTTCATCAAGATTAAGATCCCCTATGAGTCACCAAAACTGTAGTGAATTCTCACTACACTCAAAATTTTCCTTGAGTAAAATCTTAAGTGGGGAGGAATAAGCAGGGAAGTGGGAGATAGAACATTGGATAAAGCAGGGTGGAAAGTGTAGAGGGGGAAAACTGTACTACCGCATACAATTCCCAACAAAAGGCTGGATTCGCAAGGAGGGAACCTTTTGTGGGGTGAACCGCGGGGGTATGTTGTACTCTACACTCGGTTCTAGGGGGATGGGTTCACCAGGAATGGTTTTAGGACTCGCTCCAAGTCCTCAGGATATTCAAGAATGTTTGATGTATTCAATTTTAAGAAAAACACCTAAGTTTAGCCTTTCTAGTTCTAAACTAGGAAAGATAAATGACAATGCAGAAAATAGAGTATGACAGCTGAAAATAGAATGCAAGCATACAAGAGCTAGCCTAATATGATTCTTTATTTTGGATGCTCACTAACCTAGGGTTTATTCCAGAAAACCTTTAAAGCAGAAACATACAAAATAAATGCACAAAAATTATCCCTAGATGTAAACTAAATATTTTTCACTTTTAGATGCCTAAGAATTAAATTCAGATCAGATTAGAAAACCAATAAGATAAATCAGAACACTTAGCTTTAACCGGTGGTTGATCCTAGATTTTGATGCTTCTTGTCCAATGATATCAAAATACCTGATCCTGCAAGATAATCTAAGAAACACTAAAAATGATGATCAACGTTAGGGGGCCTGCTTAGGCCATTGTGTAATAGTCCTTGGAGGTGCAGCAATCAAGCCCCCTAGGTCCCTTAGATGACCTTTCAACACAAAATCAAAAATTGACCTTTGGAGAATTAATCATAAAACAAATATGCAAAAATAGTAAAAATAGAAATAAAATATGCCAGTATGCTTAGTATGCAGTAATGAAGCTAACCAAACTATCAGAAAGTAGAACTTGCCCCTAGATTGATCTTAGGAAAAATCATACCTCGCAAATAGCAGGCACGATAACGCTTCGACGAAGTCGTGCTCCGTCAGAACGAGGCACGATTTCACTTCTATGGACTAAAACCCTAAATTAGGGTTAGCAAAGTCACACCTCAATAGAACTGAGTGTGATTTCACTTCAAACACACAAAAAATAAAAGTGCATGCACAAAATGTAAATTAAATGCAAAATCACAGAGAGTGAAACCTAAATGGAGAACATAGAAGCAACAAAAGAAGGCTAAGTATCCAAATTGGCACTCTTTCCCTCTGAGCCACAATGCGCATCCACCAAGTTAAGCAACAATCCAATCCACGCAATAGGAAATCAAAATCTAAAATTTGCACTTCGGGTTAGCTTGTAGAAGACACAGAAAGCAGAGTGAAATAAAAGTAGTAAGTGAGTGTTAGAAGACAAAGATCGCATGAGCATTAGTAAGTTTGTGATCGTGATATTGATATGAAAAGAGTGAGATTGCTCTTCCTTTTATAGACGATCAGGGCGAGCACAAATAAACTCACAATCGATGCAAAAACATGCTGGAGGGTTTAAACCTGGGTCTAAGCGAGCCAAAATAAAATAAAATAAGATTAAATTAAAAATTAAATTAAAATGGTGAAATCGTGCCCCATCCTAACGGGGCGCGATATCGCTTGCACGAAGTCACGCCTCATGAAAATAGGGCACAATTTCGATAAAAGACAAAAGAAAATAAAAAGGAGGGGTAAAGAGGTCTTCCCTTGCCCTTGGCAGGGGTTGGGGACCTCTTAGGGGTTGCAAGGAATATTACCCATTGAAAGTGGGTCAATTTTTTGTGTCTACATTTTCCCCCTCTTTGATGCATTTATGGCCTATTAAATGCATCAAAGAAAGGATGTAGGCACACACACTAGGAAACAACAACAAGCAAAAATGGGATGGTTGGTTTAGAAGAAAGGGGTGGTGCAAAAATGGTGTCATTCTGGACACTTTTAATTTTACACGTAAATCGAGGCATTAGGGACATTAATGCCTCTATAGGTCGAGGTGCCCCCTCGAGTTTTTATGAAAAAATGATGTTTCATAAAAACTCAAAAGAACTGACACAGAAGAAGAGAGAGAGAGAGAAAGCGACAATCGAGTGAAGCAAAGGGGTAAAAAGAAAATAGGGTTTAAAAGGTAAAAGGGGTAAAAACCCTAATTCATTTTCACCATGAGGAGGAGAGAAAACAGAGCTCTAGGAGAGAAAATATGATGGTGCTTCCAATTCATCGAGCAGCGATCATGAGGGATGAGGTCGGGGCATGAGAGCGGGTAAGGATCATTTTTTCTTCTCCTCATGCATAATTTGATCTTATTTTTCATGAATTCATTAGGATTTTGAGGTTTTTTTTTAGGGAATTCACTGTGAAAGCTAGTGGATTTTGTGCCATGACCCGAGCACAACTTTGTAGCCTGATCACAATTTTGCATCGAGCAGAGCATGAAGAAATCATACTCGAAAGAAACTGGGCATGATTTCACGAAGTCGCACCCTAAAAATAGTGGGCACGATTTCATGAAAGTGAAGTCACAAGCCCCAAAAATGGGATGTGATTTCATAAAAGCTAGGGGAAAAGAAGAGAAACAGAAAGAAAGAAAGAAAAGAGAAGAAAAGAAGGAAAACAAGTAGACCCGAAGTGCAATTTTCAAATTGTAATCACCTTATGCTTAGATTTAATGAATGATGTTGGATTTAATTTTAATTTTATTTATGAAACTGATTAAATTTTGTTTTGTGAATGCAACTAGGTATTCTCGAGAGTCGAGAGTGGCGAGTAGGGGCTCTAGTAGAGTTGGATGCTCTAGGGTAGGTAGAGAGGAATAGGTTAGCGGTGGTGGGGCTGGACCATGTGGTGAGGATGCCATGGATAGAGACAGATAGGGTGATGCTGACCACCCTAGCAGAGAGGTGGTATCCAAAGACTTCCACTTTTCGATTATCGATAGGGGAGATGACCGTCACACTAGAGGATGTGTGGTAGATTTTGAGGATCCCCATCATGGGGAGAGAGGTCTATGGAGCACGAGGGTAGGTAACCACTCTTCAATGGTTCTCGATAGGTTTTACCCACCAGGTGCGAGGGAGAACCATAGTAGTAGATGACCTGGTCGACCGTTATGGAGCGGACCCTCTGACCATTGTACTCTTAGGGGTTGTGGTTGGGCTCTTGACATGCCACACTAGTAGATGACACTTGCCATGGGCACTGGCGGGAGTAGTAGTAGACATGCGAGATCAAGAGGTTCGATTCGCATGGGGCCCTTATGTGTTGGCTCCGCTTATATAGGATGTTGTACAACATCATGTATAAGTGGCATACAGGATTGGTTTGCATGACTTTGCTCCAGGTGTGGTGTTGGGAGCACATCATGGTGTGAATATCGAAGGCACTACCAGGACCATTGCCAACCAGAGTGGCTAGAAGCATATAGATGGTCGAGATCCCTAGAGAGGACCATGAGGGCCTATGTAGGGAACCTACCACTAGCTAGGTGGGTGATCGATGAGCTTTGAGAGGTGAAGCTCATCTAGAGACCATGGAGGCTTCACCCTAGCTGGGTAGAGGATAGGATAGAGCTAGCTAGGGTGAGGAGGATCAGATGGCTGAGGTCGAAGAGGGGGATCCGGAGGTATTTAGGTTTGATCGAGTCCTATAGTAGTTTAAGATCTTATAAGGAGTCCCGAACCTAGGGGACTACTAGTACCGGAGGGTGACCCAAGACCCAATAGGGGTTGGAGGTGAGCCAGACCTCACCAGATGGGTCGAGGAGGACATAGATGATCCTCCTTACATTGACCTAGGGGTAGACAATGTAGGGGTGGCCATCGAGTATAGGTGATGGTACAGAGGAGTCATGCCCTAGAGGATCTCCCTACCCATACCAGTATAGAGGTGCCAGGTGATGGACCTAGGCATGCAATAAGTATTCCAAGAGGTAGCTCATAGGGCCATAGAGAGGGCACAATAGGCTCCTATTATGCCAAGATAGAGGCTGACACGGGTCTAGATCTGGGTGGTAGAGGAGACCATCCCAATAGTAGAGACCAAAGAGGGAGGGGTGAGAGATACCCCCACATAGGTAGAGGGGCCACAGGTTAGAGATCTTGGGGAGGCATCCACATCAGTAGTGATGGGAGGCCAGAGCTAGGGGATAGAGGAGCTGCAAGTACAACTAGCTTCTCTTCAGACACAGATGGCCCAACTATAGGTTGAGAGGGACACAACATAGGTAGAGGCTACCCGAATTCAAGGAGAGGTGGTCTAGTTGGATGGAGAGCAATCAGTGGGCCAGGGTTGAGGGGATGGCTATCATTAGGAGTAGCCAGGCAGGGGACATGGTGTAGCTTCTTCAGGTGGAGCTACGATGGATAGGTGATAGGTTGGAGATAACTATTCAGGAGGGCCACATTTTATGAGATAGCTTACTGCATAGCTATCCCTCCAGAGTGGAGGATGGAGCCTCCTCCATCCCTTTAGTCAGTGAGTAGATCATGATCCTAGTCATAGGCGTCGATGACATCTCAGTAGTCGATGTCACAATCGAGGTTGCCTCCACCTCAGGGAGGGCTAGAGGGAGCTGGCTCTTAGAGTTAGGAGAGGATAGGCTAGGGATCGGGATGATGCACCAATTTTTTATTGTGGTGTGCATCCCTAGGTTGAGTGTACCGAGTCTGGATTGTGGTACACCAACCTCACATGATGTACTCTTTTTCCCATGAGTAATACATAGCTATGGATATTATTGTGATTTTATGTGTTCTATGTGTAGTGATTTAATGCATGTTTTTATATGTTTTGCTTTTTATTTTAAGTGTTTTTATGTATGCAAACTATCCTAATGCAAACTACATGAGGATGAATGAATGCAAAAAGGAAAGAACAAGAAGAAGAAGGAAGAAGAAACAAGATCAGACAAGAGAAAACAAGAGAAAGAAAGAAGAGAAGAAAGAGAAGAAGATAGAGAAGAAGAAGAGAAAATATGGGGGTCCAAAGGTCAATCATCAGAAAAGGAGAAGAACGAATGATCCATAGTATAAGACTAGTGTAGGTTGTAAGGAACCAGTGTAGCCAGACACTATAGATCGTATTAATGAGATAGCTAGACCCGCTATAGGTATAGCACTTGCAGTAATGTGAAAAAGTGTGTGTGGAGTTTTGACCCACTATGGGTGGTTGCTCCCTTATTGACTGCTATGAGGTGATTACCCGCTAGGATGTATGTCGAGGTCTACTGAAAATGACCAAGGAGCTTATCCTATAATGGGGTGTTGAGCCTGCTGAGTCAAAAGAGAGTATGACCCGATAGAAGATCGTAAATAGTGCAATACCCACTAGGATGTATAAGTATCCCATGTGGGGTATAATATGTATAAAAATAGTATGCAAGTGCTATCCCAGATTGGGACTTTGAGAAAGACTTTGTGCAATAAGAGTATCCAACATAATGAAGAAATCGAGAAAAGGAGAAGAAGCGATCATAAGAAGAAAAGAAGAAGGAAGGAAAGAGTCCCTAGGGGGATCTTGCTAGGCATCAGAGTCCTAGTGAGAAGTGCAATGCATGTGAGCTATGTCCTAACTAGGTATCATCACATGCCATTGTCGCAAGATCCCAAAAATCTATATGAGCAAGCAGTCATGAACAATCAATCATGCACTTATGATAGGCAAACATGCAAGGTGTTAGGTTAGATGTCAAGCAATCATGCAAGGATGACAAGCAATAATGCAATATGAGCAAGCAGGTGAATGCAATGGAAAATGAAGATGCAACTATATGATAATTATTTTTTTTTTATGGAGAGTTAAAATCAATGCAAAGTCTAAATGCACCATACATCTTATCAAAATAAATGGGTGTGCCATGAGGTGTTGGATCGAAGACATCCTCAAAATCATGGAGAAGCTCTTTTAAGGCTCTTCGTTCAACATCCATGGCACGATAATCACAACATTTCCTAATAGCACCATTCTTTTTAGCATAAAAGACATCATACAAAGATTCATCATTTTCTTGCACAGAAGCAATGTTATTTTTAGAATGAACAAAACCAACCATATTACAAGACATTATATTTGGAGGAAAAGAAAAATTAACACTTTTATTATCATCTATTGACAACTTTTGATATTCCATATATTTTGCATAAGTCATAAGATGATCATCATCCTCAAAAGGTAGAGGTTGATTCTTATTAGGTATAAAACCTATACCACATCTCCCAAGCCAAATCTCAACATCCAAGGGTTCTTGAATACCCTTCTATTGTGGTCCCAATCCTTTACCTGCATATCCCATACTAGATAGGATCTTCTTAGGAAGGGGATAATCATTAGTGAGATAGCATTGAGCAAAAGAGTGCTCATTGAGAGATGGGTTGCTACCATGAATATTTTCTTTGAAAGCCATACCTCCGAAGATAAAGGTGCACATGCCAATGTGTACAACATCACCCTTCTTATGAGGCAAGCCCATAGTTTAGGGTGAAGGTGGTAGCTTGGCTAGATCCAGAAGAGGCTCTTGAAGAAACTGATTATCATGATCCAAGGAGAAAGAATGGGTTTTATGTTCCTCACTCACTTTTAAACTTTGAAGATGCTCAGAAATTTGAGATGAGGAACATGGAGAAATTGTTGAAGAAATAGAAGGACAAGAATAAGAATCAATTTGAGCTAACTCTATATTTGAACAAAATTCAAATGGTCGAGGGTCGCCCGGAATGGTGACAACTTGATTCTTGAATTCAAACTTGAGACATTGATGAAAAGTAGAAGGAACAACCTTCATTGCATGGATCCAAGGTCACCCAAGAAGGAGATTAAAATATGCAGGACAATGTACCACATAAAACAAAGTATCCAATATTCTTGGTCCCACTTTTAAGGGAAGAGATATGACACCACAAGCCTCTTGGGACTCATTGTTGAAAGCTTTAATGATGATATCATTTTTTGTTAAATCTTCCTCTTTTAATCCAAATTTTTGAAAGAATTGATATGTACACAAATTGAGGGATGAACCATTATCAATCAAAAACTCATTTGATAAGGGTATCCCCAATAAGTGTGGTGATGTAAAGTGATGAATCTCCATGTAAGTTTGAGGAAGGTTTATCATCATCCGAGAATGAGACATGATGTATCCCAAAAGAACCTATGGTGTCAACTATGGCATCAGGAGGGATGTCTGGGGAAACAGATTATTGTTGTAAAAATTTCATTAGAGCATTTCTATGATCGGGAGAAGTCTGCAAAATTTCTAACACTAATATTTTTGTTGGAGTACTAGCTAACTGCTTCTGAAGATCAAATGAAACCTACGACTGTGATCTCAACACTATAGGTGGAATCCTTGTAGTTGAATCTCTTCTCTGATTCTCCTTTAAAACTGAACTGGGTTGAGAGGCTGAACTCTGTCCTTGCTGATGTTGCTAATTCTGAGCCTGTTTCCTTGTAGTTACCCCAACCATACCAACCACATTGCTATGGCATAGGGAATCATCTTGATGAGCCACCTGATTGGTTATTTGTTGCTCATGCTTTGGTAGGGGATCCTTAAATATCCCCATGTCTTGATTTGTTGTTGGAACTTGTTGAGTAGGAGTTTGATTACTTGTTGATTGGAGATTTCCTAAATCAATGCGTCCTGCATCAATCAAATATTGAACCACATGCTTCAACTTCTTACAAGTGTTTGTCCAATGTCCTTCTACTCTATGGTAAGTGCAATATTGACCTACCTTATACCAATGAGTTGTAGTATCTGGTTGTCTTACTGGAGGTAATTCTATTGCCTTAGCATCCAATAGTTGTTTCAAAATTGCTTCCATAGGTATATTAAGTCTTGTGAAGTTCCTTTGAGGAGGCTTCTAAAGTACAATATTTTGTAGGTTGTTAGTGACATTATTAATAGGCCTACTATCACTATTGCCTCCTATATGCTTATTCTTATGTTGAGACTTAGTAGGCTTATCTTATTTAACCTTAAGTTGACCTCTTCTAATAAGAACTTGTTCCACTTTTCTTGCTAACTCAATTGCTTGATCTAAATATGTGATAGTAGTAGTTTCTAGTGCATAAGATAATTGTTCTTGTAAATTACCAATAAATATATCAAGCATATCTTTTTGAGACACAGGTTGTCTTAATAGGCCAACTAAACTTCTCCAACGAGCTAGAAACTCTGAAAAAATTTCTTCTTTACTTTGCTTTAAATCATATAAATCTCTCATAGTCACTTCCTTTTCAATGTAAGCACTAAACTAATGAACAAACATCTCTGCAGTCTTCTCAAAACTCTTCAAAGAATAGTTGGGCAACCGATAATACCACTCTAATGCCACTCCAACAAGATGTTGTGGTTGCTCCACAATGTACCCCAAAATTGGGGACCCACCTTTTTGCATATTTTCCAAGAAGACCAAAGTGGCCCATATGCTAAAGATCAAAGAAAAAGCAAAACACCGCAAGGAGAAAAAAGTGTCGCGATATCGCGACATGTTGCATTTTCACGGCCAAAAGAGGAGAAAGAAAAAGTGTCGCGATATCGCGACATGTTGCATTTTTGTGGTCCAAAGCAAAGAGAAAAAACAAGGAGGAAAAAGTGTTGTGATATCGCGACATGTTGCATTTTCGCAACCAAAAGAGAAGAGAAAGAACAAGAAAGAAAAAGTGTCGCGATATCGCGACATGTTGCATTTTTGCAGCCAAAAGAGAAGAGAAATAACAAGAAAGAAAAAGTGTTGCGATATCGCGACATGTTGCATTTTCATGGCCAAAAGAGAAGAGAAAGAACAAGAAAGAAAAAGTGTCGCGATATCGCGACATGTTGCATTTTCACGGCCAAAAGAGAAGAGAAAGAACAAGAAAGAAAATGCAACATGTCGCGATATCGCGACATGTTGCATTTTCGCAACCAAAAGAGAAGAGAAAAAGCAAGGAGGAAAAAGTGTCGCGATATCGCGACATGTTGCATTTTTGCGGCCAAAAGAGAAGAGAAAGAACAAGAAAGAAAAAGTGTCGCGATATCACGACATGTTGCATTTTCATGGCCAAAAGAGAAGAGAAAGAACAAGAAAGAAAAAGTGTCACGATATCGCGACATGTTGCATTTTCGTGGCCAAGAGCAACAGAAGGGGGAAAAAGTGTCGCGATATCGCGACATGTTGCATTTTCGCGGTCCAAGGCAGGGAAACAAAAGTGTCACAATATCGCGACATGTTGCATTTTCACGACTCAAAAGGGGTAGGAAGGCAGAGAGACAAGAGTGTCACGATTTCACGACATGTCCGATTTTTGCCAAGGGAACAGAGTAGTGGACAGTGCGTCTGATATTAGTGATGAACACCAGGATAGTGAAACTGAAGGCTGCATAATGACATGGACCTATAAGGAATAAATCAAAGATTGAATAAGGTAATTTATCACATAATGACAAAATCCAATGAATAAGATAAAACGTTACATAAGGAATCTTTAATGATTTGAAATCATTTAAGATGGTCGTTACACATGGAAGGAAGCGGACGCATGCCCATGTGGAGAAAAAGAAACTTTTTTTTTTTGAAATCAAACGAAAAAAAAAACAAACAGAGGAAGCCAAACCATGGGAATGAAATGAAGGGCCACAAAATAGAAACGAAAAGTTTTTTTGAAAACCAAAACACATGCATGCACAAGGGAAGGTGAAACGAACAGTCATTGGAAAATGAAACGAAAAGCTTCCTAAAAATTTTAAATATGCCAGGCAAGGATGTTTTGAGGGGTTGGAAACTGCTGCGAGCAGAGTTGCATATTTGAAGGCAAGAGGGCCATTCTGGACCTTTTTGAGTCGTTTTCTTCCATGGACTGGTTTGGGAAAACCAAAAAAATTTGTTATTGTAAAATGACAAATTTTGAATACAAAAAATTTCAAAAAGTTGCATCTTATGGACAAGAAAGGAGTCATTTTCTGCATGCAAGATTAAATTTCTATTTTTCCCCTTTTCAGATTTTAGGCTTGTAAATGGAGTTTATGAAATTTTCTTGATTGCTTCATGCGAATGTTTAAATCTGAAAATCTCATTTAAAACCCTAGGAGCCAACACTTAGCTTATCCGGATTGTGCTTGTTTTGCAATTCCAATAGGTTAGGTTGCATGCATGAAAACCTCACATCTTCGGTTTTGTCGAAATAGGATAGCATCATACTGAATGCATTTTATTTTCATTTTCTGCATTTCAATTTTCATTTTTTTTTGCATTTTATTTTTCCAAAATTTTTAACTTTTCTTTTAATTTTCAGGCATTAAAATAAACATTAAAAAAAGAATTTCAAAATCGAAAAATAATTTCACCATTGCGTAGGTTATACTTCAGACTTCCAATATGCACTTTGAAATTTCATTTTCGGAGTTGTCTAGTGGTTTAAAGATTCACCAAAGTTGTTTTAGTACAGATTTAAAAAAAATTAAAAATAGAAAATTTCCATTTTGGACCGAATTTCATTTTTTTCAGTTTCATGTTTCATTCATGAGCCTATGATGACATTCCCTTCATGAAAATTCCAATTTCATTGAAGGAGTTATGTTTTATGGCATTTCACAAATTTCCATTTTTTGAGCCTAAAATTACCCTCTCTTCATAAAAATTCTATTTTTACGAAAGAGGGGTAATTTGAGTATTACATTGAAGGTCATTTCTTCAAAGCACTTAATTGTTCATCTTAATGAAAATTTGATTTCATGTAAGAGGGATAAGTTAAAGTGACATTTAAAGTCTTTAATTTAAGGCCATAAATTATTGCCTCTTTGTGAAAACCTATTTCACCAAAGAGGGGTGGTTTATCGATCACATTGAAAGCTATCTTCATCTTCATGATAAGAAGCCATATTTGGACTTAATAAAGAAGATAAAATCTATTTTAAAACCCTCAAGATAAAAGGAATTAAGGCACTACATCGTAGTCATATGAGGGCCAATTCACATGTGCTTTATTTGGTTCAATGAACAATCACTAAAGTTTCATGGTAAAATAAACCAACATTGCCCCTTGTTTACAGTTACTTGCAATCACTAAGGTGTCCAAGCATTTAAAATTGAATATCTTTATTTGAGATTACTAATACACATATGCAAATGCTAATACAACGGAGACCTTGGAGAAGTTGTTTGTTTAACTTCTTTGCAAGAGGGGATTTGGAACCCAAATCCTAAGGAAGAGTGTACTTTCACAATTGGGTGAAAATACCACTCAACACAAGACTCTTTGGAAATGTTTTCAATAATATCATATCATCATAAAAAATATCATGGTAAGCTATCCTGAATCCTCTTAAATGCTCTATTGGATCTTCAGTCCCTTTATATATTGGTAAAACTGGCACAGGAAAATGCTTAGGATAAGGTCTAGCAGCAATAATAGGATCTAATGGCTGACTATACATTTCTTTATAACTGTATGTAAACCCTAAAGGTTCAATCATATCCATTCTTGAAACCAATTGATTGACAACACTTGTCAAATTTTGCATCTCTTAATTACTATGTATGTTCCCTAGACTTCTCGAAGGAGGAATGTATACATTTTGAAACCCTGATGTTTGATTCAATTTTTGGGAACTTTGGTTGTATGTAGCACTTTGTGAGAATGTATAACTAACATTTGGTGGAACACAGGCAATAGTGTTAACATTAGAGGATGAAGGAGGAAACTGAGAGCAATTTTTCAAGCCACTACTAGTTGGAGGGACTTGTAGATTCCCTCCAACATTGGTGGTATTAGTAGTAGCACGAGTCACTTGGTTCTTAAAATTGTTTTGATGCATGGATCGAGATGTAGGAATACCATGATGAAGCAAAGGAGACCCATTGAGAGGGGAAGTAGTAGCATCCTCTTTTTCAAGATGAGATTATTGTTCTACATATTCCAATAGTTTTTCCTTATGAGCTTTCATGAATTAGCAAATGTGATCAAATGATGAAAAAATATAACTACCATTAGGTCCAACAAAAGGATCAAGATTAGTTTTAGTTTCCATGTCTACCTCTTCTTTCTCTTATGGACCTACATTAGGGTCTTCCCTATCAATATGATCATCTTCCAAAGGAACATAATCAAACTCTAGTTGTTTCCTTTGACTTCTAAGGAAAGGAGCCATTAGAAGTAGTAAAAAAACAAAATAGGGGAAAACATAACAAACAAATTTTAATTACTTAAAGATTTTTCAAATAGAATTAATGATCTTGCTTAGTGTTTTAAAAAGAAAAGGAGGTGTTCACGTCGGGTTCACCAAAGATGTAGAGGGGGAAAACTACCCTATCACGTACGATTCCCAACAAAAGGTTGGATCCGTAAGGAGGGAACCTTTTGTGGGGTGAACCGCGGGGGTGTGTTGTACTCTACACTCAGTTCTAGGGGGAAGGGTTCACCAGGAACAATTTTAGGACTAGCTTCAAGTCCTAAGGATATTCAAGAATATTTGATGTATCTAGTTTTAAGAAGAACACCTATGTTCAACCTTTCTAGTTCTATACTAGGAAATATAAATGACAATGTTAAAAATAGAGTATGACGGCTGAAAACAAAATGTTGGCATACAAGAGCTAGCCTAATATGATTTTTTATTTTGGATGCTCACTAACCTAGGGTTTATTCCAAAAAATCTTTAAAGCGAGAACATACAAAATAAATGCATAGAAATTATCCCTAGATGAAAAATAAATGTTTTTCACTTTCAGATGCCTATGAATTAAATTAAGATCAGATTATAAAACCAATAAGATAAAATAGAAAACTTAGCTTTAACTGGTGGTTGGTCCTAGATTTTGATGCTTCTTGTCCAATAATGTCAAAATACTTGATCCTACAAGATAATCTAAGAAACACTAAAAATGATGATCAATGTTAGGGGGCCTGCTTCGGTCATTGTGTAACAGTCCTCGAAGGCACATCAGTCAAGCCCCCTAGGTCCCTTAGATGACCTTTTAACACAAAATTAGAAATTGACCTTTAGAGAATTAATCATAAAACAAATATGCAAAAATAGTAAAAACAAGAACAAAATATTCCAGTATGCATTAATGAAGCTAACCAAACTATCAAAAAGCAAAACTTTCCCCTAGATTGATCTTAGGTAAAATCATGTCTCACAAATAGCAAGTGCGATAACGCTTCGGCAAAGTCGCGCTCCTTTAGAACGGGGTACAATTTTGCATCAAACACACGAAAAATAAAAGTGCATGCATAGAATGTAAATTAAATGCAGAATATAGAGAGCAAAATATAAATGGAGAACGTCGAAGCAACAAAAGAATGCTAAGTATCCAAATGGGCACTCTTTCTCTCTAAGTCACAACGCGCATCAACCAAGTTAAGCATCAATCCAATCCATGTAATAGGAAATCAAAATCTAAAATTCGCACTTCAGGTTAGCTTGTAGAAGACATAGAAAGTAGAGCAAAATAAAAGTAGTAAGTGAATGTCAGAATACAAAGATCGCATGAGCATTAGTAAGTTTGTGATAGTGATATTGATATGAAAAGAGTGAGATTGCTCTTCCTTTTATAGACAATCAGGGCAGGCACGAATAAACTCATAGCCAACGCAAAAACATACTGGAGGGTTTAAACTTGGTCTAAGTGGGCCAAAAGAAATGAAAATAAAATAAAATACTATTAAATTAAAAATTAAATTAAAATGGTAAAATCGTGCCCCATCCTAACGGGGCTCTATATCACTTATGCGAAGTTGTGCCTCATGAAAACGGGGGATAATTTAACCAAAAGATAAAAGAAAATAAAAAGGAGGGGTAAAGAGGTCTTCCCTTGCCCTTGGCAGGGGTTGGGGACATCTTAGGTGTTGCAAGGAAGATTGCCTACAAAAAGTAGGTCAATTTTCCATTTCTACAAAAATATTTGATTAGATTTGATCCAACAATCAAAACACAAAAGGGCCCAAAATATCGGGAGTTATAAAACTCCTGACCAAGATACAAAGCAAAATATCCCAGATTGGAAGACAATGAATATGCCAAATTCATACGATAAATACAAAATATATTTGGCACTCATATCCCAAAACCAAGGTCATGACCTTGGATTATGCACATGGTGCTAAGATGTACAATCTTATAAAACAAATAATTCTCTCCTCTAAAAGAAGATGTGGCAACCAAGGGAAGCAGTTGATGCATTAAAAGTAGAAGTGATGGCAGCCTTACTAGTAAAAAGCCTTAGGCCAAGTGATATTAGTTTACCATGAATTCCTAAAATGAGGTAAATGGTAGTAACAAAGGAAAGGGAGCATCCAAAGACTCAAAAAGCATAGCATTGTGTAGACACCTAAAATGCGTCATGTCGATGGCAACTACTCATATGGGACATGCTACAAGACCATATGGAAGACCTTGGAAAGACTCCAAGATAGAGCAGTGGTTTTAACCACTCAATTTGGGCTCCTTGGCCTAATCAGATCAAACCACTATTGAGACCTATGGTATATAGTATGAACCGCTGCTGACACCCATGGTTTATAGTCTAGGCCACAACTATCACTCGTGGTTTAGAACTGAAGTTCAGTTGGCCTTTATCCGAGCCAAATTGGTTTGAACAACCATTTGTTCTAGAAGAACGTAGTTGAAGAACAGAAGATTCCAGAGGTTTCCATTCCAACTATCCCAACCACCTCTTCTTGATCTTGGATTCTCCATGAAGCCACCCCTAGCCCTTGGGTAATCCTATAAGTACCCCTCAAAATTAGGGCAAAAGAGAGAAGTATGCATTGGAGATTAAAGCATCGAAGCCCTATCGAATTATAGACTCACCTGAGTGTATTGAGAGATTTTTATTGCCATTCACTTGCCAATTCATCAAGCATCATGTCAATTTGTGCCATGGATGCCCTAAGGAGCTAGAACGCCAAGAAACACAAATTTGGGTAAACGGAGGCCCAACTGTGCAATTCAACCGCCAAACCATTAAGAGGACGTCAAGGCAACCCTTGATCATTAATTTGACAAGGAGGATCAAGCCCACAACTTTGGATTTGGAGGGCAAAACTACTTTGTTGCTCGTTGCGGCTGACAGTCGCGGTGTACAGTGCATACCGCTCATTTGAGCCACTATTTGCAATCGGTAAAAGATCTGTTTACTGTTCTTTTTGCATCGTATTTCACTAGGTTAGGTTAAGAATATTAGTGGTTTATTTAGAATTTTAGAGACTCTGACTGATAGAATTAGGATTTTCTTTAATTTTACTTCATTATGGCAAATAGGACATAATTAGCTCATTTTCATGTTATCATGCTTCATTTCATGTAATCAATTCATTAGATAGATAGCTATACTTTTCAGTTATATGTTTCAATTAATATTTTCAAGTATTGCATAGGCTTAACATGCTTTATTTTTTTTCTTGATATTATTAGGGTTACGGCATATTTATGTTTATATTCCTTAAAGGGCCTCATCATGAGAGGTTGCCTATGCTTTTAATGCTTTTATGTTGTTTCTTGACCGCAGGAAAGCAGATTCAAAGGAGATTCAACCATCCAATTCCTTCCTCAACGCGGAGAAGAGGGTCAACTCCACCCTAGAGCAGTTTGTGTCACCCCAAAGGGCCTAAAACTCACATTTACCCTTAAGAGGGAATATTGCTTTTTCCTACTATAATAAGAGTATCAAAATGGTATCCCTAAGAGGGACGTAACTGTAATCGGGATTGACTTCTTTACAATGGAATAAAAGTGTTTTTCTTCTTCCCATTTGTTGTCAATTTTGCATGCGTCTATTTTGTTTCTTTTATTTCATTTCACGTAGTAGGAAGCATAGGTGTGAGGTCGTTTTGATGGTCACACATTGATGATTCTAAATTTTGAAGATCTTAAAATGACAACAAATCTAGTCAAGATATGACCTGATGTACATAAGAACAATAATTTTGAAATATCTACACAATTTTGGAGGGAAACTTCCCTTGATTATAATCTATAAATAGTAGTAGTCTTAGCTTTGTAAACGATCAACAAGTTTGCAATTGTGTACATTTGTAGTCTTTCCTTTATTAAGAGTTTTCTTGCATTTATATATACATGGGATCCAGTGTCTATTTTTTAACATTTTCCTGTAGACCCATTGTGTATGTGTATGTTTTTGTGATCTTTTGCTTGAGTATTTGATTTTATTAGGTGTATGTATGTATGAGGGTCCTATGTTTATTTTTGAACTGTCACTTACTAGATTGGTTCTCTTGTGGGACCCACCTACTCATGCATGCTTATAACTTTTATATATCAATTGCACTTCATTATGTCGATAAGAGGAACGGTTCACATTGACACATAGTGGTCAAACCTATTTTTGTAGGAATATCTTAGTAGATATCTTGGCAAATCGCTCCCTTTTCCTTTTGTTGTTGATTTTGCTTTTATTTCTTTTGTTTTATCACACCCTTTCTCCTTTGTTGAGCAACTAGCATATTGAATATCACATCCTAATAAGCAATCGACCTTGTAAAAACTCTCGGAGGTCCCAAATTGAGTCAAACCCCATTCTCTCGATTGTGGCCTATTGTGTTGCTCCACACAAAGCATGATTATCCTAGGTAGGGAAAATTGGAGATGACAACATATTTAATATAGTCACCAAGTGGAAGATGTTGCTGACTAGACAAGGGCTCCCACCGTAACCTCGATTTGGGATGGTAAATTCTTCTAGGTTCTTCTTTAACAACAAAGTCACCAGGTGAACTTCTTAAGGGCTTCAATAATATGATGACCATGGCCTTCACGGTAACCACAATGTGACTTCTAAATTAGGGGATAAATTTGTTCAAGTTTATGTCCCACAAAGAGTACCAATTTGAACTATAGAGGGTCAAGTGCATCTCCTTGTACCCCCCGGAGTCATGACCCCCTACAGTTATGGTCTAATCAATGGTCTTACCAAGCACATGTGTTTGATACCTTATATCTCATGATAGGGATCACCAATCCTAGGAAATTTTGGGAAGCATGGGATGTGACTCCCATCATATGACCTTTGGGGTTTTTACCCAAGGTTAGCTCATTTCTCTTAGATGTGTTTTTTTATGCTTGTCTTTATTTTTTCTATGTTGAACTACTTTAATTAACTACTCTAAGGAAAAGAGAAAAAGAAGGAAAATAAGAAACAATATGGGAAGTAAATTGTAGGAAGGAAAGTTATAGAATTTAAAAACTATCTAATCTATCTAAGGATGACAATTCACCAAAAAGAAAATAATTTCCATCTTATAACTCAATGGGAACACATGAACCAAGCAAGACATCAAATTGAACATAGATTTGACCATACAATCATGCCATATGTGTATAACCAAAAGAGGCTCGATGGCCTGAACATGCAACTGGTCCAAGGCTTGAGTCTAAACTAAGAAATAAAGTCGAAAAGGGAGAGAGAAGATGCCACAAGTCACATGCTTGACATAATAACAAATTCAAACTCTACTATTTACCTATGAGGACTATTATTTATAATATTTATAGGTAAATTTGAGATTTTAAAATTCCCTTCAAAATGGGTATGGGTTGGAGCATTGATGACAACTCTGATTATAGGACCAAGAAGATTGTGTTGCATTTAATTTTAGGGATTCTGGAGCTATTGAGATCAAATCACCATAAATACCTCCATATATGGCATGGTCCTCTTTTCAGAGGGGTCACGCGTCCACCTTCCTTTATGGATATTCAAGCTCGATTTTTGGCTTGGGTGTTAGAAATAATAACACGAGCAATAATAAATGTGAAAATATAATGCAAAAAATAACACAATACAAGAGAGACATAGATATACGTTGTTCATCCAATATGGGCTACATCCATGGAGAAAATAACCAGGCCTTTTATTTTGTCTAGCAAAAATAGAAGGGATACAACCTATAGTAAATTTGTTGTAATCTCCTCTTCTTTCTATCATCGTCTCTTCTCGCGCTCTACCCTACTGTACAGTTGCCATACATCATCCTCTTATAAAAAAGAGTTACATTTTAGGGCAAAACCACCAAAATAAAATCTACAATCCGATGTGTGACCTAATATTAAATGGTCTATATTTACAAAGAGAAAAAACATCTATTGTTTGCCGCCCCGCCCCCTAGATCCCCTCGACGATAATAGTAGGGTGGGTGTTGCCCCCCTACACCCCCTTTGCGGAGTGGGTCCAAGTATGGCTAAAAATAAGACCTCCAAATTAGAGAGAGAATTAGGCTCCATAACCAACAATGGGTACACGAGGCTTGTTCCTATGGTTGTGGCCTAGTGTCCCCTTGGCTTATGACTTACCTATGGTGATTTCCTCTTGTCCTATATCATCTCTCCAAATTTTGGTAGGGGTTTGTACATGGTGATATCCCTTTTGATGATCTAGTTGCTTTGGTGATCCTTCCCTTAGTGCTCTTGGTTAGTCCCAAGTCTAGTAGTCATTGT
Source organism: Wollemia nobilis (assembly GCA_028583015.1). Lineage (NCBI taxonomy): Eukaryota > Viridiplantae > Streptophyta > Pinopsida > Araucariales > Araucariaceae > Wollemia > Wollemia nobilis. The sequence continues at coordinate 2,733,518 of JAQPPZ010016599.1, forward strand.
TGGTGTTGCCCTACTTCTATTGTTGCCTAATATTCTAAATATGCATCCATGTAGGATTCCACTAGATCCTATTTGATGGACATAATTTTGGTCCTTGGTGGCTTGTCCATGCTCTTCTCACCCCTCTTACCTCTGATTCTCTAGAGAATCTCAAAGAGGATTAGCAAGGTTTGTGGGCCTTAGTCTTTACTTGATTATTTCAATCTCCTTTATCATTTTCCTCCAAAACCTTTGGGTTTCCCTTGATGAGTATGTTGTGTATGCCATCAAGCAACTATCCTTAGGTATATGGAGTGGTGCAACCCAATTACTATATAAATGATGATCAATTATGGGGCCCTCATCCTAGTCAGTTAGGGGGATCCCAGTGAACTGAGCTCTTGGATATCTTACTATGAAGGGAACTCTTTTAGTTATTACCAGGAGGGTTCAATGGTTCCTTTTGATATTGTAATGGGGCCTAGTCATCATCAAAAAGGTCAAAATCCCTTACTAGCTTGATTTGAATGAGTGACTTTACCTTGAGGTGAGGGGAGTTTTAAGAATGTCATTGGTCTTTGGTGTATTCTTCAAATCAGTTGCTTAATACATAGATGGATCTTGAGGGCGTCTCATCTAATTAGCTTGAGTGGTAATCTTTGCTTGTCTTTCCTTTGGGGAAGGAACTTACCCCACTGTAGTGAAGATTTCACTATAGGAAGTTTTTAGGGGTAACAATGATGAAGATAATAATGATGGTTATGTATACCGATCTGATCCATCACATCACATGCAAAAAGTACTCAAGTGGTACACTAGCACATTAAGAGTTTTAAAGATAGACAAAGTTACAAACATATCTACCATAAGATCGAGGATATGTAGCATGTCTCATGACAAGGTAAATATGGCCCTAATAAATGTTGTTGTATAAAATTTTACTTCATCTATAGTTAAAAATGATGTTTAGTCTAAGTCTCATAAGGATGTTATATACTTTCAATATCAAGCATTAATGAAGAATAAGACTTGGCAACTTATTGATCTTCCACTCGGGAAGAATACCATGGATATAAATGGATCTTCAAGACCAAATATAAACTAGATGGTAGTATTGATAAATACAAGGTGCAACTTGTAGCCAAGGGCTATGCACAAAAGGAGGGAATTTACTATAAAGAAACATTTGCATGTACAACTAAGATAAATACCATCTGAATTATCTTTGCTCTAATTACATATTTAAGATAGAGGATTCATAATATGGATGTCAAAAGCACCTTCCTCAATGGAGATCTAAAAGAATAAGTCTACATGACTCAACCAAAGAGATTTGTTACATCTAGACAAGGAACAAAGGTGTGTAAATTGATTAAATCTCTTTATGGTCTCAAACAGGCTCCTCGAGCCTAGTATATAAAAATAGATAAATATTTTAAAAACCATGGTTTCAAAAGAATTTCATATGATCCAAATTTGTACCACAAAGAGAAATGACAATCGTTGTGATAATTATTGTATATGTACATGATTTTCTTATCATAGGTATTTCTAAAAAAATGATTTATACAACAAAGGATGACTTGAAATACTAATTTGTTATTACCAATCTTGGACTATTACACTATTATATTAGATTAGAGGTGTGTTATACACACTACTGCTTATTTATCTCATAAATAAAATATGCCAAGATACTTCTTGAGAAATATTGCATGATTGTAAGTCCATGATGACTCCTATGGACCTAGGGCTACAACTCTCATGATTTGACTCCTTACACCATTGAATGCAACTCTCTATTGATGGTTTATTGGCAGCATCATTAACCTAACATACACTGGGTTGCATATTAGCTTTGTGGTAAGTTACCTCTCATGATTATTCAAGAACTATAAGTATGTCATTAGAGGGCATCAACATAGGTATTAAGGTATGTATGTGGTACCATTGAGTATGATCTAGAATATAAGAAGAGTGATCAATTCTTCTTAATCGACTGTACATATGTAGATTATGTAGGATGTATTAATGATCGAAAATCTACTTTTGGTTATGTATTCTTTCTAGGATTTGGACCTATATCATGTGAAAGTAAGAAACAGCAAATAGTTGCTCAATCTTCCACAAAAGTAGAATATCATGTTATAGGAGGAGCTATTTATGAGATAATATGGTTGAAACATATGTTAATAGTCATAGGAGTACCACAAAATAAAACAACAACTATATACTATGACAATCAAGGTGTTTTGAAGCTTTTTCATAATCCAGTGTTTATGATCATACCACACACATTGAAGATCAATGTAATTTCATATACAAACATGTTCAACAATACAATATTTAGCTCCAACTTTGCCCTACTTAAGAATACCATGCAAACATCTTCACCATGTCACTTACATATGTTAAGTTTGAGGCACTTTGAGATTTCCTCTCCAAAAAGCTCTAAACGATGATGTAACAAGAGAGGAAATGCTAGTATAGTGGCTTCACACTACTTACTTGCACTTAAGGCAAAGTCCTAACCATAGTTAGTTAAAAATTTATAAAATTATCATCCAAGGAGATAGCCATATCGATAGATATGACAATGAGGCAAAAAAATAGGAGTCCTTCCTAACAAAGACAACTTCGATACTAAAAGGTTTATGATGTTCAATCAAGCACTAACAACAAAAATTCCAATAAACCTATCAGTAGGCTAGTTTTAAAAAGGACCAAGGAGCATGTCAACAGATAGAGCTACCACTAATGTCACAGTCAAGTCAAGTACGAATAATTGTAGTAAAAGTAGGTATGTTGAGTTAATGTATTCTCGCCTAGAAGGATGAAGACCACCTACCAAATAAAATTTGAATTAAATTAATTAAACATTCAATTAAAGAGAAGCATGGTGTCAAAAATTCTATATCTAACATCCATTTGCCCTAGAGGTACCTCATTTAATGTCTAGGATCCCTATAAGAGGTAGTTGGAGTTGTCAGATTTATCTATAGATAATTTTGGAGGGAAATCTTCCTTGTTGTAATCTATAAATAGCAATAGCATATACTATGAGAAGGATCGATGAATTTTCAATTGTAATATCTTATAGGCTCTCCCTTCCTTTCATTTTCTATAGTAGTTGGTTCTTGAGTGACTTGTGGCCAAATAAAATCCCCACTCTTGACATAATCTTTTGTAATTGCACTATTTGCATATGTATATGGAGGTCTGCCTTAATTTTTGGATTACTTATCTATGACTTCCTATGGACCTGTTTCCATATGTATATGTGTGCTTGTAGTCTTTACCTACATTAGGCTTTGTTGACATATGTATGTGTGAGGGGCTTATATAAATTTTTGGCTCAATTATTTATGGCTTCCTGTATAGTCGTCTTCTTTATGCATGCTTGTGTTAGCAAAATTCCATATGTGCTTAACTATGTTGGGGAGTGGAAGAATTTGGTAGGAACCTACGGTTCCTAGCACAAATACTGATAAATAAATAATAAATAACCTAAATCTAAAAGAATCGCTTTTTGATATTGTCGGGAAGTCCCTTCAGTAAATTATATTATATTTTATATTCATGGATGATTTGAATGATAAGCTCTTACAATGTTTTATACCCACTCTAGGGTTATAGGTGAAATGTTGCAATGCTTCCTAACCCTAATCTTATAATAATATAATAATTAATATAATTAATTATTATATTATTTTATTATTATAACCTTAAGATAAATATATTATTATTATTAATTAATGTTAGGATAGGATCCTAACAGAATTCACCGTTGGCACAAAGCATTCAAGTCTGTTATGTAGAGGGATCTTAGTAGATCTTTTGGCGCATCACCACCTTTTTCCTTTTCTTGAGTTGTTTATTTTTCATTTCTTGCATCCATTGTCCTTTTTGAGGCCAAGTGTGCTACAAACATCACATCTTAACAAGGATACAATCTTATAAAAAACTCTCAAAGGTCCCCAACTGAGTTAAACCCTATGCTCTTGGCTATGGCCCTACTGTATCACTTCTCACGAGGTATGATTATTTCAATTAGGATAATCAAAGATAGCAACAGTTTAATGGCATGCCCAGTGGGACCTCAGTATAGATCATTGGTTTCATATAACAACAAGTAAAGCTAGAATTGGTGAGATTCTGAGCCTACCCCTACTTGTTAAAGTACCTCTTATTCACTTGGAAACTTTTCTCTAAGGAAGAACCCAAAAGTAGCTAGTCAGAGAACCTTTAGTTGAGTTTTGTACTAAAAATTTGATAAAACTCGTTGCCACCCCTTGAAACCATTTTGTGAAGGAGAAGAGTTGTAGGTCATTGATCCACCACCCCCACTAGATTATTCCATGCTTGGAATGACAAAGGCTCATTTACACCACCAACATCGCATGAAGTATGGAATTAGATTCCCTAGTCTGCTTTAAAGCATTTCACTTATTTCAATGGAGAAGATCTCACTACCTCCATTGAGCATTTGAACCATGTGTTAATTCTATGTACAATCCATAATATATTAGAGTAAAATATGGCTCTAATATTGCTAGCAACTTGGTTCATCCAAACCCCATAAGGGGGCGAAGGTCCAAGGTTCAAATCTCGGGCCTCGTCGAACTGAACGCTTGTCCCTTTCCTAGTGCTTTCAGTGGCGTAAAAGGTTTTAAATGATTGTGGCATGGTGGTTATAGGGGCGGACTGCATGAAGATCTATGTGGTGGCTTCTGGGGCGGATAGCGCAGAATACTACGGCGGCCATAAAAATTTGGACAGCCTACCCGGATTCATGGAGGCTACCGATTCCACCATGTAAATTCAAAAAAAAATATATATATATATATATATATATTGCTAGCAACTTATTTTAGGGGAAGTGCCCAAGAATGGTATCTTACGCTCCAATCTAGATCAATATCCAGTTAGGACCAGCTCAACGATGCATTGGTTAAAATATTTGAAGAAATTTTGGATGGGGTAATACTCCTAGATTAATTATTAGCCATCAAGAGAGCTATGGAACCGATGGAAGATTTTAAACTTAGATTTCGCAAAACTTGGCATAGAAACTGGAAAGTCTCTTTCCTCCACCAGGTTTGGCATTTATTTTTTAGTTTAGAGCATTGAATCCTAAAATACCTATGATCATTAAAGTAAAAGGGGGAGACTTCCTACCAAAAATATACAAATTAGTCATCATAGACTAAAAATGATCTGATACAAGTAGGAAAATTGCCACCCAGGTTACTACGTCCCTATCCCCTTTTTCATCATCATCCAAATTACCAAACCACCTACCCACAACCATTGACACCCCTATAGTAACTGCTAACACATCCTCCCATATAACTAACAATGCAATAGAAGACTTGTTAAAAGCCTTGCAAGAATGCTAAAAAGAGCTTGATAGTGTTGACAAATGCCTCAAGAAGCACTCAAAATAGTTCATTACAACACATGGATGGGATCCTTATGAGAAAATATTGATAGCTCAAGAGGAAACAATGGTACCAAAAATGCTTGTTGAAAGGAGATTAATAGAAAGCCCAAAATAGGACTCCTATCTGACTAGAGATAGAGAGAAGAAATAAGTTAAAAGGGAGGTTATACGAGCTAGGCACATATTTGAACCTTTTCACAAGTTCCTAAAGTCATGAATGAGCTTACATTGGGATGTCAAAAGTCATTAACCTCGAGGAAAAGTGAATATTCAGTGAACTTAAGTTCATATTCATACAAAAGTATATTACCTTTAACATAGTATATGACCTCAAGAAAACTACCATGACTATGCCACTTTGGGAAATAATGACTATGGAAGAGCAAAAGTAGCATCTAGAGGAGGAACTTAAAATAGAACATAAGGTTGAGTAGGTTGATATATAAGAAAATGAATCTCATTACAAGCATACAAACATAGGAACATATATAATTTAGGAGGAAAACGTCATTATCCCAAAAATTTACAAAGAAGAGAAAAAATCGATGGGTTATGGAATCTTTATTTTGATGGTACCCAAAGAAAAATAGGGGCAGGTGCAAGGGTATGCCTTATTTCCCCAGAAGGATCAAAAATTTTTCAGGCATTTTGGTTGCAAATTTTCTATTCCAACAATAGAGCAAAATATGAAACCCTGGCCTTAGGACTCCAAATGGCTGAAAATAGACATATTAAAAAAATTTAAATTTTTTATGACACTCAACTGATAATTAAGTAGGTAAGAGCTCAATGTCAAGCAAAGAATAATTAATGAAATACTACCAAAATAGAATTTAGGATTTAATAGAATACTATGATGTTGTTGACATAAAAGTAATTCTAAGAGAGTAAAATGCAGATGCAAACAAGATGGTGATTGTTGGTTCATAATTCAACCCAATCGATGATATATGTAAAAACCATCAGTTGGTAAAAATGATAATAAAACCAACGATACCTAATAATAAAGAAAATTGGCAAGTATTTGAAAGTGATGAGCAGATTGTTTGATTCCTACAATAGGTAGATGAGTATGCTATTGAAATCTCCCTAGGAGTAGAAGAAGCATACAAGGAATTCCTCTTCATCCCAAACGATGGATTCGAAGGAAAGAAAGGGTTTATAGCAAAGAAGGAAGATAAGTAGGAAATAGAAGTATCCCTAGAAAAAATCATTAAAAATAGGGTAAATAACTACAGAAGAGGAGAAAGGGTTACATATCAAACAATATCAAAAATACAAATATGTAATGGCATGGACCTATGAAACCTAAATGGAAATAAAAAGGATATTATCCAGCACATAATTGAATTAGACCTAGAAGCCAAAATAATCAGACAAAAATAAATACCAGTCAATCCAAAAGTTGAGCCTCTCATGCAAAAAGAGTTGGATAAGTTGATTGAATCAAAAATCATATACCCAATCAAGCATACCACATGGGTCTCTAATCTAGTGCCTATAAGAAAAAAGAATGGTAAATTAGACTGTGTGTGGACTTCAGGGATCTAAAGGAAACCTCAAAGGATCACTATCCCTTGCCTTTCATGGAGCAGGTTCTTCAAACTGTAGCTGGATCTAAAAGATTTTCATTATTAGATGGTTTCTTTGGTTTTAATCAAATATGGGTAAAGAATGAATATCAACACAAAATGACTCTACAAAGTGGGGAACCTTTGTATATTAATAAATACCTTTTAGATTATCTAATGTCAGAGCAACATTTCAAAGGGATATGGATATAGCCTTCCATGATCTAATAAACAAAATGATACTAATATACTTGGATGACCTCATAGTATTCTAAAAAAAAGGAGGATCACTTGGAACATCTGGAAAGAATCTTTCAACGATACCAAGAATTTGGAATATGCCTCAACCCAAAGAAATGTATCTTCTATGTACCACAGGAAAAATTATTAGGGCATGTTGTATCTAAGGATGGCATTGCTATAGATCCTGATAGGGTGGAAGCCATTATGAATCTTACACCACCTAGGCACAAAAAAGGGTTGCAATATTTTTTTGGGTAAATCAATTTTGTTAGAAAATTTATCCCAGATTTTGCAATAATAGTCAGACCCATGAGACTTATGTTGAAAAATAGCTGACCCTTTTTGTGGATAGAGGAAGGGAAAGAGGCTTTTGAAAAAATAAAAGAAGCCATAGCAGAGGCTCCAGTGCTTGTTAATCCATATTTCAATAAATATTTTATTATTTATGCATATGGAGGGGAACTATAGTGGCCTAGATGACACAAAAGGATGAAAACCAACAAGAGCACCCAATGGCATTCTTTAGTCAAACCTTGAAGGAATATGAATAAAAATATAATTTTGTTGAAAAATAGGTATATGCTCTAGTAAGAGGATTAAAGCATTTTAAACACATGATTTCTAACAACAAAATTATTGCTTATGTCATACATTCTAGTGTAAGAGAATATATAATGGGTAGATAAATGAGAAAAATAGAGCCTTATGGATTACTAGGATTTTGGACTACGATGTAGAAATTAAACCCACTAAGCTAGTCACAGGTAGAGCACTTTATCAATAGATAGTTGAAGATGCAATTAAAAAAGGGGAGGATTCAAGAAAGGACAATGAGGAAGTAAAACCAGAGGAATGTTTGATAAAAATATAAGAGGAAGAAATGGATTGGGTGGAACAAAGAGTCAAGTATATGCAAATAGAGGAATACCCTACTAATCTGGATAGAGCCTAAAGAAGAGATTTCGGCCTAGAAAATGTTCATTACACAATAGTTGATGGGGTCCTGTTTCAAAAGAATTTTGATGAAATAATTTCTATATGTATAAAAGGATAACAAGCACAATCTATATTACAAGAATCCATCAAGGATTAGTCGGCTAACACTTAGCTCAAACCACAACCAACAAGATCATGAAGGTTGGATATTACTGGCTCAACATGTTCACAAATGCTCACTAATGGATTAGAAATTGTGAAAAATACAAGTTTTTCACAGGAAGAAAAATGAATGACCCCATACCTTTGAGACCCATAGCAATAGTAGAACCTTTTGCATAATGGAGATTAGACTTTATTAGAATGATCAATATTCCATCCAGTGAAGGCCACAAAAGGATATTAACAACTACATATTACTTTACTAGATGGGTGGAGGCAGTCCCTTTAAAGGAAGCTATAAAAAATGTGATCATAGAACTTTTAGAATATATTATAAGCATATTTGGTGTCCTAAACACTATAATAGTAGTTAATGCCATGGCATTTACTAGTTCCAAAATCACCCAATTTACATTCCAACATAGTATGTATTTAAAAGCCTCATCAAATTATTACCCTCATGGTAGTGGTTTGGTTGAATCAACAAATAAGAACCTACTAAGGATTCTAAAAAGTCTCAAATCAAAAAATTAATGTAAGTGGTATTTTCATTTGAAAAAAGCTCTTTGGGTATACCACATCACTCCAAAAAAGGCACTAGGATCTTCTCCATATAACTTAATCTATTGTAAGGAGGTAAAGTTACCCATCTCCATATAACTTTTAGTTCTTCAATTGATATATCAACTAGAGTTACATGAAAATGACCTAATGAAAATAATATTGGAGGAGTTGTTGAAACTTGAGGAACAAAGAAGAGGGGCTAGAGAACAACTGTTGAGACATCAAGGAATAGTCAAAAAATAGTTTGATAAAAGGGCTACCCCACAATTTTTTGAGACTGGTGATATGGTCCTTAAATGGGATGAGCATAAAAGTAAGCCTGGAAGCCATACTAAATTTTATACCTTATGGACTAGTTTATACATCGTGGCCAACTATAAGGAGGGTAATTCATTTGAGTTAGAAAACCCATAAAGAAATACCCTACCTACCTGTAAATGGAATGCATATAAAAATGTATCCTTGAGCATATGAGATTCTAAGACCACAACAAACTAAGGAGAACAATTTTATTTTCTTTATTTATTTTTTTCCAGGTTGGGCTAGGATTTTAATGCCAATTCCAAGGATAAAGAAAATTTTGAGCTCTCCTTCAAGCAAGATAGAAGGCCCCTGTGAGCCACCAAAATTGTAGTGGCTTCACACTACTTACTTTTGTTGAAGGTAAAGTCCCAACCATAGGCAATTGAAACTTTATAAAATTATCAGCCAAGGAAATAACCTTTCTCACCATGTTTTAAAATAAGTTTTGATAGTTTAAGGTTATGCAAAATCCATTAAGTGAAGGAAAGAAAAATCTTGACAAATATGACAATGAGGCAAAAAAACAAGAATCTTTCCTGACAAAGGCAACTTTGATATCAAAAGTTTTATGATGTCTAATCAAGCACCAATAGAAAAAGTCCCAATCAACCTATGAGTAGGCTAGATTTTTAAAGGACCAAGGAGTGCAAAAAAAACTAGAGCTACCACTAATATCTCAATCAAGACAAGTGATAAGAACTATGGAGAAAGTAGGTACGTTGAGTTAATGTATTTCTACCTATAAGTATGAAGACCACCTATCAAATGATATTTGAACTAAATTATTCAAACATTCAATTAAACAGAAGCATGGTGTTGATAGTCCCAAATCTAACATTCATTTTTACCTAAAGGCACCTCATTTACTGTTCAAGATTCCCTTAATAGGTAGCTAGAGTTGTCAGATTAACCTGTAGATAATTATGGAGGAAAATATTCTTTGTTGTAATCTATAAATAGCAGTAGCATAGACTATGATAAGGATTAGTGAGTTTGCAATTGTAATATCTTGTAGGTTCTCCTTTCATTTTCTTTTGTATAGCAGTCATATCTTGAGTAGCTTGTGGGTAACTCAAACCCCCACTCTCAACACAATATTTTATAACTGCACTATTTGCATATATATGGAGGTCTACAATATTTTTTGGATCATTCATTTATGACTTCCTAAAGACCCATGTATATATGTATGTGTGTGCTTATAATAATTACCTGCATTAGGATTTGTTGATGTATGTATGTATGAGGGACCTGCATCAATTTTTAGATCAACCATCTATGGCTTCTTATGGATCTGCCTTCTTTATGCATGCCTACATTGAAAAAATTCCATTTGTGCTTAACTGTGTTGGGGAGTGGAAGAGTTCATCATTAGAACATAGCATTTACACATATTGTGTAGAGGTATCTTAGCAAATCTTTTGGCATATTGCCATGTTTTTCTTTTTATTGAGTTTATTTTTCCTTTCTTGCATCAATTTTCCCTTTTGAGTCTAAATGTTTCTCAAAAACCACATCTTAACAAGGATTTATCCTTGTAAAAACTCTTGGAGGCCCCAAATTGATCCAAACCTTGTACTCTTGGATACAACCCTACTATGTTGATTGTTTCGACCAGGATAATCAGAGACGACAATAGTTAGGAAACTATTATCATAGTTTTTAGCATCATAATAAGTTGAGTGGTTAACCACTCAACGTAGGATTCATGAGATAATTGTTAGTTGTGGATGATTACAAGTGGTTGTTGTCTTATTGCAAATTGTTATGCTATATTGGGAAACACCTTATATATTTAAATAACATTTGACTAATAAAGAGATCATCGAAGCATTTCACCATAAAAAATGGCATCCATTTATTCATGGCTATTCCACCACAAGAACTATATGGTTAAAAAATAGTTTGGATGTCAAAATAAGATGAACCTATTCTAATTTTTTCTATTAAGCTATACAATTCTATAGTGCAATGAGATCTTTGCCATACAAGCTTCAACAAGGATTTTAGTTAAAAGTCCTTAACAATTTCTTAGACAAGATCTTTTATAAATTGCATCAAAATTAATATCTTTGTGATTTAGTGAAGTCACTTTAGTCTTGCTATGATATTATATAAAGTTTCATAATACTTTCTAAAAATAATAAGAAGCATACATTCACCACAAGTCACATGGAAAGGTTAATATCCAAAAGAAAGAAAATATCAGGGAGAAGAGAGATGAATAAATATAATTGCATAGGTACCCTTAAGCACTAAACATAATCGTTATCCATATAATAGAATGATATTATACCGATACAATTGATTGAGTGCTTGAGGGGCATTTATCTCAATACCTAATCCCTACATTAAAAATCACATGTTATATTAACCTAGTCTGACATAATGCTCAAGGTTATGATGGAAAATATGCCAAATTGTCTCAGAGGTATATTTCTCCAAGATCAAATATCACTCACATAAAATAATATTCACAAGTAACACAAGTATTGCATAACAAAATACTTTCTATTACATTCATAAATCATAACATCTCACATTACAAAATCATCCAATTTCATTGCATAGAGCTTTGTCTCCAATATATAATAAATCTTACAAATTTTTATCTCCTCACAGGACACATGCCTCTCATTATAACAAAGACTCATGATTCCATAGCCTCCCACTTCACATCCTGACACATCTAATATTACTCTTCACTTCCATACTTGACATCTATCACCTATGACTCTTCACTTCCACACTTGACACCTTTCAAACTTTATTACATAACACATAACACTCTTCACACTTTGACACATAATTTTAGACAAATATTAAACACACCCCCTTAACTAAATAGTTACAATAGTATCCAATGGTACATAATGGCACCGAATAATATAATACCACCAACACCCCCCCGTATTACATTATTTGGTGTGAAGAATTTTAGTCTTCAATCTTCAAATTCTTGTTCTTCCTTTTTTGGCCCTTTACTTTATTCTTATTTTCCTTGGTCTTGGTCTTTTTCTTTTGTTTCTTTGAGTTATTTCCTACTCCTGTTACATATCTCAACAAATCATCACAATAATATGACTCATCATTATCATTTATGTTGTCTAAATTTTCATCAAATTCATATGCTATTGATTGCTTATCATCATTCTTGTTGTCATTTGATGACTTCATGTCATATTTTTCTTCAATGTTCAAGTCCTTTTTATCATCAATTTCTTGATCAAAGTATTTGATACTTGACAATTCTTTTTCTTTTTTATGAACTTGAACTTCTAAAGAGAGTAACGTCATAAATGTTATTTGCCCTATATCAATAGATATTGTAATAGTATATTTGGATTCTTCACTTGCTTCAATCAATTTTGTGCTTAGAAAATCTTCAAGCGTTACAAATTGTTCATCTTTGGCTTTTTTGAAAATTATTGTGTTACAAATTGTTCATATTTGGCTTTTTTGAAAATTATTTGTAAGACCCCCTTTAATTTTGCATCTTTTTGTTTTCCGGTATTCTTAATCATACTTTGTGTGCATTTTTCTAAACTTTCCAACATTTTTGCACTATCTTCTAATGATAGGTTTTGAATATCTTCCATGATGATTTTCCACAAGTCAATTCTTCTCTCAACAATTTTAATTCAATTTCTCTTCAATCAACTTCAATTTTAAATTTTTAATATTCAGTAAAGGAAGTAATTTCAATTTTCTTCTCATAACTCCCAATTTATAATTTCAAAATATTTCTCTTCTTTAATCACTCATTTTTCAAATCTTAATTCACCATTAATCAAATTTCAAATCTCACTCAAATTTTCAATTTAAGTTTTCCTTCAATCAAACTTTCAATTTTTAAATTTCTTCTTATGTCCCCCAAAAAACAAATTTTCAAATCTCAATTCCAAATATTCTCCTTAATTAATTAATTTCTCCAATTAATTGCTTCATTCAATTTAATCAAAATTCATTCCTTATTTATCCAAAAATAATTTAATAATTAAATCACACCTTATAACTCCATCAAATAATCAAATGCGTGCCTAAAAAGTAATCCAAATAACCCAAAAGTCTCACCTTAAATAGTGCTTACCCTTGCAACTTGTCAAAAAAATATTTTTCTTAGTCAAGCAACTCCCAAAATGACTATGTAATATAGTCATTATGTCAAGTGTTAAAAAAATACATCAAAAGCGTTACAACAATAGTCGGTTCCTCTTCTTGCTAAAATTTTCACTAGAAAACTCTATTGTATACTTCCTCCAATTTTTGAGCAACAACTCAGTTTCTCTAGAAAATTTACCTCTCTGCACTCTTTGCTTCACGTTTGTGTCTTGCTTGTTCTCTCAATGTCATGTCTCCTACTATGCTCTCAAATTCTCTCCAATTTGAATATGTTATCTTCTAAACAATAACCATCCAATAAATGTTTTCTTCTTCACTTTGTCCTTCACTCTTGGTTTTATCCACCATGGTTTCTTCAACATCCTCTAGTTTTTTTAATAACATGTCACTCGATCAAACTAAGGCACTTCCAACCACTACACATCCAAACTTGATAATTTCCCTCCAAATATTTCACTCTCATCAATATTCCAGTCTGGTGCTCTTTCTTTGTATCCTTCAACTTGTCCAATATTCTCTCCTTTAGTCCGCTCATAATACTTTGTATCCTTCAACTCATTCTTCAACCACTCACATTCTTTGTAAATAGTATATTTTCTCTTACTTTTCATCATCAATATCTCCTTTCAATAAATCATCCATATTATATGTAAATAGTATATTTTCTCTTACTTTTCATCATAAATATCTCCTTTCAATAAATCATCCATATTATATGAGATCATAACATCTCACATTACAAAATCATCCGATTACATTGCATGGAGCTTTATCTCCAATATATAATAATTCTCATGACTTTTTCTCTCCTCATGGGAGATGCAACCTTTCACATACCTCTCATTATGACAAATACTCTCATGATTCCATAACCTCCTACTTTACATATTGACACATCTTATATGACTCTTCACTTCCATACTTGACACCTATCACCTATGACTTTTCACTTCTACACTTGACATCTATTACCTATGACTCTTCACTTACACACTTGACACCTTTTACACTTTATTACATAACACATAACACTCTTCACAGTTTGGCATATAATTTTAAATAAATATTAAACACACTCTCTAAACTAAATATTTACAATAGTACTCAACAATACTTAATGGTACCAAATAATTTAATACCACCAACAAATTAAGTCAAGTTCAACCATAGGTTGCTAAACCCTTAATGAATGTTTAGTTAAGGTTAACCATAAAAAGAAGTTTAACCAATATTACTAGTTGTCAATACATCAAACAATTACTAGTGGGCTTACGTCAAGAATGTTCATAGGCTTCAATCAAGGTTTCACATAGCCTTACATCAACCACTATTGAACTTGGCCCAATAAGCTTAGATTACCATCTTCAAACATTATAGAAATATCATGATAACATAATCATGGTGTAATATGAGTGGAAGTCATTTTAATGTCATATAATCAACTAATAAATTATTATTGTTTTAACCTTAGCTATGATAATATATCATACCTATATTTAGAAATTTAGAATAAAATTATCGACCAAGCTAATTACTTTTCTGTGTATGGAACACGCTATAACGACCTCTATGCCTCATTAGATTATTCAATAAGTTTAAGAACCCACAATTTCTCCTTCTATACATAATTACAATATGTAATTCAAATTCATAATTTTTGTACGTATATCTCTATGTTTTACATAAGTCAATATTATCATATAAAAAAAAAGTTCATTAGAGGTTTCAATTCTTAACTTGCATAGGATAATCATCCTATATAGACAATAATTTATTATAGTTTAACATTAATTATTGAAATCACTCATACACTTTCATGGTAAATAAATATTATTCTCATTTTTCATATTATCAATAGAACGAAAATATGCATTTGTATTTTCCTATTAAAAATCATTAAATTAGATGCACCCAAAAGAGTACCAAATAATATATAAGGACCAATTCAAAGCATGACATTAAACTTATCAAAAATAGGTGTATAATTATAATATGAGGTACTACCTTGAACCAATGGTAAGTGACTTTGTAGAAGAATCTAGGCACAAGTAACAAGGAGACTTGAACAAGATAATGAGAAGTTAGTGATTTTGAGAACCACTATTGATTTTACAACACTCATGTAATGATATAGTAGAAGAAACTACAAAAAAGACTAAGAAACCAACAATCTATTAGACTTGTGATTCATTAAACCAACAATCCATTGAAACCCAATGATTCATCATAATTGGCAAGGAGGATTAGTGTCTAAAAGTGATGTTTTTGTCTTATGATATAAAATATTATGGTGATTTTTACCTAGGGTTAGGAGTGTAAAACCCTTACTACAAATAAGAGCATGGGCTCATTGTAAATATCTTTTGGTCATTTTAAGAAATATTAGAGCTATGCTCTCTAGTTGTAATATTTATTTTGGTGAATGAAAAACTATGCTTAGTCATCCTACAATATTGTGTCCTGATTGTCCATACCTCTCTTTGTATAAATATGTTTGTGGTAGTGCCTTTACAGTTGCTTGTTAGTCACATTTTCTATTGAATGTATGTATGAGATGAAAATGGATTACTCCTTTGAATGACGTAATTGGTCATGCACTAGACTCATTATGGTTCCTAATTGTATTTTATTTCCATGAATTTTGATTAGCACCCTTACCTTGTCATTTTATCTTGTTTACATTAGAGTAATTAGATTAATGTAGGTTAGTGGGAAGTCGACCTAAATTTAAAGTTTAAAGAAATTTAAACCCCTCATTTCCAAGGCATTGGATGTGGGGTTGTGAGAATGATCTCTCATTAGGCAACCCCATGGATCGACAATAATGATTATCCATTTTCTTACATTATACTTTAATTTTTATTATAGACACTTACATATTATTCACCTTATTACGATCTAAAAATCTTGAATTTAGAAATTTGAACCTAACTCAACCTAACATATATAAAAGGCTTCAAGGCCTCTATGGATAAGTTGTAGTGATCATTCTTTTTTCTTCAAATTTTTGATATTCTTTATTCTTTTAGTGACTCCACGCTCAATGGATGAGGCAATGATTCTTTATCTTCATCAAGTTGAAGATCCCCCATGAGTCACCAAAATCATAGTGAAATTTTGCTATGCCTAGGAGAATTTGTGCCTCCACCAATTTTGTAAGTCGATCTCAATAGGAAGCAAATTGATAAGTTGAGAAAGAAGAGAAAGTAGGAGTAAAGTGCACCATTGATTTTTCAAATCTATGGTAGACACTAATTTTATTGGAAATTTTTTACTAAATGTTTTATGTCATGCTTGTCATCGATCTTGTTGATCAATGACGAGCATTAATTTATAGAATTTAAAAACCACAAGACTCTTTGATGTTGCGATGATTTTTGATCACGTTTATCAGACGATGGGTATTGATTCCAAGGGAGATTAGTAAATGGAGATAGTAAAGTGACACAGGTTGTTAATCTCTTTGAATAACAATGGGTGCTAGTTTCTAGAAAATAAACCAAAAGAAGTCTTTGAGGCATCACAAACTATTGATGGTTAATTTAATGACCCATGCCATTTTGTGAATTGGATGATGAAAATTATCAGAAAATATCCCCGCTATATGTTAAAACCTAGACACATGGCAAACACATTAGCAACTTGTGAAGATTTGAGCAAATGTCTCCTCAAGTTATGCATCAAAGGAAGTTTCATCGTTGATCTTGAATAGGTGGAAAATACAGTAGCCTATGGAGGTTCAAGAAAAATACTAAAACATCTAAGTCACAAAGTCATATACATTGTCTGATCTCAGCGATCAACAACCTTGAAAGGAAGATGTAAACAAAAAGAAATTTAGGGGAAGCTCCGCTAGCTATCCAATCAAAAGTGAAGCAATTTGACTAACAACCCATGATTTTGAAAGTGACAACAATATCCTTTCAAAATTTTCCACCTTTCAGGGTAAGCCTTTTGTGAAATTTTTGTGGTCTTCAATTCCTTATTATTGCATGTGGTATATATGGATGAACATGAACGACAAAATATTTAAAAATAAATCAACTCAAAGGGTGGTTTTGATACACAAGATAAATAATGCTATAATGGAAAATGCCAAAGCTCACTTTAAAACTAAACGATATTAGAGTGGTCTTTCCAGAGCTGAGTTACATATCCTAAAAATTTATAATTTTAAAAATCTAATTAGCACCTCTATTACCAAAAACTTGATGTCGTAACTATGTTTTAGTTTTCCAAATCTATTATTAGATGGGGCTTCAAAGTCTAACCCTAGAATAGCTACTATTGGAAAAGTTTTATGGTCAGGACCACACTCTAGGATTCTTGATTTTTGTTTGAATTTAGAATAGACCGCCGATAATGTAGTTAAGTTGATGGACTACAAATTTGATCTCACTCTTACGATAAGAGAAAACATCAAAACCCTTTTAGTTTGCGGGGACTCTAAACTATCATCTAGTTTTTCTACTAAACAAGGGATCAAATCTATTCTACTTTTTTTTTTTTTTAAAGCGAAAAACCCCTTGCGGAGCCACCTTGGTCTGAGAGACCACAAACAGGGGGTTCTACACCGTCAAAGTCACCCGGGAGTTGCACCCGACCCTGCACGCACCAACATTATCAATTGGATTTTGGATACCCAATTCTGCTTTTTGGTAGGGTGGAGATTTGAACCTGGGATCTCCCTTGGAGGATTGCCCTCTCCTCTCCAACTCACCTACAACACCTGGGTAAATCTAGTCTACTTCGGTTGTTAAATAAAGTCTATAAAACTTTGAACATTTTTGCTTAGATTAATTGACATCACATTCCTAGAAAGTGAAACCTTCTACTTCCATTGTTAAATAAATTCTATAAGACTTTGGAAAATTTTGCTTAGATTAATTGGCATCACATTCCTAGAAAGTGAAACCATATCGCAAGTAAAAAGGCCAATGAAGTATTTATTTGACATCTTTCTTCAATTTGCATAAAAAAGTTTATAACCAAAAATTATGAGAACTTAAGGGATGATCACCTAGACTAAGCATGTTAGCTCTATTTGTTGTACATATTGTACTGGACAAAAAAATTACTTGTTTTGGTTCTTCTAGCTTTGTTGGAGAAGTTTTTTATTTTTTTATCGATATTCTTGTCCTAGGAAGTTCCAACTCTAACTACATGCACTAAATAAGCATCCTTGGTTTTATCTATTACGCTTGTAGTACCTAACCAACTTGTAATCTATGCATTATATTAAATAATATCATATATTAAGTATAATTTTTTTTTTTTGATTTGGTTAGTGTGAGAAAACCCTACAACCCACGCACAAGACTGGGTAGGCTCCCCCAACCATGACCCCTATTAAAGCCAAGAGTTATGCTTATCAATAGGAAATTTAACACACAACCACCACACCCACCCCCTCACACACTTGTCCATGTCGCGGTTTGAACCTTGAAAACCTTATGTTAAGGAAAACCATTCCCTGTATCCACCTACCCCCTCACACACTTGCCTATGTTGCAGTTTGAACCTTGAAAACTTTATGCTAAGGAAAACCATTCCACGTATCTCCTGGGGCCAGGACTTTTCGTTCCACGGGGCCTGTCCCATCCGAGTATACTCCTCAGGCTAGCCAAGGGGTTTTTTGTATCCGGCCGCCAGGCTTGAACCCCGAACCTCCTCCCAAAGATTAAGAGAACGTGCGAGTAAAGTACCTAGTGGGGATTATATCAAGTATGAATTTAATAATCTTTCTATATTTTATTAATCTTTATAATATATATATATATATATATATATATATATATTATTTTTAGTAACTAGCCAACACGGGATTTAAACCACAAAAACTGCAACCACCAAATAATTTTTATAATATTTTATATTATACCATAAAAAGCCTTAATCACTATCATATTTAAAAAAAAAAGACACTATATGACATCTATAAGCATTCACCCCTATGACAATAAATACCTCTTGTATTATAAGTTTTATTTTTTAAAACTCTCATTGAACGATTTTAATCTAGTGCATGGTTTTTCATAATGATTTTTTTGTTTTTATATATATGTCATGTTGTAGCATAACATTCATCTATATCGTTTATGTATCTTATAATATTTTATATAATATTAAAATATATCAAATTAATGTATAATATCAATAATTTTCCTCATGTCTTTGGTCATAGAGAATTCAATTAATAAACTTTTGGTGAATTCTGTTAAATAGTGTATTAAAAATATCCATTAGATGTCATCTTAATCTCGTACTTAAATGTATTCTTGATTAAGAATAGATACTTTTATTTCAATAAAAAATAATAGATATTTTTATAATAATCTAAACAACAAAAGTTATCTTAAAGTCAAATTTAATTTGTTGGATTTCATCTAAGTCGTGATTGTAATGCTACGAAGCTTGTATTCTTAAAGTCTCCTTCCATGATCAATGTCTAAGACTACCTATTTAATACTAGTTAATGAAGACTTTTTAATGTCTTAAATGTAAGGCCTATCCACGCGTCTCTTTTTCCAAAAAGTTTAAATGTAGTACGCTATCGCGCTCTTTCTGTCTTTAGCACCAAACAAAAACAATTACCTAAAAAACAAAAATTTAGGAAACACATATATTCAATTTTGACACACAATCTTGTGAGGGGTAAGTGCACTACTTGTCAACATGAAAACTAATTCATTGTATAGCATGGTTTGATGCAAAGCGGATGCAGCCCCATTTAATCAAGAATGTAAGAATAATATTACAAAAATTATATTTAATCAATATATATTTTCTTTTTGGATTATTGTATCATGTATACTTTTCATCACCAAATTAACTTACATTGATGGAGAAAAGGTTTATTATACTTGCTATTTCAAAAGCAGTGAAATCCTGAACATGGATTTTCTTTTTTATAAGATTGAAACCCTCAAACATTTGTATTATTTGAGTTGCCATTTTATTCTTACAAATAAGCATGTTTATAAAATCTCTCAATAGTCTTTTCACACATGCGAACATACCCATTCTCATTGGGACAATGCCTATATTAACGACATTTTGTAAGTTACTCATATACTATTTCAAGCTTGATACTATTTAACATTATTTTTCTTTTTTGTACAAATAAACCTGGTTTTAGGAACTCTATATTGTCCTCACTAAGGAAATATACTATTTTCATGCATACAGACATAAGCATGGGAACAATGCCTTCTCAAAACACTACGTTTTATAATTCCGTCCTTGTGAGGAGCTGGGGCCTCAATTTGGACTTTTACGAGTTTCACATTCCAGTGATACGTCATCACTTGTTAAAACACATGTACAGAACAGAATAACATGCAGTCGATGATGACTCATACAAAGAGAGTAAATACAAGCATTTGCTATATTTAATTTAGCAATGGCCCTTGGTTCCTCCGGGTCAACCCCATAATTGGGGAACATTCGTTAGAAAGATTAACGAAGTAAAACTGTATGAGTTTTAACGTATACCAACCATGAGAAGATATAACGATGCTTGGGCTTCCAATAAGAAGGCCTGATTTTGTTTGGTGTCTGATGGAAAAGACAAATGAAATGGGGGAGAGAATCATCGTTGGTTAATGAGATAAGGGAAGCGTGGGATGAACCAGAAATTATTTTATCCTTACATTATCATTGACTTCTCCATCCAAGGGATTTAATAATTATATGCTTTTGGAGACCACAATCGGCGCGGGGAACCAAAAATCCTTAATGCAATAGTAAAATAAGAGGGATAGATTGTCATTTAATAATTATTTAATGAGAGATGTTTGGTTTAAAGGTTCTTTATAATTGTCCCATGTTAAAGTACAATTATTCTGAAAGGCATCTAAGGGCTTCCTTTTTCAAGTACAGCAATTAGGAAAATACCCACTCGAGCATTACTAAAGGTAAATCTGTCGGAGGCAAATTTGGAAAGGAGGAACACCTTAGTGCAAGCCACTATTTAACATATATCAATGCCTTCTCGAGATAGATGCAGATAATGCCGTGAAAACGGAAGAAACATGGGCTGCTAGTTCCTCTTTTAATTTATATATAAATAAATTAAGTTAGAGATGTTCATAAGCAAGGAAATTCTTTAGAAAAAGAATTCGGTTGAAGTCAACAAAGGTGTTCCAATTTACGAGGCGTTTATTCCTTTATTTCGGTATTTGTTTCATTACAAATGGTTTTTATCCTTTTTGTTTTAATTTAGTTATCCTTAATGTTATAAGGTTTGGATTGGACAATGAATTTGGCGAGGTTAAAAAAACATATGATTTGAAATAAAATTTAATATAAAATTTGAAATGTTTTATAAATTTTTATAAAAGTATTGTTGGAAATGTTTTATAGATTTTTTAATTTGAAGTTTTAAATGTATATGAAGTGTAAAATTTGTTGAAAGAAGTTTGAAAAAAATTAAAGTTTCATATGGGATTTTTGATGAGGTAAGTTTGTGTTCCAACATTTAATAAATTTATTTAATTTTTCTTATAATCAATTATTTTCAAATTTTATCTCAAAAATCCTATCAATCATCATAATCATATTAGGTATATGAGTTCAAATTGGTCTTAAAATTCAAAATGGAAAATTTTGAAATAAAATTATAAATAAAATTTAATACATAAGATGCATGTAAATGTATAATTTCATAAATTTTTAATTTTAATAAATTTCTTAATTTAAAGTTTTGATATTTTAGATGTATGTGTGAATATGTGGAAGTTGCAAGAAGACATTCGAACTAAAAAATTAGGGTTTCATGTGACTCTAGATTAGGCAAATTTTGTTTCAAATTTCAATAAATTTTATCTCAAAGTATTTTGATCTGAATCCTTTGGAAGCATGTCACACCTACAATGGTATAGGCTTGTTGGGAGCAGCCCTTGTGGTTTGAACCTATAAGCTTGTTGGGAGCAGCCCTATGATTTGAACCTTGCACTTGTCAATTACTTAAAATAACTCCCCTATCACAATTTTTTAACTTCATTTATACAGTTTGTTCGGTGAATCCTATGACACATGTCATCGCAACCAAATTGAATATTTGATTTTAAATTAAGCAAAATTGAACTTCGATAAAATAATAATCTAAATAAAATTCAACATAAAAAAATAACAAGTGTGGACATTCAGGAAGGCATTTCAACCAAACAAAAAAATAATAGGGTTTCATGTGGCACTATAGATCAAGAAAATTTGTGCTTAATGAATTTATTTGAATCTTCATTAAATTGATGATTTTTGAATTTCATCTTTAAAATTATATGAAAAGTATGACACAAGTCACCACAATCAAATTAGGTACTATGGAGAAATATAATTCCATTCAACTTCCTAGATGCTTGAGAGAAAATTAGTAAGGATGCTCAAATTTCCCTCTTAGATTAGAGTTGAGGTTTCACATTCTTTCAATATACAAAACATATACACAATAAAAACAATAATGTAATAAAGTTTTTTTGTGTTTTTAATTTTTTATCCAAGATGTCATACTTTCAGTTTTGTGAAAGGTTATCTTAGATGATTGTTGAACACTTAGTTTTTCATTGTAAAGAAGTTGGAATAATTTAAAGTCTATAATATGATTTGCTTAATTTTAATTTCAGGCAAAGTTGTATTTTGTTTTGTTTTTTAATTTTATTTAAATAATTTTTTCTTGAAGTTAAATTTATCATTACCTAGAGATTTGATTAAATTTAGTGAAGGTTCAAAATTATTGTTTTGACAAGTGTAAGTAACAATGGAGACTCACCTTCAAAAAATTTGCTCTAAATATTTAGAGAAATTTAAAGAATGAAGGATTCTAATGAAGAAATGTTGTGCAATAAAAAAAAATGGTCATTGAATCCCTAGCTAAAAGTAAAAATACTCAATTAAATAAAGTAATATTTTATCTATTAAGAACAAAAATAAATAAATCTAGAACAATCTCTATTTAAACTACAAATGGTACATGTTAAGTAATTATCAAGGATGAGATGATTAAGCATGATGTAATGGTTCCTAAAACTAGAGAATTAATCTCTAAGTTCAATAAATAATGCTCAAGGTTTTTGGAGATTCAAATATGGTTTGAATGGAAGTGGGAATTGAGTCCAAATTATTTTAATTTTCTTTAAGAAAGGATTTATTTCTCATCATTTTCTTTAATTCAAATGTCATAGATAAAAATATGGTTAGTATTTAAGACCATATATTGAGAGTTTTTTGTAGATGGAAAATCTTAAAAGGATTCTAGTATGGGTTAGGATTTTTGGACTACTATATTAACTTATCAATAAAGAGGTTCTAAATATTTAATTGTAACACTCTAATGATTCCATCCAAGAGTGATCAACTACTAAGTAGCAAATGCATGTTATTTATAACCTAATAGGTGTTGCCAATATTTGGCAAAATTTATTAAAATTAAATTTAAATTAAAAGAATGGAATGAATAAGTTATGAAAACATTGCATTTTGATATCGTAAAAGTTATGATATTGGTTACATGACAAGAGCTTGCAAAGTGAAAGCAAAAGAGAAAGAAATTAAATGTTATGGTTATGAGACAAACTCAAAGATAAAGCAAAGGGGTCATATTATAGCAAATTTTGCTTAGATCAAAGATTTTCCAATCACAAAAAGAAAAATAAATCCCCTCTGCTTCATTAGATAGTGATTTTTGTCGTGGTCTATTCATAAAGTAAATATTTGAGAAATAAAAAATGCATAAGATAAGGAAGTACAATGTGTAAGCTCAAATTTAGAAGGAATTAAGTTGAAAAATATGCTCAGTCAATTTTCAAAGTGAATAAGGTTAAAGGCGTTAAGTTTGATCAAAGTAAATCATCTCCAATTTTTTCAAATAGTAGAAAACCATCTCCTTGCAATAAAAAGTAAAGAAAATTAGAGGTTATCCTTTGTGGTTTTTAAGAAAACAGGGAAACGTAATAAGTAAAGCAATATGGAAAATGTACATTGCACTTTAGAGATTTTTAGGAAAACATAAGAAAAAAAGTGTTATGGAGGTTTGCAATTATACTTTAGAGTTTTTAAGGTAGCATAAAAGAAGTTATTTTTGAGGTTATGCCTTGCACTTCAAGCTTTCTAGGGTAGTACACATTTACAAAAAAAAAAAATTTGGATGAAAAAACCATTATATTAATAAAATAATGTCTAATCATGCAAAAAGGGCGGGTGGGATTAACACATCCTGTAAACCAACACACTAACCACCGTGGTTAGGAGTACACAAGAGTGTCAGAAACAGTCCACAAAAATCCTGATAACAACCGCCAAAATAGTGTCAAATATGCAAATAAAAAGAAAGGAGCTAAGAAATCACTCTCAGGTGGAAGGTCTAAAGTTTTCCTCCATAAGGTCATAAGTCCATCCAATGATTGAAGAAGCCAAAGCTCCCCAGCCATCACCAGTAGTACTACTAACAGTACAAGTCTGTGCATTTGGTACAATTTCACCCCAACTAGGGGCATCATCTTGCTCAGGTTTTTAAATTATGAACAATATGAAAAATGAAAAGAAGTTGATGAGAACAAAAGCATTGGTGAGAATAATAAATAAGAGGAATATCCTCAAAGCAAGAACTTAGAGAAAAGAAAACATTGAGGGATAATGATTTGGGAAATCAAATACAAATATCACAATCATTAATAGGAAGTGGGGCTAATCCTATAAATAAAAATAAAAACGATAACCAAGACAATGCCTTTGAATATTTGGGCTATAAATGTGGCACCCAAAAAAATAGATGCCAAGAAATCAATAGATTGTTATAGCATTGAATTTATTTTAATATAAAAAATAAAATCAGGTAGTGAGGAGTGTAAGGAAGCATTTAAAAAAATTGAAAGATGGGATAATCTTGTAATTTTTGCTATAGGACCTTTAGGAGGTATTGGAATGGTAAAAGACATCACATATAAGATGAATAATTGCTATAAGTAAGATGTAATTAGGTTGTTGGTCCTTTTTGTAAGAAAGAGAAAAATATGAAAACTAGAGTTATAAATGTATTTGCTCCAAATGCAGTCACTCTTAAAGATGGTTTTTGGAGGGAGCTTACTCTATTTATGTCAATTAAATGACTACTCACAATTACAACCTATGGATTCTTTGAAGGGACTTCAACATAGTTCTATATCCTTTGAAAAAAGAGTCACTACTCTTGGATGACCTAGATCAATGGAATATTTTACTTCCTTTGACAATTTAAATACCCTCATGGATGTTGTTTATTCAAGATGTCAATATACATGGGATAATAGGCATATTGTTTAATATCATGTGATATAAAATATTAGATAAGCTTTTATATCTAATAGTTGACTACATGTAAAGTATACAAATTTGTAGGTTTAGATTACAAACCATTTACTTTAAGATGAGATCTATTTAATGGCAGACATCCAAAATCAAATCATTTTAAATCTGCATGGACTTGATTTATTTCAAATTGTTATGTCAGGTGGAATGAAGCAAAGTTTGGAGGATTGCATATGTACATGTTTATTCAAAAGATAAAATTTCTAAAGGGATATGAAGATCTAGAATATAAAACCCTTTGGTATCATATTAAAGAAAATTTAAATTTAATCTAAAGGATATGCAAGAGATAATAACAATCAATGCAATGGGCTAACATGCTTATGTGCATGAAAAATAGTCCTTTCTACTTATCATAGAATATTACAAAATGAAGAGTCATATTGGGTTGAAAAATTGAAGGATATATGACCTAATAAACGTGATAAAAATGTTAATTTTGTCACACTCGTGCAAAATGAACTTGTCCTTTCACTAAATCAAAAATATTTTAACTTTATATGGAAGAATTATTACAGAAGAAAAGAGACCAATAATGAAAATAGTGTGGATGTAACGAACTCCCCCATGTATAAATAAATAAATTTATATATATATAACTCAAGTGTTGTAGGTGAGTTGGAGAGGGTAGGACAATCCTCCAAGGGAGGTCCTTGGTTTGAATCTCCACCCTACCAAACACACATTGGATAAATCTAGTTGATTATGCTGGTGCGGTCAAGGTTGGACATGACTCTTGGGTGATTTTGATGGTGTAGAACCCCTTGGTCGTGGTTTCTCAGACCAAGGTGGCCCCGCAAGGGGTTTTTCATTGAATTCAAATATATATTTTAAGGGTTGACTGCCTATTTAATTTAATGTAACATTATCACACACTAATATTACAACTTGACTATTATGCATGTATAGTTTGGCAAGATTTGAACCTTGGTCTCTTTAAAAATTAAGAAATTGAAACAATTAAGGTAAAACTATTTTATTGATATTTACAACTTTAATTGCTAAATTGTTAAAGCTATTTCATTTACAATTTAAAAGAATATATATTTATTTACTTAACAAAAAGTACAAAACTCTTTAATCAGAGATCAAAGTGAACAGAGCATTCTAAAAAATAGAACATGAAGACAAAAAAGAACCTCATTATTGGAGTCTTTGTCATCCTCACATACCACCCCTACCCTTATGCTTCTTGATGATTTGGTGGTAATAACCAGGGGCTATATTTATTGCCTGATTTGCTAGTGTGTCAGCCTCTTTGTTGAATTTCCACCTTATGTATTGATAGGATATTTTGCCAATGATCCTACCCAGATGTCTAATCCTGTCTTGAATAATCTTCAATTGTAAAGATCTAAAATCTTTATTTTTGGCAAGAGTTGTTATTATCAGTATAGAATTCTCATAAACTGTGACCTGAGTGATTCCTTGCTTTGCCACCAATTTTAAGTTGATTTCACATCCAATAGTCTCTGCCATGTTAGATGTTGTTATCAAGTTGATCATGTATTTGAGCAGGATGTCACAAGGTCATATAAGAATCAGTCCCCCTGTCGCTGCTTGACCAGGGTTGGACTTGGAGGCACCATCAAAGAAGAGTGTCGAAAAACATATGTCAAGCAAAGAATTGTTTGCTCTACATCCTCCCTATGTCAGGAAAGCTTGGAGATTAAGTTGATAGATCATTTTTATTTCGGTGGGTGACAAATCTTCTTCATATTGTTGTTGACAAAAACTAGATTTGACATTTAGGAATAATTCTTCTTTTATCCTTCGTATTAGAGTTTTATTGTCCTTACCTTTTCCTTCAAAAATCCTCTGGTTTATGTCCAACCAAATGTGCCAGATGACAAAATATGGTATAGAGCTCCACAAATATTTTAGGAGGGGCTTACCTGCCAGTTTACCTTTATATTATTTGTTCCACTTGGTAAAATATGTGTTTATGGTTAACCTTCCAAAGTAGGAAATACCAAGAATTTTGGTTATTCCTAACCAAATTGAAATTGCCTTTGGGCATTCAAACAAAAGATGGAAAATTGTTTCACTGTTTTGCCTGCACCTGTAACAAACATGAGGTCTTGCTATACTTATCTTTTGTAGATTATCACCTGTGAAGATTTTATTTTGAGAAACTAGCCAGTTGAATACTTGTAGTTTAGGTGGTGCTCTAGTTTTCCATAATATCGATAGTTTTTTGTTGGCAGGCCCAATTTGCTGATGTTGGACTCCTAGATGCACTTAGTATTCCCCATTACTGTTGATGCTACCCCAAATAAGTTTGTTTAGAATTGTGGGGTGAAGAGGTGTAATGCTCACCATTTGGGACTTAAAATAAACCCAATCTCCTTGAAGCTAAGATGGAATGGGAAGGGAGATCCAGTTCAAAGTTTATGAGGTCCAATAAAACAAGTCACCTAATTGGAGTATTCTTTGGCTTTCCAAGTGATTCTAGAATTTGATTGAAGTTCTTTCTTTTAATGGTGGATTTCCTAGGATCGGGTCCTCCCATAGATTAATTGACTTACCATCTCCTAGTAGCCAAGAAATTTTATCCTTTATTATGCTCTTTGTAGCCACTATATGTTTCCAACCCAACGAGGCTATGGAAAGTTTGTCTATATGTTTGAGCATTTGAATACCTGTTTGATTATTTACATACTTTCTGACTAGTATGCGCTGCCATGCTTGTTTGTGTTTAAGCATGTTCCAGAGAAGTTTTTCTCCCAGTGCTTTCGAAACTATCTCTATTTTTTTTATTCCTAGTCCTACTTGAATATTACTTTTGGTGACCATCTCCCAATTGACCAAGTGGAACATTTTTCTTTCTGATTGCCTACCTCCTTGCCATAGGAAGTTGCGTATGATTCCATCTACATTTTACAAAATAAACTTGGGAGGATGATATACTAATAGTTGGTAGACTGGAAGATAAGCTAACATTGATTTGATCAATACTACCCTTCCTGCAAGACTAAGCCAACTATTACTGTAACTTTATATCCTCCTAACCATCTTGTCCAATATTGGCATCCAGTAGTCTAAGGCTTTGAGGTGGAACCTCATGGGCACTCCTAGATATTTGAAATACGTTTTTATGCTAGACCGAAATCCTAGGATAGTGCAAAAGAGTTTGACTCTTATTGCTGCAAAATTTTGTGTATAGAACTGACTCTATTGAGTGTTTATATGAGCCCCAATAGATTGTGTGAACCAATCCAAATATTGCTTGAATTATCAAACATTTTGCTTGGTGGCTTCACCTAGAAGAATGATATTGTTGTGACATCCTTCAAAACAACCCCAAAATTGGGGACCCACCTTAAATTTTGTGATTTCTGGAATTTTTTGTTTATCTAATTTTGCTCGCATCAAGGTCTTGGAAAATTTGCTTTCACTTTGGAATTGCTGACATATTTGCATTTTGAATGTTTGAATGTAGTTGCAATGCTTCAAAACTGAATATTTTGATTATTTGCATATTAATTGCATTATTTCAAATCCAATAATTTGATTAAAATCATTTTCAAAGGTTTAAATGAAATAATTTGATTAAAATCATTTTCAAAGTTTTAAATGATTAATTTTTATTTTAAATAATTAAATTTTATTTTAGGGTTAACCCTAAAATTAGTGGAAAATTGAAATGAACATATCTTGAGGCAAAGAACTTTGTTTGATCTCATTCAAAAACTTGGTAAAAAGATATGGATTTTCTCTTTCTAATGATACCAAACTTGCAAGATTCCAGATGTCAATTTCACCAAAAAAATAGAGGGTTAATTTAGCAATATGAGAACTTTGAAATACTTTTGAAAAAAAGGAAAGTTACGGGAAAGCAAAGTTTGGTTTTGTTTTGATATTATGATTATTGTTTCATTATGCAGGTAATACAAGGGCAAGGGTTTGAAGAAGATCATTATAAAATCCGTTCTCGATGATGAAACTGAATAACTAAACTTTTCAAATTATAAATAAATCATTGAGATTAATGGAAATGGTCGGACATTGGATGCAGAGAAGGAGATGAACGATTGGAAGGAGTAAAGCTACACATTCGATGGAGGAAAACAGAGAAGGCCATTTGTAGAACAATGGAAATTATTGTAAGATTTTTATAAATTGTTTTAAGTATTTTGGATCCAGATTTGTGCACAGACTATATTTGGAATTAATAAAGTGTTTATTGCAATTTCTTAATAGTTTGTATACCTTAGAAGATTGCATCAATTTATTTGATTTCACTGTGTGAATACTGATGAACATTGGATTGGTTTTAGAATTTTGTAAATGAAAATTTATTCTATTGAATTTGTCTGAGACATTAGTTTAATTTCTAAAGCTTAAATCTTTTTATTAATTTATTTTCATTCTAAAAACTATATATTATAACTTAGTATAATTTTATAAAGTAAAATTATATGATTAAGTTATAATTAAATTTATAATTCGAATATTACAGAAGAAGATGAACAATTGGAAGAAGTAAAGCTACACATTTGATGGAGGAAAACAGAGAAGGCCATTTGCAGAACAATGAAAATTATTATAAGATTTTATAAATTGTTTTAAGCATATTGGATCCAGATTTGTGCACAGACTGTATTTGGAATTAATAAAGTGCTTATTGTAATTTCTTAATAGTTTGTATACCTTAGAAGATTGCATCAATTTATTTGATTTCACTGTGTGAATACTGGTGAACATTGGATTGGTTTTAGAATTCTGTAAATGGAAATTTATTCTTTTGAATTTGTCTGAGACATTAGTTTAATTTCTAAATCTTAAATCTTTTATTATTTTATTTTCATTCTGAAAACTATATATTATAACTTAGTATAATTTTATAAAGTAAAATAATATGACTAAGTTATAATTAAATTTATAATTCGGATATTACATTAATTAATATTCGAATTAATAAATTTAAAAAGGGATAAATGAATATTCTAATCCTCACCTTCATTTCATAAGGTTGAGGAACTCAGATTGATATCTCTAAAATTTAAGTTGGATTTGATTTATAATATAGTTATATCTATTTCAGAAATCCAAATTTCAAACCAGAGATCACATTTACTCTTTTGAATATTTAATTTCATAAATATTTCAAAAGATAAATATTATAAGCAAATCTAATTTATAAACTTTAGTTTATCATAAAATCCAAAGTTTATAGATTAGTTTCATATTAAGCCCTAATATTTTATCATTGACAAGGTTTTGGAACCTTATAAACTGGGCAAGACATTATTTCATTTATTCACCTCTTCTGGGCTTGATTTATAATTTCATAAGGGAGTTTGAATAAATGATTGCTTTATCAAATAAAAATTTAGGAAGTGAATTAATTATAAATCTATTATGTTCCAAAGGTTTATCAAGTTTATAAAATTTCATTTACTTTGATTTTTATTAAAGTTAAATTGAAATTTAATATAAAATGCTAGATTATTTTTATGCTAATTTCATTTAAAGCATTTTGAGACATTAAATTGAAGAGAGGAAATAAAATTTGGTATACTTTAACATAAGATCATAAAACGAATTTTATTTTGTTGAATTGATATCAAAGTATGTTATACATGATAAACTTGAAATCATTTACCTAATTCCAGGCCCCTTGTAAACAGTAGTTCACAAATCCAAGAGTTATTCAAGCACTCATTGATATATATACATATGAAATGTTAGATATAACATAAGAACCTTGGAGATATATAATATTCTTTTCAAGAGAGAATCATAATTCTGAGTTTGTCGGGTGGCTTTGTGACTAGACAAAATCACACCTCAATAGATATCATCTGCAAATTGGGTATGTATTACAGCTTTGCATCTAATTGCAGCCTCTATCCCTATTATTTTTCTTTTTCTTCAAATATGGTTGATTAATCTTCCAAGAGTCTCAACTAAAATGATGTAAAGGTATGGTGATAGTGGACACCTTTGTCTAATTTCCCTTGTAGCCTGAAAGAAATTTATTGGTTCTTCGTTTATGAAGGGGGCTATCCATGGGTTTTTTATGCATGCTCCAATCCACTTGATGACCTGATGTGGGAATATAAACTTTTGTAGGACCTGTTCTACAAATTGTATATTAACTCGATCAAAGGCATTTGCCATATCAAATTTTATAATAATGTGTTTCTTTTTTTATTTTCTACTACTGAAGAGGGCTTCATGCACTGTTATGATATTATCATATATTTGTTTTCTAGGAATGAACCCTCATTGCTCTTTTGATATTAGTTTTTCAAGTTTCTTCTTTATTCTATTGGCCAACAACTTGGTAATAATTTTATAGGAAGAGTTACATAGAGAAATTGGTTTGAATCTAGAGAAAGTAGTGGTATTTTTTTCTTTAGGAATCAATGCTAGAAAGGTGGAGTTGATGGCTCTAAGAAGCTTACCTTTCACCCTAACATCCTCAATCATGCTTAGAAAATTTGCTCCAATGATGTGTAAGTATTGATGGTAAAATTTGTTCATGAATTCATCAGGTCTGGGAGCTTTATCTTTTGGTAGAGTTGTTATAATCTCCTTAAGTTCCTCCATAGTAATTGGCTGACTAAGATCTTGTTTGTCTTCCAAACTTAATATTGTTGGTATATGCTACAGTAGTATTTCCTAGGAATGAGGGTTACCATTTTCTCTGGAGAATAGAGCTAATTAATGTTGATTGGCAAGTTCCTTAATTTTATCCCTGTTTGTATAAGTGGTTCCTTCATGCTCTATCTCCTTGATTATGTTTCTTTGGTAGCGTTGCATGGTTTTCAAATGAAAATATTTTGTGTTTCTATCCCCCTTTTTTAGCCAAACCATTCGGGATCTAAGTCTCCAATGTGTTTCTTCTTTAGTGCTTAATTTATTGAGCTTCTGAATCAAGTCATTTCTTGCATCTTCTTGCCATGGTTGAGGAGGATGATCCCCAATTTTTGTTTCTAGCTACTCTAGTTGTTGCATCAATTGCTTCTTGTTTGGTTTGAATCTTGCTTTTTCTACCAACCATTTTTTATCACGTGCTTCAATTTTTGAATTTTTATTTTCCACTTTTCTTTGGGGTTGGTGGATTGGACTTGTTGGTTCCAAGTTATTTCCACAAGTTCACTAAAGTCTTCTTTTGCTGCCCATTTAGAGTTGTATTTAAAAGGAATTTTTTGGGGTTTTAGGCTTTGGACGCTATCCAAGAGACTTGGCTTATGATCCGAGATAACATTTTGAATGATGTGACTAGAAGTGAGGGGAGAGTGTGTTAGGAGATTTTCACTAATAAAAAATCTAACCAATCTTTCTGCAATATAGTTTACGCCTACTCTTCTATTGCTCCAAGTGTACTTTCCTTTGGTCGATCAAATGTCTTGTAAGATTTCATCTGCCATAATTTGATTGAGTATATCTCTATTTGGATCCCTTACTAAACTTTCCCCAGCCTTCTCCCAATGGTATAAAATCATGTCGAAATCTCCTCCCAATATTATGTTGTCAAACTTCTCATTGTCTAGCCATTGTGCTAAGTTTTTCCAAGCTTCTCCTTTCTAGATAATATGATTTGAACCATAAAAATTTATTACTGCTACACTAGTTCCATATGGTAAGAAAAATTTTGTACCTATCCAGTAATTATGCTTATATTGTAAGCTACAAACTAATTGTTATGGGTCCCAAGCCAAAGCTAGTCCCCCTAAAGCTCCCATAGAATAAACAATTATCAGTTTTGATTGTGCCCATATATTCTATCATTCTGTAGTCAATGTTGCCTGTACTATTTTTTTTTCCTAAATACAAACTATTGTTGGCTTTTGCTCCTATATTAGAACTTTGAGATAATTTTTTTTTGAGGACTTCCCAGTCCCCTACAGTTCCATGATATAATCTTCATTTTTTGGATTGCTTCTTATTTTTTACGAAGCTCTCCTCAATTTTGACCTATGTTTTGGATTGCAAGTCTTTATGTGCTTGCTCATTTTTGAGTTAGTTCGATTTTCTTCTCTTAGCTACAGATCGTGTGGTCGGTAAGCCCTCGAGAATCATTATTTCCTCCACTTATGTTTCTTCTACCTCTTCCTTTGAGTTGTCATCAGTTTCTTCTCTATTTGTTGTGTTCTCTGGTGTATCTCCTAAGATCTATGATGACTTGTTAGTTTTATTTATAGGTATCTTCTCATTATATTTAAGAGACATCATATCTAGAGAGGTGATTTCCTTTTCTCCTTCATTAAGACTTGCAAATTTATTTTTGTGTTGGAAGATTTTTTGATCCTGTGGTTGAGGTTGTCGATTCTTGCTTCTTGATCTATGCAGTCTCCTTTTTACTTTTTGGAATTCTAGTTCTTCCTTTTTTGTTTCTTGTACTTATTTAATTGGGCAATTTTGGGAGAAATACCCATGATCGTGGCATGTTATACACTTGAATGGTATATGCTCATAGTCCAGAGGTTGGTTATACATCCAATCAAAGACCTTTATTCCAACAGGCTCAGGCAAACCCTTTTTCATATTGACTTGCACATAGAGGCATGCATATATAACATTATTGGTCTTTGGAGGAGCCCAGTCAATGAATGTTCCAATAACATTTCCTATTAATTCCATCGAAGGTTTGTTCCATAGGTGCAGTGGCAAAAATGACAACCTCACCCAAATAAAAACTTCTTTAGGCTCCTCCTCTTGAGGATCAAATGATGTGCTCCACAAGATCATATAGAGTGGGTTGGATCCTAGAAAACAAGGACCTCCATGAAAGATAGTGCTCTTGTTCTCCACAAAGGTAAATGTAACAACAAAGTATCCTCTACTTGTCATCATGAATTCATAAGAGGAGACTTTACTCCCCCACTATATGTTAATCCATTTATGGATTATGATTGGACTAGGCCATATTCCCACAAATTTGCATGCAAGGGATTGGGTGGAAAGCGTGAGCAAAGGCTATTGGATGTAAGTTAGAGGTACCTCAATCACATGAGACTCATCTAACTTGGACACAAAGGTACCACTGTGAGAGCGAGCAGGTGGTTTTGGATGGGATGTTTTTCTTGCTTTAAGCACTTGAGGCATATGATCTAGCTTCTCCTCATCAAAGGGAAATTGTTGTGCAAACATCGAGAATGTCTCATTGCCTACTTGTTTGAAAAGTGAGGTTGTAGTCATCATTGCAACCAACAGACTACCATAAATCACTTCTCAAAGAAGAGGTCCCTATTTTTAAAGCCCTAGCCAATGAAAGATTTTCAAAGCTAAAGCCAAAAAGTACCATACCTGAATTGATACTCACGATCTCTCCTGGAAAAATCGATCAATTCTAGGATTTTTTATCTCTCCCAAATTCGTTCCTCCTTCATCAAATAAAAGATTTCTCAAAAAAAATAAATTACTGTCACTTTGTGTTTTTTTTCTCTGTGTTTCACTTTGCAAACCCTAGATTTCCTACATGTACTCGACGATTCTATCCAAACAAACTTCTTCAAATTATTGTTCACATGCATAAAAAAATTGTAAATGGATCTTCAACTGTCACCATGACTGCTCCTTCCTATTTCTCCATTTACAATTTTTTTTTTGAACTTACATGGTAGAATCGGTAGCTGCCACGAATTCAAGCAGGTTTTCCAGCTTTTATGGCCGTCACAATATTCTATGTTGTTTGTCCCAAAATCCACCACACAGATCTTCATGCAGTCCGCTTCTATAACCACCATGCCACAATCATTTTAAACCTTTTACGTCGTCGAAAGCACCAGGAAAGGGATAAACGTTCAGTCCGACGAGGCCCGAGATTTGAACCTTGGACCTCCGCCCCCATTACGGGGTTTGGTCGAACCAATTGGTCTACACCTCGAACCTCCATTTACAATTTTAATTACTAAGTTGTTAAAATTAATATTAAAGATATTTATTATAATTAATTATTTTTAACCTTAATATTGTTAAAATTAATCAAAATTTATTACTTTTGAAAATGAATTAAAATCTATTAACTTAATTTTAAAGATATTTGTTTTCATTAAATATTAATTTTTTTTTTGAAAAAATTGAAAAAAACTTGTATTAAAACAAATAACAGTTACAAGTGGGAGAGAAGACATCCCAACCGAAAGCAAAGAAGCCAGAAGACAACAGGCCGCGAAAACGCGACATGTCACGAAAACGTGACATGTCGCGAAATCGCGACACCAAACCTAACAACGGCCGCACCCCGGCAACAAGTCGCGAAAACGCGACATGTCGCGAAATCGCGGCAAAACAACGCCGAGGCCGCAAAACCCAAAAGGAGTCGCGAGATCGCGACGGCACAACACCAAAGCTCCCAGACGCCAGAATCGTCGCGAAATCGCGACGAGAAAGCCAGAAGGCACCTGATCTCCAGAATTGTCGCGAAATCGCGACAAGGTCTCCCTTTGACACCAACATTGCAAAAGTGTCGCGATATCGCGACGTTTTTTCCTCATGGCTCCAGTTGGCCGGAAGTGTCGCGATTTCGCGACGAGAAGACCTTTGGGCGACCCTTCAACAAAGGTGTCGCGAAATCGCGACGTGTTCTCCCCGCGGCGCCCTTTTCTCAAACGAGTCGCGATATCGCGACGATTTTCCCTCCTGAAGCTTGTTCTCCAAAACTGTCGCGAAAACGCGACGAGTTTTCCCTTGAGCATCCTTTCCTCAAAAATGTCGCGAAATCGCGACAGATTCTCACCTTGAAGCCCGCACTTCAAAAGTGTCGCGATATCGCGACGACTTTGCCTCTTAGTGCTATTGCTGCCAAACTGTCGCGAATCGCGACGGTTTTTTCCCCCGAGAGCCCATTCGGCAGAAGTGTCGCAAAATCGCGACGAATTTTCCCTTGGGCACCTTTTCACCAAAAGTGTCGCGATATCGCGACAGATTCTTTCCTTGGGCATCCTTTCCTCAAAAAGGTCGCGAAATCGCGACAGATTCTCACCTTGATGCCCGAACTTCAAAAGTGTCGCGATATCGCGACGACTTTTCCTCTTAGTGCCATTGCTGCAAAAATGTCGCGAAATCGCGACGGTTTCTCCCCCGAGAGCCCAATCAGCAGAAATGTCGCGATATCGCGACGAACTTTTCCTTGGGCATCTTATCACCAAAAATGTCGCGATATCGCGACAATTTTTCCCCTTAACGCACTTTTTCCAAAAACGTCGCGAAATCGCGACGACTTCCATCCAACGACTGCAGCAGCAAAACAGGTCGCGAAATCGTGACACCTGCTCATCAGGGGCCGCGACGGCGCAACAAGTCGCGATATCGCGACAAAAACCAACCTTAGCCATTTTTGTGCTCATTGATGCAGGGATCGTTCCAGACCACGCCGAATCTCTTCATCAATCAGGGGCATATCACTGTGCAGCTGTACCCCTGCCTCTTTCTCAGCCCCCATCTTCGCAAGGAAGTCAGCAACCGTGTTCAAATTTCTGCTGACATAAACAGGGATCACATCATCTAATTCCTTCCATAACTCCTTGATTTGGGATAACAAAATCCGCAGTCTCCAAGCTTTCAAAGAGAAATTCCGCAAGCAATCAAGAGCGCCGATCAGGACTTGAGAGTCTGATTCGAGAATTACCCTCCGGTAACCCTGCTTAACAGCCCATATAGAAGCTGATTTGATGGCTATGGCTTCAGCTTCATTATTGGTGGCTCGGCCCAAGCCCTGCAGCTCCCAGAAAAGCACCGTACCAGAATGATCTCGGCAGACAACACCAATACCCGCACTGCCCGGGTTGCCTTTTGCAGCTCCATCAGTATTGATCTTTACCCAGCCTACTGGGGGAGGTATCCAGCATACTCTGCCATGCCCCTCTTGTCCCTCAACCCCCTCTTCTAGATGCCCAAGATCAGCCTGAATCTCTTCTTTAACATTGATGGCAACAGTTTCAGTGACTTTACTCCAAATGACCTGCCAAACACCGTCTATCGAGGAGAAAGTATCTCTGAAGATCCGGGCATTTCTCTCCAGCCAAACTTGCCACCAAATGAAGAGAAAGCCTAACTCCCAGCCAATTCGGAGGGCTGTAGATTTGAATCTGCCCCTTTTCCACTTTTCCAAAATATTGGCACGATTTAAAACACCATTAGCCTGGAATTTAAATTGGGAGAACCAGCGCTCCCAAATCTGATGAGTAAAAGGACACTCAAACATCAGGTGATCAGCAGATTCCTCATGTTTTTGGCATAATGCACATTGAGAGGGGCCACTGATTCCCCTACTTCTTAGATTGTCAAAAGTAAGAATTCCATTGTGCATAAGCTGCCAGGCAAAGAAATTCACTTTCGGCCAGCCCTTAGAATGCCAAATCCTTCTCCAATCCTGAACCGAAAATGAGTGCAGGGGAGGCTCAGGGAGGATCTTTTCATACCCAGCCTTCACTGAATAGACCCCAAGGCTCCCACAGCCCCAAGCTAATTCATCATCCTCATCCCTCCCTGTGAGGAACCTTTCTGACAAGATTTTGTGCAAGATGGGCGCCAGCTCCGGAGGGATAGTAATTGGCCACTCCTGCCACCTCTTAAAATTTTTGAATTTATACTCCCCCAATTGGCTGGTGTGAAAATAGTTATCAATATGTATCCAGCCCTGGGCTTCTAAGGCAGCCTTGATTGGTTGAAGCTCAGGAAACATGGCAATGATGGGCGGATGCTGGTCCCAAGAATCAGTCCAAAAATGTGCCTTATCCCCTCTCCCCACTTTCCAAAATAATTGGTCTTTGACAATCTGAGATCCAAGCTTAAGAGTCTGCCACACTAAGGAACCAGTGCCTTCCAGGGGAAAGCGGCCCACCTCATTGGGAAGAACATGCCCCAAATATTTGCTAGAAAGGATTCTGCTGAAGAGGGAGGTTGGCTGGGAAATCCACCTCCAGTACAGTTTTCCAGCCAAGGCTCTGTTATTAAGCTTGGAACTTCTCAGGCCCAGCCCTCCGTTGTCCTTAGGCTGGGAAACTTTATCCCACCCAACCAAAGCCCATTTTTTCTTCCCTTTTGCACCTTCCCATAAAAATCTTCTAGCCATTTTGTCCAACTCTTTCCAGATGGTATGAGGGGCAGCCAGGATAGAGAATTTATAGATTGGCAAAGCCTGTATAACTGACTGCAGGAAGGTTAACCTACCCCCATAGCTTAACCATTTATGTGACCAGTGATTCATTCGGTCTTTGATGCCTTCCAACAGATTCTTCCAGATATCTATTTTTAATTTTTTGAAATGCAGGGGAACGCCCAGGTAAACTATTGGAAGAGAAGTTCTAGTGAAACCCAGGATCTCAATAGCCCTCTCCTGCAGCCGTTGATCAAGATTGAAAAAGACAACTTTGGACTTCCTGTCATTGAGGACCTGATTTGAAGCCCTAAGGTAGACATTCAGAGTATCTCTGATTCCTCTAGCTTCCCTAAGACTGGCCACACCAACCAGTCCAGTATCGTCCACAAATTGCAAGTGAGTCAAAGTTTCCTCCCCAACCTTGATACCAGTTAGCAGGCCTTGTTGTCTTCTCCTCAAGAACAGTCTGCCTAATCCCTCAGCCAAAATGAGGAAAAGATAGGGAGAGCAAGGGTCTCCTTGGCGAAGACCACGAGTGGCACCAAAAGGATGCGAGGGTAGACCCTTAATGAGAACAGAATAAGAGGGTGTAGAAACACAGCTCATAACCCAATCAATCCAATCCTGGGAGAAGCCAAAAGCTGCCATCATTTTCGACAAGAAGCTCCACTCCACCCGGTCATAAGCCTTGGACATATCCAGTTTAATGAACATTCCTTTATTGCCCGAAGTTTGCATTGAGTGGATAGCCTCCTGAGCAAGAACCACCCCATCCAAGATTTGTCTTCCCTCAACGAAGCCCCCTTGTTCTGAAGAAATGATATTATGAAGAAGGGGTTTGAGCCGCTCAGCCATTATCTTAGTGATGATTTTATAAATCACATTGCATAAAGCTATAGGCCTGAAATCAGAGATATGAGTCCCCTCCTCCCCTTTTGGAATTAAAGAGATGAAGGTGTGATTGATCGCCCTGAGCATTCTTCTATTGGATCTGGATTCCTCTGTGACAGCCAAAACATCCTCCCCCAAAGTGTCCCAAAAGGCCTGAAAAAACTCAATAGGAAAGCCATCTGGACCAGGAGATTTTCCAGTATTCATACCAAAGACCACGTTTCTCAATTCATCACTTTCAATGGGTCTAAGCAGGGCCTGATTGTCTTCTTCAGAGATAATAGAAGGAATAACATTAAGAACTTCATTCTGAGCCTCAACATCCTGCTCCATACTTTCCTTAAAAAGTTTAGAAAAGTAATCAATTGAGTGGGAGTGCATACCGGGAAGAGTATCGAAGGCATGTCCATTCTCATCTTTAAGGACTTCCATGCTATTCATCTGACGCCTAGCGCAAGCTGACCGATGGAAAAATTTGGTATTTCTGTCCCCTTCTAATAACCAAGTATTTCTTGCCCTTTGTTTCCAGTATATCTCCTCTTGGTTGTCAATGGCCTCAACCGCTTTACGTAGTGCATCATCTTCAGATTTGAGTTGCTCAGTAATTGATCCTTCCCTAAAGAGTTTCTGTACCTCCTCCCATCTGGCCACCAAGGGGGCCCTTTGGGTCTGGAAATCCGACTTATTTTCTTTCCTCCATTGTTTCAGTTGAAGTTTGACAAAGTGGAGCTGTTTATGCAATTTGAACATTGCTGTCCCAAAAGGTGGACGGCCTTCTGCCCACCATTGTGGAATTTTCTGTCGAAGGTCCTCCTTTTGTAACCAAAAATTCTCAAATTTAAAAGGCCTATGATGCTGCCCTACCGAAGTCCCTCCCTCCAGCAAAATGGGAAAATGATCAGAAACAGGGCCCTCCAAAATCTGGAACTTAGAAGTCCATTTTACAAAAGCCTCCTCCGAGACCAGAAAGCGATCTAACTTGACCTTCCTGCTGTGTGGCTCCTTCCTCTTATTTGTCCAAGTAAAAAAGGGTCCAGGGCCTTGAACGTCCACTAATTGAAAGGCCTGAACTTGGGCAATCAGAAGCCGGTCCCCAGGATCCAAAATTGGGGTGCCACCTTCCTGGTCACGAGCAGATAATTTTGCATTAAAATCCCCTGCAATAATCCAGTCAAAACATTCCCTGGATGACCTCATGTTTTGAACAGCTCTCCATTGGAGCCTCTGGCCATCAAGGTCTTGGGCCCCATAAAAGTTGGTGATTAAAACATGTTCTGCTGTGAAGTTATTTTTGAAATGAGATGTGAGAACACCTCTCCAAGCTATATGTTCTAATGCAGTCCATTCCAGAGGGTTCCAAAGAGTAACAATCCCCCCTGAAGCACCTTGGGCAGCCACAGCCATATGACCAGCACCCCGCCAGATTCTATTAACTGTTTTACTCATAATATCTAAAGACATTTTTGTCTCCTGAATAAGCAAAAAGTCTGTTTTACGTTTTTCTAAGAGTCTTTGAACAACAGATTGATGGGTTCTACTGTTTAAACCCCTAACGTTCCAAGATTGAATGATCATTGAAAACCTTGAGAGCAGTAAGAATCAATAGTCCTCACCGATCCTCCATTGATCAGTTTATCTCCTTGAGCTGCAATCAAGTCCTTGTTTGACTTTCTGCCCGCTCCTTGAGTGTTGCTATTTTTGGATCTCTTTTCTACCTGAGAGATACCCAGGGCTGGCCTTTCTCGATTTTTTTCAGCAATTCCCATGCTAACATCTTTAATTACTGGCGACTCTGGGGATTGCACTGTCAGTGCCCCTGCAATTTCTGGTGGCAATACCTCAATTGGCTCAAGCACCTGTTCTAAGACAGGAGAAGATGAAGGAGAAACATGAGTTTGAGGGTTAAGGGCCTCAATATTCCCATCCACACCTTCCATATCCTGGTCCTCCTGATCTACTAGAGACTTAAAAATTTCGTATCTGTTGGCTGGCTTGGATTGAAATTGCTCCTTACCAGTTTTCTTCTGCTTTCTCCTTCTCTTGACTTGTTCAAAGCCATCTTTCTGACCCTCATTAGCTTGAGGCGAATTGGATGTTTCTTTGGCAGAGCTGGCCTTATTCTCTTTGGAGCGGTTTGGCATACTATGCTGGGCTTCCGTTTTGGAGTCCAGGAGAGTTGGGCAGAACCGGGCCAAATGCCCATGCTTGTGGCAGACTCTGCATCGGAAAGGCAAAGCCTCATAGTCTAACTGTTGGATCCAGGAAACTCCGGCCAGTTCCAGTTCCACCTCTGCTGGTAGAGGCTGGCTGATATCCATTTCCACACAGATTCTAGCATAGACACCCGAGTTACCTTCAATAGTATCCTTGGAGACACCCAGGTATCTACCCAGAGAGTTACCTATCATTTCCAAGACCTGCTCCCCCCAAAACTCCATTGGGAGAGCGTACAGCCGAATCCAGACCGGGACAGCCGTGGGTTCAATGCGGGGATCGAAACCCACTCTCCAGGGTTGAACAAATAGCCCCGTCGGACCGTGGTTTCTTTTTTCGGATTCAAACGCTCTGTTCCTATCAGCTAAAGAAGAAAAGCTAACGATGAAATACCCATTGCTAATAAACCACAGGGAGTACTCACCATGGGGCTCCCAGTTCTGTCGGACCCAAGTGTGCAAGAAATTCAGGGTAGGTCGGATACCCATGAATTTGCAAATCAAATCATGATCGGCTTTGTATAGAATTGTATCTTCCACCAGCTTTGGTTCGATTACAATCTTAGGCCTCGAAGCGGATTGAGGGAGACATCCGTTGACACGATGTGCTGTGGAACCCCTACCAACATTCTTAAGCATCATATTCAGGTTGTTTCTCTGCACTTCACCGTTAGAAGACGAGGGAGTGTCTTTGAGCATTTCTGCATAAGAGCCCTTTCTCCCAGAGAGAGGGATTGGAGGGGACCCCATTGGGCCCACCTGGAACTGCACACGATCCTTCAGATCCGCAAAGACAAAACAGAGCAGGAAGCCACCTGATGTCCTGGATTAACCTTCACCCCACCGATCCAAGAGCATCGCCCGTAGCCTGCGCAGAGAGTTTCCCGCCAAAACGCCAAATCGCCGAGCTCAACCCGAATACATGTAATAGTTTTACCGTTTTCATTAAATATTATTATTTTTATATTATTAAAATAAAAATATATATATTTACCTTTATATTGTTAAAATTAATTAAAATGTGTTACTTTAATATTAAATATATATTTTTATAAGTTTTATTGATATTTTAAAATAGTTGACCTTAAATACTAAGTCTACACAAGTTTTTATGAGGGATATTGGTCCCTCATATCGAGTGGGGTTTGAACCTTAGAGCTCCCAAAGAGAGGCTAAAGCCCTTACCATTATAGTAAGCTTGCAACTTAAAATACTAATTTTATTGAATGATAATAATCATATTTTTTTTGTTGTATAGAGAACCTCTAAAATCATGATAAAGATAAAATCAACTGAACCCCAATCCTCCAAGGAATCAAATTGGGAAGCCTACGACAAGCACTCGATTGCTACCAATAGGTTTATCCCTTTATGGATAATGATAAAAATAATTGTCATATTGTTTGATAATGACAGTGTAGTGGTTAGGTCTTTGGTCTTTCTTTGGAGATATCCAAGGTTCAAACCATGACTACCCAAAAGGGGATAGACTAGATGGTAGCGGTCAAGTGTTTGATTATTGGCTACCCTAAGGTTAGGATCCCGTTGACTATATCTAACCCAAAAGGCTAGGGTTTATAGTGACAACATCTAATGATGTTATCAATTCACCCATATATTATAAAAAAAATCATATTATATACTTTATGAACTTGATTATAGTTTTATTTATTTTTAAAAAATGACTAGATGACATTGAAAGTTATGAGTATGATTTTAATTTTATTAAAAATATATATTAGTTGGCATTGGAAGGAATATTTTTTGTCAATGAGTTTACACAAG
Organism: Wollemia nobilis; assembly: GCA_028583015.1. Taxonomy (NCBI): domain Eukaryota; kingdom Viridiplantae; phylum Streptophyta; class Pinopsida; order Araucariales; family Araucariaceae; genus Wollemia; species Wollemia nobilis. The sequence goes on from JAQPPZ010016599.1 coordinate 2,777,129, forward strand.
TTTTTATGAGGGATTTTGGTCCTCTCATACCAAAAAATTCAATGAGCTTACACAAGTTTTCATGTGGGGTTCTGATCCCTTCATATTGAGTGGGGTTTGAACCTTGGACCTCTCAAAGAGAGGCCAAAGCCCTCAGTGTTAAATATAAACATGAGATTGATACTAAATGAAGAGATCTAAACATAACAAGGAGCAACAAAATAAAGATGTAAACACAAAACAAGAGAATAATAAGGGAAACCCCCCTTGGGGGATGCCTAGACATTTTTTTCATTAGCAATCTCAAATAAATATTACAATCTTCTACAAGGCAAACCCTAACATATATCACTGCCAACTCATATTTGCATGCAAGGTGACACCTCATCCTTACATACACATTGACACCTCATCCTTGGACTTTGACCCATATTATAAATGTGTGATTACATAGGTATTTAATGCCAATATTCCCCCTTAATGACATATTTGTAATTTTATAGTACAAACAATGAATTTTTGACATGACCCTTCATGGGCACAAGCTAAAACCAATCCTTCCAAAGATAAGTAGCCTTAACCTAGTTATTACCACCAACCTCTAGGTCTATAACTTCCACTAGCTATATCTAGTTTTTTCGAGACCTAGCCGCCCTACAAGTTACCTTCAGATTCTAAACATATTAGCTTCACTTGTTACCCTCATCCATATACCGACATGGTAATAAAAAAATCCAAAAAAACTTTTAAAACATTACAAATATTACTGGAGGTAACTCTGAGAACATTATACTAGTCAGCTATCACTAGCATTCATACCAGTCTCTTTTTGGCACAACTACACCAATAACAATAACATGCTACAACAATTACAATAGCCAATAATCTAACTACACTAGTTACAATAGCTTCTTCAGGTGCACACTACACCGAATACAATAGTTAATACTTACCCAAAACTTGTGGTACAACCAATAAACCATCTCAAACATTCTTCAACAACTTTGTAAAATATAAGTATGAGGTTTCAAATCTGCACAACACACTAAAATAAGAAGAATACCATATGCAAAATGAAACCTCATGCATGGACACCTTTGCAAATTACATAATAAAACCATTAGAATAAGCAATTCCAACTTTCAACTCCAACACCTATTCAAAAAATAAACATATAAATATAGATAAAATACAGTGTCACTATCGAATCTCACCAGGTCTACTACTGTCGAAGCTCACCAGATCTATCGCTGTCGAAGCTCACTAAATCTGCCACTATCGAAGCTCAACAAGACTTAAATATCAGACCCTAACATGAACAATCATTAATCTAGATCTGTCATTGTCAAAGTTCACCAGGTCTGTTGCTGTTGAAGCTCATCGTGTTTGTTGTTGTTGAAGCTCACCAAATATGTCAATATTAGAACTCACCAGATATGTCACTATCAAAGTTCACCAGATATGCCACTATCAAAGCTCACCCAATCTACCACTATCGAAGCCAAAATATTTGTCGTTGTCAAAGCTCATCAAATCTACCACTGTCGAATCTCAACAAGATTTGAATATCAAACCCTAACATGAATAATCCTTAATCCCACATGTAATAAAAAAAAGAACCATAGGATTTCTTCATACAATGCCATAAATTGTCCAGGTTCAAGACCATAAGCTCTGATACCAAATATTAAATTTGAACATGAAATTGATACCAAATGAAGAGATCTAAACATAACAAGGAGCTTCAAAATAAAGATACAAACACAAAACAAGAGAATAACAAGGAAAAGACCCCCCTTGGGGGATGTCCAAATATTTTATTTTTTTCAATAACAATCTCAAATAAATACTACAATCTCCTACAAGGAAAACCTTAGCATATGCTACTACCAACTCACATGTGCATGCAAGGTGACACCTCATTCTTACATACACATTGACACCTTATCCTTAGACTTTGACACTTATTACAAATATGTGATTACATAAACATTTAATGCCAACACTTACCATGCTGCCAACTCACATGTGAATGCAAGGTAGCACCTCATCATTGCATATATATTGACACCTCATCTTTGGACTTTGACCCATATTATAAATGTGTGAATACATAGGCATTTAATGCCAACACTTACCAATACAATAAACCTACAAATTGGAAGGAATCCCATTTTCGAATGTCAAACCATTTAATATAATATTAAGATTCATTCATAATATTTTATTTATTTTAAAAAAATGACTAGATGGCATTGGAAGTTATAAACTTGATTATAATTTTATTTAAAAAAATAAATATTAGATGGCTTTGGAAGGAATCCTGCTTTTTAAATATAAAGGTCAAACTATTTAATAAAATGTTAAGATTCATTCATAATATTTGAACTTTGGTATGGAACTCTTCCTTATCTTATTTTAGTTTGTTTATATATATTTTAATATCATTGAATGTTATTTATAAACAATTAGGCACTTGTCCCACGAGTAGAATGCATGTATCGAGAATCCCACTTTTAAATATAAAAGTCAAGCCATTTAATACAATGTTAAGATTCATTCGTAATATTTGAATTTTGGTATAAAACTTTTCCATTTATTTTATTTTAGTCTGTTTAATATATTTTATTATTGTTAAATGCCATTTCTAAACAATTAGGCACTTGTCCTATGAGTAAAATGCATGTCTCTTAAATAAAACCACTAAAATTTGTTAATAAAACATAAAAAAAAATAGTATTTTATTTTTCAATGTATTATCATTGAAAAGATTTAGTGGTAATATTAGATATTTATTTCCATCTTAAAGGGTTGAAATACAATTTCTATTTTTTTTTTGAAAAAAATGAAAAATATGTTATATTTATAGAAGTTGTATTACAAGGTAAAATGAACTGGACAGGCATCAAGGGAGACAGAAAATCCTCCTCCAATCCCTCCTAGCTCAAAAATTACCCATAAAACATTACCTTACATAATGCAGATATCCATACCCTCAGCACTACCATAGCTGAATTCCAGTTTATCCAATTTATCTGAATTTCGTAAACTATCCATTTATCTTCATGTTGTGTTGCTCTGTGGCCTTACTGTGATAGATTCATTAGACTCACTGTCTACTCTTCTTGTTCTACTATCTGCTTGTATCACCTCCTGCATCCCTTGGATTCTTTGGCACAAGCTTATCTGATTTTCCATCTGAGAGTCCACATATTGCCCTTTCTCCAGATCTTTTCCCCATTTTGCTAAATAGTCTGCCACCCTATTTCCCTCTCGCTTTATATGTGTAATAAAAACATCTTGAAAAACTTGCCAGATCTTATGGACTGCTTCCACCTTCCTTCTCTCTCCAATTCCTAGCACATGAAAGGGCCTTATCGGATCTAATATTCCAGCCCATACCTGAGAGTCTGTCTCTATCCACAACTTATGTAAGCTGTAGATTTGCAGCTATCATTGATGTTGACAAGATCGCTTGTCCTTCCGCTTCATTATTAGTTGCCTCCCCCATGCCTTCTGCTCTCCAATACACTGTTCTCCTTTCCAATTTCGTATGATAATACCAAAACCAAAATTTCTTGGGATTTTTAGTAGAAGCCCCATCTGTGTTTGCCTTCACCCACTCTTTAGGAGGTGGCCTCCACTCTATGTTATTCAAGGGGATCACACTTGTGTACCCATCCTTAAGTTGTTTCTCTGTTACGGTTATTCCAAGGCTCAGTAGAATAATCACTTCCTCCATTTTTATATTTGTTTCCTCCTGTAATCCGATAAATAGTGTTTACATTACCTTGCTCATAATACTCTCCCATACTTGCTCCCTTGTTACGTGCTCCGATCTAAATATGCGTGCATTTCGTTCTAGCCATAACTGCCACCATATGAAGCTAGGTCCTAGTTTCCATGCAATTTTCATTGTTTTAGTCTTAAAGTTGCACTGTTTCCATTTCTCATAAAAGCTTTCCTGGCTCTCAAAAACTTCCCAATGTTGTCTCATTTGTCTCCACCAATTGATCCATATGTCTTTAGCAAAAGAACACCCAAAAAAGAGGTGATTCAAGGTCTCCTCTGCCTTTCCACACAAAACACATTTAGAGGGCCCAAAGAAACCTCTTTTTATCAAATTATCAAAAGTCAAGCACTTTTTGTGGTTAATCAACCATGAGAAAATGTTAATTTTTGGCCATCCTTCCTTTTGCCAGACAAATGTCCATGGAAAGGGTGATGGGGTAATCTCGTATCCACAAACTACCTTGTATCCCTCCTTTGCCTTATAAATTCCCAACTTACTTCCTCCCCATCCAAGTATATCCCTCTTAGAACCATCCTGAATTGGGTGTCTTTGAAGATATCTCCATAGTTTTTCCATTAGTTCCTCTGTACCCCTCACTGGCCATTCTTGGGGATGTTTCCACTGTAATAAATCTGGCACATGTTGATTCCATGATTTCATATAGTAAGAGGCTTTCCACCACCCTGCTTTTTGGAGCTCTGATTTCCAGCTCTCCATCTCTGGGAATGTCTGAATAATTGGTTGTGATTGATTCCATGAATCCTCCCAAAATAAAGCATCCTTTCCATCCCCTAACTGCCAATATAGGTATGGCTTTATTAACTCTTGGCCTACTAACATTGTCCTCCATATGGTAGATCCCTCTCCTTCCACTTTGTATCTTGGAATGTTTTTCTCATCCACTCCTGGGTAATATTTAGCTTGTAAGAGTCTACTCCATAAACCCCCGATAGTTGTAATCCATCTCCAATATAGCTTCCCAGCTAGTACCTTGCTTGCTGCTCTGGAATGCTGATCTTATCCCCAATCCTCCTTGTTTTTTTGGTTGGCATATCTTCTCCCAACCCACTAGTGCTATTTTTTGTTCTTCCCTTGCACCTGACCACAAAAACTTTCTTGTGTGTTTGTCAATATCTTTTAGAATTCTCTTTGGAGCACGAAGTACAGAAAATTTATAAACTGGAAGAGCTTGTAGCACAGCTTTAATCATTGTCAGCCTTCCTCCTAAGCTTAGCCATTTATGAGTCCAGTTGCTCAGCTTAGCTTGAAGTCTATCCATCAACCCTTTCCACTCTTTACTTTTTGTTTTCTTTGCAGATAAAGGTACTCCTAAATACTGTATGGGTAAAGGAGTTTCCATGAATTTCAACAATTGTATAATTTTATCTCTCACCCTCTTCGTTGTATTAAAAAAAACAATTTGAGATTTTTTTTCATTAAAAGTTTGCCCGGTAGCTTGAGTATACCCATCTAAAACTTCTTTTATGTTTCTTGCTACTATGAGATTGGCTTGACTAATAAGAGCGGTATCATCCACAAACTGGAGGTGATTTATCTCAATTTGAGAACTTATTTTCAAGCCCTTTAACCTCCCCTCTTGTCTCCCTTTTTTTAACAGTCTCCCGAGACCCTCTGCATAAAGGATAAAAAGGTAAGGGGAGAGAGGGTCCCCTTGCCTCAGCCCCCTTCTGCTTGTGAACATGGGAGAGGGACTGCCATTTACCGAATGGAGAATGATGTAGTTTGTGTACAGGCTCTTACCCAATCTCTCCACCCCTCTGCAAAGCCCATTTTTTCTAAAATATTTTGCATAAAGGACCAATCTACTCTGTCATAGGCTTTAGAAAGATCTAATTTAATAAACATACCTGGGTCCTTTTGTTTTGACATTGTGTGTATCACCTCCTGGGCCACTACTATTCCATCTAGAATTTGTCTGCCTTCAACAAAACCACCTTGCTCACTTGAAATCAGATTTGGTAAAAACTGTTTCAACCTTTCTGCCATAAGCTTTGTTAATATCTTGTATACTACATTACATAGTGAAATAGGCCTATAATTATCAATTATCTCACTAGATGGGCCCTTAGGAACCAAAGTGATAAAAGTATGATTCAAGGCTTTTAACATTTGCTTACTCTGTATGATTTCCTCCAGTGCCTCCACCTTTGCTTGGCCCACAATTTCCCAAAAATTTTGATAAAATTCAATGGGGAATCCGTCTGCAGTCTGGAGTCTTTCCTGTTTGCATTTTTTGTATGATCTGCGAGGTTTCTTCCAAAGAAATTTCCTCCATTAATAATTTATTGTGTTCAGGTTTAACTAATTGTGGAATTGCCTCTAGTATCTTCTCCTGCCATATTGCATTCAAATTTTCATTCTTGCTAAAAAGTGTATGGAAGTACTGATTTGCTATACTTTTCATTTCACTTCCATTGGTTTTTACCGACCCATCATATCTGTAAGACCCATAATTCTATTTTGTTGTCTCTCGGCTGTTGTTGTCTTATGGAAGAAAGCTGTATTTTGGTCCCCCTCCTTTAACCATGTGATTCTGGCTCTTTGCCTCCAATAGATTTCTTCTTGTTCCTCCAAAGCTTCCTCTTTTCTAATAATTTCTGCCTCACGTTGTAACAGTTCTTCTGTGATAGTTCCTTGTCTTATCTCTTGAGCAATCTTCTCCTTTTGATCCTTGATTTCATTCTTTTGGATTCTAGTTATTTCCTTCTTCTGTTTACTCCACTCCTTTAGTTGGGTCCTTACATATTTTAGTTGTTTGTGGAGTTTGAATTGGGCTGTCCCAAATCTTGGTTTCCATGATTTCCACCATTCCTTTATACGGTCCCCTAGCTCCTCATCTTTCAGCCACCATAGCTCAAATTTAAAAGTTCCCACAACTTTATGATTATCTTCTTCTATGGTTAAACTTACTGGAAAATGATCTGAAGAAAGCCTATCCATGACCCTTGCTTGATGCTTGGTATGCAAATATAATTCCTCCCCCATGAAGAAACGATCCAAGCAAGATTTGACCATCTCACCTTCCTTTCTTACGTTAGTCCAAGTCATGGAGCTATCCACGGTTGGGATATCTATTAGATTCATTTGACATGTTATTGCTGAAAAAAACCTGTCCTTTTCCTCAAGCATGGCTCTGCCTCCTTGTTGTTCCTCTATTCTAAGCTTTGCATTGAAGTCTCCTCCCACAATCCATTGGTCCTCCGGGTAGTTTTCTCTGAAAGTCTGGATGGCTACCCATTGATCCCTCTGTAATCTAACTGTTTGTGCTCCATAAAAATTCACTATAGTCCAAATTTTTCCAGTTTCCCTATTTTGTAACCGGACCATCAACACCCCTCTCGTAGAGGCCCCCCCTATCTCTAGGAACAGTTGGTGATTCCACATAGTGGCCAGTCCACCTGATTTCCCTTGTGACGATTGAGTAAGGATCTCTCCTTTTTGCCATATCCTCCTATTTATTTTTTGTAAGTCTTCTCCTTGCATTTTGGTTTCCTGTAACAAAATTATATCTGGACTCATATCTATGATAATATTTTTGACTGCCTTTTGTGGGGTGATTGCCTAAACCCCTCACATTCCAAGTGATTAATATCATTGAGAATTAGGAGAGAAAAAAATCAGCCATCGATTTTACCTTTCCGTTCTGGCTCAAATCTCTTCCCTGTTCCTCCATCTTTTCCTTGTTTGACTTCCTCCCTGTAGATTGGTTTGGTTTTTGTTTCTTCTCCACTTGATGAATTCCTAGAGTAGGGCTTTCTTTGTTCTTATTTCCTTCTTTCATCTCTATTTCCTGTGTCAAAAACATCCTCTGCTCTATTTCCCCTCCTATGGTCTCTCTTGTGGGTTGAATCTCCTCTTCCATGAGAGAGGTTGTGTCTGGTCTTGCTCCTTGCTTGTTCCCTAACACTAGATTGGAATATTGTTCTTGATCAACTGTTGTGACTTGCTGAGTATCCTCCTCTAACCCTTCCATTTGAAAATCTCCTTCGGTTTCCAAGTTTCCCAGTTGTTTGAATATCTCATATCTATTGGTTGTTCTTACAACTCTTTCTCCTTGTCTCTGGTTCTTGTGCTGATTTTTTTTGTTTGGCCTTCTCATTACTTTTTGAAAACCCTCAGAATCTATTGGGCCTTTCCCTTCCTTTTGATTTCCCTTTTTCTGAAGAGATTGACCTGCCATGTTAAAATTTTCTTTTGTCCCCTCTTGTTCAGATTGATGATCCTTAAGCTGTTGGGCACATTCTAGCTAGATGTCCAGGAGCGTGGCACACCCGACATCTGAATGGAATAGCCTCATAATCCAGTTGTTGGCGCCAGACAAAATCCCCTATTTTTAGGTCTATCTCTGTTGGAAGAGGTTTGCTGAGGTCCATTTCTACACAAACCCTAGCAAACATTGCCGATCCTCCTAAAACTGTTTCTCTTGATCTACCTTGATAATGCCCTAATAAGTTGCCTATTGCCTCAAGTATCTCCTCTTTCCAAAATTCAAGGGGAAGGGCAAATAATCTTACCCATATTGGTACTGCTGTCGGTTCCACCCTCGGGTCAAATCCCATCTTCCATGGCTGCAAGAATAGTCCCGCTGGTCCATGATGATATGGTCCTCCCTCAAATACTTTTTGTCGATCTGCCACCGATGTGAACTCCACAGAAAAATACCCATTTGCGAGAGTTAGAATTTCGTATTCTCCTTCCAGATGCCATTGTTTCCTTATCCATGTGTGGAGGAAGTGCACAGATGGTTTGAAACCCACAAATTTACCTATCAGGTTGTGTTTTGACTTATAAACAATATCCTCGGCTACCCGAGTCCTCGGCTATTTCCAACATCGGTATTTCTTTTGCTTGTGGTAGACATCCGTTCACCCTCCCGAGCGAGAGAATCCTCCTTTTGTCGCTTCCCCATGGTGTTTATGATTTTCTTTGCTTGTGTTTGACAGTCGTTGAAACTATCTTGGGTTCCACATAGCTTATCCCGAAATGAAATTCCTTCGTTTGGAGGATTTGGTACCGAAGTACCTATGTCCCCCATTCTTGGCCGTGATCCTTACTATTGACAACCCTCTACCTCAGCTTCTGAAACCCCAGTTTGATTCCTCGGATCTCCTCTGAAGCACCTCCAAACTTCTTTTAAAATCTACAATTTCTATTTTTACCTTGCAAGGATACATTTTAATAATTCCTAGCTACAATCGTGTGTTTTTAAAGATAATTTATATAAAATTTAAATGGAATTACTTTTTAAAGATGATTTATATGGAATTAAAATGAAATCACTTTCATTGTATTGTGTTCATATATAAATATAATAATTTGATAATTATATATTGTTGGAAGATATTTAAATCTTAATTTTTTATTGAAAGTTGAATAATTTAACCATTTGATAACTTGAACTCAACATAAGACTCAATAACATCTTTTATATATTTTTGGACAAACAAACTTCAACTATTACATGCATCTTTTGTTCAGATTTAATATAAGTTAACAAAACTTTAAGTGATTTGATGTAATGGGAACCTAACCCTCTATAAAGCTTAACATCATATATTTTAATATTTAATACAATTAAAATTTTGAACTTAAAATATGTAACATAAATTTTTTAATTTTAAATTTTTAGTCTAATTACATATTTTAAAGATATTATGAAATGGTATTAACTTAACCGGTTAGCTTGTTCGACCTAAGAAGGAGACTAAGGTTTTAATCTTATTGAATGATATAGGCATAATTGTCAATCTTGTTGTAATACCACTATATGCTCATGATGTAATATGTATGAGACCTGTCCATTAGACAGGTTTTACGCTGAGTGTTTGCCAACCTGTGGGTTCTAATCCCGAGCCCCTCAAGATCCCTTTGGAGTAAATACTTGTCTAGATTAGGTGAAAAAATTTCTATATATAAATAAATGAATGTGAAACCTATTTTAATCTTATATAGACTCTTAAATTTTTTTTATAGATATTAATTTAAATATTTTATTTTCTTATAAAATAAATAAAATTAAAAGTTATATTGATTTTTACTTCATTTGATTAATAATTTTAACATATTTTTAATTTAAATTATTTTATATGATTTTGTTTTTAATATATAATTAGCTATTTTTATTAAATTTTAAAACTATTTTTTTCACAGTAACTAAATTAAAACTAAAAATTTAATTGTAATTAAAAATGTTAATTAATAGTAAACAAAAATATTTGATTTTAAACTTAATAATTCAATAAATTCATTTTATTTTGTTAATTTTATAGTATATCATTATTGAAGTGTTATAAATAATATTTATTTTTTTAACACTATTTCATTCTATTATATATATTGTATATTTTTTGTTTCGAAAGTTTTAAAATGCTTACTAATCAATTTAACATACTTTTAATTAATTTATTTTATATTTTTTGTTTCGAAAGTTTTAAAATGCTTACTAACCAATTTAACATACTTTTAATTAATTTATTTTATATGATTTTATTTTTTAATATATAATTAACTAAAATAATTATTTTTTTTCATAGTAACTAGATTAAAACCAAAAGTTTAATTACAATTAAAAATGTTAATTAATCATAAATAAAAATATTTAATTTTAAATTTAATAATCCAACAAAATTAATTTGTTCTATGAATTTTAAAGTATACCACTATTGATAAGTATTACAAAATAACATTTATTTTTATTTTTTTATTGAAAAAATACTTCATATTATCAAAGAATCAAGGAATACAAGAGATAGTCAAAGGCATTACAACAACTTGCAAATTAGCAACAAGCAATCAGACCTCGACGATTTGTCCATTCTAAGGTAATCTTTTAAAATGCTATTCCTAAAAACATGAATTTGATCAACAATCATCCTACAAGCACTACTAATAGTATGGTCTACCCCTATATGATTCTAATAAGCAACAAGCAATCAGGCCTAGACGATTTGTCCATTCTAAGGTAATATTTTAAAATGCTATTCCTAAAAACATGAATTTGATCAACAATCATCCTACAAACACTACTAATAGTATGGTCTACCCCTATATGATCAGTTTGGAACACAATATAGTATCTGTCCTTCCAGATGAAAAAAAAGACCCTGACTCTGACAATATGCCAAAAGATATAGAGATAACGAGGACACTTGAGGGAATCCCCAAAAAAGACTAGCTGTCAGTCCCAGAGGAGTAAGCAGCCCCAATCTCTTTCTAAACTTTTCTGGCTCTCAGACAGTCCTAGAAGATGTTTTGGAAGGCTTATAAAAGATTGTAAAATAACATTTATTTTTTAACACACAAAATAAAGTTTTCCTACTTGTATTTATTTATAATAAATGCAGAGTGTATTTTTGTTTGTTATTCTTAATCAGGAAACTATGAGACAAATTGTTTCTCTTTCTATTTACAATTTTATATTATTAATTTGTAATTATAACTTCTGTAAGGTTATATATATTATTTTATTTAAAATATAATTATCTTCAATTCTACTCTAAATTATCAAAACATGATGTATGAACTTACCTTTTTTAAATTTAATCTTTGCTGTAAAACTACTCAAACTCAAACTGTACAAACCAAAAAAAAAAGATAACTATTATTATCGAGCAACAAGAGTTGGTCCTTTACGCACCAATGATCATCTAAGGGCCCGCTCCTCTTTTCCATATTGATTTCAAACCCGAAGGACGTCTGTACTCGATGGAGCCACATGTATTGACAAAAAAGCATTGAAAAGCATTGAAAGGCCAACATGCTTCGGGCCTAAACATCCACTCCACGGGGCCCAGCCTTACTTGCGAAGAACCAAACCACGCTTTCCTCCAATCAACAGAAACAAGGTCACCCTCGGGTCAGTTGAAACGCAGGCAGTCAAAGTCTCGTTACCAACTAATTAAGCCCCCTCTCATTTTACGTCGCCTAATAAATCGCGAGGCAAACCTAGCGTGATTACGATGTGGACTTGAAAAAAAAAACATAATTATCATCACTTTCGGGACATGTTACCTCAATACGTAAAATCGGTCTGGAATGCGACACACAAAGTCCCCACAGACTTATCCCCATAAAATGGACCTACAAACCACATGCATGGCAGAACTAAGGCGCTTTTTGTCTAACAATAATAGTCTTATTAGGATTCCTCTCCCCTCCGGCACGTATCTGGGCATCCCATAAATTTGAAATAAAATACTATTTACGGACAATTCAAAGTATTTCCCCCCACAAGCGATTCCCGCTCAAGGACATAAAAAAATTATTTATACATTGTTAATTAATACGCTGCGCGGGGAGCGCACAGGACAGGAAACAGACAATCAGGATGCGCCTAAATTTAAACACATGCGCTGCCAGGTCAAAACTTCACCTCCACGTCGTCGGGTAAAACTTAATGACGGGTCCATTCGAATATTCCTCGGAACTGGCAGTTTGAGTCCATCTGGGCTTCCAGTCATCCAGCTTTTCTGCACGCGACGACAACCCGGCCAAACGACGAAGGGAGCACACGGCGGGAGCCGAAAACACATGAATACGTTCGTATTCATGCTGTAACATCATTTTCTGCTATAACTATTTGTTGCATCGGAAAGCAATAGACTATCCTAGCGAGACTAGAGGTCTCTGGCTTGCCTTGCTTTACGCTACTGCTTCTTTTTTTTGCCTTTGCTTCCTTTACACTCTTCCTTTCCATTTACTTGAAAGCCCCTGCGGTGTATGTCGGTTTCCATGTGACCTGAGGGGTAGTTTGAGCGCTGTAGTGAGGCGGCGGAGCGAATTGGCGGTCGGTTCCATGGCGTCGTCGTCGAGGGCGAGGAGTAGTTCGCCTTTCGGCTTCAGGAGGCCCTCGCCAATTAACGGGAGAATCACGATTCCTCGTTACCCTCCCGCGGCTTTAACTTCCTCGTCGTCGTCTTATGGATCTGGCTATGCGGCGCCGAGATCTCTCACGCCCAGCAGAGTGCGCAGCGGGGATTACTCGTCTAATTTTCGATTCGGTTCCGATTCTCTGCCGGAACTCGTGACCGCCGACACTGCGTCGTCTGACAGCATGGATTTTCAGAGAAACAAGGAAAATATTTGTGTCACTATTCGATTCCGCCCTCTCAGGTGCGAATCCGGGAATTCTTTTAAGATTTCTGTAAATGTGTTTAATTTTTGCTAGATCTGGATTGCAATGCGTTTAATGGAATGGTTGAGTTGTTTGGATAATGCTGCATTGGTCAGGATTTGTGCGGGTTGAGTTTTGAGCTCAAATTTACCTCTGCATTGTTACGATTCTGAGTTAAATTTTACTTCATTCATCCGCATCTGGAGTTTAGTCCTTCCTTCGCTTATGTTTAGCCGGAAATTTAAATTTACTACTGCATTTTGCATTGCTGAAGAAAATTTATTGGCATCCGGTGTGTTCTCGTACGGTTCTGTTTCGCTGTAAATTTAAATTTACCTCTGCGTTTGGATGTCTATCTGTATGCTTTAAAACTCGAGTTTGTCCCTGCATTATTATGTCTCGTAATAAAATTTAACCGCATTCGGGGTATATTTATATTCGTATCTGTTTTGCTTTAAATTTAAATTTTAGCTCTGCGCTTTGACGATTTCTAATGTTTTAAGCTGAGATTTATCCCTGCAATTTCACGATTGTGAATGAACACCCGTATTTTATCGTTCCGGCGTTAACTAGCATGTTTGGTTCGGTTCAGCGTTGAAATTAGACTTAACTGCGCATTTTGATCTCCACGGGCTTCTTTTAATCTCATTTAACGTTTTCTTACTGCATTAAGGCCTGCCGGGCATTTATTCACTGCGCATTTGACCGTCTCTGTGGAAATGTTAACGGCATTGAACATCTCCGTGGAACGTTGACCACATTTGAACATCATCGTGGAAATGTTAACCGCATCTGAAGATCTCCGTGGAAATGTTAACTGCATTTGAACATCTCTGTGGAAATCCTAACCGCATTCGTCTTTTTACCATAATTGGTCTATAAAAAATTTTCGATCTCAATGGAGTTCCAGGTTTCAAAATGTCTGAACTAAATTATCAGTCCAACTATAGCTGTAAGTTTTAGAATGTCTAAACAAAATAATGAATCTAAGTACAGCCCTAGGTTTCTTGATGTCCCAACAAATATTAATGTTATTTAATGTAATCGGTCTTCTGAAACACCATGTTGTTTAGCTTTTAAGGTTTGCTTATTCAGGTGAGGATCTTAGGAGAAATTTTAATCTCCTGCCATTTCTTGATGTGTTTCTCTGAGGTTATAAAAAGCCATATTTCCGGATGCTAGTTTAGGATTCCGTTCTTGTGTCAAAATATATACTGCATTTTAAATTTTAATCCTTTTTAACATATTCATTCTTCTCAGAGCTAAGCTGCATTTTATCCTATTTTAAATTTAATTAGGAACTGTGGAACCTTTGGTCAAGTTTGAGCTGTCCTTAAGTTTTGGCCCCTTTGGAGATAAAGTTCAACTTTATCCTAACGTCCCATACAGCTATATATTTCCAATATCAGGCGATGACTTTACCTTATTCAGTTACTCACTTTAGGACTGATTTAAAAAACACTTAAATGGATTTTAGCCATATTCTTTTTTAGTATTGAGATCTTTATTTCAAAATTGTCTTGTTTTTTGAATATCTGAAAATGTTTTTAACAGAAGACATACTGAACCCTATGCATTTCAATTTCTACTTCACCGCATGAAGCTTTAGTTTATATTGGGTGTTTACATTATTACCAATTTTAAGAGGATCTAGCTTGTCTTAGCATAAGTAGGCACAATTTTAGCCTATACAATGTTTCTCAATACATTTTATTCTGAATGGTTTTGCGGTATGTGCAGTGTAAGGGAACATCATAAAGGTGATGAGGTTGCATGGTACCCTGATGGCGATACATTGGTCAGAAATGAATACAATCCATCTACAGCTTATGCATTTGGTAAGATTTTGCATCTACTGTCCCATCCATTTTGGCTAGTTTCACATAAAGAAGTGCAATATCATTCACAGCTGGAAGTACATATTTCAATGGGCATGAGTTAGTTACCTGTAGAGAATAGTGTCATCATATTGCAGGTGTTGGAGAAAAAAAAAAAAAAAAAAAAAACTGCAAAATGCATGCGTTTGAAAAAGGAAACATGCAGGAATTATTGCAGAGACATTGCACAAAATGTTTTCTTTGTCTACACTTTAAACAGAAAAGATTTTTCATTTTATGTTCATGTAGATATGATGGCACTTGCCAAGGAGTGGAATTTTGGAGAAAGATATGTGGAGAGAAAAATATTCTGCAATCCTGATAGACTAGGCTGCGACATATTGTTTAGGTACTGCTATTGTGTCAAGTGCTATGGTTGTCATGGACAAAGAAAGGGCTTGGCTTGGACAAAGGGCTTGAATGGCCTTGATGGAAGTAAAATAGTAGTATATGTCGACTATTTTGCCCAGCACTTCTGCTTAGTTGAAAATGTACTGTTACGAGATGAAAAGACCTTTTACAGCGGACAAGAGAAAATATCATCGTTCATCCAAAAGATAAATGGAAAAGTAGGAAATTCTAACTTTAGATAGGTCCTTCCCATACAAAAAATTATACTACACAACTAATAATACATCGCAAAGGCCTTGAAGCCTGGTTTAAAGTTTTAAACCAATTCTTACAAACTCTGGTAGCCTTCCAAGTTAGAAACAGGGCTTTACAAAAATGAACACAAATTACAAGAGGGACAAGTAAAAAAGACCAAAAAACTGGAAAACTAGAAATTGCAAAACATAGACCACACTATTCATAACAAGCAATCAACCACAGCAGCAGTGCAAGGCCTGATAGGCCTATCTAAAGCATGACAGTTTCTTCTAGTGGTGTAGTTAGAGTTCTGCACTACTCTCTCTGAAACTGTAGTAAACAGCATAGCAATTCCTTTCTGTCAAATTTTGATGGAGAGAAAGGAAGACAGTTGTCCATTAGGTCCTTTTCTTCCATTAGCTTCTGAATATCATACATTATCATTTGTCTCTCTCTATCCAACTCTTGGATCAGAAGCTCCTGCAATCTTTTCAACATTAACAGCAGTAGCGAGGTTCTTGAGAATGCTTACCTGCACCTAAAGTTTTCTGAACAAGAATGGTCTTATCCAAACATGAGACATTTTCAATTGAGTTTTAAGGGGAGTTAAGAGACCTGGGAACCACATCACAAGACATGTGCTGCTCAGAATTAATGGAAAGGAGATCTATTTGAACCAACAAGTTGGGTTTAATCACCATTCCCAATGCCTTACTTGTTTATATAGATCTTTTTGTATTAGTGAAAATTGTGTTTTTGGAAATGTTTATGTAGTTGACCATCAAATTCATTTCTTTTTGCTGATTTCCAATCTTCTTTTTGGATTGCGAACATCAGTGTTCTTACAATCTTCTTGTTCTTGAAGCATTATAAATTTTTAACTGTTGACCCAATCTCTGCATGGTGTAGCATCTACATTTCAAAGTTGGACAGGTGTTTAATCCTTGTCTGTACATCAATGTCTTTATAAGAATCTTCAATGCTGTTAGTGTTGTCTTTGGCTGTACCAAAGTTACCAAAGTACTCTCTTCTTCATCCAATTCCATTAGGGTGGATTTCTCCTTTTCGTCATTATCATTCTTGTTCAATTCACCTTCAATGGTCATTGGTATCCATATTTTGGTTTGACATTTTTGCCCATTTTCCATCTTGATCTTTCTTGGATACCATTGGA
Organism: Wollemia nobilis; assembly: GCA_028583015.1. NCBI lineage: Eukaryota > Viridiplantae > Streptophyta > Pinopsida > Araucariales > Araucariaceae > Wollemia > Wollemia nobilis. The sequence continues at coordinate 2,793,673 of JAQPPZ010016599.1, forward strand.
GCTGGAATTTAAGCTGAGTCCAGCGAAAGGGGGAAAACCATTCTGAATTTCATGTATTGTCAAATTTGCATTTTTCTAGGATGAACCCCCTTTTTTTTTTTTAACATTTGCTTCTTTTCTTGTACTTTTGTGCCTGTTTTCATCAGTTCAATATTGCTTGCATATTCAATATCCCTTTCCACTAATTGCTTATTCTTTCTTAGAGAAATCCTCTTTTTCCTGGGTGAACTGAAGGAATTTTTCTAATGCAAGTTTAGAGAGAATGTCTTGTCTTTATAACTTAATTTCCATGTGACAACTAATTTCGTTATTTGTTGGGTTGTGATGCTCTCCTTTCCTCGTAGAATAGTGTATTGAGCATGCCCTTGTTGGACGTGTTCCACTAATAGCAATGGCTTCACCACACCTACTGTACTTTGAACAATGCTTGCAGCCTTGAATCAATTATTAAGAATTATTATTCTTTCCTTGTGTTTTTTTTCTTTGTTTTTATTTTAATATTTTGAATATTATAATTGTAAACATTGCTTGAAGGCATAATACACAACGGTTGAACTACACCGGTGATGGATTGCAAAATATCTATGACCCTAGGATAAAACAATTGTTCCTTAATTGTATATGACTTAGTCTACTTTTAAGATGCTTTAGTTTTAAGCATATATATGTGCACCTGCATAATTTTTTCGTATACATATTATTCAGCAAATAGTAGGAAAATTCCTTGTGATGATCCTAATCATCATAATTAGAGCTTTGTCTTTTCATACACCACCCATCCTTAGGGATTGTGTCCCTTGAGATGCACCCATCTTAAAACATTTTTACCATATCTTGTTGAATAATTCTAACCCCATTTCTTTTCCATACCACCACATGTGGTATCATAGCACAAAAAAATATTTCTACAATGTTTGCATTTAGCATTTGTGAGTAGTGAACAAACTAGTAGGAGGAACAATGATATTGTAGAAGGTGAAAATTTGATATTCTCAAAAGAATTCATCAAACAGATCTTATGCTTCAATGAAGAGTAGACTTACTACAAGAAGACAGATTATTAGTGTAAACTTTAGCTTACTAGTTCTAATTTCCAACATAACCTACCTTTCATATTCAATTGCTGTGGTCTTGACAACGGGGCACTTGTGAGGAGATAAGAAGGACTTATAAAAAAGGATGAATATCTAGTGGTAGAAGTTGAAAAAAGGGCAAAACAAATTGAATTTTATGGGTTTCAAATGGAAATCCTAGGAAAGTCGTGATAAGGAAGGTCATATTCTTCTTGTCTATGTGGAATACTTTGGTCACAATTCTAATAATCTTTCCAAAGCCATGATACTCTTCATGATTTGCACCATGGTCCTTAGGATGTGGTAGCACGAAGGACAACTCCTTAAACCAACTTGTGGCTCTAGATGAGCTATGCTTAAGAGTTGTAGTAGAACAAGGCACACCAACGTCTTTCTCAAAGCAATAAAACTTCATTTATAGATAATTCAAATGTAAATATATTGTAGAATGCAAGGCTCATGTAACATAATTGACAATAACACAAATATTTAGTACATGAGGTTATGGCATTATAGGCTCAATTACATTTTGTTCCTATGCAATGAAAGAAGTAGCAAAATAAAAGCTTAGGCATTGTAGAGATACCTAGGTTTGCATAAGAGAAAGATGTGAGATTAAGGGTGACGAAGAGGAAGAAGTGAAGGGAAGGGGAACTGAGGAATGATCAAAGAACCTGCAAGGTAAGGCATTCATAAGCTATATATATTGTATAACAATTACAATGAAGTTGGGAGGTGAAGTTCAACTCTCAACTAGTCAAGAAGTAGTTTCAATGGCAATTACACAGTTGCTCATTCTACACTTGTATCCTTGATGCTTGACACTAGAAAGATGCCTTTTCTATTTGTTGGTGTCCAATGATGACACAAGGTGTTGGCACCATAGGTGCCTTTGTTTGTGTATGTGGGTGCTTTAGTTGTTGGCGCCAATGCAAGTGGCACCATATTGTTTATTGTAACGGCTCCAATATAGCCACATTGACTATCTTTATTTTTATAAGCTTGGCCCTTGGTTTAGATAGTTGGCCCTTGAGCATTAGGGTTAGGGTTAATGATTGATTTAATTTATAAATAGGAAGAGTTAGGTGGTAGTTGGGATATTCTTTCATATTTGAATCTTAGTCGTGTTTGTTGCACATATGAGACTTCACCCTTTCCAAGTGGCTATGAGACTTTGCCCTCTTTAAATGGCTAAGGATTTGCATTGATTTGAATTTGGAATTTTATTTTGCATATTTGATTTTCTGGCAAATGGATCCGAGGTATTATTATCATTTGGGTAATGTTATTTGCACATTATTGGATTGCTATTGCTACTGCTATAATTCTTGAAGTTGTTTCATAACAAGTGGTATCAAAGCTTTGATATTGACTCCTTGTGGGGTGCGAATTTGCAACAGAAGGGCACAAAAACCATTTTAGAACCTCTGTCGAACATTATTGCTGCTTGTTTCTTGCAAATTGTTTTTGTAATTTTTTTTATGTCCATCTTCTAGAGCAATCATCTTCTAGAATTTAATTCCTTTTCTTGATGTCGCTGGACCCTTATGAGAGACCTATACCATTGCGATTGTCTCTTTGAGACGGTCAAAACAAAGGGTACCTCCATCAACACTTTCTTGAAAGGCAAGTGTCTTGGGATGCTTGCGGGAGACTTATCTCTTTACGATTGTCTCTTCAAGCTGATCAAAGTAAGAGGTATTTTTCACAACACTTTTTTCAATAGCATTCCAAGTAATTTTTGGGTTTTTCAATTGCCCCTAGTGTATGAATGAACTTGTTGCCACTACTGGTTGGGTGTGAGTCAATGGTTGATTACAACATATTGTTCATTTAGAGGATGTGTGTATGAGTAGAAAGAAGCGCCACCCCAAAAGACTAGAGGTGCTTCTAATTTTCTTGATTGGCCTCATGAAGTTCTTGTTCCTCGCATCAACATGCCCACCTTTGAAAGTGTCGATCCATGAGGGTGGTTGGCCAATATGGATAGCCTTATTTGCCTACACCATGTTCCTGAAGTAGGTTGTTTCCAATTAGCAACTTTTATGTTGGGAACCCAAGCTCATCAATGGTTGTTGTTGCAGCTTCGCCAACATGGGGGTTCTCTTTTGTGGCCTAACTTTAAAGAACGATTTCTCCAAAGATTTGACAAAGGATCTTCCACATCGTCTGTGGTTCGTCTCATGCAAACAAAGCAAACATGAACAGTGGAGGAGTATTGCTTTGAGTTCACCAATCTTCTTACCTACACCCACCAATTGAATCCAATAGTGGTGGTCTCAACCTTTTTCCATGGATTTAAGGATAAAATTCGGTGGGAAGTCGACATGCTTGATCTCTATTATTATGGCAGAGTTTGGGGCTTCTCTTCTTCAGCTTGAGATTATCTTTTTGATTATAGTTTATCTTCATAGGATCCGTACTTTCGAAGATACCCTTGAGGGTTGCAGGCGGTACCCTTACCTCGCCCTTAGCTCCTCGATGGACCTCTATTCGAGTTCTCGGGGAGGTCGGAGGAGCTAGTATTTTCAAGTTTTTGCCCTCTTGGCCAACATTTAGATACAAATAGATAGGCTCCCCCCTTATTCTTTGGGTGTTCTCCCCCCTCTGGGCTTAGTAAGGAGAGGATGCTCCACGAGATCGGAAGGATGTTAGTCTCCAGTACACTAGATGCACTTGGATCTCTCCTGTTGTCCCTCTTTTGCCCAAGCTATCTTTCTACCATGAGCACTTCTTACAAATATACAGGAGGGCAGAATAGTTCCTCCACAATACCTTCAACAACACACAATGCATAGTCTTTGGCTCACTATTGGGCAACTTAGGGAGTGTTCTCACCAACTCCGGATTGAGTCAGATCACCATATTTCGACGGAGGAGCGAATTTGCTTGTTTTGCCCCTTGGGTGAAGTTGAAACTCTTCATCACTTTATTTTTTGTTGTCCCATTTATTATGAGATCCTAGGTAGATTCCATTGCCTTTTCAGGGACAACTCTCGATCTTTTTCTACTTTCTTCAAATACTCGTACCAGTGGTGTCTTGCACTCTTTCTTAGGGAGATAACTCAGCTTCGACGACATAAAAGTTCTCCTCCAGATGGATCTCATCCTCCTCAACATCGGCTCATCACAACATACTTCACTAGCTTCGACGGACCAGGTGACTCCGGTTGGAAATGCCCCACATCATCCATTTCAGATGGAAGCAGGGTCACTAGACATCGCACCCTCAGTTTGTCAGGGTTTCAAACTAATGTTGGTCAAAGACATATCATGGACTTCTTCAGCTCCAGTACTTCGGCCTCGACTGTTAGGAGAGAATAGTTTTTTTGGGGATATTGGAGCTTGTCCTCCTTGGGTTGCTCCCTCCCTCCTCTCTCTCCATTCTTCTTGGCGTGCACTCCTCTCTCCTGGGCTGCAACCCTCCCCCCCTTTGCTCTCTATTTTCTTTTCCCTTTCTTTTTGGCTCGGTTGTTGGGTGTTGTCTTGTATTTATCTTAGTTCTTTTCTTTGTTGGGATTTTTAGCTTTCTAGCTAGCAGTTATTATTGTCCTTCTTATAGTCCCTTGGGTCTTATTTTGGCCCACAACGGACATTAATAATATTTCATTTCATTTAATTTCTATACTCTTGACGATGCTCAATGCATACTTTGGCAATAGAACACAAGCTCCAAGATTTTGGTCCCCAACACATTTGTGACTTCAACACTCATTGCCTTATCACAATAATGAGCATTCCTAGAGATTCTTTTGTTTCAAATGTTGTTCTCACCATCCCCGAGATTAGGCTTGTGAAGAACGTCGTAACTTTCAAGTAGAAGGTGAAGACACAATAATATATGAAGATGAAGATTCATTACAACAAGAGCAACCAATAGAAGTAGATGAGGCGAAACATGAGGATGATACCATGGCTTTCTTTGCTCATGCTCTTATGGGGCTCTGAACTCACCATACTATTTATTCAGGTAGGATGATTCTCATGTTGATTGATTTTATAAATAGTAAGACAACAAAGTCCTTGGGCTTGTATATCAATACTTCAAATTAGGATAAATTTTAAGTCTTAATTGCAAATAGGGGTATTGCTCAGTGTGTGGGTCGAATGGCTAAAGTTAACATCCAAATGGAGGATAATACTTGGTCGGGCACTCTCTTTGCCATAAACCTAGGTAGTTCAAATGTCATCTTGGAAGCATAATGACTATCTCAGCTTGGTGATGTTACTATTAATATACAAAAATATATGTCGAGTGGACCGAGAAGGGAAGAGTCATTTGTCTCCAAGGAATCCAACTCCCTTCCTCCAAGGTGGTTAGTTCACATAGCATGGAAAAGATATTGAAGTAAGGTGGTTGTGGAGTCTAAGTCGTTGTATGGAGGTTCAGTCTTTGAAATTGCTTCTTCTAGCTTTTCCTTTGGATTTATAGAACACTATGGATTGCTATGAAGAGGTCTTTAGTGAGTCCATGGGTATTCCTCCTAAGTACACACATGATCATGCCATCCACCTTGTTTGAGGAAGTCAACTTCGTAATGTGTGTCCTTACCACTATCCCCAACCCTAGAAGTCAGACTTTGAGAAGTTGGTTCAAGAAATGATGGAGCAAGGAATCATCCGTCCAAGCATTTGTTCATACTTCTCTCTAGTGGTGATGGTATGATGCAAGGATAATTTGTGGCTCATGCGTCCTGATTTTTGTCCTTTCAACAAGATCACTATCAAAGATAAGTTTCCTATCCTTGTTATAGATAATTTGTTGGATGAATTACATGGTGCTAGATACTTTACAAAACTAGGCTTGTGTTCTGGGTTTCATCAAATTATGGTTAGGGAAGAGGATATACCTAAGATTGCTTTTCATACACATAAGGGTCATTTTGAGTTTCTAGTCATGCCTTTTGGTCTCACTAATTCTCCTTCCACTTTCCAAAGTTTCATAAACTTTGTCCTTCGTCCTTTTTTTTCGTAAGTTTGTCCTAGTTTTTTTTTATTATATTTTAATTTATAGCAAGTCCTTGGAGGGTCATCTAGTTCATGTTGACAAAGTTCTTCACCTATTACAAAAGGAAAATATTTTTTTCAAAAGGTCCAAATATTCCTTGGGTTTTAAGAGCTAGAATACTTGGAACATATAGTAGCTTAGGAAGGAGTCAAGGTAGATCCTAACAAGATCAAAGCTATGCAAGATTGATGCTCGCCCAAATCCCTTAAACAACTTCATGGATTTTTAGGTCTCATAGGCTAGTATAGAAAATTTTCCTGCAACTATGGCAAGATTGTTGCTTCTCTCATTGATCTCACTAAAAAGGATGCCTTTGTTTGGTCTGAAGCCGCTTCCCAAGCCTTCTAAGCCCTCAAAGAAGCTATGTGTACCACTCTTGTTTTGGCCACTCTTGACTTTAGCAAACCTTTTGTCATTGAGTGTGATGCTTTTGGCACAGGTATTGGAGTTGTTTTGATGCAAGATGGACACCCATTAGCCTTTGAAAGTAAGCAATTTTTGGGCAAGAATTTGGGATGGTCCACTTATGAGAAGGAAATGTTAGCTGTTTTGCATGCCATAGAGAAATGGAGGCCTTATTTGTTGGGGCATTGCTTCATCATCAAGATCGACCATAACAACCTTAAGCATTTCTTAGAGTAGCGTCTCTCATGCCTGAACAAAATAAATGGATGACCAAGCTCTTGGGTTATGATTTTGTCATTGAAAACAAGAAAGGAAAGGAGAATGCATGGCTAATGCCTTCTCTTCCAAATATGAGGATGTTGTTGCTATCAATGCCATCTCTAGTCCTCTTCCACAATGGCTCTCTCAACTTCGGGAAGATTGGCTTTATGACCCAAAAATTGCACGGATCATTTAGGAAATGGAGGTGGGCTTATCATTGCATTCTTGTTTCCTATATACTAATGGAGTGCTTCGCAAAAAGGATCATTTATCTTCCTTAGACTTGCTATTAAGTCATATTTTCTCCAAGAATTGCATGCATCTCCTTTGGTTGGACGTTTGTGGCCAAGTGTGAGGTGTGCTAGTGTAACAAAGAGGAAGCAATTAAATCTCTTGGATTGTTGCAATCCTTGCCTATCCTTGACTGCCAATGGGAGCACATATCCATGGATTTCATTGAGGGCCTTCCCAAATTTGAGGGCAAAACGGTGATCTTTGTGGTAGTAGATTGCCTTTCCAAGTATGCTCATTTCTATGCATTATAGCATCCCTATTTAGCAAGTAAGGTGGCCAAGGTATTTCTTGATTATGTTTTTAAATTACATGGTATGCCCAAAACCATTGTGAGTGATCGTGACCTTGTCTTCACTAGTAACTTTTGGAAAGAATTGTTTTGTCTTAGTGGTACCAAGTTGAGTATGTCCTCTTCTTATCACCCTCAGTCGGATGGTCAGAAAAAGATTGTTAATAAATGGTTGGGTACTTACCTTCATTGTTTTGCTCAAGACAAGCAGTATAACTAGGTTTAGTGGCTCTCATTAGCTGAATGGTGGCACAATACTTGTTACCATTCATCCCGTAAGATGTTCCCATTTGAAGCATTGTATGGTCAAAAACCTCCATCAATGACAAACTATGTTCCAAGATCCTCCAAGGCTAATATCCCTTGTACATTGTCCGATTTTGCAAGCAATATGAAGCTTGACTGGTTGAACTGTGGGTTTTCTTCCCCTAGATGTTTTTCCCCATTTTAAATTACTTTATCATTACTATTCTGGGTGTGTATTTTTGGATTACTCCATGAGTTTAGTTGCATTTCACGTCATTCCATGGGACTTATATTGATTCATGTAGTTTTCATGCTTAGAACAAGCAAGTTTGAGCTAGAACTCAGCAGCATTTTGAAATGATAGTAAATAGTTGGCTTTACTGTAGATTTCAAGCTTCCTTCACATTGCCTCAAGCGTTTCATGTACTGTCTGTACTCTGTTTTTAGCACGTAGAAGTCTTTTTGGGCATAGATGAGTAGTTTTGATGCCAAATAAAGGTGTTTACAATGTCATAGTCCAGTGGAACCAATCCAAGGAGTATTTCATGTGTTCAAAAGGATCTGTTGAGGTTTATTAGTAGAAATTATAGATCAATTGGTGCACATGCATGCTTCCCAAGATTGTCTTCAATACAACATGCACGTGGATAAATAAATTCAATTTCTTGATGATCTTTCTATAAATGTATACTATCGTTAAGCCATATGCTCCATTCTCTTGGAAAGAATAGCTGACCTTGTATTTCTATTTGCTTCCATCATATGTATTCAAGGGTTTGCCCCATTTCATGTCATACCTCCATATGCAACTTGATCTCTTGTAGTCTATTATATAGGTTTTCACATATTAGATATTTTTATTATGACTCAAAATGCTAACATTGTAATTAAAATAAATAGTATAAACTGTTTATTCTACTCAAAGAACCATTGCACTTAGTTTATTATTTGCATTTCCAGGGATGTTATCACATGTTATTGTGCAATATAAAATATCAAAGTATGCTTTGTTTATTAAGTGTCCAAGTATAAGGCATTATAGCATATCCACTCTGAAACAATTTGATTGTGTTTAATCCTTTATCTTAGGGTTCATTGTGAAGTAATCCTGATTGATATTGAACGTAGGAACAATTGAGAATGTTTAATGGTGCAAGGCACTTAAGATATCACAAGACACACATAGCCGTACAATCAATTTGACCATTATATGGAGTATGCTTGAAGAGTATTGAACTGTTAGTTATATCTTTAGGGAATTTACATTTTTTTAAGGCCTGCAATAGTATGCCATTTCATTGAGATTAAAGTTCATGATTATAGATCTAAACTAATTATCATTTTATTGAAATTAATGAACCCACTTTATGAAAATATAATTTGAGGAAAATTCATCATAAACATCTATCAATTTGCTTTATGTAATTTGCAGATAAAGTCTTTGGACCTGCTACAACAACTAAAGGAGTCTATGACGTAGCTGCTCGACATGTTGTCAGGGCTGCTATGGAAGGTGTAAATGGTGGGTCCCTGTGAACTTTGGTGCTTTAGTTTGATAAATGTGTGCATACTAATTTCTACTCAAAAAATGAAACCACTGTTTAATTTAGGAAGCTGGTCACTGGATCTTTTAAATGTCTGCTCTCTTGAGTAATAAGGGTAATGAACTGCATGGATAATTTCCTTTTATTCTGGTTCCTCTGTCATCTAAACTTAACATTTTTCTAAGAGAGCTTATTATCATAGGCATGGCTAACGTGCAGTATTACCCAAAAACCACTAAGTATAACATCCTTTATGCAAAGATTTTAGTAACCTCTCTCTGTCACGCACACACAGACACACTTGCTTATGTAACTATATATATGTATATGTGTGCATATTTAAATTAGTTATATGGGATTGAAATGCCGCCACCCATATCACATAACGACTGCATTACCACGGCAATTTAACAAACCACATTATGGCATTACAGTCTGGCGATTATGCATATCTCCTGGCAAGATTTGAGCTTGGGTCTCTTCCTTGGAAGTCCTTGTTGTTTAACCACTTAAGCTCATGCCATTTGATAGTAACCTTTTGCAATTTGAATCACAAGATATTCTTATGTATTTTATTTTCATTAGATATTCTCTTATCACCTAGGAGATGCTCCCTTATATTATTGAATTACTTAGAATTACATGGTGACTTATCATTCTTAGTAATTACGGAATAATTTAAAGAAACTGGCATGCATTATATGAGATAATTTGAAATAAGGTGGTTCATGTTTAGCTCATAATATTAGCTTGTTCAACATTTTGTTCATCACCCCTCAGTCAACGACATTCCTGTTCTTTGTAAACCTTGCATAAATGATAAATACAAACCAACATTATCTAGTGTGCACGACTTCTGTTGTGTTTAACAGTAGCAGAAAAGCAAGTCTTAAATCCTTCATGTGTTCCTTGTCCTTTTTAGTTAATTCTTGGTCTTTGCATCTCTAAATTATTCTGTTTCTTGTAGTTCTTGTTTCATTTCTATTTCAGTTATTACTGCTACTTATATTTTTGTTGGCACTAACAGAAACTTGTGTGCTTCATTACAATTTTTGTTTTCAATAAGCCAACCCAATATAAGAAGAAAGGAAAAGGGAAAAGAAAAATTCCAATGTGTGATTGTAGATGAACTGCTCGGTTCATTTTCAGTATTGGATTCAAACATTTTGATTTCTTCATCTTTGCATATTAAACACAATCTTATTTTGATCTTCCTTGATGTTCTCTTTCTTTTCATTGCATGCCTATGCTAGAGCTTGTTACAATTTTGAGCTTTATATTGTGAAATTAATACTGCACTTTTAACTTTGCAGGGACAGTATTTGCGTATGGTGTTACTAGCAGTGGGAAAACTCACACCATGCATGTGAGTTCTTTTGCATTCAAGTCTGTCTGTCTATTAATATTTTTTTGAGTGGTTTTTTAGGATGTATGTGCCTAGAAGAATTTCATGTCTGAGTATGGTTTAAGCTGAAGCTGATGATAACTGTTTAAGCTTATTATTGCAAACCTTTAACAAAGCTTGCTTTTGTAGAGAATCTTGAAAAATCCTTTTACCTTACGCTTGTCATAATAAATCAAATTGACTAAAGACAACTCAGCTAGTATAAGAAAGATTGTATGTCAAATTGAGTCAGCCTTATATATTGCTATTATTATGTATGCACTATACGTGATGTGTGTTCCACACAATGCCATCTACATAGAGACGTTCCATCTATTTTGGGTTGGATTTTGTACTTTCATTCTTCTCATACTTTGTTTTATACCAATAGTTTCGTTATAAGAATTGTCTCTCTCTCACACTACACACAAACACAAGTGTTGCCACTTGGATCCACTGGAGTTCTTTTCTATCGTTCATAGATCAAACTTTTTGAGACTTCTAGAATCTTATACAATTATTCATGCTATTCATTATGTATAAAAAGGAACTTGGAAGACATTTTATATTATTGAGATACACATTTTATGATTTTATTATGTCAAAAACATTACCAACTTTATAATTATATAATTTGAGTTAAATTTAAATATACATTAAACTTAGCTAAATTTAATTTGATTGAATTTTTCTTACTTCTTGTGCTGGATGTTGGCTTTATCTTTAGTACAAATCAATACCCATAATATAGCTCTCACTTCTTTTGCTGAGTGTTGGCTACTCTTGCCACTCTTTTCTCTGCTACAAATCTACACCCATAAGAGAGCTATATTATGGGTATTAATTTGTAGTATAAACAAGATTGTAAACTGATTTGAATTTTGAAACTTAAATTTAATTTCATCCATCTAAAGTGTTATAGTTTAAATAGTTGTATTTAATTCTGAATTTTGAAGAATATCAGTTTTTTATTTTTTACTTTTTGGGCATATATTTTTCTTGTGTATTTTTTGTCTCTCTCTATATATTTATATTTATTATCTTGTTATACAGATGTTCTCCTGTTGTATCATATCCATGTGTTCTAGAGAAATTGCTTCTTCCTGCTTTTGTTTTCATATCTTATTAACTTAGATATTTGCTTAATGATGTGGAATAAAGTAAGTTGCAATGCATGTCTTCTTATGAAAAGCATTCTTTATTTAAATGTTTTTCAGTCATGAAGCTACTTTGATAATAATGAGTGGTGAATTTGGTTCTATTTTAGTATTCTTCTCTTTTGTTCCCTGTAGCATCTCATTGACGATCCTTATTTGTCTTTTGCAGGGTGATCAAAGATCTCCTGGTATCATCCCATTGGCAATCAAGGATGTTTTCAGCATTATTCAAGATGTATGCTTTGTTCAGTTCTAACATTTAGCTTCATGTTGCATCTATATTGGTTTCCAAAGCTTAAATATCATAGGGTCACTGGTAAATTTATGTCTTGCTAGTCAATAAGATCAGTGACATGCATTATTGGCATTGTTTGGATAACCTTGTTTAATAGAGGAGTTTAGATTTTCTTTCCATGTGTGCCACTCAGTTTGTTTGAGAATGGAAGTCTTGCTAGTCAATAAGGTCAGTGACATGCATTATTGGCATTGTTTGAATAACCTTGTTTAATAGGGGGTCTTAGCTCTTATTTCCATGTGTGCCACTCGGTTTGTTTGAGAATGGAATTTTTGTTCTTAAAATCAGTGCCAATGTGTGCTGATCTGCTATTACTCATATAATTGTTTATAATAATCATCTTAGGTTTTATAATATGGTGTGAAGTAAAAAAGCTCATTATTCGTCATTTTTATGAGCTTGATCAAAGAGTTGAAAGTTTGAAACCCACAAAGGTGAACTATTGAACTAATAATATAAGGTAAAGTGATTTTTTTTTCCTTTCTCAGACAAGGGGGTCTCATATGCCCAAGAGGTGTGCTGGCTTGACTGTGACCTGAAAACTCACTTGTACCTTTATTTTTTATAGTCACATGTATTTAATTGTGTACATTGTTACAACTTGGTAGAATGGTTATGAATATGTGAAATAAGAATCCAAACTAATATTTTCAAGAAATTTTTGAGATTTCTTTGGGGAAGAGTGGTCTACTCTTTTGTATATATCATGTAATCTTGTTACAAGCCATAAGATGGTCTGTATTGTCTTAAGTTATGATCATGGAGATTTTGAATATGCTTGATTAGTATGTGATGTATAATTAAACAAAGCCAAATGCTTTTTTTCAAAATGGTAAGACTCGTGAGGCAGAGTGACAAATACCATGTTTTAGGAGGTAAATCAACAAAGAAGAAAAACAGTTGTTAATGTAATGTAATTATTAGAAGCAAAACAGAACAATTAAAGGAACTAATGAGCGATAAATTGTTCTTTGTTTGACATTGGTCTTCCTTTGCATCTCTCATATTCTCAATATGTTCCTGATAATTTTGTATATACAATTTATATGAAATATGTAAGCAGATAAATTTGAGTTAGTGCGGCAGAAAAAATGGTTTTTGTTATGTAGCAGACTTGCAAGCTTTTGTTTTATAATTGCTTAATATTATATACATAATTCTTATTTTGCATGTATGGTATATATTATAATTATTATTATGGGATATATACTTTTTGTTCTATGCTATTCAATTGAAGCAAGGTTTAACACTAGAGGATACACTGCACAAAGTCAATATTTTTTTAATTTTAAATAATTTAAATTTTGGGTGAGATATGACAGTATAGGAGCTTACGCAAGGGGGAATATAGACATTATGCCAATTTGATGATTGACACTTTTCTAGAAGTCATTACATACTGTTTGTAAGGCTAGCCTTGACTTTGCTGTCTCGTATCCCAAATAATGTTTGGAAACATGTCCTGCTACACTGGTGCTGAAAATTTGTCCCACTATCCATCCTGGAAACTTTCTGTAACATAGACATAGATAAAAGTGGAAAAAAACGTGAAAGACTTGCCCTGCTAAATGACATTTCATGCTATTATTTGCTCAAAAAATATTAACCTGCACATGCACCTTTTAAGCAATCAAACAAAATTTAAACAAGTTTAGTCCTTTTCTCAATACCAGATATTGAGTTTCCTTAGAAATACTTTACATATTAATATTATAAAGTGTTTAAGTCTTTTTTTTTTTAAATAAATTTTTTGGTAGTAGTTGTGATATTACACAGTATAGTTATGATCCTTGCTGTTCCATATTGGCCAAAAATTAGGGGTGTCTTCCAGCCATTCTCAATGCATTTCCCTCAATTTTCCTATCCCCACTGAAAATGGATGTAGTGGAAATGGGTTTGGAAGTTTGCATGATGATAAGAAATCCACTTTCATGACTATGATACAAAAATCTCTTATAGCTACATAAAAAACTGTATCTCCTAATAAATATCTTATAGCTACATAAATATCTCTACTGGTGTTAAATGTCTCTTCTCCCTATTTTAAAAGGGGTGGGATGGTCTTAAAGAAGTTCCCCGAAATGAGGGCCAAGCCCCTTCAAGAAAGCTCTTAAGCTTTTGTCGTTTAGCCTTTTTAAAACAGAGGGGGCACCTCACTTGAATATAGTGTAATAAATATCTCCCTGCTTGTCTTAAATGTGGCTCTTTTCCATATTCATTAAATGTTATATAGAGTGTTTGCCCTCTCTATAAAACACACATGTTAAATCAAAGTTGTATAGAGGGTTTGAAAGAAATGGGTATAATGAGGTCTGTAGAGGCTTATAGGGTGTTGGGTAGGCCGACTGGTAGGGAGGCCAGTTTGGTGTAAAGGGTGTTATAAGTGTCTAAAAGTGTGATAAGAAGTGATAGAGGATATAGAAATGATAGAGATGAGATAGATATAGGTTGAAGTTGTTAACCTACTCCAAGCCTACTCCAAGGTATGTGCATATTATTTTCCAGTAGGAATCTGTATGCATATATACACAACTATGTTCCAAAGTTTTGGGATGGGGAGGGCTTTTTGGGATGGTGGTCATGGGACACATTTTGGGACAGCGGGATGCCTTTTTGGGACATCAGGACTCGTCTCCAAGATGGCCCCCAAATTCTAGGTCGAGTCCCCATTATATATATATGGAAAAAACGGAATTGCATTCTGTGAATTTGACTTCAGTACAAGTGATAAGGTAGATGTCCTTTTATTAGTGCTAAGAGATACAAGATGAACTTTTGTGATGGTTAACAACATGCATTTGAATAAACTTACAATTTTTAATATTAATTTTAGTCCTAAGTTATAATTTCAGGTGTTAAATAGTAGTTTTGTCATTATGAAATATGTCAAGTTGCATAACTACTAGGCATATAGTTCCACCACATTGTTGCAAATCACAATTTTGCTAGGTGATCATTACCTTTAGAACATATCTTTAACTAACTTCAATGCAGCATCTTTCCGACCTTGGTGTAATGGCCATAAGTCCTTCAAAAAACATGAAAAATGTTGCAGCAACCACACATAAAAATTACCTCTATGGTTTGTTTCCAACCTTTAACCAATAAATGGAGATTATTTCATTGTAAGTTTAGATTTATGATCTGCTATTTGTTTCTTAAACACCAACTAATATGTTCCGTTCCTTGGTGGTTGGAGCCATTTATTGCATGTTCTTGATTTCCAAACAGTAGAGAATTGTGAATTTAAACTGAGTTTTGAATATGGTAAATGGTCCATGCTTAAGGCCTTAGAGTGATGGATGATGATGTCAACTAGCCATTTACCATCAGTAATGCATGGCACAACTTTTTTAGTGACCCTAGATAAGTAATCTGTGACTAGTATATGTGGTTTAGATGAACTATGGATCAATAGTTGTTATAGCAAGTAAGATGTTGGCCAATATTATGCTTATAATATCTTCAAACATGTGTATATGGTTGTAATTATGCAAAGTAATGACTAAGTGATATAATGTGGCAGACACCTGGTCAAGAGTTCCTTCTTCGCGTTTCCTATCTTGAAATTTATAATGAGGTGAGTAATCCCGTCTTATTTCTTTAGGAGAGAAATATGTAACCATGGAATCTCTTGCTAGATTAATCCTTTTTTTGGTATCATTTTACACATATCCGTCAAGATGTTTTGTTGTGCATGCTTTTTCAAGGCACAAAAGGACATTGATATAATATTCTATTGAAAGACATAAATGCATTATAAAAGGAAATCATATTAATGTTAAATGATGATTTAAATAGTTCAGTGGGACTTGAAAATATAACATTCCATGTGGTGCCTGTAATTCCTTATGGGCTAGTGTTTGCTTTTCACCTTGCTCTTTCCTTTTGTTTGCATTGGATGGAACAGCAATTTTTAATTGATTGTGTTTGTATGATTTAACTGGTGCAGGTTATAAATGACTTGCTGGATCCAACAGGCCAGAATTTGAGGGTGAGAGAGGATGTTCAGGTATGAAGCTTGTTATGTGGAAAATGTAGGCCCTTTATTACATATTTGCAAATATCTAGTCAAGAATCACTGCTCAATTATTTCAATGTATTTTTTGATTGCTTGGCCAGCATGTTTTTGGCACTGTCATAATAGAAGTCCTCATCTTTCTCTTTGTTATACTTGCTTTACCACAGGATGAATGTTGAATATGGTTCAAATTATGATTTTCATTTCACAGTTTCAAACTGTGTTTGAACAAACTTCTCAAAAGAAATAATAAAATAAAAACTGAAAAGCAGTTCTCTGTTCTAATAAATAAGGGTTTATTAATCGTAATTTGTAAAGATGCCAAATATTTCCCACTCCTTTTTTTTCTCTAAATTAAATTTGGATTGTCATAAAGGAGACAGAATTGTATGTGCCTGAAATCCAATTTACTTGACAAAGATGCTAGAGATTTGGCTTTGAATATGTGAAGGTACATTGCATGAAATGTGAAGGGTGTTAGGTGAAACTTCAGATTTTATACCTGCAATGTAGAAATACAATGACAGAGAACAAAAACAACAACACAAGTAACACAGAGATTTACATGGAAACCTGCAATGTGCAGGAAAACCACGGGGCAATGGCAACTTCTCCTTTTTATTATTTTCAGCAAAACTTTACATTCACGTTACAACCTTACTTCATATGCAAGGGATCAAGTCCCTTTTATAGAGCAGAAGGAAGACTCCAAACTGTTCGTTTCCTCTTCCAAAGGAAGCCTCCAAAAACTGTTCGTTTCCACTCCCAAAGAAAGGCACCTGAACCTGTTCGTCTTCCGCATTTAGATGTCTGTCCTAGACGTCTGCTGCTGCTGCCTAGACGTCTAGCAGCCTAGACGTCCGCTGCCTAGACGTCTGTCAGTGCTGCCTAGATGTCTGCTGCCTAGACATCTAGCAGCAGTCTCTGCTGGCTAAAATACTGCATAGTGACTTCACCTTGCCTAGATGTCTAGCAGCAGTCTCTGCTGGCTAAAACACTGCATAGTGACTTCACCTCCTAACATTCTCCCACTTGAAGTCAGTATTCAGGAATTCTTCTGCCAAAGATTTTCATCCAGTGCCAATTGCCCAATGCTGCCCTTGTTACTTTTTCAACAAGCCCAGAGAAGTTCTGCACCACTCAAACTTCTCTACCTTGACCGGATTTGTAAGCATATCTGCAGGATTCACTTCAGTGTTGATTTTCTGCAACAGGATTCTGCCTTCTTCCACCACATTTCTTATAAAGTGGTACTTGACATCAATGTGTTTCGTGCGACCATGGAATGTCAACATCTGAAGTGACTCTTAAATATCTGAATATCCACTTCACCGCATTCCAATGCTCCTTATCAGGATTTGCCATGTACTGGCTGACTACTCCCATTGCTTGGGAAATATCCGGTCTGGTGCTCACCATGACATACATGAGGCTTCCTACTGCTGATGAATACGGTACACAAGACATGCTTGTCTTCTCTGCTTCTGTTCTAGGACACTTGTTGGAAGACAATTTTAAGTGTGAAAGAAGTGGGGTACTGACTGGTTTTGCATTCTGCATATTGAAGCGTTGCAAAATCTTTTCCACATATGACTTTTGACTTAACCAAATCTTTCTTCCTTTTCTGCCCCTGTGTATCTTCATCCCTAAATTTGGTTTGCTGCTCCTAAATCCTTCATTTCAAATGTCCTAGCCAACTAAGCCTTAAGTTCAATGATTTTCTTCATGGGGCCTGCGCCCAGCATATCATTAACATACAACAACAAAATAATATAATTGACATCATCAAACCTCTTATAGTATCCACAATGGTCAGCTTCACTCCTGCTGAAACCTTGGATCTTCATGAAGGTGTCAAATTTCTTGTACCACATCCTTGGCGCCTGTTTCAACCCGTACAATGATTTCTTCAGTTTGCAAACCAAATGTTTTTTGCCTCTTTCTTCATAGCCCTCAAGCCGATCCATATAAATCTCTTCCTCGAGATCACCATGCAAGAAAGCAGTCTTTACATCAAGCTGCTCTAGTTCTAAATCTTGTGCAGCTACAAGTGCAAGTAGAACTCTAATAGTAGTCATCTTCACAACTGGAGAGAAAATTTCATTAAAGTCAATACTTGACTTTTGCACATAGCCTTTTGCCACCAAGCGAGCTTTATAGTGTTCCAACAACCCATTGCTGTTCTTCTTCACTTTGTACACCCACTTGTTTCCAACAGTCTTTCTTCCAGGTGGGAGATCCACAAGTTCCCACGTTTTATTCTTGCGAAGTGGCTTGATTTCCTCCTCCATGGATTTCCTCCACTCTTCTGCATTCTCAGACTCTCTAGCTTCCTGAAATGAACTAGGTTCACCATCATTAGTTAACAAAGCAAAAGAGGATTGATAAACATGAGAATACCTTTCCGGACACTTTTGTGGACGTGTAGATCTTCTAACACAATGATTTGTTGATTGTGGCTCTTGGTCTTGTGACCATTGTGGCTGCTCTACTTGATGTTTTACTTGCTGTTCTGCATGCTGATGAAAAAATTCAGCATGCTGATTTTCACATTCATCTTCATATATTTCTACTTCAATTGGTACAACATTAGGAGTTTGCTGTACCTCCTTCCTTTGCATGGATTTTTCATCAACAATTACATCCCGGCTAATAATTACCTTGTGGGCAGTTGGATTCCATAGTCTATATCTTTTCACTATATCTCCATAGCCGAAAAAAAACACATTTGCTCGACTTTGGGTCAAGCTTGGACCTTTTTTCTTTGGGGACATGGGCAAACACATCACAACCAAAGGTACGCAAATGAGAGTAATCAACTGGCTTACAACACCAAACCTCCTCCGGAATCTGTATTAACAGCCTCAGCCTAGAAATTTTGATCCAACATGGCTGCGCTAAGAATGCTTCTTGCACGTTCCATGATTGTGCGATTCATCCGCTCAGCCACACCATTTTGCTGTGGAGTATATGGTACAGTCTTCTGGTGCTTAATACCTTCCTGCATACAAAATTTATCAAATTCCTTGGAGCAATATTCACCCCCATTATCTGACCTGAGACATAAAATCGACTTGCCCAAACTCTTCTCTATCCATGCTTTGAACTCTTTAAATTTCTGCAAAGCTTCTGACTTCTTCTTCAGAAAATAAACCCACACTCTCTCAGAATAATCATCTATAAAAGTCAGAAAATAGATGGCACCATTTAAGGACTTAGTGGGGACTGGTCCAAATATATTTGAATGTATAAGTTGCAGAAAATCAGAACTCTTACCAGGACTTGTAGTATACCGAACCCTCTTTTGTTTACCAAAAAAATAATGCTCACACAACTCTAAATTGCAAGACTTAATCCCAGAAAGCATACCTCTGTCATGCAGAATTTTCAAACCTTTTTCACTCATATGGCCTAGGCGTTTATGCCATAGCATTGAATAACATTTTCTTCTAAACACTAATGTTTCCTTATGCATGGGTATAACATCACAGCATATGTAGTACAACATAGTACAAAATATGTTTACAAGCACAAGAGGTTTTTGTAACTATCCTAGAATTTTGTGCAATGAAAAATTGATTAAATGTAATTTCAAGGTTTTTTACCATAAAATAGCCCTTTTCTTGGTCATGTGCTCACAAGTTGGAAACATGTCGTAAACAGGAGCAAATGCTGCTAGAAAGTCTCTAGTGGTTTCCAATGAATGTTCAAGAAGTTTTGGTTTGGAAGTGGAAACAGGGGTGTTAGAGTGCCCTTCACCTCTGATGTCAAGGGATTCAAAAGATGGCATTTTGAAGGTTTTTGAAAATATAAAAGACCAGGAGTTGGGGGCCATTTGGGCCAGAGAAGTTGAAGAAAAACAAATGGCAGAGTAGTGGTTGCACAAAACTAGGCCTTGGGAAGCACTCAGATATGGAACTTATATGCGGAGCAGAAAAGAGACCCTGCAATTGGAGAAATTTTATTTCTTTGTGATTTTACATAATATCAAGAAGTTAGAAGCTTCCTCGTTCCTAACCGCTTGTTCTCAAAGTTGAGCGGGCACTTTTTGGTAAACTTGGTAGTATGTATTTCTAACCGTATTGCATAGTTGCCTGAAAGTATTTAGTCATGAATCTAAGCTTCTAAACTCAATTTGTCGTTGATCCAATATTTTAAGCTGAGGAAATGTTCAAGTGCTTTTCTTTTTGTGCTATTTAATGCTCACCTTTTCTCCTTTTGCACACGCGCACACACACAAATGCGTGCCCACACACCCACACATGTGTGGCCACACACCCATACACACATGGATTGTTAGGAGAACTTTATATCTAGTACACATTGGTCTTCCTTAAGAGAACAGAGTTGTTTTGTTAATATAAAGATTGATTTTTTTGCTTCCTTTTTTCCATCTAGTCTTGTAGTATCTGTAAAATTCTTTTTTCTACAGCAGTCACTGTTTCAACACAGAGGAACTAGACAGATACAGCTCTGACTACATAATTTAGCTCATAAGAAGGAAATCAGTATGTTTATTGTATAGTTAATGCAGTTCCAGAGAAAAATTATTATTTGTGCTTTGTTATTGGGATTCGTATTTTCACTGATTTTTCTACAAGCCAATCTTTTCTTCCCTTCTGTCTGCTTCTTGCCTATTTTAATTTCTTGTAGAAGTGAATAAGTCTGGCAAGATTTATTCTTCTGGAGAAGGAAACAGCATGTGTTCTTTGAATAGAGTTCTCTTACATCCCGGAAGTCCAGTATATCATGGTTGACTTCTGCTTTTAAATTGGTATTGTAGTTGCTGGAGAGTTAGATCTATAACCTTGAAAGCTAGGTGAAGTTTAAGCTGCATGAAACTTGAGAATGTTTACTGTTTTCTGAAACCTATGGTACATGACATTATTGAGATGGGAATGGTAGGGTATCATGAGATGAGTGGCTGGGATGATAGTGTGATGGAAAGATTTTTGGTGATGGTAGGGGTATGACAAATTAACATATATTTGAAAATTTATTTAGATTTTAAAATTTCCATTACTAATAAAAATTCTTCTCGGGAATCCAAAGACATGCCTTCTTGAATGACATTCATTGATATGGACTATATGTTTTCTGAGAAACACTGCCATTCTACCTTCCTAGGAAGGTCAAAGTGTCTTGGTATCCATTGGTCATGTTGGGAGCGAATGGGCATCCCAAAAAATGGGGATACCTCACCATCTTTAGGTCAGTTGCATGTCTCATATGGACCTTGAAATAGTTGGAAGATTATGGCTACCAAGCCTAAACGGCATATTGTAGCCAAAACCAACATCCCTCCAAAAATTTCAAGGTTTTTGCTTAAGGTTAACCTCATGTTCCTTTGTTAGATAAGAGTCAAACGATGAAGACCTATGGTTTCTAACTTTAGAAGTCTTCTAAGGCATTTCTTTGCTCTAACTCCAAGCCTTGGACTTTGTAGAGGGTAAATAATCCTGGGGTGCTTAGGTCCCCAACAAAGAAGCAAGGTCTGAACTTTTATGCCAACATATGTAGAGTGGGTTAACAACCTCACAAAAGTCTTGACACATAAATAGTTGAAGGCAACAAACATTGTGTATGGAAGCTTCTCAGTAAGCTTGGGTTATGGACATGATTGTTCAGTCTAAGAACCGATGTAACTAAGAGTTAGTGCCCCTAGAATGCTTGACTTCCCAAGCGCTTAAGCCATTGCTTAATTTGAAGTAATCAGATTGGTTTCTTGAATGCTCGGGACCTCGAGAAGCCATAAAGATCTAGAGTGGTCACACTTAGTAGCTATGTGCAAAGTGGGCGAAGTTTCTATGATGTCATAACAACAAGAATTGGAAGGTATTGCTAGTTTTGTGTGTTGTACAACTTATGTAAGGTGACCTATTGGACAACTCAACATAAAAGGAGAGAAAGAGCAAGCACGTGATGGTCATTTTAGTGACTAATATTGATTAAGACCAATATCACCTAATTGTAGCTTTCGAGATTGAGATTGAGAGTGCAATAATGAGGATTTAAATCATGGCTTCCTTATACTTGATTGGAATTTAATTCATGCATAGCCCCACTTATAACCTTAGTAGAACTTTGATATGTCCCATATAATTGCTACAAGACTCTAATCAAGATGAATTAAACTCGATGCATGTTGACAGGACATCCATTTAAGGCAAACATATGTTTAAATTCAAAATGAGATTTGAGGGAGATACTATTGCTTGTATAGAGACTCAAGTGGATTGCTTGCCACTTTTTTCAGCTATCTTGACCAAAGACGCTTGGCTCTTTACCTTAGAGAAGCTATGACTCTTAGGCGTTGGTTATTACAGGGGAGACAAACTACTACTTGATTGATCACCTCATTATTTCACCCTATCTCTATAGTAGAGAGTAATAAGTGCTCATTGGAAGCTACAACTATCCAAAATATTAATGATAGATCTGTGTGCCCTTGTTTGCATACAAGAGTGGCTACTAGGGCTTTAGTTCTTTCTTCTTGCTTGCGATAGGACAAGACTATAGTTCTTTGGCGTCGGGTTTTGGCCACCCCTCACATACCAAGGAGTTGTAGACAGACACAACTTACTAGTTTCTTGTTCTCTTCTATTGGTTCCACAACCATGGATGCTAGAAGAGTCTTGAGAGATTGAAGTCCATGTCCTCCCAGGCTTATCCAACTAGGCCCTCTTAGTCATGGCCATTCTCTTGGAAGCGTCATTAGATCCCATGTTAGCACTTTTGGGATTGTCGGTGATGACAACAGTGCTTCTACTTTACATCCCACTATATAATAATGTTGGTGCTTGGATCCATTGGAGCTCCTTTCTATCTCTATTGTACCTCAACTTCTAGATATCTCTTAACCATTTCTTTTTATATGTTTTGGTTTATCCATTTCGAGTAACCCTCGAGACTGTAATTTTATGCCATAAAATTGTGTTGTTCCACTTTAGAGTAATTTACACTAAATTCTTTACTATAATTTGACTTATTTTTGTAGTACTTTGTAGTTACTATAATGCATTGTAATTTGTAACAACTTCTTTCAACGAGTTGCATTGGCCTACTTTGGCCATGTATACACATTAATAGAATTATCTTATCTTGTTTGGCTTTTTCAAGCTTGTAATTGGGTTGCTTGGGAAAGGCCTCTTGGATTTATTTAAACGTAGACGTGATGGGGGTAGATTTTCTTGAAGCGATGGTATAGATGTCGAGGATGCATCGATTGTTAAAAGGGGTGAGGAAGTTCCCAAGAGAACATACTATAATGGCATAGAATCAATTTGAAAAAATGTTAAAAGAACATGATTATCAAAGGGGAGGGAGGAACCTACCTCCTTATATTCTTGGAGTCTTTGTAGTTATCATGACAATATCAAGCAACTACATTTTCAGATGCCTCCTAGATGAGAGACAATAAAACGGGAGCTGCCTGAATTGCTTGATATGCTGACTTTGAGTAATCAAAGGCGGATCTTGGTGGATTCATCTTAAAGGAGATGAGGTTCTCACCTTGGCAAGGGATCCTTGCATTCATGGCAGCCCAAAAAGCTAATTAGAGCCTTGGATGTGTCCATCGCAGACACTACGTGAACGCCTACTACTCAGTTGTTTGTTTAATGTACTCGCTTAACTACAAATGTGAGGAAGCCATTTTGGTAGCAAAAACTACAAATTGTTCTATCAATAAGAATAGGGACGAGAATTGGGTTTTACAATTTTTAGAAGAAATAGGTGTTCAAGTAAAGTATTGGTTTTATTTGATGCGTGTGGGCGAACATTAGGGTAGTAATGCCTAGTATTTGGGTCAATTATGCCTCGAGCAAGCAAGATCTAGCAAGGACACTTGGGAGCCATGTTTTCGACACCTTCATTTTCTTTGTCATTCTATGCCATAACTATAGTGTAACAACCATCTTTTGCGGTCATGTGATACATGAATGATGCAAGGAAATAGAGATGGTTACAACATTTATAATATTGTAATTCTCTTGGACTGCATGTTGTGTGTGCATGAGGGGGTAGACGTAATTCTATTAATATCCTTGGATGACTAAAGTAGGACAATGGGACTTGTCGAAAAGATCTGTTATATAATAACCAAAAAGTACTATGAAAATAAGTTAGTCTAGAGTAAATAAACTAGGGCAAATTACAATAAAGTGGAACAACTGTATGGCATTAAATTACAGCCGTGAGGTATGAGAGAGAGAGAGAGAGAGAGTAGGGTGATGTTTTGCCCTTGTTTTCAGTTCGGAGTACTGAAGATTTCGAGTAGTTTGGGATGCACCTCTTGGGGACTAGTAAGCATCCTCATGTTACAATGTTTGAAATGATAGCACCTTAGGAGAGGTGAAGGCTCAAACTCCTCAACAACATGGAATAGTACAAACTAATTAAAAAATTTAAGAAAATATTTTAGATAGAACTAAGCAAAGAAGATGAGGCCTCGATGTCAAAATTAATCTTTACAGATGATGCCATAGTTTCTTGCTTAGTTGAATCTTGTTTAAAATATTTGAATTTTGACAAGTTTTACCCCAATGGAATAGACTCGACGAATTCAATTGAATGAACAACAATCAAATGCAAATGAGATTTTAATAAAGGGGGCTAAAACCAGCCCTTCCATTTGTCATGTGCATTTGCGTGTTTTGTCGACTTCCTTTCATCTGCAACAAGTGAAATTTGAAGCAAAATGACCTGGGCAGAAGTTAGGACAATCTTAAAAGGGCAAGACAATTTCAGTAGGGCAGCTCATTCATTGAGGCATTTGCAACTCAGCCTCATTCTTTTGTCACTTGCGTTTTATTTATGAATATTTATTATTTATTTATTTAGACATTCAACTAATACACACACAATGTAGCACAGTAGTTTGGTATTTTTGAATTGAAGGTACATGAAAGTATCAAAACAACAAATGCACATTAACAACAATAGTCCATAAACATGCACGATGAAAATTAATTGCAGACATATAGTTATATTACCCTTAAAAACAGCTCATTACATTAGTGTAATACTTTCATATATGCAACATGAGCAATACAACAAAACATACGTGAGGTATGATACAATGATTCACAATCGCTACTGAATAATGAATGTAAGGGTCTCTAAATAGCAATTTTCAGCAAGGGGAGGTAGTTATGTGACTATGCAACCAACCTCTCGTACCTGTCCTCCACCTGCCCCATACATATCACAACTCGTCGTGCAACTCCATGTGACATAACTATTTATAAATATGAAATCAAACAACATACAAACAAAATGTGTCTACTCATGACTCGTATGTTCAACTCATGTACTTTGTGGCACATGTAGCAGCACCATGTTAGAACTGTTGCCTACACACAGGTATCTATCTTTCAAATTATTATTTCTCAATTTTTTTTTGTTAAATTAACGTGGGTTTATAGTGGCCCACTCTTGGAAAAGAGAAGAAATACCTTTGATTGACGTTACAGTCAAGGAAAAAACGCCTTGTCTTTCTCCATAATAAAGCAGAGGTTAGCATTATCAATTACATATTGATTGTTTAGCTAAGTAGAAGAGCTGACAGGCAAGGGATTTCTACTAATCAATGAGTCAAATGCATAAACCAACCTATTGAGCATAAAATACCTGCTTTGTAATTGAAATTGACCTCTAGTATATTGTTGATAAATCTTTCTATTCTGCATGTTTATAGGGTCCTTGTGTTGTATCTTCCCTTGTACAATTGTAGCAAGTGCCTAGGATGCATTCACACACAAAGTTGGACCAAGAGGTGGGATCCATCAGAGTCAATCAGATTCTTGAGGGTTGACCATAGATTGTATTCGATGCCTACCAACTTGCTCATAGCACTCAATCTGTGATTGGCAAGGAAATCCACCATGTGTTTCCCTTCTGTGGTTATATATTGCCATGTGATGGAATCAAATTATGGTGTCAACTAGAGACCTTCTATGAACATATTAGACGATTCCCAATCTTCGCAAGAACCTTTTGAAATTGCTTCCACTACACTCAGAGTCCCTTTCAACAGGCAACTTACAGATGCATAGTTGTATTGCGAGTTTGAGATCTTCTACCAACACAATAGCTTCAACCTTGTTATTAGTGAAAACATCAAGAGGCATTGAAACAACACCAATGAATATGTCCTCATGGTTGGAGAGAACCATGTTGCTTTCGATGGTTGCAAATTTCCCTTGGAGGCCTTGTTTAAATTGATTTTCACCATATACAAAAGGGGAGGGGGGCTTCCATGACTTGTGAACTACACGTTTCTTAGAAGGAGATCTCTTGTCTTGCAAAGGAGAGATAGATATAAGGAACCACGTTTTGGTGCCTTGCTATAGCTGAAAAAAGGATGGATGTTTATGGGTCTTGAGTGTGGTTTATATCATCTCGAGATGAGTGACTCTATTTTGCTAGAAACCTATTCCAAGGAGAGAGATTGGTTTCTAAAAATACGGTGATTCCTTTCTATTCAAAGGTCCTAAATTAGAATGGTTGGAATGATGCTCCAGAGGAACTCAGTTTCTTGAAAAGGTTGTGGTCAATATTCAAATAACTATTGTAAAGTCTTGGGCCAAGCCTAGCACGAGGACAATTTTTGTAAAACGTGGCCCCACTCTTTAGAATTGTAATCACGGTTGAGGAGGAGGTGGTTGATGATCTTGACTTCACTTTTGCAAAGAATGCATTGTGAGGGTCCATGCCATCCTCTCTTTAGTATACTATCAAATGTGAAAAGTTTGCCTTTGCATGCCAACCATGAGAATGCATTGGCCTTGGGGAGGCCATGTTTGATCCAAACTTTTTGGTTTAGGTCATGATTAGTCATGTAACGAGAGTAAATAATCTCGTAGCCTCTCTCTCTCTCTCTTTGTCTTTGCCTTCTTGATTTGAACTCTACAAGCAAGATGTCCTTTGACTGTGTCTCTTACTAGAATCGAGATTGGGTCCAAGTCTAGCGTGTGTTGATTGGGTTGTTCTTGAATTTATTGTTCAGGTTGAGTTTAGCGCTCATTCTCTTTGCCTTGAGAGCATCCTCAAAATTATTTTTTTGCTTAATCACCTTAGATCCATGGGTGATTGCACCTCAAGCCAAGAGACTCATATTTGGCTCTCTACTCCTCAGAATGGATTATCTCTAGGAGCACCTTTGGTTGTCATTGTATATAGTATTTAGAAGTTATTTCTCCTCTTCAGTTAGTTGACATCTCCATAGATAGATTACGTCCATTCAAATGCTTGTCACTACCTTCTTCTTGATAAGGAGTGATTAATCAAGTAGTCAAAGCTAATGTTTATCAAGAATATATTCAAATCGCCTGGGTTGTTCCATCTCAACCTCTTAGTTCCATGTTGGCCTTCTACACTAAATGTTTCATGAGGATTGAGAATGACATTATTACTCATCCTAATTATCAGCAACGACATTGGGCACACAAGGTTAGGATTCCTCTTGGTCAGCTCAAAGTGTGTTGAAATCAGTTGGGAGTGGAGACAAACCACCATATTCCTCCAAAGGATAGGGTATGTTGTCTTTGCTCTACTTGGGAGGTGGAGAATGAAGAACAATTCGTCTTCAGGTGTCTTGTGTACTATTAAATTCGAGGGAGATACTATTGCTTGTATAGAGAATTAGGTGGATTACTTGCCACTTTTTTCAGCTATCCTCACCAAAGATGCCTAGCTTTGTACCTTAGGGAAGCTATATCTTATGGACTTCAGTTATTACAAGGAAGATCAATAAGTGTTCATTTGAAGCAACAACTTTCCAGAATGATAAGGAAAGATCATATAAGAGTGGCTACTAGGGCTTTAGTTATTTCTTCTTCTTGCATGCGGTGGGACAAGACTACCACTATCCAACGTTGGGTTTTGGCCAACCCTTAGTGAGGAGTTGTAGACGGATGCAATTTACCAATTTCCTGTTCTCTTCTATTTGTTCCATGACCATGGATTCTAGAATTATTTTGAGGGGTCAAACTCCATGTCCTTCGAACATTATCCAACTACGTCCTCTTAGTCTTGGCCATTCTCTTGGGAGCATCATTAGATCCTGTGTTGGCCCTATAGAGATAATTTGTGATGATGACAAATGTGTTTCTATTTCACATCCCACTACAAATTATTGTTGGTGCTTGGATCCACTGCAACCTTTTTCTATCTCTTCATCATTACAAATTAGTGTTGGTGCTTGGATCCACTGTTGCTCTCTCTTCATCAATAATTTTAGCAGGTTAGGGTTTATTCATTTTGGGTTACCCCCTTTTCCAGACACTTTTTTGGATCTTCATCGACGAGCTTGAGACTTTTATTAGGGAGAATGCTCACGCAGAGGATGGTTGCCTTCTCCACCATGTGCTGATTTTTATTCTCCTCTTTGTTGATGATGTTGTTTTGTTAGCCTCATCCCCTGAGGGGCTTCAACGTCATCTGGACACACTTGTCGCTTTTTGTGACTTGAGATAGTTGACGGTGAATATTTCTAAGACCAAGGTTATGGTGTTCAATACTACCAGGGAGGCTTTATCTCATCTCCACTTCTTTTTTCAAGGTCAGGAGGTTGAGATTGCCACCTCATATGTGTACTTGGGGGTTCTCTTCATTGGTCCCACTTTTAATATGAAACCCATCGCCTAGGCCTGGGTGTGCTTGGGGGTTCTCTTCATTGGTCCCACTTTTAATATGAAACCCACCGCCTAGGCCCGGGTGTGTAAGGGGTATGTAGCTTTGTCTTTGCTCGAGAGGAATTGCTTCAAAGCACATTTTCAGGATATCTCTGTGAAGATGAGGATATTTGATGCCTTGGTCAAGCCAACTATTACTTATGGGTCAGTGGTTTGGGGTCCTAGTCTTGGCCCGACTGAGTGGGCACGGGTCGAACGAGTACAAACACTCTTTCTTCGACGGTTCATTTGTTGCAAAGGCACAATCCCTCGCTCTATTATTCTGGCAGAGTTTGGGGCCTCTCCTCTTCAACTTGAGTTTATCTTCTTTATTATTGGTTATCTTCACAGGATTCATACTCTAGGAGATATTCCTATGGGTTGCAGGGGGTATCGTTACCTCGCCCTTTACTCCTCGATGGAAGGAGTTGGTATTTTCAAGTCTTTGCCCTCCTGGCCAGCATTCAGATACGGATAGATAGGCTCCCCCCTTATTCCTTGAGTGTTCTCCCCCCCTCTCGGCTTAGTAAGGAGAAGATGCTCCACGAGATCCGAAAGGATGTTAGTCTCCAATACACTAGATGCACATGGATCTCTCTTGTTGTCCTTCTTTCGCCCAAGCTATCTTTCTACCGTGAGCACTTCTTACAACTTCAAGAGGGCAGAGTAGTTCCTCCTAAATACCTTTAGCAGCACACAATGCATAGTCTTTGGATCCCGATTGGGCAACTTAGGGTGTGTTCTCACCAACTCCGGATTGAGTCAGATCACCATCTTTCGATGGAGGAGCGGGTTTCCTTGTTTTGCTCCTTGGGGGAAGCTAAAACCCTACATCACTTTATTTTTTGCTGTCCCAGGTATTATGAGATCCGAGGCAGATTCCATTGCCTTTTTAGAGACAAGTCTCGGTCTGTTTCTACCTTCTTCAGATACCTAGACCAGCGGTGTCTCGCACTCTTTCTTAGGGAGATAACTCAGTTTCGTCGCCATAAAAGCTCTCCTTTAGATGGATCTCACCCGACTCAACATCGACTAATCGCAACTTACTTCACCAGCTTTGACGGACCAGGTGACATCGGTCCGAAACGCTCTACTTCTTCCAGTTCGGACGACAACAAGGTCACTAGGCAGCACACCCGCAACTCGTTAGGATCCCGAACTAGCGATGGGCAGAGACATATCATGGACTTCTTCAGCTTGAGTACTTCGGCCACGACTGTGAGGAGAGATTAGTTTCTAGGGGTTCTTGGAGCTTGCCCTTCTTGGGCTGCTCCCTCCCCCCTCTCTCTCTCTCTCCCTTCTTGGTGTGCACTACGCTCCTTTGGACTGCTGCCCTCCTCCCCTCTTCTCCCCCTTCTCTATTCCTCTTCTCTTTGGCTTGTTTGTTGGGTTACGTCTTGTATTTAACTTAGTTTCTTTTTTTTGTTGGGCTTTTTAGCCCTCTAGCTGGCAGTCATTATTGTCCTTCTTATAGTCCCTTGGGTCTTTTTTTGGCCCTTCGTGGACATTAATAATATTTCATTTCATACAATAGTTTCACTTTAGTGTAGTTTTACACTAGAGTTTTTACTCTAGTTTATTGTATTACATTTTGGTTACTGCGATGCATTGTAACAGTTCTTTTCAACGAGTTCCATTGGCCTACTTTGGCCATCTATGGAAATTAATAGAATTATCTTATCTCACTGTAATTGTATCTTCTTCATAGTTTTTGAAATCCAGTATAGTGGTTTATTCATAACTGTATTTTACATAGATATGATATTTTCTTTTTCTATTCTTGAATCTTTGTTCCTGGGCTTTCTGAAGTCTTTACTTTTGAGATGGTGTGTGACAGTTTGCTATTGTCTGTGCTTGGTTCTTCTTATATTTAACTTGGTATTTCATCATCAATCCTCCCAAGCAGTTAAATTCTGTTTACTTGTGTGTCTGTAGCCTCAATGGTTTTGGATGTCATGTAAATGTTTTTGGAAACCCACTTCTGAAATCAGTTTTGTTGATTTGGACTGTCCAGGGTACCTATGTTGAGGGAATTAAAGAGGAAGTCGTATTGTCCCCTGCCCATGCACTTTCATTCATTGCTGCAGGAGAAGGTATTTGATAGAAAAATCAACTGATATTTGCTTCATCTATTTCACATTTTCGGGATCTGTGGGTGACATAAAAATGTACTAGAGGCCATATTAAGCTAGTGTGTTATTGTTTGATTCAAATGCATCTAAAATAAACTTGGCTTATCAAACACTTTATGTCAGTTGCACCTTTCAACTGTTCAATTATTTGCCTGTACATTTTGGAAAATTTGGAGTGTTCTTATTCAGAGATGCTGTAAACTTGTATTTAAATTTTGCAATCCGGAAATCTATTTTTTCTGATCATAATCCATGTTATATACATGTTTCATTCTTGTGAGCGTTTGCATCCTTTCTTTATCTTAAGTTCACTCATTTTCATAAATGTACTAATTGTGTATTTATGGTCGGCCATAAAAAAACATTAGTAATATTCAGTTTCAAACTTTCTAGCTTGCTAACTATTCTATTACAGTAGCATATAAAACTGTTTGTTATAACCATATTATGTCAAATTACTCTCAAACATGGATTATTTCCACATTAATAAATATGCAAATGGTAATTTAAGTTTATGGAAACCTTTCCCTACATATTTTACTTGTAAAATATTGCATTCTGACTTAAATTACTGAATGTGGACAGAGCACCGCCATGTGGGGTCAAATAATTTCAACTTGCTCAGCAGTCGTAGCCACACAATTTTCACTCTGGTATGATTCTACAAAAGTGATGTTTGTGTTGTTGAACTTGATATTATCAGGCAAAGTTACGAGTATTATAAATTTTGTATTTAGTCTACATACTTAGCTACAATGATCACCTGTATTCAAAAGGAATAAAGGAGGCAATGCTTGAAGAGTGGCATTTAGTTATAGATAACTTTTTAATTTCATCTTAGTTATGCACTGATAGCTGGGTTGCAGGCAACTATTTAATGCATATACATGACTTTTATATGTTGATTTGTCTCTATAATAATGGGTTGGTGCTTGTGTCTTGGGCCTTTCCATAAAAGGGAAATCATGTACAGTGCATAATGAATACTAAAGATATTCCAGTTTCACTCTTCATATGTGAATTGTACATACTCTTCCAAGTGTACTTCCAAATGACATACATATTTGTGCATAATTTTAATACTGCTGCATTTAAGAATTATGTAAAAAAAGATTTAATCTACAATTATAAAATCATAGCCTCCAACATGTTGTCAATTGGATGTCATGCCTTGCCTTATTTTGGATTCAATTGATTGTTAGTAATGGAAACTGATATAGATTTTATAACGATGTTAGCCAATCAAAGTATATTACTGCAAAGTAGACAAGTTTTTAGTTATTTGAAAATCTAGCAAGGGAAATGTGTAATGACTGAAATGCCATTAAAACAAAGATAAATTGACTGCATAGAATCTATACGATTTGTGAAATTTTACATTGAGTAGAATAATGACTATTCTGATTTTTAGGTCATGTTGGTTTACGACTGACGATGTATCATTATGTATAAGGTGATGTTAAGGAACTCTGTCATCTGTGATTGATTGGGCACTACATTCTTTACACAGTATATTAATGGATTTCAAAGATCATCACCACTTTAATTCCCCTATTTTTACAGGTAAAGATCACATTTTGGATTTTGTTTGAAGGTTTTCTCCTTGGTAAAGAATTATTCTATGTATAAGGTTTTCATGCAGGGATATTTAAATAGAAACTTTGTTCAATGTGGACATCTCTTAGGAGATGCGTCCTGTCATCCCCAAAACATGCACTGCCATCCCAAGATCTCGAGAATGCATCCCAATGTCTTCCCCTGTCCTTGTCTTAAAAACTAAATGGAATTATAGAATAGGAATTATTGTTAAAGATATTTTTCTAACAACATTGATTTGTAGCATGAACGTTACAAGCAAGATTTGGAAAGAATAGGATTACACCAGAATGAGGGATCAAGGTTATGAAGGCTTTACGATCATGCCAGACATCTAGTAAAATATCTTCTTATTTAGGCAAAAAAAAAAGAAGAAATGTCAGCAAGGAGGAGGATGTTACAAGATAAGATTAAAAATATTTACACGGCGGATATGTATATGTATAAGACGTATTTACTCAATAAAAAAAAAAGATCAAAAATATTTAGTATGCATGGCAAGTGCACCATCTTTAATATTTGATTTATAACTTCAATTAGGAATAACAAGGATATATTATGAGGGTTACTAGTTTGGCTATAGGGCCCCTGTATGGAATAATAACTACTTCACAAATAGTAATAATAACAAAAATAGATTCTATTTTTGTGTAATAATAGGGTGTGTATGCTTTGGGGGCCCTATTTGCATAATGGGAAATATTTATTTAAAGGGGAAAATCCATCCTCTATCCAAGACTGTTTAAGTCATCCTCTATAAGTTGACGTTGTTTCTCTCTTCATTATTGATACTTTTCAGATCATCTCCTCATGAACTGAAATGTTTCCGGTTTTAAAAAACTTAATCATTGATAACATGAGGGAATTTTCTTTGCTTGGTCAATTGGATACCATCTAGCTTAACTCAGTTATTGTCTCTTGAAGTAGATTTACATGTATTGCTGCTCAACCTGTTGAGTGGGATGTACCTTCCTTTTCAGTATTGCATACTCAGCCATCTCTTCTTGCGAGTCAAGGGTAAATCCCTCAAGTGATGGTAGAATTTTCCAAACTCCAACCTCCTTATCTGACATGGATGGCTTAAGTAGTCTTATAGTGTTCACATTGACAACATAGTATGCATGCATAAGATGCAGATTCAACTGGTAAGCATTTGTGCCAATATGTTGAAGTCTCTCAAGAAGACCATATTACATAGGCTTGAGTTATAATCTTGAACCTTTTGTCCTTGCGTTTTCTTAAATTATCACCACCTTTGGGTCGTCTCCACAGTTGTTTAGCAAAATGCCTTGCTTTAAAATTTTGGTGTTATAGTCTTGAACCCTTTCTCCTTGTGTTTTCCAAAAGTATTGCAACCTTTGGAACAGTTTCCTCATCATATCGTCTGGAATACAACCTTGTTTTTATTATCTCTTTGAAAGTTTTTGTTTCTTTGAAGGGTGAATTCTTGCTAAGTTTCAGATGCACATTGATCTTCCACTATACCAAGTCGTGCTTACATATTTTAATTGAGCAAAAGAGAAGTTTTGTTTATCAGGAAACCATGGATTGAAAAGTAGACCTCGTATTGGTTAAACCAATAGTTGAGCCATTTGGCATACACCTGCTGGTCATATGACTTAATCTTCAGCTTAGCCTCTACTCTGAAGGTCAGTTGAGACACAATATTTTCTTTCTCTTCTTCATGGAAATCCTTCATCTTATGCTGAGTTGTTTTCTTCTTTTCCTCTTCGACCTAGCTATGCTGATCCTCTAGCAGTGGAATGATTGTAAGAATTATTTGAAGAGAAGAAAGTAGAAGAATTCATCATCAAAATTAGTAGCAAAAGTTGAACGTTGCAGAAAGAAAAATGAATGGGTCATATTTTGGTGTATGCAGCCATGGTTCTTTGTAAAGTGCCTGTCCTATATGCTGTTTTTGGCCAAGTGGAAGTTAAAAACCTTCTATTCTGTTCTATTCTTCTACCATAGCTGACATAAATTTGGTGAAACTGCAAGTCAAGGTATAGATAATGGCCTCAAATTCAACCTCCTTGCTTTCTACTATTATTGTTATACAAAGATGTTTGGAACCTTCTTTGTTTTTCAGATTGTATGACAATGATTCTTTTTTTTTTTACCAACACTCTTCTCTTCCTGAGTCAGTTACATGAAAATCTGATAGTCACTTCCAAGTGCCAGAAAAATGGTTTTATTATGGAAATCTGACATATAGTTGGCTTATTCTAAAAGCAAGCTAAATTCACCAACTATATAGAAATTAGATCAATGAAAATTTGCAACATTCTATGCAGTCTGGATTTATATACAAATTGAAATCTACTGGTGTACAGAATTTCAGAAAAGAAATTTCTTGAAATACAGGTCTTCATACACATGTATACATAGATATTATTTGGAGAAACCCTCCTAGGTCTGGAAGCTCTATTTTAAAATATTGAACCAGATTTATTTCTATGTCTAAGGGCCTTACTACAGAGATACAAAAATCATAGCTGACACTGGAGCATGTGTATTGCAAGTACGGTTGGCTTAATGTTATACTTCTTTCTGCTTCATAACCTCAGTATCCTTCTAATAAGTCTTTGTGACAATGTATTGAGGTTGGTCTTAAAGATGGATTGAAGAGTTGAATACAAACTATATGGATTTGTTACAGTCATGACTTGGTTTCTGATTTTTTATTTGTTGTCCTCTTTCACCGTGATAGATTAATCTGTTGTATCACAGGTGGTGAATTTGAAGAGGAAATGCTTTATTTTCTAATTTAGGTGACGCTTGCTTCAGATTATGTCATCATCCAGTGATAGCTACTCATATTGGGTCAGGACATCACCTGAACATGTTTTGCCCCTTAGTTGACGGGTTTTACCTGCCTATTTCCTGTTGTGCATTTGGTTGCTCAACAGGGACATTGAGAAGAATAACACCAGCTGGTGTTGTGTATAAAGCAACATTGATTTTATATTCTACCTTTGATCCCTTTAAACAATTCCTTCAAGAATAGGCCTCAATGCTGAAGAATGATGCGGTTATGAGATGCCATTCATTTGGGGATATCTTATAGTTATTAATGATGATGAAAAGATGATTCAAGGCTAACTTTATACTGAATAATTGTAATGATGTTGGTCAATATGAAATTCCCACTAATGGAAGCTCAATCAGATCCTTTTATGACACTTGAAGTGCTCTATGGTGTATTCTCACTTGGGCTCTTCGAAGACTAGGTACTGCTCACTAGCGAAATCCCGTATTTTACATAAAGTTTATTCTTTAATACTGAAAATTCCTATTGAATGACAAGAATAGGGTCTGGACAGTTCATAAAAATATTGATATCAGTGCTAATGAAGCTTAAGATCTAGTGCAAATGCAACAGTATATTCCTGTTAGTGCTCATTTCTAGCTCAAACTTGGTAGTTTCCATGCATGAAAGCCACATGAACTATGCTAGTTCCATAGAATGAAGTAGAATGCAATTAAATACTAGACTATTTTCCATCAAATTGGTCTTTGCTGAGCTGTACAGCTGTTATGCACATATTTTCAGCATCACATTGTTATGAACCTTTTTTGTTTTTTTAAGTTGCAGGAAACTTGGAAACAGGTAAAGTTTCAAAATCAGAAACGGCTTAGGAAACATAAGTCCTCAAATCTTTGAAAATGCAGAAACAACAAAGGAAATACCTAACTAAAAAAAGTATGGAATATTTTTTAAATTTCTAGGTTCCTTGACTTTCATGGAGGAGATCAAGGTTTGAATATTGCCAAGTGATACATGCACAATTGCAAGTTGTTATACCACCAAGTTTGTGATGTAATACAGGTGGAGCCTGTTTCAATCCCATATAACCCATTAAAAAAGAAAGGAGATTGTAAATGGATGGAAATACATTGTTATACTTCATATATAGTACAGTTGTTAATATTAAAGCTCAACCTTCATAGATCATGCCCTACAAGAAATGAGTTTCCTAGTTTCTGAAATGGGGAAACAAGGATGCCCTAGAAGTTTCCTGCAACATAGTTTTAGTTTAATAATTTTAATTATACATGATATTTCTAGTGGGTCCCCCCTTTACACCTTTTAAGTAGTGGGTCAATTAGAACAAATTTAAATTTGTTTGTGGTGTCCAGTTAGTTTTTGCATGCACTTTTTAAGTGAAAGCTAATAGTCCCACACATACTCAACAATCAAAACTGGGAAACACATGTAAATATGAATGCAACTATTACAGGAGGACAGTTTTGGATAAATAATGTTCTTGTGCACAGGTGGAAGCTGTGTTTTTGCTGAGGCAGCATCAACACTAACCTTGGCTTTGGCCCTGAGTTGGTCCTCATAACTTAAGAAATTTTCTTTAGGCTACTTTATATGTTTTATCAGCTTTTTCCAAGAAATAACAATGTTACGTTGTCTTCCATGGTTTGTAATAGAATTTAAGATTAGAATCCTCAGAAGTTATATGCTTCAGTTCTTTTGTAGTTTCCAGCAATTTCAGTTTTGTCATGGCCAGGGTTCTTAATATAATTAAAAAGAAAATTCAGAAGTTTTAAATCGCAGATTAGAATTTGCCAGTTTGACATTTTTGAGGTTTTAGATTGGAACTTGCTAGTTCCAAATTTGGTAGATTTCAGAATCGCATTTGCCAGTTCTAGATTTTAGGAAAAAACTTCCCAGTATAAGAGTTTTGGATTTTCAGCTATGTTCCATGAAGTTCCCATGACGCGGATGATGTTAGACGGAGGGATGCGTAGCACATGTTTTCAAAAGATTGGGATGCTATTTTGGGACTTCGAGAGGTGTCCCCAAGGCAAGGCGTGTTCCCATGGAACATTGGATTTTTGGGATTGGATTGTGCATAAGTTCTTAATTCCGATTTCATGTTTTCAGATCTGGTGGACAAACAAGTACAACTTGTATTAGGCCTTATTGATCAATATCTAAGCTTATGTGAAGCTCTTTTTTTTATTTAAAAAAAAAAAACAAAAATAGAAATCTCTTGAAGGCCCTGAAGGCCTCTCCTTCCAGAATATGTTGACCTTTACAAAGCAGATAAGTGGTCATTGGAAATTGACAAACTACCAGAGAATGCAAATAATTTAGTCCATATGGTTTGGTAACTATCTGAATGTTCAAGGCGGTTAAACAAGCACACCTCAAATATGACAACTTTTCAGTTGTCAATAGTCTTGCCTAATTTTTATAAGTCTACAAGAGATTCATATGAAAGGGCAACTCCTTATGAAGACCAGCTTTAAGAAAGGCCTTAAAATGGCATCTTTTTTGGTTTCTTTGTTGTATTTTTTTCATGGAAGCTTCAAGTTATTGGTGAAGTAGGATACACGAATAATGTGGCAATTTCTCTAAATGCATGATAGGCTACATTAGTATTCAGCAAAAAGCCACATTTGCAAATTGTTTTCTTGGAGACACGGGTGCCAAATTTGTTCTTGTTGTCACATTTTGCTAAGGGGTAAAAGTTTTGAACAACTTGAAAAAATACTGCTACATTTTTCGGACCGGATCCTTCCCTTCCTCCTTCCCTGGCAGGTTAGTCCATGCAATCTTCAGGTTTTCGGTTTTCAGTTCCAGTTTCTAAGTGCTCAGCAAGTTCTGGCGAAGTTTGGGAAAAGCCCAGATTTTTTCTAAGGCAGGGGCACTCCCGTGGTCGCTCTCTTTTTGAGCGATTCCGGGAGTCGCTCCCTTTTTTCAGCGATTCCCAGCTTTGTCTCTCCCTCCGGCGACCGACGACGACACCAAGTAGCGAAGCGATCGACGAAGAAAGGGTCAAAAAATTTCCTAAGTGTGGACTTCCCACATTCTGGAGCGACTCCCGTCCTCACCAACCCCATTCAATGACTTCGAGCAGAACGAGAGAGAGTCACAGGCATGCGCGTCCCAGGTTCGCTCCATTCCGGAGCGACTCCTGGGGTCGCTCTTGTTTCTAAGCGACTCTTGTCGCCTCCCTCCATATCAGCGAACCTGAGACTAAAGTTGAAGAGTGCAAATTTTGGGATTTGAACCAGTCTTATCAGAGCTGAAGGCACACTTCAGGGACAGGGTAGGTGAGCATTAACAATAGGTATTCAACGACAAACCGTACTGCACCTACCGCATTAACAAGACACGCCTTCTCACCCACCATATCTGTCCGGAGCCGTACCAAATTCAGGTGAATCTTGTTGCAGGTACGCTCACGGCCAGTAGGGGTCAAATCTCGGCAGCTTTTGCAGTCTTTGGGTTCTGTGCATCAATGTAATTGGGGGGAAAACTCTGCTATAAATAGCTGCTATAAATAGCAGTGAGCTTTCATTGTAAAAGGGGGGGAACATATTGCTAAGGAAGCTGCTGTAATCAAACACTTGCCTCAAATACAAAGCATACTTGGCTCTGACTCTTGTCTCTTTCTTTTATGCTGCCTTCTGCAAGTATTTTTGCTTCATGTTCATTTATTTTTCTGATTGCTGTAATTCTGCACTCTGGATTAGGGCATTGGCAATTAAGTGAATCTGGAATACTGAATGAAGGATACATAGGAAGGAATCGCAGTGTCAATTTCTGTTACATGTTTTGTTTTGATTGTTGTTGGTTTGAGTATAAGTTAGTGACTGTGCTGCTTGTTCTTTCCCACAACTACTGCTATACTTTCACATCTCTTTCTGCATTTACAAATCTCTTTCCTGTTCTCTTATCTCAAACCATAGTAGATTAGTATAGGAGCCGGCCTTCTCCGGAGATTGGCACGGGAGGCATCTCTTCCTCTCGGCCTTTCAATCTGCTGGGCGAATCTCGGACACAAAAGACCAAATCCTTTCCTAAGTGGCAGATTCGTAACCAACAGTTCTTACTTTCGAAGGGTTTTACACACCAATTGATGTGCCTAGTCAGTAATAATGGAGTTGTCACAAATGATATCAAGAGTTTTGCATCAGAATTTGTAGCATGTGAGGGTCAAGCTATTCTTATTGTAGGTGTTGACATGACTGTATCTCAAAAAGTGCAGATTGAGTAGCAGTAATTGCTAGTTGACATCATTTAAATTGGGAGTGTTTACATTAATATGCAAAAACTCCTTCCAAGGGTCATGTTGGTGAGCTTGCAGATAACTCTTTGGACCTAATGCATTGTCCTTCCATTTGAAAGAGGCAAGAGCAATTCACCATTTAACACTGCAATTGTTTTGGGGACAAAGCAATTTAAGGAGAAAGGACCGTTATGAATCTTTTGTATTAGATTGATAGTTTTTATTCTCTACAAGAGCTCGCCTTTTAAATAATGTATCTATTAGAACATAATTTTAAATTTGTGTATGGAGTTCAGGTAGTTTTTATCGCTACATGCACTTTTTTAATGGAATCTAATAACCCTACATGCACTCAACATTCCCATTCACCATTGCTGCACAATGCATTGGACAAATATTAGGGTTCACCCATAGGATTGGAACCTTGGCTTATGGCGTGAAACTCCTTGCTCTCCACCTTGGTATTTATTAACAATATTTCACTACTGCTTGG
Organism: Wollemia nobilis; assembly: GCA_028583015.1. Taxonomy (NCBI): domain Eukaryota; kingdom Viridiplantae; phylum Streptophyta; class Pinopsida; order Araucariales; family Araucariaceae; genus Wollemia; species Wollemia nobilis. The sequence goes on from JAQPPZ010016599.1 coordinate 2,833,576, forward strand.
AATATTGTTATTGACATTAGGTGTGCATTAGCTGGTAAAGTCTATGGTCATTCTTCTGACCTTGATTATGTTTTGTGTTTTATCCATAAGCAGGCAATTGTAACGGCTAGGTGTGGGTTTGAATTAAGATTAGGGTGCCTGGCAATTGACTTACTAAGTACTTTGCTCTGGTTGGTGTTATGGTTTATTGATGTTGACCCTCTTAACCTAATACTGAAGTCAGAAGTAATGAATTCTCTTTTGGATATTTTCAACATACATAATGTATTTAATGTTCTTTGATTTATGGGTTGTCTGTTTGTGTATTTTCGACTTTTCACTATGTGTGAATAAATCTATTTTTGTTACATTTTGTTTGGAATCATGCCATCCTTTTTATACAGTTCTTCTGAGGGCTGTTTACTGACATCTTATTGCAGACAGTTGAAAGCAGTGTCCCTGGTAGTGATGATGAAGTCACATTATCTCAACTTGTAAGATGCCAATTTCTGTATTATTTGATTATCTTCTTGCTTTGGAGATGGTTACAATTTCTACCTTAACCATTTTAATTTTCAATTTGAACAAAAGTTCTAATTCTCTTGCATGGTGTAGAATCTTATTGATTTAGCAGGATCTGAGAGCTCAAAGACTGAGACAACTGGTTTAAGAAGAAAAGAAGGTTCTTACATCAATAAAAGTCTCCTGACACTTGGAACGGTATATATATTTCTTATTCTAGGACCTGTTTCCTAAGCTTTTTAAGCATTGTGAAAGCACAATACCTAAGATCTCATAGATGAGCTAGTTGAATACATGCTTATCTGGTTCTTTCCATTCCTAAGGTATAAAGTTTGCTTTTTTTATATGAAATTATGTAATTATTGGATTAATTGACAATTTAACTTAACTTTTTCTCGAGCTACGATTATCTTGATTAATTACAAAATGTGATTCCTTTTAATTATAGGCAAGGTAGTTGTTTCAATGTATTGAACAAAACCAATAGGTAGGACTCATTTGTCTTAATATTTAAGCACATTATGTTGACTTTTATATTTGGTGCCATGCATTTTTCATATGGTTTCTATTTGGTTGATTTGTATTTATAAGTTGGAATAGTATCAAAAGAAATGTTTCACGCTAGCATCCCCCAACAAAGGGGTATCAATATCAAAGGAATTGTTGTTGACCACTAGCATATCTTCACTTTCACACTAGCATCCCCTGAAAAAAGGTATCAAAAGATTTTGCATGAGCCATCCAAATGTAACCCCATTGTAGAAGTAGGCGGTATTCTCAAAGACCACTTAGGTTAGGTATTGCAATTGTATTTTTTCATTGCAAGGTCACTGAACTAATAATTATCCATATACAAGTACAAATGCTGGGAAAGGGACAAATTCATCTCAGTGATGATTGTTTTCCCAAAGTCAATGTTTCCATTTGATTTTTTGATGCAAATTGTATTATTGTAATAATCTTGAATTGTATTTATGCTTTTGATGGTCGATTGTCATTTTCGATCCAATGGCTAAAGTAGAATTTATCAAATATGATGTAATTACATATCCTTAGTTTTATTGGTCATGTATTTAAAACAGGTTGTATATTTTGTATATTATGCAGGTAATCGGAAAGTTGAGTGAAGGAAAGGCTTCCCATATACCTTACCGTGATTCTAAACTCACCCGCCTTTTGCAATCTTCATTGAGTGGACATGGGCATGTGTCGGTATGCATGCTTCTATTGTGTGTTAACTATGATATCTATATACTTGTAATTATTTATTCAGATCATGAGCATACTTTAGGTATTGGTCCTGTTTCATTTTGCGAAGTGAGCTCTGCAATCTAATTAAATCTATAATTCACTTGGCATGTGTGGAGAATTTTTGGCTAAAGCACATTTTATATTATATAATTTAAATTTTGAATCATTTTATGTGTATCATTTCCTATTGCTGAATCACTTATTTTAAGAATCTCTTTCACAAAATGATAAAGTGGATGACTATGCTATGAGGGCAAATGCATTATCTGGGGTGCACATAAATAGGATAGCAATTTGTGCACTTTTTGGCAGCATAGTTGTTGGTTTCTTAAATAACACCACCGTGACAGGTATCTTTGGTTAATATTTAGAAAACTGATGTTGTACAGCTCATATGCACAATAACACCGGCATCAAGCAACATGGAGGAGACCCATAACACCTTAAAATTTGCTCAGAGAGCAAAACGTGTCGCAATTCGTGCTGCTCCAAACAGGGTGAGTATTGCTATTGGATACTCCCAAAAGTAGTGAAATGATAAACATAGGTGTAAATTTATGACATAGGAATTTGGAAGTTTTTCATCTTTTGCATTCTGTTTTTAGAGAAAGCTAAGACTTCTCTTGTATTTTTAGATTATTGATGAAAAGTCACTGATAAAGAAGTACCAAAAGGAAATAACGATCTTGAAGCATGAGCTTGATCATTTAAAGAAGGGAATTCTTGTGACGACTAGTCAGGAGGAGCTTATTACACTACGGCAACAGGTCTCTTCTTCTAGACACCACCTCAATTTTACTTCTGATTTTAAGATCTCTAATGCATCTATATATATATATATATATATATATATATCTGAGATTGAAATGGGCCCCACCCATATTGTATCATGACTGTATTAAGAAAATGTTTCATTGAACCACATTAATGTGGTAATACAACAAATTGCATTTTCATGATACCTAGGGGAATTGAACCATAATTAGCTCTTTCTGAGTCAAACATTCTCACCAGTTGGACTTCAATGCCAGAGGCATAATGCATCATAATTTTTAATATTTTTTCTGTGAATTGGCTTTGTTTTGATAGTCATATTACAATATTTTTCACCATGTTATTCTTTGTGCTTTGGAAGTTCTTAGCTCTCAGAGAAAATCAAATTTTAATTGTGAAATGAATTTTAAAACCAGAGGTTATTGCATTGTGACTATAGATTTAGCTAAGTAGGTTTTTTTAGTATTGAGTACTGAGTTTTCAAAACTGGTAACAGCTTGAAGCTGGTCAAGTCCAAATGCAGTCAAGGCTAGAAGAAGAGGAACAAGCTAAAGCAGCACTTATGAGTAGAATCCAGAGACTGACCAAGCTAATTTTAGTCTCTACAAAAAATACAATTCCTTCAAACTTACCAGATAATCCTTCTCATCAGCGCAGGCATTCTTTTGGTGAAGATGAGGTAATCACAGTTTATGGTCTTAATCTCCATATTTTGAGGGGTGATGTGCTAAGAGCAATATTTCCAAATAGTCCAAGAGAAGAATCTTAAGACTTTTTGCATTTGAGTCTCGTAGCTTTGCAGAAATTCATGTGTATAGAATGCTTCTCTTTGGTTGACGTATCGTACAACATTGCAACATGCATATTTCCATGATGAATATGATGATTGATCACATTGTAAAATTACTTGTTGAGGACATTAGCCGGGATTCTTTTACTATTAGTTTTATAATTTTAATCCTAAGAGAATTTGAGTTGTACTGTTTTCATTCCTGAAAGTTATTGTCAATGGTGATGGATAAAGACGTGTCCACTTTATTGTGATTCTACTGGAATTTATTCTTTGATTCACAACAGATTGGATGAAAAATGTGTGAAGTGGCTAATTGTGTTCAGAAAATGTGTAAAATGACTAAGAATGTGCATGTAGGACAGTCATAGATATAGCAGAAGATGTGACTTGGCTCAATTTTCTCTGTTTTGTTTTCAGAAGCTAGATGTATTGCTTGAAAGTTCTGCAGCATGCGCAGAGAATGAGACTTCTTCAAATGAATCTCCTGCTTCTGCTGCTTTAACATTGCCATTGGACTTAGCAACTGAAATGAAAGCGGGGACTCGAAGGTCTTCAAGCAAACGAAGTGATGAGCAATTTCCTTCTATTGACTCATTTGTAGACTCCACACAAGTTGGCGAGCTTTTCAGTGGCACTGTACGTGGACGGAAGCCACCTCCTGTATGTTTTTGGCACCTTGAGATAAGATCTATTCATTATTGTTAGTAATTCAAACTTGTTTTGTCCAGTCATTTGTACTTAGACCATCCTTCAGATTTGTTGTTCTAGCTGTGTATTTAATAATCTACATTCATCTCCTGTGACATGGGAAAGGAAGTATGTTATCTGTTTTTAAATAAACCTGAATGTAATGAACTTGAGACATTACTTTTAGAAGAACAAACATGATTCCTGTTATCCTCCCAAGTAGCTCATGTTACTGAAGTGAATGAGTGCTTATATCTGGGCTAGTTTGATTGTATTTCCTTTGGCTTTTACTTTTATCTCTGTTTTAGACTGAAGCCTTTCATTTTTGAATAAGAGTGGATATATGGCTGTATATAGGAATTTCATCTTGTTTTATTCTCTTCTATCATTTGTATGGACTGATATATTGATTCCTTTTTGGAACTTCAAAATTTTATCTCATAAAATGTGGGTAGAAAACCAATAAACTGAATGTGAGTATGCATGAGAGAGGGGGAAGGGAGGGTCCATGCCTAAAGAATTAGGACTAAGAAAATGATCATTTGTTTCTGCTAGTTCTAGATGAGTATGGCTGATTTAGATGTGTTATATCAGAGTATGTGTCTGCAAAATTTTATCTGATAAAAGGTAGGTTAAAAAACAATAAACTGAATGTGAGTGTGCATGACAGAGGAGGAAGGGAGGGTCCATGCCTAAAAGCTTAGGACTAAGAAAATGATCATTTATTTGTTCTTGTGCTAGATGAGTATGGCTGATTTAGATGTGTTACATCAATGTGTCTGCTAAAATAAATTGACTGCTTAAACTGACAACTGTCTTGCTTGTTGGAGTATAGACTGGCACGACCATGATGGATCAGATGGATCTCCTCACAGAGCAAGTAAAGATGCTTGCTGGTGAGGTTGCCTTTAGTTCAAGTTCCCTAAAACGCCTCTCTGAACAAGCTGCAAACAATCCAGAAGACGATAAGATTCGAGTATGTATCAGTTTTCAATATTGATCGAATTCAACTCCATCCCTCATTCTTTGTCATGATAGGTGTTAAAGTAACAGTTATGATGATTGTGATATTCTGAATTTCAACATACTAATTGATAATTTCTTATAAGGCTCAAATGCAAAAGTTGGAGGATGAAATTGAAGAGAAAAAACGACAAATGAAGGTATTGGAACAACGAATAACTGGAAGCAGCCTAGCTGCTTCGAATAATGCATCACCTGTTGAAATGCAACAGGTAAGTTATTTTTACAGTTTTCCAGTATTTATATATAACTTTGGCATATCAATTTGTATATGATGTTGCTGATGAGCCTTCTTGTTGGTTATTCTTTATTAATGTTAAAACTTTACTATGCAGACAATTGCAAAGTTAATGAGCCAGTACAATGAGAAAGCTTTTGAGTTGGAGGTAAATCAGACAACTTAGTTCTTTGCTTTAACCTGATATTTGTCATGCTATGCTTTAATTTCTATGTTATGCTTGGAGGTCTTTTATATCATGGTAAAGTTATATCTACTGTTTTGAATTCACTGCATTTTGTGCCTTTCTTTATAGCCTATTCCGAATGACTTTTCCCCTGTTTGTCTCTTGAACTTAGTTGTGTAAGTCATGTTCCTTGTCTACAAAAGGGAATTTTTCATGTCCACTGTGTTAATGCATGGGTGCAGATAAAGTCTGCAGACAATCGTATACTTCAGGAACGGCTTGAAGCAAAGGTGCATCCCCCTTTTCCTATTTCTCATGCTATGTCAAATACTCGGAAGTGTTATATAGCTTCTTATTGCTATGTAAAGAGACTACTGTATGATATAGTCATTCTTGTAGATCTACTTAGTCCTTTTTTTTTCTCCACTTCATCTTTCAGTGTCATATTTTTTAACCAAAACCATTGGATTTGTTCTTGAAAATTACAAGTTTTGTGCTAAATTTCTTTAATATTTTTGTTATTTCACGTGCTGAGTATCCTCTCCATTCTGCAGGAGTCTGAAAATAAGCAGCTGCATGAGACTATTCTCTCAATGCGACAACAATCTTCATCAGCTTCAGAGAGGTCCAGCCAGCATGAGAATGGTTGTGCTGATGAGCTTGCAGAGAGGCATAGTGATGGAGAACTGCTTACAGACGAAAATAGGAAAAGAGGAAATGATGAAGAATGGCACGGACAGATTCTCCTTCAGGTTGTAGTTCTGCCAGCTTCTCTTGATTTTTTGGAAATGCTTTTGTTGTAAAAGAATGTCTCTTATTTGAAGGAGATAAACAAAGAAGGTTATTTTGATGGAGAAGGTTGATAACTTTTCTTGTATTGTAAAATGCATTTGGGATAATCTGATAAGGAGCCTTTTGGTGTAAGGTTTAATTGCATAAAATTGGAAATGGGTATGTTTTTCAATCCCCTAAAACCTCTATAAACAGGGAAATGACAAAGAAAACAAGTACTCAAAAAAAAGAAAGAATATATATATATATACAAAAAAGTTATAAAGACTTGTAGACAAACAAATTAAATCAGATGACAAACTCTATGAAAAATCACAAAAAGTATATTTTATCCCATATACAGTTACAATGCATAATGTCAAACCTTAACCTTTATAGGTGGAATTACACATGCCATGCCTACAAGAACTTACATGGGATAAATTAAAAACATAGCTCTGAATCCTCTAAATTGTCAAATTCAGGAATGGTAACAGAAGTCCCGACTCTAGGAGCTACAACAAAGGGTGAATGCGGAGGATGCTCATTATCATTGAGATCAAATGCAGCCAAAGAAATGTTGAAAATCGGATTTTCTAGATCCACATTCCACTCTTTTGTTTGCTCTGTTGTGTAGTCTTTTCTTTTGCAGGACGTGAAACAACTAGAATGCTCAAAACCTAGATCCTCTGCCTCCTTTGATTTGAACTTGTTTCATTTCAAGGTCTAAGTTTTGTTCTCTCTTTTCTCATCTTAGAGCTTTTTTTTAATTTTTTTTACAATTTGTTTTTTTAAAGATACATATATTATAATATTTATTTTTTGTAAGTTATGTAGGGCGTATGTAGGATGTGTGACATATGAAAACCCCAAAATCCATATTGATATATGTTTCAAATGGGGAGAAACCTGGAAACATGGCAAGTCTAGATGCCAAATCGTTGGGAATCTTTTAATGAGTTCCAAAAGTTGGAATGTTTTCAACATAGTTACCATATCCGGAAATTCTCTTGCTCAGATACATGTATCCACATATTAGATATGGATACAGATATGATACTTCTTGGATATCATATCCAAGTTTATCCAAAGACATAGGTACCATACCGAAATGTATCCAAGCACTCGAGTACTTATCTAGATGTATCCAAACACATGGGTATCATATTTAGACGTATCCCAATACAGCCTGAGAGGGCCTAACAGTGAAGGCTTAGGTACTCCAAATAGGAGGTCCAAGGTTTGAATCCAAAGGAGGGAAGGGCATGTACACCCCTAGGGTGATAGCACAACATGAGTGCCTCCTCCCATGCATAGTGGATCTGAGGAGCATTGGGTGGTTTGATATGCCTAATGCTCTTGGACCTTAAAAGTTAACTTTTTAAAATAATACACATGTACCGTATCTAGATGTATCTGAATACATGCCCCTATTTGGTCCATATCTAATATATCTTGGAATGGCCTAGGCATGTCTAGCGTTGTATTCACAACATGAGATTAAGAGAAGAATATGCAATTTAAAAAAAAAAAAAAAAAAAAAAACAAATTTAAGAATTAAAAAGTCAATGACAATCATCTTCTTAGTTAATAAAAACATCTTATTCAAAAATTATATGTATGTAAACATTTTTGTGTTATATCTTTTTTCTTTTCATATATAAAAGATATATGTTTTTTACAATGTCATATCCAGCTGTATGCATGTTAGGAGGTCTTGAAAATTTGCTCTCTGTATCCAATACCGTACCCATATCAGATATTGTATTGAAAGTTCACCGTTTCCGTATATGATACTGCACCCATTTCAGATATCGTATCCATTTCCATGCAACATAGGTTTTCAAACATGCAAAGCGGGTTTCCTTAGCATTTTTTCATTTGATACATCATGGATGTAAGGTCAAATAAATGTGTGAAATGGTCTGTGACAAATAAAGATATGTGCTGTTAAGATGAAGTTGAGGCCATACTAGGAAAACTTGTAACTTGGTAAAAGTTGAATTTTGGAGAGTTCCGGGCAACTTGACAAAAATGTGACAAAAGCAGCATTGAAGAAAAATAATTTAATTAACAAAAATATATATTTAAGATCAAGATCAAAAAAGCAGGAAGTTGATTTCGTATTAGATTTTCATAAAAATAATAGATAGAGAAATTTGGCTACTATATGGACAAAAAACACACCCTTAATTTTTTAAGGTCAAGTTAGCCTATTATGTATTGGAATTCCAGAATTGCTGCCTAAGATTCACCTATTAAAAACTTCTACTTCACTTTCTGTAAATGGTTCACACAGCATAGCAGCAGAGAGTTCTTTCAGTGTACTTTCTCATGATACTGAAATTATAGAGAAATTTGTCCACAAGTGAATTTGAACTTAAAACTTTTGCAGAGGTAAGATAACCTGATTTGCTAGAAAAATTAGTCTTATATATTTGATTTCTCAGATGATGGAAGCATCATATGACTATAAGTTGATTTCAGAAATGCTGATACAGGAGAGAATTCAGCAAAAAAGGTAGTATGAAGGGGTTTCAGCACCTGTCAAACCAGGCCTTTTTCTTCTATTTAAGTTTGCCTTATTAAAAATTAAAAGGAATGGCAAAAACAAACCAATTGACAAATCGTGTCTTAGTTAAACCAAATTATTTGGTGTGTTTGGAATAACCAGTTGCTTTTATATCAAGAATTTTAATTTTTCCTTCAAAAGATTTAAGATTATCTAAAAGAGGGTATCATGCACAGCTAATAAAGATCCCCATGATAAAAGGTTTGGCTTTTTCGTTTGTTGCAATGGAAACATAGTTCCTCAAACTATTGGATGCTCTCTTTGAACCCTTATTGAAAGAGACAGAACCATTAATGTCTTCAATGATTGATGAAACAACAAAAAGGTACTAAATGTTAGTCAATAAAAATATCAAACCATGTTACTTAGTTGCCAAATTTTGCTTCAAACAATTAACGTCAAGCTTGGAAAATAATGTTACATTTGATTTGCTTTAAATATGTTGGATCAGCTAGAGAGGAAAGAAAACTCCAATGTTGGCTATGGGCATGGCCAGTGAGAATTAAATCCTACAACACTTTCTGACTATATTTAGAATGTGATGACTTCAAATTGAATGTGTCTAATCTAAATGCTTGAAGCACTCACTTATTGGTGGTTGGAGAGGAAAGGACAAATCTATGCCAGTTTTTTGAAACTGGCTTGAAATTGTGAAGACATGAGAGAAGGCACGATGGAGAATCACTGCAACTGCTCGATCTGCAGATGGAGGATGGATTGCCAAACACAAATCTGCTCAGATGAAATACCTACTTTGAGACAATGAGCATTGCATGTGATTGCCAGTTCATGCTAACAGACTGCCTAATTTTGCTTTACGATCTTCCACCTTATTACGAGGGAAATGCATTATATACAATTATGAAAAAAGGCAATCAACATGTTCTTTTCATTCACCAAGTCTTTAACATGTAGCTGAAATTTGACTGGATAACCTTTGCCAAGTCAGGGGATGGCACATAATCACTTTCTTTAGCTACTTATAATTCTTTTGCAGACTTGACTGAAGAGCCATTATAGGCCTCATATCTCAACTTTATTATGTGAGGCTTGGATCATAGCTCAGTACAATGCTAAGAGAAAATCCCTGCCATAGAGTGAACTTATAGAGACGTGTGTTGACATTGAAACGCTGCAGAGAAGATTAGAATGGCCCCTGCACGAGGATGACATGCACAAATTGAGAAATGGTCCAATTTTTTTGATGTGGCTGAACAAATCTTATAAATTTTGTGAACATATTTATCGTTGCTGTTATTCTTGGATGTTGTCAAACCTTCTGATCCCATAGACTGCTTTGGTCTCATGGACATAATTAAAATTATTTGATTTCATTTCACGTGGATACTGTTGGTTACGAATCTGCCATGAGGAAAGGATTTGTTGTTATTGCGCCCAGATTCGCCCACAGATTGAAAGGCCGGAAGGAAGGGATGCCTTCCGTGCCAATCTCCGGAGAAGGCCGGCTTCCTATGGGGTTTGTGTTAAGATAAGAGTGCAGGGAAAGAGATAAAAGTGCGGAAAGAGATAAAAGTGCAGAAAGGGATTCCAAATGTGATTGGAGTTGGGTGGGGGGAATAAGCAGCACGGCAACGAATCAATCACCACTACTAACAGCATTCATCTACAAACATACATTGAAACTACAGCTATCAGCGATCCTATGTATCCTCTATCTATGCATTCCAGGAATACTTGGCCACCAAATGCCGGAGTCCAGAGTTCAGTACAACAACAAGCAATGACACAAGAAACATGAGGCAGAAATGACAAGGAGAGGCAGCATACAAGATAAAAGACAGTAAGCAGAGCCAAGTATATGTTTGTATTTGAGGCAAACGCACAGCTACAATTGTTCCCTAGCAATATATTCCCCTTCCACCACCTTACAATGAAAACGTGGTGGGTATTTATAGCCTAATTTCCCCCGATTACATTCATGGGCACAAAGTCCCAGACAAGACAGTAGGCGACACGAGCGGCTGAGGAGCTGCCGATGCCGACTTCGTCGGCAGAGGCTGTACTTGCAGCATGGTGTCCCTGAAGGCGGTACAGCTACGTGGCGGCGCGTTGGGTCAAATCTTCGGTCAGCAGGAATGCGGGTAGGTGCGGCAGATGGCACTTCACATCGGCTTAAATGGTGACAGATGGCGCCGGTAGTGTAGCCCATGCTTTGTCCTTGCGCGGTCAAGTCTTGGCTCGAATCCCGAAGATGGATACTTGTCGGATGCTGAGGTATGACACGTGTCTGCCTTGAAAGGTAGCTTATCCAACTTCGCTCAGGATTCGGGCGCTATCGGGTTGCGCAGGAGGAAAACAACGCAGTTGGAAGGCCTTCTTGCCTTAGCATTTTCTGAGTTAGCTTTATCCAACTGCGCACCGGTCAGAGGGCGCACTCCGACTTCGCTGCGAAGTCGGGTGTCGCACCGATGCTTGCTATCTTCTTCCGCTGCTCGGACTGCGCACTGGAAAAGGGGCGCACCCCGACTTCGCTGCGAAGTCGGGTGTCGCCCCAGCACTTAGCTGATTATCTGCTAGACCGCTCCCTAGTGCGCCCAGGAAGAAGGGCGCACCCCGACTTCGCTGCGAAGTCGGGTGTCGCCCCTGACACTTAGTCAAATTTTCGGTTTGTTCCTGCCTGATTGCGCACTTCGGGCTCCCTATTGCGCTCCAACTGAGGGGCACTCCGACTTCGCTGCGAAGTCGGGTGTCGCCCAACACTTAGAATTTTCAGGGAACACCTCTGTTCTGGAAACTTACTGGGGGAAGAAAGGGAAAAGAAGAAGGGGGAATGAAATTGCAAGGAAGAGGGAGAAAGGGAGAAACGGAGAAAGGGAAAATGAGGAGAAGGAAAGGGAAAAGAGCAGCTCACTTGCAGAAACCAAAAACATGGCACCTCGTGCAAAATGTGGCAACATTCCTGGCGGCTCGCGGGGTGTCGAGCTCGCCTCGACGCAAAGAACCATGCCTTTATCCTTTGGGTGCAGAGGAACTTCCTTCCCCTGCCTTCTGCTGCTCTGGTCGCTTCCCTTGGGGCAACTGTTCTTCTTCAGGTTCACTTTCACCAGTTGCCTCCTCGGTCTCGCCTTCTGAATCTGAGGGTTCTCCACTTTCGGCCTCCCGCTCGCTTATGCGTTCGAACGCAGCCTTAGCTTGATCCCAGACTGCGGCTTGGAAGGGAGTGGGGTCGCTGATTTCTCTGAGTACTGCGTGGAATGCAGCGACCGCGTGCAGGTCAATGGTGTTATATCTTTTTCCCAACTCCTCAAGAGAAGAGTTGATTTTGCAGTACTTTGCCACCATTTGAGCGACCTGCGCTTCTTGAACTGGCTCTGTCCAGCCATCAATTTCAGCAGTATCTGCCTCGAAGGACAGCCAGTTCTTCTTTACCTGCTCAAGGGTGAGGAACTCGCCATCTCTGACATAGCTCGGACACCCGTGCTCGGACAGAATGTGAAAGGGCGCCAGGAGAATGTGTCTTTCATGCTCTAAGGCGTCCAGCGCCTTCCTGGCCGTTCTGATTTTTTCTGTCCTGGCAAAATAAGTGTGCAAGGTTACCCTTGCATCTGCCCACTCTGAGGCAAGTTGTGACATGGGGGCGACTTGGAAGCCTTTGCGCTCTAACTCCTCGAGTTTCACAGCCAGGTCCAGCCATTGCCTCGCCTGGTGTTCGGCTTTCTCTACCACAGGCCTTCCCTGGGCGGATACTTCTTCAATTCTGGATACGAAATCCAGAACTGACAAGGACTTGACAAGGTTGGGCTTGCAACCTTGTAGCAGACTAGCGCGCATCTCCTTTGCTTTGCTCTTTGAAAAGGCCGTCGCTTGTGATGCTTTCTCTGTAAGCTGCGACTGCGCCTGTTTCAGCGAATCTTGCAGTTGTGAAATCTGCTCTAGCGCTGCTCTTTTCTCTTCTGCGGTCTCCTGCTGAGAGGCGGCCAGCTGAGCCTTAAGATCTTCTACTTCTTGCTGTGCTGACCCCAACTGCGCAGTAGCCCTAGCCAAGTCTTCTTCGAGCTGCCTTGTGGTATTCTGCAGCTGGAAAAGCGCCTCCTGGGTCTCGAGATGCTTGACAAGGAGGTTGTCTGTTCTACGACGAATACCGCGGATTTCGTATTCCTCGTTGATGTCATCAAAGTTCTTCTCCTTTGTCTGAAGCTCATAGTCAGCCTCGGTCATGTCACGGAGAGGCTTCTTTACCTTTGGGACCAACTTTTCTGTTGTAAGCACTCTCCGATCTAGGTCAAACTTTGTGCGTTTGACCGGGGCGGCTATCTCTTCGGCCCTTCTGCGCTTAACGCCTTGAAGAAAGGAGGCTGATCCCCCCACGGCTCTTACTGCCAGAGGCTGGTCCTCGGTGATACTCATGAAATCGAGATCCTCCAGCGCCTGGGCTTGCTGCGGCATCTTTCCCGCGAACAGTGAAGTAGGAGGGATACCAGAGGGGGTAGTAAGCTTTGAGGGCGACCGGGTCCTAGGGGTGACAGGAGTTTGGGTGGATGGTGCTGGTAGGGTTTCGGTCGGCTGGGGCGAAGGATGCGGAGATGAGGGAGCAGCTTCAGCGCTGGCTGCGGGTGAAGGCTCTAGGGTTTGACTCAGGGATTGAAAGGCGTTGGGATCCTGAGCAAACTGGTCAAACGAGTGCAGGCCGCTGGATGGCGGGGTAGCTTGTGAGGCGGAAGACACGGCTACGGCTTGCCCTGATGGGGTGGGAGATGGGGCTTTTGCAGGGCTGACGCGGACTTGGGCCAGTGGAACGGAGGACGTACTTGCGGGCTCCGCCTGAGCCGATGCTGGAGGGATGGGCTGCAGCCTGGATGTTTGCTTGTGGTTCAGGGCTGTCTAAAGAGACAACCTCCGGCGTCGCTGTTTGCGACTGCTCTGCGGCCGATTGCTGCACTGGCTCCTTAGGTCGCTTGGTCCTTTCGACCTTTTTCTTCTTCTTTTCTCCCGACGCTGAGGTTGGTCCAGAGGAAAGCGGCAATAAAGGGGCGGCAGGTGCTGATGTCCCCACGGTAAACTTGTACCTGGGTCGCGCTGGAAGAATACCTGCCGCACTTGGTCTACTGGCTGGAGGGGCCAGCTCAGGAGTTGACCGTTCTGGACTTTGCGCCGCTTCGGGCACTGCCACAGGAGCTGCAGGCTGCATCGGGCCCACTTGGCTGTTGGTTGGAGTCGCGCTGGAAGATGCTGGAGTTGACAATGACTGAGTGGTAGCCCTTCTTTTATACCTTATATTTGCGCCTCGGGGAACGCAATTGCGAAATTCAAAGGGCTGCCACGTGTCGACGTGTTCGTCATAAAGTGCCGAAAACTCATCATCAACAGCAAGGTTCCTCCGGCTTGATTTGTCGTGTTGCGTGCGACACCTCATCTTCCAGCATTCGAGGATTTTGTCCTTATGCCAGTTGAGTGGCGCCACCTTAGCGAGGAACTTCTTGAAGCCAGCTGACTCCATTCGATGGTCCGGGTTTCGCTCTGGATCGTAGGTGACCTCCTCACAGTAAAATTCATGCCATGGTGGCCATGATTGCATCAAGTGAATGCGCCAGTGGAGGTCTGCACCTGTCCTGTTTCTTCTTTCTTGCATGATTTCAGCTCTAGGACAGATATGAGTGAACTTTCCCCGGACCCCGATTGGGTCGTACTTCCAGCGTTGCGGTAGCATAATCAGGCCCATATCCATGAGCTCCCGCTCAAGATAAACGTGCTGCCCGATTTCGAAGACTTGAATATTGGCCCAGGTCATAGGATATTTAAATATGTGACCTTTCTTTTTTCCCTGGCCAAATTCCTCTTCGACGTAATCCATCTGCCGCGCCACCTCCATCCCGAATTGGTGGTCAGTGCAGAAGTAGGGCAGCAAACATGGCTTTCCCTTGAATCCGTAGATTCGGACAACAATGCCCTGAGTCAGCCTGAAGGTATCCCCGAACTCATTGTTCCACAGATACTTCGTCATAACCGCTGGTGGGCGAGTCGCGCCACGGTTGAACAATCCCATTGCCTGGCCCAGAAATTGAATATTGAAATCATAAAATGAGCCCTTCCTGTACAGGACCTCAGTCCATTCGTACACGGGGAGCGGCTCTCCTTGTTCGCTCACTTTCTTCAGGTTAGGGACGTTCATCCGGTAATGCATGTGATACAGGCATAGCCATGTGAGGAAGGAGCAAAACCGGAAGTCCGTCGACTGCTTCTGCTGCAGTCTCACCAGGCTCGCATGAATCGCGTATGCCAACCAGTCCGCCCAGTCGTAGAAGATAGGGCGCTTCCCACTCTTCTGCGCCGTGGAGTCGTAAAACTCCCCGTGCAGGATACACTCGGCCATCGCCAGCTGGAAAGGCCGCACCACTCTGTCTGAGTCGCAACCGAGGACCCACGCCAGGATAATATAGATATATCTGTTTTCGAATCGATCCAGCGGTATGGGGCCGGTCGGCCACTGTCCAGCATTTAGCGGAGTCTTCAGCTCTGAGTCCAGAAACTCTCTCATCCGCTTCGTCTGAGAAAATCTGCCGGTCTGCTCTTCTATGTTCACCCTTCTGATAATTGCATCGGGGCTGTACTGAAGCCCTGGAGCGAACGCTGGCTGGATACTCTCTCGGAAAAGAGTGAACAACACCCTTCCTTTGTTATCGCAGACCTGCCGCGCAGCTGGTTTGTAGTATTCAGCAATCGCTTCAACCAGCTCCGGGCACCAGTGGGTCGGAGGGCACAGGAACCAGTAAAGGTTTGACTTGTACGCAGCTCCGAGGTGGTGGGAAGGCGAAACCTTATCCACCCACTTTGCGATGTTCAGACGCAGCTTCGAGAGACTGATGGAAAAGGAACCATCTTTGTATCCAGACAAGCGGTTGATTGGTGGAGGCGGAGTCTGGCCAACTACGCGCCTCTTCGTTCGGGATTTCGCTTTCTTGCCCTTCTGCGGCGCCGCGCTCTCATGAGCACTCGACTCTGGAGACTCTTCAGCTTCGCTCGGCTCTTCACTCGATTGCGCCTGTGCGGGCGCTTTCCCCTTATCCATCCTTGTCGAAACAACAGAGGCAGGAGCTACGGCTTCTGAGCTTGTCAGATTTATTCCTTGCAGTCAGGGAGTCAGCTCGAACAATATGAATTTTCTAGCCGCGCCAGGGTCCTTTTGTAGACAGTGACTGCAACATTAATGGCGCGAGGGAGGGAGTTAGGGCAGTTAACTCTGGGTTGGTGGAGGCGTGATTTTGGCGGCTGCGCATGGGCCTTTTTCTTTTAGAAAAGCGTGCTTTATTAGTCGTTGGCCCAAAACGCACCTTACCCTTTAAATGCATCATCATTGGTAATTGCGCAATCATTTAAAACCTTCCTTGATCGTTGTGCCGCTGCTGACGTCACCGCCACCATTCGGGCACACTTTTCAAAGAAGAATTTTCAAGTCCACAACCCAACTTAGCCTTGTGCCGAACTTCGCCCTGGGCCGAACTTCGCCCGGGGCCCACACTTATGATTTTTCGTGTTTTCTGCGGTGGGCTGTTCGGACTTCGCCCGAAATTCGGGGCGCAGTCGGACTTCGCCCAGAAAACGGGCGCACTTCGAACTTCGCCCGAAAAACGGGCGCACTTGGATAGACTTGGACGCTTTCAGCTTCTTTCACCGGATCACCCAGGGTGCGCCCGAGAATGGGGGCGCACTCGGACTTCGCCCGAAAAACGGGCGCAATCCGACTTCGCCCAGCAACAAGGGCGCAGTCCGACACTTGGCATTTCCTTGTAGTCTGCTACCCAACTGCGCCCTTTGGAGAGGGCGCAGCCCGACTTCGCTGCGAAGTCGGGTTGGGCAGCCAGACTTAGACATTTTAGCTCTTTTTTCAACTGCTTTCTTCCCTACTTCGCACCATTTGATGAGCGCTACCCGACTTCGCTGCGAAGTCGGGGATTTGCCTCAGACCTACTTGGGCTACTTGGAAAATTAAAAACTGAAAACTGAAATATTTACATGCTAAAAAAAATACAAAAAGGGAAATCTGTACAAAGAAGGGCCCCTTCGGGCGCCTTCAGTGGTGGTACATTTTCAGGTGGAACCCGTTGACGGGAATGGGGAGGGGATGTCCCCCCATGTCCCGGAGCACATATGCGTTGAACTGATTAACCCGGGCAATCTGATAGGGGCCCTCCCAGAGGGCATCGAACTTTCCATGGTTGCCGGGTTTGGCCTTCAACGAGTCCCATTTCAGCACCAGGTCCCCAATTTTGAAAACTCGGGCGGTGGTGCCTTTTGCGAACCAGCCTTGGGTTGCTTCAGCGTGCTTGGTGAAGGCCTGGTACGCTTTCTCTCTGTCTTCCTCCAACTGCAGAAGTTGGCAAAGTCTGTCTTCTACTGGATCCCCGCTGCTTCTTTCCTCATCAAGCATCCAGAGAGCGGGTATTTCAATGTGCGTTGGCAAGACAGCTTCTTTGCCGTACACGAGCGCATAAGGGGACGTTTTGATGGACTTTTTGAATGAAATTCTGTCCGCCCATAGCGCCCGATCCAGGAGTAGGTGCCAAGTCCTCTTGTTTTTCTCTATTGTCCTTCGGATGATCTTCAGTAGGTTCTTGTTGGTGGACTCGGCAAGACCGTTCCCCTGCGGGTAGTAGTTGGAAGACATCTTGTGATAGATGCCAAACTTGCTGGTGTACTCCGTGAGTACTGCGCCTGCGAACCCCGGACCATTGTCCGTTACTATCGACTCGGGGACCCCGAAACGGGTAATCAGGCTCTCGAGGAATCTGATGACCGTCTCTTGGTCGGCGTTCTTTGTGGGGATCGCCTCTGCCCACCGCGTGAAGTAGTCGGTGGCGGTTAAGATAAACTTGTGTCCCGCTGCAGAGTTCGGCGAAATCACCCCGATGAAGTCCAGACCCCATTGCTGAAAAGGAGTCTCGGCTTGGATCGGTTGAAGGGGCAGGGGTGCTTTTCTATTTCTGCCAGCAAATCTCTGGCATTGATCACACTTGGTACAGACCACATGGGCGTCTGTAAACAGAGTGGGCCAGTAGTACCCGGCTCTGATGATTTTTAAGGCCGTAGGCCTTGCAGAATGGTGACCCCCAGGCATCCCGGAGTGAAATTCTCCAAGGACCCTAGACTGGTCTGATTTTCTGACGCACCGCAACAGGATGCCGTCAATGTTTTTAAAGTAAAGCCCCTCGGGGCGAAGAGTGTACTTCAGTGCACCTAGCCGAAACCTCCTTCTTTGTGAGGCATTCATGTGGTCTGGACATCTTCCGGTGCAGAAGTATCTCACCAGTTCATCTGTCCAGTCGCACTCCTCGGGTAAGGAGTTGGCTAGGTTGATGCGTGTTGCTGGATCCTCCCACTCGCAGGCGGATATCTCGGCTGCCGCGCTTCGGGCTAGCTCCTGGCACAAGGCTCGGCCTCTGATTAGCTTGGTGGGCCGCACTTCGATGTCGAACTCCTGGATTTTAGCAATCCATCCTGCTCTCTTGTGACCCGGCTCTCCTTGTATGATGAAGCTTCGAACGTCCGGGTGGATCACAAAGACAGTGATCTTGCTCTGGGAGACAAAGTGCCTGAACTTTCGGAGAGATTTCATGACTGCGTGAACCTGCCGCTCTATAAAGTTGTACTTTTCCTCGTGCGGCTGGATCACTTGGCTTAGGAACGCTATGGGGCGCTCCTCGCCATCATCTCCTTTTTGGGTCAGGACTGCGGCGTAACTCTCTGGTTCTCCCACCGCGTACAGGATGAAATCCTTGGAGTAGTCCGGGTTTATCAACACCGGTGCCTGCGCAATTCGAGCTTTGATTTCCTCGAAGGCTTGCCCCCTTTCTTCAGTCCATAGAAATTCTGTATTCTTTTTCAGCAACTCGGCCATAGGCCTGATTACCTGTGCGAAGTCCGGTATGAACTTCCGCACGAAGTTGATTTGGCCGAAGAAGGACTGCAGCCCTTTCTTGTCGATTGGGGCGGGCAAGCGGAGGAGGGCCTCTGCTCTGTCAGGGTCCACGGCTAGGCCTTTTTCGGAGATGACATGCCCCAACAGTTTTCCTTCTTTCACCGCGAAGACAGATTTCTTCGGGTTTATGGAGATGCCGAATTCACGACACCTTTCGAATATTTGCCGCAGGTGGGGAACATGATCTTCTCGCTTGTGAGAGAAAACGGTCATGTCATCCAAGTAGATGACAATCACTTTGTTGAGCAGCTCTCGGAAGGCCGGGTCCATGGCTCTTTGGAATGTGGCGCCAGCATTGGATAAGCCGAAAGGCATGCGTTGATAGGCGAACGTTCCCCATTTGGTGGTGAACGCCGTCTTGTGGTGGTCCTCATCCTTGACCCATATCTGGTTGTAGCCGGAAAAACCGTCTAAGAGGGAAAATCTCTGGGCTCCAGCAACTATATGGAGGATCTGATCGATCTGGGGAAGCGGGTAATGGTCCTTGAGGGAGGCCTGATTTAGATTTCTGAAATCCACGCAAAGACGAATGTCTCCGTTCTTCTTCCTCACGGGAACCAAGTTCGCAACCCAGGATGAATGCTTGATGGGGTAGATGATCTTGGCCTCCAACATCTTCAAGAGCTCGGCCTTCATCATGGCCTCGATTTTTGGATTGACGGCCCTCTGTTTCTGCCGGAATGGCTTGGCGCCATCTTCTAGCTCAATGGTATTTTGGATTATTTCTCTGTCATACCCCTTCAAGTCCTGGTAGCTCCAAGCTACTATGTCAGGGAACTCTCGACATAATGCTCTGATCTGCTCGAGTTCCTCTGTGGTGCAGTCTGTCCCGACCTTGATTGATTTACCAGGTTCCAGCTCCAGGTCGGCATACTGCTTCGGGTCTACTTTGATCCGGTGAGATATGGCTCTGTCATTTTGATCAAATAGACTCTCTAGAGTAATCAGTCCTTTTGGGACATGATTATTTTTTAACTGTATCAACCCCTCATATTGCTCGTCATCAGGGTCTCTACCTTCGATTGAACAGGCTTCATTTATCAAAAATGTGACGATCTCCTCGTCACAGTCGAACACCTGCCAGTGGGTATCCTTATCAGGCATAGAAGGCCTGTAAATGGTACGAACCGGCTTCGGCTTCTGGACAGTGTCATCAGCCGGAACGTACCTGGCTCCAACAGACGCCAGAATGTCAGCATGCTTGTTTTTCTCGCGTGAAATAGCCTTGACATTCAATGAGTCAAAAGACTCCATCAGATCCCAGACCCGATTTCGGTACGCCTTGAGATAGTGCTTTTTGGAGGCGCACTTGTTCGTAATCTGGTGGCACACCAGCTCTGAGTCTCCGTAGATTTGCAGATGTTTAATCCCTAGCCTCTCCGCTTTTCGCAAACCCAAGCACAGGGCTTCGTACTCCGCCGCATTGTTGGTACAGCTCCAGGCCAGCCTGTAGGTGTAATCCTTCTGGATCCCGGTTGGGGAAACCAAAAGTACTCCAGCACCGGCGCCATTTTTGCATCGTGCGCCGTCAAAGAAAAGCTTCCACAGCTTTTCAGGTGCAGGTCCTACTTCTCTTCTGGCTGACTTGTCAAGCCTCTCAGGCTGAACAATGGTGTAGCAGCCTTGCTCTGTTTCAATCACGGCGTTGAAGTCCCGCAAGGAGAATTCGTCTTCTACTTGCAGTTGTTCGAGAGCTTGCTCCGTCATGTCCACTGTCACCAGTTCTTCCTCCGTCAGCTGAACCATGCAATCCTCAGGCTCTTCTCCGGGTATCTTCTCTACTAAGAAAGTGGAAGGCTTCTCATTGAAGATTTTCAGTCTCCTTCCTTTAAAGGGCACTTCCATGTGCGAGTAGTCCAGAGACAGATACCCTCCCAACTTCGCAGTGAACTCCCTGGAGAGACACATGCCGAAGTAGGGTTCCAAGTCGACGACCACAACCTCTTGGATGACCACGATGTCGAGAGCTTTGTGCAGCCGAATAGGGATGTCTTTAATGACACCGACTGTCTTGACAGGGGTGCCGTCTAGTTGCAGCACGCCTTGGCTGCTCCTTGTGTACTCCATCCCGATCTCGTCGCAGACGGCTCTCGGCATTACGGTCGTGGAAGCACCAGAATCCACCATGCAGTTGTGCACTATGTGCCCTTGCATCCGTAATGACAGATAGAAGGGAGGTGGTCTGTTCTTCCCAGTGGCTGAGACTGTCAGGGGTTGCACCAGGACAGCGGGTTGTATCTGCTTGCCATTCTTCATGATCTTCAGAGATTCTTGCAGCAGATCAACCTGGCCTGGAAGCTGAAGAGCATCATACATGCTGATTCTTGCGGGGGTTCTCTTCAACTCGTCTACTATGCTGTAGCCTGAAGTGCTAGCTCCTTCCGCTTCTTTTGCCGGCTCATACTTCGTCCGGTACTGTTGAGTGGCCTCAACTCTCTGTCTCTTGGTCAGAGACGGATATCTCAGCTTCTCCTGAGCTTGTTCTTTGGTTTCAGCTGGAGGCTGAGCAGCGGGAGCTTTAGCCGGAAGAGCTTTGGCTATGGGAGGCTTGACTGCGGGAGTCTTCGGGAGTCTTCTCTTTGGCTGTGTAGGGCCACAACCTCTTGTAGGGTGGTAACTCCTCAGGTTGCGCCTTCTCTCTTTTGGCGTACACCTTTAAGGGTTTGGCAGCAGCTTCAGCAGACTTTTTGCTTTCCTTGGCAGGAGGCGGCATGGGAACTTCCTCTGAAACGGCGAAATTGCTTTCGTCGCCCAGGATCATGTAGAGTTCTTCGTCCTCTATGGCGCTGCCGGCCAAGGTCTGGAGGTAGTGTTGATGCAGGGTGCAGTCTTCCTCAGCATGCGGGTCATTGCATGTGGTGCACCAGTTGACCTGGTCAGAAGTACCAGGTTCGTCTTCAATGGCAGCATTCCTCGGAGGGGGCCGCCTTTGCAGTTGTTGCTCGGGGGGCCGATCTTTTGTTAATGCCGGGGGCGGGTATGGCCTCCTTGGAGCCAGGTCCATCTGGGCCTGCTTCTTTTTCAGGACAGTCATGTCGTTGGACATGGTGTGATAGCCAGAGGCCAGAGCCCGGACCTCCTGAAGGATTTGATTCTGAATATCATGGTCAGGAGGCGGCGGCAACTGAGCTGGGGGAGGCAATGCAGCCAATGGAGGAGGAGTGGAATATTGTGCATGCTGCGGGGGAGCAGGAAGTGCTGGAAAACGCGGAGGACGAGGAGGCGGATAATGAATTTGCGGCGGGCCGTAAGGACTCACGACCGGCGCTGGATTCCATTGCTGCTGGGGTTGCTGTCCTGAAGTGGATGGCTCCGAACCAGAAGCTGATGGATACTGCGATCGGGGAAAATCAGGGTAGATGGGCGGTTGCACTCTGTGCGGAAGCCTGCCGATGGAGATGATGTCCATTTCAGCTTGTTGGGCAGCCTCGTACAGAGCAGGGAACGTGTTGATTCTGGCTACCTTCAGCAGCAGGCAAATGTCTGAGTTGAAAGATCTCAGGTAGTAGTAGGCGGCCTGACCTGCTGACGGTCGGAGTTCGCGAGGCACTCGTTTCCAAGACCTTGCAAACCTGATGTTGAAGTCTGACACCTCCTCTTGGGGGTGTCTCTGAATACTTTGGAACTGATGCGACAAAGAAGAGGGATCGGCAGACTCGTTGCATCCTTTCACGAGCCTGCCGGCTAAGCTGTCGCCACCCTGTGATGGATCCCTCGGCGGTGATCTCCACCAGTAGAGAAGCTTTCCCCTTAGGGAAAGGGCTAGCAGACGGGTCTTCACACTTTCGTCAGTAATGGAGTGTAGCGCAGCCAGGGCAAGAATGTCCTGGATGTGTTCGTACGCCGTCTTGCCGTAGCCGTCGTATGTAGGGATAGACTTTAAGGCAGCAGGGGGCACAACTTGCTGTCCGACTAGGGCCAAGGGCCCCGTAGAATCCACCGTCGGGAAGAGGTCATCATCATCCAGATGATCAGCCATGTCTGCTTCTGACCCGGTAGTGTACTCGGTATCGGAACTGTCCGAAGATGTGGATTCTTCTTCGGCCTCAACTTGTTCAATTTCAGCCTCGGCTTCTTGGATTTCAGCCTCGGCCTCTTCTTGGATTTCTTCTTCGCGAGCTTGGTAATCAGCCAGCCTGACGCGCTCGCCTGGAGCGTCAATGTCAAGTTCGTAAAAGTCAGGCGGGTTCTCCGGGTTCCTTGCTCGCCACCTTCTCGTTTGCATGAAGGCGTTAGGACCGGTCTTCACGGACTCAGAGAGTGTTCAGATATTTGCAGAGTCGCCAGGTGCTCCGATTTTGAACAGCAATGAAGCGAGCACTAGTACTTCGATTCTGTTTGGGGGTGGGAAACTACCATGTCCCACCGGCTAAGGCCAAGAAACTGGTGGCACAAGGGGGTTTATCAGGTTGGAATAGTACTCGTCCCACCGGGCGTGCCAGAGAAACTGTTGGTTACGAATCTGCCATGAGGAAAGGATTTGTTGTTATTGCGCCCAGATTCGCCCACAGATTGAAAGGCCGGAAGGAAGGGATGCCTTCCGTGCCAATCTCCGGAGAAGGCCGGCTTCCTATGGGGTTTGTGTTAAGATAAGAGTGCAGGGAAAGAGATAAAAGTGCAGAAAGAGATAAAAGTGCAAGAAGGGATTCCAAATGTGATTGGAGTTGGGTGGGGGGAATAAGCAGCACGACAACGAATCAATCACCACTACTAACAACATTCATCTACAAACATACATTGAAACTACAACTATCAGCGATCCTATGTATCCTCTATCTATGCATTCCAGGAATACTTGGCCACCAAATGCCGGAGTCCAGAGTTCAGTACAACAGCAAGCAATGACACAAGAAACATGAGGCAGAAATGACAAGGAGAGGCAGCATACAAGATAAAAGACAGTAAGCAGAGCCAAGTATATGTTTGTATTTGAGGCAAACGCACAGCTACAATTGTTCCCTAGCAATATATTCCCCTTCCACCACCTTACAATGAAAACGTGGTGGGTATTTATAGCCTAATTTCCCCCCGGTTACATTCATGGGCACAAAGTCCCAGACAAGACAGTAGCTGACACGAGCGGCTGAGGAGCTGCTGATGCTGACTTGTACAGCGGAGCTGTACTTGCGAGCATGGTGTCCACGAAGGCGGTACAGCTACGTGGCAGCGCGTTGGGTCAAATCTTCGGTCAGCAAGAATGCGGGTAGGTGCGGCAGATGGCACTTCACATCGGCTTAAATGGTGACAGATGGCGCCGGTAGTGTAGCCCATGCTTTGTCCTTGCGCGGTCAAGTCTTGGCTCGAATCCCGAAGATGGATACTTGTCGGATGTTGAGGTATGACACGTGTCTGCCTTGAAAGGCAGCTTATCCAACTTCGCCCAGGATTCGGGCGCTATCGGGTTGCGCAGTTTGAAAACAGCGCAGTTGGAAGGCCTTCTTGCCTTAGCATTTTCTGAGTTGGCTTTGTCCAACTGCGCACCGGTCAGAGGGCGCACTCCGACTTCGCTGCGAAGTCGGGTGTCGCACCGATGCTTGCTATCTTCTTCCGCTGCTCGGACTGCGCACTGGAAAAGGGGCGCACCCCGACTTCGCTGCGAAGTCGGGTGTCGCCCCAGCACTTAGCTGATTATCTGCTAGACCGCTCCCTAGTGCGCCCAGGAAGAAGGGCGCACCCCGACTTCGCTGCGAAGTCGGGTGTCGCCCCTGACACTTAGTCAAATTTTCGGTTTGTTCCTGCCTGATTGCGCACTTCGGGCTCCCTACTGCGCTCCAACTGAGGGGCGCACTCCGACTTCGCTGCGAAGTCGGGTGTCGCCCCAACACTTAGAATTTTCAGGGAACACCTCTGTTCTGGAAACTTACTGGGGGAAGAAAGGGAAAAGAAGAAGGGGGAATGAAATTGCAAGGAAGAGGGAGAAAGGGAGAAACGGAGAAAGGGAAAATGAGGAGAAGGAAAGGAAAAGAGCAGCTCACTTGCAGAAACCAAAAACATGGCACCCCGTGCAAAATGTGGCAACAGATACATGTATCTGCATATCAGATACAGCTATAGATATGATATTTGTTGGATGCCATATTCAAACATATTGACATACATGAATAAAGGCCTATATATGGGCCATAGCTAATACATTTGGATGTGGCTTGAGCATGCCTAGTTCCATGTCTACAACATGAGATCAAAAAAGAACATACAGTTTCAAAAAATTACTTTCAAATGGAAAAATATCTGGTTAATTAACGAAAATATTCTATCAACAATTTATATTTGTCTAAATGTTTGCATGTTCTTTACTTTGTCATATCCAATCATATCCATATTAGGGCGTATAAATTTTTTTTTCCTATCTGTATTTGATACCTTATCCTTATCAGATACAGTACTGTTCCCATGCAGCACTGCCATGAAAGATCTATTATTTCTTCTACCTTATTTGCTTAGATGCTTCATCAAATTGAACTTTGATAACATTCTTTATCTTGACTTTTATACAGTTTGTTCCAGCTTTGTACTACAGATTACAAAGTGTCAATAATATGCAAAGCCTTAAAAGGCTCAACAACACATGCCTGTTTTTAGTTAGACACAGTTAACATGTTTTCAAAGTTGTTGTTGATGTTTTGATCTGACAATTTATTGATTTGATAAGATGGCATTTTTAGATTTATCCAATTCAAGGGTTGAAAATGCAATGCATGTAGTCACACTTTTTAAGATATTTGAAACTCCTATTCTTTGTTATTTCTTGTTAAAACATTCCTGGTGACTGCATCTTCTATTATAAAATTGTAGGGACTCTCGAGATCTTTGAAACTGGAAGGTTTTTACTTTAAGGAAACCCTATACTAGTTATTGTGAGAAATATTAGTAGACCTGCAACTCTGTGGATTATATGTTAAAAAATAAACATATCTTTAGTTTTATTTTGATTCTTTAGTTATATGTACATGAGCCCAAAAACAAAAGATATTGTTGGTGTCCAGTGATTACTAAACTGTGCACCTGCTTTAAGCTTGTTCCTGGATCACCTCAAAGCTTCCAATGATGATGGTTAGAGAATTTGTTTTGCAAGGAACATGTTTAATTTTATGGAATTTGGGAATGCTTGTAAAGAAACATGTGTCAATTTATAATTCTTGTAGAAGTTTAAATTTCAATTGCAAAATGCCAAAAGTGAAAGGACTAAAACAAATGCCACAAAGATGCTTGAGTTCTCATAATTCCTGGAAAGCCCCTGTTGCAAGACCACATGACATAATATTGTACACATGTAAGTATATCAGACATAATACATAAAAGTTTTAATTGGAAACTATTTTTAACAAATTTCAGTATACAGGTTCAAATCGTATGCTAGAAACCCCTTGACATTATTTTTGTTGTTTTCCATTTCTGATAATATCAGCCTTTTTCTAAAATGCCACAGTGCCCATGTATCAGTTAGTAGTGGCAGATGTTCCTTTTGGCCTTAAAGGCCTCTTGACATTTCAGCTTTCAAGCAAAGGCATAATTTACTATTTACAGAATTATGTTTTTTTTTTCCTCAGTTCACTGCCTGGGAGGATTAAAAACAAATGTTTTTGGGTCTCTTAGGGATTTCCAGAATTATGATTTACCATAAACCAATTTGCATAATGTTGATATCCAGATTGTAAACCTTTTATGCTGGCAACATGTCATTGTTGGCATAGGAATGTTTACCATCCTAACTGGATAGACTATTTTAGTAGTATTATTGCTTGACATGGGCCATCTTATGCAAACTGTGCCATTGAGTAGGATTATAGTCATAGGTTTATTATTTGGGAAGAAGGATGCAACTTGAAGTGTAACTCTAAGGTGGTCAACCTCCATAGATTCCATTGATTACACAAATCAAGATTTACCATAGAGTATGTTCTGGGCTAAATGAATGAAGCTGCATTTGTGCAAGTTTCCACTTTCCATTTTGTACTTAATTTTTCAAATTTG
This sequence comes from Wollemia nobilis, assembly GCA_028583015.1. Taxonomy (NCBI): domain Eukaryota; kingdom Viridiplantae; phylum Streptophyta; class Pinopsida; order Araucariales; family Araucariaceae; genus Wollemia; species Wollemia nobilis. Next base: position 2,860,260 of record JAQPPZ010016599.1, read on the forward strand.
GGGCCATTGTTGTCATCTTTGCTCTAGGAATTGCGACAACTGTCTCGCCATGAGCAAAGGGAGGAATTAATCGAAGGGGTGAGGGAATATGCAATAGGGGCGTGCATGCAATTGAAGTTCATACTGTAGGGTTTATTAGATAAGAAGAGGTGTTAATGTCAAGCAAATGACCAAAGGAGATCAGTAGGATTCCATATAAAAAAGATGTTAATGGGTTATCGAGAAAGTATTAGAGAACATGCTTATGACACATCCCGAGCTCTGCAAGGGAATCTACAAATTCACCCACTATGGCTGCTATGATGCACTCTATGTGACCTTAATGTTGATTTACCAACCCTGATTAGTGTCTCCTGCTTTATGAGTTGGTTCATGCAATTGAAGCAGTGAGCACAATGTTTGGTCAACAGTTTCTGTAGTTCCTGGTAATAAATAATGTATGTGGCACTATGGAGGGCTAACCATCTTAATCGCATCAGTATCCCTTCAAGCCATGCCTTCGTAAATTAATCAGTCTGTGAGAACATTCTACAATTGCTTGGACTTCTGTTTTTGCTTGATTAGAAAGTGCATATAAAGTTTAGTCTGAAGAACATTCTGTTTGGTCTAGAAGCAATTATGCATGATAACCTGTATATGTTTTTCTCCTATAGTTAAATCTGGGAGAACTTTTTTACCAAATGTAGTTAGTTAATGTACCCATTGAAAAAAAAAATGTAGTTAGTTAATGTGTGTTAGTTGTTGTTTATGTTTCTTGTAATAAGTAGATCTAAGTCGCTCCATTGCATTTACTTCCATTATATTTTCTTGTTGCCTCATTGCATGACAGTGCGTATGTTGTTATTTTAAGATTTGGAATTTAGCATGAACAGACATCATAGCACTCACAACCCTGCTAAATTTAGCTTAGATATATCATATATCTCTAAACACTTGTAATTATGCTTTATTCTAATTTTCAGGAACATGGACTACTTTCGCTCATTTTTGGATATAAATATAACCCATTTCCTTGTTCTTTCCTTTCTATTTTTAGAGTTATTTTCTTGTTTAATTACATTTTCTGCGGGACACATAAATGAATATTAGAATATTGTTTGAAAATCTGCAGAATTTGTCAGTTTTGACTCTTTGAGTAACCTGTTGGCAACAACTGTTTTTTTTGCTTATGTGCACAACAGGCATCAGAGATTGAGAAATTGAAGCAAGAAAATGTTAGATTAAATGAAGAAAATGGTGGCCTACATATTCAAAGTCAAAAGTTGTCTGAAGAAGCATCATATGCAAAAGAGTTGGCTTCTGCTGCAGCAGTTGAGCTTAAAAATTTGGCAGAGGAAGTTACCAGGCTTTCTTTCCAAAATGCAAAATTGACAAAAGAGCTAGCAGCAACCCAAGAAACACTCTCTGCTAGAGGGTCAGTTAAACAAGGCCTAGGCAATGGTCAGCGTAAGAGTTCTGAAAGCAAGATTAGAAAAGCACGTGCAGGAAATAGAACATTTGAGGCTGGCCATGGTCTTTATGATGAAGTAGATTCATGGAGTCTTGGTGTAGAAGATATGAAAAGAGAGTTACATGCAAGGAAAGAGAGGGAAGCTGCTCTAGAGGCTGCTTTAGCAGACAAAGAACAAATAGAAGCAGAATATCAGATGAAGATTGATGAAGCTAAGAGAAGAGAGACAGATCTGGAGAATGATTTAGCTGGAATGTGGGTTCTTGTTGCAAAATTGAAGAAGGAAGCAGTGAAAAATGCTGAGGCTAGAATTGTTGGTGAAGTAGAGCATGATCGTCACAGTAATGGTACGAGGGAAGGCTTGAAAGTTCAAGGAGATGATATTAGTGTGGAAGAAAAGAAAGATGCAGACATGTTAGAACAGTTAAGGACTTCTCTTGAAGCTGAAAAGAAGCGAGGTGCAGAAATGGCATCACTTATTTCTCAGCTGAAGGTAATCCAAACAGGAAAAAATTCTTGTGAAACTTCAAGAGATGGTGCTGAGAATATCTATATGGGTCATGTCTCAAGAAGTTTTGATGTAATATCTTGTAGATGGTATTTTCCTTTTGTTAGCTATGTATGTTACTGGATCTAATGAGGTTTCTAGGCTGCACTTGCAAAACTAATCAAGTACTTGCTTGGGAATTTTACTATTGCAATACATTCACTGTAATATTCAGTCCAATTGTTATAGCCAAATACCTATGTTTTTTAATGCTGCTAACTATGGAGTTGCACTTTGTTTTATTGCAGAGTGAGGACCTGGATGGGCTAGAAATTTCTGCCTTGGAAAATCTTCAACTTCTTCATGCTGAGGCATTGACCAAACTTTTGGAAGCGAAGGTCTTTCTCTCTGTTTGCACATTTCTTTGCAACTCTCTTGTATTTTATGAAAGTGATATAAGATGTATGGTTTTGGAAAATTTTCACCTCTCATAGTAGCAATATGTATTGAGCATGCTTTCTACCATAATCATGCTATAAGGTGTTCTTTTCAGGAAATGACACCCCATTCTTTTCCTGAATAATAGCATCCCTAACATGGTTGTGTGTGTGTGTGTGCCCCTTATCAGTCAGTTCATCATAAGGATTCTAGATAAAAACATGTGTATTTTACAAACATAACCTTCAACAGTTTTGTCAAGAGCCATTAACATTTTTTTGTTTCTTGATGTGTGTTGTTGTACTTGTGCCATATATAAAGTTGAGTTTCACTGAAATCTCTGGATTCCTCTATCTGTTGTATGAAGATTTTCCTGTTGGTTTTATATTCTGTCTAACCTTAAAATATATGCCATCCATGTTTAGGATAGACAAATTATAGCCAAGTCTTCCTTCTAGTCATCTCTCATTAAAAATACCATGTTTGAACCAGGTCTTACAAACAATGAAATATGGATTAAAATTTGGTTGTGATCCAAAATGGACCTGTCAATGTTCTGAAATCAATCTTAAACCTTTGTGCCTATGTTGGCCCTTACGTTATAAATGCATTTGTGAATTCTAAAGGAGATAGTTTCCTAAAGATGATTTTAAGCACAGACATTCCTTGTCTGTAGCACCTTTACTTTTAGTGCTGCAGAACAATTCAATGATGTTGCCTCGGAAAAATGAATATTTTCTCTTCAATGTTTTGCTTATTTGTGAAGAGACGGTTTTTTCCATTTAACAATGAGATGGTTACGTATTATCTCCAAAGTATGATTTGGATCTATTTACATTTCAAATCTTCAGGCTCAGATGCAAGAAAAACTAAAGAAGGGAACAGAACGTGAATCAAATGGTGGCAATGGTAACAATAATGAGGAAACTAATGCACATGTTTGTAAAGTATGTTTTGAATATGCAACAGAAGCTGTTCTCATTCCCTGTCGGCATTTCTGCTGTGAGTGAAGCAAGAATTTCTTCCTACAAGAAGCCATATTTCATTTCAAATCATCATATCAGGTTAAATCAGATTATGAATAATGGAAATGCACTGGCTTTAAAATTTAGGTGCACTTTTATGACTAGTGTTATAGTAAAATTAAATGATAAGACGAGTTTAGATCTGTCTATTTTTGGGTGCCTCTTTTCTGAAATTTTCTTTGTATTTTCTATGCAGTATGTAAGACTTGTGCGGTAGCTTGTACAGAATGTCCCCTTTGCAGGACTAAGATTGAAGACAGAATAATTACTTTCACCTCCTAGTTTCTGAAGGAAAGCAGAAAAGGTGAGAGCTTATACGAATTGTAGACTAGAGTTAGATAACTGCTCTTTCTGTGCATTTGTAATTCACCTGTTATGACCATCTGGTCTTGAAGAAAGAGTAGGTCATGTGTATAGCATGCTTTTAGTAGGTTTCTTACGTTTTTCTTCATTTTCCCTATATATTTGGCAATATTTTAGTTATTATTGGTTCTCTTCAACTTTGATGACAGAGGGTGTTATGAGTCCACAAAGAAAATACATAGAATTTCGTGTACACAGATGATATTGATCATGTAAATCCAGCTTCATAAAACTCTTGTCATGGAAATTATTCAACATTCAGACAAGTTGTCAAAATCATATGTTCAAACCAATTGTGTATAAAGCACTGCATCCTTTCACTAAATAAGCAAAATCTCTTGTTTTTAATATGAGTAAGGCAAAATGACAAGAGCTATTTATAAATTCCTATGTTCTATGAGGATACATCCCCTACATTTGATACATATATGCTATCTTAATGAGTTTGGTGGATTTCGAAGTTTGAAAATTGCCAAATTTTAGATTGTCCCACCTATATTCATTAATGCTTGGTGAACGTATGTGAGTCCATTTCAAACATTGTAGTCCAACTTAAAAATAATTCAGAAACCAGGAAAAAACCTTTGATGTTTGCAAAAGTCTGTGTTCTGAAAACACTGGTCATTGGTGAAAGGTGCAAACTGAAGTGTATGAGGCCCTATGCATATATCTTCTTCAGTTATTGTACATCTCATTTGTGCATTGCCATAATACCTACATTATCTCCTTCCTTGGCATCTTCCCTGGCCTTGGTTTCATTTCCAGAACTGTGAACTCCAAACAGGCAGGGTTTTAGTGGGTCTGCTTTCAGGTTTTTCATGTTCAGCATTTAATGGCAGGCAGTTGTACTGGAACTTTTGTTTATCCAACTTCACGCCAAACTTTATCAAAAAACTTTGTGGTGATTTTGTTTTGAACTTAAAGCTTGACGAACTCCAATTTGAACATGAAACCTGGTGACTTGGCCTATAAGTGGATGTTTTCTCATCACCTCCATCTGACTCGTCCTCTGTATTTGCCATTTGAGCAATGCTTTCCCTAGCCATGTTCTTTCAGTGTGTAGTTTCCATTGTTCATGGAGTCATCAAAAAATGGCATGCACCACATTCTTTATGCTTTTACATCTCAAACGTTCCATAATTTGTAATAAAAGTGGGCTATGTGCTTGTAAGATTTGTATTTTTCAGTCTGTTTGGATTTTCCAAAGCTTACCGGATACCCCACTTTCTTCCTTGGGATTTGCATATCCCTCTAACTGATTTGGTTATGGATACAATACAACCTGGTTACAGTGTGGATACTGTATCCAGATGTATTACAATTGGATATGGTATCCAAGCCATTCGGAGCCATATCCATAGAAAAAATGAACCAAAAAACCCTTTAAAAATCCATTAGAAGAGCAGTCGGATCCCATTCCAAACAGATGAGATGTGGTCATTGGCCATGAAATCCATCCTGTAGTCCTGTTCTGTGTTACTGTAGGCTGTCGTCGTACCTGTAAAACACAAGCTCAAAGGCCATTGTTTCTGCTGCATAAAAACGTCTAAACGTGGCTGACTCGAGTGTTGAGGAGTTAAAAATCGGGAAGGAGGAGGCCCAGGAAAAGCGAATCCAACAAATATGCTTCACGCTGTTATGTTTTATTTTATATGTGCCAGTTTAGTTTCTTTTAATTTAAAACTTACATGTTTTATAAATTCGGACTGTGGTTTAGGGGGGAAAGCGCAACGGTTTGGGCTTTGGCTCTTCTTCGGGAGGTCCAAGGTTCAAACCGTGGTGTAGGTGAGTGTATGAGGGGGTGGGTGTGTGTTCATTAACCAAAAAAAAAAAAACTTTTTAAAGTTATTTTATTTATTTCTAATTGGTTATAGGTTATAGAACAATTTCTACCTGTATACCATATAGCGGTACTAAAATACATTTTTAAATTAGGTCTTCTTCTTGAAAGCCAAGTATTTAACAGGTTGGGCTCATGCCATTTGTTTATTAAAGTTATTCTCATGTTATATATAATACTTATTAATCAATTAATTTGTTCATGTTGAATAATTGACTTGTTATTATATATATATATTGTTTTTATGTTCTAATTTATAACTAAATAATATTCTATTTATTTAATTTTTTTTTCTTTTATCATACAAATATTTTTTAAGTTGTTTATAACTTACAGTATTTTATTTCAGTTATGACCTTAACTATTTAATTTATATTTCACTGAATTTTTTTTTTATTAGATTTTCTTTCTAATATGCTATGTGTGGCCTCTATTGGGGCCACTCCCATCAAAATAACAAAATATTATATTTTCTGTCAGGTCAATTAAACCAAATACCAAATGCAGCTTCTCTTTTTATCAAAGATATTCTTCATCTTCCTTAAACTGCTGCATTTAGGCAATCAGCTCTTTGCCATCATTTTTATCAAGACAAAATCTCACTTGGCTAGTTACCTTCTACCTGTTTTCCTTCTCTATAGATATGCTGACATTTTTAAGATATGGTCTCCAATAATAGTCATCAGCAATAATGTTATTTTAAATCCAATCCACACATGCATTCTTAAAATAACTTCTCCTCTCTCTTCCTCCTCAGAGTGCTCTGATTCAGCTCCTTCATCTGCAATAGCAGCTCTGGCATTACCCGTTGGCCTTCTATTTGGCTTCTCTTGGTGTTGTGGACACTCATATGCTCGATGTCCTTCTTCTCCACAGTTGAAGCAGGTTCCACGAAACCCTCTTCCTCCATTTCCTCGGCCAGATCTACTTCTTCCTCTTGGGTAGTTGTTGTTTTGACCATAGGATCTATAAGCATTATCTCCCTTCTGGTCCTGACTGTTGTTAGCTTCTTTTTTCTTCTCACCTCGTCCTCCATCTGTTCTTCCACCAATTCTTTCTCCACGACCTCTTCCTTTCTGCTTACCCTCAAACCTTTTGTTCAGCTTCTCTTCAACTTTTAGAGCAAATTGGTAAGCATCCTCAATGGTGCTCATCCTAACCAGACTCAACTCTTCTTGAATACTGGTTCTCAACCCATGGATGTAACGGGCTACCTTCTCCTTGTTAGCCTCAGATTCTTTGACAGACTTTCCTGACTGTCTCAAACTTTGCATCTTCTTTAGCAGATCCAACTCATAATCTACCGAAATAAACTGCCTCTTCACCTTTTCCACCATTTGTTCCCATCTGGTGATCCTCTCTTTTCCCCTTCTATTTCTGTCAAGCAGTACTTCTTTCAACCAGATTCTAACAGGACCCTTCAGTTTGGTCTTAGGAAACTTGACTCGGTTAGGATCTTCCACCTCTTCATATTCAAAATATTCTTCCAGGTCATTGATCCAGTCAATCAACTCCTCCGGGTTGAGATTTCCCGAGTATGTGGAAACATCCATCTTCGACCTCTTTCCAATCTGGGATATGGCTCTGTACAACCTCGCTTGGGCAGGATTTACTGCCTCTTCTTCTTCCTCAAACTGGTCTTCCTCTTCTTCAGCTTCATCTTCGCTCTTTTCCTCTCTTCTTGGGTTAAACCCTCTACGCAACTCTTCTTTTAATGCCTGGACTTGCCTCTACAAAGCTCGAAAATCCTCTGCTGGCATTACGACATTATTGGCTACACCTCGGTTCCTTCGTGGGGACATATTGCTTCGGCTTCTCCAAACCCGAACCACAGATCCTGGTGTAAACTGCCTCACGTTCGGCGATCTGCTTACACACTCAGGAACTCCCGCTCTGATACCATTTGATACTATCAATAAAAATAAAAATAATTCATAAATTTCCTTCGATTGTAATATATTTCTATCATTTTTCAATGGTTCAAATTAGTTTTATTTATTTATAATTCATGTTAATCTAATTTATAGTATTTATTTAATATGTTTTGTAATAAATAAAAAAGAAAAAAAATTATAGATGCCATATCCTGTGTATACATATGAAGAGGTCTTAAAAATATGATATATTCGTGTCCAATACCATATCTGCTTCCAGGCATCATTGGAATTTTATTTCGTGTATAGCTGCTATCTGCTTTTTCATAGGGTTTAGGGGAAACTTTAAAGCCTACCCTCTCATGTCCTTGTATTGACATCCCTCCCCAAAGGGGATGTGGTAGAACATAGTAAATTTCATACCAATATCGAGTATCAGTCAAATGTCAGAGAAAATAATTATTTTGTTTTTATTGAAAAATTTTCAACTCATTCAGGTAGGACTTGTTTTATTCAGAAAGTGTGAAGACCTTTAGTAGGATGGATTTTTTTCATAAGATTACTCAAATAAACTCTAGAAAATGTATACAGAAATATTTACAGATGATAAAGTTATGGACACTATATTCCTTCAATCACCAAAGGTTTATAAGCCATGTGCACAACCATATAATTGTAACTAGTGTTTTAAACAACTTAAACTATAATGGTTAATACATATATGTTGTGGTTTAAACCAACATGTTAATTAAATTAAAACGAAGGGCTTATAAAGGCCCAAAATTACAACAAATTCCCTACGAAGGAGCAACAAACTCCCAACGTGGGAAGATTGGCTCTCATCTCGAAAGGGATTATTTAGGGATTGATTAATATCAATCCAGCTAACCCTAATCTAGAAGGCGGCTAGCTAAAACTACGTGAGCACCAAGTCTCACCAAATACATTAATAATTATTAAAACAAGACCAAGCCCTAAGACCTAGTCTAACTAAGGTTTTATTCAACCTACACCTTAGTCGTTTATTTGATGCCCTCATCATACCTCCCCATAAAGGAAGCATTGGACTCCAATGCTTGTACAATAATAGTGGGCTTAGTATGAACAACTTGAGTTAGATTGAGCGGAAGTTGGAAAGCAGGTGTCGGATGGGCAAGAGCGCTGAGGATGTCTAGAATGCCAAGTGATGCCAATGCTAGAGGGCATCGTCTGGTCACGACTGGAGGTCCAACTCGAGTGAAAACCTGTGGATGAGGTGGGGGGTGAATCTCCTGTGGCGGCGGCTGCAAGATCTGCTTCACATCAAGAACTTGGTGCACGGTAGAACCAGGTGGAGGAGCAACTGGAGCAACAGGAGGAGGTAATAAAAAGGAGGAGAAGCCTCCTTGTGTGCAACTGGAGTTGGTGTGTCCTTGGGCGTACAGAAGACCAATGCCGTATGGCGGGAACCTGCATAACTGTATGTAGGCTTCGTGGAAGAGATGAGAAATTTCTTGTTCTCGTGATGCAATGTATAGGTATTGTTATATGCATCATATTGAGCCTGTTTGTCAAATTGATAGGGCTTCCCAAGAATGAGATCACAACAATCAATTGGAGTCACATCACAAGTGACTTTAGTGTGGCCCAAATGGAAAAGACACAGTGCACGTTTTTGTAATCAAGGAGGAGGTGCCCGCATCGTTCCATGCAAGTGGGTATGGATGAGGACGGGGTTGTACAGGAAGCTTCAACTGGTCGACGACGGCTTTGGAAATCAAGTTGTTTGGGAGCCATTGTCAATAATACAATCCACAAAGTAATTGTGCTTTAAGTGGGCACATGTGACAAACAAATGGTCACGGCCTCTTTCAATCATGTTGTGTGTCAAAAAAGTATGATTGTTAAGCCCTCGAAGCTCTGGATAAGGGCGACGTTCTCCCATAGCCTCAATAGGCCGATCTTGTGTTTCCTCTGGTTGAGCTTCTACAATAAGATTCTTCTTCGTAAAACACTCAGATTCTATATGGCCTCTCTTCTTACAATAATCACAAAATTTCTTAGGATCAAGAGAAGGAGTAGAAGAAGTGTTAGGGGAAGAAGAAGAAGAGAGAAGAGGGAGAAGTCTTCTTCTGTTGCTGTGGAGATTGTTTTTGTTTGGAAGCTTTGGTGGAGTCGGAGTGAGATCCATTTGATTGAGAAACAAGCTTCTCCTCCGCAAGCTGTGCTTGATTGTACATGGCATTCAAATCTGTGATAGGAGTATATTTCAACTCCCTAAAAAGTGGTTGTTGCAATCCACTCTTGAATTTGGTGATAAGCTTAGCAGTAGAATCCTGAATACCATTCAAAATTCTCAATTTGTTGAATAGGCCGATGTAGTTTTGGACATTCATGTTGTAGCCTTGCCTCAATCGAAGCCATTGAAATTCAAGATCTTCTTGATAGTTTGAAGGATAAAAAGTGTCCGTCAAAGTCTCCACCAAATCATCCCAATTGTCAATTGGATTCTAATTGCTTAGGCGGTTCGTGATCAAAACTTTGACTATTTCGGAAAGTTTTAAGAGAGCAATTGAAACTTGTTCGTCTTTTGGTATTTTGCTATAGGCAAACCATGTGTCCATGTCGAAGATCCAACTGTTTAGAATCTCGGGATCACGGGAGCCATCATAAATTTTGACCTCGCATTTTGCTTTCACGCGAAGGTCAGGGGCTTGACTGGGACCACTATAAGAAGCAATATCGTTGACCTTATCGGCCAAAGTACTAATGACTGCGGTGATTGCAGCCATTTGTTCCGCCAAATCCTGAGCCATTTGTCCTCTGGTGTATGCCAGGGATATTACAAAGAGGGTTTACAAAAGAAGTGCTATTTGCCCAAATAATTGCAAAAATCAAAATGATTTAATGCAATTTTACAATATTTGAAGGGCAAAAATATAGCTAGCACTTAATTCCCCTTTACAAGAATGGAAATATATATATATATATATATATATATATATATATATATATATATATATATATATATTTGTATAATTGAAACCCCTCTTGTTAAAAAGAAAATATTTGAGCGCCTTGCAAGCGCTGGTCAACAGCAAGTTGACCTGTTCGGTCAGCAATGGGCAAGGTGGCCCACGCAAATTAAGAAGGCGCCAAAGCTGTCGTCGGTGCTTGCTATAGCCAGCAAGCGCTGGCTATTTCAATTAGGGCGTGTGCGCCTTTTTGAAGGCGGTGAATGCCTTCAACCCACACAATGTGGGATTAAGCGATGCTTAAAACAAAAACAACACAATGCATGAAGAGCACCACATGGCAAGTGTCCGTCACACTGAAGGTATCACAAAAGAAAATGTGAAGAGCGCTGCGCATTTGGAAGTTGGTTCGTCACGTTGTGAAATGGCACGATCTCCCATGGTGCGATTGACACGATCGAAATAGAGTTTGTGCTCCGACGAGCAGATTCGCTATTCGGGGTTTCAAATCCGAATTCCTCGAAAATCATGCAACCAAAAGTGTTTTGAATCTTTGTTACTTTCTATGTTTGGCTTCCAATTTCGAACCACGGACTTCGTGCTACAGATTCTGTGAATCGCAGTTGTTCCAATAGGTAACAAATTGACGAACGCAGCTCCATGGCGGCAGAAATCGAATTGCAAATCGTGTCGACAACGTCTCAAAGGAAACAAATCGGGAAGCTGCCAGATCGTGATGGGCATGTTTTCCACACACAACATGTAAATCCAAAGCGACAGCAGCAACATGGAATTTTTGAGCAGCGAAAGATGTTTTATTTTTGTTATTTTTGAACAGCAGGTGTTGTTATTGAGCGCAGGTATAGAGAAACTAAGCCCACTTTCAGGTGCTCAGACCTGTCTTTGCTGCGACTTGCAGCCGATTGAGGGCCGCGTCGACGACCTCCTGTCGTCGGTCGTTAATTTGGCCCCTCATAATACTCGGCCCAATGGGCCTGGATTCACCGGTGGTCAAGCCGGCATTCTCCTATCGTCGGCGGGCAGTCGGCCAAAAACCTTGCTCGCGTCAATGACACAAACAAACCATGTGGTCATCGTGAGCCCGATAGGGCCAGAACTTTGCCGGCAAGCAAACTTCTTTGCAGAACGAGGCGACGGCCAATGTTCGAATCGGGGACACAGCGTTGGGTCTGTGTGATTGGCAGAATTTTGAACAATCTGCATTAGATCGGAAGCTCGGTGCTTGAAACGGAACTGTGCTGTCAATACCCTGCGATGGTGGGATTGCCGATGAAGAAGTTGGAGCGCAAATCTTGGCAGAAGCGGTCAGAATTGTTTAGGTGCTACAAAGAGTTCAGATCTGATAGATAGTCAGATAGCGTAGGTGCTGCAAGGAACATCTGCACCCGCAGACAATAGCCAGAATGGCTAGTGGGTCGTCGGAAGTCGGGACGTCGTCCTCCGTCATTGGTGGTGATTGGCCACTCAATCGGTAACTCGCCGTTGGATTCAGTGCCCTTCCGTCGCAAAGGACAAACGTTGCGTGAAAAATATTGGGCAACAATTTAATTGAGCAAAATTGTTACTTCAATAAATTTTCAAGGAAAAATTGCAACAATATGTGAAGCAAATTTTGATTTGCAAAATCGTCAACAAAATTTGCAAAATGTGTTCAGCGACTTTTGCAAAAAATTTAAAAAGCTTCAAATAGGATAAATGGTCAGAGGAACCCAAAACCATTATGAGGTCGGTAATGACCCAAAACCTCACAATTTTTCCAACTCTGATACCATTGTTGTGGTATAAACCAACATGCTAATTAAATTAAAACGAAGGGCTTATAAAGGCCCAAAATTGCAACAAATTCCCTACGAAGGAGCAACGAACTCCCAACGTGGGAAGATCGGCTCTCATCTCGAAAAGGATTATTTAGGGATTGATAAATATCAATCCGGCTAACCCTAATCTAGAAGTAGGCTAGCTAAAATTACGTGAGCACCAAGTCTCACCAAATACATTAATAATTATTAAAACAAAACCAAGCCCTAAGACCTAGCCTAACTAAGGTTTTATTCAACCTACACCTTAGTTGTTTATTTGATGCCCTCATCAATATATCACAGTTTATTCTGTTTTCCAGCCTCTCAATTTGTCCATAATTATGTGAATTTTAAAAAAGATTGCCAATATTTTCTACAAAAAGGAAAAAACCCATGATTTTTGCTGATTTTTCCTTGATTAATAGCTGATCCAATTTATTTGCCTGCCATTTCAATAAATTGTGGAACCCAATATATATATATTTTAAAATTTGGTTGTAACTAAATGATGCACACCCCTATCTTATATATTAAGTAAAGATGCCATTAAGTAGCTACTTATATTCTTCATCCTGAAATCCTAACTTTGAGACCCCTGCCCACTTTTATCCATACTTTATGTAAAGTTTTGCATGAATTGGTGCTTTAAGTTTAAAATATTAAAACATACTCAATATTAGGTGTCAAAATCTGATTTATGGTTGTGTTTCTAATAAATGAATTTTGGATGCTAAAAACATATTAGACATTTTAAATCATCATGACATGATTTTTACTTCAAAAAATCTCATGGCTAACGCTGTTGAATTTTATTGTCATTGGCTAGCATGCATGGTGTAATTGAAGTGTCTCATTGCAATAAACATCTTTTAAAGAGAAAAATTGAACCAATAGTTGAGCATATGGGAACAAAATCTGCATCAAAAGTTTGGACAATGTGCAAATAATGAGTTTTTGTATTATATACAATGTTGTGAGGAAAAGTTTTTAACAGTAAAATATGTTCAACTAATTTTTTTTTTCTTCAACTGGAAAACCTTACTGTGAAGAACCAAAATATTGGCATGGGATACCATCAGGTATAAGACAGTGTTGATCAAGTTATGAAACCAAGGCCCTTCCTCACACAATCTTTGGCTATGAAAGGGGACATAATAAATTGTATATGGTTTATAGCAAAGGATTACAAGAAATTCAAAATATGCAAGAATAGAAAGCCCTATGAGATCTCAAGCTACTTGAGAACCCAAATAATATGGCCTACCATTTGGAAAATGGGCCATATCAAACGGTTAACATGATCCTATGGATGTTGGGTTTTCTTATGACAAAATGCTAGAAGATGAGGAAATTCACTTTGAATAGAAATGGTCAAGCATGTCACATATAGACAATAAACATGAGATATTGAATTTCAACATTGGAGTCCATGTGGGTGACTTGGAACCTATGAAGTGAGGCAAATGTTTTATTTAATTTAGTAGAACAGGTTGTCTAGGTAATGGTTTTGGATGATATGCATTCAAAAGGGCATGTGAATATCAAATTGCCCTTCCTATATCCTTGATGTATTTTTAAAACATAAGTACATAGATTTTTGAACTACAAAAACAATTAATTATTATATATATTGATGTGATATAGTTTATATAATGTTTTGGATGATCTTAGGCTTATGCCTGTTACAATGTTGAAAGTGTAATCTGATTCATGGCCAAGGCCGACATTGTATGATCTAATATTGGATAGGCCTAAGGGCGCTGATTGTACAATGTATTGAATTTATTGTAATATTTGTTATGTAAGTCATATAGGTTGTGATTAACCTTGTTATAGTTAAACCCACCTTATAAAACCTTAAAACCTTTCTTATTATGTCAGCTTAAAGTTACGTTTATTTATGTATTTGGGGTTTTGGTATTGGTATAAAGACCATCCACCACTCCTTATTTGATTCATTGGAGGGTTGTGATTCTTATCTACGGATAATATAACGATTATTTATGGTGCTTACGGGTGCCCACTATATCTTTCTCTCTTTTGTCGTATTTTATGCTTTTTGTAGAAGATTTGAGTGGATCGATCGCTTTTGTTTATTTTTAGAAAATATTGTGAATTTCGACATGGTATCAAAGCGGGTATGGAGATGCCTCACTTGGTTACTCAAAAATCTTCTTCAGAGCCTTCGCCTTTTCTTTCAAATTTTAGGATGAATTTTTCTTCGAAGTTTCCCAAGATTTTTTTGCTCAAGAGATAAGAAGTCTTGTCTTTATTTATTAGCTTTATCCTTTCAAAGCGTTGTAAAATAACCTTTTTAGTTTTCCTTGATAAATGCTTTAGAAATCAGCAAGAGAAATATCTTTTATTGGTTGGAAATCGATGCTTCAAAGAATTAAAAATTTACTTTGCTTGATCTCTCTCAAAACCGCATCAAGCATGTGATCATTTGAATTTGAATCGTCGTCTCTTCCTACACGTTCACTTTGGCTTGGCACACAAGTGAAGAAGATCGTAGAGAACCTTCCTTCAAGGAGGGGTGTGTCTCTTTGCAAATGGAAGGGTTGTCGTTGCAGTTAACAAGAGAGAAGCAAAGGTGCTTGTAGCTTGTGAGCACGAGTTTGAGACCCGTCGAGTGCTATTTGTGGAGGAAGATGATGGTTTTTTTTTTTTGGTTCGAAGATTGCATCATTTATTTTTGATGCTATTGATTGTTGTTCCATTGAAGCAAGTTTGATGTGGCGGTTGGTTCGAAGGATAAGAATAGAGTGGGTGTGGGATTGTATCTCGTCCTCCATTTTTACTCTAGATTGGTTGGAAATGCTATGGAATGCTTGGTCAATGTTTTGCCAATAGTTATTGTGGACAAACAAACAACAATATGATGTTAGGGGCATGAGGTTAGGACCTCAAATTTGTCAAAGGGTGTTGCTTTTGTTTTGTGTTTTGCTATTGAAGATTGAGGGAATGCTCATCATAGTGGGAACGTCCTCCCTTGTCAAATGTGACCTTGGAATTGTAGCTAGGTGGTTGTTCTTTGCACCAGAGAGACCATGGTTCGAGCCTCTCTGATGCTTTGTGCTTGTCATGCCAAAAAGGATTTCTCTTTGGTCAATGTGGCCTTTGCACCACAAATCAGATTTTTTTATACTTACATTATTCTTGCACCTATCAGAACGAACCAAGTGTTAAAATTGCACAATTCTAGAGGTGCTAAAGTGGCGAATGATTGGTGAAAGACATCAACGAATCGTGGAACGCCAAGTGGTAACAAAGATTGGATTTTGCTTCTATAAGGTTTGGAATTTTAATTTTTCATTTTTGGGGGTCCATTAGGGCAAAACATTTGAAGGCCATAACTTTTGCATACAAAACTGTTTTTAGCCTTTTCAAGTCGCACGATTTTTTGAGCTCTATGCATAGGTGGCATCACTTGTTGCAGTCTCAGAGTCAAGTTGCATAATATGGATCACCAAGCCCTAGTTACTTGCCTTAATAGATAAAATTACAGTATTTGGTCAACCCAAATGATTTGACTGTTATGAAATAAGAACCTGTGGTGCATCTTTCAAGAAGATAAAGCAACACCCGTTGATGAAGAAACTCGCTATTAAAGGGAGGAAGAAGCTCTAGGCCTATTTTCCTTGCTGATTGAACCAAAATTGCTTTTCCACATCAAAGGTGAAAGTGAATCCATTAAGGTGGCAATGAAAAAATGTGGTGACACTTCACATATACAGGCTTACACAAAGGAATTCAATTTTAAGGCTAAGATTTAGGGGCCCAAGGACCAGGCTAAGTATTCAAAGAAATTGAAGACCATTTGTGGATACGGCAAAAGGGAAGTATTCATATATTTAGGGATTTTGAGGAAGTTAGGGAGTTGTGAATTGGCCATCAAATTTTGTGATACTTATATGTATGCCATTTACCTTGATTGAGGTATGTTGGTAGAGAGGAGATGTTCATCAAGGTATGTTGGTGAAGGCATGTGTGTTGTGGTCGATGTGAAGATCTGTGGTTCGACCAGACCTTGATGTATTGAAGATGATTTGAAATATGAACAATACATGTTGTGCACTGTATATTTACATGTATGTATAAGTCCTTCCTATTGTGCATCTTTCTTACATAATGAAATTATATTAGAGAAAGTCGCATTTTATTTTTTATAAAATTGAATTGTATCTATATGAAGTTGGTGACTTAGAATTGTGAAGAACATACTTGCTTTAAAATATAAGCAACAATGACAACAGCTAGAATATTAGAGCAGAGTTGTCACGCATTGCAGCTCAAAAATGTCTTTGCACCCTCATGAGGAGGGAAAATGAATGAGGTCCTGACACAGAAATCAATGCAGACCTAAATTAACACATGAAAACCTAAATATATATGTTTTTATTTTCCCACCAATCCAATTGAACCCTTTTTTTTTAGCGCTTATGAACCTTTTGGATTGAACTGAACCTGGTATGCTTGAAACTGGAAATGTCTCCAAATGTACTAACCGTCCTTATTTCTGACAAAAAACAATTTTAGACTGTCCCCCCTGCCAAAAAAGAAAGAAAGAAGGAAGACAGAGCATTATACGACCTTGGGACAACTTCTTGATCTTGATATGGAATCAAAAGAGCAAAAAAAAATTTGTAAGGGGCTTACCTCTTAAATTAGGCCACTGCTTGCATTTATGAACTGCGTCAACATGGCAAACAGAACTTCAGTCCAAATACACACCAAGTTGTATTAAGATTGTTGATCTTATTACTATATTTGATCAGATCTAAAGGTTGAGCTTGTTAAATATCTGACCATGTAGGCTCAAGCAATTTTACTAGTATGTGAAAGTGTGATGTCAGGGGAATTATGCTTAAACATAAACATGTAAACAATGAAATTAAAACGGACCATCTATCAATTTAAGCTTTAAATAAACTCACAAGAATGATTAGTTTGTTGTATATATGCTGATCACATTTTCTCTAGTATCTACATGTAGTGAGATAAAGTATTAAATTAACTTACATCAATGGGTCATTCAATGTATATATGTTGATCGCATTGTCTCTCTACATGCACTGAGCTAGGACATACTGTGCGTTGAAAGCATCATTGATTTTCTTGCTATGAATCAATATGATAAATAAACAAACATCCACATCTCTATTGCATGGAAACAGATACTATATCTGATATAGATACAGTGTACGGAAAATTTTTCAAGACCCCTTCCTATGATATGGCTGGATACATCATTATAAAAAGACTAATATTTTGTATATTAATAGAATACAGAAGTCTTATAGCTGCAAGCTTACTGCAGTGGTAAGGGCTTTGTCCTCTCTTTGAGAGGTCCAAGATTCAAACCCCACTCAGTATGAGGGGACTGGGACCCCTCATAAAAACCTGTGTAAACTCATTAAAAAACTTATTAAAAAAAATAGAATAAAGAAATCTTTATACAAATCAAATGGTATTAGCACAACTGGTTATATTCTTCAACTTTCAAGGAGACCGAGGTTTGAATCTTGCCAAGTGATACATGCATAATTGCCAAGCTGTTGTAATATCACTATGTGGTCATGATGTAATACGGGTGGGGCCATTTCAATCCCATATAACCCATTAAAGAAATACAAAAAGTCCTTATACAAATGTAAGTTTTAAATAAGATATTTTATTTAATTAAGAAAAGGTTTGTCATTATTTCTTAAATGTAAAATATATTTTTATAGAACTCAGTTTATTTTTCGTTTAATTTTATGTCATGGGTGCAGTGCAACTTTAAACATGTGTAGGCCATATCCAAATGTATTATATATGGATT
This sequence comes from Wollemia nobilis, assembly GCA_028583015.1. Classification (NCBI taxonomy): domain Eukaryota; kingdom Viridiplantae; phylum Streptophyta; class Pinopsida; order Araucariales; family Araucariaceae; genus Wollemia; species Wollemia nobilis. The sequence goes on from JAQPPZ010016599.1 coordinate 2,878,335, forward strand.
AAATTGGGGTAGATGTATTAGATATTGGACTAAACATGGGTGTATATTCAGATGCGTTTGGATAAGGTATCCACATATTTGGATATGATATTTGAAAAATATCATATTTGTATTCATATCTGATATGCTGATATCGGTATCCAAGCAAGCGGAGTGCTAGATATGGTATTTCTGGTCCCCATCAATTGTGCTTGTCAACTAGAAGAAATGAAGGCCATTTCCCGCAGTCTGTTTTTGGTGCTGCCATTATTGAGAACACAATCAAAGCATTGGCAATGCAGTCCAGCAGTCTGTGTCATATCCTCCATGTCACAAGGAGATTAGAATGAATCATATTCATATGGGCCAATGCTTTGATTGTGCTCTCTATGCTAATGGAAGCAGAAAGGGGATGAAGTTGATTGATAAAGAAATGAAGCAGCAACAACATTAGTGGATCTGTTGAAAACGATCGCAGAATACATTAGTTTGGTAGCAACATCAAATAGCTTAATACTGTTAATAGACAGTACCAGATTGAACATATTACAAGCTTCTCAGATCTGTTCAGGCCTATGACTAATATTCCACAATAAATCTGGTCCAAAGATCAGAATTCTGAATTTCAGGGACTCTGAAAACTTCTATATAGTTGCATGATTTTTGTTTTGGAGTATGAACTGTGAAATCTGATTTAAATGCTTATGTCTGAGGATAGCCCTTTTGCTAAATCAAACCCCAAAAATGCAAAACGTCACTATCCATTTTACTGGTTAAAAAACAGCTTCAAAAATGCTTGAAACTGCTTGTCATGCCAAATTGAACTCTGGATTGCCTGCTACAGTTTAGGTGTTAAAATATTCAATTTCGGTGTCCTTTTTGAAGAAGATGACTTCTTTCTGCTGCAAATGTCACCAATTCAACTAGAATACCTGAGCAAGTGTACAGAAGAACATGGTGAAAATATGTTACTAGGGATACTATTTTAGCTAGATCCATGAAGCTTTGATAACATGTTGGATTATCAATCCTTTATCAAAAGATGCAGGATTAAACACCTTGGAATGGTAGCTCATACATGACATGATACGCAAATACACAAAATATGAACATTCATATCATTCAGATCTCCTATCAGTATTACATTGAGACCATGTGTCCAATTTACAAAGACTAACGCTATGTTCATATAGTGAAATGCAGTGGTTATATAAATGAATTTCTTACCAAGTTAAGCTTACAAGATAAGCAGTAGCAGGTTAGATAGTTGAAGTGGTTCAGCAAGTAACTAAAAATAGAAAATATTTTTCAACCATCAATTCTGACAATGGTTACAATTAAACTCCTTTGAATTGAGTGCAACCAACCCTCCTATCATATTCTAATACAACTTTGCATTGAATAGAAAATTTTCCTAAATTTGAAATATTTATTGTTTCTTTTGGGCATTGTTAATTTTATTTCAGTTCTTAACATATAGTTATATCTTTGTTTTTGAAAGTAATATAAACATTATTTTAATGATTTATTTGTTGTTTCAGGTGTTTGAGAATATTGCTTACGAAGGTGGCAGAAATATTTCCCTCCCTTTCCATTTTCTTTGTCTGCTCCATACTTGTAACTATGCATTGTGCACTATTGCTTTTGTCATGTAATTCTTTTATTAGTTGTATGTGTATACGTATCCAAGCTCCAAAGGTGCATGGAGAAATGGCGATTTTTACTAGTTGGACCCTGCATTGAGATGGGCTTCTTGCCAGTCATGCTATCTGAACAGTGCATTTCTATTTCCTTCACAGCATTGTGAAGGGATATTAAATAAAGGTGTAGTTCCACAGATAACAAGAGTTATGGTATGATCTTTGAAGCAGAATTGGAATTCAATTCCCAATTTACTAAAAATACTGGAAGTACATGGATTTTTTTGGGTTGAAAGTACGCCAAACTGAATGCCAGGCCCAAGATGCACATTACTCTTCTGTCCCATTCTATTATAATTGGTGAAGACATTGTAATGTCTAGTTTAGAAGGCAATGTGCATATTACAATGTATATTTCAGTAAAAGGTAGTACAATCATACTTGGCTCGATTGCTTTTGGTCGAGTCGATCAAAATTTTATCATTTTTTTGGTATTATATCTGTAAAAAAATCTCAAATCAAATGCTTTTCAGAGAGGATGCCTTCAGTTTGGTGCTCAGAAACTATATAAAGCCATTGAGTTCATATTCAATAAACTAGTTTCATGTTAAGAGTGAGCATTAATTTATTGTGAAAGCTGATGTCTTTTCTTATCAGCTTAGTTGAAGCGATGTTTTTATCAAAGTTCTAAAAACTGAGTTAAGATTCATTCCTGGAAACCGAAAAAGCTGTTTTAGGGTAGTTTAGTCTTTTATGCAAATTGATATTCTCACTGCAATTTTTTTTTTCTGTAATTATTGGAACTTTTGTTTCTCTAATGTGTATGTTATAGAACCTGTTTCAGTTCATGCTAAAGGGGTGCATGGGTAGAGTGCAAGGAGTGGTGGAAATTCACTCCAAATAAATAAGATGACCTCTTCATCATAACATAACATACTATAAAGTTTTTATCACTTTGCCGTTCCTTCTTAGAAGTTTGGTAAAGTGAAACATAGAAAAGTATTTTGTATTTACTTCTTTGCTGGTCAAGTACATAGTTTTTTTTTTTTTTTTTTAATAACATGGTGGAATTGGTAGCCGCCACAAATCTGGGCAGGCTGTCCAGCTTTTATGGCCGCCACAGTATTCTGCGCTGTCCTCCCGGAAGCCGCCACACAGATCTTTGCGCAGTCCGCCCCTATAACCGCCATGCCACAATCATTTTAAACCTTTTACGCCGCTGAAAGCACCAGGAAAGGGACAAGCGTTTAGTCCAGCAAGGCCCGAGATTTGAACCTTGGACCTCCGCCCCCTTATGGGGTTTGGATGAACCAATTGGTCTAAACCTCGGACCTAAAGTACATAGTTCTTAGGGTGCTAACAATTCAGTATTATACCGGAATGTCTATGATATATCTAGTTATGCTTTATATACTGATGAGGTCTAACATGTTAAGCTGGAACAATATTCAATGTATATTGAGAAGGTGGTTGGAAAGACAATAATTACCTCACAAGTTGGAAGGACTACTTTTTGGGATTTCAGTACATAAGCTTTAAACTGATCTTATTTATGGCATTCAGCTATTATATTTTTCAGGGAGATTCTATAATCAGTAGGGATTAAAGATTTTAGGATCATACAAGCTCATACAAATTTTTCAATGTGTATGAGGGTGGCATCTTTAGTTGTTCTATGGTCATCATTGATCCTTCTGCATGCTCAACATTTTGCAGCCTAGACAAATAAACTGGCTTTATACAGCCTTTCTATTTTTGGACAACAATTGAAAAAATGAATCTTTGCAAAAAAAAAATTCATTAATCATGTATAAAATACTTAATAGTTATAAAAAAAACATATGATTGTCCACCAAAGGTATACTTTCTTATACCTTTCTTGCATTGAAGAGGGTAAATTTCAAGGATTGTTGTTTGCAAGTTGAATAATTTCTTTCATACCTTTTTATATAAAAATTAAACTGATAAAAATTAATGGATGATCTAAGTTGATAATCTCTTCTAATAATATATAACCAATACTATACTTAATATCTACATGAATGAAAAATTTGTTATCAAAATTGAAACAAGTTAACATTAGTGTGCTCACTAACATATTTTTAAATTTTCTAATGTTATTTATTGCTTTGGATTCTATTCAAATGGTACCTTCTTTTGTACAAAAATAGTTGAATGGATGTGATAGTTGGCCAAAATGATTATATACGTTTTTGTAATATATTTGCAAGGATAAAAAAATAATGAACCTGCCTTGCATTCTTATGGACTTAATTTTTTAATAATTGGTTAGATAGGTTTGAAATGGGCCTTGCCCATATGATATCATTACTATGTAGTGGTATTACAAGGGCTTGGCTATTTTGCATGTATAGCTTGCTAAAATTTGAATTTAGATCTTCTAAATTCAATAAATTAAACTAATACTATTTTATACAAACTTAGACTTATATAACATTTATCACCTCAATTTTATTTAAGTGGTTTTTCATTTTTACTTTGCATACCATACTTCAAGCATGTATGTTTTCTTGGATTGTTTAACAATATTGTTAGTTAACATAAGAGTGCATGAGTTTAGCAAGTATTATTAAGACTGTTCATCTATCCTTTGAACTTAAAGAAAAAAAATCTCATATAACTTCGAAAAAAAGATTTTTATTTTATTTTTTAGAAGGTGACAAAGAGTGCACATTTATTTGAATTTATTAATAAGCTTGCTTTCTATAATGAGTGTATGAGTAAATATCAAGTGACATTTGCTCAATTGGTTAGATTCCTCAACATTTCAAGGAGAAGACCCAGGTTCAAATCTTGCCAAACGATACATGAATAATATCTAATCTTTGTTGTAATATTACTATGTGGTGATAATGTAATACAGGTGAGGCCCATTTCAATCTCATATAACCCATCAAAAAACGAGTGTATGAGTAAATGTTAATGTGAAAAATATCAATTTATATATAATTTAAAGTAGTACTTATTATTACAAATTATATATATATAATATATATATATATATATATATATATATATATATAACAAGTCAATAAACATATAATATATCAAAACAAAGGAAATAATTTTAGACAACTAAATAATAAAATCGTTGATATAATAGGTTTTTATTTTGAAAGTAATGAAAGATTTTAATTACGTTCGCGAGACCCAAATATGGTCTATGGGACCTCAAATATGGAAGTACAACTACTCAAATCATATCATATGATTCTTAATATCTTTGAGAAGGTTGTTCCTTCTCCTGTTGATTTGGGTTAGTAATTCCCCAACTTTTTTTATTTTACTGTCTTCAAATAACTCTGTCATAGACCCGTTTCCAAGTGTTTCTTTGTATTTGCCACGGATATTTGAAAAACTCGGACATTGATAGATGAAGTGTTCCTTTGTCTCTATTGCCCTGTGCTGCATAGAGTACATATCCTTTCTTCCCATTGTTCTTTGGGCGTTGTCCATCTCCCTGTTTCACATCTAAGCCTATGAGAGCTAGTCCTTATCTCAACAATGAGGATTTTTTCCTTCCACTTGATTTTAGCATCTATATACGCTTTTTCCTTGTGGTCATACGTTGGGTTAAACTTTGCAATATAATATTGTCTTTTCCTGCTTGCATTTTTCCACATTCCACTTTTAAACTTTTCATTCACATAATTTTTTGTCTTTGTTGACATTGGGGCATTCATTTATGTTGATTTCTCAACGTTTCATCCATTTCTAATTTTGTTTCATCCATGTATTTTTCTGCCTATGCAACTCTTCGTCCCTAGTTGCCCTAGGCCATCTGTCGTTTTTTATGTTTTATGTTTTTTCAAGTAACATAACAGCTTGGTCATCGCAATTGCTTTTAAAGGGAACATTCCAGTTTCAGTTAGAATAATTTCATAAGGGGTTGTCTTAACTTTGAGAAAATTTGTGATTAGATATTTTTGCCTCCATTTTGCATTTGTTATACAACTAGCCCACACCTCGCAACCATACAACAAAACCGGTGTAACAAGTAGGTCAAATAAGACCTTGGTGGTCTTACAGTCCCACAACTCGACATTCCTACACCTGTTTTGAAGTGCATATATTGCTCTCCAACCACTTTGAGTTCTTTTCATCCTACATGTATTCCAATTGAGTTTGTCAAGAAAGTCTATGCCCAGGTATTTGTATGCTACTACTACCTCAAGCGGTTCTCCTACAAACTGAAATTCGAGCTGTTGCTTCTTTTTTTTGCTGAAAAAATCATAATTTTTGTTTTGCTCGTGTTCACCTGCATCCCAACTTCTTTACAAAAGAGTTCTAGAGCTCGAAGGTGATCTTCTAGATCTTTGGTTGTTTTGGCCACAAGAATTACATCGTCTACATACATGAGGAGTTTTACCACATATTTAGCTGAGTGCACACCCTCTCCTCCAAATTTGTTTATCCATTCTTCTAACTTGTCAATGTACAACCCAAATAAGGTCGGAGATAGAGGGCAACCTTTTTTAACACCTATGTCACTACCAAAACATTATAAAAACCCTTACTGTGTTCTGATTCTAACCTTTACATGTTCATATAGTCTGTGAACTGCTATCCTGTAGTGAATTGGAACCTCTAGCTCTTCCATTCTGCTCCATAATGTTTTCCTTGGCACTGTGTCAAATACTTTTTTGAAGTCTACAGAACAACAAAAAACCTCCTCTTTTTTGTCCCATATTTTTTCCACTGTGTGTGAGTGTGATACAGTGATCAATAGTTAGGTGCTTGGGCCTAAAACCTGCTTGCCCCTTTGCTCTTTTTCCCTTTTCTTCTGCCCAAATGTTGATCCTACACTCTATCATACTCCAAAACAACTTTGCAAAGAGAGGGTTTATCATGATAGTTTGATAGTTTGAGGGATTATTTACATCTCCACTTTTAAACAAATGAATGGCCAAGCTAGTTCTCTTCTCGGTAGGGAAGTCATTTTGTATGACCTCATTGAAAATTTCTTTGATCCGCGGTTATAAAATATCAACCCCCAATTTTATATGCTCTACCTGATGATTGTCTATGTCACGGGTTTTACCAGTTGCTAACTTTTATTTTTTTTAAGCAAAAAACTCCTTGCGGGGTCGCCTTGGTCTGAGAGACCACGAACAGAGGGTTCTACACTATCAAAGTCACCCAAGAGTCGTACCCGACCCTACCCGCACCAACATTATCAATTGGATTTTGGATACCCAATTCAACTTTTTGGTAGGGTGGAGATTCGAACTTGGGACCTCCCTTGGAGGATTGCCCTCTCCTCTCCAACTCACCTACAACACCTGGGTGCGAGTTGCTAACTTTTTTATCCCTTGAATAATGTCTTCATTTGTGAAAAGTTCTTTCTTAACAATGATAGTAGGGGGTGTCTCCTGCTGGTTACTACGCGCTGATACAATTGTTTTGAATACTCCAACCACTGATTAACTGTTATGCTATTTTCAGTTTGCATCCTTTTCATGCTTAGTTCCTTCCAAAATTTCTTTGGTTCATGCTTCCTTAAGTAAATCAATTCTTTCCTCCTTATTCTAGTGTATTCTTTTTTTTTTGCCCTTACAAGTTTCTCATATGCTTTTTTGTTTGCTCGTCTTACGTGTTGGTTCCTTTAGTAATCGTCGCATTTTTTTTGCAATCTTCATTGAACCATGGGTTGGTTGGAAGCTGTTTCTTTTCTTTCTTTTTAGGTTTAGCTCTCTTGCATTTGTTTAGAGCCTCTTGGATAACGTGCATTAACCATTCACTCTTACTATAATCTCTACTACTGTGAGGTAGTTCTTTCCTTTTTTGTAACTTGTTATTTAAGACTGCTCTAAAATTTTGTTGATTTTCATCTGTTAAGAGAATGTTTCCCTTGTGAGGATATTTATTTTGATTGCCTTGCAAGTGCTTTTCCCTTGGTTTGTCTCCATGCATTCGAAGTTTCATAACAATTGGGTTGTGATTTGACTTAAGTTCCATTAGAAAATCTTCCACTTCTAGCTCCTCTATTTTTAAAATTTTCCATTTGTTCATCTTATTGCAAATAATCAAGTTGTGTATGCTGTAGAGGCCTAACAACTCTTCTTCATATTGCGTGATACCCCCATGCTCATCTTCTGAAGTCCTGGTCCACTGCTGATTTTCCTCTTCTGGCATCCAAAGAGGATTAATCTCAATATCTTCGCTACCTTCTAGAATGTTAGTTTGCTTATTTGCTGTCCTTGCATTGAAATCTCCAATTAATATAATCTCCCTCGACTTGTTGTAATCAAAATGTCTCTTTTTAGGGAGGAGTATGAGTCTTCTCTGTTAAGATCATGTTTATTATAGAATTTAGAATTCTTGGGAGCAAAATAACATGTTGCTATGCTAATAACTAACTTATTTTCTAGGATCTTTATCCAGATGTACTGTTTGTTTTCATCTTGTTTTTCAATTTTAATGACCCTATCCCTGTAATCCCGTTCTTCTTTATTTTCTGCTTTTATTTTTATAAGGTGATTAAGAGTTCACATTTATTTGAATTTATTAATAAGCTTGCTTTCTCCAATGAGTGTACGAGTAAATATCAATGTGACGAATATCAATTTATATATAATTTAATGGTAAGAATTCTCTCTATTCAAATTTATTGTGATTGCAACATAAGGTAGTACCTATCATTACAATATATATATATATATATATATATATATATATATATATATATATATATATATATATAAAAGAAGTCAACAAACATATAATATATCAAAGCAAAAGGAAATAATTTTAGACAACTAAATAATAAAAAATAGTTATTTTATTTTATTTTTTATAAGGTGACTAAGAGTTCATATTTCTTTGAATTTATTAATAAGCTTGCTTTCTATAATGAGTGTACGAGTAAATATCAATGTAACAAATATCAATTTATATATAATTTAATGGTAAGAATTCTCTCTATTCAAAGTTATTGTGATTGCAATATAAGGTAGTACATATCATTACAAATTATATATATATATATATATATATATATATATAAAACAAGTCAATAAACATATAATATATCAAAGAAAGGAAATAATTTTAGACAACTAAATAATAAAATTCTTGATATGATGGTCAATATGTTTCATATATATAACCACAAGTAATTTCCATACACATACAAAACATTTTGTTCTAGGAATTATAGGGCAATTGCAAGTGGGATGTAGTTGTTGCTAGAGTTTTAAATTTTTGTGTAGTTATGTATATTCTTGCAATCAAGCATACTATTATAATATAATTTCATTGAATACCATATTAATATGATTATGATGTGATATGGGTGAAGTCTTTCAAAATGCAATTATATTTAATTTTTTTTTAGCAAAAACAAGTAAAATGATTATTAAGGTGCAATCTATGCATTTATATTTAGTTTTTTTAGAAAAAACAAAAAACATGATTACTAAGGTGCAATCTATACCAGTGCTCAGTGTTTTAAAAATCACAACTTGAAAAAAAATGGATTTAAAAAAGAATGAGTTGCTTGGAGCATTGCTTTGGAGCTTGAACATGTTACTAGTCATCCTCATTGTATCTTGCTACCTTGGTTTGAGTTATACATGCACAAGAGTAGAGCAAGATAAAAATTATGAGAATGGATTGTCTAATGGTGCCACCTAGAAAATATTGTTGTTTGGAAGAATTGTCTGAAGCTATCATTTGGAGCTACTATCTAGAGTTGCCATCTGGAGCTACCATTTGAAGTTGCTACCTAGAAGAACTAACTAAAGGCTTGTGTTGTGAATATAAAAAGCACCCATTACCTACAATTTTACCATGGGGAAAGTGTCGTGTATGATATTTTCAAAGAAAACACCATCCAAAGATGGAAAGGTGATAAGACGATAATTTGATTAGAATGTTGACACAATATTGCTTGAAGATTCAAGTTAGAGCAACTACTAGTTAAAAAACACATCCAATTCGGTTGATCGAATTAATGACAAAGATCAATTTGTGAAACCTTTGGAAAAAAGACAAACATGGCTACTCCTCAATATTTTGTTCTGGAACTAGAGAAGATTTGTGAAATTCTACCCTTTCCTTCTGTGCGCATGTTCGACAAAAAAATCATGCAGGGTTTAACTCGCCAAAAATGCAATTTCTGTCAAGATCCCCACGCGTTTTAAAACACTCCCAGTGCTATAGAATAACATTCACCAACTAGGTATTTTCATTTAATGATTTTAAATAAAATCATTTAATTGAATTTAGCTTTTCTTATCATCAATGAAAGATGGAGAAGTTGTTTGTGATTGTGGTGATTAGTTACAATAGCCAAAGTTCTGTTCTAACTTAAATGACTAAAAGTAATATGGAGAATAATTTAATTTGGTTATCAAATTAAACATACATAAATGTTATCGAGTCACTTCCTGTTTTAATTTTCAATAGGATGGTCAAATATAGGTTCGATTTGGTCATGTGTCCAATATAATTTAACTTAACATATTTAATGAGAAGTTTGTATTTTCTATATATTTGATGATATGAAACTATTATTTGAAGAATTGTATTTATAAGGTACTTGTTCACTCAAGGAATGGTTTGGTTTTAAATATATGGTGTACATTTGTTTGAATGTCTTTGGTCTTGATGAAAAATGCAATTCAAATTCAATGTTATGCATACCATTACAAACATACATATAAAATTTTAAATTTAAATTAAAAGTAAAATTTGTCGTATCTCGTAGAAGTAATTAATAAAGCTTAAAATAAACAATAAATTATAAATACAAATGTGACCAATTATAAATTTGAAACATTGCAACATAAGTAGAAGAGGAAGTTGGTAATAACTGATTGAGTAAAGTTGTAAACATTTCTTAGATAGCATGAAACTAATGGCATACTTTATTGCCTTTGACAAGGTTAATGATGCATTGGAATATAGCATATATTTATTAACATCCTAAGATTAATAGGTGCCCCAAAATTGAAAATGGTTAAAAATGTTAATTTTTCTTTGTAGTGAATTTTCACTACACTTGAAAATTTGTACCTTAAGAAGATTTTTGAAAGAAAGATGAAATGAAGGAAAGGTTGGCAGAAGCGAGGAAAGAGGCATCAAACCAAAGTAGGAAAATAAGTTTCAATCAAAGGTTGATGTCATTTTTTAAAAGTCTTGACCAAAAGAGAAAGGCAAAAATTTTGATGGCCTAAGTCAGCAAAATTTTCTAAGATCGAAAGATTTAGAAGTTTCAAAGGAGAAGAGGGAGGAAAAGTTTCAAAAGTTGAATCGTCCAAAATAAATATGACAAATTTTTTTTGCCAGACTTTGGAAGTTTATAAGATTTCAATGTAGGGAGATGAGGAAACATTTCGATAATAATTTGATTGAAAGTCAATAACTCGTGTCACATTGAGAGAAAAAAGGAAGCTAAGGAAGAAGACAAAACTACTTCAAAAAGTAAGGCATAATAAAAAAACAGCGAACAAGGAAGAGTGGCCAGATATGATAAGGTGACATGCAGGAGGAAGATCAGATTAAAAGACAAATTATCGTTGCACAAGCTCCCAAAAAAGGTAAATGAGTTAAATTGATAAGTCATTATTGAGAAAAATTAAGGATCATCTATTGCTATCAATTGGGCTTAGGAATCAAGAAAGTGGTTGGCATACTAAAGGTGTAAGCATGGCAACCACAATAACATCAATCCCAAATCTAACAACTAACCACAAAAGGTGCTTCTAATTAGTTTTTAGGATCCCTAGGGTGGTAACTGAATATCCAATATTATAATTGATTATTCCACATCTAGAGACCTTGAAGTGCTAAAAGTGACATAAGGAGGAGCAAATTATAGGAACTGTTAGAGTATATTACATTATTTAGGTACATGTGAATGTACCACCTTGGGTACATTAATAGATTAGGCGTTTGTCTTAGGTTAAGTAGTTACTTGAGGAAGAATTAATAAATGCACAAGTGTCAATGTGCAATGAGTCATAGGAAAGGTAGTTAGGAAGAGTAAGGGCCAAGTAACTTATCTTCTTATATATAGGCCCCATAGTGAATAGATAGAGAAGGGAGCATATGAGATATTATTATGGAGTAGTGAGTAGGTACAATGTAGTTTTCATTAGAGTTTTGGAGTGTTCATTTTCTCCATTACATTGCATTGTACTATTTTTGCAACTGTCCATTAATATCATATTTTAGCATTCTTACATAATTTCATTATCTTACTTTTTTGCATATTTTACACATTGTGATTGCTTCCTCCCATATCATACATTATCAAAATCTAACAATGGTATCAGAGCCATGGTAGATCAGCTAGGAATAGGGAGAGCCATAAGAGAGATTGAGGGGAGAGAAGCAAATCTTAGTTCCAAAATTTTTGAGATTGCATTTGGCTAGAATCTTTCCATAGATTTGCAAAAAACTTGTGAAGACTGGGACTCAACATTCATTCCAATATATTGACAAGTCAACTAGTAAAGATTCATCACTTAGAATTTCTTCCATTATAGTCCTAATACTTTGTTGTAGGAAAAAGAAGATTTGAAGAAAGTTGGGAAGCTTCCTACATAGAGATAGAAAGAATATCATTTTCAGAATCAATCCAACACCAAAAGCAACAAACAAAAGAATAGAAGATTATAGGAATTTGAGAGAATGATAGGGATTAGTGTAATAAGCCTATCAACAATGGAATTTCCAATCAAATTCTTTTGCAAGCCATTGTCAATAATACAATCTACAATAAAATTATGTTGAAAATGTGTACGTGTGATGAAAAAAGTATCACGATTAGCTACAGTTGAATGATGGTTCATCAATGTGAAGTTGCCCCTTTAAATCCTCATAAATATGGCCCTCACCAGTAGTCTTTATGGGATTATCACATGTCCCCTCATCAGTCTATTGTCATCGCATGTCGTATTAGCCATGTTCAGGTTATCTGCGCCAGTCTATCATCATCGCTCATCATGACACTCCTCATTTTTAGTGTCAGTCTGTCATGACCACCTTCCTGCATGCCTTCTACATCTGTTATCGGATATCCCATAGCTTATCATTCTGAGTTATTTTCTACAACCAAGCAAAACTAATCCATGTATGATAAGAAACTTTATACCTTAGTCCAAGCTATCAAATATTGGTGTCATTACCTCCTCAACAAAGAAACTATTATCCACATTATCATTTGCCTTTTGTAGTTCTTTCAATTGCAAACAAATATCTAAGAATCACGACACATAAAATGGGCTTCTTACCTTTAGCAATTTCACCTGGTCATCAAGTACAAAAAGGGTAGTCAAAATTTTGTTGATGATTGTCTTAGTCGACCTTCTTCTGCTCATGTTTTAACCGTTGTCACTATCTCTCACTTGGATTTTTATTCTTGGCCTTCTGATTATCCTCATGAACCAAAATTTGCATAATTTTATCAATATTTATAACATCCTTCTTCCTCAAATTTGTCCCCTTTTTAGAACTATCATCTTAAGGAGGGTTTACTTTATCATCTCGACAAAATTTGCGTCCCCTGTGAGAATAAAAAATCCCTTTTGAAGGAGACCAATTCTACCCTTTATGGTGGTAATTTTGGCAAACATAAGACTCTTAATCATTTGTAGAGATTATTTTATTGGTCCCACATGCAATGTGATGTTTTAAGGTCCTTGAAATAGTGTGTCCTTTGTAGTAGGTCTAAACCAGCTAACCGTAATTTTGGTCTTAGTATGCCCTTGTCCATTGCCTCCTGTCCTTGGAAAAGTATTTCTATGGATCTTGTTAGTGGTTTTCTTATGAATGTTCATCAACATGCTTTTATATTTATCATAGTTGATCATTTTAGTAAGATGGCTAAGTTCATTATTTATTGTAAAACCAGTTCCATTACCGACTTAGCCCAACTATTCTTTGATGTCGACTGGTGTTCCTTTGGTATTTCCACCAATATTGTGTCTAGGTTTTTAACCTCTTGCTCCATATGAGTTACCTTTGTCACTTTCATCTCCTATAATTATCCATATGAACAAAGAATAAGATAGAGCTCACTCTTTCATTTAACATTTAGAGCAACTCTAGTCGAAGGTTGTTCACATTTTGTAGAAGACCCAACAACATCAGAAGCATGCCATGGATCATCATCGTGTTCCACATTCCTTCCAAGTTAGAGATAGAGTTTGGTTGTATCTTGAGCATCGTAGGTTTTTGAAGAAGGCACATAACAAGATCAAACCTCTTCGTTATGGGCCTTACACTATCATCCAACAAGTGTCTAAGAATGATTTTTGTATTGATCTACCAACACACTTGGGCATCCATGATGTTGTCAATGTTGACTTACTCTGGTTGTACCATGAGTCCACTTTGAAGAGCGCACTAGTCATTAGTCATCTCGTAGATGTTGTAACTGACTTCTAGCTTCCATTGGAGGAGGATAATATTTTTGACACCAAGACCCATCACACACGTTAAGGTTATTCCACTTCCTACCTTGTTGGCCATACTAGATAGATTCAACATCAGGATCATTGGCTTCCTCATAGCCAGATGGTTTGTGAATTCCTTTCCCTTTTGAGCACATTGGGGTCCAATGCTTCTACAATGGGGAGGAATGATAGGGATTAGTGTAATAAGTCGATAACATTTATGACCACTTGTTTTTAATAAGTTGTTAGATAGTTTTTGTTAAGGATAAGCATTTTAACCAATCACATTTAATGCGCTCTTATCCATTGGAACTTATTCGAAATGTTGTAATGTAGACGTCTTCTGATATTGCAATTAAATTTTTGATCATTATCTTCTTTATCATGTCTGTTGTAAATCTCTGTCCATATCATAGAAGTCATGTTGTAAACCTACGTAATGCAAAATAAGAAAATGCCATAGGAGCCTTGTTCTAGATTCGAGGAAGAGAATCCAAAGAAGAGTCCAAGAGAATATTGGAGGTTGGTGATCTCCATTGAAAAATTGCAAGTAGCATATTGAAGAGACTCCAAAGAAGAGTCTTGGTGAATATAGGATATTGGTGATCTCCATTGAATATTGAAGACTTCACCCTAAAGAAGTAGAAGAAATCATCTTGAGAAGCTGAAGAGACCTACAAGAGATCCCATTGAAGAAAATTCCATTTTCAGAAGAGATAGATAAGGACTAGCAAAAGTCTTATTCTTGAAGTAGTAGATTTTAGAGATTCAAAAGGAAGATCTCATTGCAACACTTCCATAATAGAAGGTTGAAGAAAATGTCTCATTGAGAAGACTAGAGAAGCTACAAGATTGAAGACCTTGGAGAGGTCTCAAGGAGAAACAAGGAAAGGCTTGGTGAGCCTCATTAAAGGAGTTCCTAGAAGAACTCATTGGAGAAATTTACTACCAAGGAGAAGCTCTTGATAGTGAAGGAATTGGGATAATTGTTACCATATGAAAACAATCCCAAAGGAGAAGAATTTGGTAAGTTTATCAAATTTCAGAGGAGACTAGTGAATACCTCAAGACTTCTAGATTCTTGAGAAAAGACCCTTTTTAAAGTCAGATTTTGACAAGGAGATTGAAGGAGAACACAGACAGAAGAAGCCTACCAAATCCAAGAGATTTGGATATTGTCTTTCATAGCTAAGAAGGCACATTTTGAAGATAGGGGTTTTTTGAATCTATAACAAAATACTGAAGGTTTCATAGCTGTGATTTACTACCATTCCAAACAACAAATTGGTGAATCTATTCATCAAGATCTACATCATCTTCAAAGATTGTTAAAGGTAAGCAACTTAGGTGCAAAGGGTTCATTACTTGAACACTCATATTCAGATTGTTACTTAGCTTCATTAAGCACCTTATTAGAATTAAATTTGCAAGGAGAAGGACTCATATTATAGTCTTCAAGAGAGTGCAGAAATATTATTTTAAGGTTATTACCTGCACATTAAAATAGGAGTTGGATATATTTCGATAGAAAAAAAATATCATCTTCCTATTATCTAGTTACAACAAAGAAGACTACATTAGATTGTAGATATTATAGAGCATTTGTGAATTATTTAAGAGTTATCATTAGTGCATATTACAAGTTACTTTTAAGGAGTAATAAGGAGATTGTAGTTGCACTATATTAGTTTCTCTTAAAGCTTATTAGAAGTGCACTAAGGATTTTTAATGAAAGTGAAAATTAGTGCAATATTAAGCCACTCTAAGGGCATATTAGCTACATGGTTATTAGCTTGGATTCATTGTTAGATTAACCAAGCAAAGGAGAGAGTTGTCTAGTAAATAAGACAACATCAAATCATCCCTTACCTACAAAGGAATAGTACAAAGAAGCCACCATCAAATTTAGTAGAAAGAAAGCTTGCAAGAAGAGATTTGAAGATCTCAGATAGAGGTGCAAATCCAAGGTATTCTATTTTAACTATTGTAAATCTATTTACATTAGTTCCTTGCACCATAATCTCTTGTCCTACATAGCAAAAGAGGACAAAGTTTGAGTGTCTCAAGGACACATCAATGCTAGCAAGACTCATCACAAAGTGACCAGTAGAAGTGCACTATCTGAGCAAGGTAAAAGAGTCAACAAAGGGCTCACATTATGATGTCTAAAGACACCCCCATCAGCCACACAATAAAGCATCCACAACAAGAAACCTAATGCACAAGGTATCCACACAAAGGAGCCATTATCTACTGCATAACACAAGCAGGATATCACAAAGAAGCTATCGTTTATCTATGTTAGCTATCATCTACTACACATTGCAAAGGTAGCACTCAATATAGCATATTAAAAGCATAAAAGGGTAAGGTATAAGGTATATTTAAAGGTGCAATACCCAAGACCTAGCTTGGAGGAATCATCCATCAAGAAGGAGCATCCAAATTCACCCTTGGAGTCCCATAGAACCACCATTGCAATACCTAGAATCGATACAAGCTGGAGATAACATTTGGATAGCACAACTTGCACTCATTGGTAAGAAGGAAGAATTCGAAAGTGTTGGAACAAACTGGAAACAACTTGCACTCGTTGGCAAGATAAGGGTTATAATGATGTTGGAGACACCTCTACATGCAAAATAAGACACACCACTTATCACACTAAGGTGCTTGTTATTCTCTCTAACACCTATCCTATAAGGTAACACTCAAGATGAAATAATGCTCACCTTGGAAGTGTTAAGAAGCATCATTCGAAGGATGAAGGGATTGCAATAATTTTGAAGGAGAAGCATTACATATTAACGCTCATAAGAAGACTATAACAGTTGTCTGCCATCTTGTAACTCTCATAAGAAGACTACAATAATTTTTCACCACCTACACACCTAAGTAATGATTGCACCAAGTGTTGAAAGCATCAAGGAGGAATAGTAACACACCCAACATTCCACGTAGGGATAAAACTATTAATAGGTAACATTGGAAGGTGCTCCAAACATGATTCAATATACGCAGACGTGAAGGAAGAAGCACACAATTACAACATCGAAGCATTGATATATAATGAGGTCAAAGTCTATTCAAGGAGGTTGAAAACTTTGATGAGATATCCATTAAAGGAGGAGCATTGAATGCTCAACATCGTCCAACAAATACAATGTTCAAAAGATCTGTTGGAGGAGCAATGATCAAGGAATATCGTGCACAACATTATAAAGGTAATATCAAACTGATTACTTGATTTTTATTAAGGTTTAAAAGGAGTTATAAGGTGAACCATATAAAGTTAAGTTTACTATTGCATTGGAGTAATACAAATCAACCAAGCATTAGTAAGTTATAAAGCAAGTTCATATTTCAAGGTATAATCGTTGAAGTGCATATACATATTACAATATTTGCAAATAACCAAGTAGGAGATATAAGGTTGTCAACCTTGATAAATTAAAATATCAATTTGCAAATATTATTATCATTATTTTCTAACATTCCAAAGTAGGGAGTTATAAGGCATACTACACCAAACTATAAATACTTGGAATTTAGAAAATTAAATTATTGAATAGAGAAGCAAATCTATTGCTTACATATAGAGTTGGAACTAATTGGTTACACTTGTCTCATACTCATACTAAGGAGACAAAAATAAATCCAACTATAAGAACTCCATTAGAGCATACTTCATTAGGAGAGATAAGGTAAAACTGAAAATTGATTATTATTCTCAAAACATTACAAAATCAACCCAAAAGGTGAACTAATTATTGCTAAGATTTTTATCAAAGCCTATAGCATATTCTAATTTACTTGGGAGATATAAGGAAGCCTACAAAACCTAAATCTAAGAAAGGTTTTATCAAATTAGTTCACATACTTTAAACTAGGGAGTTATAAGGTAGCCTACAAGGACCACCATGACTACAAACAAATTCATCCTTACAAAATCTCAACTACTTAAGGGTCCAAATTACTTCTCATGGAAAAACAAAGTGAGGGCTATTTTGATATTTGAAAAACTTTGGAAAATTATCAAAGGAACAAAAACTAAACCAACTTTAGGTGATACAAAGATTCAAAAGTTTGAATAAAGTGATGCTAAGGCATTAATGATAATAACTTTTGCCATCATAGATGAAATACAAGCTTACATTAGTTTAATAGGAACATCTATAGAAGCTTGGAAAACCTTAGAGAAAATATTTGAAGGTAAAAATAAAGCCACTATCTTAAATCTTCAAACTCAATTACATTCCATGAAAATGAACAATGGAGAAAATATAGAACTATTTCTAAGGAAGGTAGCAGACATTAAGGGAAAACTATTAACCTTAGGAGAAAATGTTGAAGATAAATTCCTTGTTCAAGTAACCATGAGAGCACTTCTAGATAGCTACAAGCATCTAGTTACATCTTTACAGGTTCTAAGTAAAGATACATTATTTGATGAACTAATCAACATTCTTCAATAATATGAGGTAGAAAGCATAGTGAAAGATGAAATGACTAACACTGCATTGGTTTCAAAAGATACTCCATAGGGAAACATAGCCTCATATTCAAAAGGACAAAGATAAGGGAATAACCGATATTGTCAGATATGTAGGAGAAAATGTCATAGCACTAATTACTGTAGATTCAATCCAAGAAACCAAAATCAAGAAAATCAGATGAACTATGGAAGCCAACCAAATAGGGTATTCCAACCAAGGCAATATCAAAATAATCCATGTCAACAATAATTTTAACATCAAAACAATTATCCACAATTGGAATATCGAGAAGGGAATCAGAAAGGACACCTAGCTCAGAGGATTGAAGAAATTGAAGAATTGGAAGATCCTACAAATGATCATGAAGTCAAAGCTCTTTAAAAAAGGATAGTAATTTATGAAGATACTAACTAATTGCTTGAATAGGTTAGAGAAAATAGAGGAGGAGAGCACAAACTCCAAGATAAAGACAAAGATCCATATTGAATACTAAAGTCTTCAATACCCAAATAATGTAATACAGGGGGTGTTAGAGTATATTACATTATTTAGGTACATGTCAATGTACCACCTTGGGTACATTATTAGATTAGGGGTTTATCTTAGGTTAAGTAGTTACTTGAGGAAGAAGTAATAAATGCACAAGTGTCAATATGCAATGATGTAAATGTACAAGGATTCCACTTGTACATGAGTCATAGGAAAGGTAGTTAGGAAGAGTAAGGGCCAAGTAACTTATCTTATTATATATAGATCCCATAGTGAATATATAGAGAGGGTATCATAGGAGATATTACTATGGAGTAGTGAGTAGGTACAATGTAGTTTTCATTAGAGTTATAGAGTGTTCATTTCCTCCATTATATTACATTGTACTATTTTCACAACTTTCCATTAATAACATATTTCAGCATTCTTGCAAAATTCCATTATCTTACTTTTTTGCATATTTTACATCTTGTGATTACTTTCTCCCATATCATACATTATCAAAAGTTAACAGGAACAATAGAGAAGCTTTGTTAAAGGCTATTATACAAGTTTTAAAGGGAAAGTTTTCCCATTTTGTATATAAATAGTAGAAGCTTAGGTATTGTAAAGGATTAACAAGTTGTTTATTCAAGACTAAAGCTTTGTATGTAACTTCCCTTTCATTTTATTTTGTATAATAGTCTAGACCCAAACCCTAGGTCATTTTGCAGATATGTTTTTGAGCCCTCACTTCTGGCATGATTTGTAACATTCATATTCATATATATATATATATACGAAAATTTTTGACTATTGGAATTTTTTATCTTGTTTCTTGTGTGTATGTATTTATGAAGATGTATAAGAGACCATGACTACTTCATTTTTGTCTTGTTTCTTACATGTGCAATTTGTGCCTATCGTTGCTGTAGACACCAAAATCTAGCCACTTGTCCTCCATCCATGCTTTCCCACCATCCACTTGTCCACCATCCCTATTTCCCACCATTTTCGACCATTATTCATATTTATTTATATATATTTATTTTATATATATTTAAATATAATATTTTATATTATATTTTAATATATGTTTAATAAATATATATTTATAAAGTGGATTATTTCTAGTCGTCCGATCTCATCTAATCTCATCCATCCATTTACCTTAATCCATGCCACATCCTAGATTGATTGTCCACCCTTAGATATGCTTTAATCTCAACCACATGATTAGTGTCTTTGAAACCCTAAAGTATGCCCTAGGTTGGATTATAAATATGAGCCATTTTGATGGCTCAACCCTAAGAAGTTCTCTAGAATCATAACTAGCTAGAAAGTGACCTATGTCTTCTAAGTTTATGAATACCCTAAGTGCCTTAGAGTTCCAACTGAGCTTTTAGTGCCCTAACCCTACATTTACCCTAATCCATCCACCATTTCTCCATCACCTCGCTCGCCACCGCCACCACCACATCCCTCACCCTCATCAGATCTGCTTCTGTAGATCTAATCTGACCTCTTAAGCGCCCTACTGCTCTCTGCAGACCTCTCGAGCACCCTACTACTCTTCAAAGACCTCCCGAGCATCTTGCTGCTCTTCGTAGACCTCTCGAGTGTCATTTTTCTCTCTACAGACCTCTCGAGCGCCTTGCTACTCTCCTGAATAACCTGTAGGTATTTCAGAGCCCTATTCTGATGATGCATGAGATCCTCAAGTGTTTCTAGGGCACGCCCTCACCATCAACCTACAATAGATCCATCCATCAACAAATAGTAAGCAAGAGCAAGGTAAATCTATTTATGTTATTATATTTCATATTGTCTTATTCTATTCACATTTGCATTGCTATAACTAGGGTTTTTAAGTTGTGATTTCTGAGGGCTCACATTGTGGAGCCCTCATTTGTTATTATTGATTCTATGGTTTCTTTGTGTGTAGGTTTTGATAATACATCAGAAGCATTGGACAACTACTTAAGCTAGAGTGGCCCAATATCAAATACGTAGAAGCCCACTCAACCTTGTTGGGAGCAAATACGTAGTTGAAGACACCACCAATTATTTGTGGCTAGGGTTTAGATAACCCTAGAAAATTTTGTAATATTGTATCAAGGGATTCTTGGATCCACTATTGTAACAACGGAGTTTCTAGGCTCCCCCCCTTTATCAATATAAATTCCATTTTGTTGTGCAATATTTGATTCACTTGAGTTTTGTTTTATATGCTTTATTTGGTGTCACATTTTTAGATCTAAAAATGGAGATCACGATGGGACCCCCTAAGGGTTTCATGTTTTGATTTATCTTGCCATATAACTTACTATTTTTTGTCTTATTTTGTAGATTTTTAGGAGCAAAAATCAAGCATTCTTCACCTGTTAGGGTTTTTGAAGACTTGCAAAAAGTTGTAGGAGGTGCACGAATGCTCTGTGGCACTTGAGGATCATCCAAAAATGCTTGGAGGTATTCCAAAAGCACCATGGGGCATCTCAAAAGTGCCCAAGTATGTTTTACAATGATTTGGAGTAGATACGTAGGTTGTCCAGTAAGTCCACTATCCAAAATCTAGTTTTACTATTTTACGTATTTTGGGTTCTTTAATATATTTTTTTTAGATTTCAGGCATAAAATGAACAATCACTAAGTAATATGGAAAATAATTCATCTTAGTTCACATTTTAGGTTTCTTTTTGCATCCATTCACACATTCAAGTTAGGGTTTCTATTTTTGATGTATTCATAGATATAAAGTGTTGCATTCTGATTGCATTTGAATTGATAATCTGCATAAATTAGAGTTGCATTTTAGGGTTAGAAGTATCTTATTTTATCTATCTAAGTAGGAACATCATTAGGGTTCCAAGAGTATTCCTTCCATTGGGTGATTCCAGGTAGAGGGGTGGATGAACCCTCCAGCTATTTTGATAGGGGGTCTTAAGCGGTGTACTTCACACCCTTTGGAGAAATTGGCATTCTCTTGTTGGCTTCTGACTTAGATTTATGAAATTAGTTGCTCCTAACATTGTTTGTCCACATTAATAAATGAAAACCTTAAAATTAACAATTCACACACAACACGTTTCACTTAAAATAGTAGTGGTTGGATTTCATCACCAACCATTGCTTGAGATTTGGTGACGGTGGGTTTCATCTCCATCCACCAATCTCTACCCTTAGAAACCATAGGATACCCTTGAGAAAACTTGCTAGATTTCATCACCAACAAGAATCTTGTTGCCCTATCTTTGCCATAGTTTTTACCTTTTTTTCATTAATCAATATTAGAACATCAAAACACACAAGACTGACACTTAAAATGAATGCACATTAAAAAGGAGATAATCAATGAACAAGGTAAGCCACATTGGTTGAAACTTAGCATTGGTTGTTTGTTTCCTTTTGGCTCCTTAAATATTTTAGTTTTGTGTTACATTTGATAGTTTAATCTGCATTTTGATTTATTTTCTTATGGTATTAACAAGAAACCAAAAGAGAGTTATAAATCAAGATAATTTAATGGAAAATTCATCCACTTTCCTTGCTACTTCTGTAGCCAATCCTCCAAGTGTGATACAGATAAATTTATCTATGGGACCATCACACACTATACAAACCACTAGTGGTTTGCATAGGCCAACCTATCCATCCCTTCCACAATATGGACCTCATTCACCCACCATTGACCAAAACACCACCCACATAGACATGGACAAAGTAGAGGCTCTCTACAAGTCCGCCAACTATGTCTTAGAGCCCATTAGTCAAGATCATGCTTCACAACAAGATCTTACTTCCTCCCAACCATCTAGCCTCACCCAAGGTTATACTAACCCTCTTTATGAGGTATCTAGTGTGCCTTCTTCCAACATACACCCTCCTCAATACCCAAGTGCTCCTAGCACTTCCCTTCCATCCACTTACACCTATGGCTATACCAACCCCTTGTATGAGGAGCATGTCAATGCTACCTCACAAGTGTCTACCTCTCAAGTTTCCATGCCAAGTGCAACTTGTATTTTACCCACATCTTCCATCCCATCCACTTCCTTACCAACATCTTCCATCCCATCCACTTCCGTACCCTTGGCTTCTGACCAAGAGATTCATGAGGTATGGGAATACCTAAACAAATTGTTGTAGCAACGTAAAGATGCTCAACAACAAGTACAGGTAAACCCTACATCTCAGCCAATCTCTACTCAACCCACCATAGTTAACCAAAGTCCATCTTGGGTGCCATAATATTCGGTGGTCTCAATTCCTAACCCTCCATTAATTCATAATTCAACATCACCCATCACTATTCCTATTAGCCAACCTCACCAAATCACCCATACCTTCTCCCCACTCCAAAATTCTCCATATTTCAATCATCAATCACATCCTCATAATTTTCAAGCCATCCATTCTAATCATCATCATCAATCTCCTCATCTCATCACACCTCAAAATTTCTCCACAAGTCCTTCTCCAAATCATCAGGTGATTCAGGGCTTTCACATTCTTGGGAAGACCCTCGAATCAATACCATGCAACAAAAAATTGATCAATTGATACAAAATACTCCTGGGATGACTAGCCATAAACCTACCTTACGTCAATTGATTAATCAACCCATTCATCCTTTGGTGCCATCACCACCATATCTAAAAGATTTTATGGTACCTAAGTTTGATAAATTTAGGGGAATTGAGGACCCCAAAGAGCATGTTAGCACATTTATCCATTCATGCTTTTGAATCCAAAGTGACAATGCTCTCATGCTTAGGACCTTTCCTCAAACATTGGGAGGAGATGCCATTGAATGGTACAACCAATTACCTAGTCATAGTATTTATACTTTTGAGCAATTGGTTGATATATTATTTGAATGTTTCACCCTTAATGTTAGAAATAAAGTTTCATTATCTGATGTATATGCCTTAAGACAACATGATGATGAGACCATCTATGATTTTGGAAACCGTTGGAGGGTTGTCATCACAAAATTTCCATTCTCCCTACCAATGGAAGAGTTAATCAAATTATTCACCAAGAGTTGTCTAAAACCCATCTCTTGGATGCTTCAACTCCAAACTTATTGATCATTTGAAGAAGCTTTAACACAGGCTAGTGTCATTGAGGATATCAAAATCCAAGAAGGCATATTAAAGCCTAAGAAAAAGGAATGGCAAAACAAGGGCCAATATAAAAACAACTATTCTAGCCAAAACAAATCAACACAGGCCACCTAGGCCAATCAATCCAATCAAGTTAATCAAGTGGTCATGAGCCAGCCGGTAGTGGCTCAACAACCAATGCAACCCCCACCATAACAAATTGCTTATCATGCGGTCCCCTCGATGACTCAAGCTCCAATAGTGCAAAATATAGTACCAACTATAGATAACCATCCCTATCGATAATATGTTCGACAACACCACCAATACACTCCTCTAACAGAGTCGTATGCTTCCATATTTCGAAGGCTATATGATACAAATAAACTTGCTTTACCTAAAATCAGACCTGATGATCCCACAAAACATGGAAGAAACTATAGGGAACATCTATTTTATCCATATCATAGGTAAAATGGGCATGATATAAATAGTTGCCATGTATTCAAAGACATCATCCAAGACCTTATTGACTTGGGGGCCATCAAAGTTGACAATCCCCTCGCTCAACAAAACCAAAACCTTGGTATATTCCAAACACCCCTTCCTCATCATGAGGAAATGCAACCAAATTTAGGGGGGCTAACACCAAAATACC
Organism: Wollemia nobilis; assembly: GCA_028583015.1. NCBI lineage: Eukaryota > Viridiplantae > Streptophyta > Pinopsida > Araucariales > Araucariaceae > Wollemia > Wollemia nobilis. Next base: position 2,903,106 of record JAQPPZ010016599.1, read on the forward strand.
TCCTAACCAAGTAAATCATGTCCAACAATATCAAGGTTTTGTAGGAGACATTCATGTGGTGACTAGGGGTCAAAGACAAAACCAACAAAATGCAAGGCAACAAGAAAATCAATCACCCAATGGTCCTCAAGCAAGTGTGTCATAGCCTATTCTTTCACCACCCATCCAAACTTCTCCCAATACTTCTCCACCACTTCATATCCCTAATCCTCCAATCCATCCAACCAATCACCCCCAAAGGCCAATCATCTCATTGAGTAGCCAATTGACCATGAGTCTCAAAATGGCTTCAGCCAAATTGTCAATTTACGAGCTTATCCAACAATCACCCCGACATAGGGAGGCATTAATGGAAATCTTAAAATCCATTGAATTACAAGCCCAAGATCCTAATGCCTTCAAAAACTTTGTAGGGAGTATCCAAACGTGCATGGAACCCTCAATCACTTTTTATGACTTTGAGATAAAGTCAATCTCTTTAGAATTTGTGGATCCCCCATTGCACATCATGGCTCTAATTGAAAAGAATCCATTCAAAAGGGTCTTAATCGACATCGGATCCTCTATCAACATCATCACTACCATCACTCTTAAACATCTTAACCTTCCTCCATCCCATATCACCAAGTCTTCCTTCACCTTAAAAGCATTCAATGATGCTTTATGCACTATAGTTGGCACTATTGTTTTACCCATTGAAGTAGGGGTAAAGACATTTCATACCATGTTTCACATCTTAGAAGGGTCCATGGCGTACAATGTACTCCTTGGAAGACCTTGGATGAGGGAGATGAGATGTGTTCCTTCAATTTTACATCAATGTTTAAAATATGTCCATGAAGGACAAGTCCATTGCATACCTGCTAATGTGGAACCATTTAAATATTGCAATTTCATCTTGAATCCCTATGAATCCATGCTACCTTCCACTCATATTTTTCTTTCTCCATCATCATCCATTCCATCCACTTCTTCTTCTAAAGCTCCTATTCTTGAAGAGCTTCCCATCACCAACCCTCCTCAATATTCCATTCCATCATCTTCATCATCATTGACTACATGCACATGTGGTCAAGGCCAATCTACATTGGCCACATCATCAACATCAACAATTCCTTCTACCACCATTCCTTCTTCCACATCATAATTATCCAATCAACAATATTCCCATTCCAAGCCATCTCATCCCACTTCATCAGCCAATGTTTCACAAGTTGAATTAATGGATTGTGAAATGTTCACATCTCCTCCATCACCTAAGCCATCATCCAATCAAGAGCATCCAATTTCCACATCTAATCCATCCACCACATCAGCCCAAGTTGAGGTCCACCTCACTAATCCCAGTATTGGTGAATATGTGGTCCAAGATGTCACCATTACACCGCTCAATATCCCAACTGCAAAAGATTTTGTCATCCACGTGACCCACCTCTATCCATTGGAGTGGTTTATGATATGGGTTCAACACCCAATAGCATCAATTTTGTGTATGGAGGGCTTGATTCCTCAATTGGGATAAATCCTCTAGAAGAACCCAAAGAACCTAGACCTACCAACATTCCAAACATGATGGGATTTCCATCTCATTATTTCCACATAGTTAATTGGTAAGACCAAGGCCTAGGGTCACTTGAATAGGGAATGCATGATATCATCGATGTTCCATATCGAGAAGTGCATGACCATTCAAGCTTAGGGTACACCCCACTCTCATCCACCTCTTCTCTTGAGCAAGCCTTCCAAAGGCTTAACCTCAATCTAGGAGAAGACCCCCATCACCTTGATGAATCTAAAGAGGATATCTATGAAGAATTTAAATTAATATCGATTGCTTCTGATGAATCTAAAGAGGAATCAGAACCCATCATTCCCCACACCGAACAGGATGAGTTCTATCTCAGAATGTTCCCCATCCATGAGCCCATATTTTGCTTGCTTCTTCCACAAGAACGAGCCAAACCCACAAGTGAACCACCTCCACCTCCATTCCATTAAGCCATTCCATAAGCCAAACTTGTAACATATGTACATAACACAAAAAAAGTGGTTTTCACCACTACCAAAAAAAATTAAAAAAAAATCAATAAAAACATTTTGTTTCCTTGCATTGCATATGTATATATCACTTAAATAAATAGCATTTATTCATGTTCATTGTTGCTATCCAGGTTTAAGGAGACTTAGCATCGGTTTCACTTCCTCTTCCCCATCCATTCCATCTTTGCCAATTCACCTTTTTCCTCTAAAGTCAACATGAATCCTGCTGACTTATTCACCCCACTCCGTAATCCATATGATCTGACTAAGCCAATTCTAATTGAAATAAGTCTAATTGATATGGACCAGATTTCCTCACCTCCAACCTTCATTGAGTTTATCTTATCTGAGGAATTTTTAAGGGCTTCTACCAACTACATTCCTCCATCCCCTCCACATTCACCTCCATATTCATCCTTGAATCTTGAGGTTTTCTAGGCAGAGTTAGACGAGGATAAGATAGAAGAGTTTGATGACATCATAGATGACATTCATCTGATCCCTATGCCCCATCAACTTGAGGAAGGTTCTCACATGTCTATTGAAGATACTATCAAAGTGAACCTTAGTCTAGACCCAGAAAATCCCCAAATTGTTAATATTGGAAAAATCTTATCAGTTGATGAAAAAGAGCAATTCATTGCTCTCCTAAAGAGAAAAAAGGACCTATTTGCATGGTTTTACAAAGACATGCCTGGTCTTGATCCTAGTTTAATGGTCTACAATCTCACCTTACATCCTGATGCAAAGCCGATAAAACAAAAGCTTAGAAGGATGCATCCTACCATTGCCCTCATAGTCAAATAAGAGCTTCAAAAGCTTCTAGACATCAACTTCATTGTTCCTATTGACTATCCCGAGTGGCTTTCAAACATGGTACCCATTCGCAAACCCAATGGGGTGATACACATTTGCATTGATTTTTGAGATCTCAATAAGGCGTGTCCCAAGGATGACTTTCCTCTACCAAACATTGATACTCTTGTTGACACTTGTGCTGGCCATGAAATGCTTTCCCTAATGGATGATTTTTTAGGATACAACCAAATTCGAATAAATCCTGATGACCAACACAAAATAACATTCACTACACCTTGGGGGACCTTTTTCTACAAGGTGATGCCCTTTGGCCTTAAAAATATAGGCGCTACTTATCAACGTGCCATGACATATATTTTCCATGATTACATGCATAAGATTATCAAAGACTATGTGGATGATCTCTTGGCTAAATATAAAACTTGACAAGAGCACATCGATGTATTGGAGAAAGTTTTTGATCGACTTCTAGAACATAAGGTGAGGTTAAATCCCAAAAAGTGTGTCTTTGGTGTTACCTCAAGCAAAATTCTAGGATTCATTATCTCCAAAAGAGGCATTGAAGTGGACCCAAACAAAGTCAAGTCCATCATGGAAATGCCTCCCCCAACAAACTTAAAGAAATTACGTAGTTTACAAGGAAATATTCAATCAATCCATCATTTCATTGCACAAATTTTTGATAAATGCAGGCCATTCAATCACCTACTACAAAAGGGGGTGCCATTTTATTGGATAGATGAGTGTCAAAAAGCCTTTGATGACATTAAGAAATATCTAGCTTCTCCTCCAGTCTTAGCTCCTCCTCATCCGAGGGTCCCTTTCTATCTTTATATCTCAGCCACGAACTTTGCATTAGGGACAATGCTTGCACAAAAGAATGAAGAAAATTGAGAGCAAGTTTTTTATTACATTAGTCAAACATTGGTAAGCTATGAAACCCGATACGCTTATGTAGAGAAATTGTGCTTAGCAATGGTTTTTACCACTAAGAAACTTCGACATTATATGCTTAGCCACACAACCTATGTCATAGCTAGAGAAAATCCTCTACATTATATGATGTCTCGCACTTACAATAACACTCGCACCACTAAATGGATAATGCTCCTTACTGAGTTTGATCTTGAGTTCATAAGCCAAAAATCCATTAAAGGTCAGGTTATAGCCGATCAACTCACGGAAGCTCCACTACCTAGTGATCATCCTTTGATTATAGAGCTTCCAGATGATTCGGTATTTTTTGTCACTAAATTAGAAGAAGATGTCATTCCGAAGGAAGACGTTGATATTACCTTATTATTTGATGGTTCTAAGTGCGAGAAAGGTCAAGGTGCTGGAGTTGTCTTTCATACACCACATGGGATACCCATCCCTTTATCATTCAAGCTAGACTTCCCATGCACAAATAACACTATAGAGTATGAAGCCTTAATCTTAGGTCTTCAATCAGCTATAGCTATGGGCATTAAGCGTATTAGGATATTTGGGGATTCTCAACTTGTTTTCAAACAAGTAAACGGAGAATACCAATGCAAAGAACCTACCATCAAGCTCTATCATGAAGTAGCAATGAAATTGCTTTCTAAATTTGAATGGTATGAAATTGATAACTTGCCACGTTCGACTAATAGATTTGTAGATGCAATGGCCTCTCTTGGATCATTGATTCCAAAATACTCCTTAGGAGAGGTACAACCCCTCATAATCTCAACAATCTCTAAATCCGCAATTGTTCGTGCTGATTCTAAGGATGAAAAAGATGTTTGCTTCATCCACTCAAAACCATATGAGTCTTGGTCAAGCCAAATAGTAGCCTTTCTCAAGTTTGGAACACTCCCATCGGATATGTCATGGTCTACCAAATGCATATTCAAGAAAAAACAAGCCCATTTTCTTCTCTTGGGGGACGTGTTGTATAGACGTGGTTATGATGGAATTCTCCTTCATTGTCTTGAGTCTGTTGAGGCACAAAGAGCCATAGCTGAAGCCCATGATGGTACTTGTGGTGGTCATTTTAGTGGGATGGCCATTGCAAAGTGTATTTTATGTATGGGTTATTATTGGTCCACAATGGAACATGATTGTTGCACTTATGTCAAACATTGTAAACAATGTCAAGCACATGCTAATTTAACTCATGTACCATCACAAGCTTTACAACCCATTCAAAGCCTTTGGCCCTTTTCACAATGGGGTCTAGATCTAATTGGTAAAATTTCACCTCCTTCTTTGGGACAACATACATTCATTATCACAACCACTGAATACTTCACAAAGTGGGTTGAGGTAATTCCTCTAACCAATACGATAGGACCTCAAATTGTGGAGTTCATACTTCATCATATCATTTGTCATTTTGGTATTCCCTTGAAAATCATTTCTGATAATGGCAAGTCTTTCAAGAACAAGGATGTTCGAGCACTTTGCGAGAAATACAATATCCAACATAGTTTCTCGACTCCTTATTACCCACAAGCAAATGGACAAGATGAAGCTACCAACAAGACCTTAATTTCTATTCTCAAGAAGCTTGTTAATGAAAATCATAGAGATTGGTATACCAAAATTCCCTTGGTATTATGGGATTATCGAACAAGCATACGCATGCCAACTAGAGCAACACCATTTTCATTGGTCTATGGAGCTGAAGCAATCATACCTCTTGAGCTTGAGATTCCCTCCTTGCAAATTTCTTTGTAGGAATTCATAGATGATGACACCGCTAGACAAGCACATCTTGACCAACTCACTCTTCTTGATGAGAGGTGAGTCAATGCTTTAGAGCACTTACGAGTGTATCAAGACCACCTAAAGCGTGCTTACAACGCCAAAGTCCATCTACATGAATTCCAAGTAGGATATCTTGTCCTTAAAGAGAATCAACAAAACACCAATGCATTACTACATCTTCATGATAAATTCATGGCTAATTGGTTAGGACCATACATTATTATGTAAAGAGTGGGTAATGGTATTTATAGGCTTGCTAGACTAGAGGGAGAGGAAGAACCCAAACCACTTAATGTTATACACTTGAGAGCATTCCATGCATGATTTTATTTATATATATGTATATATACATGGCTAATACACAAAAATATTTGCATAAATTTCATTCACAACATTGCATTTCATTTTCATTCACACTTCACAAAATATTGCATTCACCCACATCTTATATTGCATTGCATATCATACATTGCATTCACATTCACATTTCACATGTCATATTAGGGATCATTTATTAAGTTCAAGGTTTTGAATTGGTCCAAATGAAATCATGTTGCCTTAATCAGGGGCATCCTCATAATATCATACATAAATTCACCTATTTTATTACATCAAGTCAAATTGCCATTTGCATAAACCATACATTCACAAATCCTAGGTGTTTTCGGTCACTCAGCCACTCCTAGTGTTTTAAGAAAACTCCAAAATACATGTCAAGTTCCTTTTAGGACCATTGCACATACACACTAAGAAAATCTTGAGTTTTGGGAATTGACTCCAAAACATTCTTGAACCAAGCACAATTTCACATCTTAAAAACATCTTGTGTCAAATAGGGATAACACCATACTTGGTATGAACCTCGAAGTGAAAAGGGTCATCCTTGCTAGTCCCATCATGCAACATAGTCCATAAGAATAGTGGTTTGCACCACTATCACAGTTGCTTCAAATTCAAAAGATAGAGTAGTAAGGATAGGGTACAATTCTCATCACACTTAGGTTGAGAATCTGATTCCCCAAAGCTCTAAATATTTTACATCACACACCACTGATCATTGGGTTGTAAGGATCATACTACATTTCCAGTTAGATGGTTAGGTAGTCATCCCCAAAATTCAAGAGATCAAAAACACAAATAATGGACTATGGAGTTAGCCTCCACCGGAGCTATAGACGCTTGAATGGCAGTGGAGTACGCTCATGCGTGATGACACGTATCTTTTAAAGAGACCTCTGACCACACATAACTAAAAAAGATGATGAGAAAAAAACCTTTAGGAATAAAATTCATAGAGTAATTTAAATTCAATCCCCACTTTCATTTGATCTAATTTTGAATCTCTAAAAATCTTGGTCATGATATATCGAACTTACATATTAACCCTCTACTTTTAAGAACCATTATATTATGCTCAATCATATCATCCTTGATAATCACTTCTAGTGTAATAATTTTTACCTAGATCATACTTGTTATTTATTTGCTCTTCCACTTATCTTCAACTTAGACCTCCATACTTCTAACTAGGGCATATTAACTTTTCATTGGGGCTTTCAAATATGACTTATCTTCCATACTAGCTAGTGGGGCTCACTCCTAGCTTACACTGCCTCCTGGATGGTACTCCATTTTGGCTCACACTCACTCTTGGATCCCTTTTATCTTACACTCACTCCTAGGTTGCACTCACTCCTATCTCTTCTTTCTCCCAACATTACTTTGCTTTGGTAATTTTAAAAATTGTTGGAGAATATTACATTTTTTTTACATATAAATGTACCCCCATGGTACCTTTATAGTACAAATATAAATATGTAATATATTAGGGTTTGAGTTTATAGTTTAGATGAGAAATTTATTTTCCCCTTTATATAGGTGTCTATGTGTAGGATATACACAATTTTCATGTAAGTGTAATTTTTAGGATATGGACAAGTGTTATGCATGTTAGTGAGAAAGTGTGTGATGAGAGAATGTGCACAAATTTCATGTATGTAAGTGTGTAAATATCTAATGTGAGGATGTGCACGTGTCATATATTAGGAGTATATGTATAAGAGTAAGTATCATGTAGAAGTGTGCAAGTGTCATAGAGTTGAGTGTGCATGTAAGTAGAGAATGAAGAGTCTTGTATACAAGTACCAAGATGAGAAGCCAAAGGATAAGAATATGAAAATTTGCAACTCTCAAATATGTGAGAAGTGAAATAGTCAAGTATTGAAGAGTCACCTTTCCATGTCTATATTATGGAGCTAAAGCTCCATACAATGTAAATGGAAAAATGATCTATAAACGATCACCATAGGAAAAAATTATAATATTGAAGCTTGTATACCAATTTTGAGCAATATTATTGTAAGTATATTTCATGCTTGTACATGAATATTTTGACCATTTATATTCATATTTGATATTATAGTGAATGTTATTATAATTTATATTGGTCAGTATATACTTTGATTGCTCTTATATTTAATTCTACTCTTGATTATTTATATTGGGACCTGATATAATCTGGATTAAAAGCCAAAAATGGTATCAAAGTTGCTACTAAAATCTATCTATTTTTTATAGAGTCATATTTGGAGCTGCTATGAATAGTCTCTATTATTGTTATTATTACCATAGAAGGAATACTTCAATGTGATTGCTACAAATTTTAAATTTAAAAATTAATTGATATCTCATATTTTAAAGGTCTAAAAGAGTATATAGTGAGGGAAAAAATAAAATTCACCCTAATTTGGATGCTAGGGTCTATCCACTTGGTTCAAGGAAAACCAATGAAGATAAGAACTCAACTAAAATAGATTAAGATCCAACTCAAAAGAAAGTTAGACATGAGGGAAAATTCAAAGTCACCCTAATATTGATTTGGATTATCTAGAAAAGAGGAGAATCATATTAGTGGCCAAAATCCACCTAAGAAGATTATTGTTCTTAGGTTTGACCTAAGACACTAGAGATAGAATAGAGAGAATAGAGAAGCATCAGAGCTTCAAGAGAATAGAGAAGCAATATAAGCTTCCCTGAGAATAGAGAAGCAATATAAGCTTACATAAAATAGAGAAGCATCTAAGCTTCTAAAGATAAGAAGAATCTCAAAGAGAGTGCATTAGAGAAGAATAGAACTCAGATAAAATTTTGAGTATAGTAGAAAGAAAAGAATATAAAAAATTCTAATATATATTGAAATTTCATTGAGCAGCTATACTATTCAAGGCAAGAAACATTCAAAGCAAAGTGAAATCAAGATAAAGAGTGAGCATCCTGAAGTGCTTGAATGAACTAGTTGAAGCACATTCAATTCCTATATGCAAAAGATAAACCAACATGGTGAGGAAGGTAAATCATATTGAAGCTGAATGAAGTGGCTAACTAAACTAGAAAGGTTGTAGTGAAGATAATCTGAGAGGTAGTTAAGTACTAAGCATAGTGGTAAAGGGCACCAATGAAACTAGCCAATAGTTACCTAAAGCAAACATGGAATCCAAATCCCATGGTCCAACTAAAATTAAAGCTCATAGTCTAGCTAAGATAGAAGCCATGTTCCAACCAAGGCCTAAGGTAACATTTCATCCAAATTCAAGGGAAGCCAACGTCTATCTAAACCAAAATTTAACCAAGCCAACATTCTAGTAGAGAAATCAAGTTGAGCCAACATCAACCAATAGGAAAACCTAGTCAAGTCGATGTCTACTATTAGAAGTCGATCTAACATCTACTAGCATAAGTGAAGCAACATCTATAGTAGAGAAACCTAGCAAAGCAAAAGTGAAGCTAACATATAAGTGAAGCTATCACCTATCTATGTAGACATCAAATCCAGGAGAAGAAATCTAAAGGAATGAGAATACAAATCACTTCTCAAAGAGGCATCTCAAAAACAACATAATCAAAGGGAAGAATATTTTCTACATAACCTCCTTACCTGCTCATCTTCCATCATAGTAGAAAGTATTAATATTTAACTATAATGCTCAATGCCTACAATATTTATCAATTTTGAAGTATGATTTATGCATTAAAAATATTTTACCAAGTAGAAAATGTAACATTACCTTTATTAGCGAGTGTGAGTGTAGTTAAGAGCAAGTGTGAGCACATTTAGGAGTGAGTGCAATCAAAAGATAACACAATCAAAAGTGAGTGGGAGCATGAATCCTATAAGCAAGTGGGAGCATGAATTGGAGTGTAGCTTAAATTGAGTGTAAGTTGAGAGTGAGTGCAGCTAGAAGCGAGTGCGAGTGTAAGCTGAGAGTGAGTGCAAGTAGAGGTGAGTATGAATGTAAGCTAGGAGTGAATACAACTAGAAGTTAGTGCGAGTGCAAGCTAGGATTAATTGTAGTTGAAAGTATGCTTGGAGTGAGTGTATACAAAAGCAAGTGCGAGCGTGATCTAGGAGTGAGGATGAGGAAATAAGAAAGTAGAAAGTAAAGTGTGATCAAGGAACAAGTGCCACTTCTTGTTCCAGATTTTAGGAGAATTTAAAGGATTCATTTGAATAAAATATAGGTAATATGGAAAGAAATTCATTTTTTAAAGTCCTTACTAAAAGTATGAATGGTCAAGTTGGAAGTTTGGATGCCATAGCTAGCAATAAGAGGAAGAGTGAATCTATGGCAAACCTAGTCTAGGTAGCAGATTCTACACCAAAGTGATTATAAAGGATGAGATGATTGAGCATAATATAGTGATTCTTAAAACCATAGGGTTAATATATAATTTTCATGGATATTGGTCAAGTTATTCTAAGATTCAAAATTGGATTAAGTGGAAGTGGGAATTGAATTAAAATTACTCCATGAATTTTCTTCCAAAATGTTTTTTTCTCATTATTTTATCCAATTCAAAAATAAGGGATAAAATAATGGATGGAGGTCCATAAAGAATAAAATTCTAACGAGGCTATTTCTTGCACTTTTGACTCTTTAGGACAACATAAATATTTAGAAGATAAGTCTTATTTTGAACAATATGAAAAAAATAGAAGATATTGATGAAGATGAGAGTGTTTGCAGGAATGGAAGAAGGAGAGGAAGGCCAACAAAGTAGGAACGAAGAGAAAAATAAACTCAAAAGGATAATGATCTGGGAAGCTAAATAAAAATATCACAGGTGTTAACAAGAATTGGGGATAAGCCCAATAATAAATATAAAAAGTGTTTATGATGACAATGATATCATGGAATATTAGGGGTATGAATAAAAACCCTAAAAAAAGAGTTATTATGGAATTAATATGTTTTTATAATCCTAAGTTTATTTTAATACAAGAAAAAAAATTAAGCAATGATGAATGTAAGGATGCTTTTAAAAATATTTGGAAGACTTTAGCAGTTTATTCTACAAGAGCTTCAAGCGGAATTACAATAATATGGGACACATACAAATGTGATGGACAACTATTAGAAGCAAAAAGTAATTGGATTGCTATATTATTTTGTAGGAAAGAGGAAAAAATCAAAGTTGGGGTTATAAATATATATGCTCCAACTATAGTTACTCCTCATGAAAGATGTTGGAAGGACCTTAGGATATTTTTGTTAAATACAATGATGATTTATTGTGATCTATGGATTCTTGGGGGTAATATTGTTCTATCTCCTCTGGAAAAGAAGGGTGGCATTCCAGGATGGTCTAAATCAATGCAATATTTTGCTTCAATTGTCAATTCAAATGACCTTTGGGATGTTAGTCCTTTAAGATTTCTAAATACATGGGATAATAGATGCATTGAAAAAAACATATAGCAGAAAGAGTAGATAGATTCTTGTTATTTTAATAAATGGTTGCAAATAAAGTATACAATATCATCAAATATTTTATTGCAAGCACGATTAGATCACAAACCCATTCTTTTGACTTGTAATTTTCCTAATAATGGTCATCCAAATCCATTTCACTTCCCGTCTATGTGGTTCCAAGACCCTGATTTTTTCTAGATGGTTATGTTATGGTGGGATGAATCAAAATTTGAAGGATCATATATGTACAGGTTTGTTCAAAAGTTAAAATATTTAAAGGAGCAAATGAAGATATGGAATGCCAAATATTTTAGTGATAGTTTTTAAGAAAAGAAAAAATTGAATCCAAGCTCAAAAATTTACAAGAGATAGTAGAAATTAATGGAATGGATCAAGATTCGTATGTGAAAGAAAAACAATTACTTTATGATTATCATGATGCATTGAAAAAGAAGTGATGTTTGGTTCCGAAAATATAGAGATAAATGGCTCAAGGAAGGAGATAGAAATACAAAATAATTTCATGCTACAACAAAAATAATTTTTTTTGTTCATTATATCAAAAATATTATAACTCCATATGGAATAAATATTGAGGACAAAGAAGATATAAGGAAGGAAGCAATTAATTATTTCAAAAATATTTTTTCATATTCTAGGTAAGATAAGGAGGTAAAAGAAAAACTATGCAAAATATTCCATCAATTATCACTCAAGGACAAAATGAAAGCTTGATGAAGAAGAGATTTATGGAAGAACTCCATGAAGCAATATTCTCTTTCCATCCTAACAAGGCACCTAGTTCTAATGGATTTCATGCAATTTTCTTTTATAATTTTTGGGCTTTATTGAAGAGTGATATGTTAGATGGATTTGAAGAGGCCCAAAAAAGGAAGGCTATAATGCGATCAATGCTACTTTTATTACCTTGGTTCCTAAGAAATGCAACATAAAATATTTTTATAATTTTAGTCCAATAAGCCTTTGTAATATGATTTATAAGATCATTTTAAAAATTATGGCAATTAGGTTGAAGGGCATTCTAGGGTGTCTTATCTCAGAGGAACAAGGTGGATTTATCTAAGGTAAACAAATTATTGATGGTATAATTATTGGACAAGAGACCATACATTATCTTCAATCCATGAAAAATCCAGGTATGTTTTTGAATTTAGATATGAACAAAGCATATGATAGGGTTTATTGGATTTTCTATATGTTATTCTCAGAAATTTTGGCTTTGATTATAGTTGGTGTGAGTTGGCTTTGATTATAAAATTGGTGTGAGTGGATTAAATGTTGTTATAGCACTATAGAATTTTATATTTTGATCAATGGTTCTCCTGCTAGGTACTTCATTGTGTGGAATTCTTCAAGGTGATCCTATTTCTCCTTATCTATTCATTATTATGGTGGAAGCATTAGGGAGAGACTTTTCAAAGGAAAAAATGGAAGGGAAAATCAAGGGTATTCAAGTTGCAAAAAATGATCTCTTTGAATCTCATCTCTAATTTGTTGATGATACTTTTCTTTTGGTCCATCCCTCACTTGGTGAGGTCGTGGAGTTTAAATCAATATTATCATACTATAAGAAGGCTAATGGATAGTTGGTAAATACTTCAAAATTTAGGATTTTTCATTAATATTGCCCTAGATTTACAAGTTACAATGAATATTTTAGGGTTTTAAATTGAAAACTTTTCATCAACCTACTTGGGTATTCCTTTTTCTAATAAAGAAAATAAAAAGAAGCTTTGGATATATTTTTTGGGTAGAATGAAAGCTTGCTTGGCAGGTGGAAAGGTAAGATATTAACCATTGCAGGAAGGCTACAACTCATAAATACTACGTTGCAATCCATTCCTATTTATATGATGTCACTTTAAATACTGCCAATAGGTATTGCATCAGAAATTGATAAAATTCAAAGAGACTAGGTATTGCATCAAAAATTGATAAAATTCAAAGTCTTTCTATGGAAAAGTTGTGAGGAAAAATTAGGTTTCCTTTTTGTAAGTGGAATAGGGTTTGCAAAAAAAAAATATTGGAGGAGCATGCTTGTGAAATTTTAAACTTATGAACTTTGCATTAGGAGCAAAGCTTGTGTGGAGATTATTCAGAGATCAAGGAAAGAATTGGGTAAAAATATTACTTCACAAATATATAGGTTCTCTTGATGCAATAAAATTGTGTAGGAAAATAACTCTACCCAAAGGATTGTCAATATGGAACTTCATATCAAAGAGTTTACAATTAGTAAAGAAACATATTATATGGTCAGTCAATAAGAGGAGTTATGCAAATTTTTGATCTTATGCTTTTTTGAAACCTTATCCTCTTATCTTTGACTCAAAATGGAAACCATTGGCTCAAGAGTGCCTAGCATGTAAAGGTCCAAAGGTCAAATATGATATTATTATGAGCAAAAACTCCAGATCATAGATTTATTTAAGTTACCTAGTTGAAGGAAAGGAACTCAAACAAATTGCAGATGAACTCCAAAAAATGCTTCAAGAGTTTTATTTACCAAGTTTTACACAAAATGATGAGTTGGTTTGAAATTTATCAAAGGATGGTGAATACTCGATCAAGTTGGGATATGAGGATTTAGAACAATTAAAATTTCCTTCTCCCAAATATTTTCCTTGGAAGAATTTTTGGTCATTAGAGGTTCTCCCTAAGGCCTCAACATTTCTTTGGTTAGTACTTAAAAATAAGATTCTTACGGGAGAGTCTATAGTATTATGGACCCTTCAGATTTGTCTTGTGTGTGAAGGATTTAGAAATTTTAGACCATTTACTTCTTCATTATCTATTTTCTCACACCATTTAAGGTTATTTTAAAAAAAATATGAAATTATATTGGGTAGCTCCATAAACATTGAAAGAGTTGATAAAATGTTGGATAAATTATTTCAAATCTAAAGCATTATTTGTTGGAATTTATGGCCCAACCATGAATTCATATTTCATTGAAATTTATGGCTTGAAAGGAACATCCATTTTTTTAAAAATAAATATCAAAACTATGCCCAAATTTGAAACCGTATTAGTGTCTCTCTTATAGAATGTCTACAAATATGGTGCTCATCATGGAAAGTCTCATTTGTAGAAAAAGAGGTACAAATAACTTGGCTATAAGATTTGACCATACATGGAAGGGTCATCTACAACAATAGAATTAAAATAAAGGATCTACTTTAATCTATGGTAAAATGAAAATATCCAAAAATTGGGTTTATCAAAATTAATTTTGATGGTGCTTCTAAAGGAAATCCAGGAAAAGCTGGTGGAGGTGGTGTTTTTAGAAATAGTGAAAGCAAAATTCTCCTCACTTATTAGTAATTATATGGAACTTCAACTAACAACTATGCAAAGGCTAGGGCACTTCTTACAGGGATTAAAATTACAGAAAAAAAAGGATGAAAATATATTTCAATTGAGGGGGACTCACAAATTCTCATCAATGCTATTAACAAAAATAGATGTGGAGATTGGAAAAATATATATTATTATTGTTGATGTTTGTCATATATTACTAAAAGTAATCTCCTGGTAGTGTGAGCATATTTATAGAGAAGAAAATAAAGTAGCAAATAAATTAGCAAATTATGGTGTTGATCTTCATCTCGATGATATTCAAATTTTAGAAGGCAACTGGCCAAGGGAGATTTTATGTCTTAATCAAAATTATGTCAAGGGGTTGGTTGTGGAAACATAGCACTTCAAGGAAGTTTAAGAATATATTTAAGAGAAAAAATAAATGAAAAAACTATGATAAAAAACTATGTTGCAGCAAATGTAGTATTTTGGTTTCTTGATGGGAGTGGCCCCCAATAGAAGCCACATATAACCTATTAAAGGAAAACATGGAGTCATTCATCTTTGAAAGTTGTCTAAGGTAGAATCTAGGTATCGAATATAGTAACCTAGTAACCAAAGCATAACAAATTATCCTAAAAAATGATTATCAACAATCAATAGTACCTATGTTTTTCTTTGCAAAGAAGCAACTATGAAGAGAGTGTATGTTAATAGGAGAAAAAATCTTTTAGGAGGAATCAAGAATGTGGAAGAACAACATTAGTTACATTATGTGCAATAATAGTTGATATAAAGATTACCATTCAGAGGTAACAAGACTACTTGTAGCTAAGTAGAACCGTTATTTAAAACTTCATTGCCAATTGATTAATATAGAAAAGGCTTTAATTACCGTGTAATTCAAGTCATAGATATTTTAACACAAGCATTCCATAAAGAGAAAGATATTCATTGTGCTCATGATATTCTTAGAAAGATATATTATCATTGCTCCAATGAGTTTAAGAGGAGAAGGTAATTTCGTTGTTATTCTTTGTCTTTTGAAAATGATTTTTTTTTGTTTTTTTTTCATATGTATTGAATCAAATATGTCATATATTCCATACTAACTCTTGGATTTTTTTTTTTTTAACATAGAACGTATACTATTACACACTTTTTACCTCTTAAAAAGAAGCCAAAGTCCTAACCACGAAGTTGTCTCCACCAGAACAAATTTGTCAATTTTTGTGTATTAACATTAAATGGATTAAGCCAACAACCATATCATCATTAACATAGCTCCACAATAACCATTCATCCTTAATATGGCTTAACCTTAGCCATTTCAACATTTACATGGCTTAAAACAATAGCCATATCATCATTAACATGGATCCACAATAGCCATTCATCATTAACATGGCTTAACCTTAGCCATTTCAACATTTACATGGCTTAAACCAACAACCATCTCATCATTAACATGGCTTAACCAATAGCCATTTCATCATTAATATGGCTTAAACTTAGCCATTTCATCATTAACATGGCTTGACTAACAACTGTTTCATCAAATTCCAATTTCAAAAATCCCCAAAGGCACTTAAGCCCTTTGGTCACATATCATTCCAATTTCAAAAAGCCCCAAAGGCACTTAAGCCCTTTGGTCACATATCATTCCAATTTCAAAAAGCCCCAAAGGCACTTAAGCCCTTTGGTCACATATCATTCCAATTTCAAAAAGCCCCAAAGGCCTTAACCCCTTTGTTCACATTCAATTTCAAAAAGCTCCAAATGTCTTCATTTCTTTGGTCACATTTAAAAAATAAAACAAAAAAAAAGCCCCAAAGGGTCTTAACCTCTTTAGTCACATTCAATTTCAAAAAGCTCCAGAGGCACTTAAGCCCTTTGGTCATAAGCATCCCAAGCTAGGGGGAATAGAAAAACCCGAGCCAATGAACATCATGCACTTGAAAGCGTTCCATGCTTAATGTGATTACTATATATGTATATATATACATGGCTAATAAAAAAAATAAACAAAAACAAATCATTCA
Organism: Wollemia nobilis; assembly: GCA_028583015.1. NCBI lineage: Eukaryota > Viridiplantae > Streptophyta > Pinopsida > Araucariales > Araucariaceae > Wollemia > Wollemia nobilis. The sequence goes on from JAQPPZ010016599.1 coordinate 2,919,811, forward strand.
CATCAGCATATTTCCATGGCATACATCTTGCATTTTCATATAGGCATTTTTGCATGTATTTATTGCATTCATATATATTACACAAAAAAATAAAATAGTTTGCATCCATTCCACATGCATTTCACTACATTTTGCACTCTGCTACATTCATTCACTTCACAAATTGCATTTATCCCATCCCATGTTCAATGATATGGCATAGTAATGATGATATGGCCATAAAAAAAAGTCAAGTTATAACAATTGGGGGTACCTAGTTTAAAGCAATCATGCGACTTTCACAAAAGACATAAGCCAAAAAAACCATATGTCAAAATCACAAAGCCTAGATTTTCAATCACTCAGCCTTTACTAGTGTAGCAAGCAACCTCCAAATGGATGTCCGATTTTCTTTAGGACCAAAAACACACTTTACACACTAAGAAAGTCTTGAGCATTGCCGATTGATTCCGAATATAATCCTGAATCAACCATACTTCCTCACATCTTAAGAAAATTTTGTGTTAAGGAGGGTTAGTACCATACTTGGGTAGCACCTTGAGGCAAAAAGGAGATATCCCTCGCTTGTCCCATCATGAAACATAGTCCAAAAATAGTGGTTTTCACCACTACCACAATTGTTCTCCAAATATAAATATAAAACATAGAGTAGTAAGGATAGGGTCAACATTCTCATCACACTTCGGTTGAGAATCCGATTCCCCAAATATCTATAAAAAATTAACAAATTAAATCCAAAACATCCTTGATCCCTAAAGTTGTAAGGATCATACATGTCCCTGAGAAGTATGGGTAGTCATCCCCAAGACCTGAAATATCAGTCCCATTGGACTATGGAGTGAATATCCATCGGGACTATAGACACCTAACTAGTAAGCTTATGTGAGATGAGATGTCTCTCTCGCAAAAAGAGAGACCTTCGACCGCACATAAGGACAGTCTAGCCTCTGGGTTATCTCCATAATAGGTCATGCCTAATTTACTCATAATGGGTTAATGAACTTCACATGCACACACATTGGTTCTTGATTGGATAGGGTCATTGTCACGCTCAAGATTTGGTACATGAACCTCACTTGCACACACATTGGTCCTAAAGAAAGTTAGACAACCTTAGTGAGTTTGGTTGAAGACACTAGTATGTTTGAGTCTTTGAAAATATTTCAGTCTTCCATATCAACATCCATATCTTCTTCCATGTCAACAACCATATCTCCATCGTAAGTAAAGTTGCATAACACAACCAAATTCGGTACCCCCGATTGCCAAACAATGGACAACAAAAATGGCCAATAATATTTTTGAACTATAAAATATCATTCAAACACCATGCATTCCTCTCATATAGTTTATATTCATTATACATTTACTTGCATTAATCATCCATAACACATCATATAGCTTGCATGAATCATCCATATAAACATTATGCATATACATCATTATTAGCTTGCATTAATCATCCATAAAACATTCCATTAATTTTTTTTTATAAAACATTCATAAAACAGGTATTGCATTCACATAAAAATACAAAACAAAAGTAAAATACATGTATGTATATATATCAAACTCACATATGCAAAGATCGCTAGAAATTTCAAACATCATCATAGCTAGGGGGTGCTCAAGGTTTCACACCTTTCCCCCAATCAAGAAAACATCATCACAACTTGGGGGTGTTCAAGGTTTCACACGTTTCCTAAATCACACAAACAATATCACAAATCAAGGGTGCTCAAGGTTTCACACCTTTCCCCCAATCAAGAAAACATCAGCACAACTTGGAGGTGTTCAAGGTTTCACACCTTTCCCCTAATCAAACATCATCACAAATAGGGGGTGCTCAAGGTTTCACACCTTTCCCCCAATCAAACAAACATCGACACAACTTGGGGGTGTTCAAGGTTTCACACCTTTCCCCTAATCAAACATCATCACAACTAGGGGTGCTCAAGGTTTCACACCTTTCCCCCAATAAAACAAACATCAGCACAAATTGGGGGTGTTCAAGGTTTCACACATTTACCCTAATCAAAAATCAGTACAACTTGGGGGTGTTCAAGGTTTCATACCTTTCCCATAATAAAACATCATCATAACTAGGGGTGATCAAGGTTTCACACCTTTCCCCCAATCAAGCAAACAAGATCACAAATCGAGGGTGCTCAAGGTTTCACACCTTTCCCCATTCAAACAAACATCAGCACAACTTGGGGGTGTTCAAGGTTTCACACCTTTCCCCTAATCAAACATCATAATAACTAGGGGGTTCTCAAGGTTTCACACCTTTCCCCCAATCAAGTAAACAGGATCACAAATGGAGGATGCTCAAGTTTTCACACTTTTCCCCTAATCAAACAAACATCAACACAAATTGGGGGTGTTCAAGGTTTCACACCTTTACCCTAATAAAACATCATCATAACTAGGGGGTACTCAAGGTTTCACACCTTTCCCTCAATCATGCAAACATCAACACAACTTGAGGGTGTTCAAGGTTTCACACCTTCCCCACCAATGTAATAAACAATTCAATCATGCAATCACATCACATCATCAACAAGTCAATCATTCAATCACATCGCATCATCAACAAGTCAATTTCTAGGTTCAAAATATTGTGTGCTTTTGTTAAAGGTTGCGCCCTTTGCCCTGCAAATCACATCATCAAGTCAATTGCCAAGTTCAAAATATTGCATTCTTTTGTCAAAGGTTGCACCCTTTACCTTGCATTCAAATCATCCACATCACTTACTAGGTTTAAAAGATTGCGTTCTTTGTCAAAGGTTGTGCCCTTTTCCTTGCATTCACATCATCTTAATAGCAAATCCCTTCATATGTTAGGGAAAAAACATATAACATATAACATTTACATTTAACATCATATATTCATTTATCATTATGCAACATTCATAAGTGAACCTTGTATTTAGTTGTTTATCCTAGAAAAATGGCGGTTGCAGTGACTGGTTATCAATGCAATCTGGTAGGATGGATAGATTACCATAAGGAGACTTACATCATCAAAAATCCCTTTATCTGTTAAGGGCAAAGAATAGACATAATCATTTCATTTTTCATCATCAAAAACCCCTTTATCTGATAAGGGCAAAGAACAGACATAAATCATCTTATTTTCATCATCAAAATGTTGGAATATGTAATGCAACATTGTGTAAATTATTCTTAGACTAAAATATAAAGTCTAAAGAATAATATTTGAATTAGAAAATAATTCTATTTTATGTAAAAATATTCCCACCCAATTAATAAATAAAATAAGGGTGCTAGGAATATTTAATTTGTGGAAAAAAGTTATTTCCCCTTTTCTAGCAAATATTAAAAAGTAACCAATCACTTTTTAATATTTGATAGATGCCACTTGTCACACATCTCAAGATAATATTGTGATAATATTTTTCACACATCTCAAGATAAGATTGTGATAAGATTAGGGCAATTTTAGGGTTGTAGTAGAAAAGATTCTCTTTAAATAAGGGTGTTGTCTACTACATCTTGTCATATCATGTTGATGCATATTGTTGCATAACATTTAAGCATTCTTGTATTGTTGAATCATTGAGTAATATAGTGAGCTTCATAGTGGATGTTTCCCTTCTTCATTTGAAGTAGGGTTTTACCACTTAATATTGGTGTTGTGGGTTTTCCTCTTTTGTGTGTGATTGATATTGTGGAACATTCTTCGATCTTGGGGAGACTTTGCTTGTCTCACACAAAAATCCTTTTATCTGTTAGGGCAAAAATAGATACATTCATCATGTTTACACATTTCAAAAACCCCTTCATATGCTAGGGCAAAAAATTATACACTTATCACATATTACAAATTGTAAAAATTCCTTCATCTATTGGGGCAAAAAAAGATAACATTTACATTTAACATCATCTATTCATTTATCATTATGCAACATTCATAAGTGAACCTTGTATTTAGTGGTTTATCCTAGAAACCTGGCGGTTGCAGCAACTGGTTATTCATGCAATCCGGTAGGATGGATAGATTACCATAAGGATACTTACATCATCAAAAACCCCTTTATTTGTTAAGGGTAATGAACAAAAACAAATAAAATCATTTTCAAAAACCCCTTTATCTATTAAGGGCAAAGAACAGACACAAACCATTTTATTTCTATATTTCAAACACCCCTTCATCTGTTAGGGAAACAATAGATACGCTCATCACATTTTCAAAATTGTAACAATCCCTTCATCTGTTGGGGCAAAAAAATAGATCACATTTTATCACATTTTCACATTTCAAAAATCCCTTCATCTGTTGGGACAAAAACAAATCATATTTACATTTAACATCATCAATTCATAAGTGAACTCTACATTGAAATAAATCATCGCATTTCTTCATCCAAAATGCTTCCATCACCATCTTTCATCTATTATTATCAATCATAAAATTTATCAAGTTCAAGTAGCATACAAGTGAACCTCGTATCTAGTGGGTTATTCTACAAACTCGGCGATTGCAGCGATAGGAATCCATGCAATTCGATAAGATGAATAGCTTACTATAAGGAAAATTGCCCATGATCATCATCAATTATCTCATTGTCCAAGATCACAATCACATTTGGTGCTTCACATTTTACAGTGAAACCTTGCCAAGAACAAATTGCTCAAAAGTAGTCATTGATGTCCTTTTCCATGGGGCAAGAAAACATGGATAATTAATATCACAATCACTCATTCATATGACTATAGTCACAAGATAGGTAAGCCTGCTAGGTTGATTGGTTCCATTGTGGAATTAGGCGAAGAGTTTTCCACAGTCACTATCCGGCCCCTACGTTGACTCAGTCATCCTGCATCTTCATAACCTGCATACTCAATGACGCCAGAAGACACATTTTTCAAAAGCATCAAATCATCCCAAAATTTGGGGCAACCAAATTTATTTTTGATCCTCCCCCAATGGGATACATATTACATGATCATGACATCTACTCTTGACAAAAACCCCCATTGGGGCAAAAATGGTATCACATCATTCATCACATGTTACATCATCCATATCATCTACAAGCAGCATGGTATTATACACCAACCCCCTTTATTTTCACCGTTGGGGCAAAAACGATATCACATTTGACATCATCATTTATCCACGAACATCATGGTACTTTACACCAACCCCTTTCCATCGTTGGGGCAAAACGGTGTCACATTTTACATCATTCATATCATCCATATCATTTTACATCATTCATATCGTCTATAATCACATTGTATTTCACATCATTCATTCATCATTTACACATATTCACCACATCTTTCATCACTTGCACAATTTCATTTTCAATTGGCTCATGAAAATTTTCTCATTTGCCAATTAAGGGGGTAATCTATGCAAAATTCTAAAATTCTTTATTCTTTTGCCTTCAAATCTAGTGCTCAAATTCCAACAAGAGAAGTTGCTTCTGTACCCGTAACCTAGGCAGGTGTCTCATATTTTTGCACCATATTGTGTTTTACGTAACATGGTACAAAAAGGGGCATCTGTAGACACCAAATTACAGCCATTAATCCTCCATCCTAACCATCCCACCACCCACTTGTCCACCATACACCTTTCCCGCCATCCATTTAGCCACTTTTAGCCCTTCTTGCCTTCAAAAGGCCCACTTTAGCCCTTTCCCACCATTTCCTAACCCAATTGGGCTTATTTTAATATTATTTTATATTTAATATAATATTTTATATTATATTATAATATATTTATTATAAAATATGTATTTATAAACCCAATTAACCATAGTCGTCCGATCTAATCTAATATCCACCGTCCATCTTCATTAATCCATGCCACATCTAAAGTGTAATCTCAACCTTAGGATATGATTTAATCTTAGCCACATGATTAAAAGTGTAAGGCTAAAACCCTAAGTAAACCCTAAGCTAGATTATAAATAAGAGCATTCATAATGCTCAACCTCGGGAATGCACTAGAATACTTTATGCCCTAGAGAGACCATTGAAGAGATCCTTGTGAAGCAGAAGGTTGTAGAGCTCTAAAGATTTCCATTTTCAAATCCCCTCATGAGAGCTGATCCAAACCCTAGCTTGTCGTAGGTCTCCCTCCATTCTAGTTATTTCTCCATCCCTCACTCACTACCACCATCACCACGCTGCTGTCCTAAAAATGCCATTCTAAATCTGCCATGTCACATCTACTGCTGCTATCAGGGCATCATAACAATGATCTATATCATCAAATACAACAAGGTAAATCTTTGATCTATGTTTTTATTGCATAATCTGTAAGTTCTATATGTTATTCTATTATTATGCAGTTAGGGTTTTATTAACATTGGAGGGTCTCACTCTATGGAGCCCTCATAGGTGTTACTAATATTTTTTTCTGTTTGTGTGCATGTAATATTTATAGGTTTCATTTACTATTGGACAACTGCTGAAGCTGGAGTGGTCCGGAATTGGATACCTAGAAGCCCACTCACATTGTTGGGAGCGGAACACATTCTGAAGACACTGATTTTTGTATAGCTAGGGTTTCGGAGAACCCTAGCAAATCTGTAATTTATTGTATCAAATTAACTCGGTTAAGGCAGATCAATTGTAATAGAGAGTTTTTTAGCTTCCCCCCATTTATTGAAATATATTTCATTTTGTGCAATTATCTTGTCTATTTGAGTTAGTTCTATTTCTTTATTGCATAGTGTCGTGTTTTTAGCTTCACATTTTTTGTTAAAGTTATATGACCATATGTGTGCCATATGTATAGGAAGGCCAAATTTTGTTTTAAAGATTGTCATTAAAAGCAACTAATAATTTTTTTGTTCATGCAACATGCCCATAAAAAATGCATAATGTTGAATTGTAATGATTGAGATTTTATTTTTACTAATAAAAATTATTATAGTAAAAATTTTAAAAATATATATTATAATGTTTGTTAAGAAAATAAATTTTTTATTACATAGATTTGGTTACAACCACTTTTTTAGTAATTAACAAATGCAGGGTTCAAACCACACGGACTACTTCCAAAAAACCTATTAGTCTCGTTCTTGTTGACCTGACGTGAGATGGGGACCACCAGTCTTGGGGTTCATATCGTCATAGGTCTGGCACACACTTAAAGGATTCAAAGCAAACTACTACCTTTGCAAAGGGTTGGCTTCCCCCAATGTTTGAACCTAGATCTAAAAATTATGGTTAGTGTGATATATCCTTATGACCGACACATAGGATTGAGCAATCCCCTCCTAACCATGACCCCTCGTAAGGTCGAGAGCTACACTTGTCAATTGAAAAATAATACACAACCATTTGAGTATCAACAAGGTGAGCACAACATAAACCCAAACATGACCCCTCGTAAGATCGAGAGCTACACTTGTCAATTGAAAAATAATACACATCCATTTGAGTATCAACAAGGTGAGCACAACAGAAATAGAGCCTTATCAGCCTCTACCAACACATAGGAAATTTCCAATGGCACCTTGTATCTACAGGGTGGACACAGGGAGAATGGAACCTGGGTTGGCCTCTACCAGCACCCAATACTTTCACCAACTATGCTACAAAAGTAGATGTTAAGAAAACAAATATTACAATAAATAAATTTGAGTTTTATAAATTTATATTATAATAAAATATAATACATAAACAAAATAATATATAATTTATATACTTAAATAAATAAATAGTCAAATAACATTAGCTCAACCAGTTAAGTTCTTCAAGCTTTAAGGAGTCCAATGTTTGAATTTGGCCAAGTTATATATGCATAATTACCTAGATGTTGAAATTTCAATGTAGTCATTCAATAGTATAGGTGGAATAATGTAGTCATTCAGTAGTATATGTGGGATTTTTTTTTTGTTAGTGTGAGAAACCCTTACGACCAGCGCACAGGGCTAAGTAGGTTCCCCCCAACCATGACCCTCCTAAAGCCGAGAGCTATGATTATCAATAGAGAATTTAACACACAGTCACCACACACCCACCCTCTCACACACTTGCCCACATCACGGTTTGAACCTTGGACCTCCCAAAGAAGAACCAAAGTTCAAACCATTGCGTTGTCCCCCTAGGACCAAACCTTAAATAGAGAAATTGTTCCCAGTATCCCCTGGGGCTAGGACTTTTTTGTTTCACAGGGCCTGTCCCATCCAGGTATATCCCTTAGGCTAGCCGAGGATTTCTTTTGGTATTTGATGCAGGCCATCAAGTTTGAACCCTGGACCTCCTTCAGAGGATTGAGGGAACTTTCCAGTAATATATCTGGTGCGGTAATAGGTGGGATCTATTTGAATCCCATATAGCCTATAAAAAAATTAATAAATAAATAAGAATTATAAAATTTAATATTTATAATAAATATTTAAAATATAACTTATTATTATTATTATAATATATATATGATATTACTTAAATTAATAAATAAAATCTTTAAAATTATAAAATAAATATACCTATTATAGTATAATATATTTCATAATTTATTGTAATCATTAAACCAATATTATAATATTTAAAAAAACATATACACAACTTAATTATTATCTAAAAATAATATTTTTTATTTTTAAATAAAATATAATAATTATTGTGAACCAATTTTTTATTTTAAACAATTTAAATTACATCAATATTTTGGATGCTCCAAAACCTACTAGACAACACATAAATTAAGATAAGGTGTTAGTCAACATATAATACTAGTTGGAATCTTTAAAAGGTGTGTAGTCCACCTCACATTGATTCTCTTCATCACACATTTATTGTAAGAGTGGGTAAGAGTTATAATGATAGCCAAGCCTAGAAATTGAAATTTACTTCTTCACATGATAACCAACTATCTTTAAGGTCGGTCTTTAGATTTTCATCTGGAGGGCCCCTTTAGATGGCAATACCCTCTTTGGATAGAACTTCTATTTTTATCCTCATGACATCTATTTCTTGATAAAATTGTTGCTCTCATTGGTAGGGTTTTGTGATCTCACCCTATTTTGGAAAAATTATCTAATTATAGAGTTCACCCCTATATTTGTGTGAAAATGAACATATTCCAACCATTGCCCCCTCCATTGGCCTAAATGGGCTAGGTTTCCATGTTAATCAACCTCTCATCTACCTAAAATTACCCAATGCCTATTTTTATTATAGAGAAGTCAGATGCTTTTTTTTGGAGAGGTTGAAAAGTTGGGGGTATATCGAGGGCCACCCTCCCCATGAATTGAACTTGAGTATCCACTAGGAAAACCCAATGCCTTTTATCATTGTGGTGTCCTTGTGGGTATGAGAATTTAGATACTTGGCCAAGAATTTCCCCAAAAAATAGCAAAAAATAAACAAATGGAAGCCACTGCTCAAAATAGCTAAAAACATTTCTGCTAATGGCTCTCATTTAAAATTCATTGCTTAGAATTTAACTAAAAAAATTCCTTTCAATGGTTCTCAACATACCCCAACTCTCGTAAACCCTTCTCCACTTCCTTCGTCCATACCCCCTAATAAACCCCTTGCCTCTTCTACATCTCATACTAAATCCTTGAATATTCCAACTAATCCCCAAGCCCAAGTAGATTTAGTTATGGGCCTTGAGTTAGCTCTCTTTCATTCATCGATACCCATAAAAGATAGTCCTATGATAGATGGGTGGAGAATGGTAGGTTAGCCAGTGATTTTTGGTCCCCCAAAAATCACTCCTAGCTAGAGAAAAAAAACTTTATCAAATATCTTGATAGATCCTTCTCTCAAGTTGCCCAAAATATGGTTCTAGTTCAACATACATATTTGGAAAATACATAGTTGTTTCCCTTCAATGAAAATAAATTCTAATCTCGAATGCATGAAGTTGAGCAGCCTCCAATTCACCCCTCATGAATTCAAATCTTCTATCTTGGAATGTTAGGTTTCTCTCCCTCGTTTATTGTAAATTTCAAGTTGGAAAGGTTGCATTATAGAATCATATTTCTATTATTTTTCTTCAAGAATTCAAATTCACTGGTTAGATTTTCTCCCATTGTATGGAAGTTATTGATCAAGGATATGCATTTGCCTTTACTACATCTCATATCAATGGTAAAGAAGGTGTTGCCCTTTTCATATCTAGGTCTCTTTGTGCTGTTATGAACCATGGTGAATATCTTACTAACCACTATGTTTGGATTAGATTGGCTCTCAAATCTCAGGTTATTGGAATTTTTTCTATCTATGCTCCCAATAACCCTTTTATTTATATATCCCTCTAAGAATACTTAGTTGTTTCTCTCACTTTCTTGTGGAATGGATCGTAGAAGATGACTTTAATATGATTGAAAATCCTAGTGACAAAAGTTGTGTTGGTAGCAAACCCTTTCAACAGTTGAATTTGGTAGCAAGTTCTTTTGTTGCAATAATTTAGGTGTGCTTGCCCCTCTCTTTGGTAAAGACCCATCTCAAAGAGATAATTGGTTTATGTAACTATCATCAAGATTTTGCTAGGAAGCTTGTTCATCTGGGCAAACTTTATTTTAGTAATTATGTTTTGGATAAATTCTCCATCCATGAGTAATTTCACATCCGTTCTCACAACTATTTTTTATCACCTTCCTATTTTATCTTCTATTTGAACTTCCTCTATATCCCTTGATTCCATGTATTCAAATAAAATGTTGCCCACCTTGATAGCCCTACATGTTGCCACCTCATAGAGCTTGTTTGGAATAAATTTTCCAAATCAACTAATAATATTGGTTTGACTAAATATTTTGAAATAATTATTTCCAATATTGTTTCTTACCTTAGATTTTTTGGGTGCTCTATTGCTATAAGAAAGAATATTCAAGATAGACACCTTCATAAAGAGATCTCTTATCTCCATTCCATGCTTACAAAAAAACCCACTAATATTTTTATTCAATTTAATCTAGCTAATGCTAAAAATTAAGGGAGATTTTATGAGTCATATTATTCTAGAGAGGCATATATTAGATCTCACCTCAATTGGATATACTAGGGTGACAAGGGAACTAAAATTTTTTTTAACTACCTCAAGCATAAGAATATTTCAAAAAGGATTACTAAGTTGGAGGACCATCCATTTTTTATTTCAATGAGATCATGTATCTTTTTGCAACCCACTTCTTTTAGATTTTTATAATAGATCCAAGGGATAACATCCATCTTAAGTTAATGGATTATGTGTAGGAACTATTTCTCTCCCTAGTAAACCCCATTATTAGAGATCAACTCAAATGTTCTCTTTCCATGAATGATCTACATAATGCTATTTTTCTATGAAAAATCACAAAGCTCCTAGTTTGGGTAGTCTTCTAATGGAGTTTATTTAAAAATGGGCATATCCTTTACTCATATTTTCATCATCATGTATACCTAAAACCTCTTCAAGAAAATTTCCTCAAATCCTATATCAACGTAGGGTTAATTAAACTTATTTTTAAAGGAACGACTTGTAATTAAATCTCCAATTAGAGACTTATTACCCTCAATTTTTTATAATGATCATAGCTAAAGTTATAGCTCTAAAAAATAAAATTATTACACAAGATATTATTTTCTAAGAACAATTTGGTTTTATTAAAAGTCATTAATATCTTAGATAATATTATGATGGCCTAGGAAATAATGCAATGGACTATTGAATCCAATCAATATGTCATCAGAATTGATAAAGCATATGACAGAATCAAATGAGATTTTATTCTCCATATGTTTCTTGTCTTGGTTTTGGTCCAAAATTTTATAATCAAATTGGTATGCTATTTGGTGATGTTTTAGTTTGTGTTCAAGTTAATGGAGCTCTATCCCCCTCCTTCCCTCTATAATGATCTATCAATCAGGGTTTCCCTCTTGATCCTTTTTTATATATGTTTTGGATGTCGATGCTTTTGGTTATCTTCTTCACAAGGCTAAATCTAATAGCCTCATTTAGGATATTAAGCTTCCTAGGGATAAATGTGCTCTTAGCTCACATTTTGCTAATGATTCCCTTATTTTTATTCAAAATACCTAGGAGGTGGAAATGGTTAAAGAGATTGTACAATTTTTTTTGATGTCTCTGGTTCTCATATCAACCACTCTTAAATAGAAGTCTTCTATACTTATTTCAATACTAGTGAATGCAACTCCTCAAATTAGTGGAATATTATCCTCATGGAACAATTATTCGATACTTGGGAATCCTCTTTGGGAGTAATATTTGTCCTAAATATATGTGATACTGGGTTATGAAAATAATTCAAAATAAATTTAGTGCATGGTCGACTCAATGTATCTCCTTAGAAAGAAGAATTCAAGTTGCAAATAAAGTTATGACAACCTCTCATGTATACTACTCTTGCAAAATGGCCTCCTAGGAAGTCTATAACAAATTTACTCAGGTCATTCAAAATATTTTATGGACCAAATGGGATGGGGAGGTAGGAATTTTATCCATCTTGTATAAATTTTGTACTCAACCAAATGCTTCAAGAGGTCTGGATATTATTGATCCTCTTACCTAGAGCAAATTTTTATTGTGAAACAGGCTGATGGAGCCATCATTGGAGATGGAAATTGGAAACACTTATTTTGGTATATCATCTACCAAGATAATCACAAAGGTAAATGGAAATAAATCCCATGGTAGGATAAGGTCCTTAATGCACCATACTTTATGGTTAAAGGATCCATTTCTCTCACATATAACTGGACAGCTTGGCAATCAATTTATCATTATTGGCTTGAAAGTTTGAATCCTTAAGTCATGGTCTAAGCATCGATCTAAATGTTATTTGGTGGAATAACCTTATCTTTCATAATGATAAACCCTTAGCTTTGTACAGTGCTCTTCAAGGACTAGCATTTTTTAATAAAGGTATAAACAGAATAAGAGCTATTTGAGATCCAAATAATTGCTCAATATTTATCTAAAATCATATCCACAATATTTCTCCCTTCCCTCTTCATTCAAAGAGTATTATGTATCTATTATAGATTATGTTGCATGTGAGGTCTTATAAAGTTAGGAATATTACCTACAATATATGTACTAACTAGAGATGGCTTAATGACCATATAATCCCTTCCATTAAATCTAGTTGGATCTACAAAAACTTATTTCCTTTATCACTGGAATTTAAGCTCAATGTCAACTGACAAGTTAAATTTACCAATGCCTAGTAGCAGTATCTCGCTACTCAAATTTGGAAAGTTCCTATTGAATCCAAAACTTAACTTCTTGGATTAGGGATTCTTCATAAAAAAATTTCAACTTCTATAATTTTGGCTCTAGTTTTACATATTCTCCTTTAATAAAAATGTTGTAATGTTTCAAAAACTCTTATTCACTTGGTTTGGTTTTGTGATATGGTTAAATATCTTTTGGATGTCTTTTATACTTTTTTATTCACCTCCTTCACTAGATCTTAGAAGCTTTTTCTACTTGGTTTTTCTCAGTAGGATCATTGCCCTAAACTCCAAGATGTTTGTAGACTCATTCTTATCAAGCATATTTGGAAGTTTAGATACAAAAGGGTGTTTACCAATTCCTCTCCTCCATGGGGTATAGTTTTAGGAGACTTAACATTTGATATTTTGTTAAATTTGGGACACATTCCTTCCTATGTTCATGGACCTTTCAACACACTAGGAGATGTTATTGATAGGCTTCATTAGCTTTTTCACATGATCCAGGATCTTCAAAAATTCTAGCAAAAAATAAAAATAAGATAGTAAACAATGATGAACTAGTTTAGGAACTTATTACTTCTATTTCTTCCTTGAAGATTTCAAAATATATAATAGATAACATGAATAGAACTTTACCACATGACAGGATCTCCTACAAATGAGTGATAATGTTTGGTGTATTACAAAAGGATATAGCTATAGTGTCTTTATTGCTATTAGATTATATTATTATATGTACTAAATTATGGATGCTTTACTCCTTATCTACATTTTTTTGTTCATGGACGATGCTAGCACCATATTATTGTAATGTTTTGGTTGATGACATAATATAATCTTAGCTTTTACTCAAAAAAAATTGAAAAGAATTAGTTGAGTTTGAAAATGCCTTTCATATTACTTTTTCTAAGAGATGATATATTAGAAAATATAATTTATAATTAGGCACCTTACTATCCTCTTTTTTTTAGTAAAATCCAGATTATATTATGTCATCAACCATAATATTACAATAATATGGTGCTAGAACTATCCACCAACAAAAAAACAAAATGGGGTGGATAAGGAGTAAAGCATCCATAACTGAGTACACATAAGAATAAAAACTAATAGCAATAAAGAGACTATAGTTGTATCCTATTGCAATACACCAAATATCATCACTCATCCATGGAAGATATTTTCATTTGGTGAAGTTCTAGGTATGTCCTCCATTATATATTTTGAAGTCTTCAAGGAAGAAATAGAAGTAATGAGTTCCTAAACTGGTTCATCATTATTTATTGCCTTCTTTTTTGTTTCCTACTAGACCTTCTAAAGATCTAGAATCATGTAAAAAAGTTGATAAAGCCTATCAATAACATCTAGTGTGTTGGAATCTCCATAAGCATGGGAATGAATGCATCCCAAATGTAATGAAAGATCAAAGATCAATTCTATTGAATCTATACCTCATGGAGAAGAAAAATTTGTAAACACCTTTCTACATCTAAAATTCCAAATATACTTCAAAATAATGAGTCTATAAACATCCCAGAGTTTAGGGCAACGATCCTGCTAAGAAAACCAAGCAGAAAAAACTTCCAAGATCTAGTGGAGGGGAATAAAAAGGTGAGGACATCCCAAAATTCTTTAGCCATGTCACAAAATCAAAACTGAATAAGATATTTTGAAGCATTAAAAAATTTGCATTGAGAGGAAATATGTAAAATCAAAGTTATACTTTCAAAAGTTAGAATTTTTTTATGCAAAACCCGTCATACAAGAAGCTAAGTTTTGAATTTAACAAGAACTTTCTAAAGTTGAGCAACAAGATACTACCACTAGGCATTGGTAAATTTGACTTTCCACTTGACATTGATCTTAGAGTCCAATAATAAAGAACATAAAAGTTTTTTTTAGATGCAATTGGATTTAATGGAAGAGATTCCATTGTCATTAAGCCATCTCTAATCAATCCATTGTAGACAATTGTTCCTAGATTTCTAAGGACCTCACATGGAATGGAAGCCACAAAAAATCCATAAAAGTTTGACAAAGAGGTAATTGTATAGTTGCCTGAATCCTAAATATATCTTATTTTGTTTATACCTTTCTTAAAAAATGTTAGTCCTCGAAGAGCATTGCACAAAGCTAAGGGTTTATCATTATGAAAGATAAGTTTATTCCACCAAAGACTATTTAGACCAATGCTTAGACCATGGGTTAAGGAGTCAAACTTCCAAGCGAATAAATGAGAAAATAATTACCAAGCTTTCTAGTTAGAGGTAATAGATCTTTCAACCATAAAGTAGGGCACATTAAGGACCTTATCCTCCTATAGGGTTTCTTTCCATTTACCTTTGTGAGTAGATTGGGAGATTTTGTATTAGAATAGTTGTTTCCAATTTTTATCTTCAATGATGGTTTTAGAATTGTAGCCAAAATTTTTCTCTAAGTAAGAGGATCAACAATATCCAAGCCTCCTATAGCCTTTGGTTGAATACAAATTTTCCATGAGATGGTTGTCATTCCTACCTCCTCATCCCATATGCTCCATAAAAAGTTATGTATGACCTAAGTAGATTTATTATAGGATTCCTTGGAAGTCATCCAACAAGAGGAGTAGTAAACATGAGAGGTTGTCGTAACTTTATTTGTAACTTGAATTCTCCTTGCTAAGGAGAGAAATTGAGTTGACCATGTGTTGAATTTCTTTTAAAGTCTTTTCATAACCCATTTCTACATATTTTTAGGATAAATATTAATCCCAAAGGGGACTTCCAAGTATCAAATAATCATTCCATGAGGGATGATCTTCCACTCAACTAAGGAGTCTCATCCACTAGGATTGGAATAAGTATAAAAGAATTTTGTTTTAGAGTGGTTGATACGAGAATCAAAGACATCACAAACTAGTTGTATAATCTCTTTAACCATTTTCATCTCTTGCTAGGTGTTTTGAAGAAAAAGAAGAGAATCATCAAAAAAATGTGAGTTAAGAGCATATTTTTCACCAAGAAGCTTAATACCCTAAATGAGGCCATCATATTGAGCCTTATGAAGAATATAACCAAGAGAATTGCCAACCATAACATACAAAAAAGGAGCAATGTGGAAACCCTATCTAATGGACCATTGCAAAGGAAAGTAGGGAAATAGAGCTTAATTAACTTGAACACAAGTCCAAGCATCACCAAAGAGTATAACAATTCGATTACAAACTTTTGGACCAAAACCAAGCCAAGAAATCATATGGATAATAAAATCCTATCTATTTTTATCATATATTTTTTCAAAATATAACTTAACCAAGAGGGTATCTTAAATGGAGTTGATAGCTCATTGCATTGTTTTCTAGGCCATAATAATATTATCTAAGATATAATGACCTTTAAGGAAACCAAATTGTTTCGGATAAACAGTAGCTTGTACAATAGTTTTGATTTTTAAAGTTATAGCTTTAGCTATGATCTTGAATGAAATTGTTAGGAACCCATCCTAAAATTATTATGCAGTTCTCATATTATTATGTAATGACCCCTTTCCAATGTGGGGATCACATTATAATGTATTTTATAAAGGTATGTGGAAATTAAGGTGCCTAGACAAGTGGGACAATTTCATGTAACCGTTATAAAAAATGTAATTATTGTTTGGTAGAAGATTCTAGCTCGAGTGGCACTTTGCATGTAAGCCAACTCTTGAGCTTTAGGTTAGGGTTACATGAAGTACATATTTAAAATACAAGGGTCCATAAATGAATGTATATTTTTGCATATTTAATAAAAGTATTTTAAGGAGGTTTCTCCCATGTATCTTCAGGTATATTAGGAGACCCCCTAGGAATAGGAGAAACCTTTAGCTCTAGGAATATTTTTAATCATGTATTCTACATAGCATGCCAAATACATCATATGAGAAGATCACACTCTCATACTATCAAAGAGGCAGGTAGTCTGCTCAAGGGTATGCATGGAATCCTCCTTGAGTAGTGGCCTAAAATATTGGTCTAAGCACTATAGTTCATCATTGTAATATAATAGATGGCCTATGAAAAGTACACACACTATGGCTTATAGCACCCTATTTTTTTTATCTTATATGTCAAAAACCTACATAAAAAATTAAACATACTGAGGAGACTATACATCCTAGAATAAACTGAACATAAATAGTTGACAAAAAATTGGTGGTGAGAATAACAATCACAATAGGGATTATCAATAATAGTTCGATAGCAGTCAATAATAGTCAATATAAAGTTTACCAACATCAGTAACATTTACTTGTCATTTGAGAATCATAATAGACAAAATTTATTTGTAATAGATTCAGCTTAGATAGTTGCCAAAGATAGTGAGCTACAATATCAGTGACAAAATAGTGTCATACAAAATAGAGTCAGTAATAGATAGTATAGAGTCTAGTAAGGGGTTGTCAAACAAAAGTTAATTTTTTGAGTGAACTAAGACTCCAAGAGAAAGACAACAGTCCCTTAGAAAAAATGTTTAGGGTGCCAAAAATAGTGTTGTGGGATATAGCCCATTACGATTGTCTCGTCAAGCTAATCATTTTAATATATAGTACCCAAACACTTTTTCTAGTTCATTACTAAAAATAGTAACTCCTAAAACAACACTTCTATTTTTAGCAAGTCAATGGGAGTGGTTCAAATCATACATGAATGGTTGGCAAAAGTAGAGGGCACCAAAAGGAGTTAGATCAAATTAAATTTATAGAGTGAGTATCACACTCACTAACCTTAGAAATTAATTTAAATGTATGAGGGAACAAGTATAAATTATGAAGAATGACCAGCTTAGATCCAAAGCTAATAACACTAAAAAATAGGATGGCAGTTCAGGTAATAAAGAGAAGGGAGTTCATAAGGAGAAAGAAGGCTATCATTCTCTTTTTGACACAAATACTCTATTTAAGATGTTTAGATTAGACTTTCTTAAGTTTAATGGATGTTAGAGTTAAAGTAAAGTGCACTATGCCTTCCTTGACACTTGTCAGTTTCTCTTGACAAGTGTCATGTGTTGAATATAGGCTTATGCCTATATATTGTAACATTTTTATCAATAATAATATCCCCTTCAATTTTCCCTCCTAACATTTGGTATCAGAGCAGGCTTTCCCCTGCCTGTGAAACCCTTGAGGGGGTATTTCCCTCATGGAAATCCTCCCTCCCCCTCATTTTTTTTCTCCCCATTTTTTCCATTTTTTTTCTTCAGCAAGGGAGTATGCTCTCCATCCCTGAGATGGATCAGAAACCAGAAGTTGTTGAAAAATTGGCCCAACCACACCCTCCTTCTCTCCATCACTTTGCAGCATTTGCAGACCAATTACAGGTACTTCTATTGCTTCGGATTGCAATGGGGATATTGCAGGTTCAATCCCCGTTGTGATGGAGAGCTTTCCTCCTCTGCTGCAGAAGCTCCCATGAAAAATCATCAGATGGAGACGGTATTCTATAAACCCACGGTAATAAAGCCAACGGTGCAGAGCGTTGTGGCCAGAACAATTGCGGCCAGAATCGATCCCACGATCTGGCGCTTCCACTACTGTAGCCCCCTTTCTGAGTCGTCCGTCGTTGTCGCAGTCATCACCGTGTAAATTGTTATCTGTGTTGGTTTTTGGCCGAAATGAAGAAAAATGGCGTGGAAGTAATGGAGTCGTTTGGGTCCACGAATTCTGGAGTAGTCTGCGTCAAATTTGGGAGCGCCGGTGCCATGGCATACACCCACAAGAACCAGCCTTTGCTTACGCCCAGGTCTTTTGCGGTAGTGGGCGACATATTTTGTATGTTTGAGGGGGCGTTGGAGAACATGGCTCTTTTGAAGCAGCAATATGGGCTGAACAAGTCTTCGAACGAGGTGACGATAGTGATAGAAGCGTACAGGTCGCTGAGAGATCGGGGGCCTTATCCTGCGGATCAGGTGGTCAGAGACCTCGTTGGAAAGTTCGCCTTTGTTCTTTTCGATTCCAAATCTCAGACCATTTTTGCAGCGGCTGATTTTGACAAATTCGCAGCTGATGAAAACACGCAACTGGGCTTTTTCTTCTGTGTGAAGAGTTTTATGGTCATTTTTTTTCGTTCGGATTCGAGGCCGCCGATGGGAGATTGAGAACACGACGACAGTGCAAGGCGGAGTCCGACCTGGAGGTTTAGTTTTTTTTTATATAGCATGGAGATACCGCAGTAATTCGTGCTGCAGCAAAAAATGATCCCGGGTCTTGATAGCGACATACTCGTAGTTTAATAGCTGATGCGATCGATCCAGTAATGTATTACAGTCCCAGTTGAACCGCAATAGTTGGGTAGCCGATAACACCGCCCACGCCAACACTGTCATGAACTCCGAGGAACAATTTAATGGAGAAATAGCCAGGGTTGTTTCTACGATTCAGCTTGGGGAGGCAGAGGAGCGGCAGCACATCAATCGCCTCCTTGACAGTGGCGCCACTATCACCGGAGACCGCCTGGAGAAGACTGGGATGCTCGGCCACTTGGCGGCGGTGAGGAGGCGCGGCACCACGTGGAACTCCACCAGCTGGGAGTTTGAAAAATACATGGACCACCTTTGTGCAGCGGGAAAAGAGTTATGGAAATGTTTTTTTTGGAAATGTGGTTTGAAATTGTTACGTGTTTACTTGTTGAAGGCACGTGTTATGCTTTATTTTCTCCATCTCAAAGAGGAGGATTGAGGCATTAATGTTTCTTTTGTATTGCGAGTGGGTGGTTTATATAGGTCCATGTAATCCTCTCGTGAAGAAAAATTGAGAGACTGTTTTTTTTTTTTCGCCAGAGAGCGATGTCGCCACAGTGCGAGGTTTTAGTTCTTTGTCTTCGAGAGGCATGTTGTTTTTTCATCATGATGAAAGCCCCTTTGATGGTGGAGTATAGGGGTATTTATAGTCATTGGAAAAGGTTTTCTGTGACGGATACAGTGGTGGAGTCATAATGTAATTTTGAGGCTGTTTCATTTTAGTTTTTTAGCCTCAAAGTTTTATACCTTGGAGTGCACTCTCGGTTGTACCCAACACTCCCAAGGTAATTTTATATGTGATCCTTCTACCTAGTGACTTTTTCTATACACTTGGCGAATGCAGTGGCTGGTTACCCATGCATTTTGGTGGGATGACTTGGTCACCATAAGGACACTTATACTAGGGACTACAGACATAGACACCCTAGATTCTATCCGAGGTCTTTTTCGGATCTACTTCTGAAGACTACAGACGAAGACACTTTAGAAGATTCTCTTCTTTTCTTCTTCTCTCCTCCTATTTTGATCTATGGCTCATTTTTATTGTATTGAGTGCATTTTCGACAGAGATTGACACTCTTATATGGCTCATTTTTCCTTTCATTAGGTGCATTTTCAGCAAAGACCGACACCTTCTAGATTGAGTTCACCATGAGGAGGGATTTCATACTCATGGTGAATCTAGTCAGTGACCTACGAGAGGCAACATCCTCTGAGGATGACCTGCAGAGGCAACAGACCCAGAAGTGGCTGACCCTGAGGCACCCATGATGACCCCGAGGCACTTAGACGGCTGACCTAGTGGCAACAGACCCATTGAAGTGGCTAACCCTGAGGCAACATACCAAGACGTATACACAGTGGATCTAGCATTATTCACAGTTGGAGAGCCAAGCGCAAAAGAGCACGAGCCTAGACCAAATCAGCAATAAGCGAGGATGATAGGTTGTTTTTGAGAAGTCAACATTAAGGGGGAATGTTACCTAATGTTGACTTGCTTTGTTTTTTCTTTAGTTAGGATAGTGCACTTTAAGGGGGAATGTTAGAGTTAAAGTAAAGTGCACTATGCCTTCCTTGACACTTGTCAGTTTCTCTTGACAAGTGTCATGTGTTGAATATAGGCTTATGCCTATATATTGTAACATTTTTATCAATAATATTATCCCCTTAAATTTTCCCTCCTAACAATGGAAAGGATGATGATGGGTGGTTATGTCAATCAGATTAGTTCTTCAAACTTCATAATATACCTAAATATTTCTGGGTCACCATGTAATCTTTCAAATTTGAATATGAAGTCTTGCAATGGCATCAATGGTTATAAAACACAACTTCAAACCCTTCTTGGAAATATTTTGATTCATAATCACTCATTTTGGCCCTAGTGAATATGAGAACTTTACAAGAGCCTTGACCAAATTGAAACAAACCTCTATTATTTATGAATATCAAACCCAATTTGAGAAACTAGCTAATAGGACAAAGGGGTTGAATGAAGGATTTTTTTAGAGTTGTTTTATTAGTAGATTGAAATATGATATCAAGACTAAGGTAAAAATATTCAAACCATAGTCCATGATGCAAGCCATAGGATTTGCTAGATTAGCAGAAGAAAAAAAATCTGCTCACAGAAGACCATCTAAATTTCCACATGCCAAACTCATATTTCCTTCCAAATTCACACAAAATATTGGCAATAATTTTATCCCATTCAAGTGCTTTACTACAAAAGAAATGAATGCCTATCGAGCATAAGTATTTTATTATTATTATGATGAGAAGTATTCACCAAGGCATAAATGCACCAAAAATAAGTTATTTTTATTGGATGTAGAGGAATCAGTAAGCAGTGAACAACTTGATGAATAAGTGGAACCACCAGAGAAACAACTTAAGGATAAGGGTGAAACACAAGAAAAACCACAGCCAAAAAATTTTCTTCATGCACTTGCAAGAATTTCTACCCATTAGACGATGAAGGTAGTAGGATTATTCAAAGGGAAATGTATTACAATTCTCATTGATTCAATAAGTATGTATAAATTTATTAATCCTCAAGTAGCCAATCAAGAAAATCGTTACATACATCCTTGAAACTCCTTTGAGGTTATGATGACAAATGACAAGACATTACCTTGTAAGGCTAAATACCGCAATGTTAATTTGAATATAGGGGACTATGAAATCAAAACTAATATGTTTGCTCTTCAACTAGGATGATGTGATGTTGTGCTCAAAGCTCAATAGTTAGGTACCTTAAGAACAATAGCCCAAAAATTTATAGTATTATGGATGCAATTCTCTCATAATGGTAAGTCCTACACTCTCTGTGGTTCACCAATAGTATATCCATAGATTATCAGTTCAAGTCATGTGGAGAAGTTAAAAAAAATCATGTGGAGTTGTAGCTCAAATATTTGCAATTCAAATGCAAACTTCAGATGAAGACAAGCCCCAAGAAGATTGACAACTCATTATGACTAAGCATGATGCAAGTTTTGTAAAACAAATAGAATTACCTCCACATTGTTCCCATGATCATGCAATACCATTGGTACCCAGTAGCATACCACCTAACATCAAACCTTATAGGTGCCCCTATACCCTTAAGTCAAAATTTGAGAAATTAGTAGAAGAATTGTTATAATCAAGGATCATTCGACCTAGTAACAGTTCGTATTATTCTCTAGTACTATTGATTAAAAATAAATATGGGTCATGGTGGTTGTGTATAGATTTTTGTGATCTTAATAAGCTCACCATTAAGGATAAATTTCCTATCCTAAATATCGATGAATTGTTGGATGACCTACATGGTGCAATGTTTTTCTCCAAGTTGGATATCTGCTCGAGCTATCATCAAATAAGGCTCAAGGTGGAAGATATACCCAAAATAGCATTTTGAACTCATGAGGGCCATTATAAATATTTGGTCATGTCATTTGGTCTAACAAATGTACCCTCATGAATCATGTCTTTCGCTAATTCCTTTGCAAATTTATTATAGTTTTCTTTGATGATATTTTGATTTATCATTGCTCTTAGGAGGAGAACCTCATACATTTGAATCAAAATCTATAGCTTTTATCTTAGAATAAACTTTATGCCAAGAGGTCTAAGTTTTTTTTTTGGATGATAAAAGTGGAGTATTTGGGTCACATTGTCACCAAATATGGAGTTAAATTTGACCCTAAAAATATTTAAGTTGTTCAATATTGACCAAGGCCTCACACCATCAAGGGACTTCAAGGATTTTTTAGACTAAGAGGGTATTACTACAAATTTTTCCAAAACTATGGAAAAATAGTATCTCCTTTAATAACCATGTTGAAAGATAATTATTTTACTTGGTAAGACCCAACTGATAAGGATTTATTTGATGTAAAGCATGCCATAATAATTGATGGTTTTTTAAGACTTAATACTAACATAAAACTCATAGGATAAATTCCATAGGATCAAATATAATATAGCCACAATATAGTAAGATCAAGATAATGATGTAAGTATAATAATATGAGTAAATTAATATGTAAATCAAGGCTTATAATATATCAAATAACATTCATTAATAAACAACAATATGAATGTAATATCTTGAATCATACATATACAAAGCATGTAGCACAACTTACAATATTAATTGCTCAAAATGTATGCAATATTTATTACTCCTATTTCAACACTTGATACTTGGATATTGCACTTGATACAATACTGAATATGATACTTTATGTGATACTTGATGCGACTCTATGGAGTACTATATAGCCATAGTAGAATGACTCTTTAGATACTTGACTATTCCTTTCCATATGCCAAGTCTCATGACTCTTTTCTTCTCTACATCATACTTACATACACATGACTCTATCTTGTATGCACACATAGACATGACTCTTCACTTTACACACTCTAATATAAAGACACTTGTGTACACTTACATATAATACACTTGTGCACATAGACTCACATTACACTTGCACACTCACTCACATGACACTTGTGCATTTTCTGCACATACACACTTACATAACACTTGTGCATTTCTCACACATTACAATATTACATAAATTATTACTCACACTCTAAATTAAGACTCAATCTTAATATAATATTTACAATATGTACCATGAAGGTACCATGGGGGTACATTAGCATGCACCAAATAATATAATATCCTCCAACAACAACCACCCCAGTGTTAGCAATGCCTAATTTTCATTTTGTAATTAAAAGTGATGCTTCAGGAAATGGCATAGGGCTCATGTTGATGCAAGAGGAAAGACCATTGGCCTTCACTAGTAAACCACTTTCAAGTCGTATTTTGGGTAAATATACTTATGCAAAGGATATGGTAGCTATTTTACATGTGGTTAATCACTAGAGTCCCTATCTCCTTGGGTATCATTTTTCAATCAAAATAGATCACCAGTCTTAAGTACTTCTTGGAACAACAGGTCACCACACATGAACAACAAAAGTGGATCTCTAAATTAATGGGCTATGATTATGAGATCACATACAAAAAATGAAACAAAAGCATTATGGTTGATGCACTCTATAAATAATTTGAGGATGAGAGTATGTTCAATGCTATCTCCTATCCCATACCTCAATGGATTACTTCTCTTAGAAAGGACGTGATCAAGTACTTAGGATTGCAAGATTTGATCACCAAAATTAAAACAAAGCTTGCCTCATGCCCAGGATACACTTGGTATGGACAAGATTTGAGATATCTTGGCCGTCTTGTTATTCCCCAAATATTACAACTGAGGGAATTCATCTTAAAAAAATGCATGTCTCACCCATTATGGAACATTTTGGGTTCCTAAAGACTTATGAAAGGATTAAGCAAAGCATACTTTCTTCTATATGGCAATGAAGAAGGATATTAAATTTTTTGTGTTTGAATGTGATATGCGCCAAAGAATGAAAGGAGAAAGGATGCATTCCCCTAGAAATCTTCAGCCCTTGCCAATTTCAAAACAACTATGGATAAATATTTTCATGGATTTTATTGAAGGGTTACCTAAGTCAAGAGGAAAATTAGTTATTCTAGTTGTAGTGGATTAGCTCACTGTATGATCATTTTTGTTCTCTCTCATCCCTACACAACCTTGGTAGTAGCCCATATCTTTCTAGACTTCATATTTCGCCTTCATGGCATGCTCACATCTATTATGTTTGACAAAGACCCTAGCTTTACTAGTCATTTTGGCAAGAACTATTTCAATTTTAACGAACTCGACTCTATATGAGTTTAGCCTATCATCTACAAATGGATGGCCAAAAAAAAACTAACAAATGCTTGGAGATCTACCTTTGTTGCTTTACCTCTAAACATCCTACATAGTGGGTGAAGTGGCTTTGCTTGGTTGAATGGTGGTATAATACTTCATATCACATTGTGACCAAGGTTACCCCTTATGAAGTAGTATACAATCATCCTCCATCAACACCCTCCTCCTACATTCCAAGAAGCTCTAAGGTTAATGATTTTGACACTACACTGAGCTAACATGTTGTAGTTCTCTATCAATTGAAGATGAATATGGAACTGTTAGGATCCTATATCCTAACCCGTAATTCATAATGATAATATAATAATTTTTATATCCTAAGAGGTAGTATAGTTGATAGTATAATAATTAATTATTATATTATATTGTTAGGTTTAGCATAAGTCATAATAATTAATTATATTAATTATTATGAACCATCATGATGAAGAGACATGATGGTTAGGGATAGGTCAATATATATAATTGTTCAAATCATTCATTCAAAATATCCATGAAATATAATTTATTGAAGGGACTTTCGGAACAAATACAAAAGCGATTATTTTAGTTTAGATTTATTTATTTATCAACTTATTTGTGCTAGGAACCCTAGGTTCCTACCATATGGTATCAGAGCATTATGGATCCAACTATATTGGTCAAGGAAATGAAAAATGACATTGCAGAAATTAGAAGAATCATTGAACAAAAACAAAAAAAACAAATGGAACATTTTGATCGTATTATACAATATTTAATGGAAATGCAAGAGGAGACCCTAGCCATGGAATCTCAGGTAGAGGAGGAAGAACCCGTAGCCATGAAATCCCAATTGGTACCTATTGCACTTCTCAAAAATAAAAAAAATATTTTAAACCATCAAGATATCAAGAACCTTGCCCCCAATCCGGTTCATTCCTTGGCGGACAAAAAACCAAATCAAGTTGACCACCGCCCTCTCCATATATTAAACCATAAATTTTTATTAATTTCATGGACACAGTCGGGGTAGACCTCTCTACTAAAATCAAGGAAAAGAAATAGAAATTTTGCTTTAAAAATAACCATCTCTCAAATAGAAACTTCCATGAAACAACCTGTCGATTATGACATCAATAGAAAAATGATATTACAGAAGGTGTCTCTTCTCAACTTGAAAGATTACACTGGAAGGCTGCTCTCTGATGCACGTCCACC
This sequence comes from Wollemia nobilis, assembly GCA_028583015.1. NCBI lineage: Eukaryota > Viridiplantae > Streptophyta > Pinopsida > Araucariales > Araucariaceae > Wollemia > Wollemia nobilis. The sequence continues at coordinate 2,946,233 of JAQPPZ010016599.1, forward strand.
TCCATGGTCACCACCATAAGAAAATCTTAATCCATCCAACCATTCTTTAATTGTTTCTTCGTACCCTACAATGATTGTGAGTAGAAATTGCATGGGCGGTGGTGAAAGCTCTTTGTCTTCATTTCAAATGACACATGATGTATTGAGGATGTAAATGGGAAGCCTTTTGGTAGCGTAAGTGTTTAAATCAAAGAAAAAAAACATTACAGTGCTTGATAAAAATAAAAAAACAGCTAGAAGAGCTCAAAATAGGTGTCTCAAACAACCCTAAACAACAATTATGGTGTGGAAAACAAGAGGAAGGAGTAAGTGTTCAAATAAGGACAGCCAGATACTGAGGAATAAATTTATTCTCTATTTAAAATTTGAAGTTTTGATTTTCACATTTAAACGTATGGAATCCTAAACGAGATTCCCATGTATGTCGTCCCAGCTTTTTACGTGCTTCTTTATCAACTATAAGTGAGATTATCCCTACCCAGTAATGTGTTTCAAGGAAGAAGTGTTAGCTCAAGAATTCGTAACACATAAAAAGGTTGAAAGCGAACTATTTGGCATCGCAGGGGTTGCATGTCTTTAAGTCATAATCTCTAAGAGAAAGTATTGGTTTTCCTACGAAAATGATAGCTCGTGCATGTTTTATTGTAGAATTTGCATGAATATGGACAACCATGACTTTGAACTGCACGGTTTCATCAGACAACTTGACATTGACTCCAGCAGATGACACCCCATCCTACCATCTGGTTATTAACAAATCAGATTTGAAATAATTTTCTAATAATGTTAAGACTTTCAAGATGCATGAGAAGAAAATTATGGTTATACTTGCACAAAGGTATTTTTAACAACAAAAAAAAAAAAAATCTTATTGAAGCATAAGAGAAGACCTATCCAAACTAAACTACCGTGAGCACTGAGTTTCTAAAATCTATTCATTATGAGCACCTGTTATATTTCCCACACTGAAAGTTCCTTGCATCACTCTCTAGAGCAAGTTTGACTGTAATTTAATATGGAGAATGTGTTTGATGTGAGTGAAGAAATATTGCTTGGTTTACCTAAAAGGAGAGAAGAAACCACTATATCAAGAAATGTACATCGCAAAAATTACAGGTGGTGCAATTAGCTAAAATGACAACTGATGAACCAAAAAAAGAAAAAGAAAATTATTAACCCTTTTATAAGGTTTAATTTACCTTCCTCATGTTGCAACACATCTTCTATGGTCACTATCATGTTTTTTTGCTAAAAAATGTACTATCCAGCTGGCTATACGTTCTTCCTCACTTGGACAACATGAAAACTTCTTGTAAATTTGTTTTTCCCCACTAACAAGATAAAGACATTCCTCTTACATATTCTGGAATGGAGCTATGTAGCTGGAGAGTCAAAGCTTGGTGTTTCTCTTAGTGTACTTAGTGACACTCATGACAAGTAGAAGGAGAGCAACTAGCACTAGATACCCTTGCGATACAGATAATTTTGTGATATGTGCTGCCACTAAAATTTGATAAAGTATTGTGAATGTACGACGTATCTAGAGCTCATTATCAGATAAGGAGTAGGCAGTGATAGCATCGGGGCCTCCTAAATGTAGGAGTAGAAGAGGAGCCCATATTTGGTAGCTACCATATGAGGATTGTGCATCATATTACCCAAGGTTGATATTGCTACATTAGCGGCAATTGCGTACGCCACCCACACAATGAACTGTAGAAATGAATGTGAGCTACGATATTAGATGCCACCAAAAATCACCAGTACTAGCTGCACCACCTCTACCCAAGGTTAGAATAGTACAGAAGACTTAATTTTTTTTGTAACTGGGAATGACTCCACAACAACAATTGCAAAGATGGGTCAACTGGTTCTGGAAAACTGCCATAAATTCTGAGTATGTGACTAGGCTTAAATATTTTTCAAAAAAAAAAAAAGTGTTGAAATCATCTTCTGGTGCTTTCTCATCATTTGCATTGTGCATAGGATTCATGGCCATGGAAATTACTAGAAATCTTGTGAGCTTTACCAAAAAAAATTGATGGCAATTTCGCTATTTTCCATGAAGATTATCAACAACTGCCAAATTGACAATATTTCCAGATAATAGAGACATGTCAATCATTCATTGTATGTAGTAAATGAATATGTACATTTTTCAAAGTATCAGGAAGAGGAAAGTACATAATCATCACGAAGTTCAGTGAAAATTATTTCAACAGGGATGGGAAACTGAGGATCTCAATGTTTATTTAGAGTATTTAAAGCAGTTCTACTGCTACATTGCCAACGAGAAATAAATCTAATGAAGTTGCTTTCCTTTGAGAGATTACTGTTGCACTCACAAAATGTTTGGGAAAATTTTTGGCTGTATTGAAATTGGACACTAAAGAAGTTCAAAATTCATAGCCTGACAAAGAAGTCTACACAACCACTACAAAATTTTATTATAAAACAATAGCGGGGATACAATTAAATCTAGATTATGGTTGACATTTTTCATGTGCGGTTACAATCTGTGACTCTGTCTGAATAATGTACTCCGGATGGTGGAACATGGAAAGTTAACTAAGGACTTAGAAATCAACGATTAAAATCAATTTTATTAATCAACATCCCACTGACCAGATCTTACTTCACACTTTTAATTCTTGAAAATTTAGTAGATAACTAGAATTTCAATGCCCAAGCTATGAAAACCCACAATGCCAAACAATAAATCTCCAAATCCTATTGCTGGTATTTCAAAAGCATGTTCTCCTCTCCAAGAGAACACACAATCTACAAACATCAAATAAGACAGTAAGAAAAGATGTGCGCACAACATGATATATACCTCGTATATCCTTTTTTGAAAATTATGATTGGCTTGTTCTTGTTCTTGATTGGTTATCCTTCACAATAACAAAAGAAACCACTTGATAAAGTGAGACCTACATGTATATGAAAATGGGACGAAAACAAAAAGATGTTTTAAGAGTAAATACCATTAGAGCAGTTGTGGCGGTTGACATTTTTTGAACATATGAAAGCATCCATTGGGTTATCACCGTAGCATCTTCCGTTGGATGCCTCACATGACTGGAAATCATTGGTAATGCTCCACTTAATTTCAAATCCCCTTTGAAGAGTTGAGATTCTTTTCAGCACTGATGTTATACTTTTCATCGATGGAAAAGTACAATTGTTTTTCAAGCCACAAGTTTCATCATCTAAAATAGATGACAAGTTGTCAGAAACAAAGAAGCAAGTGTTATTAGATTGCTAGTAGTATAAGTACTGGACTATTAGGAGTCCAAAAGTGTTCGATGCCACTATAACTAGAACTTTATTCTTGTTCTGTTATTGTGCAACCAATTCCTCCAAATTTTGCATATCAGTGGTTAAACCCTCTAGCTATATAGTACATGTTTAATTAGAAGCTTGATCATATGGTTAGATAACACGTGGAGTAATAAACTAAAATATTAAGCAATCAAGCAGCTTGATTTATGAAACAAGATTGTCAGACGTTGTTTGATTGGAGCATTCAAAAGGAGGAGACATTATATTAATTCGATGCCCATAAAATTTTAGAACATTATAGAAGGAGCACTACCAATCGTGCACACAAAGGAATAAAAAAGGTTAAACTGTTAGGATCCTCAATCATAACATTATTTGTTAGTATTATTAATCATTTAATTATTATATTATTAACTTATAAAGTGAACCATCACAACCCTTCATAACGTGAACCATCACGTCTCTTCATACGTGAACCATCATGTCTCTTCACCAATGTATCTTTAGGGTAGATATATATATTAGGTTGGCCATCCATATCAAATCATCGAAGAAGAAGAATAAGAATCATAGATTCCAAGGAGGGAGCCCCCTATAGTGGTAAAGCGATTACAAGGGAGCCCCCTTTGAGTGGCCTGCGATTACATTTACATTAATTTGTTAATAATTTTATAGTAAGACCTTGGGGTCCTACCATTTGGTATCAGAGCCATGTGGGACCCAGTCATGTGAGAATTGCTCAAATATCTTCATCAAATCACTTCTGTGCGTGAGTATCAAACTCGGTTTGGGGATATCACCAAACACAACACAATATTGGATGAATCAATTCTCATCAATGGCTTCATTAGGGGATTAAAAGAGGAAATTAGAATGGAGGTGACAAGGTTCAATCCCTATACCATGATGCAGACCTATGGATTGGAAAAATTAGCTAAAGATAAAATCAATGCACAACAACGATTAGGGAAACCACTTATGGAAAACTCGTCGACAAATTACATCGCTTCCAAACCTATGCATAATGGAAGGGCACAAAGCACTTACACAACCCCCAAATCTAATCAAACTTTACAAATTAAACATCTTAGCTTTGAGGAGATGAAGGAACGATGAGCAAAAGGACTCTGTGATAATTGTGATGAACAATTTGGACCCCACCATAAATGTGCTACACTAACATTGTATTTATTGAAGGAAGTTGATCCATGTCTCTCCATAGAGCAAGCAGATGAGGTAGTTGTGTTCGAAGTGACTAGTGCACCTACTCACTGCAATGAAGACAATGAGTTCGATGTGCAAGAAATGATTGATGTACCAAGCAAGGATGAAGTAGACATACCCAAAGTGATCAATGCTAGCAAAACATGCACTCTACAAGACCTACACATACCTTCCTCACCAATAGTAAGTTCTTGCCATATGACCAAACCTATTCGGAACCAACGCAGAGTGACTACACACTCCTCCGTTGGCTCTACCAAGGAACCAAAAAAGGATATGAAATCATTACCATCACTTTTGATGTATCATTCTAAAGTATTTTAGGAACCCCAAGGGTTGCCCTCCCATCGTCATCATGATTTTCCTAAGGGATATTCTACTATTGTTCTTGGCAACCCCCCGCTAATGCTTCATCCTTCTTGATATCCCTGCCTAAGAAAGGATGCCATTAAAAGAGTCCAAGAACTTACACAAATCCTTCTTGGAAAACAAAGGACAAAGCTTCTCACTTTGAGCTTTGAGGACAAAGCTATTTTTAAAGAGGGTGGCATGTTAGGATCCTCAATCCTAACATTATTAGTTAGTGTTATTAATCATTTAATTATTATATTATTAACTTATAAAGTGAACCATCACAACCCTTCATAACGTGAACCATCACGTCTCTTCATACGTGAACCATCATGTCTCTTCACCAATGTAGCTTTAGGGTAGATATATATATTAGGTTGGCCATCCATATCAAATCATCGAAAAAAAATAATAAGAATCATAGATTCCAAGGAGGGAGCCCCCTCTAGTGGCAAAGCGATTACAAGGGAGCCCCCTTTGGGTGGCTTGCGATTACATTTACATTAATTTGTTAATAATTTTATAGTAAGACCTTGGGGTATTACCATTTGGTATAAGAGCCATGTGGGACCTAGTCATGTGGGAATTGCTCAAAGATCTTCATCAAATCACTTATGTGCATGAGTATCAAACTCGGTTTGAGGATATCACCAAATACAACACAATATTGGATGAATCAATTCTCATCAATGGCTTCATTAGGGGATTAAAAGAGGAAATTAGAATGGAGGTGACAAGGTTCAATCCCTATACCATGATGCAGACCTATGGATTGGCAAAATTAGGTGAAGATAAAATCAATGCACAACAACAATTAGGGAAACCACTTATGGAAAAATCATCGACCACTTACATCGCTCCCAAACCTATGCATAATGGAAGGGCACAAAGCACTTACACAACCCCCAAATCTAATCAAACTTTACAAATTAAACATATTAGCTTTGAGGAGATGAAGGAACGACGAGCAAAAGGACTCTGTGATAATTGTGATGAACAATTTGGACCCCACCATAAATGTGCTACACTAACATTGTATTTATTGAAGGAAGTTGATCCCTGTATCTCCATAGAGCAAGCAGATGAGGTAGTTGTGTTTGAAGTGACCAGTGCACCTACTCACTGCAATGAAGACAATGAGGTCGATGTGTAAGAAGTGATTGATGTACCAAGAAAGGATGAAGTAGACATACCCAAAGTGATCAATGCTAGCCAAACATGCACTCTACAAGACCTACAAATACCTTCCTCACCAATAGTGAGTTCTTGCCATATGACCAAACCTATTTGGAACCAACGTAGAGTGACTACACACTCCTTCTCCGTTGGCTCTACCAAGGAACCAAAAAAGGATATGAAATCATTACCATCACTTTTGATGTATCATTCTGAAGTATTTTAGGAACCCCAAGGGTTGCCCTCCCATCATCATCATGATTTTCCTAAGGGAGATTCTACTATTGTTCTTGGCAACCCCCCGCTATTGCTTCATCCTTCTCGATATCCCTGCCTAAGAAAGGATGTCATTAAAAGAGTCCAAGAACTTACACAAATCCTTCTTGGAAAATAAAGGACAAAGCTTCTCACTTTGAGCTTTGAGGACAAAGCTATTTTTAAGGAGGGTGGCATGTTAGGATCCTCAATCCTAACATTATTAGTTAGTATTATTAATCATTTAATTATTATATTATTAACTTATAAAGTGAACCATCACAACCCTTCATAACGTGAACCATCACGTCTCTTCATACATGAACCATCATGTCTCTTCACCAACGTAGCTTTAGGGTAGATATATATATTAGGTTGGCCATCCATATCAAATAATTGAATAAGAAGAATAAGAATCATAGATTCCAAGGAGGGAGCCCCCTATAGTGGCAAAGCGATTACAAGGGAGCTCCCTTTGAGTGGCCTGCGATTACATTTACATTAATTTGTTAATAATTTTATAGTAATACCTTGGGGTCTTACCATAAACACTTGTTGAATGCCATTAAAGAAGAACGATATTACTCGTTTGACCACAACATTGTTGAAAGACCATAGCACCCATACTGATGCCCCTATAGTGGCAAAGCGATTACAAGGGAGCCCCCTTTGAGTGGCCTGCGATTACATTTACATTAATTTGTTAATAATTTTATAGTAATACCTTGGGGTCTTACCATAAACATTTGTCGAATGCCATTAAAGAAGAACGATATTACTCGTTTGACCACAACATTGTTGAAAGACCATAGCACCCATACTGATGCACGAATAAGCCCAACAATCAAGCATTGGGTTCAAATTGCAAATAAGGGAGATAAAATGATCATAAAGTCCCCATCACAAGGAGCATTAAATGCTTATTGAACAAGCGATTAGTAAACAATAAATACAATACCTGAAGTTTGCTTACATACATGGAGACTAATGTCCATCAAATCGTCTGATAATATATAGAACTATATCAAATTGATAAGTTAAATAGGAGTTGATTATTATTCTCAAGGTGAACTAAATATTGCTAAGATTTCTATTGAAAATAACATCATATCCCAAAATACTAGGGAGTTATAAGGAAGCTTAGAAAACATTATACTAAGGAAGGTTTTATCAAATTAGTTCACATATACAAACTGAGCTTTCGAGAAAGCAATGCTTAAAGCACTTTAAAGATTATTTTTTCCAGACCTTCTAAACTTTGAGGACAAAGTTTTTCTAGGGAGGGTGGCATGTTAGGATCCTATATCCTAACCCGTAATTCATAATGATAATATAATAATTTTTATATCCTAAGAGGTAGTATAGTTGATAGTATAATAATTAATTATTATATTATATTGTTAGGTTTAGCATAAGTCATAATAATTAATTATATTAATTATTATGAACCATCATGATGAAGAGACATGATGGTTAGGGATAGGTCAATATATATAATTGTTCAAATCATTCATTCAAAATATCCATGAAATATAATTTATTGAAGGGACTTTCGGAACAAATACAAAAGCGATTCTTTTAGTTTAGATTTATTTATTTATCAACTTATTTGTGCTAGGAACCCTAGGTTCCTACCAGGAACTAACCTAAAACCATATATGCATCAATAAGTTGATCAACACCATGCAACTTTGAAGTAGGATATATGGTTTTTCTTCACCTACAACCCTATAAACAATCATCACTCAAACTCTACAAATACCAGGAATTAGCTACTAAATACTATGGGCCCTACCAAGTATTACAATGGATTGGTGCAATGGCCTACAAATTGACCCTTTTGGCTATGTCAAAGCTCCATCTAGTATTTCATGTCTCCTCTCTCAAGAAGGTTGTGGTAAATAAGGTACATGTTCAATTTCTTTACCAAAACTGGATGAAGAGGGCTTCATCTTGCTTGAGCCTGAACAAATTTTGGATTGAAGATTGTGCACCTTTCAAATTGTGCCATCACTAAGGTTCTTTTTCAATGTCATAGATTACCATCTGAAGATGCTACTTGGGAGTCTCTCTAACAACTACAACAACAATTTCCTCATCTCCAACTTTGAGTGAAAAGCTTTTTGAAGGGGAAGGGTATGTTAGGAACCCATCCTAACATTATTATGTAATTCTCATATATTATTATTTAAAGATCCCTTTCCAACATGGGGATCCCATTATAATAATATTTTATAATATTTTGAAAAGGTATGTGGTAATTGATGTGCCTAGACAAGTGGGGCTATTTCATGTAATCATTAGCAAGAATGCAATTGTTGTTTGGTAGAAGATTCTATCTCAAGTGGCACTTTGCATGTAAGCCAACTCTTGAGCATTAGGTTAGGATTGCATGAAGTGTATCTTTAAAATACAAGGGTCCATAAATGAATGTATATTTTTGCATATCAAATGAAAGTATTGAAGGAGGTTTCCCCCTTCAAAGAGGCCCACAATTTTGTGTTGTGTTTTGTGAGATTATTATATTTATGCATTTACATATCATACTGCAATATTATGTTCTTTATGAATTTCTACTTTTATTGCAATATTTATGTGAATGTACTTATTTTAATTAGAAGGTTTTTAACAGAAACATTGAAGGGGATAATAGGTCTCCAATTGAAGATTTGGTTACAAGTCATTCCTTTATAAATAAGTTTGATTAACCCTACATTGATATAGCTTTTGAGGGAATTATTTTGGAGAGCTTCTAGCTATACATGATGAATATATGAGGAAAGTATATGCCAAAAAAATTAATAAAACTCCACTAGAATATAATCAAAACTAGGAGCTTTGTCATTCTTCATAGAAAAAGAGCATTATGTAGATCATTCACAGAAAGAGGACATATAAGTTGATCCTAAATAATGGGGTTTACTAGGGAGGTAATTTATTCATGCACATAATCCATTAAGATAAGTAGGATGTCATCCCTTGGCTCCACTATAAAAATCTTAGAGAAATGGGTTACAAAAAGATTCATGATCTTATTGGAGTCAAAAAGTGAATGACCTGAAGGGTCCTCCAACTCAATAATCATTTCTGAAATATTCATATTGTTGAGGTAGTTAAAGAAAAAATTAGTTACCTTATCACCTTAGGAGATCTAATTCAGGTGATATCTAATGTGTGCCCCTCTAGCATAGTATAACTCATAAACTCTCCCTCGATTTTTAGCATTAGCTAGATCACATTGAATTGCAGTGTTAGTGGGGTCTTTAATAAGTATGGAACAAAGATGAAATATCTCTTTATGAAGGAGGTTCTCTTGAATCTTCTTCCTCCTAGAAATAAAGTACCCTACCATCTAAGGGAAGAAATAATATTGAAAATAGTTACTTCAAACCATTTGATCCAACTAGTATTACCAGTTGGTCTAGGAAATATGTTCTAGACATGCTCTATGATGTGGAAGTAGGTAGGGTTGTCAAGGTGGGCAACATTTAATTTGAATGGAAGTGATATAGAATCATAGGAGATAAAGGAAGTTTAGATAGAAGATAAAATAGGAAGGCGATCAAAGAGCTTTTTATGAGAAATGATGCAAACTTGCTTGTTGATGGAGAACTTGTCCAAAAAATAATTACTAAAATAAAATGTCTGGATAAATAAGCTTCCTAGCAAAACTTTGACGATAATTGGACCACACAAACCAATTATCTCTATTATAGGAGGCTTTACCAAAGAGAGGGTCATGCACACCTATATTATTATGACAAAACAACCAACTACTAAATTTAGCTATTGAAAGGGGTTTTCTACCAATCCAACTTTTGTTACTAGGATTTTCAATCATATTGAAGTTACCTCCAAGGATCTATTTTGTAGGAGGGAGAGAAAAAACTAACCATTCGTAGAGGGATATATGACTAAGAGGGTCATTGGAAGCATTGATAGAACAAAATCTAAGAACCTGAGAGTTGAGAACCAATCTAACCCAAATACAACGATTAGCAGAGATATTCACCATTGTCTATAATAGCATAACAAAGAGACCTATAAATGGAAATGGTAGCACCTCCCTTACCCTTGGTATGATATGTAGTAAAGGTGGACACATAACAAAGAGACCAATAAATTCCATACAATGGAAGAGAGTCTAACCAATGATTTTAAATTCTTGAAGAAACAAAACAAAAATATGATTCTTTAATGCCACATTTTTGACATGAAACTTATGATAAGAGAGGGAGATACCCTTAACATTACAAGATATAAGATTTAAACTCATGAAGGGTGATTTAGAGGTTGCTCAACCTCATGAATTAGAGATTGGAATTTATTTTTGTTGAAGGAAAAAAATTGTGTATTGTCCAAATAGGTATGTTGAGTTGGAGCCACATTTTGGACAACTTGAGAGAAGGATCTAGTAAGATCTTTGACAATGATTGTTTTTCTTCGGTTGGAAGGAGATATTTTAGGGGGTCGATGATCGTTGGATTACCTACCATTCTGCACTCATATTTCATAGGGTTTTCTTTGATGGGAGTTAGTGAAGGAAAGAGAGCTAACTCAAGACCTATAGCTAAATCCAATGAGGCTTGGGTATTAATAGAAATATCTGATGATTTAGTCTAAGATGTGGAAGAGGCAAGGGGGTTCTTATGGAGTATGGCCTTAGAAAGTGAAGAAGGGTTTACGAGAGTTGGGGGTATTGAGGGCCACTTACAGGGAATTTTCTAGCTAAAATTTGAGTGGTGTCTTCTGAATAAGAGCCTTTAACAAGGATTTTTTTAGCGTTGACTTCCATTTGTTTCTTTTTGCTATTTTTTGGAGAAATTCTTAATCAAGTGTCTAACTTCTCTACAATAAAAATAGCCATTAGGTAATTTTAGGTATATGAGAGGTCGATTAACATGGAAAGCCTAATCCATTGATATTGAGGGAGAGGCAATGGCTTAGATATGTATATTTCCACACATACAGGGTGAGCTCTAGTTTTTCCAAAATAAGGTAGGACCACGAAACCCTACAAGGATAGCAACAATTTTATCAAGAAAGGGGCAACATGAGAGAGAAAAAAGGGAAGTTCTATCTAAAGAGGGTATTTTTTCCTATAGGGGCCCTCAGAATGAAAATCCAAAGACAAGCCTTGAAGATAGCTAGTTTACCCACAAATAACCCATGTTTTGTATTGGAGAGCTTTCTAGACATGTTCAAGGTTTATAAAGGAGACAACTATGTATCCCCTTCCTAGTCCTTGAATACCCTCAACTATCTATCCTCTAGTATTTTTCCAAACCCCTCACCAATTTGAGAAGTTTAGGGGTATCCCCTATAATAAAAAAATAAGATGATAGTGCATTTTGACAAGTCATTGACTACTTCAACAAGTGAATACAAAAGAACAACTGAAAGAAGCTTACCTCAACTCTCGCTCTCAAGGTTTACACGCTTCTTTATAGAATTGTTTACAGGGTTCCCAAAGGAAGTTTGGAGAACCTAAGATTCAAGAACATTGGAGGATAAAGTTTTGTACATCATGGAAATCTTACATTTCATGTAATCTTTTCAATAACTGGTTTCCTATACTTGAATGCTTCTCTACTACAAAATTGAGCTTGTCATTAAATAGTGACAATTATCCCAATATTCATTCTAATCTATTATAATTTGCAATACTGTAATCAAATTTTCAAAACGAAAACCCTTAAAACTAATAATTCATATCCACTTTTAATATATTTTTGTTTAATTCTTATAATTTATATTAAAACACTATTACATAGATAAAATAATATCAATTAAACAAGATTATTTTTTTATTTTTAAATTTGTATAATCTTTTACATAAAAATACTAGTTATTTAATCATATAAGTAAATTTGACCTTCTATAATATAATTTTAAAAGGATCCGTATAGTAAAAAACTGTAAGTTTCTAAAGACCAAATACGTTAATAGAATGTCAAATTCCAAGCATCTTGGTAGCCATACGAGCTCAACTCGATAACTAAAGATTCAATAATAGATAGTTACTAATTCTCCATGTGGTAAAAGAGGGGAGAAAAAAAACATATTTTACTAATATTTTAATGTTTTATATAATTATATAATTATATATTATTTAAATGATTAACATAATACCTTTGCTCCTATAATTCATTAGCAATAACTTCAACCCTATTAGAGTTAGTTGGATGATACGATTGAATTAGGATAGTTAACTAGCAAACACTTGACCCCAATTATCAGTCTATTTAATCGAAGTCAATAGGACCTCGACCCTCCAGGGCATTGAATTGGGGTTGTCATCCAGCAAACACTCAACACTCAGCCGTAACCATCTAACCTATCCCTTAACTCGATGGATGATACAAAGTCATCAGGATCCCAACCCTCCAAGACATCGAATTAGTATAACCAACCTGACCACGACCATCCAACCCTATCTTCTCCCACATATGCCGTGGTTTGATCTTTGAACCTTTTGAAAACTAAAACCCTAACCAACAGGCAAACACTTGACCACGACCATCCAACCCTATCTTCTCCTACATATACCGTAGTTTGATCCTTAAACCTTTTGAAAATTAAAACCTTAACCAACAAACAAAGACTTGACCACCACCATCCAATCCTACAATGGTTTAATCCTTAAACTTTTAAAAACTAAAATCCTAATCATTATAATATCCTTACAAACAATATTTTAATCCTGACTTACCAACGGGAAAATGTCTATCTTAACCACACATATGAATGAGGAATTAGACCATGCACACGGCTGATCGCCAGAGAACATATGAGTTACTTGAAGACCCTTTTTGGAAGAGAGTGAATGCAAAATGTGACGTTTTACCCAGGTTTTAGAAGAGAATGTCGGCCAAGTGTTTAGTTCAGTCAGGAAAATATCGAATTTATCACCGTATAATATCCATTCGGACTTATCCAATGCATTATTGCCTTCAAGAGCCGCCGAAGATATTTCATGATAGTCAAACTCATATTTGGCAGCATACAGGCCCATGCATTCCTCGCGACCACCTACAATTCTTTGAGATAAGATTCACTGTATGTTGACGGAATGCAACCAAATTCTCATCCACTTAATTTCCTTTCGCTTTCAATTGTATTAAGTTCAGTGTCAGCAAGCAGAGCTGATATTATAAATACATTCAAAATGCAGAGATATGTGAAATGAAATGAATTAAATTGAATTGCATTGAATTGGGGTTGATAAAATCAATGTCGCTGGTAACAAGCGCGGGACTGAATTGTGTGGCGTTTGCCGCTGCACTTCAAAGGAAACCCAACGGGATCTGCGCCCCATTTTGCACAAGTCGGCGGAATATTGCAGTGAGCCGCGCAGGCTCTGGTTTTAAGGGACGCCGGTTAAGAAGAGGCAATATTCCGGTGAATCAAGCAAGCTCAGGGAAGAGCGTGGAAGTAAAGAGTGAGCGGCAGATCGAACTGGTGGAAGAGATTTTGTCGGGAGAGTGGCCAGAGAATGTTTCCATACTGAATTTTGAGGATCTGTCGGCTTACTTCGAACCCAACCTGTTTAAAGCCGAGGTACTTTAACTAGCTTTATGTATGTTTTTTCCTGTAATTTTTTATCTCAGTGTTGTTTTATTCTATAAGCATACAATAATGAAATTAAGAACATTTAATAAGACAATTTTTGTTTACCCGTATGTGTCCAGCGAAATGCCAGATCCAACTCTTATCTCTGATCTCTGTACTTATTTTGGTATCTGACCAAAGTCTAAATTGAAAAAGAATTTGATACATAACTAACATTATTATATAAACTTTAAAATTGTAGAAGATAAAGTAAAGTCAATAGGATTTTGATAGTTTAGGTCGGGTATTAAAATAGGGACAGTTAAAGAAAACATTCAGTTGTTATCAAGCTTATTTTTATCTTTTTTTTAAGTACGTTCTTTTAAGTATGTTGTGGTTTGAACCAACTTACTCAAAGAAAAACCAAACCCCTGACCACTTTACCATCTTTATAAACATACAAAATTAAAAATGTGAACCGTTAATGTTTGTTTGATTATGCAAAAACAATATTATTTTATTTTATTTTTTGATTAAAAATTATTATTAACTTTTGATTGTGCAAAAAAAACTATGATTTTAAGTTTTTTTGGTTAAATATTATTATAGACCTTTACAAGATGAGGGGTATTTTTAATATTTATAAGTTCATAGGTTGTAGGACAATCGCTTAGAATAGATAATTATTCATGATGTCGAACCTCTTTATTAAAGTTTATAAGTTTTTATATGTATATATATTAGATTTGGTTATGATATACAATCTTATCTTCACAGGATTTGAATTTTGAATTTTTTATTAAAGTTTTTAAATTTTCATCTTTTATTTATTTATTTATATATATATATAAAAGATTTGGTTAATGAGAAACCCTACTATCTACCATGTTTAGTGTTGGGCATTCCTATCCCACCATCTCTCATAAGGGTGAGAGATAAGTTGTGAGAGATAAGCTTATCAATAGAGGTCAAGTACATAGCCATACACACTCACCCCCTCACATACTTGCCCACCATGTGGTTTGAACTTGGACCTCCTCATAAGGGTGAGAGATAAGTTGTGAGAGATAAGCTTATCAATAGAGGTCAAGTACATAGCCATACACACTCACCCCCTCACATACTTGCCCACCATGTGGTTTGAACTTGGACCTCCTGAAAAAAGAATCAAAGCCCAAAGCGTCTTATGAGACCATATAATTTTATATATTAATTTTATCTTAAAGATCATTATAGACCTTTGTAGGATGTTGTCAAGATTCTTTAGGTGTATTTTTTTTTTCAATTTTTATGAAAGATGTTGAATTTTATCTTACAAGTGATAGTTGTATAATTGATTGTCAATGTTATTATA
This sequence comes from Wollemia nobilis, assembly GCA_028583015.1. Taxonomy (NCBI): domain Eukaryota; kingdom Viridiplantae; phylum Streptophyta; class Pinopsida; order Araucariales; family Araucariaceae; genus Wollemia; species Wollemia nobilis. The sequence goes on from JAQPPZ010016599.1 coordinate 2,961,429, forward strand.
TAATTACGATGCAACTAAGTTAAGGACCAATTTTAATCTTACATAATTAATTAAAAATATATTTATATTAATAATCAATAAAAATAATATTATAGCTACAAGCTCACTGTAGTCGTAAGGGTTTTGGTTTTTTAGAGGTTCAAAGTTCAAACCCCATTCAATATGAAAAACCCCTCGTAAAAACACATTGAAAAATAAATACAAATAATATTAAAATAAATTATAATTTAATTTTACTAATTAATTAAATAAAAACAATGAATTCACTTATATTATTTTTTAATGGGCTATATGGGATTGAAACGAGCCCCACCCTTATTACATCATCACATAGTGGTATTATAACAAAGCTTGGATATTATCCATATATCATTTGATAACATTTTGTTCTCCTCCTTAAACATTAACAAATCTAACCAGTTGAACTAATGCTTGATGAATAAATTCACTTATATTAATTTAGAAAAAGTTACATGTTTTAATTGATTATATTTTTATAACATTAAATAAATATAAATATTATTTTTATTTCATAGTATTCCAAATATATATATATATAAAACAAAATTTGAATGAGTTTCTATTCTAAAAGTTTTTGTTTGCCCATGACAAATGTGTATAAGAAGTATTACTTTAAAAAAAAAAAAATCTTACTTTTAACTATTTAAATTTATATCAAAATAAATTAATAACAACAATTAATTTATATATTTTTACTTTTTATTTTTTATTTTAATAATTAAAAAAAATAAAATTATTACATTATTAAAAACTCTATAAAAATATTTTACCTTTAAAAAATAAAAATAAAAACATGAAAATTTAATATTTATTTTTAACAAAAATATATAAGGAGAACGACAAGAAGTTCCTTAAGGACGAACACATATGAGTTTCCCTAGAGCCAAACAATGAGGCATCCATGCTTCTCGTCTAAAAAATAGTGTCTTACTCAGGTGTTGTAGGTGAGTTGGAGAGGAGAGGGCAATCCTCCAAGGGAGGTTTAGGTTCAAATCTCCACCCTACCAAAAAGTTGAATTGGGTATCCAAAATCCAATTAATAATGTTGATGCGGGCAGAGTCGGGCAGAGTCGAGTGCGACTGCGATTGCCGGGTGACGTTGATGGTGTAGAACCCCTGTCCATAGTGCCTTTCAACATAATAACAAAAACCAAGGAAGGGGCATTGCTCTTGCAACGACTAAGACATGAATAACAGTTAAAATGGAGTTAATAAGATTTTTGACTTTTAAATGTATAAAATTGGGTGTGTTGTTTTTATAAACCATATACCTTAAACTTCTGAGGTAATTTTTTTTTTTATCCTTTAAGGTATTGAATTGAGGTATGCTGCTTTTATAAACTTTAAGTCTGTTATGTAAAAATAAATCAATAGAACCTTTGATTCTCTGAGGCATCAAATTGAGATAACTAACTGACTTACCATCTAACCTATCCTCTCCTAATTATACTATGGTTTGAACCTTGAACTTCTTTTGAAAAAAAAAAAAACTAAAACCCCAAATACCATTGTTACAAAAGTAAAACCCCAATAACTGTACCATCCTTACAAACTTAATGTCAACCTGGCAACTAATATATCCATGCACCCAACAAAGCATTAAACATTAGTCTCAACATATAAACCAAGTTGAATGTTTCTGTGATTTAAAATATATTATATAAATTAAAAAATATATTTTCAAATTATTATTTTTAAGATATATATGTTAAGTGGTTTTGGTCCCTTCATATTAAATGGGGTGTAAATCTTAAGATCTTTTAAAGAGAAACCAAAGTTCTTATTACTGTAGAAAGCTTGCAGCTATAAAAATTTGAGTTTACATAGATTTTTACAAGAATCTGGGTCATATTTTTTTTCAACAAGTTTACATAAGTTTTTATGAAGAATCCTGGTCCCTAAATAAGTTTGAAACTTAAACATAAAAAAAAAACCAAAACCCTTATATTTTAAAATATTAATATAATTATATTTAAAATTAATTTACTATAATTTATTATTTCATTTAATTTTACAAACCCCTATCTTCATTTTTAACGAGCCCTTGAAACCGGACATTTATTTGTTTCATAACATAAATAGGAGACTTGTCTGCTCTATGTTCAGCCCATTCTCGGACAATATTGGAATAATCTCGCCCCGAACAACATTACAGTTAACAAACAACTTATTATCTATTCACTTCTACGTCGACATTGGTTTGAGCGAGTGTTGTTCAAGTCTCTTAACCAGAAAGAAAACATTTTAATGGTGAAGGAATTATGGGGAGGAGGATGGGTGATGAATGCAAGTGAAAATTAAATTTTGACTACACGTTATTTTGGTTAAGTGGTGGGTGAGATATTTCTTGTTAAAATAAGTATTTGAAGATATATTGTATATAAAAAGTTTTTCATAAAAAAGTATTTGAATCCTAAAATTAAATATCGGTCATGTCTTTTAAATAATTAAAATATATACTTTAAATCCATGGTTTGCTGCTCAATCCCCACTTATAAATTATGTTATCATAAAGGTCCTACAAAGAATCTCTTAATTCATTTTTAAGCTATGCTAGCTAAGAAATTTCATTGAGTTCCCGGTGGGACCATTGCATAGTTGTTAGGCTCTCATCTTCCAATTATGTGGAGATCTTATTACATTAGCCTCTCCACAAATACAAAATAAAATGAAAAAAATTAATCCAAACAAATAATATTTTATTTTGTTTCACTTGAGGTTCATAAGGTACTGAAGAGGAATTGGGTTCAAGAATCAGCATTTAACAAAACTTTTACCATTTCGCCCTTAAAAAAATCACATTTAATGAAAGTGTAAGACTGGATACTAGATCGTCTAATGATCACACATTACAGTTTGCAAATGCTTTTAAACACTAAATCGCAGGAATAAGGAGTCCGACGTCAAAATTTATGGTTCATTCCAGTCCCAGGGAAGACCCACTATAGCCCGTTTATACAAAGCAACCTTGGTAGCCAATGGAAAGTTTATAATTAAAAAAAATTAATAATAATAAATAAAATATAGTAAAAACCTCTGCATTATCACATGCATTCGTAGTTTATTAAATACTTTATATTTCTTTATGGTTTTCTTGTTATTTTCTGGACTTTATTCCCTTTCATTAATCATATCTATCATTTTTCCCTTATTGATATATGTATCTCAATCCAGGCACAGCCTTCAAGCCTCTTGGCAGAAGTAATGACATCCCAAGTCTACGTTGCCTACCCAGATCAGTTATTGGAGGACATAGATCATCACTTTGCCAATATCTCAGGGATTCCTGTTATTGACGAACAGAAGAAGTGCATTGGGGTCTTGTCTAAGAAAGATACAGCAAAAGCCTCCAATGGGGTTGGTACTTTCACCTTGAACATCTTTTTAAAGCATTGATAATCTCATACCATAGGAACTAAGTTACAAGTTTGCTATGATAATTGGTTTGTTTGGCTGTTTTCCACTAAAGGTTGGGATGCTTTTATCAATTAGAACTTCTACAGATTCCAGTAATCTAATTTTGGCTGTTCAGTGACTCTACTTCATACACATCAACATACATTTATATAAAATAACACTAACCAGTACCAAGCAAGAATCCAAGTCGCATAACAAAGTTGTTTGAGAAAACTAAGACATCCTAAAGATTCTCTCTGATAGAAGGGGCCAAAAAGAAAGGGAAAAAACACCATAGAAGGATTTGCAAGGCCTAGTTTACCATGATCTTTGTCAAAGGGTTGAAATCTATTCGCGTTGAAAATTGAACAGTGGATACAGTGTTAAAAAAATTCTCCTTGCCGTAAGGGGGTCTCATACACCACCCAGGCAGGCATGCTGCCTAGTTTGGGACCTGAAAAACTGTCTTTACCTTTATACCCTACTGTAAACCTCATAGAAATATTGATTGGTTTTTGTTTTTTATGGATGGTTCTCTTAGGCAAGTTGTGTTTTGCAGCTATAAAATATAGCCTTTAATCATGGTGTTGTGTAACGTGTAAGTTTATCCTACATTTCAAGTACAATATGACTGTTATTTTGCAAAATTTTTGTAAACTTAACGCAGATTGAACAAGGATGTCTGCATGGAAATTCACATGGTCATCATGAGAGTGAAAGTTAATTAGGTAACAATGCTGAATTCTTAAGTGTGGTACATTGACTATGAAAAAGTCAAATGTGATATTGAGGAATAACTGGAGACTGTTGAAGTTCAAAGATGGATTAAACTGGCTACAATTCCATCACGGACAAAGGAAAGGAAGCCTTCAAGGACATCGCATAGGAATTTGATGTTTAGGCAGAGTTCCAATTTGGCTCTATCAACTAGTGTGGGAAAATATTTGATTCATCATCTCTCGAGAAACACGTCTATCGCTAGCACAGTAACAAACTTCATAAAGAGCCATCATCACAAGCTAAACATCTTCATGCATTAGATTCCTTGTATACGTTTACTGTATGACTGTATTTTTTCACATATAAATCATTTTTAACACTATTTACAACTTTCGAGGTTAGTAACTCAGTTTTAGAGTTCTTGGAGTGTCGCCCGAGTAATAGAGCATGTAGAACATTGTCAAGAGGTACTTGGTTAGAGTCCTAATTGTTTCATGTTTTACAACAAGCAAAGCCCTTGTCTCTATCATATTACATCTAATTGATACACAAAGTATTTATCTGTAGCAAAAGCATCCAAAATAGCATGAGACATAGTGATTGCTATCTATGAGTCACACAATGTCAACATGTAACTTCATTAAAGCAAGATCTTCTAAATGAAGATATAGTTAGACAGCAGAGCTGAGCACATCAATTGCTTCAAAACCTTATTGAAGATTCTAGTAGCAGGTGGATGATGGTTAAAGTTGAAGCAGCAGTTACAAAGTTGTTTGTCAGCCTACATAGATCCTCTGAGCATGTGAATTTGACATTAAGCAAATGCCATAGTTCTTCAAGAAAAAGCATGAAGAAAGGTGTCAGGTTATTAATCAAGACAGCCTCCGTTGTTTTATGATTTTATCCATAAAGAACAATAGTATCAGGAGATGAAAGATGTTATGCAGCACAGAACATAAACACAGATACAAGGGGTTTGGCCTCAGAAAAAGACCCCAAACCTTCTAGAGTGAATGGTAAATGCAGTTTTGCAACTAAGGACACTACTAGAAACAAGGTTGAAACTGTGACACTGTGACAAGAGGAAGCTATAATTATAACTGAAGTTGAGTTAAACAACAAACAAAACTGGGGCAGGACCACAATTGGGGAATTAAAATGCAACGGACTACCCAGAAACCTTTGGAATCAAATGCTTTGGAAGTTGCTGAATGATTCTAAGCCTTCGTCCTTGTGGACAGCTCTATAGAGCCAGCCTGAAACCGAATAGTAGGCACTGAAGTCAGAGAATTTGATTCTCTGATAAACTATGGAACATTGTCTGTTACCTCTCTTTTAATCAGTCAGACAGTAGTAGATAAGATAATAAGATAATTTTATTAATGTCTACAGATGGCCAAAGTAGGCCAATGGGACTCATTGAAAAGAGCTATTAAAGTGCAGTGTAGTAACCAAAAAGTACTAGAAAATAAGACAAACTAGAATAAAGAATCTAAACTACACTGAAGAGGAACAACTGTATAGCATAAATTGTTCAGGATAGCTGAAAAAAGTGGCATTATCCACCCAAGTCTTTATAAAAGCAATAGTGCCTCTCTTGAGTCTCATAATAAATAGGACACCTGAAAATGAAATGTTCTTCAATCTCCACCTCACAAATAAAGCAGAGGCAACATACCTTATAGTTCACATGATTGTCAAGCAAAAATTCAAGCTAGATGTTACTTTTGAAAAATATAAATTTTGGTTGGTACTGAAATCTTATAAATAAGTTGGAGGAGTTGACTACTAAGACACCTTTCAACCCACTTTGAGGATGACATTCGATGTTATTGTTAAGAGGAATATCTGCAGCAAAGTATATGCATGTGAATAAGATAAATGTCAAAACAACATTCTTGAATGGTTATTTGGAAGAAGAAATATATGTAGAGTCAGGTAAAGAATATAAGTTTCATGGGTTTCAGATATTCATCTTGAACTTAGTAGAGATAAATAAGCAAATTTCCTTTCCAAACTCGACTTATGTAAGCAAAAGCTGATAGCCATGCAATGTTTTATCAATCAGAGAGGTAAATCGATTGTAATTGTATATCTTAATGTTGATGATTTTAACTGCTTGAGTCACAATTTGGAATTTCTTATTTTATGTCTACAGGAACTTGATTCCAACTTTAGGACAATTGGTTAGAGTTACATGAATTATTGTCTATGTATTGAAGTTTTAGGGAATAGAGAGCAGAAAGCATTATGCCTCAGAGGAGGTAGACTGAAAGAATCCTTGACAAATTTGAGAATGGAAACATGCAAGTTGATTGAAAAATCCAAGTTTGAGTTTTACACTAGATCATTAAATGTGGAGCATAGAGAAATATTGCCGTGACTGAGCGGCAAATACTTTATTGGTTTTTTTAATTTTTTGGAATTCTAGTTTGCACAGCTGCTGGAGCATGTAACAAGTTGATTTTGTCATCTAGTGTCCATGTAAGAGTTTTGTGCTTGGTGTGTTTGCTGACTAATTGATAAGAAATTGTGAAATTTCAAATATTTTAATTAGGGAGCAAAATACAAGCAAACTCCAATTTGGGGAGCGCATATTTTTGAAGAACTTGTAGAGCTGAAATACACAAATAATAAGATTTGATCTATTCAAGAACTTGTCCTCTCAGGAAGTCATTGGGACCCAAGACATTTCCCAATGCGTATCAAAAATACTTCATGGGTACAAGCAGCTAAAGGTAAAATGTCATTATGTTAAATTTGAAGAACAGAAGGCTAGACAAAGTGGAGCATTAAATAGGAAGGTTAGAGGGATCCCTAAACCAACAATCACATATCCAGCAGATCACGAATTTATACGCTATCCTTATGGGAAGTCTCCAGGCACAGGTTTCTTATGGTGACACTATCATTATTTGCTTCTGATCAACTTCAGCCAACAGAAAATTATTCTCTTTCCAAAATAAAACTCTAACTAGATGACTGCCTCCCATGATTACAGGTGGAGTAACACAAAGGTTAGAGTACATGTGGGCGCAACATGAAAAGACAAGAAGTTTACTACATTTTGTATTAGCAGTGCTTGTACTGGGGACTTCCCATTGAAAGTTGGCCTAAGCATTGGCCTTTCAAATGGATGCCAAAATAGCAGACGCTAGCCTTATATGACGTTTCTGTAACCATGTTATCCAAACTTGGACTGTTAGTGAAAGACTTGGACAGATACAGATAGCTTTCAAGAAGTTATTGAAGTAAGACTTAATTTTCTTTAGAAAATCCCAGGAAGGCCTAGAATGCTTATCACCACCCATTGTGGGTTATTCTCGGGTCTTTGATTTTAAGTAGAAACTGAGGAATTTTGTTAGAGTATGTGGTTCAAGGGCATCATCACTCATTAGTGATTGCATTAGCTCCACAGTCCCTTTCATTGATAAGGATGAACATTTTCAGTTCAGATGGGCACAATTCAAGAAAGCCTTAGTGCATAAGGATATTTATTTTGTAGTATGTTATTTCCTAGTTGCTTCATCTGATTTTGCCATTTAACAACGATGAGGATCAATTTTGTTATCTTTAGACAAAGATTGTATGACTTTCCTCTCAAGGTGATGCCATTCTTTTGGGAGATTTTGATGCTCAAATTGGTTGTAGATCTAGTATGTTGTGCCTTTACAAATTGCATCAAAGACATTTTGGGATGCAGCAGTAGCCACCAGATCTGCTAACTCTGTTATAGACTTTGACATCTTATATGGTACTTCTGATGGAATGAACTTCTTCCAACATCTGAAAATAGCCTGCTTCTGTCTACCTCAAAAGGTCAAGGCTTTATCACAAGTCCATAAAGTTTCTACTGAATCAATTTCCCATTCCATTTGTTCTATATAGTTTACTGTGTTCATACACATTGTCCCAGAAAAAAGTGTAACAAAGATTGGAAAATGCTACATTGTAAAGTAGGATAAGATCTTGTCATTCAACCCACAAGAAGCAAAAGCTTTCCAAAAGGAATATAGACACACATCCTTTATGTATTGAATATATCTATCTATCTATATATATTACTACTAGTGAAAGAAAACTACTGAAAGCACTTGAAGAGACACCTAAGTCCTTTTGAAGATCTCTTCTTCCTTGTAAATCATTGTGCCATATTAACAATATTAAGATTAATCCTCAGACCTTGTCTCTCTTTGTAACAAGCCAAATTCCTATCATTGCTCCACTTTAACCATCCTCTTGCTACATTTATAATTACAGACTTACCTGTTAAGCCATCTTAAGCTCTAAACCAATGTAGTTAGATTATGAACGTCTCTGAATTTCTTAAGCAAGGAATTGCTCTTCTGAGGGCAATTGTTGCTTTTTGGACTTCTAGAAAGTCCTTTGATACATTTCTTCAGCATCCTTAATAGCATGCATACACTTTGAGTGCCTGAGACCATTGCATTTAAGTTACTTGACTTTATTAGACTGTTATTGGTCATATCCCTACTCCTTTTGGAATATCTAGGGATATCCATAATACCATTGTTGTTAAACTGGGATGCTTACTTGCTGACTGTACTTTTTTGAGTTTGTGCAACATATCAGGGATAATGTGGGACCTAGATGATAGTCACCTTCTTTATGGAGTCTTGATTTTTTTTTTTTTTGAGTTTTACTTTGTATTCCTCTTTTTTTTTTTAATTATTATTATTTTAAGGAATCCAATATGGAGCCTTGATTTTTATTACTATGGACTCAAATGATAATTACCTTCTCGACATGGAGTCTTGACTTTCATTTTAATATTTACTGGCGACATTTCATCGTTGTCATTCACCCTGAGTGCTTGCAATGGCAGTTCAATTCAGTGGCACTTTTTCTGATGACAGAGGTTTGTAGGTTAACATAAGAAAATTCTATAAGCTTATAATGACCTTCAATGGATTCATATTTGAAGATTCTACATATCATTTTACTCACGTAGGTGAACTTGAATGCATTCCATACATACCTATATCAAAGTTTAGTTTATAAGGCCTTCCTTCTGCATGCATCCAGCATCTCTGGGGTGGCTAAGTGTATCCCCTGCTTCTCTTTTTGACTTAGAGGACAATGATTTCAGTTATACTTCCCAGGTATTGAAATTGAAACACACTGGTGATGCTAGTGGCTGCTTTGACCTCGACAATTGCATTGGTAATATTAAAGGAAATGACTTTGATATGCACACACATGGGGCTTCAAACCCTTAGGGCTTTGTATCTGGATTGTTTAAAAGATGATACCTTAGCTCAACCACTTTGTACAATTGAGATTTATTTTATTACTGGATATCATATTCATAGACCATTCTTTATTTTGTTCAGCATATGTGTTTATTTTCTGCATTTGTTCTTATTTTCTATGTGCTCTGCCCTTGGCAATCTGGGCCAGTAAAACATTTGAACTCAACACCACACCGATAATGTTAAAAACCCTTGTGCAAAAGAATTGCTTGGTCGAGGAATCTTCTCAAATTAGAGATGTAAATTATTTACTCACTTTAAACTTTTAATATTTGAAATTGTGAGCTTTTTTGGGTGCTGATAGTGAAAGTCGTATACAGGGGGAAATTATTGGTCAACAGTTGAATTTCTCTATTTCATGAAGAAAGCAGAGAATAAATTTGATTTCCTTTATAGAATAGTATGCTTGAGTTTTTGATATTGATGGTAGCAATTTTCTTTTTCCCCTTTTCAGCTAAAATCAAAAGTTGGTGAGGTCATGAGCTCACCTATTATCACCCTATCTGCCGACAAGACTGTATTAGGTATGTTCCAAAGGCTTAACTATAGTTTGCAAGAACAGTTTCTCTTCTAATAGAATTATTTATTTTGTGTGATTGTCAAAGTAACTTTTGCTTTAAAAACTCCCTCATATAACATATTTTCAATAATTGTTGCCTTTGCCTTAAATTTTCATGTTATCTATGTCTTGTGTGTCACAGATGCTGCTATTCTTATGCTTAAGAATAAGATCCATCGTATCCCTGTTGTAAATGAAGCTGAACATGTGGTTGGTAAGTTATAAGACTGACCACGACTAATGACTGTCCAGAGGATTAAAACGCAACACATGTACTAAATTTTAGGGATAACATATATTTAAATCATGTGATGTGTTGTTACTGTTCTTGTCCATGGTACATATTCTATGTTGTGCTGAATTTCAGGACTGATTATTTGAAATTTTTTACAGGTATAGTAACAAGGACTGACATTTTCAATGCATTGGAGGGGTTCTCTACCTAAACCAGCACACCATTCCTAGTCCTCCTATCTCTGAAAAGACAGGCCTTTGATATTTCTTATTCCATATCTTTTAAGAAAGCCTAGAGTTCATGTAAAAATGTTTCGTATATGCTTCCAAGTTGCCAACTATTTGGTCAATGTAAAAGTTCAAAAGAAATACTTTTTTGTACTTGTAATATCTTCTGTTCCTCTTCATATATATTTGAATTTAATGATCCAAGAGAAGTGCTACCAGTCAATGTAAAAATCACACATTTTGATAAAAGCTAAAATGCATGGTTTGCTTTCAACAAGTGAAAATATAATTGGGAGTCCAAATTATATCTTCCATGATCTGCCCCCTCTCCAAGTAATATAATTTGCAGTTCATAAATGTTCTTGTAACCATTAATTTTATTTCTATTGAGAAAAGGCAAATTCCGTTGGTTTAGGTACTTTTAATTATAAGATTGACTAGCATTTATGCCCGACTTTAGTATTCAATAGATTTTCATTATTGAAATTTGAAACAAATGGTCATCAAAATTAGGCTGCTTACAATAGTCTTTTATGGTTCCTTCATCTTGGTCGTTGATGTACCTACACCATGAGGAGGCCTAGAACGAATGAAAGCCCTCTTAAGTTTAACTGCAGGTATACATATCTTATATTTTGTTATTGTGATGCAATACAATTTGGTAAGTCAAATTCAATATAAAAATTTCGTGGAAATATCCCCAATCTTTTCCTCTATGAGGATGCACAATGGTGGATATTAGTCTCTGAATGCAAAAACTATCAACCAATTAAAATTTAGGATTTCTCACCAACTATATCAGCTAAAATTCAAGGTAGAGATGCCAATAACTATGTAACATCTGGTGATATCACCAAAAAATGGAGGATTATAACAAAGACCAAAATTTATTAATCAGTACAATTTTTTATTTTATTATTCTTTGTTTTAAAAATATTTTAAATTTCAATATATTTTAGTTATTAACAATTTGATTGGAGGTATAGCAGTTGGTATGACTGTATACCGTTATTTGTCTTCTTAGTATCTCATATACGAATGCAAATCTATCATTGATTGCTTTCTCAGAGTCATGATTAATTTTTCAAGGTGGGTTTGTTAGCGTTAAGGCAGTTTTTTCCATTCTGAGTAAGTTGTTTAAGACTAATGCTAGAGATACATTTAGTTGCATTTGGATTGCATTGTAGCAACAGCAGACTTGACCAATAGAACATTTGTAATATCGTTTTCATCTTTGTCTGTTATGAGCCATTCTTCAACTTCTTCAAATTGCCATCCAGAGCCATTATCAATTCAAAATCGAAGTGAAAAATGTGCCTTCTGTTGCACTAAAAGGCCTCTGCCCCATCTGTCTCAGGGAACTTGGGGTGGGACAAGTCCAATGCCGGCAGCTCCTAGCGAGCCTTCTGCATAGACTCCTAACATTAATTAGTGTGTGTCATGAACACTGCTATACCTTGAAAACTCTTTTGTAGTAATAGATTTCAATGAAACTTTCGGAAAGAGTGGTATTGAAATTCCTATTGAAAAAATTAAAAGCAAAAGACTAGATGGAATTCCAGTCTAAATAGATCATCATTAAAAGGTACTGATATCAGAGATTATCAAGTTTTTCATTTGATCTTCTACTATTGAAAATTATCTATATCTTCCCTGAGAAATACATATACATATATAATGTTTGACACAAATTGGTGTGTCTTGAAAACACTACTCTAGTTGAAAAATGCTGTGTTGATTGTCTTGAATGATTTGTCAGAATATATTTAAACACAAACACTTATTAAAAAGAAGAAGAAATCATTACATTTCTAGTGAATTTCTAGATTTTCATGCCTACTGTGAAAAAGGGCTTAAAATTTCTAGCCTTGGCTATTGGGCTTGTGGAGTCATTAAAAAATATCAAATAAACAATAGAAAAAGCAATGTGCTAATGAATGGAAGAATGAACTTAAACCAAAACATTGTTGGTAAAAGAAGATTTTTTATTAAACTTCGACTTCGATATGATAGATTCAATACATATTCAACTAAATATAATTATTTTACATAAGAATCCCATAGGAAATCTTGTAGAAACTGTTACACTATTGGGATAACGGGAGAACCTAACTAGTAACTAATTTTTTTTTTAAAATAGAGCTTCCTAACATAAGAATATGTAGTATGAGTGAGCTATAATCTAACCTAATTTAATATTGAAACTATAGCCCAACATCACCCCATATTACATGATTTGAGAGAGCAAATGATGTAATAACTCCTCCCTTGAATCTGGATATAAGTTGGAGCTCTCTCATTGTGTTATCTCTAGAAGTTGCCTCTAGATCAAAATGCTAGGTTTTCTTTTATAGTAAACATGAAACATCTATTTTAGCTGATGCCATTCCATGATGTTCATCCATCCATAATTCAACTGGATTTTTGTGTAGTTTCCTTTAGGAGTGTTCCAATATTTCTCTAATAGATATTTGATGTACACCTATTTCTTGGGGAAGACATGTGTTGTAACATCAACCTTTAACTCATTTTCTGCATTTTTTGGGATGATATGTATTATAGTGTGTGATCAACTTGTAGTATGCTATTTTATGCTTCTTTAATTTGTTAAATTTGGCCAACATACTATACACAATTAAAGCAAACATCTTCTATATGATATATTTGAAACTATCATTATCATAATCCTTTGAAGGAATCCATTTAGTGCTTTTCTTTTTATCATCGACAATATTTGAATTCTCATTAACAAAAGTAAACTATCACTATCATTAAATCTAACAATCTAGTTTTCATTATGACACTTACACATTTTGACTGTCTTACAAATATTTTTTCCATAATAAAATATTCTAGTTTACAACCATTTTTTGTTTCAATATTGCTCAAATCATTTGTGTCTATTTTTTGTGGAAGATCATTATATGCATCAAAATCAATACATACATTTTTTTCATTCTCTTTGTATCTTCAATCAATGTTTAAGTTCCTTGTGTCATAACATTTGTTTACCATCATGGTCTTCAGATTACGTGCATTCACAGTATCACCACTCTCATATTTTAACTTGGGTATATTTTTTAATTTCTTTGCAACTTCTGTTTGTTCTTGACATTGTTCTTTGTAGGTCTTCAAAAGCCATTTGGGATACACTTTCCATTGTTTTGAGTTATCTTTTGCTACCTTACAATATTGATTTATTTCTTTCATCATGTAAGCCATGTGTACTGCATTTTTTCTTTGATGTTGCATTTATGAATTATATTTTTCTCATGGAAGTAGTTGTTTCCATTGCTTATGAGAAAGTGAAGTCATATTTAAGAGTAAATATATCATTTTTGATAGAACCAATGGATTCAATATCTCTTTATCTTTTTATGAAGCATTTTTTATTCCATTGACAACCTTGAATTCAAATGTTCTACCCTTATCCAACAATTGTGACACTAATATCAAGTTATTGACTAATCTTGACACATACAATATATTTTCTAATGTGTATTCAAGAAAAGGTAGGTTGAGTGAAACATTGCCTACTCCTTGAACTTGGTAGATTTTATCATCTAAAATTTTGATAGGTATGTTTTGTTTTACTTGAAGAGAATCAAACCAATGCAAATTACTACTCATATGATTGATTGCCCCTATACATTAATATAACAATAATTATTTTTTTGGCTTTTCTATGCCAAGTACCATTTCAAAAATTTTGTGTTCCTTTTTCTATTGAATAATGCGGTGGTTTGACCCAATTGAACATGTTCTTCTTTGTGACAAAATTTCTTTGTTTTTGAGTCTTTTTTCTAATAAAACTTGGTTTAAACACATGAGACTATTTAGATTCCCAAAAAAATAGTTTAGGAGTAGTCATTTTTGAAATTTGTTTATTACTCCTTCAAAATGTAGTATGACATCTAATTCTACATAAAGATCTTTCAACTATCTTATAACTTCCTATGATAGCATAAGTTCAATAATACAATTTTTTCAACTACCTTATAAATCCCATATATAAATACGATTTTTAAAATTTTTAATGCTTTAATTATAGCATATATTTGATTTTTTCTTCAAAGTATTTAAAAAATATTTAAAAAATACTTGATAATTTGCTATAGATATATCCTTATAACTCCTAAAAACTCAAAAGATAAACTTAATTCCATTAATTTCAAAAAAAAATCTTTTCTTTCTTTCTATAGTAATGCTAACTATAGAAACACCCCAATTATGAGGAAGGAATAAGAACCAACATGGAAGCTCCTTGGAGGAGGGAGGAATTATGCATAAGGATATTGAAGACCTCGATGTTTTATGATTAGGAATTTTTCTAATTACCGTGTACGTGGGAAGGTGGAGATAGGACAAACATATAACGATAGAGATTAGCAAGATGAGCTAGCAGAATTGCAAGAATTTGAAATCGCCACTAGAAATGAAGATCTCTTAAATGTGGTTTCGAGAGGATATGTTGTATAGAAGGAAAATAAATTGATGGTTTTTCCTTACTTTAGTTTTGAGGAGTCTTCTGATATATCGTTCAATTATTAGGTGTAGTAATGTTTTCCTGTGCAATTTTTATCTATTCTCTAATTGGGCATTTAGCCTTCATAAGATTATAGACATGTATATCTTGAGGCACTTATAGGCTATGACCCATGTATGGAAGGCCTCATGACTATGTAAATGTAATATAGTTTTTGTTTAATAAAATTTAGTCCTTTTTCAAGAAAAAATGCTAACTATAGAAGCAAACTTTTAATCTTTTTAAAAGTATTTAATATATACTTTAAAAAAAATTATATCTTTTAATATCAAATTTATAACCAAAGAATAATTCCTATAATAGACATTCACATTCATACCCATAATAGAAACTCTACCAACATCCATGTGACATTGATCTTTCATGTGGTGCTAATATTTTATATATAAGGTTTTATTCAACTCACAAGTATGTTTGTAATGTAATTTTTGCAAGCTATCATTCAAATGAGCATTATGCTCATTGATTTAGCTACAAACTAAAGTGTTTTAAATGACTACAATATACAACTGCATGTTGGGAAAATAGTGTTGCTAAAATATTTACTTCCTCTTAGGTAACTTCATGTGCAAGTGACCTCTAATCAACTATTGCAAATGCAACTTCATTTGAATGCTAATTGTGTACATGACTTCCTCTCAAGGGATCGAGCAATATGCAACTTTGTGCAAATTGAATCCTTTTAGGGTGTCAAACACTCTCTTGTGAGTGTTATCTTCTACACCTTATGCTTAGAGAATCAAGAGTCTTCTTCTCAGACGTATATCTTCTTCAAGATCTTACTATTTGCTTCTAATAATATAATCTCAAACATGTTAAAAATTATACCATATTTCTTATAAATCGAATGTTGTACAAATAATGCTATTCTTATAAGTTGAATAACATAAGAATTAATTTAAAATAAAAATCAAAGTGACTTCAACTTTTGTTTTAAAAAAACAAGACTCTTCTCTCTGGGTATCTGAAAGAAATTCTAGATGAAAACGTTCTTAGTTTTGATAAATACCTCTCTTATATGGATCTCAAAAAAATCTTCCAAACAATAACTTTTTACATATTGTTCTTTGTTTAGGAAAATCCCATCAAAGCATAAATTTCTTCTTCTTCCATGGCTCAACACATGCTTGGATACCACATGTTGGTAAAAGAGGATATTTTATTAAACTTTGATACAATATATTCAATACATCCTCAAGCATATATAATTATTTTACATGAAAATCCCATAGAAAATATCGTAGAAACTATTACACTAATGGGATAATAGAAAAACCTAACTAGTAACTATATTTTTTTTGAAATATAGCTTTTTGACATAAGAATATGTAGTATGAGTGATATATAATATAATATAATCTAATGTTGAAACTATATCCTAATAAATATTACTTTATATGACCAAAAAACTACTTGAGATCAATTTGGTGGCACTAAAGTCATCATGGAGGACTATTGTTTGATGAAGGGATTTGCTCTTGGATCATTGACCCATATTGAATATTTTTTGCTTCCTAGGAATACTTGTTTCAATATTTGTTGAAGGTTATAAAGATGTGATATCACATTTAAAATCTATTATTTAGCAAATTGTACTTATATCTCGTTAATGCTCAATTTAACATATTTAAGCTTATCAATGAGCTTATCATATTCCTACTCATTTGTTAAATTATATTTTTGGTCCTATGGATCAAGGAGGTTAGAGTTAACTAGGTCTCAAATTTAATCCTTCATCTCCTTCATTATATTCTATAGGTCCTCTACCTATTTAGTGGAATCATCTAATGTTTGCTTCTTTGTCTAGATTGCTTACATCTTCTTGATGATTTTAGTTCTATGAGTAATACCAATGACAAAAAGGGCATTGCCCTCTTGTTTATAAATTACATCTAGCAAGGAATCAACTTGTAGGAGTTTGTCACCCAATCGAGCAATTGAGTCTTTGATCCCATTATTCATATTTTTAATCATTTTTTTGCCTCATAAATTTGATCTAGGAAATAATCCAACTATTTAAAGGTGGAGATAACCTTGTACCAAGATGTATTGAATTGAGACTTGAGTCATTAATTTTATTGTTCTAGGACATGTATCTCTTTTAAATTTGCATGATATTATCGATTTCCTTTTTTAGTTGTACATTTTTTTTTATATTCCATCTAGTTGGTCTCCTTCACCTTTTAATTTAGTTCTTCCCATCCTTTCTAAATTCACTCAGTATAATTGCCCAAATATTTTCTCTTTAATGAGCACTTGATTTTATTTTATTAGAGCATATCTATTTGAATTGAGTATATATATTTTTGCACTCACAACATTCTTTTCTATAGTGAAAGCATTAGCTTTGGTGGTGAAAGTGTTGATTTTGTTCTTAAGCTACCTAAATTGATTCTTCATAGTGACAATTCTATTATATCTTACTTTAAGATGCTTCTATAAAGGAACTACAATTCTTTTAAAAAATTCTAATTTTTCTTGTCTTTGGACTAAATAAAGGTATTTTGGTGGTTTATGATTGTACTTTAGCTCTCTTCTTCTCCTATTCTTATGAAGATCATTGTGATACAACTAACCCAGTTTTCAAACATTATTTCCCAATCCACTGATGAGAATAAATGCACCAAACCCCCCCAAACACAAGGTAAGGGGGGCAGAAAAACCAAACCATCAAAATGAAAATCCTCTCCTGGAATGTGAGGGGGTTAAATGGGTTGGCTAAACAAAGGATAGCCAGATCCATTAGGAGAGAAGTCAAACCTACCATATTTATCATGCAAGAAACCAAGATAGATGAAAGTTGGTCTATTCAAACAACCAAAAAAGTTTGGAAAAATTGTGAAGCCATTTTTAGCCATGCAAGAGGAGCCTCAGGAGGTTTAATGTGTCTTTGGGACCCATTAAAGATAGAAGGCAGATTAATACATTCATGTGATAGAACTACTAGCATTTTGTTTTTTGACAAAGATAAAAAAATTTAGTGGATTCTTACAAATGTTTATGCTCCTAACACACCCACTGGCAGAGCTATGCTATGGGAAGCCCTTACCAAGCTAAGAGAAATTTTTTCTTCTATTCCCTGGATCTTGGTAGGGGACTTCAACACACCGTTGTATCCATATGATAAGAGGGGAGGTTCAGGTAACCCAACCAGAAGCATGGAAGAATTTAGAGAATTTATCAATACCAATGATCTCATGGATGTTAACCTCAAAGGGAACCAATTTACTTGGAGCAACAGATGAAGTGGAAGCCAATTTATTCAGGTGATATTGGATAGAATATTATTGTCCAAATAAGCTATAAATATTTGGGGAGATGCTAGTCTCCAATCTCTCCTTAAAATTGGGTCTGATCATAGCCCTCTTCTATTAGAAACGGATAATCCAAAAATTTTCAAAACCCCCTTTTGTTTTGAAGCAATGTGGGTTCATCATCCAGATCTTAGGGAAATAATGTTGCAGTGGTGGCCAACCTTGGTCCAAGGGTCACCTTCTTACAGACTAGGGTAGAAACTGAAATTGGTCAAAGAAAACCTTAAAGTCTGGAACAAAGAGATTTTTGGAAATATTTTTGACAACAAGCAAGCCATTAAGGAGAGATTAACCATTATTGAGCATAAAATCCAAAATGGATTAAATGATGAAGAGATCATATTGGAAGAAAAAATTGCTTTATCAGAATACCATAATGTTTTGGCCTATGAAGAGACCTTTTGGAGGTAAAAGTCTAGAATCACATGGTTAAAATAGGGAGATGCAAATACAATTTTTTTTCATATCTCCACAATGAGGAATAGAAGTAATAATAGAATAAAATAATTGCTCAAAAATGATGGGACCATCATAATAGACATCAGAGAAATAAAAAACGAAGTAGTTTCCCATTTTGAATCCCTTCTTGAAGCTCCTCTTCCAGGTTCATCTTTGGCCAAAGAATCATTACTATCCCATATTCCACAGGTCATTCCTAATGGGGTCAATCAAAATTTGCTTGCTACATTTTCAGAGGATGAAATCAAAGAAGCCCTATTTTCCATGAACCTTGACAAGGCCCCTGGACCAGATGGATTCCCTCCAAGATTTTTCTAGACTTTCTAGGATATTGTGGGTGGTGATGTTTGTGCAACAGTCAGAGAACTCCAATATTCCAAAGTGGTCCCTTGTAGCTTCAATTCCACCTTCATAGCACTAATTCCCAAAAGCCCAACTACAAGGAGTTTAAATGAGTTCAGACCAGTCAGCCTTTGCAATGTTATCTACAAAATCCTCACTAAATGCATGGTGAATAGGATGAGGGATGTGCTTCCTATGTTTATAGACCACTATCAAGGAAGCTCCATCCAAGGAAGGTCAATTTTAGATGGAATCATAACAATGCATGAGGCTCTCCATTCATCGTCTCAAAATAAAAAAGCTATTTTTTTCCTCAAACTAGATATGAACAAGGCCTTTGATAGGGTTAACTGGGATTTCCTCTTTGTTGTTTTACTCAAGTTTGGGTTTCATCTAGAATGGGTGGAACTGATTAAAGGTTGCATCTCAACTACATGGTTTTTAGTTATTGTAAATGGTTCCCTAGTTGGTTACTTCCAAAGTAGTAGAGGTCTTCGACAAGGAGACCCTTTATCTCCCCTACTTTTCATCATAGCTACGAAAGCTTTGGGGAGGACAATTCATGCTGCTAGAAGATCAGGTCTCATATCTAGAATTAAAGAAGCAACTCAAATTGATCCTGTTACTCACCAACAATTTGTGGATGACATGATCCTATCCACTTTTGCCTCCATACTTGAAGCTAAAGTAATCAAATACATTCTTTTGCTATATGAAGAAGAACAGGATAGAAAATAAATTTCCAAAAGAGAAAAATTTATTTCTTGAACACTCCTCACCAAAGATAGATCAAAATAGCCAGGATCTTGGGATGCTCAATTGCATCATTCCCTACTATTTACTTAGGTCTTCCTCTTTTTGTGGGCACACCAGTTGAGGGGATGTGGAACCCAGTGATTGAGAGAGTTCAAAAAAGTTAACTGGCTAGAAAGGGAACCTTCTATCCCAAGCAGGGAAAGCTATTTTAACCATGGCATACCTCCAAAGTATCCTAATCTATTTCCTTTCAGTGTTTAAAGCTCCCTCAAAAGTGTATGATAAGATTGAACAAACTCAAAAACAATTCTTATGGATTGGGATTGAAAACAAAAGTCATTTCCATATGGTAGCCTGGGACAAAGTTTGTAGATCTAAAGACCAAGGAGGAATTGGATTGAGAAGACTTAAAAACTTAAATTTGGCATTAATGGCTAAACAAGCATGGAGATTATTATCGGAAGAGCAAGTGGAGTGGATCACTATAGTCAAGAGGAAGTATTTGTAGGGCACAAAGTTTCTAAATGAGATAGCACCCACAAATGGCTCAGATTTCTAGAAAGGAATAATCCAAATAAAGAGTCTGTTGAGGAAAGGACTCAGGTGGGAAATGGGGGATGGTAGATCAATAAACTTTTGGTTGGACAGGTGGATAGGAAATCAGCCACTCATTCAGGCTCAAAACATCAGGATTCTCAAAGACTTTACAGATGCAACCTTTGGATACAAAGTGGCTGATTTCCTTCACAAAACAAATAACATCTGTAGGTGGAAAAGCATTCACAACATCCATCACCCTGAAGAATCAAGGGCCTTAGAAATACTACTCAATTCCATAATCATCCCCACAGGAGAAGTTAAAGATAACATTATTTGGGCCCCAATAGAAGATGGGAATTTTACAATCAAATATGCTTATCAGCTCCTCATTCCCCAGGAAGAAACCCAAATTCCTTTCAATTTGGTATGGATCAAACACCTTACCCCCAAAATTACTTTCTTTGCTTGGCTTACCATTCAAAATAAAATTTTGACAGTTGATAACCTCATTAAAAGAGGGATCATTATCCCAAATAGATGTTTTTTATGCTTATCTAACTGGGAATCCTCCCACCACATCTTTCTCAACTGTCCCTATTCCATTTCCATTCTTGAAAACCTCTTCCAAAGGTTCCAAATCAGTTGGGTAAAACCTCCTTCTATTGTGGAGTTGTTCATTCAGTGGCCTCAACCTTTCCACCATCCCAAGATGAGCACAATTTGGAGGTTCTGTCTATATCATTTTCTTTGGAAAATATGGTTAGAAAGGAACCAGAGAGTGTTCTCTAATTTTTCCAAGGATATTTCATCTCTAACCAGTAGAATTATTTCCTTTGCCAAAGAGAATGCTTCCATTATTCTGTATGATCCAAGGCCTTGTTCTAGGTTTGAAACTGTCATTCTTCATTCTCTGAACATTTCCTAGGACACGATTGTATCTCAACCCAATCCCAGAAGCAACATTAAATGGTGTCCCCCACCCCAGGGATGGGTCAAATTGAATTTTTATGGAGCAACAAAAGACAATCCAGGCAAAGCAGGAGTAGGAGGTATAATCAGAGATCATAAAGGAAACTCGATTTTAGCATTTTTTGAATACCTTGGTGAACAGTCCAATCATATGGCTGAAGCAAAGGCATTATGGAGAGGTCTTGCATTAATCAAACATATCCCAGGAAGAATCATCATTGAAGGGGATTCTCTCAATATTATTAATTACATGAAAAGCTCCAAAAGACCATCTTGGAAAGTTAGAAGTTGCATTGAAGAGGCCAGGAAACTTGCTACTCACCAGTAGGAAGTTATCTTCCAACATGCTTTTAGAGAAGCAAATAAGGTAGCAGATAAACTGGAAAACATTGGGGTTGATGGTCCAGGTTTGTTGACTTGGACAGACACACTACCACAGGAGGTACGTGCATTAGCCACTATTGAAAAATTTGACAATGATTAGTTGGGTTACCATATTTTTTATAAGTTTCCTCACTATGTGTAAGAGTGTTGAAGTTTCAAAAGGTCCTAGTAGGACAATAGGCACCAAATTTCAAAAAGTCTTTAAGGTCTTGGTTTTTTGGCCCGTCCTTTTGAATAACAAATTCCATCATTTTCATGACCCCTTCTCTCTGTGGAACTATCAGTTGGATGGTTGTCTCATGATCATCTGGACTTGTTTCGAACCCATTCATCTCACGAATCTTAATCTACATCATTTCCATAATAGGCGGGTGTCTTGTCATATAACCCCTAGCATGTCTGGTATCTATGTCCATTGCCACATGATCTATCCATTTCTCTAGAAAATTTATGATTTTTCAATAGCCAGGAGTGATTGTTCATTCCCAAAGCCTACTAACGTCTCAAACATAAAGTTTGGGAACAAATCAAAGGATGTTTTTTGCAGATATAGTGGGGACATCAACAACACAAATGGAGGTCTCACTCTTTCCAATTCGAGCGATCCCTGCCGCATGTGGAAAGATCATTGGCACCAAAATATTTTTAGAGATGTTTATTTGAAGATTGGCAAGATTTGCTCCAGGACCGAG
The DNA here is from genome assembly GCA_028583015.1 of Wollemia nobilis. Taxonomy (NCBI): domain Eukaryota; kingdom Viridiplantae; phylum Streptophyta; class Pinopsida; order Araucariales; family Araucariaceae; genus Wollemia; species Wollemia nobilis. The sequence goes on from JAQPPZ010016599.1 coordinate 2,983,862, forward strand.
ATAGGAAATCTGAAAATGTTGGGAATCATCATTTTTGAAAAATCTAGAAGTCTTGGAACCATCATCGAATGTGATAGGGTGGGAAAAATTTGTTGCATCGAAAGCAATTCAGAAAATTACTCGCTTCTTCCCAGAATTCTCAGACTTTGGGAGGAGTTGAGAAGAATCTAGAAGCTTCTAGCAAAAAGGTGGACGAACAGAAGGAGGCCATGGGTAGTCCTGATCAGTAGATTGTTGCTTGGATGTTCCTACTATTTGGTTTGGGTAGTGCCCAAGGGGCTTCTTTGTTTTTCTTGAGTTCGGCTTTCATCTTGTAGTCTTGAAGGATGGATCCTTTTCTCTGTGTTTGTTGTAGTGTTTTCTGCCAATGTAATAGGTGAAGATTTACCTACTTTTCTAAGGGTTTTGTATACTTCCTCTTGGGCTTAGGTTGATGCTTGTTGTTCCCTATTGATGTAAAAGGTATTTGGGAGCCTTCATATTTCTCGACATAATATAATATCAATTAACTTACAAAAAAAAAATTCTATAACCATCACGTCTCATTAATTTGGCTTAATTGGAGTGATGATGACTTTGATAGCTTATATATCATTAATATTAATACCTAATTTCTTGACCATATTGGGGTGAATTACCTAAATCTATAGTATTATGAATTGATTATCAATGGGGTATCTTATGATTGGGAAGATACAAATATTTATTATTTTCTAGTCACACAATTAGATCACCAAAGCTATCTTGATCAAAATTAATTTTATTCTAGGGGATTATTCTTGAAATTACTAATCTATCCATATTGCAAGGCCTAGATAAAAATCAACATGATATGGATCTTATAGACTTGGAAAGTTTGAGGTCCTCCTAGACCCTCCTCAATTATAGGATGAGTCTCATATATTAATAAAAGAAACCATAGATGACATAAGATCCTCAAATTAGGGAAGGCCTTAACCATGGAAGAATATTATTAGTACACTAAGATACTAAAATATTTTGAGATATATTTGCTTGGTCATAATTTAATATATCAACTTTAGACCTATCCTTAGTTAGGGTTATGCACAATGGCAAGTATTTGCAAATTGGGCGAATATTAGGATTTCCAAAATTAAATTTGGCAAAAATGGGAACCCTAGACATCAACCCATTCACAAAATTTTTTTAGGACCAAATTATTTTTAGGGTCCATTTGCCCCGCTATGATACTTATTTCACGGAGCATTCCTGCCTAACATTCGCCTTCAAATTATAAAAAAATTCATTTATCCCGCCAAATTCACTTCTTATACCCCCATTATATATAGCTAACATGAGAGTGATACTCATACATTTAAAACACTAATTCTCCCCGATAGCGAGTGATACACAATAAATGATAGACAATAGGTAACAAATAGTAGAAGATAGACAACAACAAACAATAAGTGACATAGAATAGAATATAGAAAGCAAGTGACAAACAAAAGGTAGTTGGCACCAACGATAGACAACAGATGATCAGATATTAAGCAACAAACATTAGGTGGTATACATAGGGTGATAGACGTACGTTGATAGATATACGATGATAGACATACAATGATAGACATACAATGCTAAACATAGTATTTTAGATTTGCTATCAAATATCCTATTTTTCCTGACCACTAATTCTCTTTTACCAGTAATTTTCCTTTTTTAAACATCTTGTTCATGTTCATATGGAAGAACTTTAGGATCTTTGTGCATTGCCTCCATTAAAATACATTTTTATTTTTCATGCTTTATTTATTTCCTATCATTCCTTTTTCTCTATCCATTTTTCTCTAAAACATGGACACTCAATAAGGAGGTTTTCCTATTATTTGGGTACCAATCCCAAGCCTGGTTTTGAAATCATTCCTTGACTATATTGAAAAATATTTAATCATACTAATAGTATATTTGAGTCACATGGTGAACCTATGGGTGTTAGATATCCAGTGTTTCTATATTTCATTCAGATTTGCTATTGACATCCAATATTCTTGTTAGTCATCCAGAATTATCATTAGACATCCTATTTTATTGAACAATAATTCTCTTTTACTAGTAATTTTTATTTTTTAAACATGATGTTCATGTTCATATTTTGTTTATACATATAAAATATCGCCTATTGGCAATGGAAACAAGGGAGACCATATATCTGTTACCATATGTCTTTTGCCATATATCATTTAGTGTTGCCATATATCTATCACCATATGTCTATTGTCATATGTCTATCATCATATATCTATTTCCATATGTATATTGCCATATCTATTACCATATTTCTATCACCATATGTATATCACCATATGTATATTTCCATGTCTGTTGCCATATCTGTTAGAGTTGCCATATATCTATTGCCATACATCTATCTCTATATACCTGTTGCTATATGTTTGTCATCATATGTCTATCACCATATGTCTATTGCCATATGCCTATTAGTGTTGCCATATATTTGTTGTCATATATCTATCGTTATATGTTTTTTACCATATGTTTATCACCATATATCTATCGCCATATATCTATTACCATATGTCTATTACCATATGTCTATTACCATATGTCTATCACCAATAAAGTTTGTACATGTCTAACATCATATTTCTTTCATATTCTATGATCATACATTGTTTATCGCCATATGTATTTTATCTGCTACTACAATCATTCCTTGTCTATCACCTTGTAAACTGTTTATCATCCATTTTCCCTATCTACCATTGACCTTTTTGTTTGTCATCAAATTCATCAAAATTTTATAATTTTTTGAGAAAAATGAAAAAAATTACCACTTGTTTTATATGATTTTAGATACGACTCACCTTGATTTTGAAATTGATTCACCTCATTTTTATAAATACATTTTGGGTATTACCCTTTACGCATAACCCTGTCCTTAGTAATCCATCATCTCAGGGTTATGCACAACAACAACAATTCGTTAATAAGTGAATATTGGCATTTTTAAAAATGCAAATTGGAAAATTTTGGGACCCTGAAAATAAAACCATTCACTCAAATTTTTTGGAAAAATATATTTTTTTGGGTTGGTTCGCTCGAAAATTATAATATTTTAACTTTTAAAATTTTAAATCGCCAGCCCTCCCACCTATATTTTGGACTGATTCACCTTAAAATTATATATAATTTTATTAACCTAGATAAATTTTATAGCATAGGGGTGTAGTATTCATGGTGGGAAGGTGGTTTTTGAAGCTTAGGATGATAAACTTGCTATTCACAATCGATGGACCAAATCGTACAACCGTACAATCATTACAACTAGCAATGTGCGCCAACAAAACAACTTGTATAAAATTCAAATAGTACCACTGTATGATCCAAAATCATACAACGATAGATATTGTACAATTTTACACTTAGCCAATCCTTCATATTTGGTTTTGCAAGCTATCGTACACAATTTTGTAACTAAACAGTTTGATTTCCCAATGCTACCAAATCGGGTAAATTCCCTTCAATCACATAAACTACCAAATCAAGTAAGTGCTTTTTGTATGATTAGTAAGCATCATGGTGTACGATTTATATGAAAAAAGGTACAACCAAGTGCCAAATTGGGTGCTCTATTGGACAAATCTCTCTCAGATACATTTTATAAGGATTTAATATGGCAATTAATCCTAATTCTACCAACATGCAAAGTACTTTATCAGGGTTGAGAGAGTTCTATATCCAATGGCGACGTCCAAAAATCATACAACAGTGTTCAATACGTCTCCCTTGATATCATCATCATCATAGATCATTCCTCAAAGCCACACCAGTGCTGGTTTAATCCAATTCCTCCATAGCAATGCATAAAATAGCCATAACAACCAAAAAGAAGTACATGCAATAGAGATAAATTGGTAAATGCTATTCAACCATTCCAAGATCATACAATACATGAGAGAAACCATGAACTGTGCTCAATATTTATTATTATTCAACAATGTCAATAAAAAATCAGAGATATACAATAACACTTCATAGCCAAAATCATAGCATTCTCAAAATAACCAGAATATATCAGAATATCACTAGATCATAACCAGACTATCAAAATTGAAAATGGGGCCTTATATAATGTTGCCCATGTCATTCCAAAGTGGTACCTAAGGTAATTAATTATTTACAATTGCCCTTGCATAATGAAATACATTAATTAAGGTTTTTAATAATTCTAACACCTTAATTATCAAAATCATGTGCAATTACAACTTAATTTGCATTTCCCATGCATTTTATTTTATTTCATTACACATTGTACGATTTACCTTCACTTTGTACGGTTTGCCCTTCCTGTTGTACGGTTTACTCCTACCTATACAGTTTACAAAACTTATCAAAATTGTCAAACTTGGGCAAATCCTTTTATCACTTCTTTTGGGAGCTGGATTTGTTACCTACATCTACCCTCCCAATTACTTTGGTCAATGTCCTCGTTGAATCATATTTTTGTTTCAAATTTACCTCATATTTCATGACCACATATTTCAAATCATCCACTTGGGATTGAATAATTACATGTTGGTTCTTCAACTTGGCTGCGTAGTTGCCCATTTATACTACTTTCAGTCCATGGTGATTAACTTTCTCTTCAACAGTCTTCAAGAGTTCCCTCAATTGATTTTTAGCTTCTCCACAAATGTGCTTCTATTCAAGCTACTACTTGTAACTCTTCATTATTATCTGTATTGGTCTGCAGATGGTGATGAATATCTGCCTCCAAAGCACAAACAATCTCACCCTTAGCACTCAACTATGCTTGCTTATCCAGGACTATCTTATTATATCTTTTATTGTCCTGCATGAGCTCTTCTATCTTCTTATCCTGCTTCACCATTTGCTCATATTTCTAGGCCAACTATGTTTTTAGTTGTTCATCCTTTGCTCTAAGTTGACCTTCCATATCCTTGATCTTATCTTCTACCATTTGTGAGACCTATCACTTCTCCTCTTTAAGTGAACCAATTTTAGCCTCAAAATCAGCCCTGGTACTTAGTAGTTCTTCTTCTAATTTATTTATTTTCTCCTCTACTGTAGTCTTACTCTTCTGCAATTATTCCTCCATTGCAATAATTTCTTTCTGAGTGGCATCTGTCTCCTCCTTTTGAGCTTCCTTGAGCTGATAGATCTGATCTAATCCTATGCTCAACCACTCTATCCAACAGGTAAGGAAGTTCAACTTTCTTAGAGTCATAGCCAATCCTACAGTGACCCTCTTGTGTTCCAAATCCGCTATATTCATGTGACAAGTCAGATAATTGGATCTATCTAGGTACAACATTAGATGCTGCCTGTAATTGGTTCTCACTCCCTTTGGCAAGTCATCTCTTCCTAACATCGTTGTTACCTCTTCCCTAGGTAACTTCCATGGGTGTTGTACATGAATATCCATAATTTTCCTTGTACGCTCCTCTTTTATCACCCATTATGTTATCTTCTCCAACTCGAGAAACACTTGTTCTTTCCACAACTTCAAATCTCCCACACATCCAATACAAAACTGTATTTGGCGCTAGCTATGACATTGCCTATCTGAGAGAAGAAATATTCCACCTTATCTTCTAATCCTTGTGCATCCTCTTTAGTTTAAATCTTTGTGAACTATGGTACCTCCATGAGATAACTTGTTTGCAACCTTCATTGTTCTTCATATGTAGGAGTTTGTTCTTCCTCCTCTTCCATGTGGTGGCTAGAGCTTCCCCCAAGCTCTAGTAGTTCTATCTTTGTATTTATTGTTTCTTGAGGTGGATTCTGTTCCACAATCATCTCCACCTCCATATATTTTCTAAATTTACAATCTCTTGTTGAGATTTTTACTGCTCTATCGATTCTTGGGCTTCTTTTTTGTTCAGTCAAGCCCACCTGTTGATCTTTTGTCACTTGCTCTTCCTCCTGATTTTGCTGAGTTTCCATTGTTGTGAATTTTTTAAGAACATGTTCTTCTTGTTCCTATGATACTTCATCTCTTCTCGTGCATCACTATGATTATTTTGGTTTGAGCTTCCTCCCATAACGAATTTGAAATGAGACTTCTTCTTTTGGACTCTTTATCTGAGGCTTCCACTCTCACCTTGATTTTATATTTTTCCTCTTAAGTAGTGGCTACTACTTCCTATGCTATTTACCTCACTTCTGTGTCCTCCAAATTTTTTGAAGAGTCTAAAATTTTAAATTCATCATGTTGGAAAATTTGTGGGGATTCCAACATCTATTTTTCTTCTGTCCAATTCCAGTCCCATAAATACAACTTCTTTGAGTCTAGCTATTCTTCTTCTTTCTGATTCTCCTGTACAGTCTCGAATTATTTTTTTTGAAATGGGATTACTCACCATTATTTCTTGTTGCCCCCTTGTTCTTACTCATACTAGGTTGGATTGCCTCCCCATAATTTTCTCCCTTTATTAAACTAATGGCTGCTCCTGCTACTGTTGCTAATGTGCTTGTTGTTCTAGTTCAGGTTCTAACTTTCTAGATTTTTTCCTTCAATGCCATACATCCTCATAATTCGAGGAAGCATCCTCCTGTACTACAGTGGCCTATTGTTCTTTCTTTGTTTGAGACTTCTCTAGACTCTTCTTTTGAACCTGTACTGACTTTACCCACCTCAAAATGGTTGGCTATACTACCTTAATATTTCTAGGTTCTTTCAAACCTGGAAAGTGGATTCCCATATCCATAACAACATTTAATAGCAATCCAATGACATGGAAAGTCATCCCAAAATTCTTAGGCCTCTTTATCAGTATTTCGTGCATATTATTTTCTAGATAGGTACCCCAATCATACCTAATTCCTTTGGTGATACCCTCTATGTACTAAGCCATCCATATTGGCATTTTCATGGCTCGTGTATCTCTTGATAATTGAGCCATTAAAGTATTCATAGCACATGGTCAATATTTCCCTTTCAACTAGCTCTGTTTAATTCCTTGATCCCTTGCACCCAAGATCTTTGTATCAATCGATGATTTCACATTTGTAAGTGAAATGATGATGCGATGTGTCTCAATCAGATCAACCAACTTCTTAACTATATCCATGCCATATGCTAGTGATCCAAATGTTTTATTGAATGCCTCTATCAAAATTTCTACTTTCATCGACCACTTGCCCACATTAGCAGAGGCAATTCTAGTTGTAAGATTATATGCTTGAACCATCTGCAATAAATAGTTGTAGAAGAAAGCCTTTTGGTGTGGTGGCACTTGCGCTATTACAACTACATTAGCCTCCTCAAACTATTTCCTCTAGGGGTGGGTCTTATTTTCCTCATTACCCCATCACTTCTTGCATATCTCTCCTCCATGATGTATGAATGATAAATTCATTATCTCAACCTGACCCTCAGGTTCACTACTCAAATCGTCATCAATATCTAGAAAATGTATTTCATTCCTCAAAATCCTTTCTTGCACCATCTCCTCCTCTCTGTATCTTGGCGGTGTTATTCTCTAATTAACCCTCCAATACCTCTTTCCTCTCCATGGATTGTATCCTCCTCTCCTCCAATGACAAGTACTACACCAATCATAGGATTGAAATTATCACCCTTGGTATTGTCGCAGATGTGACTCTCTCATGCAGGGGTCTTGGTGACCGTTCCACCCTATTTGCTACAATTCTTCTTAACTGGTATCCTAACTCTTTAGCTAAAATCATTTTCTTGCCATTCCTCCAGTTATCTTACTACTCAAACATCACCAATTATGCAATTAGAAGTTTTCCAAAAATTGTACAATCTATTTAAAATCATATAGTACGCTTTCCAACTTGCTCTTGTACAGTTTCCCAACAACCACCTCCAAATCGTACAATTTTTCAATATTTTGTAAATCATACAACTACTGCATAAAAATGTATAGGACCGTACTACTCCATACAACATCTTTGTCTAGTTGCTCCCCTTTGCTGAACCCATACACTTCCATACGATTTACTAAAAAATATCAAAACAACTCAAAAAATTGCCTAAAATCGCACAATATTTTTCCTTAGATCATACAGTCTACCTCCAAATCATACAATACATCTCTTGAAACCCTTGTTCGCCTAAAAATCATGTTTTTCATCTCTCCTCCATGATTTCTCACCGAACTAGTTGCCGAAATACCCCGATCTATCTTGGCATAATTTATCCCCAAAAACAAAATTTCCTATACTTGATGTAATTTATCCCCAAAAATGAAAAATTTTGGCTGTTAAATGAGGTTGTACGGTATTCTCCTTCCTTCCCTCTATCATATTTAGTTTTTTTTGGCTACTTTTATCAGATTAGGGTTTGTACTCTTCTTTTACTCGTAATTTCTCTACTCCGACTCCAATCCATAACTTTCTTGAACCTTGGTGTATGTTTTTCGATGACCTGGTTCATACTTGGATGCCTTCTACTATAAACCCTAGTTTCCCTTTGGCTAAATTTGAAATCTACTTTTAATAGAGTCGAACCCTTATTTTTTCTTCTTTGGTTCGATTTCCTCGAATGCAAAAAATCTCCCTGGTGTGAATTTAAAAATGGGTCATGCAATCTTGTAGCTCACTGATGTATTTTGATGCCCATGCAGTTGATTTCATTCAGTTGCACTCTTTTCACCTTCATCCTCCTAAAAATTCAAATTCTTGCTTGTACGATTTGTAAAATTGCTAGGGTGAGCCTTGTATTTAAATTATTCTCAAACCCTAACCGCTCCAAATTTTAAATTGTGCCACTTTGCATGTCTTTTCATCTTCCTTTCTTGGATTATTGACAACTCATCACTTTTTCATGTGATTTTAACTTTTGTCCATGCTTTTTTGACAACACATCATTTTGCACATGCGAACATTAAATGCGATGGTTGAAAATCATACATCTGTGCCCATAACCGTACACTGTACAATCCAAATCATACAATATGCCTCCTTGTATGATTTTGCATGTACTTTTTCCAACTTTGCTTGTACGATCTCCCACTTGTGCTTTTTCAGCTTTAAATTTGACTTGTACGATCTATCACTTAAAGAATTTTCTATTTTCTCTCTCTTGAAGAGGTTGTTGTTTCCGATTTTCAACCCACTTCCTTCTTAATTACATCCTGAGGGATTTTCACAATTAAGGTATTTTATTTTTTGATTTTTTTTTCATTTCCTAACCTATTTACACTTACCATCATGGAAATTGAGTGACATTCACTTGTACGATCCTATATGATTCTTCTCTTGGAAATTAAACTGTGACATTCTGAGTGGTTGTGTCACTAGGAACCACTTGATCTCTAGGCCTATTCATGTCCACTTGTGATGTTATCGAGTTCCATGACCTTCTAGTACCATGTGCATAATTTGGAATTGTACAATTTTAAGCTTGAGTATCTCCACTTGGTGTCCCTTCCTCTTGTCGTATAGGTGATTGATCCCTTGGTTGCGGTGTCCTTACTACTCTACTATCATTTGAGTGACTTATTCGCTTATATCCTCAGATTAATTCTTGCTCCAGACTTGGCGATCAGATCCTTTGCTATCCCTGGTTTATTTCATCTACAAAATGCACTCTTCCTCTACCAGGAAGACCTCTACCATACAAGTGTCTTCCCTATCCTATTCCTCTTGACATTAGGCTTCTCTATTCCAGTGGTGATTCCTCTCTTTCTTGGAGTAATCCTCCACAACCTACCACTCTTCAAGGTCCTTGTCATATTAGGGGTGGTCATCCTAATGGATAATGCCTTATGGAATTTGGTAAGATCCCTCTCATTTGTGGTATACCTTGTATATTCCTTGTCCAGTTCAAACATGCTAAAGGTGTATCTCTTGACCATCTAGGAGTAGGGGATAAAAACCTTCCTCATCCTCTTACTCCTCTAATTGTAACATCACATTGATTTCATTCATTCCATGGTCGAATATCTCCTCCTCTTCCTGTATGAATCCTTAAGGATCCTTGTCTATGCCTTCCTCCCATTGCTTGGTTATCAAGAATTATCTTTACCAATTCAATGTTGGCTAGTGCGCTTCTACTTCATCTTATACTTGGTGATAATTATCGTAGTGCTCTAATTCTATGATCTACATGTGCTAAGTAATGTCTCCATATTATTTTCTTGAAGTATCTTTATGGAGATGAAGTTTACAAGGTTTCTCTATATGCGTTAGAGAAATCTATATCAGAACTTGAGTCATTTCGATTATCTTCTCTTTGTTCTGCCCAATCTGTTGACAAGTTCATCAATATCTCTGATATCCTTACTTATCTCCTTTATCTTCTTAATTATCAATGGGCTATTATATATGCTTGTGAATCAAGGTTGGTTTGACACTCTAGTGATATCCCTAGTTGTAGTTGTGTTGTACATATTGGGGGATCACGACTATCCTGAGGATTTTGGGGATTCCCTAGGTACTCATCATCACTAATTTTTGTGCTAGGTTCTCTTACTAGCCAAGGCATTCCTTCATCATTGGAGTCTCTCAAATCTAGTTGTTCATTGCCTTATGATTTAGGTGATGTGGTTGCTTTCTTGATGTCTCACCAAAGCATCTTTACATCTTCATTCATCATTGGTGGATCACTTGGTGGTACTTGTGATCTTGTGCTTGCACCATAATTTCTTATACCACTCCTTGGAGTTATCCCCTCGTTATCCTTAGGTTTCCATTCTAGATCCTATATCCTAGCTATTGTTTGTTCATCCATCCTTCGTATTGTGCTATCCAATTCTTGGATGGTTTGTTATCTTAACCATGCATTATGGCCTTGCAACATCTGATATTCCTCTTGCAGTTGCTGAGTTTGCAGTCACATTATCTATTGTAATAACCTTATTTGAGCTAATAGAGTTAGTCCAACCAATTTTTCATCATTGGTCTCATTCCCATTCTCTTCTGGAACTTCCATTTTAAAAGTGTCCACTCTATCCTCATATCGTACTGTTAACTGTATCCTTCTTCGTCCTTCAGCTTGTTAGGATAGTTCTCTATGCTCCACTCGAGGATACATCATATTCATATTTAATTGGGGTGCTTCTTCTTGCCTTCCACTATTTCTAGGTAATAATACTATCTCCTAATATTCTCTTTCATTTGAAGGAATCCATTTTTCATCTTCTTCTATTATTTGTTCAGTCCCATCGATAAATATGACATGCACCCGTAATCGTCTTCTCTCTTCGGGTCGAGGTTCCAATTCCTCCTATTATATGATTGGTCTTGTCTCCTCCCCTTCTAAAAATAAGTGTACGAGTCCCGTGTTAGGCTCCTCCTATGATGGAACTTGCTCACTATGAGTCCTTCGCTAAGCTTCTACTCGTCTTCTTTGGTCTATCTCTTCTAAAGAAATGAATAAGCACTGTACTTTATAGGGCTTCAACTTTGAGCCATTTACAGTGTTGGGTACCTTTGTCCCATTCAAGTTTTGCAACTTCACTACTCCATTATTCATTACTTCTGCCACTTTATAGGGACAAATCCATAACATCTTCAACTTACTTGGCTTGATTTCTCGCTTATCATTAAACTTTAGAACCAAGTCACCCGAACTAAGTTCTAACTTCCTCAAATGTTTGTCATGCCACAAATTTCTTATTTTCTAAGCTACCTCAATCACCCATTATGCCATGATTTTTCTTTCATCTAACCTGATCAGTGTTGTTAGTCACTCTTCCAAACTTTATTGATCACCTAAGCAATGCTCCACTACGACTCTCAAATTTGATATCAATAATTCAACTGGCACCATTGCCTCCTATCCATACATCAACTAGAAAGGTGTATGCTATGTTTTTGGTTTAAAAGTTGTTATATATACCCATAAAATATATGGTAGCCTTTCCTTCCAATATGCTCCCTCTATTCCATAGATTTTATAAAAAGTAGATACTAGGACTTTATTTGTTGCTTTCGCTCGTCCATTTGCTCTAGGGTGATCCATACTAGACAATGAGTGCAAAATCTTGAATTCTATTATCAACATTTTGATGATTTCATTGATAAAGTGTCCTCCTCAGTAACTCATGATTTGTAGTAGAATACCAAATCTTGTAATTACCTATTCGTACAAGAATATCACTGTACTTTTAGCTGAGTTGTTAGGTAATGCTCTCTTAAACCTATTTTATCAAGTATTCTATTGCTACTATGATGTACCTACACTTCTTTGATATATCTTCAATGGTTTGATGAAGTCCAATCCCAACCTTTCAAATAGTTCCTGGTTTTGTGATGCATGCAAAGGCATAAAGTCCCTCCTTACTGGTTTTCCTACCCTTTGATAAGTGTCACATGCTTTCACATACTCTTTTGCATCATTATATAGTATGGGACACCATAATATTGCTAGCAGTATTTTTATAGTGGTTGCATCTGGTCCTATGTTCCCTCCTGCTAAGCCTTCATGAGCTTCTTTCAATGCTTCTTTGATTTCTTCCTCCATCACATATCTTCGTAAGATACCATCACTTCCCATATTATACAACAATCCTGCTATCAACTAGAAGGATGCTGAATTTATAGTCACTTTATTTTTCGATTGCCATTATTTCTTGTGGAAACTCTCCTATGAAAAGGTACTGGTTAATCAAATTGTACCACAATGGAACAACATTGATGGCAAATAACTGTGCATCAGGGAATTCATTCAAAATTCCTATTCCTACAGGCTCTCTTGATCGTATCTAGGACAACTGGTCTGCAATTACATTCTTCTTGCTAGGTCTCACTACTACTCAAAATATGAACTCTTGTAGGGTGATGAGCCATCTGCTGACCCATCCTTGTATCACCGATTTTTTTATCATGTACAACAGGGCTTAGTGATCTACGTAAAAAGCAAAGAGATTTTCCAGCAGGTAATGTTAGAAATTTGAGTTGATTTGAGGCATTTTGTGTTGTAATTGATATCACATTGATCATTGATGTCTCATGGATCCATTTGGTTTTGGTGGCCAAAATATTTCATAAATAAACATTTATGATATTTTGGAAAGCATGGATATATACAAGATTTTTATGAAAACCAAGGCAGGCAAAATAAAAGGTTTTATTTAAAACCATGGTGGGCTTATGTGGAAAGGAATTTTCTTAAAAGCCAAGGTGGAATTTTGTTTCATCGAAAAATGACCTCCGGTGATGAAGATATTAAAGTTTAAAATTTAAGTTTAAATTAATGGAGGGCCAACCTATGTGCAATTAATGGAGGTTGGCATATATATATATAAAGTTTTCAATTTATTTCGGAAATGTGGCATATTATTTATAGTCGGAAAGCTTATTTCGAGGGCTATTTGACTAACTTATTTAGAAGAAGAAATAAAGTGTGTGCAAAGAGATATTTCTGATTTTGCAAAGGGGTTCCAAAAGTGAAGTTTATCTTGTTCTTTTTCAAGAGGATTAATTCTTTCATGAGGTGACAAGGTATGCAATATTGTGATTTATTTTATTTTATGGTATACGTGGTTTTGGGAGTGAAAAGGTTATGCAATGTTTTGATTTATTTTATTTTATGGTATAAGTGGTTTTAGGAGAGATAAGGAAGTTGTGCAATTAAAGGCCTTGGTGATGATTATTGAAAAGTGGAGTAATGTTGATTATTTTGTGATCTACTAACCCTTGTGAAGATTGGCAAAATAATTTTGTGATACAAAGAGGTTTTTTTATCTTCATAAAAGGTATGAGCACATTCTTCTATTGATTGTTTATGGTGGTTGATTTATGAAATATCATTGGAGGGAAAAGGATTGTTTGTGGTTTCCTTTTTGAAAGTGGTTGGTTGAATGCTTCAAGGTTTTTCTGAATTGAGAGTTGTGTTTAAACCTTGTGTTATAAGCATAGTGGTTGAAGCTCATTGGTTGTGAAAGAACTTAAGTTAGAAAAGAACATGAGTATCATTGTTATGTGAGATTTGTGGTTGAGAATTGTTGGAAACATTTGAGTTGGTTGATGCATACTTGGACTAGGGTTTGTGAAGAAGAGTTGTCCCTTGTGGTGATTAGTTGAGATTGAGTTTAGAACATATTGAGTCTCTAACAATTCTATTTATGGTTCTACAAGACTTGAGTTGAGTTGAGTTGAGATTGAGATTAGAACATATTGAGTCTCTAACAATTATCTTTATGCTTCTATGAGTTGAGTTGAGTTGAGTTGAGAGCATTGTGGATCATTGTTGTCATTCATTAAAGAGTGCATTGCCATTCATTGTTGAGTTCATATTTGAGCCTTGCCTTGATAGATTTGTGGATGAGTTTTGAGTACTACTTGAGCATGATTGGTTGAGCCTTTGAGAAGGCTTTTGGGATAGATTTCTGGACATATTTGTGGAAGTTTTGTGCATGATTTATTGAGCCTTTGAGAAGGCCTTTGGGATAAAGTTGAGGACAATTTTGGGATAAATTTATGGACAGTTTTGGGCAAGTTCTTGGTGAGCTTGCTAGAGTAGTTTTGGGCAAGTTCTTGGTGAGCTTGCTAGAGAAGATTTGGGCAAGTTCTTGGTGAGCTTGCTAGAGAAGATTTGGGAAAGTTCTTGGTGAGCTTGCTAGAGTATATTTGGACAAGTTCTTAGTGAGCTTGTTGGAGCAGATTTGGATAGGTTCTATGTGAGCTTGTTATTTAGCATTGGACAGGTTTTGTGTGAGCTTGTTATTTAGCATTGGATAGGTTCTGTGTGAGCTTGTTATTCAGCATTGGACAAGTTCTATGTGAGCTTGTTAAGCAGGTTTTGTGTGAGCCTATTGAGTAGGTTCTTAGTGAGCCTATTGACAAAGCTTTGGAGGTGAGAGAGTATAGAGGATAGATTCTCAGTGGATAGAGATCTAGAATCAAACACAATTGAAGATAGATCTGAGTGAGGAGTCTTCAAGTGGAGAGAGGTCCACCAGTCAGTATAGTAGAGAGAAAGAGTATTCTAGAAGATCAAATAGCAAACAATTACCATTAAACAAGCATTGTTTAAATAATACAATGAGCGCTTAGAATAGTTTCGGAGGTTACGGAACTACCAAGGCGCTTAATAGTAGTGGTTGTAACTATGTTAACAACCATACTAATAATGTAATAAACATAGTTACGCTAACATCCCCCCTTATTACATTATTTGGGTAATTGGATAACTACTAGCTATACTAACATCCCCCCTGATTACATCATTTGGCAATACAAAGTGAGCTGCGAAACAATTCAAATTTGACACGTGCAAGTGCCTTAGTGAAAATGTCTGCAACTTGAGCATCGGTGGGAATGTACTGAAGCTGAATTCGGTGCCTTGGAACTTCGTCTCGAATGAAGTGGCATTGTGTATCAATGTGCTTGGTTTTCTCATGATGCACTGGATTCTTAACAAGGTTCAAAACACCCTGGTTGTCGTAGAACAAGTGTATTGGAGATTTTGATGGATGACCCATACTTGTCAGAATGCGACGTAACCATATCACTTCGCACACAGCTTCACGTGCGGCACGATATTCTGCCTCTGTAGATGAGATAGCAACCACCTGTTGCTTCTTGCTGTGCCAAGAGACAGGACCGGATCCAAGATGAAAAATATATCCTGAAGTTGACTTGCGATCATCATATGACCCGGCATAGTCGGAGTCCGTGTATCCTTGCAAGAAGAATTTGTTATTCTTCTTGTATTCTAGGCCATATTCCATAGTACCACGGACATAGTGAAGAACACGCTTTGCTGCTTTCCAATGAGTGGTCTTAGGCTCTTGCATGAACCTCGAAAGATAGTTGACAACAAATACGATATCTGGCCTAGTATTGGTCAGATATATGAGACTCCCAATCAACTGTCGATAGAGAGTACCATCTACCTGAGGTGAATCATCATATCGCGATAACTGAATTCCTGTCTCCATCGGAGTTGCCATTGGCTTGCAATCAGTCATGCGATATTTTTCCAACAGTGTCTTGGCATATTTTTTTTGAGACACTTTGATGTAGTGCTCCTTCTAGCTTACTTCCAGACCAAGACAATAATGGAGAAGTCCGAGATCTGACATCTCAAAATATTGACTCAAGTCTCTTTTGACAGCGGAGATCATAGTTTCTGAACTCCCTGTAATGAGCAGATCATCAACATAGAGTACAAGCAACACTATTTCAGAACCTTGTTTCTTAAAATAGAGGTTTGCATCTGACGGACATCTCTTAAACCCATGTTGCAGGAGGTGATTATCCATTTTTATATACCAAGCTCGAGGAGCTTGTTTCAAGCCATATAAGGATTTGACCAATTTGCACACTTTCTGCTTTTGGCCTTCCTGTACAAATCCTTCAGGTTGAGTCATGTATACTTCTTCTTGGAGATCACCATTTAGAAAAGCACTCTTGACATCCATTTGGTGAACTTTCCACCCATACTGTGCTGCCATAGCACAAATGACTCGAATTGTGGTCATCCGAGCAGTAGGTGCAAAAGTTTCCTCATAGTCAATGCCTTCCTTTTGAGCATAGCCCTTTGCAACAAGACGGGCCTTATGCTTATCAATTGTCCCATCTGCCTTATACTTGACTTTGTACACCCATTTGCAGCCAATGGGCTTCTTTCCTTGTGGCAGATCGACAAGCTCCCAAGTTTTGTTCTTTTTCAGAGACTTGTACTCAACATCCATAGCATCCTTCCATTGTGGTTTGCTAAGAGCATCTTGTATAGAGGCAGGTTCATGTTCATTCATTGAAGACAAAAACACCCTGTCATCATCTATATCCATATCCTCTGTTTCCTTATGTGGAGTTACAGAAAGTTCCTCAAAATATTGACAAAGATCATCAACCTCACTGGTCTCTACGGCTGCTTTTTCCCTTTGAGCCATACTGCGAGTATGAGGTCTATCCAAAGTCAAATCTGGTGGAGTGGATAACTTTGCGTCCCTGATTGTGCTTGTATACCATTTCGGATTCTTCGTTTTTGGTGTTGAAGAAGATGTGGAAGGACCTCCTGTCTGTGTTGACAAAGGGAACTTCTCTTCCTTAGATTCCACAAGATCTAGGTATACCTTAGATGTGTTTTGTGATGTGAAAGCTTCATCAAAAACAACATCTCTACTGATATGAATTTTCTTGGTCAAAGGATCTATCAAACGATAACCTTTAGAGTGCTCATCATAGCCAAGAAAAATGCATCTCAATGTCTTCTCATCTAGCTTCTTCCTTTTCTCTTTTGGTATGTGCATGAAAGCTTGACATCCAAAAATACGAAGATGAGATATGGAGGGTTTTCGACCACTCCATGCTTCCTGTGGAGTCATTCCTTTTAGGGCCTTTGTGGGTGCCCTATTCAATAGATATACTAAAGTGGTGACAGCTTCTGCCCAATATTGTTGCCCAAGAGTAGCTCCTGTGAGCATACAACGAACCATTTCCATAATAGAACGGTTCCTTCTCTCAACAACTCCATTTTGCTGAGGAGTATAGGCAGTTGTTAACTGTCTCGTGATTCCATGCTCAGATAAGAATGTTGAAAATTCTTTAGAGGTAAACTCCCCCCCTCGATCTGAGCGGAGGGTTTTTATAGAAGTCCCTGACTCCTTCTCAACAGATTTCTTGAATTGCTGGAAGAAATCAAAAGCCTCAGATTTCAGTCGAAGAAAGAAAACCCACATCTTTCTTGAGTAGTCATCTACAAATAACTGAAAATACCTCTTCCCCCCACAACTGTTGGGTGTGAAAGGACCACACATATCGGTGTGAATTAACTCCAGAGGTTTATGTGCTCGTGTTGAGCTCTTCTCAAAAGGTACTCTATGCTTGCTTTCTTGCCAAGCAGTCAGAGCACACTGGCAATGTGGAAGAAAGGGAAGGAAGACCCTTTACCATCTCATACTTACTAAGCTCAAGTAAGTAGCCAGAACTAAGATGCCCATATCTCTTGTGCCAGAGGGAAGTGGCCTCCTTGGTAGAGACTGTCATGGCAACATGGGGAGTAGAGATAGCATCTAGGGCAAATAAGCCATGCTTATATGAAGTTGTTGCAATCTGCTTACCCTTCCTGGTAATAGAACAACACTTCTTGCCATTCTCAACACGAAAGTTGACAACCATATCTTTATCCAGGATTTGTGTGATTGACAACAAATTGTTAGCCAGTCCTGGAACATAGAGGACTTTGTCAATCTGACACTTGCCATCAGGAAGAGTGACTGAAACTGTACCTTCTCCCTGAACCTTGTAGGTTTTGTCATCAGCAATAGTGACAGGTCTGCCCTCTTTGGCCACAAATGATTCAAACCATGATTTGTCGCCAGTCATGTGCTTACTAGCGCCAGAATCGACATACCATACAGGATCCTTCTCCTTGGAGGTTGTGGTAGTCATGAGCACCTTGTGTGCCCATTCAAAATCTGAGTCAGATTCTTCAACAACAACATTCACCTTGGGTTGCTTGTTCTTGTTTTGTGGTTTGGTCTGGCCTTTTTGCTTATTCTTATGCCAACACCTGTTGGTGTCATGGTTGTCTTTATCACAAATTTTGCAATACCTCTTCTTTTGTTGAGGTTGTTTCCCTTTTCCTTTTGAATCTTGTTGAGAATTGCCTCCTTTCTAAAAATTACCTTTCTTCTTAGAACCCTGTCTGTTGGAGTATAGGGTTGTATTAGAAGAATCATCCCTATGAAGTTGGCGTGCCTCATGTTGTTGAAGCAAATTGACCAACTCAATAAAGGTAATTTGTCGTTGTGACACCTGAATGGAGGTGATCAACGTATCAAAGGAATCAGGCAAAGCTCTCATCACGATGGAAGTGAGAAGCTTGTCGTCCACTGTATCTCCCAAAGAATTCAATTTGCCTTTCAATTCAGAAACTCTGCAAAGAAAGAGTTCAACTGTCTCACCCTATCTCAAACTCAGATTGTGAAGTTGTTTTTGAAGATGAAGAATGGTGGAATCATTCTTTCCCTCATAAATGGTTTGAAGGGCATCCCAGGCCTCTTTACCACTCGCTTTGTCAGCTATATGAGGTTGAACTTCATCTGAAACAACAAACAAAATGAGCACTTTTGCTCGACTGTCTTTCTTATCAAATGCTATCTGATCAGCGGTAGGAGCTGTGGATCCAGATGCTGGTGAAGGTCTCGTTGTTGCTCCAGAAACAACATCCCATAAATCTTCCATGATTAGGACTGCCTTCATTTTGTTTTTCCATGGTGTATAATTATGACCTTTCAATAACTGATGAGCATCAGTCATTAACTTTGCAACAGAGGCCATTGTGAAGGTTCCTTATATCACCAATTGGTCGCCCTTTCTATATACCTTAATGCCAGGCCGTTATACCATACAAAATACCCACCCTTACGTGAGGGAGACTATAGGTATTTTGAAAAATCAAAAAAATTACCCGCCCTTACGTGAGGGAGACTGTAGGTAATTTTAAAGATTATATGATACGTGGTACTTAGGCGGTATTGAAAGGGAATCGTCTTGTTGATGGCACCTACCATAGAAAGTCATCAATCCTCATGCGTGGGGCGTAACTTCCCCTAAACACTGTGGATGTCAGAACTCTCGTCAGGATTTACGCCTAAACACAAGAACGATTAGGGTAGTAGATGGAGTAAAATAATAGCAAAAAAAATGGCAAACTTATCTCTCCCCGACGATTTATAGAGAACAAGCTCAGACGTCGTTGTGGCAGCTATATTAGGCGGCGGATACAGTAGCGCAATCACGACAGCTTTACCTGTAAGTGCTGGCCAGAGGTATCACAAATACCGAACGCTGCAGTGCAATAAATTGCACGGATGGGTTTTAATGATTCTGGGGACTTAGGGAGTGAATTTGATTGTTAACTTTTAATGAAGTAGTGCAAAAAAATGAAGCATGCAACATACAACATAAAAGTGCCCACAGAAATAAACCACTAGGTGTCGGGCGCTGCCGAAAATGCACCTTTACAATAATGCCAAAAAATTGCCTTTTCAAAAAAAATTACTCATCATCCCCCCCTCTTTTTTTCTTCAAGTTTGAAAAAAAAATGGTGCCTTTTAGAAGAAGAAAAAAAATAGCCCCTTTGCTTTGGCAAATATTCTAATTTTTAATGTAAATTTCTAAATAATTTTAGTAAAGAATTTAATTAATAATAAAAATATTGTTAGTTAAAAAAAAACTAACAATATTAATATATTAATAAAAAAAATACTAAAAAAAAATAGAAAAATAACAAAAAAAATATTTACCTAGGCGCGGGCGTCCTCGGTGGGGTTTGAACTCCCGACGGAGGCTTTCCTTCGCGCCCCCTCTCCAGTCGGGCTAGCTAGCCCGACGGATATTTGAAGGGGGCCTGCCTTCTATTGAAGGCTTTCCCGCCTCCGCGGGAAAACTTTTGAATGTGGGACTTTTAGTCCCACATTCAGGAGGCGGCGTTTGCCTCACCTGAATAAAAGGTGAGGCGCGCCCCTCGTTAAGTGACTGCCTTTGGGCAGTCGCTTAGTGGCGTCAACTTTTGCTGTGGCCACGTGTCGCAGCAAGGTCCGGGTGGCGCGTGGCCTGTCCACCACGTGTCCACGTCAGTCCAGTCCAGGTGGTGCCACGTGTCAGTCCAGGTCGTCGCCACGTGTCAGTTTACCTCAATTCCATGCCCAAGTCAGCCACCTCGGGCTCCGTGCCAGATCCAGGGTCTGTCAGGTCACTTCAGTCCAGCGTCGGTCTGACCTCGAGAAATGTGCCCGAGTCAGAACCAGTCCAGATTGACCTCGAGATCCGTGCCCACGTCCAGTCAGATCCAACATCTGTCGAGTGTCCTTCGGCTTCGGGAGATGCGACTGAGTCCCTTGGTTGCCCAGTCAGGTCCAATCGACCTCGAGAAGCGTGCCCGAGTCACAGGTCTAGACGAGTTTCGAAAATCATGCCCAGTAAAAAAATACCTTCCTCCTGCTCTAATACCATGTAGAAAATAGCGAACAATTACCATTAAACAAGCATTGTTTAAATAATACAATGAGCGCTTAGAATAGTTTCGGAGGTTACGGAACTACCAAGGCGCTTAATAGTAGTGGTTGTAACTATGTTAACAACCATACTAATAATGTAATAAACATAGTTACGCTAACAGAGTAGAAGGGGAAAGAGTTCTCCTGTGGAAGAGATCCACAAACTTGAAATTAGGGGATCAACATCTCCTTTGGACAGAGATCCATAAACATTGTAATTGGGAGTGATTTCCAAAGAGATTGATTGAGAAATTTTTATTAAAATATTTTCTTCGTGGAGTAACCCACATTGGGGGAACCATGTTAAATCTTGTGTCTTAATTATGTGTGGTGACTTGTGCTCTTTCTTACTACTGCTATCTGAGTTATTAATACACATTGCTATATTTGGTTATTGAAATTAAGGACATTAATTGATATTGGTTTGGAAAGAAAGTAAAAAGTGGTCTTATACTGTTCACCCCCATCTCAGTATAAGCTTGTATTCTTCAATTGGTATCAGAGCGGGTTCCTTTAGAAATGCTAACAACTTGAGGAAAGATTCTACAAGAACACACATGGTAAAGAAAGGTAAAATAAGAACCATGAGATCTAAGAAGAAAAATGAATCTGATATTGAAGCTCTAAGAAGGGAAGAAGAAAAATTAGTAAGATGTCTTGAGTGTGGTAAGCTTGGTCACAAGGCATTTTATTGTCCACAAAATGGGTATAGCAGCAATAGAGAGGAAATGGAACTTGACTGGATTTTCAAAGATATTGTTGCTCAAAAGGTAGCATTCAAGGTTTCAAAAGAAGAATATTCTGCTTGTGGTCAACTCGATCATGTCTCAAGTTACTGCAATGGTTTCAGTGATAGTAAATATGAAATGGAACTCAAGAAATACAGACACAATCAAAATAGTGAAGATGAATGCAAGAATAAAAAATAAAAGGAAAACATGTATGAAAAAGGCAGGCATGACAACAAGAGCTTGTATATGGAAGAAGCAATCAGTACTTCTAGCAAAAATAATGAAAATCTCTCAGTCAGTGAAAAAGAAGAAGCTCCTACTGAATATCAAAAGTAGGAATCTCAAGTAAGAATTTATCATGAAGAGAAAAATAGGCACAATTATGATCATGAAGAAAATAAAGTGTCAAAACAAGATTTTGAAGAAATGACAAGAGAAAACTCAATACTGAAGGCTCAAGCACAAAAGGATCAGAAGATGAAGGCAAAGCTCCTATAAGATCTCATTGATCTAAAAATCACGATTGAAAAGGCAAAGAAAATTGAAGAATATATGCTTGAACAATTAAAGGTAAGGAAACAAGAATGTGAAATATTAGAACATGAAGTTGTTTCCTTAAGGTTGGAAGTGAAAGACTCCAAGGATAAGTTGCACAAGTTTTGGAAAGGTTTCAAAGCACCAAAGGTCTCATATTTCAGGTTTGGGGAATCACAATCAAAAGGAAAGGAAGTTCTAAAATATGAAAGTAAGGTAGCACCTAAGATTCATGAAGAAAGTTCCAAAGCTTCCATGGCTCCAAATATTCAGTTTGGATCTTGTTTTGAGATAGGTGAATCAAGTTCAAAGGAAAAAGAAATTCTTGAAGAAAAAGGCAAGGAAGAAACTAAGGAAGAGGTTTTAGATGCTACAAATAATATTCAAGGATGCAATGCACAAGTTGAAGATGATCATAAGAATAATTATCAAGAAATGTATGAAGAACCAAGGCATGAACAAAGGGCTTTTTAAGGATATTGTTTTTCTTGTAATGGATTTGGACACAGGGCTATACATTGCAGGATCCATGGATCAAAGAAGTTTGATTTTGCTAGAAGGTATGATTTTCAGGGACATTGCTTCTCATGTAACAAGATTGGTCATAAATATTTTCAGTGCAATGAGCAACATGGTTTTGGTTTTAGAGCTACATAATTCAGAAGTCATGGTCATAATGGTCATGAAAATAGAGCTTCACAATACAGGGTTCACGAAAGGAATGGATATGGAAATTATTTCAAGAAATAATTCAGGACATGGGTACCATCCAAAGGCTACAATATCAAGTATTTTAATTACAGTAACTTTGGGCATATTGCAAGATGGTGTAGGACTCAATTCCAAACAGGTTCAAGGTAAGAAGGTCAAACAAGTTCAAGGCAAGAAGGTCAAGCAGGTTCAAGACAAGACAATCAAGTAATTCATAAAGAGAAGGATATCAAAAAAACATAGAAGGAAGTTGATAGAGAAAAGGAAAAAATTTATATGGGAGTAAATGTAATCCCACCCCAACATTAATCACCTCAAAAGATAAGGGGGTGAGGGGGCTAAGCTTAAGAGTCATATCTTTTAGCCCCATAGGTGTCCCTTTTGCCATTGATGTCAAAGGGGGAGAGATTTGAGTTAGGGGGAGCAACCTCCAAAGAGAGTATTGAGTTAGGGGAGTAGCCTCCAAAGAGAATATTGCGTTAGAGGGAGCAACCTCCATAGAGAGTATCGAATCATGGGGAGCAGCTTTGATTTTCAGAGATGGTTTTTGCAGTGATTGTGGTTTTTGCTTTAGAGGTGTTGCCATCAATGACAAAGGGGGATATTTTTGGAAATTTGAGTTAATTTGAGGCATTTTGTGTTGTCATTGATGTCACATGGATCATTCATGTCACATGGATCACATTTGGTTTTGGTGGCCAAAATATTTCATAAATAAGCATTTATGATATTTTGGAAAGCATGGATATATACAAGCTTTTTTGAAAACCAAGGTATGCAAAATAAAAGGTTTTATTTAAAACCATGGTGGGCTTATGTGGAAAGGGCTTTTCTTAAAATACAAGGGGGAATTTTGTTTCATCGAAAAAGGACCTCCGATGATGAAGATATTAAAGTTTAAAGTTTAAGTTTAAATTAATGGAGGGCCGACCTATGTGCAATTAATGGAGGTTGGCATATATATATATATATAAATGTAAAGGTTTCAATTTATTTCGAAAATGTGGCATATTACATATGTCGGAAAGCTTATTTAGAGGGCTATTTGACTAACTTATTTAGAAGGAGAAATAAGGTGTGTGTAAAGAGATATTTCTAATTTTGAAAAGGGGTTCCAAAAGTGAAATTTGCCTTGTTCATTAATTCTTTCATGAGGTGACAAGGTATGCAATATTGTGATTTATTTTATTTTATGGTATAAGTGGTTTTGGGAGTGAAAAGGTTATATAATGTTTTGATTTATTTTATTTTATGGTACAAGTGGTTTTAGGAGAGATAACGAAGTTTTGCAATTAAATGCCTTGGTGATGATTATTGAAAAGTGGAGTAATGTTGATTATTTTGTGATTTGCTAACCCTTGTGAAGATTGGCAAAATAATTTTGTGATTGTGGCAGATTTACAAAGAGGTTTTTTCATCTTCATAAAAGGTATGGGCACATTCTTCTATTGATTGTTTATGGTGGTTGATTTCTGAAATATCATTAGAGGGAAAATGATTGTTTGTGGTTTCATTTTTGAAAGTGGTTGGTTGAATGCTTCAAGGTTTTTCTGAATTGAGAGTTGTGTTTAAACCTTGTGTTATAAGCATAGTGGTTGAAGCTCATTGGTTGTGAAATGTATTAAGTTAGAAAAGAACATGAGTATCATTGTTATGTGAGATTTGTGGTTGAGCATTGTTAGAAAAATTTGAGTTGGTTGATGCATACTTCGACTAGGGTTTGTAAAGAAGAGTTGTCCCTTGTGGTGATTAGTTGAGATTGAGTTTAGAACAAATTGAGTATCTAATAATTATCTTTATGGTTCTACAAGACTTGAATTGAGTTTTGTTGAGATTGATATTAGAACATATTGAGTCTCTAACAATTCTCTTTATGCTTCTATGAGTTGAGTTGAGTTGAGAGCATTGTGGATCATTGTTGTCATTCATTAAAGAGTGCATTGCCATTCATTGTTGAGTTCATATTTGAGCCTTGCCTTGATAGATTTATGGAATAATTTTGAGTACTACTTGAACATTATTGGTTGATCCTTTGAGAATGCTTTTGGGATATATTTATGGATAGATTTGTGGAAGTTTTGTGCATGATTGATTGAGCCTTTGAGAAGGCCTTTGGGACAAAGTTGAGGTCAATGTTGGGTTAGATTTGTGGATAGTTTTGGGCAAGTTCTTTGTGAGCTTGCTAGAGCATATTTGGGTAAGTTCTTGGTGAGATTGCTAGAGCAGATTTGGGCAAGTTCTTGGTGAGCTTGCTAGAGAAGATTTGGAAAAGTTCTTGGTGAGCTTGTTAGAGTAGATTTGGACAAGTTCTTAGTGAGCTTGTTGGAGCATATTTGGATAGGTTCTGTGTGAGCTTGTTATTCAACATTGGATAGATCTATGCGAGCTTATTATTAAGCATTGAAAAGGTTCTATGTGAGCTTGTTATTTAGCATTGGACAAGTTCTATGTGAGCTTGTTAAGCAGGTTTTGTGTGAGCCTATTGAGAAGGTTCTTAGTGAGCCTATTGACAAAGCTTTGGAGGTGATAGAGTACATAGGATAGAGTCTCAGTGGATAGAGATCTAGCAGCTAGCACAATTGAAGATAAATATGAGTGAGGAGTCTTCAAGTGGAGAGAGGTCCACCAGTCAGTGCAACAGAGAGACATAGTCTTCTAGAAGATCACATAGCCAAAGCAGAAGGGAAAAGAGTTCTCCTGTGGAAGAGATCCACGAACTTGAGATTAGGGGATCAACATATCCTTTGGATAGAGATCCATAAACATTGTAATTGGGAGTGATTTCCAAAGAGATTGATTGAGAAATTTTTAGTAAAATATTTTATCCATGGAGTAACCCACATTGGGGGAACCACGATAAATCTTATGTCTCAATTGTGTGTGGTGACTTTTGCACTTTCTTAATACTACTATCTAAGTTATTAATACAAACTGATATATTTGGTTATTGCAATTAAGGACATTAATTGATATTAGTTTGGAAAGAAAGTAAAAGTGGTCTTATACTATTCACTCCCCCTCTTAGTATAAGCTTGTGTTCCTTAGGTAATACCTAAAATTTTGAATTGCATATACCATTCCCAAATATTCTCTTTCTATTGTACTATAATTTTTATTTGCCCTTGACAATAGGCGACTAGCAAAGAAAATAGGTTGATCCAGCCTGGACTATCCTTCTTGTGCTAAAGCACATCCGATAGCAAAATTCGAAGCATCAATATGAACATGGAATTCCTTATCCTAATTTAGGAACACCAAAATTGGGCTACTCACAAGCTTAGCCTTCAACTCCTTAAAGGCTTCTTGGTGATTCTCTGTCCATCTGAAAGGAACATTCTTCTTCATCAACAAATCCAATGGATAGGATACATGTGCATAATTCCTAATAAACCTTCGATAATCTCTCGTCAATCCAAGGAAGTTTTTAAGTGAACTCACATCAAATGGTTCCTCCATGTGCAATATCACCTGGATCTTATCAGGATTTGTTTTGAATCCTTCATTGCATACTATGTGTCGTAAAAATTTTCCATATGGTACCATCAGGTACCACTTCGCAAGGTTTAATGATATTTGTGTATTTATACACATACTCATGCATTCACTGAGGGTAGGAAGATGCTCCTTGATCTTCCCATAAATGGACTAGTCCTCCAAAACTGCTTTGAAGTTCCCTATTGCCAACTGATCAAATATATACAGTATGATGCGCTGAAATGTAGTTGGGGCATTACAGAGCCCGAATGGCATTCGGTTGTATGCATAGATGCCATTCTACCTAATAAATGTGGTCTTTAGCTTATCCTCCTCGACTATACTTATCTTATTATAACCTGAAAATCCATCCAAAAATGAATAGATCTCATGTCCTATGACTTCTTATAGGAAATAATTTATGAAGGGAATAGGGAAGGGATCCTTGATAGTTACTGTATTTAGACTCCTAAAGTCCATACATATTATGATTTTTTCCATTTCCTTTTTCAAGGTAACTGAACTAACCATGGAGCATGCACCTAGCTACTGTATTGATCTATATCATCATAAAAGCATAAAGATTCACACAAGTACATAAATTGAACAAAAACAACGTAAGTAAGGTTTCTTGTATTAATATTTGAATGAGCTTTGATTACAAAAATGCCCTCTTAGGGTCACTTGAAATATGATACTGATATTACAATTTCCAATGCCCTCAATAGGGTAGGCGCACTTACAGTGCTCTATTGATTAGTCACAAACTACCTCGGGGTGGAGCTGACCCCCTTCTTCGTGATGTTGAAGGATTATGACATAAGCTCCTCTTGCACCTGTCTCCCTGCGAAAAAGAAACAACAACACATGATTAAAAGGATTGATAGCCTCTCGTGATGAGGCCCTTTAAGGAAATATGTATGTAAATGCCATTAAACTAGTAAAACAAGAAAACATAAATAAAGACTTTAAACTATTCTAATTTGATCAAGAATTATACTACAACATGAAGGACATGAATAAGCAAATGATGCATGGATCAAATATCAAGTTAGAAGCAATAAAGTGTATAAAAGATCCAATATAATCCTACTTAACATAATGCATGAAATGACTAATTCCTATGGTCAAAGTTTCTTTAAAATGCAATTAAACCTATGAAAAGACTAATATAAATAATCTATGCGGTCAAAATTAAAGCAAGTAAGGTAATCAGTCACCTTTTGCAAACCGCAACCATGATGGGTGGTCTACACTGTGAACTATGGCTGACAGCCATGGTTTGACCTCTTATAGGTTTACCCTCAGAATTAAGGGCAGTGGGCTTGACCTCCTTATCCAAATTGATGTTCAAGGGTCACCTTTGTTGTCCTCTGATAGGTTTGGTGGTCAAATCAATGTGAAGAACCTTCGTTTACCCGAATTTGTGTTTCTTGAATCTCCTAGGCACCTAGGGCATCCATGGATAATTGGTCTTTAGATGAATAGTAAAGGAGCTCTCAAATACACAGATTCAATATGCAATTTGATAGGGCTTCACTGCTCTCTTTCTCAATTAACTCTCTCTCCTTTTCTCCCAATTTGGAGGGGGTATTTATAGCATGCCCCTAAGGCTAGGGGTGGCTTCATGGAGAAGCCAAGAACAAGAAGGGTGGTTAAGATAGTTGGGGTGGAAGCCTCTGGAATATTTCGTCCTTCAACTACCTCCTTCTAGATATTTTGGCCGTTCCAATCAATTTGGCTCGGATGGAAGGCCTAACTGAACTTCAGTTAATACCGTAGGTCACAGTTGCGGTCCAAACTGCAAATCGTAGGTGTCAACCATGGTTTAGATTGTAGACCACAGGTATGGGCTGCGGTTCAGACTACTTAGGCCAAAATGCCTAAATTGAGTGGTTAGAACCATTGCTCTATCTTGGAGTCTGTCCAAGATCCTTCATATGGTTTTGTAGCATGTCCATATGAGTAGTCGCCCTCGACATGACACATTTTAGGTGTCTACAGATACCCCTTTTGATATGTATTGTGAGATCGAGCAACGCTGAGAAAAAATATACATCCTAAAATGATATCGAAGGTTCTATGGTGATCATTAGTCTGATCAATAATAGATGCCCCAAGTCCAGCAAAAGGACATGCATCCTATAATTATTGTTTCCAACTTGGAAAGGCTTACATTTGAAAAGTTTGCACTCACCATCAGATGTTCGGGTAGCTTTGGTGCTACAATAGGAGTTAGGCCTATATAATCGAAGGATGAGAGCTACAAACAAAATTTAATATTTGCTATTTACCCTGAGCAAAGGGGGAAGCTCATGATAGCTGTTAGCAATGATTTGCAAGAACGAGCACAATTTTGACAAGATCAAGGGATCTACGATCTCCGAGATCTTCTGTTGGTTTTGATTATGACATGAAATTATGACTACCCCCTCAAGTGATGAGTCAATGAGGTTAATGACAATGTATGAAGTGACGAAATTGCTTGACCATAATTAATGATCTTGAACAACTTTAGATTCAAGCCATTTAATGCCTTGGCTAGGCCTGGTTCAACCTATGATTGCAACTCTTAGTAGTACTTGCACATCTCTATCCCATGGAGCAATTAGGCTATGATAGTCGTATTAGGGAATAAAAATAATACAAATGCAATTAGACTTGTGTTGAATCATATTGTCGATGATTTGTTGAAAGATGTCATAAAAGAAATGACAAGTTTACCCCAAATGTCCTTATGGTGATTTACTCATCTTGTCGGATTGCATGGATCGCAAGTCACTGCAACCACAAATTTTATAGGATAAATCACTGAATATGAGGCACATTTGGTTTTTCATTATTTTATTTTTTTTTGTTTAATTCTGCATTTATTGGATTGATCCTTGTGCTTTGAACATCACCAAATTTGCAATTTTGATCATTGATTTTGACTTTTTGTCCGATGGAAGTCAGTAATTTGTCTTTTTAGACCTTCCCATGATGGGTTTTGAGTGCATTTATTGCTAGCTGTGGACCACGGGTACGGTCTATGATTTACATTTCTAAATTTTGGGAACTGCGGGTCAGACCTGCGGGCAGAAAACCCTAGTTTCAGAACTGCAAGTGTCAGCTGCGGTTCGCAGAGACTAGGAGGACCTATAAATTGAATTCCCATTTGAAATTTTAATTATTTTTCTTACAACTACTAGCAATTTGGGAACTCTGAGAGAGAGAGAGAACATTCCTCGATCCGAAACGCTACAAAACTCTACCACAATTATACTCATCTACCTCGATGGCAGATCTTGATCAACCATCTACTAGCTGGGGCCAGCGTGTGGGTAAGGTAACTCAAAAATGATACCATGCACTCAATATTAGTAAAATGAACTACATTAAGTAATGGAAAAAATGAACCTTATTAAACTGATGGTAATGAAACCCACTAGTTTAGGCTAGTTGTAGGATTTAATTTGATGCCCTAGTGGTCTAGGAGGGTACCCAAAATGGGTGCCTCTCCTAAACCACAACTGGTAGCTACGGTTTCCAGTTGGCAAATTGGGGACCGCGGGTTTCAACTACAGTTCCCAATTTGCAAATTGGGGACCACAGGTTTCAGCTGTGGTTTGCTATTGCTATTTTTATTTTTCTTTTTCTAGGTTGTCTAATTAAATTTTTTAATTTTCTTTAGCTCTGCTTAGTCAGATTTAGCTTACATTATGCTTTTTGCTTTTAAAAGTTAACTTCTAGAGTGCGGGAGCCTGACCTTATGAAGACTCTCTGCGAGGCTCTATCTGATGACGATCGAGCTTGGTTTTGAGCTGCCCATTTCGGTTTCATCATGGATATACCCACCATTAGGGTAGATCAAGCCTATCTTACTGCATTGGCCTAACGCTGGAATGCGCGGACCAACACCTTCCACCTTCATCCCAGTGAGATGACTATCACTCTGGAGGATGTCTACAGGATCGTTAGGATCCCCATCGATGGTGAGGCTATCGTCTCCTTTGCCTCCACGACAAAGGATGTTGTATTCACTACCATCTTTGATGACCAGAGTGCTGATGCACAGGATGATGCTGACCACGGAGGGGTGCACATCGGTGACTAGTACCATAATGATGTCTTTTCTGCACGAGAGGCCCTCTTCATGCATCTCATTGTGCAGATTGTACTTCCAGACTCCTCAGGCGTTAGGATTCCCTGGAACATGTTAGCCACTTCTTGAAGGGTGCTTCAAAGCACTATAGAGGAGCCACTATGATTAGCTTGGGGAGCACCCTATTATGCCAGCTCTACAAGGAGTTGTACCAGGTCACAAAGCATAGCTATAAGGGCATCAACTACAGTCTGTTGTTATAGATTTGGGGGTGGCAGTACATTTGGATCGAGCGTCCTAAAGAGCTACCACTACACATCACATGCTGGCCTCGTACTGATGAGGGTATCTACAATAGGGCTCATGCTGGGAACACTGAGCATTACATTATTAGATTTGCAACACTTGGACTGGGGGACGTTGTTTGGCACCCCTATATGGATTTCCATGCATGGCCTGAGGCGAACGAGTGGCTACGATGGGCCCATCAAGATAGATGGCTTATCTGGCGTAATACAGAGGTTAGAGAGTATCAGTTATTTTCTCATGTCTTGTGATAGTTCGACATGGTGCAGGATATACCAGAGATGCCACTGAGGTACAGATGCCTGGAACTAGAGAGGGACCTCCCATTGATAGTTCCTCCACCACTAGGAGATGCACCCGATGAATTTTAGGAGTCGGGGGTTGAGACATTTGGGACC
The DNA here is from genome assembly GCA_028583015.1 of Wollemia nobilis. NCBI lineage: Eukaryota > Viridiplantae > Streptophyta > Pinopsida > Araucariales > Araucariaceae > Wollemia > Wollemia nobilis. The sequence goes on from JAQPPZ010016599.1 coordinate 3,015,033, forward strand.
ATGCTAGACTATGATGGGTGGTGGTCCTTATTCAGATGGCATGGGATAGGGCCTCTGGGTTGAGAGCCGGCTCAGGTAGATGCAAAGGTAGATCCTGATGGGTGTAGGGTGCACCAGTGTATAGAGGGTGGTTGGGGCGTAGAGCCACCACTAAAGATATTCCAGAGATTGACCCTAAGGAGGATACTCTAGAGGAGGGTGAGGTCCCTCCTAATAGCGTAGAGGGACGACTGTTGGCTAAGGTGGCTGACTTGTAGAGTTAGCTCGGGCAGTTTCACACACAACACCTCGAGAGAGACACTGCCATCGCCACTCTAGAGGTAAAGGTAGTTGACAGGGAGCGACACCTAACTAAGATGTAGGACCAGGTTTAGGAGCTCAAAACTCAAGCCATAGATGTAGAGGCCTAGGTGTAGAGACTACAGACTGCCTTGGAGTTAGCACAAGAACATCAGACTATAGTAGAGGCAGAGCGGGATCTTACTTGAGCATCGAGGGGGGCTATATCGCCTCCTCAAGCGACTATGGGGCCTCTTGCAGCACCAACAGTAGGTACAGTAGTTGCATAGGATCCAAAAATAGAGGTAGAGCGACTGCATGATATGGTCATGAGGACCAATGAGATGCATGCAACCCGACTTGCTCACATCGATCAGCTAGTCAGGTACATTGAGATGCATGGGCTATAGGTTCTAAAGGATCCTTTCTCCTTAGACTCATAGCGTACCAGGTCTAGGACCTTATGTAGTCTCTAAAGAGCTTGAGTTACATGACTCACAGGACTGAGAGGATGCACAGGTCCTCTAGCACATAGACAACGAGGTTGTAGGCCAAGACTAGAGATCCAAGGTAGACATCAGGGGCCTCCAGTCAGAGGACTAGCCTGCTACAGTTACCATTTTCCTATGTGCTGGGTGCTTTAGGCTTTGGGGGCAGGCAAGATCCATAGTAGGATCCACCACAGGTGCTAGGTCAGCCAGGAGTGTAGGCTCTAGAGCACAACGTTGAGAGAGGTGACGAAAGCTCCAGTACAAGGGGAGTAGCGTATATTTGGGTTATAGCAGCTATCGATTATATTTTTGATATATCATTTTATGTGTAAGGTTGAGGACCTACATAGTTGTAGCCTATGGGAACTTTGTACTCCCTATGTACTCTTTTGGACACATATATATAATATGATATTTTATGGCTCATTATGTGTACATGTTTAATTATTTATTTTTGATTTTATGTTTATTTGATGCACATGGATGCAAGGCTTATGAAAATGCTATGTTTATATGATGCAATGTATGGATGACATGCACTAGATAGCTATTTTACTTTATGATGATGATATACAGTGATCTAGATGATTAGATGTGCGAGATATGATATATGCATATGGATGTGATGTTTATTTTTAAACGCATATTTATTTTTGCTTTGTGGGTATGCATTTATTTTATGCATTTTTTGGTATGCTATGCAATGTATGGTAATGCATTATGTACATAATCGTAATCTAATGGAAATGAACCTGTATGCTTTAATCACTTAAAACATAAGGAATGAATGTAAACTGTGTATATCAATTTTAAAATATGAAACCACAAAATGTATAACTATCATGCAAAATAATTGATAATTCTCATTACAAGAACTTAATCAATTAATCACCCATGTATGAATGCAGTGAAATGGATTGGTATAATGCTAATGAATGAATATGTCATTTTGTATATTTCTTTTTTTTCCGCACTAAATAGTCAGTGGCCGTCTAAACATCTTTTTTGATATTCATGCGGTATCTACCTATATGTTTGATTGTGCTTTGTAAAATGCATTTTGATGAATAAATGACTCATATTTTTGAATTTTAATGTTATTTGGTATCTTGTTGCTATTGGAGAAATTTTTGGAGTTTTCCTTGAGACTCAAACACCCTAGTAGACTTCTCCAAAAATCACATACTAATTGTACAAGGCTTATATTGGAAAAGGCTTTTGCCATGATAGAACCAACCATTCATTATCCCTATGTGTGCATGTGAGTATTTTTAGATAGATCATAAGCATACCCCGTATGTCAGTCGAGACTATTTCAACCCATATGTTAGATAGGGTTCCTCATACGATCGTACCATCCTTATTTCAGCTTTGATTAGACTTATACAACTAGAAAATCCTAGGTACCTAGAGCTAGCTCATTTTGAAAATTGATCAGGGCTACCCCCCAAATGTAGGCGGGACTCTTTCAACCCATTGCTACGTTTGGGGATCACCCAATAGAATTACCCCTCCGATTATAGGTGGGACTCTTCCAACCCATTGTTGCGATCGGGGATCACTCTATGGCTTTCAAAAGGTGGACAATCTAGGGATTCAAGTTCTCACCCTTCTTACATGCTCATATGTAGTGATAAAAATCACTGTTAGTATACGTGTTACTATTTTCTATGAGCAAGGTATTTTTATAGTGCTTTTGATTCACTATGTCACTTTACATTTTGAGCTTGAAATTTGTATTTTTGCACTTAGTAACTTCAGATTTAAACCTTGTGACTTTGGGATTTATAGGGGAAAATCTTGTCCTTTTGCCAAAGGACACCTGTTGAGTGGTATTTTCACCCAATTGTGAAAGTACACTCTCCCTTAGGATTTGGGTTCCAAATCCCCTCTTGCAAAGAAGTTAAACAAACAACTTCTCCTAGGTCTCCGCTATATTAGCATTTGCATATGTGTATTAGTAATCTCAAATAAAGATATTCAATTTAAATGCTTGGAACACCTTAGTGATTGCAAGTAATCGTAAACAAGCGGCAATGTTGGTTTATTTTACCATGAAACTTTAGTGATTGTTCATTGAACCAAAATAAAGCAAATGTGAGTTGGCCCTCATATGACCACGATGTAGTGCTTTAATTCCTTTTATCTTGATGGTTTTAAAATAGATTTTATCTTGCATTAAATCCTCAATGATGAATAGGGTCTTCAAATGTAGCTTCAAAATGTCACCTGAACTTATCCCTCTTAAATGAAATCAAATTTTCATCAAGATGAATATTTAAATGCTTTGAGGAAAAGACCTTCAATGTAATACTCAAATTACCCCTCTTTCGTAAAATTAGAATTTTTGTGAAGAAAGGGTAATTTTAGGCTCAAAATGGAAATTTGTGAAAATGCCATAAAACATAACTCCTTCAATGAAATTGGAATTTGCATGAAGGGAATGTCATCATAGGCTCATGAGTGCAAAACAAAACTGGAAAAATGAAATTTGACCTTAAAATGGAAATTTTCTATTTTCGGATTTTTAAAATCTGTAACAAAACAACAACTTCGATGAATTTTTTAAAATACTAAAAAAATCCGAAAATGAAATTTCAAAGTGCGTATTGGAAGTCTGAACTATAACCTACGCAATGGTGAAATTATTTTTAGATTTTGAAATTTTTTTAATGTTTATTTTAATGCCTGAAAATAAGAAAAAATTCTGAAATTAAAATTTTTGAAAACAGAAAATTAAAAATTTGCATCAAAATAATTGCTGAAAATGCAGCAATGCAAAAGCTCCTTCAGTTTGATAGCACCCCATCCTGCAAAACCGAATATGTGAGAACTTCGTACATGCAACCTAGCCTATTTGACCTGCGAAACAAACACAATCAAAGTAAACTAGGTGCTGGCTCCTAGGATTTAAAATAATTTCTAGATTGCAGACATTCACATGAAATAACCCAAAACAATGGCATATATTTCACATACAAATCTAAAATTTGAAAGGAGAAACATAGAACAATTAAAATGAAGCATGCAGAAAATTTCTCATCCTTTCTTGCTAACAAGGCCTGAAATTTTTAAAGAGAAGCTTTAGCATTCAAATTATATTCCAAGTTTACATATCAAAATCTGCCGCCATTTGGCCATGCCAAAAGTTCCAGTCCCTCTTCTCCTCCATTTGATGGAATATTTAACCTTTGCAAATTTTCCTTTTCGTTTACATTTTGCACTTTCATTTGGATTCACCGTCCTTTCGTTTCACATTTCCTGACTTTTCTTTGGCTTCCCCAAACGTTGTTTCATCTATTCCGTTTCGTTTTTCTGCCCTTTGGCCTTTTGCTTTCAAAATACCTTCGCTGTTTTGGCCTCATTTGGTTGCATGCATTTTCAGGCGTTACGCTTTCTTTTCCTCACTTGGCTACATAACCGTTTTCATCAGTCCTTAAGTGCAAATTATTGTTTGGCAATGGCGACTTTTATTGAAAATAATACTTAGCACACATAACCTCGATCTTAACAACATATTATTCCCACCTTTCGCTTCGAAACACATTCTCTAATTGGGCATTATTGCATAAGGCTTCATATGGCACATATTCTATTAAATGAACACCAACCGCGTGGTGCTATCATGTGACTTTTCAACCTTAGGGTCACTTCAATATTTGATCTAATCTCAAACATTCATTCAAATGAATAAATTTAATTTTAATTTTATAAACCTTCCTCGGCTGCGTCGGGATCTCCATAATCTAGTTTGTTGTCATGAATACTTTGCAATGACAATAATCTGGGCCCTCTCTGTGTTACCGACGTACATGTTTTCTGCCAAGCCTGGATATTTATCTTCCTTGGTGCTGACCGGGACCCATTCCCTATGAATGCATTCGCTCCTCAACTGCTCTGCTGTACACATGGCGTTGTTTCTTCGGAAAAATTTGTTGCTGAATGCAGAATGTGTCGCTGCCGCGTTGTTTTTTTTTTTGTTGTTGCCTACCTTTCATTTAATTAATGGATAACGCCCCTTCTCTGCCAAACTTCCACTTTGGTCACCGTCGAAAATACCCGGTGTGCATCGCTGTAATTCCTCTGTAAACTGAATTTCGCCTGCCACAAAACTTGGTGAGATAGTCCACCATATCCGTCGAGCATTCGTCGAATGTGTGTCCACCTCACAATGCTCATCATTCCTCACTATCGAAGGTCATGTCCGCCTATAATTTTGAACCCATGCAATTTTGGTGTCCACGTTGTCATCCTTGCGTCGTGTCGGGCCCACTGTATGTTAGAATCGCCAGCGATGTCTCCATGTCAGCCGGTAGCAGCGTCAATGAACTGATGCACTCCGTCGAGCACCTCTACGTCGTTGACCCGCTACACGGTTCCTTCGCTGTCACCGCTGGTTCATTTATTGCCTTACTACGTGGCCTTATCTTTCATGGATGCCATCAATGTTCTCTGCGTCAGTGCACTGTTCTGTCAGTGGTGAAAGCAAATCCATATTGTATCAATCTACTCACCCGAGATTTCCTCCGAGTTTCGGCACACTGCGCTACTAATTAAGACCAAACTGCGTTCCTGTGGACGAAATCTGCTCCACCCACCTTGCTCCGGTGTCGCCTTCTGACCCATCTACGTGGCAGTCGTTTCTTCACCACCAGTCCTCCTTTAAATCTACCGGTGACATTCTACTTATCCTTAAACGCCATGTCAAATTATCTTTGGCCACTTCATAGCTGCGATGCTGCATTGGCCATCTTTGACCAATCTTTCAACCTTGCCGGTTGCTGTCTTTCCTTGTTATTTAGCCGTATGGGGTCTCCTTCTACCTGCAAGTACCAAATTAACATAAAAAAAATCAACACCATGACCACCATTAAACTGAAGCTTGAATGACGAAACATCCTCTAATTTATTTTGAAATTCAAATATATATATATATATATATATATATATATATATATATATATATATATATATTTTATTGTTTTCATTATCCGAAACGCCCATGACAGGAAACACCGACCCTCGACAATAAACTTGCTAAGAACAAAAAGAACAATGACGACAAAGTTGTCATAAAAAATGATGATAAAAGTTGTCGACAAGAAAATGACGACAATTAAATATCGTCGACAAGAAAATGATGACAAGAAAAATTTGTCGACAATAAAATATCGTCGACAAGAAAATGACGACAATAAAATATTGTCGACAAGAAAATATTGTCAACAAGAACCGACAACAATTGCAAAACCTACGACAAAACGAAGGATTAGACACTAAAAATGAAATGCAAACACCCGAATATCAAAACAAAAAGGTAGGTCCCCAATTTTGGGGTATGTTGTGGAACAGCCACAACAACACCTTTCTAGACTGACTATTTGTAAGATAAGCAGGTCGTGAAACCCATCTCTCTAGATACCTAAGACTGCTTTCGCAGCTTTCATCCTCTCTTGTCTTGGCAGGATTTTATATTATTTTTCTTAGTGACAGGATTTTGATATGTTGAAGCATTATCCCAACTAGTGACCTTATCTATAAGAGCAAAGCAAGCTTTCTACAATATCTGATGAACCCACTAAGTATGGCTGAGTGACTGGAAAACTTAATATACATACATATTTCTTCGTAACATGTATTGTGTATGAATGTGATTAATTATGATAAATGCAAGGGTGCATGATTGAAACACAAATGTGTGATCGTTTGTAATATTTTGAAATACACATTATGCTCTACTATGGAATGCAATGGATGACAAATTCCTAAATGCAATATGATGATGTGAATGCATGTATGAAAATGCAAACTGCAAAAGCAAATGTTTTTGGATTTTATGCTTTACCAAATTTTTATGGATTTTTATTGCTTTTATATTTGACAAAATGACGAGTACATGTCCTTGGAGCTTTTAAGGATGACCAAACGATGAGGAACCGCCTTTGGAGCTTTTACTTGACTAAGCTACTCAATAGAGGGCTTGGGGCATTTCGGGATGACTGAGCGGTTGAGACAAAACCCTCAGAGCTTTTGGGTTAACCAAAGGGCTTACAGATGCCTTTGGTGCCTTTACTTGACCAAGCTTCTCAATTTGAGAACTCAGAGCCTTTTGAGATGACCGAGCGATTGTGGACAAACCCTTTAGAGCTTTTGGGTTGACTAAAGGGCTTACAGATGCCTTTGGTGCATTTACTACACTCTCAAGCATAGAACACCTTAATATGGATGATATTGAGAGGCTCAAGCTCTTCCACACCCTCTAGCGATGTTAGACGATAGGTACCTGGACCAATATTTTTAGATATGATGTAAGGCCCTAGACAATTAACCGTGAATTTGTCTCGCATATCATGCGATAAATTTGAGTTCTGTTGGTTCTCTTTCAGCACAAGATCCCTAACTTCAAAGTCTCTTTGGTGGACTTTGACATTGTAAGTTTATTTTAATCGCTCCTGATAAACGTGAAGATGCTCAAGGGCATTCATGCGATGTTCATCGAGCAACGTGAATTGATCGAGGCGAGATTGTCGTGCGGTGTCGTCATCGATGAACTATTTCAATGCGACGTGCAACATTGGAATTTCCAACTCTAAGGGCATAATGGCCTCAATGCCATATACTAGTGAAAATGGCATTGCCCCAATAGGCATCCAAATGCTAGTCCTGTAAGCCCATAATGCAAGGGGCAACTGTATATGCCAATCCTTATGGTGTTCTTGCACTGTATTTTTGATGGAGAGCCAAGCTTTCCAATCAAACCCAATTCTCATTCAAAAACTTGGAAATATTTACAGAAATGGCAGCAGTATGCCAAATAAACTCCTTTATTCTGAAAGATAGTTTTATTTTTTTTTCTTACAACATTTCCCGCCCTGGAAGAAAAAATAGCCCAAACAGGTCCAGAATGGCCCTCTTGCCTTCAAATCTACAACTCTGTCTTTACAGTTTTTGACCCCTTGTGCATGCCTTTGCTTCCCCTTTTAAAATTTCTGGCATGACTCTCTGTTTCCCTTTTGTGGCCCTTCATTTCATTTCCCGTGCCTCTTCGTTGTTTTGGCTTTCGAAATATTTTTCTTTTCGACTCTTGGTCTTCGTCTGCTTTCATTGCACCTTGGTGCCACGTGCTGTTCAGTGCTGCCACTGTAGACTCTGTCCGCTTGTCAACCAATGATGACGTTTGGTATACCCATCGTTCGATAATTTTCTCTGTAACGGCCCCTGTAACCGCCTGCCATTTCTCTTTTCTTTTAGTCGCGAAAATGCGACATGTCGTGACACTTTTTCCCTCTTGCTCTTTCTCTTCTCTTTTTGTCGTGAAAATGCGACATGTCGCGATATCGCGACACTTTTTCTTTCTTGTGCCTTCTCTTGTCTTTTGGTTATGAAAATACAACATGCCACGATATCGTGATACTTTTTCTTTCCTACGCCTTCTCTCGTATTTTGGTCGTGAAAATGTGACATGTCATGATATCGCGACACTTTCTCTCTCTTGCGCCTTCTCTCATCTTTTGGTCGCGATAATGCGACATGTCACGATATCGCGACACTTTTTCTCTATTGCTCCTTCTTTCATGTTTTGGTCGCGATAATGTGACATGTCACGATATCGTGACACTTTTTCTCTCTTGCGCCTTCTCTCGTCTTTTGGTCACGAAAATACGACATGTCGCGATATCGCGACACTTTTCTCTTTTGCGCATTCTCTCGTATTTTGGTCACGAAAATGCGACATGTAAGGATATCGCGACACTTTTCTCTCTTGCTCCTTCTCTCGTCTTTTGGTCGCGAAAATGTGACATGTCGCGATATCGCGACACTTTTTCTTCTTTGCCGACATGTCGCGATATCGCGACACTTTTTCTTCTTTGCCAACATGTCGCGATATCGCGACACTTTTTCTTCTTTGCGGTATTTTGCTTTTCATTGGATGCTCTTGCATCACTTTTTCAAGATGGCTATCACAGTCTTGTTTGAGGCCTCAACTTGCCTGTTTGCTTGTGGATAGTATGGAGTTGCAAAACTATGTTTATGGCGGTATTTAGACGTTAAAGCCCACACAGTTTTGTTCTTAAAAGAAGTTCCATTATCCAAAATTATTTTGTATGGTATCCCAAAATGACATATGATATGCTCGAGAATAAATTCTGTGATGCGAGCTCCAGTGGTCGTTTTAAGGGGAATGGCTTCCACCCACTTTGTAAAATACTCAGTAGCTATGATAATGAATGTATGTCGACTGACGATGGAGGAGAAATCTTACCAATAAGATCTAGTCCCCACTGAGCAAATGGCCAAGCCGCCTGAATGGGATGTAAGGCCTATGATGGCAAGTGCGTAAGATTAGCATGATGCTGACATTTAATGTATTTCTTGACATACATACTGCAATCCTTCTCTATAGTGGGCCAATAATAACCCATGCAAAAGATGCATTTGATGAAAGCCATACCGCTGAAATGGCCACTACACATACCGTCATGAGCTTATGAAATTTCCCAAGATGACTCTTGGGGCTCAATACATTGAAGGAGAACTCCTTCGTAGCTGCATCGGTACAAAATGTCTCCTATCAAGACATACTTAGTCACTTTCTGTTTGAATGTACGTCTTGCGACACGTGATAATCCCTCTGGGATCATACCAAGTTTTAGGAAGTCTTGGATTTGCAACATCCAGCTTTGACAAGCCTCAGCCTCGATTGCTAAGATGACTTGCTCCCCCTACGTATTTAACTTTGTAAATGCCGACTGAGAAACAACCTTATGGTGAATGGTAGTACCACTTCTTGTAGGACTCTAATAAATCAATGACTCTCAGGGTGCCTGCTTAAGAAATTCTTTCGCTCTACGAAACCAATCAGCTGTTGGTTCCACGATAATCATGTTGACTGACTCTTTGTTATCAAAGGCTATGCGCTCCACTGCTAGGTGCGAGAGTATTCTAACATGGATGGTAGTAAAATCGATGGACGGATTTTGAGGGATCAAGGACCCCAAAGACGCCATGGTGTCTACGAACCTATTTGATGATCGAGGGATTGCCTCGATGTCATACCATTCAAATTTATCCAAATAAGTGGCAACAAGATCTTTGTAGGCTTTCAGTACAGGACATCGACACTGAAAGAGCCCCTTAACTTTGTTAACTATGAGCAGAGAATCGCCAAAAATGTTCAATATTTTAATACCCATGGCGATGGCTGCGTGGAGGCCCAAAAGTAGGGCTTCGTACTCAGCATTATTGTTGGTGCATGAAAAGTCTAACTTGAATGACAAGGGCATTGGAGCTCCTTGTGGCATGAAAAAAACTATTCTTGCACCACCCCCTTGCTCACACTTCGAAGCATCGAAGAACAATGTCATATCAGCATTATTCTTTGGTTCTTCGGGTTCGAGAGCTTCACATGTTATGAAGACCACATAATTTGAAAGCTCAATGGTTAGAGGCCTACTATTGGACAGTGGTGCCTCAACCAGTTTATCAGCTATGACTTGTCCTTTGATGGACTTTTGGCTGATGAATTGCAAATCGAATTCTGTCAATAGCATGATCTACTTTGCAGTACATGTGTTATGATATGTCTTGCTCATCATATACTGTAAAGGATTCTATTTTGATATAACATATGTTGTATGACTTAGCATGTAATGCCGTAATTTCTTGGTAGCGAGCACCACTGCTAAACAAAGCTTCTCAACATATGCATATCCTGACTAATAACTCACCAAGGTGCGACTGATGTAATATATGACTTGCTCTTTACCTTGCACATTTTTTGGGGCTAACATGGTCCCTAATGCAAAGTTGCTTGCCGATATATATAGTATAAAAGGCACTTCTGGCCTTAGCGAAGCTAGTACTGGCGACGTTGCTAGGTATTGCTTAATATCAGTAAAGGCTGCTTGGCAATCCTCATTCCAATCAAATGGGACCCCCTTGTGTAGTAGTCGATTCATGGGTCAACATTTATCTGATAATTGAGTGATGAATCGCTTTATGGACACTACTTTGCCCTGAAGGCTTCTTAGTTCTTTGATATTAGTGGGAGGACACATCTCTAGAATAGCCTTGATCTTTGCTGGGTCTACCTCGATGCCTTGTTTAGAAATGATGAATCCTAAGAGTTTACTTGAAGTTATTCCAAATATGTACTTCTTAGGATTCAACCTGACATTATGCTCTATCAGGTGATCGAATACCTTCCTTAAGACCTTCGCATGCTCTGCTCGCAGCAACGACTTAGCTAGTAAGTCATCGATATAATATTCTAAGATTTTATGCATATAGTCATGAAATATATATGTCATTGCTTGTTGATATGTGGCACTAGCATTTTAAGACCGAATGGTATAAATTTGTAGTAAAATATCCCCCATGGCATTATAAACGTGGTTTTATGCTGATATTTGTGTTTAATCGAAATCTGATTGTATCCAGAAAAACCGTCCATAAGGGAGAGCATTTGGTGACCTGCAGTAGCGTCTACTAGAGCATCGATATTTGGCAACAAAAATGAATATTTGGGTGTTGCCTTATTGATATCTCTAAAATCCATACAAATACGGACCCTTCCATCTAGCTTTCCTACGAGCACCATATTGGACACCCATTCTGGATAGTCGATGGAGATGACGAACTCTACATCCAAAAAATTTTGCAACTCATATTTCATCATTAAGGCTATTTTTGAATGCATTTTTCTAAGTTTTTGTTTGACTGGCTTCTTCGACAGATCTAGCGAAAGGTTATGAGTAACCAATTTCGGATCTAGACCCGACATGTCTCTGTAAGTCCAAGCAAAGAGATCAGGTCTCTTTTTCAATAGAGGGATGATGCTATCACACTCATTTGGAGTGAGATTCTCTCCAAATCTAACCTTATTTGGATTGGTGTGATCTTTACTGATATCCACATTGAAGGTTTTCTCTACTGACATATGTGATCCCTCCTCAAGCTGGTGAGGCATAGGAATCAGATGGATGTCATCAGTCGGGTTCACATGTTCCTCGTGGGAAGCACCCTCAGCGTGATAAACATCATAAGAATATCCTGGCACAAAATGAAATGGTTGAAACATTTATTCATTAGGGAAAAAATCTTCAGGCTGGACTGACGAGTTAGCACGATTCCAATCGATAGCATCAATGTTCAGATGCAGTAGTTTGGACGGATCTACTAGATTACGGAGTGGAGTGGTCAAATATATGGATACCATACTAATGGAATGGAATTGATCTCCTAAACCACATGAACAAAACTCTATATCTGAAACGTAGCTTTTGTACCCAAGATCTAGCTCGGATGGTACGGGCACAAATAGATCCTCTCTGTGGGATGCCCGTATAACTGGATCCTCCAAGTGCACTAGCTACAAAATGGGATCTCTCAGCTCAAGGAGCTCCACGTACATAGGTGGATGGGGAAAGAGTTCCTGATACCTCTCTTCGAGCTCTCTTATTTACCTCAGGATGCGATGGAGATTAATCTCCCGACACAAACCTGCAGCTATAATAGGTGGGGGACCTCGAGGTGAAGGCCTATTATGTAGGTGATGAGGTTCCAAATAGGCCATGTCCAATGAATCCTCATCATCACTGTACAAATACAATCCTTCACTTCCCCCCTCTTCTAAGGGGTGATCTGCCAGATGTGGCCCCATGTATCTTATTCTGTGGTCACTATCATCACTATCCTAATAAATATGATAGAACGATCATATATATGATGTTGTCGCATAAATTAGCACTGCTTCTTCCTTAAAGCACTCAGTTTTGGGAGGGAATTCCTCCATAATATGCTTCGATTACCTAGGTAATAGATATTGTGGATACACGAGCCTAGAATCGATCCTCTCATCTACATCACTGTGGTCACTACCATGGATGGACCACTCTATTGTGTCTATGCACAGTGGGAGATTAGTTAGGTGAGGCCTTAAATAGGCCTCCTCTGTTTCATCTTTATAATCACTATCGATTATGAAGCACTCATTCGTCTCTTTCACTTGTTCCATAAGTAGCAGATGATGTATAAACGTTAGACCTGGAAAGGTCGACTCGATTTCCTCTTTAGATTGATCATCGTTTGAGGACTCATCATCTGCATCATAACTAGGTCCACTCATTTCGAAGGCGGACTCCTCTCCATCATTATCACAAAGATATCCTAACTCGAGATCACCTATAGTAGTGGGGTTATGCCCCTGCATACTAGTGTCATCGGTAGCATTACAAATTTGGTTACCCAGGTTGTCTCTGGGGTTGTCCTCTAATGGCCCATCATGATATGAATTGTGTGGCCCTATGGTAACAAACGATACCATCTAGCGAGTCCTCCAATAGCTAGAAGGATTAGGGTGATATGGATTAAAATCCACATCATCCCCCAGACTCAGGTACATGTGATCTAAGGATGTGGTAAGCAAATCGTTATGATATTGTACCTATAACCCTAACCCAAACCTATCAGTAGCTAACTGATAATGAGGTTCGAGCGGAGTCCTATGTCCTTGTTTGAAAAGACCAAGGCCGTGTCCATGCCAATGATACGACTCAAAAATATGCATGGCATATTTTGGGTTGGATAGATAGCGCACATTCACAGAGAATGGCTCGTCATCATCCTCATCCATGGACATTTTTGTGGGTGCTTGATCTAGCCCTGTTTAGACGAAGTTTGTTTAGTTGGGAGGGTCACCCAACGACACTATAGATCCAATCAAAAATCGATGGGCGTGCAGTTGGCCCATCTCTTGTGCAGTATTCAAGATAGGTCCGAAAGTAACATTTTGCATAATATACTCACCCAAACCTATGCTATCCAGATGGATGGTCACTTGTGGTGCAGATGACCCTATTGAAGATGTAGGTGAAGCAGCTTGAGGTGCCTCCTTGGCTTTGTATTGAGGTTCTTCCACATACATGGGAGTGGAAGTCTCATTGGCGACTGAGCCGAGCATATGATCTTCTACTTTCTTGCCCAATTTTACCTTTAGATTTTTGTCTTGCTGATGCATTGCCGATGCAATCGGTTTTAGAGAAGTTGTAGTCGTATGCTCAGATCTACGTGACATAGATGTCGATGGTTGAGCACGACCTGCTGGTTTACCTTTTGGAATCTTAACTAGAGAAGCATGTCAGATATCCAAGTGCATCAATGGGAGTACAAAACCCCCAGGCAAGTATACTAGGTTCATGAACTTGAATGGTTCTTCGTTCGAGGACACTACGTGAACCTGTCCCTTGTAAATGTACTTCATGCATTAATGCAAGATTGAGGGGATGCAACGCATTTCACGAATCCAAGGCCTTATGAGCAGAATGTTGTACTGAATTGCACCCTATATCATGTGACACATCACAGAGATGGTCTTGAGTTCCACCTAAATAGGTAGAACAATTGTACCAACCATCGAGCATAGTGCATCATTAAACGTTCTCAACGTAAAGGTGGCAGCCACAATGTGTGATTTGGGTAACTTGAGATGGCTCAACGCCTTGGTCGTAATTATATTGATCGAGGACCCAGTGTCGATCAAGACCATTTTGAATGGCATGTGGTTAACACACATGATAATATGCAGCAGTGGGCCAACCATCATAGTAGGAACCATCTTCACTTCATGATCGTAAATTGTATCGTGGGTTCCTGACACTGTTGTACATGTCCCACAAAATTTGTACATACATGCGCATCTTGGGACTGTACCTCAATGGACCTCAGAATGTCCATAAGAGTATCCCTGTGTCTAGGGGACTACTGAATAAGCTCATTTATTGACAACTTCATAGGAGTTGTCTGTAGGTTCTGAACTAACTTGCTCCTTATGGTCACCACCGATCAAGTTGGTGGGCCTAGAATGTTCTGAGCTGGCCGTTGATCCGAAATAACTTGTATTCTGATGGGAGCACAAGGTTGATTCGGTTGATCGTACCTCCCTTGTCTAGTAACGACATTGACCATACCTACGAACCCTTGGGTAGGTGGTTCGATTCTCACTTGATTGACCTGGCCGACATTGTTACGAGGCACCTCGTGATTAGGTAGTGGATTCTTGAAAATCCCCATGTTTTTGTTGTTGGGTGCCTATGGATTGCTTGGTACTACAAGCTCTCATTTTTCTATCATGTTCTGCATAATGTGTTTGAAGGACCAACATGTCTCGATGTCATGGCCTTTCGCTTTGTGGAATATGCAAAACATATCATCTTGATGCCACTTCGACTTGGGCACGTTTGGATCTATTAATTTGACCTCGAGAAATCGTATGGCCTTAGCCTCGCACAGTTGATAGAAAATCAAAGTCATCGATTCCGTCAGAGGTGTGAACTGGCAATGTGGGCACTCTTCTCTGTTTTTGCCCTTATAGTTATTTTTGCATGTCTCATAATGCGTAGGAGGAGGTTGGACCTGATAATTAGGCTTTTGCTATCCCTTGTCCTCTCCTCCAATTTTTAGTACTACTTGATTCAAGTGGGCCTGCTTGCCATGTTGCTTTGTAGTACTCTTTTTAAACCCTTCTTTCCTGGTCTTGAGCTTCAAGTTGCCTTCTTGCAACTTGATGTCCTTGATCACCTTGGCTTGGACCACAACTTCCTCGAATGTAGCGTACTACTACAACTGCAACATTAGCGAGATGTGCTTGGCACAACTCTTTGTAAATATTCAAGTTAGTTCTACTACAGGAATAGGGAATGGCAGCTTTGCCATTATTCTATGCCATCTATTTCTGTATTTCTCGATGGTCTCGTCGTCACGTTGAGCTAGCATAGCCAAATCAAAAAAGTTGGCCTATTTCTTGATGCCAAATGAATAACGTTCAAGAAATGCATCAGCTAACAGCTCAAAACCAGTAATACTATGTTCCTTCAACTGGTTGAACCACTCTCGAGCCCAGGCTAGAGAGTGTCATAATGAAGGTGCACAACAACAAGGCATCATGACTCTTTATCTAGAAATAAGCATCCAAAAAACTCATAACATGCTCTTGGGAATCCTCATCACCCTTGAATTTTTCTAACATGGGCATATCAAAATGCTTAGGATATGGAGGCATAGGCACCGAGGGGTCTAGAGGTTCATTGTGTATCTTCCTCAGTTTCGGCTTTTGCATAGCCACGCATTGCCTCTCTATTGCTTTGACCTTATTGGCCAAAACCTTGTACACCTCAAAAGATAAAAAATCCTCCTCCCTAAGCTGATGTGTAGGCGGTCTAGGAGGTAATGTCTTCTTTAGGGGAGGTGGAGGATGTGGCTCTTCCTCCTTCTCAACTTGGTACCTCTTAGGATACTCCTGATCGTATCCATCTACATCTACATGTTCATGCTACCTCTATCTAAGATCATTGAGTGACGATAGTCACTCCCTCTATTGGGCACTGACATGAGTACGAGCGTCTTTGTGCTCCTCGTGCATATCGGCTAGGGATACAACCCTCTTATTCACACGCTCTCTATGCTCCTCGGGAGGGTATAGGCCAGACCTAGCTAGCCGATCCTCCTGATCTATGAGCTCCTTCTGAGCTAGAATATGCTCCTCATGCATGTGATGCTCATATAATATTTGTCGTAGGAGCCTTTGTGCTTGAATATTTTCATATTCAATATGTTGTCTCTCTAGGTGAGCATCCTCCAATTGATCCTGGAGGAGTTGACGTCTTTGCTCAGACACCAGTCTATGTGATTTGTCAATTTGGTCGACCGTGGGAGGCCTTTGGTGTGTATGCTCTATGCGAGCTAATTTATGGGTTTTGTACCCATCAAAAAAATATGCTGATGGTGGACGTGTGACATGAGGGTGCTTAGAAGCCTTTCCATGCTCTCTAGTGATCTTGATACAACTATCTCTACGCTCACTCGGAGCACGAGTGGGCGGAGTTGTAGGCTTGCAGCCTAGCTGCTCAAGAACACTACCTAGACCATATAACTGTCTAGACCTCCATCGCTCATGTGGTGGTGTTCCATTAGCTCCCACCTTTGATATATCAATGGTGATCTTGCGTGGTGGGCCATGCATAGGAGTATGGGTGGACTTATGCTCGAAAGTAAGCCTATCCTCTTTCCCCTAAATAGGCAGATATCTGGTCCGTCTATACTCTGACTATGGAGGGTTAGAACCTCCTATAGACCTAGTACATATGGGAACCAACTTGGTCCCCTGCACAACATATTCCTCGATTGATCCCATGGATGTGGATGCAGTGTGGTCTCGATAATGGCTTTGGAGTAGAGCATACTCATGCTGAGAAGCTCCGTGCTTGGTCCTATGCCTGGAGGAGTGTAATGAAGCTCCTCTATCGAGGGTCTACCCAAAGGGATCTCCCCGTGTCGAGTTGTCACCTCTAATGCTCACCGAACGTCATTCGGTTCGCTCATGTGTATGAGGAATTGATACATGCTGCTATGAACCAGTTGGGGGTTGATCATGGGAATCAGATCTAGACCTTTGCCGATCACCCCGTGTGTTCACCATTTGTGTACCTAACATCTAGATGTGTTTTATTTTGCAAAAAAAGGTATACAAATGATGATTATCTCCTTTTAAATTTTTATTGTGAACCCTAAACTGTTTGATGTTGTTTTTAGATGTGTTGTATCAGTGTTAGAAACTCTCACGTGTTTTGAAAGATTGTTGGATTTTATACTCAGTTAAATTGGCTTTCACCTATATACCCGCAACTTGACAACTTTGCGATGAAATAAAAGTCACGTAAACCAACCTATAATATGTATAAGTGAAGCCCACACACGGTCAGGGTGCACAGGTCCTCTTAGTTCCTCACTTATTTTCCCCCAATTAGCATCATATCGTCCAAAGAGGAGTATATGCAAATTTTTTAGGGTACAAAAGGATCTTGGACCCGGTATGGTCTAGTAACACAAGGTACATGGGATTTGGGCCAACGAATAGAAATTATGCCCACCATCATTGAACCCTACTAATGGTTGGAGATGAAGCCCAACTCATTAGCTTTTAAGTGCCAGGTGGTGTGTGTGGTTCCTTTTACTTTGCAAAAAATGACAAATGCATAGAAGAGCATAATGATCATTCCTACATGATATGCATGAAAATAAAGGAACGTTTCAAATTGAGAAAGAATGCATGCTAATGTCCTATATGATATTTTGACGATGCGATTATAATGACATGGCCACTAATTGGGCCTCAAGCATGCAAAAAACACATAATCTCTATCAAGATCACTATATTTAGGGGCAGACTACACTCAGAGGTCGGATGTTCCCAACAACGCATTTCTAATGAAAAGAAAACGAAAACAAACTAAGACTTGTTCATTGACTTTTTATTATTATTTAAGTTCCTAGTTTGCAACAATTCAATGCTTTCTAGAAAAACACAGAGCAAAAAATTCCAAACAGATAGTGAAATTGGGGCCTACCTTAGCTCCTACTTTGTTGCCCACTAAGTTTCCTACTATTTACCTTTTCCTCTGTTAACCGTAGGTCCGATCTGCGGGCTACATTAGTGACCGTAGGTTATAGCCACGGGCCAAAAAATAACCGTAGTTGTTAGTTGTAGTTAGCACCTGAGATGAAAAAACCAAAAATGTTAATACTTAGGGGCTAGAAATGTGGAGTTCCACCGTTATCGCCATTTGACCTAACAACGGAGTGTGCACCTAGCTATTGTATTGATCTATATCATCATAAAAGCATAAACATTCACACAAGTACATAAATTGAACAAAAAAAAAGTAAGGTTTCTTGTATTAATATTTGAATGAGCTTTGATTACAAAAATGCCCTCTTAGGGTCACTTGAAAGATGATACTGATATTACAATTGCCAATGCCCTCAATTGGGTAGGTGCACTTATAGTGCTCTATTGATTAGTCACAAACTGCCTCAGGGTGGAGCTGACCCCCTTCTTCATGATGTGGAAGGATTATGACATAATATCCTCTTGCACCTATCTCCCTGCAAACAAGAAACAACAACACATGATTAAAAGGATTGATAACCTCTCGTGATGAGGCCCTTTAAGGAAATATGTATGTAAATGCCATTAAACTAGTAAAACAAGAAAACATAAAGAAAGACTTTAAACTATTATAATTTGATCAAGAATTATATAACATGAAGGACATGAATAAGCAAATGATGCATGGATCAAATATCAAGTTAGAAGTAATAAAGTGCATAAAATATCCAATATAATCCTACTTAACACAATGCATGAAATGACTAATTCCTACAGTCAGATTTTCTCTAAAATACAATTAAACCTATGAAAAGACTAATATAACTAATCTATGTGGTCAAAAGCAAAGCAAGTAAGGCAATCAGTCACCTGTTGCAAACTGCAACCATGATGGGTGGTCTGCACTGTGAACCATGACTGACAGTCATGGTTTGACCTTTGATAGGTTTGCCCTCATAATTAGGGGCAGTGGGCTTGACCTCCTTATCCAAATTGATGTTCAAGGGTCGCCTTTGTTGTCCTCTGACATGTTTGGCTGTCAAATCATTGTGAAGGGCCTTCGTTTTCCTGGATTTGTGTTTCTTGAATCTCTTAGGCACATAGGGCATCCATGGCTAATTGGTATTTATATGAATAGCAAAGGGGCTCTCAAATGCATAGATTTAGTATGCAATTTAACAGGGCTTCGCTTATCTCTTTCTCAATTAACTCTCTCTCCTTTTCTCCCCATTTGGAGGGGGTATTTATAGCATGCCCCTAAGGATAGGGGTGGCTTCATGGAGAAGCCAAGACCAAGAAGAGTGGTTAAGACAGTTGGTATGGAAGCCTCTGGAATCTTCCGTCCTTCAATTGCCTCCTTCTAGATCTTTCGACCGTTCCAACCGATTTGGCTCGGATGGAAGACCTAACTAAACTTCAGTTAAGACCGCAGGTCACAGTTGTGGTCTATACTATAGACCATAGGTGTCAACCATAGTTTAGACTGTAGATCGTAGGTCTAGGCTGTGGTTTAGACTACTTAGGCCAAAATACCTAAATTGAGTGGTTAGAACCACTGCTCTATCTTGGAGTCTGTCCAAGATCCCCATATGGTTTTGTAGCATGTCCATATGAGTAGTTTCCCTCGACATGATGCATTTTAGGTGTCTACAGTAATCACTATAGGTGATACCCTCTCACTGGTTGTAACCCTGAAGATGATTTCTACCTCCAACATCTTCTCCATCTCTACGTTCACCAATGCAACATATTTTGGGTTCATTCTATATGGTCTCCTCCTTATAGGTTGTGCTCTAGGAATTAGTGTAATCTTGTGAAAACATAATTCAGGTGGTACTTCCTTCAAGTCCTTATATGTCCATGCAAAGACATCCTTATACTCCAAGAATATCTTAAAAGCTATTGCTTTCGGTACAAGGTTCCAATCATCACCACAATGAATCATCCTAGGTTCATCCTCCATCTCTAGATTGATGTCCACTATCTGAGGCCCTTCATATTTGATATTATTTGATTCACTTGCTGATTTATCCACATTCTTTGGGTGTGCCAACCTTGGTACAACATTCCTTCTCTATTTTGTTTATATCCTTCATCTTCTAAGGAATTTTTTGATTCATCGGTCATAGCTACATCCTCGCTAACCTTTTGATTAGTTATATTAATCATATATTTGTGCTATTCTTTCTTAAAAGTGATCTGATTCTTTTCCTAGTTGTGATTATCTTTGGCTACTTGTAGCCATCCTCTTCCTAATAGGGCATTGTATGTAGGCTTCTGCATTGTAATCACAAAAAAATCCAAGATAAACTCTTGGTCAACTATCACCACTTGTGCTATAAAGACTCCCTTCATCTCGATACCATACTGGTTAGCACCATACAATCAGAAGCTCGGTGCCCATAGCTATGGAGTGCCCAGTTTTATCTAGGTCATTTTAGGTAGCACATTAACGTTGGATCCTCTATCCATAATAAATTGTATCAATTTATACCCTAGGATATCCATATGAACTAATGCAGGTTTCTTTCCCACATAAATCATCAGTATAGTTGGATTCATGAATTGGTCTTTCTATTTCTTTTCCTGAATTAGTTGACTCTGCACTTCCATCACCTTATGTGGTTGTATCTCTTCCACCATCACTTTATGTAATGATGGAATAACTTCCAACAGGTTCGCCACATTGATCTCTACTGTGGTGTCCAAAATATGTGCTGCCAGATTCTGCACAATCGCATTCTATTCTGATGGTTTTTTAGTTCCTTTTATTCATCTAACTTCTCTTGTTTAGCATTTTATACTTCATTCTATAGTATTTTCTTTGCTACTTGCCAGTGCTACTTTTCCTTTCCCAGATCTGGATACTTATCCTTTTTAGTCTGATTTCTTTTCATGGATAGAACTTCCTAGGTTTCCTCCTTAACTTGAGGAGCCTCAATATCTAAATAATTTACATTCTATGGCTTACTTGAACTCGCATACTTGGGGAAATTTTCTTCCTTGTGGTTCCCTAGACCACACCACCTACACATGTGTGTAGTGTTCACTTGCAACATTTCTTTACTCTGAGGTGAAGGATATTTTTTTGCAAAATGCCCCCATTATTGGCAATTGTGATACTATATAATCAATATTCCTTCTGAATCATACTGCAAATGGCTCTGTCCTCCTTGTCAATTACCCTGGTTCTGCCTTCCACCTCGCTGACTATTTCTATAACTGCCACTTGTTGCTTGTTGCCCACTTCCTAGGGTCTTCAATTTCTCTTCCTACTCCTGTATTTTCAGGACCTGTGGATGTACTATTGCATTATACGAACATAGCATCACCTCATATCCCATCATATTACAGATGTTACAATAATTATATTGTAGACACTTTATATTTGTATGACCTTCAGTATTGCATTCTATGCACCAAATTTCATTCCTATCAGGTTTGCTTCTTTGTTATTTCATGATCTTGTCAAAATATTGACAAAATGATGCTACTATTCTCGGTATAGTGTCATATTCTCTGCTATCTAAATCATTAGACTTGGGGTGAGATAAAATTTTTGTGTACATCTATTTTTATTCACTCTCAAAATTCTTTGCATGTTTTACAACTTCCTCATATGTTTTTTATGGTACTGCTTTCATCTTTTTCTTATATTTTGGTAGCAATCCATCTACAAACCACCACTTAACCAATACATCTACCAAAGGCATTTGCATGATATCTACTAACTGATTTAGTCTGCGGTTGTATGATTTTATATCTTCATCAGGTTTTTTATTTGTCAACATAGTTCAGTAACAATGTCTCCATCATCCTTCAAAGGTCAAAATTTTTCAATGAATTTTTCCTTTACTTGAGTCCAAGTCTAAAAATCTGCTGCATTTTCCCTCTTCAGATACCAATCGATCGCCAATCCTCTCAAGGTAGTAGGAAATAAAGTTACCCAATGATCTATCCAGTCTACACCATTTGCCCTCCAAATAGTTATACAAGTTCTGATATATCTTGTGGGGTCTTCCTTACCCTCACTTGTAAAAGGTGAACATATCTGCTTGGATGCCTTATTAACCATATTTGGAGAATCATCCTCATCACTTGAGGTCTCTCCTGGAATATCTATCTTATTCCTCCTTAGGGTGTTTTACTACAATCATCATAAAAAGTTTCTATATGAGGTATCTTATTTTTTCCCACCAATCATTGACCAAACTCACGTGCATCTTCACTCCACAACTTTCTTCGTTGATGCGAGGGAGATGGTCTTGGTACTTTCTCCTGAGACCTCGTGACTTGTTGCTCTGGTGCTTGAATCCTGTCCTCTGCGCTCCCTTAAAACCCTTTTGTCACTTTCTCATGTGTCACCATCCACTCTCCTTCCTCATGCATTGCTTCTTTATCAACTCGTGCCTCTATGTTAGGTGGTTCTGGTACCTCCTCTTCCATCTCTATTAATAGTGTTTCAAAATATCCTTCTTTAGATGCCTAAAATTGCTCTATTTTTGGTTCATGCGTGCTATTGTCTGAGTTACTTAAATTCTTGTGCTCCTTATTACTGGAATGTTCTATCATACTTCCCATATCTTACATATTTTCACATTGGTGTTTGTCATTCACCTCCAATTTTATAGTATTCTTACTTGTCAATTTGACCTGTTTTAACAAAAATTCCAGATTCGATAAGGCAATGATACCAAATGTAGCATAGGGGTGTAGTATTCTTAGTGGGGAGGTGGTTTCTAAATCTTAGGATGATCAAATTTCTATTCACAATTGATGGACCAAATCGTGCAACCATTTAGTATTTACAACTAGCAATGTGCGACAACAAAACAACTTGTACGGAACCTAAATCATACCACTATATGATTCCAAATTGTACAGTAATAGAGCTTGTACAATTTCAAATTTAGATAATCCTTCATATTTGATTTTACAAGCTACCATACATAGTTTTGTAACAATACAATTCAATTTCCATTGCTGCCAAATCGGGTAAATTCCATTCAATCGCATAAATTGCCAAATTGAGTAAGTGCTTTCCGTATGATTGGTAAGCACCCTAGTGTATAATTTGTATGAAAATAAGGTAAAAAAAAGTGCTAAATTGTATGTTCTATTGGACCAAACTCTCTTAGATACATTTTGTAAGGATTTAATATGGCAATTAATCCTAATTCTACCAACATGCAAAGTACTTTATCAGGGTTGAGAGAGTTCTATATCCAATGGTGATGTCCAAAAATCATACAAAAGTGTTTAATACATCTCCCTTGATATCATAATCATCACAAATCATTCCTCAAAGCCACACCAGTGCTATTTTAATCCAATTCCTCCATAGCAATGCATAAAATAGCCATAAAAATAAAAATAAGTACATGCAATAGGGATAAAATGAAAAATGCTATTCAACCATTCTAGGATCATAAAATACATGAGAGAAACCATGAAATATGCTCAATATTTACTATTTATTAAAAATATCAATCAAAAATTAAATATATACAATAACACTTCATAGCCAAACTCATAACATTCTCAAACTAACCAGAATATATCATAATATCACAAGATCATAACCAGCCTATTGAAATTGAAAATGGGGCCTTATATAATGTTTCCCAGGTCATTCCAAAGTGGTTCCTAAGGCAATTCATTATTTACAATTGCCCATGCATAATGAAATACATTAATTAAGACTTTTACTAAGTCTAACACCTTAATTATCAAAATCATACGTAATTATAACTTAAATTACATTTCCCATGCATTTCATTTTATTTCATTGCACATTGTATGGTTTGCCCTTTCTATTGTATGGTTTATAGAAAATTTTCAAAATTATCAAACTTGGGCAAATCCTTTTATCACTTCTTCTGGAAGGTGGATTTGCTGCCTACAAATTCACCCATTATATATACCAAAATATACTATTACTTGTTATAGTTTATACATTCAACAAACATGGAGTAGCTAAAATTCAAGCCTAAAAAAAAATAGAACTAGAGAAGCCAAAAAAGTGATTGGCAATAGACGAAGTACAAATACAAGACTACAAAGAAAATACTATAGGTACAAAATTTCTTTCGATGCCTTGTTTTACTTTGATCGTCACTGCTTCCATGCATACAAACTCTGTGCTAGTCCTAACTTGGATGACTATATGCTCTATTAGTTCATCCATAACATGAGGTCTACTGACCCACCCAGGTCATCCCTTGCATGAGGTCTACAGAATTACATAGGTTATCCCTCACATGATGTCTACAAACTCATACCAAATCATCACTTACATGATGTCTATAGATTTACCCAGGTGATCTCTTGTAAGCCATCCATATTATGATGTATATAAACTCACGTAGGTTATTTCTAACATGATGTCTATGGACTCACATATTTTGCATATTGCAGGTCATCCCTTGTAGGTTATTTCTCTCATGAGGTCTATAGACTTACCCATGCCATACCTTGTAAGCTATCCCTTGCATGAGGTCTACATACTTACCCAGGTTGTCCCTTGCATGATGTCTACGAATGCATGTAAGTTGTCCCTCGCATGATGTCTATAGACTTACCCAAGTCATCCCTTGTAGGTCATACATTGTAGGTCATCCCTTGCATGATGTCTACAAACTCACACAAGTGATCCCTCACATGATGTCTATGAACTCATTTAGGTCATCCCTTGCAGGTTGTCCCTTGTAGGTTATCCCTTGTATGAGGTCTATAGACTTACCTAGGTCATCCCTCATAGTTCATACCTTGTATGATGTCTACAGACTTACCTAGGTTATCCTTTGTATGATATCTACGAACTTATGCAGGTCTTCCATTACATGATATCTATAGACTTACACAGGTCATCCCTTGCAGGTCATTCCTCACATGATATCTATGAACTTGCATAGATCATCCCTCGCATTATGTCTACAAACTCACATAGGTAATCCTTTGTAGGTTATCTCTCGTATGATGTTTATGAAATCATGCAAGTTATCTCTTACAGATCATCCCTTGCAGGTCATCCCTCACATGAAGTCTACAGAATTACCCAAGTTATCCCTTGCTCATCCCTTGTAGGTTATCCCTCGTATTATGTCTACGGAATTACGTAGGTCATCCCTTTCATGATGTCTATAGACTCATGTAGGTCATATCTTGCATGAAGTGTATGACTTACCAATATCATCCCTCGCATGAGGTCTACCAACTCACATAGACTCTTCTAGATCTTCTCTATTTACCGCACCCTGATCATCCCAACTTTACTAACTGCATTATCATATTTGCTTCCTTGCTTGTAGAATTTCTTCTCATCTATTCTTTGATGCCTGTAGACTCTACCTTGTCAAATATTCATTGATATCTATAGATGCATCCTAATTTTATGCCTGTAGAATCTCTCTGTCATATCTTGAATGATGACTATAGAATATTCTAGACCATCTCTATTTACTACACCTTGATCATCCTAGATTGACTAACTATATTAATGTCTTTGCTTCCTTATCTACAAAATTCCTACTCATCTATTTGTTTTCTAACATTTTCCTTCACAGGTATAATGACTTCAACTCACAATGGAAACAAGGGAGAAAAATCTTCTGATAAAAAGAATATCGTAAAATATTTTATCAATATCTCAAAATCCAAGGAGACATCAAAATACATTGAGGCACCGAAACCTACACAATTACAAGGTACATACCTATTTTACCTAGTTAATTACTAATTTTAATAAATAATTTCAAAATATGAAATAAAACATCTTTGAATGCATAATACCCAATTGATCCTGATATGCCTCTTCTAGAATATATTCCCCAGGATGAAATACATCATAAAAATTTTATAAAAAATGACATGCAATAACTTAAGAAGTTACAAGGTACATACACGTTTTTCCTACTTAATAGTAATTTTAATAAGTAATTTCAGAAAACGATATAGAACATACTTGAATGCAGTGTAGCTAGTTGATCCTGCTATGTCTCCATTAGAAGATAATCCCTAGGATGAAATACATTAGGAAAATTTAATTAATAATGGCATGAAATAACTTGAACATAATATTGAAATTGGCATACAAAGTCAAAATGAAAATGATCTTTCCAACGAAATGCACACTATAGGGGAATCTTTGGTTAAGTCTAAGAAACATAGACATAGAAGATCAAAAATCTGGATTATTGGAACGTTATTTTAGTTTGAATGATCATCAAAGTATTCATTTATTGAACCAATGTTGCAAGAAGATAGTAATGTAGAACCAAAAAAAGCTAGATGCATTATGTGCAGTTCAAAATTAGGAAAAGATAAGAGAATACAACCTAAGATAGATACAATAGAAAAATATTGTGGAAAATTTTATGTTAAAGTAAAACAAGCTGATAGAAAATTTAAGAGAACCCACAGGTGGAAATGCATCAGAATTCACACATGTGAGGTATGCATTAGAATATGAAAACACGATGAAAAAAAAAATACTATCTAAGAATGGTGGAATGATTCCAACACAGTTTCAAAAAATTTGTAAACAATGTTAGCTTCAAAAAGCTTACAGTTTGCTGTCCTATTTACTATTCTTAAAAAAGGTAGAGCTATGTTAGACTTTATTTATTATAAGCATCTCTTTCAACTATCTAATGTACAAAACCTTCCTAATGCTCATTGATCAGATCGAAGTGGTTGGTAAATGGTAAAATGTCTATCTTTAGTCGAGATGGAAAACTTGAAAGAGAATGTTAAAAATTCTAAATTCATTTCACTTTCTATTGATGAGGTAACTGTAGTTGATAATACATCTTGGATTTGTATACATGTTTACACATTTCAAAATCATGTAAGACAACCTCATTTGCTAGCAATACATAAGATGGTGGAAAATTGTAATGCTGAAAATATTTACAATATTGTTGTTACTAGCTTAAAGGATATTGCTGGAATGGATGATGGAGTAATAGCCAATAAATTAATATGTGTTGGAGTTGATGGTGTTTACTGTAATGCAAGGTAACAAAAATGGTCTTTATGTTCGACTTCAAACATCTGTTGCTACATATTTGATCCCAATTCACTACATGGCTCATTAAATTAATCTTGCACACAAAATTGTGAGCACATTTCAAAATGTTGCAAGAGTTGAAGAACTCGTCCGAGAAGTACATTCATATTTTTTGTGCAGTCCAAAAAGGTTTGTAGAGTTCCAACAATTAGCACTAGGAATTACAAAAAGTAAAAAATTATTGCAAGATGTAGATACCAGATGTATTTCATTGTTTCAACCCATAACAAGAGTTTTCAAACAATATAAATCCATAGTAGGCTTTATGTATGAAAATCGAAGGGCAGTTGATAAAGCAAAATATTTGTTATATCGTATGAGAGACCTGGAAACACTACTTACTTTATGTGGTATTATTCCTATTCTATATAAAATGAATACATTGATAAAACTTGTACAACAAAGATCCATTTATATAGTTGATTTCATCATAATTAGAAAATAAATTTGTGTGCATATCGATACGTTATATTTATCAAGTGAGAATTTTATGGATCCTTTGTTTGATGATTGGAGAACTCTAACAAATGTCAATAACAAAATAGTTTGTTGTAATTCAACATTCATGATCATCTATGTATTAATATTCATGGAAAAGAGATACCTTCATATTATTTTTATAAGCAATTGGATATAGTTAGTGAAGATTTTGAATAGATGCCAATCACATACAACAAATTTGAAAAAGTTTTACAGAATACATTGATTAAGTTGAGAAAAATAGCAAAATCATTGACAAAAGAAATTAGAAGTCATTTTCAAAGATATGAGTTGCTAGAAGCAATGGGTGTGGTAAACCCTACATTTTGGAATTAAGGAACAAATAATAATAGCAAAAAAACATTGTTAATAAAATATATGACTACACTTATCACTCATTTTGCTAAAAGTGTGGAAGTCAATGATACTGAGATCAATGGTATTTTGAATAAATATCTTTTGATCAAAAAATCCTCATATTTTGGAAATACAATGCTTGATCAAGTTTCACATTTGACTAATTCTAATGAATCAGGTTCTATTATACATTTTTGGAAAAATTTGTACCCTATTAGTGTTTTACAGGAAATGATGAACGAATATTTACACTTATATAAATTGTGTCAAACAATGATTTTGGGATCAGTGGAAGATGAAAGGATTTTTAGTGCATTGTATTTTGTGATATCTAAAGTTCGTAACTAACTGGATAAAAATTTAGAAAACTACTTGAGAATATATGTCTCATATTATGAGGTGCACAATTTTCCTTATGATAGAGCTCTGACATATTGGCAATCTATAACAAGCAAAAGAGGTATCACAAATATTGATGATGATAAGGAAAATAAAAACAATGATCTGATTGTTGAGACACAAAGATCAACTATGTCTACAAATGATGTTACATAAGATGGGAATTTTTCGTTTTAACTTCCTCCAATGTAATTTACAACCTTTTTGCAGCATATGTTCCTAGGATAATGGATTTTATTGGATAAAATTTATATAGATTGCATGATATTTATATAATTTTGATGTGGGAAATCAATATTATGAAGTTTTTTTTGGATTAATGTATTTTTCAACTTCTTCCAATGTAATATTTACATATTTTGGCAACATCTCACATACATATTATATTGCATGAATTTTATATTATCCAAATGTTGCGAAATGAGATTATGAATTTTGTTTTGGATTGATGAGTTTGTAAAATAATGTCATAGATGTTAATTGTTTAAGATTATGAAATTTTCATTGAATTGATGAGTTTTTAATATAATGTTAACTCTTTTCCTTGGATGGATATAATGTCAAATATTTTGTTCAAAATTATAGGCTTGCACTACTGTATATGAATTTTTCCTTGGATGGATCATGGATATAATGTCAAGTATTTTGTTCAAAATTATAGGCTTGCTTTGTTGTATTTGCTTTGTAACATAGGATTGCTTTGTTGTATATAAATTTTTTCTTGAAGAGATATAATATCAAATATTTTGTTCAAAATTATATGTTTGATTTGTTGTATGGATATTTTACTATTGATAATGATGCCTATAAACCTATCCAAGTCATCCCTTGCATGAGTCCTATGGACTCATGCAAGGTATCCCTTGCATGAGGTCTACGGACTCATGCAAGTCATCCCTCGCATGGTGTCTATTGACTAACCTAGTTTATCCCTCACATTAGGTCTATAGACTCATGAAAGTCATCCCTCACATTAGGTCTATAGACTCATGAAAGTCATCCCTCACATGATATATATAAACTCAGGTAATCCCTTGCATGATGTCTATCGACTCACACAGGTCATCCCTAGTATGAAGTCTATCGACTTACATAGGTCGTCCCCCGCATGAAGTCTATAGACTTACCCAGATCATCCCTTACAGGTCATACCTTACATGAGGTCTACAAACTCACTTAGGTGATCCCTCATATGATGTCTACTGACTCACACATGTCATCCCTAGCATAAAGTCTACCGACTCACATAGGTCATCCCTCGCATAAAGTCTACAGACTTACCCAAGTCATCCCTTGTAGGTCGTATCTTGCATGAGGTCTACGGACTCACTTAGATCTTCCCTCCCATGATGTATACCATTAATAGGTCATCTCTCGCATGGTGCCTATAGACTTACTAAGGTCACCCCTTGCAAGTTATCCCTTGCATGAGGTCTACAAACTTACTTAGGTCATCCCTCACATGATGTCTACCACATTACTAGATCATCTCTCACATGGTGCCTATAGACTTACTTAGGTTATCCCTTGCATGAGTTCTATGAACTCACTTAGGTCATCCCTTGCATGACATCTACCACATTACCAGGTCATCTCTCACATGGTGCCTACAAAATTATTCAGGTAATCCCTTGAAGGAGGTTTATGGACTCACTTAGGTTATTCCTCGCATGATGTCTACCACATTACCAGGTCATCTCTCCCATGGTTCCTACGGACTTACCCAAGTCATACCTTGCATGAGTTCTAAGGACTCACATAGGTCATCCCTTGCATGGGGTCTACGGACTCACGCATGTGCATTGTACTCTATTTTTTGAGCAATAAAATTATTTTGTTATTCTTCTCATTTATGTTCTGATTTGTTATTTTTATTTCTAAGCACTCTTTCATAATCTTAATTCAAAATTCTGATTTTCGTATCAATTACAAACATCATTCAAAATCAAATATTTGAAGGATATATATAAAAACTGTAATTTTTATTCCTAAACTTGGTTTTGTTAGCTTATTTAAATAAAGTTCTAATTGTATTTAGAAATGTATTAATAGAAACTTTGTACTAGTTTTTCATACCCAATGTGAAATTGATTTAAAATCAACATAAGGAGCCAAATCAAGATGTATGTTTATTTTTTTTAATTTAGTTCTTATGTTTAGGTTTTTTGAACATATGTTGAACATTATTTTGTTATTTGTAATAGAAAATTTCAAGAAAAATGGTACCATTTTGTGCCATGCATTTGGATAATTTTCACATGATAAACATGTCAGTTATTTATAATAAGAATGATCTAAACAAAGATAAAGCAAAATGTAGACTTCAAATTTTCCAAAGCACAAAATCATAAGATGCCATTACACAAAATTAAGATTGAACCACAATAAAACTATGAACAAAGGCTCATAGGGAGTCAAAAATATTTATTCAAACATCGAAGTTACAAAAAGTCTATTTATTTTGAACAAAATTTCATTACAAAGCAAGTGAAGTGTACATCCACTATCAGACTATTGGGTTGAAGGGTCTGTTTCATGTATTTGCACAAATGAAGGATCTGGTTGCTTTTCTTCATGACCTTTTCTAGATGCCACCTCTAATGATGTTTCTCCTAACATGTTATCTCTCCATAGGTTCTTTTCACTAGTATTCAAACTTTCTACCAATCCCTTTTCCTCTATAGTTAGATCATCTTTTGGAGGCATTTCATTCTCTTGTTACACAAGAAAAATATTCGGATCCATATTATGTTTGATGATAATTATTCTAAGGGTATTATTATGTCTGATGGTCTCATAGAATCGTTCTTTGAATTCAATTATATTTTGTATACTTTCCTTTACTGTGACCAAAAATATCTTCATGCTTTCCATTTGATTTTTGACACTTTCAAAATTGGACTGCACAATAGATTATTTAAAATGTTAGTCAATAAAGATTAAAATGTTATAAAAATAAATTAATTTATAAAAATATTGTTTACTTACCTCTACAGCTACCTGGGCAACCTTTCCCACTTTAACATTTTTTTCTATCAATTGTCCACTTATTGAAATAGGCTTGAGCTTCAACATTCAGATTCTTGAGCCTATTCAAAAGGTGATCTATAATTTCATTACCATAAATATTAGTGTCTTTTACAATTATTGAGGTTGCTTCATATAGCAAAGCATCCATATTTTCAGGGTGTTATTGAACCAAAGAAAACAATTCTTCTCTTTTTGTAAAATTTTTGTATTGGACATTAATTTCTTTGACTAGAACTTTTACCCGATACTCCCAATATTTCAATTCAAAAATATCTGAAAGTACAATATCCTTCACTATGGCTTCCAATTTTTTTGCTATTAAAATTTTATTCTAAAAATCTAATATTTGATCCTCTATAAGAGGAGCATTTTGACTAGTTTGATTGAGGGGAGGGGTGCTGTGAGCAATGATTCCTCTTCCACCAGTTTGTAATGCTTTATCAATGGTTGCTATTCTTTGAGTTTGAGGTATATGAAATGCTTTAAAACTACTAGGAAACAAACCTTGCATAATGAAGTCCTGATCCAATGGTGGAATAAGCAACCCAAGATAATCATTCAAATTTTTTGAAATATTTTCTAGTTTAAAACTGAAAATTTTTGAAAGGCCAAGGGATGGGCCTGCTAAACTCCTTTCAACATGTAACTATTTTCCACACATATGTTGAGGCCTCATGAACTACTATCTATGTGGAGGTGGTGGTGGTGGTATAGATTGCTACGCGGGCCGTTGTGATCGACTTAAGGCTAAAATAAAAAAATAAAATAAATGTTTGAAGAAAATAATCTAATACAAAAATTGGGAAAATCAATTTTTAATTATGTTATATTGTGCTCTGATCTGGTCTCTTGTCATGTTTCAACAGTTTGTTCAAAAACTTGTATGCGCTCATGCTATAGCGGATGCAGAGGTAGTGGTAGTGAATGTGCCATATTTTGTTGTCGTTGATGATGACTTGAACCTACAAAAATAAAAATAATATTTATTGTAAAAAAAAATTATAATAAAATTTACTATGAAATTAATAATCAAATGTAATTTCCCGTACCAGATGTCGTTGTGTCATTTTCGGGTTGGATTGGTTCTAAAATATGTCTGGTATGATGCCCTGAAAACATTTAAAAATATTAATTTAAATTAATGGTAACTAAAATTAATTAAAAAGAGAATTTATATATATGCTACTTCCTCACTTTCAAGTGACAAAGAAAATTTACCTATCAAGGTCTAGTTATCTTCCTCAACATTGATGGCATGTGGAAGTGAAATAGAAGAGGGAGTTAGATGAAAAAAAGGAGATTTTGAAGACCTAATGCGTTTCATAGACCTTGTTAGCAGATGTTTCTGGTGATAGTGTATCAAAATCTATACTACCCTCTAGGTTGATTCCCTTATTTAGAACACCTCTTCTAGTCAAAGCTGCCATCACTCTTCTCTTCATTAAAGCAAATTTAAAAATTGAAAATATAAACACTATTTTTTTTTTTATGTAAAAAAATTACCTTCGTCTTTTTAATGTTTAAGGTTAATGACTTCAATTTTGTATGGAGGGAGGTGGGCACGGTGGTATTGCTTACATTAAAATATGCTTCATAATAAAAACCAATCAAGTAATTTCTAGTAGCAACAACGGTAGAAGTGGTCACAATATTTATGCATTCATTTTGAAGTTCATTTTTTATTTTGGTGGAAACATACGAGGACCAGTCATATTTGTTCTTTTTGAGACAATGCACAATATACCCTAAATCCCATAAAGGTATGCCTGATGTTATTTCCTGCAAAATAATATGTGACTGGAAGAAATTGATGATCACTTTAAGGAAGCTATTGTTAATAGACTAAAAACTGAGGTCCATTCTGGATGGATTTGCATCCACTGCAAAAATATTATAACAAAATGGAATGCTTAAATTGAAATGCTATATTTAAGATATTTAATGTAGTTTAGGAAGTATTCAAGTCATGCAATGACAACATATATAGTGCAGTAATATAATAAAGCAATAACATCCCCCAGTTCATGTTGAATTCTATTAGTTATTCCATAGAGTCTTGTAGGAAGAAGAAGGGAGATGACCTCCCTTCCCACCAAGGCTTATTTAAAGTTTTCTACTATCACTGGATGGTCCATTGCCCTAGTGGCATAACCCTTCCTTCTACCCAGAATGTTTCTCCTAAAGGAAAACCTAGCCCTTCCCAGGTTAAATCAATCCCACCCTTATCCTCTACCTCTTCCACGTCCATGTCTACCAAGAAGAGAGTAGTTGTGGAGGTTTTTAGAGGGCTACTTGTGAAGAAGAAAATCAAGTGTGAGTAACCTAAGGGTGTCGTAAGGTTTTCAAATCACCTGAGAAACAAGTTTATTCAGGACAAGGAATTTTTTTTGAATATTGGTTCTAATGAGGATGACCATGATGTTATAGATCAGCTCCTACAGTATTTCATCATCAAAATTACCTCCATTGGTATTTCTCAACTAAAAAATGGTATTTCCAAATTGAATGATATGGTAGACACTCTCACAAATATTTACAATACCTTACATGTCCTATTTTTCATAAAAATTTCATTGAGGTAACTCTAAAGAACATAAAGGCATCTGAGATCAACACTGAGGACAAGGTCAAGGATGAGGTAGAGGATGATGCAAAGGATGAAGGTGTAAAAGCAGGCGAGGAGGACTAACACCTTCCTTTCTTTGCCAACTATTGGTTTTGGGGCTTCCCTACATGGGACATTTTTCTCTAGTGCTTTGTTACTACTGCTCTTTCCTGTTAGGGGTTGCATCCCCCTCTTTTATTTTGTTTCTATTTTTTTCAGCATCCTTAAGCTGTGGTTGTAAGGAAGTTTTGGGGTTTCCTATCAAAACTCATTTTGAATGAAAATTAACTTATAAAAAAATATAATAAATCAATAGAGTAATGTGCGATGAGATACTACACTATGGAATTGAAGGCAACAAAAGATAAATCACATGCACTTCTTCTTAGTATAGATTGCCATACATGAGGGAATTGAGTCCGTCGACATCATGTGTGGGATGACCCAGGTGATTCCATCGACATCATGCGAGGGATGACCTAGGTGAGTCTGTTGACATCATATGAGGGACAACATAATTTAATGAACTAATCATTTAATTTATAAAATGTTTTTTTTTTTTTACGACACAGAACGAGCAAGAATTATGACATATAACTAGTTATTTGTAGGTTTTAAAATAGTAAAATACTTCACAAATAACACGAAAGGGGGCTTCTTTCAAGGATGTATAATTCAGGCTTCAAGAAACCATTTTACCTTTTCAACTACCTACACATTAACAAAACATAAATTTACCCCTAAACATAACTTCATAAATTCTAGTTTGTTTGGATAAAACGAAAATTAAAACTCGCAATTTGAATTGAAAGACATACCTTGTAATGTAGTAGATGAGAGATTATAGTAAGTTTGCAGATAGATTTTTCTTCATCAATCAGAGAAAACTTTTATGAGACACGTTCACAATTTTGATGGGGAAGGCCTATTAATTGATGCACATCATATGGTTTCATAGAGAAGGTAAAGGTTTTATCGTCGACCATTATTGTAACAATCGACCCATGATTTTCATAGGACTGAATAATTGTAGATAACAAATGAACATTTGTGTTGAATTGGGGTATTTGTGCTAGCCCTAGTAGCCTGAATTCCCTCAACCATGTTGAATCATCATTAGGATCATTGACAATTTATGAGATAAGCAGGCAAACCAGGTTTTTGAATGAAATTCTACCTTGAATGGAAGAAGTAGCCATTATTAGGACTCTAAAGGCTTGAAAGGATTTCTGAATGCTTTTTGAATCTTTCTAGAGTTTTTTGCTATGCATAAAATGATGTGAGTGGATTTCAAATGGTTTATATAGGCATTTGCATGTGAAGTCATAACGAGATGGTAACATGTGGCGATGTCAACAATATGTGGTATGCAACCAAACTAACATTCCTTGAATGGTGCCTACTCTCATTTCTTAATCATATCTTATATGATATCTATAGACCCACCTATTCATATCTCATATGATGTCAGTTATCTCTCGCATGTCATCCCTCGCATGCTATCAATGGACTCACCCAGGTCTTCCCTCGATGAGGGATGATCCAAGTGAGTTCGTAGAATTTATTCGAGGGATGTCGAACACGATGATGATGCCACACATTATATCTATGAGGGATGATCCAAGTGATTCCATAGAATTCATTCGAGAGTCATCCCTTGAGTGAAGTCTATGGACTCACCTGGGTCATCCCTTGAATGAAGTCTACTGACTCACTTGGATTATCCCTATGAGTTTGTAGACATAATGCATGGGAATCATAACATGTTTAGCGATTATTTATTTCTTATGGTATATTTATCAAAAAAATTGGTGAATTCACAAACTTTTTTCCTGTGGAAAAAAAGGCAATTCGCCATGTCCTCTACATGACTTGGAACCATATTCACCTTGGTTTCAAAACTGACTCACATTATTTTTATATATACATTTTTAGGCCTACCCCTTATGCATAACCCTGCATCATCTAGTTGTCATCCTTGGTGCAAAACCTATAAATAATAAATTATAGAAAAATCACCCTAAAGTTTCCACCCTTGTTAAATATGAGTTGCAAAAGCTTATAACTGTTAGATTTATAATTTTTTTGACTATTCTAATTGGATCTTCAATATCATATTAGTTGCCAAGAAAACTAGA
Source organism: Wollemia nobilis (assembly GCA_028583015.1). Classification (NCBI taxonomy): domain Eukaryota; kingdom Viridiplantae; phylum Streptophyta; class Pinopsida; order Araucariales; family Araucariaceae; genus Wollemia; species Wollemia nobilis. Next base: position 3,051,325 of record JAQPPZ010016599.1, read on the forward strand.
AGTATCAAATATGCATGAACTTTTGTGACTTCAATAAATCTTGTCCTAAAGATAGATTTTCCCTCACTAATATTGACATGATTATCAATTTCATAGTAGGTTATGGGATTCTATCCCTAATGGATGGACTTTTGGGCTTCTACCAAGTCATGCCCTTTAAGTTAAAGAATATAGGAGCTACCTACCAACGAGCAATGGTATACATCATTCATGATTTCATGAATGACATTGTAGAATATTATGTCAATGACATTTTTGGTTGATCACTCAAAGGTAAAAATTATGTTTGGTACCTTAGATGTATTTATGAATGGTTAAGAGAGTACAAGGGATGCTTATAGCCTCAAAAGTGTATTTATAGGATGACATCAATAAAGTTTTTTGGATTTATCATATCTTGTATAGGCTTAAATCCCCATAATATGTTAGTTATCATTAATATTACATACCATATAACGTTGGCTCATCATAGCTTTTAATATAATATCCAAGCCATTAGAAGGTTTTTCTATTAGATCTTACTCAAAAATATCAACCTTTCACTAAACTTCTAGAAAATGATGTGGTATTCAAATAAGATGACAAATGTTAGGTTTTGTTTGATGTTATAAATTCCTATCTCATGTTACCTCTAAACCTTATACCACCCCATCCTAAAAATCCATCATTGATTTACATAATTGCCACCAATTATGCTTTAGAAGACATGTTGGCCCAATATGATGATTAAACATAGAGAAAGAGCTATTTTCTAGATAGCCAAACTTTAGTGAGTTATAAATAAAATATAACCATTTAGAAAAATAATTCTAGCTATATATTTTATCTCCCAAAAAATTAGATTACATGCTAATCCATAGGAATTTTGTTATCATAAGAGTATATCTATTGTGGCATCACATGTTCATACCATATCTCTCAGGGAGAACCACTAAGTGGGTTATTGCACTTAGTGAATTTGGTTTAAAGTTTATTAATAAAAAAACCCATTAAAGTTTAAGTAATAGTTGATCATTTAGTAAATGCACTGTTAGAAGTGAGTCATCCCTTAATAGTAGATATCCTTAATGAATGCATCTTCAACATCAATTATGAGGATAAACTATTGGACCTCATTTTTTGATAATGTGTGGTGCATCAAATGAGTGGGGGAAATAATTATTCTAATTACTCAATAAAAATAAATAATCCCCTTATTTTTAAAGATTAATTTTTCTTATAATAATAATATTGTAAAATATGAAGCCCTTACTTTACAACTTCATGCTACTAGGGTCTTTAATATCACTATACTAATTATATTTTGATACTCTTAGTTGATAGTCAATTGGATCAATGGTATTCAGGGATTGAGTAGGAGGCTCCTACTCTAGTGGGATGACCCTATTCCATTTGCCCACTCTCCCTACCATAGGCTTGTATCTCTTCCAAGCTCATGGGATCCACCCAAATATTTCCAGACTGGATGTCTCATGCTTAACTAAATTTTTCTAGTTGTGTGGATACTCCCAGAGTTTCTACCCCAGGTGACCTTGATTTGATTGACTTTCAACTTACCTAGTTGGGGGATTTTGGCATGCAAAAGAGGGTTTGACATGTTATAGTAGCTAAGGATCCTTGTTTACATTTTTCTACACTTTCGGGTGGCCTCATGCTTATCTTCTATAGATGAACATCCCTTCCAGCTTTTGTTCGAGTTTCTATGGTGCCTTTGGATCTCTTTATAGATCTAGTGTTTGTCCACTTTTGGGTTTTTTGGTGGTGCCTCTTGCTCCAGTATATATTTTGGTCTTGGAGGGGGACCCTGTGCTTCTTCATGCAACTATGATATTGGCTTCCATGGTTTCTTTCCTTAGAAAAATTTGATGGGACTGTGTGCGATTATGATACGGGTGGTTGTCTGGTGGTTTATCTCTATAATTTTTTTGGTCTTGGGAAGGGGATCTCGTGCTTCATTGTTTATTGCAGTTGTCAGGAAACTAATGATAGCTCTCGTGTTTGGTTTTTCTCCAGTCATGGGTCTTCCTAGTGGCTAGTACCTCTAGATTTCCTCATTATAGCTAGCATATTCAATCTCCTTCAAAGGAATATCTCATGGCCCTTTGAGATCTTTGGTGTTTGCTGATCCAATTTATAGGCTGTATTTCTCCTTTTGGTTCTAACTTGGGATTTTCTTGTGCCTTCCAGGATGGGATTTTATTTATTGGGCCAAACTGTGATCTCCCCATACCTTCCTGGATAGGGTTCTCTATGTAGGCTAGTTTGTGGTTTTCCTATGCCTTCTTGGACATGATTATCTTTTATGGGTCAGTGTGTGGGTTTCTCGTGACTTCTTGGATGGGTTTTTCCTTTGTAGCATCTCCTTTTATATTTTCTTGTTGGTTTAATCTCCAATGAGTTTTCTCTATTCTTTGCTACATTTACCTGGGCTACCATTAGATGGGTTTTCTTATTTTGGTGAATTATAGGATTATTGTAGGGTAGGATTCTTGATCATTTTCCAGTTTTTAAGAATTTTCAACCATAGCCAGTTTTTGATTTCCTATTTCTCTTAAGCGGGAAATAACTTTTCAAATTTATAGTTTGTTTTTGGTTGGGATGCCCTGGTTCTAATTTGTGAGTTATACTTTCTATATCAAGCCCATTTTGGGTGGGATTTGTTATTTCAATCGAATGCAATATTTGTCAGCTCCAGTACCTATCTCGGGTAGGATTGACCCTTTATTTGTGTCCTGGGCTCCCATAAGCTAGGTTTTTCAATTTAGCTTTAATTTTTGCTTTTTTTGGTTCTCTCATTCTCGATCTGGGTGAGATTACTATGCTTTCCATTTTATCTCAAGCTTTCACAAGCCAAGTTTTTCGTATCTTAGGTATTACAGTGTGGGATGATTCCATTTTTTCATTTTGATTAGTTTAGAGATAGTCATTTCGAGATTATCTCCCGTATGTTTTCTTTGGTGGTGATCATATTCCTATGGATATTTTATCCTTGTACCAATTGTAAAAGGTTTGGGGTCCCTTTCAAAACCTTGTTACCCTAATAAAAAAATTATATTAATGATATTTATCAAAGTAAGGATGACATGCTAATATCATATAAGGATATTGTTGGTAAAATAATGGTCAATTTTGATAGTCATCATTGATGTCATCCCTAGGTCTAGTAACCATCATGTAGAAACTATGGCTTCTATAACACCCCTTATCCCATTAGAGGTTAATGATGAACAAGCTACAATTCTCATAAAATAAATAGAAAATCCTACAACTACATTAATCGGTTTAAATCCTTTAAAAGTATTTAATATTGAAGCCATATCATCATTTAGTCCTTGGTATAAGGACATCTACGATTATCTCAAAGATAAGAATTTTCTCAAAGGTTTGAACATATGAATATTAATCAAAGGGTACATAGACATGCCATTATTGGTGATATCTTATATCACCACACCATTTATAGTATCTTACCTAGATGTCTAAGAACATGTTTAATCCCAAAAGGCAACACATGAATCCCATGGTGGGTCTTTTATTGGTAACTTTAGTGGCATTGCCATTGCTAAGAAACTTCTCTACATGGTTTATTATTAGCCCTCCATGGAGAATTTTTTTTGGTTACATTTAGTGAGGTGAAAAGTATCAAAAGCATGACAAACTTGTCCATGCTTCATCCTAAGGCTTGAAATCCATTACCTCACCATGGAAAATTTTCATTTGGGATTGGATATTATTGGTAAAATCAATCTCATATCTTAAGATAGGAATAAGTTTATTATCACTACAACTGAATACTTCACCAAGTGGTTTAAATCTATTCCTTTGGCATTAAAAACCAATTTCAAACTCTCTAAAATTATGTAAAATCAAATAATACATCACTATGGAATCCCATAAGTTATTATCTTCTACTATGACATCCTCTCTATCATTAAACCATCCTTCTCATTCTCATCAGATGTTAAATTCCAATAGGAGGATTTCTTTGCACCTAAGAGGCATAAGTAAGGTATATTTCTCCACATAAGTCTAAAGGAATCCTCCTATAATGCATGAATATATCTCCAATCTTCTTAAATACATCTAAATTTTCCATCAATCTCTGATACTTTATTTTTTTTAATTTGTGGAAAACATCCCAAAAGGGATGCCACTTTCGGGTAAGACCCAAGGAGGCAGGGGTATCCCTCTCTAATACTTTATTATTGAAAAATTATGATTCTAGTTAGGATTAGGATTAGTTTTATTTTCCATTTTTCTATAAATCTAATACCAATGGGTCTACATAATTCCAAACAAAAACTCTTTACCTTCACTCCTTATCCCTAATTTTTTTCTTCACATCATACTCTTTAGGCATAACAATATGACTTGCTTGTACCTAAGATAGAGAAATGAGTTGAAATTCTCTTAATGCATGTTCAATGAATTTAGATGTATAGTCATGGGGGTCCTCAACTCCTATATTCTAATATTTCTTCTTGCCCAATATTCCCAAGCCCATCAAGAGGACTACTTTACACCTAAGAAATAAAAATAAGGCTCAAGTTTCTACCTTAGAATCTACCTTATCTACTCTCCATACTTATCAAAACAAATTCCAACTGGTTCTTGCAATTTTTCCACATATTGTATTTTTAAATTATTAAAAAATGGTGGATGGTCTCAATAGGATGTTTGACCACCTATGTAAGATTATCAAAACTATTTCCAAATACATATAAGCATGGGGGTAATTTGATCCTCATCTAAAAATATTATTTCATCCTTTATCCCTTACTTGGATGGGGTAATTCTTTATCTTCTTTACCTTGTATAGCTATAGGATTTTTGGCATGTTTCAAAAAATCATGAAATATAAAAGTGGTCAAATAGATTTTTCTTGGGGTAATTAAACTTCTCCAGATTTTAGAAATTGAATTTGGTACATATTAATTTTGTACCCATGTACAATTTTGGATGGTCTTAATAGTATCTTTCAACCACTTATGTAGGCCAAAACATATATAGATATGGGGGTAATACGAAACTCATCTCAATGAATTATTTTAACACAATATTTATTATTTAATTGGGACATCATATTCTTTACCCCATCAATATATATCCTTTTAGCATGTTTAAAAACTTTATGAAATATCAAAATTTTCAAATACATTTGTCTAAGGGCACTTAAATTAACTTCTAAAAACTTTATTAATGTTCATCTAAAGGAACTAATAGTATTAATTAACTTTTGTACATATTTATTTTATACCCATGTAAAATTTTATATGGCCTTAATAGGATGTTTTGACCACCTACATAGAGTCATTGGAAATATGTTCCAACACATACAAGCATGGATGGAATATGAAACTCACCTCAAAAAATTACTTTAATATGTTATCCATTAAATGAGGAAATTTATTGTCTTCTTTATCTAATTAGTCACCTCATATTTTTATATTAATAAGTTAGTAAAATATCATAAAAAACCCATCCAAATACCTTCTAGAAAATCCAATTTATCTAGGTAGATTACCTAACTGTAGATCGATAGGTAGATGGACAAACTAATGGATGAATGTATGGATAGATGAATGGACAAACCAATGGACAAATGGATGGATAAAAAAATGAACTGCAAAACAAAATGGAACCATGACTATAGAATGCTTAGCAGTAATAGTGGACCTTTTGAATCCCATAGCTTACCTCATTGGAGTCAAACCACCATAACTGTCATGCCTCTTCTCCTTCCACCAAACTTGTATATAAACCTATCATGTGTTTAAAAAAGGAGCAACAATAGCAGTTAGTAGAAGTCTCTTGTAAAATATTAAATTTATTTGGAAAACATATCTTCTCAAATATTTTCTTCTCTGTAATTCCATTCAAGATAATGAAATTTTATTTTCATCTTATATTTCTCCTTTATGCTACTAGTTTTGGACTCTAAATAATCCATTATGTCTAGGTTTTTTGAACAATTGGTATCAAAGTAGTAAATTTTATGGGTGTATGGTACCAAAGATAAGATCAATCTATTAGAATCTGGGATGATAGACATGCAAACCCTCTAATTACTTACCCAACTATTTCAAATGATCTCATATGGTAAACAACACTGATACAACCAATTATTTCAATAAAATGGTAGATGAAGCCATTGAAAGATAAAATAATTATATGGTGGCTCAATTTGACCAAATTCTTGAACGGTTACCATATTCCTACACTAAAACAAAACCATTCAATGCTCCAACACCATTCAAAGTTTAGGTGAACTTTGATATTCCTATATTTGAAGGAAAAATAAATGTCGAAGTAGTGGAGAATTGGCTAGATTGGCTATTTGCATATTTTTCTATAAATAATTTCTTTAACAAAGAGAAGATAATTTTTGCCCTTCTAAAAGCTTTAATACCAGTCTAAAATTGGTGGTAAGTATACAAAAAGAACCAAAAAAAAATCATAATACCCTACATGGGATGATTTTGTGGAAGCAATAAAAAATAAATATTACCTAGTAGATGATTATGAAGATTTGTACATACAATGTCAAGGTAGAGAATAGTCTATTCAACATTATACCAATGCTTTTCATTCACTATTTTTAAAAATTGAAATCCAAGACATAAAGATGCATCAAATTCTAAAGTACCATAGTGGACTACATTAGTAATTAAAGGAGGATATGAAGTTATTTGAGTTAAATAAATTGGATGAAGCATCTAAATTTTCCATAAATATCAAGAAAAAGTACAAACATAAAAATAAGAAATAAAATGGTTTGAATGACAAGAATAAAAATACCAAGGGTCAACCCAAGAAAGGCAAAGATGATAACCAAAAGCAAACAAACTAAGAAGGTCAAAAATAAAATTAAAAACTAGAAATAGAAGAAAGAGCCACAAGATAAGAAATCCCAAAATAAAAATAATGGGAAATGGTATGACTACCATAAGAGCAACCAATATTCTAGAGAATAATTATAGGCAATTTAGTCTCTATTTGTAGAGACATAGCCCTCTACATCCATTACACCAACACATCCTCTAACTGAGGATAAAGGTAAGTTGATCATGAAGGTTGAACCACATGTAACTATTGCTACCTTTACTACACAAATAAAAGCATAAAAACAACCTAAGGAGGAATAATTATTTTACTCATAGTTCTAGGTAAATGATAAGCCCTTACATTTCATATTTGATAGTGGGAGTCAAAAGAATTTAATTTCTACTAATACTATGAAGAATCTAAATCTACCTATGAAGCCTCACCCACAACCATATAACATTGGATGGCTGAATCAAGGGAGAGATATATGTGTCACTCAATAGTGTCTTCTCTCTTATGCCATCAAACCATTCAAAAATAAAGTTTTGTTATGGGGGGTTGACCCTCTTGCTTTCTAATTGGTTAATGTGACGATGCAATTCTAGTGGCATATTCCATGATTGGAATTATGTTCATGTTAATACCTATATATCTTGTTAGTGTGGTTTGTGTGTGTGTGTGTTTGTGAATAATTCCACATTAACTATGTTGTGGGACTTGAGTGGTTTATAAACCCCAACACTTGCCATACTATTTGCCAATGGGGTAGCAAGATTAAAGGTGCAAGTCCTTGGTACCACTTTGTGGGATTCTTCACCCCTATTAACAGCGAGTTTGGGCATGTGTGTGGGGGGTTGGTCCTCTTGATTTCTAATTGGTTAATGTGATGATACAAGTCTAGTGGTATATTCCATGATTGGAATTTCATTCATGTTAATAACTATCTATATTTTTAGTGTAGTTTGTGTGTGTGTGTGTGTGTTCGTGAATAATCAAACATTAACTATGTTGTGGGACTTGAGTGGCTTATAAACCCAACACTTGCCATACTCTTTGCCAATGGGGTAGCAGGCTTAAAGGTGCAAGTCCTTGGTCCCACTTTTTAGGATTCCTCACCCCTATTAACATCAAGTTTGGGCATGTGTGTGGGGGGCTGGCCCTCTTGATTTCTAACCGGTTAATGTGATGATGCAAGTCTAGTGGCATATTCCATGATTGGAATTTCATTCAAGTTAATACTTATCTATATTGTTAGTGTAGTTTGTGTGTGTATGTTTGTGAATAATCCCACATTAATTGTGTTGTGGGACTTGAGTGGCTTATAAACCCCAACACTTTCCATACTCTTTGCCAATGGGGTGGTAGGTATAAAGGTGCAAGTCCTTGGTCCGACTTTGTGGGATTTCTCACCCCTATTAACATCAATTTTGGGCATGTATGTGGGGGGCTGGACCTCTTACTTTCTAACCGGTTAATGTGATGATGTAAGTCTAGTGACATATTCCATGATTGGAATTTCATTCACATTAATACCTATCTATCTTGTTAGTGTAGTTTGTGTGTGTGTGTTTATGAATAATCCCACATTAACTATGTTGTGGAACTTGAGTGGCTTATAAACCCCAACACTTGCCATACTCTTTACCAATGGGGTAGAAGGCTTAAAGGTGCAAGTCCTTGGTCCCACTTTATGGGATTCCTCACCCCTTTTAATATTGAGTTTGGGCATCTGTGTGGGGGGCAGGCCCTCCTGATTTCTAAATGGTTAATGTGATGATGCAATTCTAGTGGTATATTCCATGATTGGAATTTCATTTACGTTAATACCTATCTATCTTGTTAGTGTAGTTTGTGTATGTGTATGTTTGTGAATAATCCCACATTAACTATGTTGTGGGACTTGAGTTGCTTATAAACCCCAATACTTGCCATACTCTTTGTCAATGGGGTAGCAGGCTTAAAGGTGCAGGTCCTTGGTCCTACTTTGTGGGAATCCTCATCCATATTAACATCGAGTTTTGGCATGTGTGTGGGGGGCTGGCCCTATTGCTTTCTAACTGGTTAATATGATGATGCAAGTCTAGTGGTATATTCCATGATTGGAATTCCATTCACGTTAATACCTATCTATCTTGTTAGTGTAGTTTGTGTGTGTGTGTTTGTGAATAATACCACATTAACTATGTTGTGGGACTTGAGTGGTTTATAAACCCCAAAAATTTCCATACTCTTTGCCAATGGGGTAGCAACCTTAAAGGTGCAATTCCTTGGTCCCACTTTGTGGGATTCCTCACTCCTATTAATATTGAGTTTGGGCATGTGTGTGGGGGGCTGGCCCTTTTGCTTTCTAATTGGTTAATGTGATGATGCAAGTCTAGTGGCATATTCCATGATTGGAATTCCATTCACGTTAATACCTATCTATCTTGTTAGTGTAGTTTGTGTGTGTGTGTTTGTGAATAATTCCACATTAACTATGTTGTGGGACTTGAGTGGCTTATAAACCCCAAAACTTACTATACTATTTTCCAATGGGGTAGCAAGATTAAAGGTACAAGTCCTTGGTCTCACTTTGTGAGATTCCTCACCCCTATTAACATCTAGTTTAAGCATGTGTGTGGGGGGCTGGCCCTCTTGCTTTCTAACCGGTTAATAGGATGATGCAAATCTAGTGGCATATTCCATTATTGGAATTCCATTCACATTAATACCCATCTATCTTGTTAGTGTAGTTTTTATGTGTGTGTGTTTGTGAATAATCCTAAATTAGCTGTGTTGTGGGACTTGAGTGGCTTATAAAACCCAACACTTGACATAATATTTGCCAATGGGGTAGCAAGCTTAAAGGTGCAAGTCCTTGGTCTCATTTTGTGGGATTCGTCACCCCTATTAACATCGAGTTTGGGCATGTGTGTGGGGGGCTGGCCCTCTTGCTTTCTAACTGGTTAATGTGATGATGCAAGTCTAGTGGCATATTCCATGATTGGAATTCCATTCATGTTAATACCTATCTATCTTTTTAGTGTAGTTTATGTGTGTGTGTGTGTGTGTGTGTTTGTGAATAATCCCACATTAACTATGTTGTATGACTTGAGTGGCTTATAAACCCCAACACTTGCCATACTATTTGCCAATGGGGTAGCAAGCTTAAAGTTGCAAGTCCTTGGTCCCACTTTGTGGGATTACTCACCCCTATTAACATCGAGTTTGGGCATGTGTGTGGGGGGCTGGTCCTCTTTATTTCTAATGAGTTAATGTGATGATACAAGACAAGTGGCATATTCCATGATTGGAATTCTGTTTATGTTAATACCTAACTATCTTGTTAGTGTAGTTTGTGTGTGTGTGTTTGTGAATAATCCCACATTAACTATGTTGTGGGACTTGAGTGGTTTATAAACCCCAACACTTGCCATACTCTTTGTCAATGGGGTAGCAGGCTTAAACGTGCAATTCCTTGGTCCCACTTTTTGGGATTCCTCACCCCTATTAACATCGATTTTGGGCATGTGTATGGGGGGCTGGCCCTCTTGATTTCTAACCGAGTAATGTGATGATGCAAGTCTATTGGCATATTCCATGATTGGAATTTCGTTCATGTTAATACCAATCTATCTTGTTAGTGTAGTTTGTGTGTGTGTATGTTTGTGAATAATACCACATTAACTGTGTTGTGGTACTTGAGTGGCTTATAAACCCCAACACTTGCCATACTCTATGCCAATGGGGTAGCAGGTATAAAGGTGCAAGTCCTTGGTCCCACTTTGTGGGATTCCTCACCCCTATTAAAATCAAGTTTGGGCATGTGTGTGGGGGCTTTCCCTTTTGCTTTCTAATCGGTTAATGTGATGATGCAAGTCTAGTGATATATTCCATGATTGGAATTCCGTTCACATTAATACCTATCTATCTTGTTAGTGTAGTTTGTGTGTGTGTGTTTATGAATAATCCCACATTAACTATGTTGTGGGACTTGAGTGGCTTATAAACCCCAACACTTGCTATACTCTTTGCCAATGGGGTAGCAACCTTAAAGGTGCAAGTCCTTGGTCCCACTTTGTGGGAATCCTCACCCCTATTAACATCAAGTTTGTGCATGTGTGTGGGGCGCTGGCCCTCTTGCTTTCTAACCGGTTAATGTGATGATGCAATTCTAGTGCCATATTACATGATTGGAATTTCATTCATGTTAATACCTATCTATCTTGTTAGTGTAGTTTGTGTATGTGTGTTTTTGTGAATAATCCCACTTAACTGTGTTGTGGGACTTGACTGGATTATAAACCCCAACACTTGCCATACTCTTTGCTAATGGGGTAGCAGGATTAAAGGTGCAAGTCCTTGGTCCCACTTTGTGGGATTCCTCACTCGTATTAACATCGAGTTTGGGCATGTATGTGGGGGGCTGGCCCTCTTGCTTTCTAACTGATTAGTGTGATGATGTAGGTCTAGTGGAATATTCCATTATTGGAATTCCATTCACGTTAATACCTATCTATCTTGTTAGTGTAGTTTATGTGTGTGTGTTTGTGAATAATCCCACATTAACTGTGTTGTGGGACTTGAGTGGCTTATGAACCCCAATACTTGCAATACTATTTTCCAATGGGGTAGCAAGCTTAAAGTTATAAGTACTTGGTCCCACTTTGTGGTATTCCTCACCCCTATTAACATCGAGTTTAGGCATGTGTGTGTGGGGCTATCCCTCTTGCTTTCTAATCGATTAATGTGATGATGCAAGTTTAGTGGCATATTCCATTATTATAATTCCATTCACATTAATACCTATCTATCTTGTTAGTTTAGTTTGTGTGTGTGTGTTTGTGAATAATCCCACATTAATTGTGTTGTGGGACTTGAGTGGCTTGTAAACCCCAAAACTTACCGTATGCTTTGCCAATGGGGTATTAGGCTTAAAGATGCAAGTCCTTGGTCCCACTTTGTGGGATTCGTCACCCCTATTAACATCGATTTTGGGCATGTGTGTGGGAGGCTAGATCTATTGCTTTCTAACCAATTAATGTGATGATACAAGTCTAGTGGCATATTCCATGATTGAAATTTCATTCACGTTAATACCTATCTATATTGTTAGTGTAGTTTGTGTGTGTGTGTGTGTGTTTGTGAATAATCCCACATTAACTGTGTTGTGGGACTTGAGTGGTTTATAAACCCCAACACTTGCCATACTCTTTGCCAATGGGGTAGCAACCTTAAAGGTACAAGCCCTTGGTCTCACTTTGTGGGATTCCTCACCCCTATTAACATTGAATTTGAGCATGTGTGTGGGGGATTGCCCTCTTGCTTTCTAATCGGTTAATGTGATGATGCAATTCTATTGGCATATTCCATGATTGGAATTCCATTCACGTTAATACCTATCTATCTTGTTAGTTTAGTTTTTGTGTGTGTGTGTTTGTGAATATTCCCACATTAACTATGTTGTTGGACTTGAGTGGCTTATAAACCCCAACACTTACCATACTTTTTTCCAATGGGGTAGTAGGATTAAAGGTGCAAGTCCTTGGTCTCACTTTGTGGGATCCCTCACCCCTATTGACATCTAGTTTGGGCATGTGTGGGGAGGGCTAGCCCTCTTGCTTTCTAACCGGTTAATGTGATGATGCAAGTCTAGTCGCATATTCCATGATTGAAATTTATTCACATTAATACCTATATATCTTGTTAGTGTAGTTTTTGTGTGCGTGTTTGTGAATAATCCCACATTAGCTATGTTGTGGGACTTGAGTGGCTTATAAACCCCAATTCTTGCCATAATATTTTCCAATGGGGTAGTAGGCTTAAAGGTGTAAGTCCTTGGTCCCAATTTGTGGGATTCCTCATCCCTATTAAAATCGAGTTTGGGCATGTGTGTGGGGGGTTGGCCATCTTACTTTCTAACTGGTTAATGTGATGATGCAAGTATAGTTGCATATTCCATGATTGGAATTCTGTTCACATTAATACCTATGTATCTTGTTAGTGTAGTTTATGTGTGTGTGTTTGTGAATAATCCCACATTAATTGTGTTGTGGAACTTGAGTGGCTTATAAACCCTAAAAATTATCATACTCTTTTGCAATGGGGTAAAAGGCTTAAAGGTGTAAGTCCTTGGTCCCACTTTTTTGGATTCCTCACCCCTATTAACATTGAGTTTGGGTATGTGTGTGGGGGGCTGGCCCTCTTTATTTCTAACTGATTAATGTGATGATGCAAGTCTAGTGGCATATTCCATGATTGGAATTCCGTTAATGTTAATACCTATCGATCTTGTTAGTGTAGTTTGTGTGTGTGTATGAATAATCCCACATTAACTGTGTTGTGGTACTTGAGTGGATTATAAACACCAACACTTGCCATACTCTTTACCAATGGGGTAGCAGGCTTAAAGATGCAAGTCCTTGGTCCCACTTTGTGGTATTCCTCACCCCTATTAACATCGAGTTTGGGCATGCATGTGGGGAGTTGGCCCTATTTCTTTCTAACCAGTTAATGTGATGATGTAATTCTAGTGGTATTTTCCATGATTGGAATTTTGTTCACATTAATACCTATCTATCTTGTTAGTGTAGTTTGTGTGTGTGTTTGTGAGTAATCCTACATTAACAGTGTTGTGGGACTTGAGTGGATTATAAACCCCAAAACTTGCCATACTCTTTGCCAAAGGGGTAGAAGGCTTAAAGGTACAAGTCCTTGGTCCCACTTTGTGGGATTCCTCACCCCTATTAACATCGAGTTTGGCCATGTGTGTGGGGTTTTGGCCCTCTTGATTTCTAACCGATTAATGTGATGATGCAAATCTAGTGGTATATTCCATGATTGAAATTTTGTTCACCTTAATACCTATCTATCTTGTTAGTGTAGTTTGTGTGTGTTTGTGAATAATCCCACATTAACTATGTTGTGGGACTTGAGTGGTTTATAAATCCCAACACTTGCCATACTCTTTACCAATGGGGTAGCAGGATTAAAGGTGCAAGTCCTTGGTCCCACTTTGTGGGATTCCTCACCCCTATTAACATCGAGTTTGGGCATGTGTGTGGGGGCTGGCCCCATTGATTTTTAACCAATTAATATTATGATGTAAGTCTAGTGGCATATTCTATGATTGGAATTCCATTCATGTTAATACCTATCTATCTATTTATCTATGTGATGTTGTTCCACTGGATGTTTTTGATGTAATCCTTGTCCAACAATTCATGTGAAAGAGACATGTTGCGTATGAGTCAAGGCCCTATAAATTCATCATCATTCTTGAGATCAATGATATAGGATACTAGAGGTAACTCCTCCCCCCTCTATTTCCCTCATTAGCTCCAAGTAATGTAAAAGGATGTTTGAAAAAATAAAACAATTTGTTCTCTTAATGATCAAACATCAATCTACAAGGAAGATAGGTGCTACTATAGTGACAATGTAATCATCACAATAATAGCGACAAATGGACCAAATCATTATTAAATATGATGATATATTTAAGTCACCCATTGGAGTGCCACTCTATTGTAAGGTAAAATTATCTATTAAAGTGATTCTTATTTCTTCTTTTTCTAATGCCCCTATTTATCATAGATCAGTTATTGAAAATAATAAGGCCAAGAGAGATCCAATAATTGGTTAAAAAGGGCCATATTAGACCAATTTCTTCACCTTGAGGTAGTCTAATTATCTTAGCACCAAATAAATATGGCATATGGAGGCTTTTCATTGACTATCAATATCTAAACAAGATCACCATGAAGATATTAGAAATAGATTATATTACATCTTTTAGATCATGTAAATGTACCTTCCTAGGTACATACTTAGGACATTATATTACTTTAGGGGGAATTTATCTAGTTACTTCATGCAATGTAATAAATGCACAAGTGTCAATGTGTAAGCTATATATGTGTAAGTTGTCCCTTGCACAACTAGGTAGAGTGTTGGCCAAGGAAATTATCTTCCTATATAAAAGGGCCTCATTGTAACAAGTAGATATAAATAAGCTTAGAGCATATTCATAGGTAGTAGCATAGTGCTATGTAGATCACCATATATTGGTGATGGGTGTAATGTAGTCTAGTAGCTTTGTTAATGGAGTGTTCATTTCCTCCATAGCTACATTGTATTCATTTATGTCATTTTTGTTTATAGCATATTTCAATAATATCATGGATTTCCTTTCTTTCATATTATTATACATCTTGTGAATGCTATCTTCCATTGCATAATTCATTAAAAGCTAACAAACTAATGGGTATCCATTACCTTAGATCAATTATCTACTGGATCAACTACATGGTACAAAGTTCTTCACCAAGACCAACCTCTGATATGGTTATCGTTCCCATTGAGACCATGTATGTATGGAAAATGATATTCAAATCCAAAGAGGGTCTATCCAAATGGTTGGTTATACCTTTTGGCTTGACAAATGCATTGTCAAATTTCATGAGAATGATGGATGATATTATATGCCCCTTCACCAACTTATTTATAGTTGTGTATTTATATGACATTCTCATCTATAGCAAGACATAGGAACACCATTCAAAACATGTGTAAAAAGTACTTTAAACTCTTTGGAAGCACAAATTATATGTGTACCTGGATAAGTTTAGAATTGGCACGAAGCAAGTCCAATACCTTGGGTACATTATTAGTGAAAAAGGTGTTCATGTTGATGCTGGAAAGGTTCAGGTTATCCAAAATTGTCCAACTCTAAATAATCTCACAAAGCTTCATAAATTTTTAGGTCTTGCCACTTTATACTATAAATTTGTTCTAGAGTTCTCACATATTATATGGCCACTGAACCAGGTAACCAAAGGGGGAGTCAAATTCAAGTTACAATGAAAAGAAATATAATAAAGAAACTTTAAGAAGCTAAAAACTTAACTATGATCAACACCTATTATTCCCATGATAAAATTGAGGTAACCCTTTTGAGTTGTTGATATATGTATTAGACTATGTAGTGGGAGTTGTCCTTATGAAACAAGACCACCTTTTGCACATCATAATGAAACTTTCAATAAAATTATCAAGAAGCATCCCATATATGACAAAGAAATCTATGTCATATCCATGCCTATAAATAGTGGAAGCACAATATCTTAGAAAAATAAATGATCATTCACATCGATCACACACATTTGGACTTCATACAAACATAGAGTAAGCTTAGGAATGTGAGGCATCATAAATGGACTGCATTATTGAAACCATTTTACTTAATCATCCAACATAATAAGGGAAATGCTAACTTGACCATAGATTGAATGAGAAAACCACCCATAACAACACTCACTACCATTCTTGGTTATTATGGGTATGAGACATCTAATTTGTACACCCTATATGGTGCCAACCTTAAATTTAATGAAACATTTAAAGCCCTCTAGTTAGGTAAGCATGTTTTTTATTTCATGGACATATACTCTATCACATGGGATACATCTATATGACTTTGTTTAATTACCAAAGATGATATGGGAATCACACTTTAGCAAGGTAGTAGGTCACTTTGGTATACAAAAATCTCTAGCCATTCTTCAAAAAAACTTCTTTTGGTCAAATATGATAAATGATATGGAGAAATACATAAATTATTGTACATATTATGCCATTTTAAAGCCAACCAACAAGAAACAAGTCTTGTATACACCCTTTATGATACCTATGAAGCCTTCGAAATCTATTTCTTTGGCTTTCCTCTTAGGTTTTTCTATTTTCAAGCATGGTAATAATTGTGTTTTTGTGGTGGTTGATCGCTTTTCCAAAATATCTCATGATTTATTGCAAGAAGAATGTTACAATTTAAGAGACTACAAAACTCTATTTCAACCATGTATGGATTCATTTTGGCTTACCAAAATCCATTATCTCAAATCAAGACAACAAATGTTAAGTACCTTCTAGAACACTCTATGGGATATGATGGACACAAAGCTCACCCTATCCACATTTTTCCATCCTCATACTAATGGGTAAATGGAAATTATCAATAGGTTGATCATGTATATGTTACATATGTACAATTCAAAGAATCCTCAAATATGTGATGAGAATCTACCATACCTTCAACATGGATATAATAGGGCTTTTCAAAACTCTATCAAACATAACCCCTTTCATGTGTGCTTTGGTTTTCAACATTTGGTTCCTATGGCTATGTCTCTTCCAATCTCATTCATGGACTTTATACCACATAGAGAAATATAAATAGAAAAAACAAAAATTTTTATGGAGCATATTCAACATGTATAACAATAGTTTCATGACTTTCTATACTAGATGAATGTAAAGTACAAGTAGCACCATGGCCAACATTGTATTCCACAGTCTTTCAAAGTAGGAGATAAGGTTTGGCTGTAATTATAGAAAAATGCCTTGCAGGTTTGCATAGAAAAATCATACCTCTACACTATAAACCTTATACCATCACCAAGTAAGTGGGAGATAATTCCTTTGAGCTAGATCTACCACCTTACCTTGGATTGCATTCCATTTCAATGTTGAACATATTAAGTTGTATTACATACCTTTTCTAGACACTTAAACAACAATAAAGAAGTTGATGAATGAGGAGCTCAATTATAGAAGTCTTGCACTAGTAGAGAAGGATTAAATACTTGACACATTGACTAAAAACACTATGAGGTATTCCACACTACTATATAGTAATCCAAGTAGGTTAGTTCAATCACTAGGCCAAATGGTTCATGAAGACAAATAAAAAAGGATCTTCCACACTTGATGTCAAAACTTTATGCAATGGGGACCATTGCTTCTTAAGGAGGGGCAAATGATCTAGGAAAATTACCTAACTATGGATGGACAAATAGACAAACAAATATAATTACAAATGAATGAATGAATGGAATGATAGACAAATGGATGGATGGACAAATAGATAGATGAATGGACTAACGGATGAATAAATTAAAAAACTACAAAATGAAATGAAGCCCTAGATATGAAATTCTTAGTAGCAACAATGGACCTTCCATATCTAACAACCTGCCTCATGGGAATCAAACCATCATAACCATCATGCCTCTATCAATATTTTTAAGCCCTTCTTACCCCTTGTTCAAAACATAGGCATGTTCTATTTATGGAATTTTGTGTAGTTTATCTTGATGTTTTGATTAAATGAGCATGGAAAGCTGAATTGCATTTCCTAGCTAATTTGACATGATTTTTGTGTTTTTAATGGTCATTTTGATTAATGTTATAAAATTGTGTAGAAGTACTCAAGATTGTAGGCTCTAAAGAACCTTCCTAAGCACATTATAGAGAATTTATTATGCTTAAAAGAAGGAAAAATTGCTTGAAGAATGCGTCAAAGAATAAAGAGGAACCTAATAGGGATAAATCTCGTGGATATTTAGTAGCAAGGAAAAATATATATTTAGAGCAAGTGATCATAGTTCCTAATGGACTAAATGGTGGATAGGTTGTTCACAATGACCAATACCCTAATGGTTACATTGATAGTTAGGCAGGTCTAGCACTTTCCTAGTATAGAGTCATGATTATCAAGGACATGTGTGGTTTTCCCTTATCACTAGAGGATCACTTTTCTAGGTTGTGCTATTATCAATTTTTCTAAAGTTGACCTATGAATGATCATGGTTAATATTTATTTAAACTACTGTAACAACCATAGGGTAATTTTAGGAAAAACCTATTATGGAAATGATATTGTTAAATTCTATTCCTAGGATAGTAGACTTACTATTTTAGTAGGTGTCATAGTATTTGGTTTGAAACTATTGTTATAAATAATTACCCTTGACAATAGTAAAGGGGTTAGATAAAATATAGTTATCAATTGAGGACTATTGTATGACTGTAATTTAAGCTTTTGTAGTTGTAGTAAAGAGTATACTTTCTAATTTCTATGTTTTTTATTAGATAAAAGAAGGGATTTTGAAAGGATCCCCAAACCTTATTACAAAAACTGGAACTAAAAGAGCTTGAAACGGGTAGAAATCGACATTTGATCCATTAATACAAAAACATGTATGTACTAAACGAAAAGGTTTTATTTCATTAATATTGAAAAATATGTGTTACAATAGGGACATGATGCCCTTTAGCCATTTCTTCTTCTAATAATGTTACAACAAGTTCGATGTCATCTTCAATCGTCCCTCAATGTAGGTGGGCTTCTTTGTATGTGGGCCACCACGGGGTTGTTGTTTTTTGATGATGTTCTTCCTCTTCAGATCTACTAAATAACCTGTGAAGAACCTGCAAAAGGGGGTTAGTGTGATGGGGGGCTTGCCTTAGTCAGGCCCCATGTTTAGAAAGACAAAATAGATGGTAAGGATGCATTGAAAACTGAAATTGAAGGTGCAGAAGCTGATAAAATGGTAAAACAGAGCTTACCTCCCAAATTTGAGGTGATTTGGGACCTGTAGACCCAATTCGCCACCCAGGGGGTGAACTGAGGCCGGATTCGTGGGGTGGGGGGTGAATTCAGCTGTGAGGTTCCTTTTGTAAAATCCCTTTGGTGGATCGATTCCTAGGTAGTTGGTGTGCCTCTGTATGTTGTGGAAATTTGACTGTCTACTCCGAGAACTGGTTGTTCAATCTTCATTGTCCATTTCTGTAGAGTTTTTGTGCTTTGTTGAAATAGGGAGAGAGAGGTAATTAGGGGTTTAGGACCCACTATTTATAGGAAATGGCAAGGTGTAGGGGGGAGAGTTAAGGAAACTAACCCTAGGCTGAGTTCTAACCAAAGTTAGGTTAGGGTTTGTGACATGGAAGTCTCCTATTCCTCATAGAAAATATCCTATCCTCACACATGTGTGAGGAAGGATTAAGTCTAATCAGGATTAGGAGGTCTTAAGTCAAATTAGGGCTTGATTAGGGTTTCTTAGGAAAATATCTTAGCTAACCCTAATTACACACATGTGGGAGGATGCAATTAGTGTTAATTAAGGATTAAGAGTTCTTTTAATCAATTTTGCCCTAAAAAGGTGACTTAAGTGAAGTCAACATTAAATTAGATTTTAGGAATTGACTTGGTAATTGTTTTTGTCAACTAATACCCCGTGGGGGCCTCAATTGAGTACAAATAGGCTGTCGAAGGATATCCCAATGCATGGGATGTGATTTTGAAGGCTTATGAGGGTTTAGGACCTGAAAGCCGATGAAGTGGTATATGGAAGTCTACACGATGCTATGATAATCTATGGCGATCTACGCATGACTACGACCGTCTACGCATGACTACGCATGACTACAACAATCTACGCATGTCTAGGAGGATCTACAATAGTCTACGCTGGTCTACAATAGCCTAGGGGTACCTAGGATGGCCTATGTAAACCTACAAGTGTCCGAAAGGATCTACAAGTACGTAGGTATAGCAATGTGCAACTTTTGGGTGTCTACATTTTACCCCTTTTTGTACTATACTGTGTGGAACATAGTTTAATACAAAAATATGAAGGGTTTGTGTAGAAGGAAAAGGGATAGAAGGGGAATGGAATCCAATCAAAGGTATGTAGCCACTCGAAGCGTGACCATACAACATCAACTGGATGTCCAGGGAAGAGAAGAGAGGAAGGAAAGAAGAAGAAGAGGAAAGAAATAAAAACAATGTTGGTGAATGGAAATGAATGATTGTGGATGCAATGATGTGATTTTGTTGAGTCCGTATGACATTTACGATGCCATACTAGTTGCTTGAGAATGACAACTTTTGATTGCTTTGCTTTTATGACCAGATCAGCGTGGTCCAAAAGTATGATTAGGACAAAAGCCTAACTAAATATTTGTTGTTGATTGATTGATGAGAACATGGTGACAAGTGTCAAACCATTTGAGTTAAGTGGACATTTAGCTTATTCAAACGTGACTCATTCAATGTGGTCATGAAATCCTTTTTCCAAATGTTGTGCTAGGATTAGGCGCCCGTATCATTCATCATGTACTACAAGAATGCTAGATTGACTTCTCCATTGAAACGCATAGCTCTCATGATGTAACCCATGTCTAGTTGGGATTGAGATTATTTCATATGATAATCTTCAACAAAAAATTTTGTAGACAAATGTGCTAATCACGCTTTTGGATTTTTGATGTTGTGGTTGCATGCAAAGCTGACTTTGGATATGAATACCCCCTCAAACGAGGAATCAACAATGAGGTGAATGGAATGCGGTGATTTGATGATGCAATGATTGATAAGATACCAATGCATGATGAATATGATTGAAAATTAAGTTAGAAGACAAATTTGGGAAGTTCCTAGGGTTTTGGAAGACATATGCCTACTTTTCTAGGGTTTTGGGGGTAGTTTGAGTGATTTTGGGGTGTTTTGGCTGAGTTCACCACCGAGGGGTGATTTTGACCTAAATCACCACCCGAGGGGTGAATTGGATCTGAATTCACCCTTTGGGGGTGAAGGTGGGATTAAGGCCTATTTAAGCCCAAATTTCATTGGAAGTGGTTCATTTTGATGATGGGAAAGGTTGGAAAGTGACTTGTGGGAGCATTTGATGACACGAGGAGAATGCGGTTGATGACTTCGAGGGTGACGATGATGAGGGGATGCAGGGTAGCTGGCAGCAGGCATGGGGACCCACCGATAAGTGTCCTTTCTCTTTATTTTTATTTTATTTTATTTTTCTTGAGAAATGTGAATGAGGGGGGAGGTTTTCATCCCGTTTTAAAAATTTTTGTAATTTTTAATTAAAATTTGAACACATAGTGATAAACAAGCCAAATGGGTACCCAAAAATGTGATTTGTTTCTGAATTTGACTTGTTTGTATGGGTAGAGTAGGTGTGAAGTTTGACCATCTATTTTTGAAGTAACGATGTACTATTTTTGAAATGTTATTGAATTTTATCTATAAAAGTGGGAAATGGGTATCCCATTATGTGATTGTTATATTTTTTTGCTTTCGTTTGGTATGATTTCAGAATGTGTTGTTTTTAGGTGTAAAGTAGTAAACTTTGATTGTTAGATTTACTATGTTAGAGGTAATATTTTTGGAAACCGATGAAACTTTCACCATAGAAGGGCAAAATGGGTATCCAAAAATGTAGTTTGTTTTTGTAGATGATTTCATTTGGCCTACTTTTGATTTACGTGCCAAGGTGTGGGTAATGTGAAATTGAAAATGAGTTGTAGGGAGCCCGATTGATACTATTTTCCACATCTATTTGAACTTTCACCATGGAGTGGGCAAATGGGTATTCAAAAATGTGACTATTATTTTTGAATTATGTCTTCTGATGTGTTTTCAGTTTTGGTGTATTTATGGTAAAGTTGACCTTGAAATCTGTGTAGATTGGTATGTTATTTTTGAATTTTGTCAACATATTTATCGCTAAGTGGGAAAATGGGTATTTAAAAGTGTATTTTGTTTTTGTATGTTGAATGAATTGGTCATGTTTTGAATTTCATGCCATAGTGGATGTGTGGGTGATTTTATTTTTGGCTGTTGGGAGTCAAATATGTACTATTTGTCACATATGTTTGAAATTTTGCCATGAAATGAAAAAATGGGTATCCAAATATGTGACTATTTTGTTGATATGTTTTGCCATGTGATTAGTGCATTATTTATGTCTCGAAATGCATGTCAAATTAAATTATTTTAATTTGTAAATTTGGATTGATGGTTTATGATTGGATTAATGACTAATGTATGTTTTGTTGTGGATGAACAGGTGAAAATGCTAGAGCCCCATAATCGAGTGCAAAAAATGAAGGAATATTTTGAGGATTTGATGAAGACACCGAATGAGTTAGAGTGGTTAGAGAATATACGGTTTTGAGGTGTGTGGGAATGTAAGAGTATACACACCAATAGAGCATATGTGTCTACATTGTGTGAGTGGTGGGATGCGGATAGGAACACATTTCATTTTCCCACTAGGGAAATGACCATCACTTTGGAGGATGTATATCGGATTTATAGATTACCGATTGAGGGTGTTCCTGTGAGAGCAACCATTGATGAGAGTAAGGAGGTTATGTTGGAGAGATTATTTGGGGTGGATTGGAGAGGCATTGATGTCTCGAAGATTGATTATGAGTGGTTATGGTTGGAGGATAAGATATCTGATCGATAGTGTGTGGCCATGATGATGATCTCTACGTATGCCTTACCTGATACTTTTAGGGTGTTGTTCACCTGGAATATGTTAGATGTGGTGAGTGATATGGTGGAGCGTAGGGTTGTGTTTGCATGGGCACCTACATTATTGGCCCAAGTTTATCGGGGAGTTGCACGATGTTGTTCGTGGTAGGAGGACAGGATTGAGTGTGATTCCCTTGTTGCAGGTGTGGGCATGGGAACACATAGCTATCGAGAGGCCCTCATTGTTACCTCACCCTATGCATGTGGAGGGCAAGGAGTATTTACCCTATGCTTTGAGGTGGAGTACGAAGGTGGAGCAGGGTATCAAGAGGCCACATGAGGGTGACCCGCTATTATGGAGGGGTAAGTTTGGAGGCCTGACACCTGATGACATTAGATGGAGGCCTTGGTTGGGTGGGGTCAGGTGGGATGAGGATGATGAGGAGTTACGAGCCATCCGATAGGGCAGATGGTTGGTGGGGTGCTATACATGGTAGACTGAGTATTTTTAGTTTGATAGAGTGAGGTGATAGTTTGGTTTACGATAGGATGTTCCAGGGGCTCCTATGATTTACTTTAGGTGGTGAGGGGATAGAGGGGAGCATCCTATGGTTTTGCCTTGGGTTGGGGAGAGGGACCCACCTATAGATATCCCAGATGTAGGGGATGCTAGGATGACTCTAGAGTTTGAGGCTTGGTGGGCACTACAGAGTTGGGAGCCTAGGAGAGGTGTGGTTGATCGATGGGTGGCACCTGATGTTGGGGCACCTCCACCAGAGAGGAGAGCTAATAGGGAGGCTCGAGCTAGGGTAGAGGATGTAGCGGGTGATGAGGAGGAGGTTCCTCTATGATGGTCATGATGACGCTTGGGTGAGGTAGCGAGCACCCAGGGAGTGAGGGTAGAGGAGGTACCTATGGATGTTGATGTGACTATGGGGTAGGCTATTGGAGTACAGGAGGAGAGAGGTGGGGCTACTGATATAGGTGGTATAGATGATACCATTGATATTGGTGTTTTTGATGGTATGGAAGAGATTCCTATCGATGTCCCAGAGGGGTGAGGTGTGGAGGAGGAGACACAAGCACTACGAGATAGAGTTTAATAGTTGGAGGCTGAGGTGGAGTAGCTAAGGGCCAGGATGACTAGGTAGGAGTAGACTATTGAGAGATTGGTTGGTTAGTTGGTTGTGGAGTCTGCTAGGAAGATATTATGTGAGACTACTCTATCGATGCATGAGATTCCTCTTCTTGATTATGATCGGGTGGTGTCATAGTTAGAGTCTCGATCATGAGTGTGGGCCTCTTCACATCATAGCCAATGTAGTGCTACTACGATGGGATAGATGGGTGCTAGGGTTGAGGTGTAGGATCAACCTATCATGGATCCAATTCTAGAGTTTAGGGTAGAGTCGAGTAGGGCTACAGAGATGTGAGCGAGCCATGAGGGACATGGGGAGACTCCTGGTGGGAGTTAGGATTTCTATGTATTGTAGCCTATGGGCATTTTAGATGCTAGATGATGATGGGCATGGTCCCATATTGTAGCCTTCAAGTATTTTGTATGGATGATATATATATATATATACATTTTGATTTTGATTGTGATATATACATGTGTCATTTTGATGGTTTGAAATGTGTTCTTGTTATGTTTGCATAGATAGCGTAACATAGTTTGTAGGTATATATGATAAATAGATATACATGTGTGACATGGTTTAGATCTATTATCATTCTATGGTATGAATGAATTGTAGAGTAGTATGATGATTGTATTTTGAATGTGGTATGATGTCATATCAGATGTGATTTTGTAGTGAATGCATGTAGGATGAATGTAATGATGTGATTTGATATTGAAATGCATGTAGGATGAATGCATAGCTATAATGTGTACTAAATGTATATGGCATAGATGCATGGATGCATGTATGGACGTACTAAAATGCACCAAGGAAGCACTTGTATCATGGCATTTACCTATATGGATGTGATCCATTCCATGATTTTAGGGATGTTGGATAATGTAAGGCATGTGTAATGGTTTTGACCAACATAGTTGTGACAATCAAATCTTAGACCCTTAGCTATACAAGTTTTTGTGGCAACTTATAATTAATCGGGCTAGTTCAAAATCTGTCATGGACCTATATGTGTGCATGTGTGAGGTTCATTTATCCATTTTGAGGGAGGTAGGATTAACCCATTGTAAACGTAACCGGACTAGCTAGCTCATCCATCTGCAATAGTGATCTATACAAAAGTAGGGTGCTAATGTTACAGATATGTTGCCACTTGTAAGACTATTCCACTGGTAGGCAGGCTCTTGGAGCCTATTGCTAGTGATGGAAATCATCCCATGGTGTTATGTTGAACCTAAGGACCAAAGGTGATAAGCATAACATGGGTGATATCAAGAGGTGTTTCCTTTTATTTTTTGCCCCTCATCTAGTGTTGACCTATTTATTGTAGTGCTCTTTTTTTTGTGCTCTTTTGTATTCTCATGGTGCTCTTTTGTATGGGCGATGACTTTTGTTTTCTACCCAATCATTTATTTTTGCTTATGCTTGATCCCTTTGTTTATCCCTAGGTCGTATGTTGACCATGCAAGTGATAGGGTGAGCAGGGGATACCATTCGCTAGATGGTGATATCTACTCAAGATGTCCTCTTTCCTATACTCAAAATTGTTTAATGTGTAACCTATTGTGAGTGGTCCATGAGAGAAGTTGAACCAACCTAAAGATCCATAAGAAGAATGTACAAGACTCGGTAGCTATGGGTGACACTGGATTGACTGAACTACAGAGTAGTCAAAGTTGAACATGACACCTATGTATACCCTGATCCTAAAAAGGGGGAATGGACATCCAGGTGGTGATGCTAACAAGTGCATTTATTACTCCTGCTAAGGCGCATTTTGGGGGAGAATGTACAAACATGAATTAAAAGTTAACATGAAAAACATATGGATATGTGCAATGGATGTAAATGTAAATGATGCAAGTGGGGGAATGCAATATCTACAAGAGGAAATTTATGATGTATAGAAGGAGAAGTTTAGAACACTTATTTACAGGTGAGTATATTGTATCATGATGATCAAAAAGTGTGATGCTATAGTAATGGTTGCCCCAACGTGTGGGGTGTGTGTAGTAGGTGTATAAGCTGTAATATGTTAGATGTATGTGGTAATGTCAACAAAGGAGAGGACTACAAATAGTATGTACATCTAGAAGAAGTAGTAGAAGAACTAGTCTTTGGTAACCAACAAGATAAGGGGATTACCAAAGTCAAAAAGTGATAGAAGAAATGTGGAGTAGATCAGCATAGGTATTATAAAGGAAAAGTAGAAAAAGGAAGAGAGAAGAAGAAGAAAAGTAGGAACTACTAACGGGTGAAATGTCATGGGTCAGGTCGAGAATGAGATGGTGAAGTGATAGTACGGCTTGGACTTTGATGACTGGTGTAATTGGAAATGTTGTGAATGTAGCAGGTTGGTGGTGTTAATGTTTCTCATAGTGGTAAAGTTCTAGGGATAATGCGACATGGAGGACTTAAGAGTCAGCTAAATGGGATGGAACATTCAGGTGATGGAGTTTGATTGCCATGCAACATATTGTGGACCAGGGTTTTGAATGTTTGACACTCTTCAATGTCATGACCTGGTTGGTGATGATAGATGCAATATTGATTCTCATGGTAGTTACATGGTTTAGGATGTGAAGGGTCTATGGGTTGGATCTCAGGTAGGTCAATAAGGCCCTGATGCATGAGATGGTAGAACATTTTAGATAGGGGAGTGAATGGAACCGGTATGGGGTAGATGTATTGTTCCATTGGAGGTGAGCGGGGCCTGGTTGAAGGGAAATCTGACAATGGAGGTATGGGTCGAGGATCCAATGTGGGGTGAATCCGAGGTCGAGGGATGGATCTGCATGGTGGTGAGGATGCACGGGTTATGGGAGACTGACGTGGATGAACATGACAATGACAATGGCTCATTTGTAGCTCGAGAGCCTCGATACGGGAGAGGAGATGTTGTATCTCATGGTGTGGAGGTGATGGTATCGAGGAAGGTGGTGATCAAGATTCCAATGTGTATGGAGTGGCTTGGTATGCATGAGAAAGTGGATGAGGTCATGATGATGATGGGGTGGAGTGGAATGGTTATGGGGATTACAAGATTTGTTGAGGGGGTAGGCCTCACAATGGTGAAGGTGGCATATTAAGGATGGGTGGCATAGGTGATGGCTCTGGGTGATGATATGAATGGGAAGGGGGCATGTTTGCATGGCCAGCTTGAGTAGCTTGGGCCACATGGGCTTGCAAGGCTTGGGAGTAGGAAGATTCTCCACTAGGAAGTAGGGTCGATAGGCATGAAGGATGGGCTGGATGGGGCATGTATCCTCTATTAGGAGGGTGGTAGGTTCCAAGAGGGTGATGTGGGGAATTAGTGGGTGAATAAAGATTCATAGTATCTTCATGCAACTATGAAGGTGATTCTCATGGTTGGGGATGAGATGTTTCCTCTTTTTCATCAAAAGAGGATAGGGTGACCTAGCTATCTCCTAAATGGGGTGAGTAGGATGAACCTCGATGGTGAGGTGAGAGGCATCAAGGTGAAGTGTTATGGTCCAAATGGGAGGAATGAGAAGATCATCTAGTATGAAGAGTGGCTGGTGGTCGAGCTAGGTCAGCTGGCATGACCGGTATAGTCTATGGTGGTGGATGGACCTCCATGATGATGCACGTAGATGGTGTATCTGTAAGTGATGTAGATCCTGCAAGAAGGAAAACAAATACCAATAACATAAAAATGACATAAAGGAGAAATTACATGTGAAATATGTAAAGTAAAAATAAAAAGAGATGCATTTATCATGATGTGCCTAGTGAGTGATGTATATGTGTGGGTCGGTATGTACCGCTTGTGATAGTGAATGCCTATTTGTGTTAGGCATTGAATGCATGAAGGTGCAAAATGTTAATGGGTTCAGGGTCATCGAGGCCTTCGAGATTAGCCAAATGATAGGCACCTGAACCATATTTGTGTGTGATAATGAATGGGCCCAACCAGTTCGGGGTGAACTTGTCTCGCTGTTGGTGAGGCTGACTTGTGATCTGTTGGTTTTCTTTGAGGACTAAGTCATCGATTGTAAACTCAGTTGATGTACCTTACTATTGTAGGCATGATGAAGGTGATCTTGATAGACTCATGTGTGCTCGATGGCATGAATGTGATATTCATCGAGGAGTGTGAGTTGGTCAAAATGTGCTTGATGGGTGGTGTCATCATCTATGAATTCTTTCATGGATATCCGTAGGGAAGGTATCTCAAGCTCGAGGGGCATGATGGCTTCTACCCCATAGATGAGTGAGAATGGGGTTGCCCCAGTGGGAGTATGGATGCTTGTACGATATGCCCACAAGGCTAGGGATATTTGGTTATGCCAGTCACGATGTGATTCGGCTACTATTTTGCGTAAGATAGAGCAAATTGTTTTGTTTGTAGCTTCTGCCTGGCCATTGCCTTATGGGTAGTATGGGGTAGAGAAGCTATGATGAATGTGAAACTTGCTACAAAGTGCTCGGATGGTTTTGTTTTTGAAGGATTTCCCATTATCAGAGATGATTTGGGAAGGGATTCCAAAGTGACAAATGATATGATCTATGATGAATGCTGCAATTTTAGCTCCTATAGTTTGGACCAGTGGGATGGCTTCGACCCACTTCATAAAATATTCTATAGTAGTGATGATAAATTTATGATTGCTTGAGGAAGTTGGTGTAATCTATCCAATTAAGTCTAGGTCCCATTGGGAGAAAGGCCACATGGATTGGATAGGTTGAAGTGCTTGGGATGGTAGATGTGTTAGGTTGGCGTGTTGTTGGCATTTGATGCAATGCTTCACATATTCATAACAATCCTGCTCCATTTTGGGCCAATAATAACCCATACGAAGGATGCATTTAGTGATTTCCATGCCACTAAAATGGCCACCACAAGTACCATCATGGGTTTCTTGTACAACCCATTGTGATTCTTGTGGTTCTAGGCAATGCAGGAGCATGTCATCATAGCTACGGTGATAAAGGATGTCCCCCAGCAAGGTGTAGTGGATCACTCTTTGTTTGAAGGTTCGACATTGAGCATGGGGTAAATCACATGGTAGGAAACCTAACTTGATATAATATTTAATTTGTGAAAACCATGGGTCATGGGGTTCAGTGTTTACCACATAGACACCACCATCATCTGTAGGAGGTGTGGGTGATATGGCAGATCTAGTGAGCATATGGATGGATACGGATGTTGTGTCAGATATTGGGTTTTATAGAATGAGGGATCCTAAGGAGGCCATGGTATCTGCAAAATGGTTTGATGATCATGGAGTGGCTTCGAGGTCATACCACTCAAATTGAGATAAGAGTTATTGTGCAATTTTCTTATATTACTGGAGGATTAAGAAATTGCATAGCCAAAATTCCTGCACTTGATTGACTATCAAGAGTGAATCACCTATGATGTGGAGGCATTTGATGTGCATGGAATGTGCTTGTTTTAGTCCTAGGATTAGGGCTTCATATTCTACATTGTTATTGGTACAAGGGAAATTGAGTTTGAATGAAAAGGGGAGTGGTTCTCCTTCAGGTGTGAAGAAGACAATGCCTGCACCCCCAACATGGAGACATCTGGATCCATCGAAGAATAGGGTGAGGTCCACTATGACTTTGGGTTCGATATATTCTTCCTCTTTGATTATGTGGAAGATGGAATCATCGAGGAGTTGAATGAGGAGGGGTTGATTATCAGTCAATGGGGCTTTAGCCAGTTGATCGATGATGACCTACCCTTTGATAGATTTTTGAGATATGAATTCTAGGTCAAATTTAGTTAAGAGCATGATCCACTTTGATGTGCATGAATTGTGATAACTCTTGTTCATCATGTACCTAAGGGGATTATCTTGGGTGATGACAAAAGTTGTGTGATTTAACATGTAGTGGCATAATTTTTGAGTGGCGAATACGACCGCTAAGCATAGTTTTTCCATGTATCCATATCTTGTCTCATAACTGACTAGTGTGTGACTAATATAATAGATAGCCTGCTCTTTGTCGAGCACATTATTTTGAGCTAGAAGTGTACCTAGCACAAACTCTATGGCTGAGATGTATAGAATCAATGGTAATGTTGGATGTGGTGGTGACATAACCGATGGTGATGTAAGGTAAGTTTTGATAGCATCAAATGCTCCTTGATAGTTGTCATCCCATTTGAAGCTTACTCCTTTTTGTAGGAGGTGATTGAATGGCTTGCATTTATCGGATAATTGTGCTATGAATCTATGAATGGAAGTGATCTTGCCCTGGAGGCTACATAATTGCTTCAATGTGGTAGGAGGGGGCATCTCGGTGATGGCTTTCACCTTACTAGGATCGACCTCAATGCCTCATTGGGAGATAATGAATCCTAGTATTTTTCTTGAGGTAACACCAAACACGCACTTCTTTGGGTTCAAGCGCACGTTGTGTTCTAATAATCGATCGAAGATCTGATGGAGATCTTCGAGATGGTCTGCACATTTCTTGGATTTGGTGATGAGATCATCTACATAATATTCAACATTTTTGTGCATCAAGTCATGGAAGATATAAGTCATTGCGCGTTGGTAGGTTGCCCCAGCATTTTTAAGGCCAAAAGGCATGACCTTATAGCAAAAGGTCCCCCAGGGTGTTGTGAAGGAGGTTTTGTGTTGATCGGTTGGGTTGATCCTGATTTGATTGTATCCTGAGAATCCATCCATGAGGGAGATCATCTCATGACCTACTATGGAGTCGACAAGGGAGTCGATGTTAGGTAGGGAAAATTATCTTTGGGACAAGCTTTGTTTAAATCATGAAAATCTGTGCAGACACGAACTTCATCGGATGGCTTAGGCATAGGGACCATACTGGATACCCATTCGGGATAGTCGATGGGTACAATGAAATCAATGTCTAGGAGCTTTT
This sequence comes from Wollemia nobilis, assembly GCA_028583015.1. Lineage (NCBI taxonomy): Eukaryota > Viridiplantae > Streptophyta > Pinopsida > Araucariales > Araucariaceae > Wollemia > Wollemia nobilis. Next base: position 3,082,264 of record JAQPPZ010016599.1, read on the forward strand.
GGAGCTCGGATTTCACTATTAATGCGATAGTTGGATGCATGCATCACAACTTTTGTCTCACCGATTTGGCATTAGGATCGAGTATGAGATTATGAACTACTACGGTAGGGTCAAGTCCCGACATGTCCTTGTATGACCATGCAAAAACTTGAATGTACTTGCGAAGGAAGTTTGTAAAGGCAATGCGCTCCTCGGGTGAGAGGCTAGTGGCTAGTTTAAGGATGTGGGGATTTTTGGGATCATCACCAATGTCGACATCGATAGTGTCTTCAATGAGCATGCGAGATCCATCACGTAACTATTCAGGGATGGGGATGAGGTTAAGGTCATCGATGGCTTCATTGAACTCATATTCATCATCTACGTAGATGTCCATGTGATGTACCTAAGGAACTTGGGGTGGCGTGGATGAAGAGGGAGCATTTACCACCCACAAGACATGAGGTGAGAGTAGGAAATATCGAGGTACTAGTATGGGTGAGATATGCATGAGATCTATAAAATTTGGGTTTGGGGTATCATCCCAAATTAGCTGGTGACTATAACGGAGGGGAGAACGTAAGTCTACCTCAACCATGTTGACCGATGTTATGGATGAAGTAGGTGGGGAAGAATCTGGTGAGGAAGGTATGATGGTTTGTGCATGCCCTAAGAGACTCAAGGGAGGTCATAGAATGACTGGAGGTGAGCGAGGATGAGCAGCTACTCTCTGTAGTTGCCTATGTATAGGTGGGAATGTGGCTAAGCATGTCGGTGATGGCTCAGGAGGGACTATGTCAAGCTCTATTGGTGGTGCAGCTAGAGATAAGGTAGCAAAGTGTTCTACCAATCTATCAATATCATAGAATGAGGAGGTATCGAACATAGGAGATTCCTAAAAGAAGTCGTAGGGGACTGTGATGGTGGAATTGGGTGAAGGAGTGTCTTCTAGTATATCCATATCGATATACTCTTCCAAGGTGTGTGTTGGATGTGGAGGAGGATGTAGGGATAAATCTTGGATCTCATATTCTAATGTATAGACGATGGTTGGGTGATAACCTAGGCTAGATTTGTTGATGGGTGATCGGACATGAGGGTTAATAGGTGTACGTAGCCCTTGCTCATAACGGCCTAGCCCAAACCCATGCCAATGAAAATATTGTAGGTAGCACAAGGTGAAGTGAGGGTTGGCCAGGTGCGTAATTGCATCACAAGAGCTAGATTGTGGTGGTGGAGAAGTTGGTGGGGGGATCGAAGAGTCGACTCCTGCATACACAAAATTGGTATGGTTTTTGGGGCTTCCTAATTGTATGATGGTGCCAATGGTAAGGACCGAGGCTGAGGGGTGACCAAAATCATGGGTAGACTGGATAGGGGGTCACATACATGGGCATCACATACATTATAGTCTCCTAGGCTAGAATTTGTCATGAATATGGATATGCATGGTGTGGTACGCTCTAGTGACTGAGGTGGAGTATCAAAATCAGATGAGGAAGGAGAAATTTGAGATTCCCTGATGGTAGCGGATGAAGGATGTGGGAGTTGTTCATCTGAATTGGGTGTTGGTTGTTCCTGTTCATGACATTTGGTTGTTGTAGCTTGGACAGGATGTTTGGTCTATGTGGGGAAAGGTATCGGTGCTAGGATACATGGAGACGTGAATGTCCTAGGCTTTAATCAAAAGGGAAGAGGAGGTGTTTGTGGTATAGGAAGGATAGGGGCTTCCATATGCAAGGGTGGGGGAGGTAACATGATAGGTTGTGTAATGGGTGGTGATGGTGGTTGTGGCACCATAGGTGGAAATTGGAATGGTAGAGGCTGGGATGATTGTGGAGGCCATAAGGATGGTGATGAGAACAACATGCTAGAGGTTTTGGATTCTATCGAAGATGGTGCTAATGGTGTGGATATCGAGGCTTGTGCTCTTGATGAACATTAGGACATTGAGGTGGAAGTTGGGGAGGATATCGATGCTCCTACTGAATGATGAGAAGATATAGGGAATAGTTGGGAGGATGAAAATGATGGTGAAGGGGAAGGTCTACAACATTACAAAACTTAAAGGGGTCTCCATCGGCTGGGACACAGTGAACAAGTCCATTGTGGACATACTTGAGGCAATGGTGTAGTGTGGAAGGGACACACTACATGTCTCTAATCCATGGGTGACCAAGGAGAATATTGTATTGCATTTCCCCTTGGATGATGTGAAAGAGGATAGAGATGGTATGAATGCCTACATGAATAGGTAAAACTATGGATCCTATGGTAGGTCTCATGGAGCCATCGAATGCATGTAGGTCAAGGGAAGGTATGGCAAAATGGGTTGGTGGGATATGTAGGTGATGTAGAGCTATTGTAGATATAATGCTAATGGATGAACCCATATCAATGAGTACCCACTTGTAGGTGATATCATTGATTATGGCTTGGATGTGGAGAGGGGGATCTGCTCCTTCTCCAATGAGTTCTATTATCTCATGGTCATGGAAGCTAATTGAGGGTTGGAGGCATCATGGGATATTTCCTACAAAATTGACAAAGGTATTTGTGTCATGTGTCTCTAAGTCAATGGAACGTAGGATGTCATTCAATGCCTCATGATGGGGTTGAGACTATTGTAGGAGATCAAATATGGATAGTCACATGGGGGCATTACGTAACTGATGGGTTAGGCTACCATGGATGGTAATCACATTTTGAGGTGGTGGTGGTACGGTAGTAGGCATTTGAGGTACTTGTGGTGATGTGAACTGAGCTGGCAGAGAAACAATAGGTGTCATCTGGCATGATGGGTACCATTGGTTTCTCATAGTAAGGTTGATCATACCTACTATGCCACATGATGGAGGATCATGCTGGACATTGTTCACTTGGTGAGGTGGCGTTGGGGGATTGTTTGGAGGTCTAGGAGGGTTGGGTCCTCTATGATCTGGTAGAGGGTTTTGGAAAATCCCTAAGTTTTGATTCTATGGGGCTAGAGGGTTTGCTACCTGGATGATGCCCCTATCGATTAGGTCTTGAACTTGCCCATGGAAGGAGTGACATGAATCGATATCATGGCCATATTGCCTATGGAAAGGGCAAAAGAGTTGCTCATTATATCCATGAGGCTTGGGTATATTTGGATCCAGTGGGTGGATCTCGGGTAGGAGGAGATGGTTGCCCTCATATAATCTATGAAATAGAGTTGGTAGTGGTTCGGATAATGGTGTGAGGTTGCATGGTGGAACCTATGGGTGCATGCCCCGATATTGTTGTGGTCTAGGTGGAGTAGGAGCATTAGTCTAGAATGCTTGTGGCTATGGTGTATAGGGTGGAGGAGTCGGTGCTGGTGCTAAGGTAGCGGCTACAACTTGGTTGGTTTGTGGTGGTCGAGGATAAGGTTGATTTGGTGTGGTCCTATTGAAGTGGAAGTTGGGATTATAGTTGGATTTGGTTCTCAACTTAATTTTTCTAGATTGAACCTTAATGTCTTCAATGACTTTTTCTTGTGAAATGGCATCTTCAAAAGTGTGGCTTTGATGAAGCTGGAGGGATGTGGAGATGTGTTTGTGGCAACTCTTGGAAAAGAGTGTCATGAGCTCCGTAGTGGGGAGGCTATGGGTGAGGTCATGGATAATCGCTCTCCATATGGCAATGAACTCCATGATGGGTTCATCATCAGCCTATCATAAGGCGTACACATCAAAAAATGTGGTCTTTTTCTTGATGTTGATGGAAAAGTGTTCTAGGAAGGAATTGGCTAGCTACTCAAAAGTATACAGGCTATGGCATGGGAGCATGTTGTACCAGTCTAATGCTAGCCCGATGAGTGAGAGGGAAAAGGTACGTAGCATGAGGGGGTTACTACTATGAAGTTGATAGCAGGATGAGCGATAATTGCTCACATGCTCTCTAGGGTCTTCCTTACCTCTATACTTGTCAAAATTTGGTATTTCAAAGTGATAGGGGTAGGGAGGAATGGGAACTGATGGGTGAACTAGCTCATTGCATAGTTCATCATAACAGGGCTTTTGTGGCCCATAGCTAGAGGTGCGTAGGTTAAGCATTTTGACTTCATCTCATAGGAGTTGAAGTTTGGGTGTCGTAGGAGTGGGAGACTGGGCTATGATAGGCTGAGTCTATGGATGTGGTGGATATTGGTATTGTTGCTCTTCCCAGTATTATGGAGAATATTGTTGTGCCTGATCCTGATAAGGTGGGTATTGGGTGACATGTGCTATCATATCTATGGGCACACTAGGTTGTGGGGTAGGTATCTATTGTGGGTAATAGTACTGTGACTATGAGGCATGTGGTTGTGGTGTAGGTACTTGTTGGGTTGGAGCCTACTATAATGGTTGGGTCATGGGTGGTGATGACCAAGATGGAGGAGGTGTAAAGAAGTTGGGTGCAGCTGGTAATGGTGTAGGTGTCGAGGCTACCGGTACTAGGGGTGGTCGAGACAAGGTATCAAAGGATGGGATCTATCTCTATCCTAGAGGGTAGGAAGTAGGGAAGCTAAACTACATGGAATAGCTTGGCATGGTGGGTGGATAAGCTATTGGTCTCGATCCATAGGTGGGAGAGATATTGGTTGTAGGAGCTTGGATAGGAGGAGGTGATGGTATCCTAAAAGTTATCGTAGATAAAGGTGGTGCTAAAGGTTGGGTATCATACACTCTAGATACCTAGGATATTGGTGGAAAAGCTACTAAAAAGGTGGGGTAAGCTACCGAAGTAGGAGCTTGGTTTGAGGGGAAGGTGTATGTGTACACCCCTACTTGGGTTTGTGCATCTTGTGTCTGAAGGGGTTGTTGGGAGATGCCTTCAGATATGGTGAAAAATGGTTCTTGGGATGACAATGGTTGAGACTCCTATGAGGAGTACGGGTGTGAGGTTTGAGGAAATACTTATGGTTCCTACTGGGGAGGGAGTTATTGTGCATTTGGAAGGATGGCTTCTAGTTTCCTATAGTAGAGGAGGATGGGTCGGACACCATTCCTATGGTAGGGGTGAATGATGTGACCTCTGGATGGGTACGATTTAGGAGGGAAGAATCACTCTCAAAAAGGGATTGAGATAGATTTTGGAAGAAGGGGTGTGCAAAGGTGGGAGAAGTGGGTATGACCTCCTCATATATGGTAAATAATGGATGAGGTTGTCCTGGAACTATGTAGATCACATGGTCATAGAACGTGGTCGGTGGATTACGTGAGGATGGGGATGACAGGAGTGGGTAATCCTCTACGAGTGAAGTAGCGAGGGCTTCACTCAAGGTTGATGTCTCATCATGAGGCATCATGTGTGTGAGTTGTACATCAGATTCTATGCATGAATCAGATGTGTCTATGGTCTTCCCCTTCATGATCGAAGGAGTAAGAGTGGACTGACTAGAGGAAGTGGCAGGCCATTCCTCTATAGAGTATGCTTGCTCACATGCTCTACTACGGGTGACCATAGGCATAGTAGCATGTGTAAAAAGGGTTTTAGAAATAAACCCTATGTGATGCAGACTCAACTATGTCTAATGTAAGTGTAAAGCAAGTGACATGTTGTGTATGGAAAAACAATATATAGTGTAATGTGATGAGACCGGTCCATGATCATGCAAACAATGGTAGACCAGAATCAATTCTAAATGCTGAAAAATAAAAGTGTTTTGTTCATTTTTGTGTGTTGTGATGTTGATACTCCCTATGTAGAATCATGGGTAATGGAGTGAATACTCTAGAAAATCAGGAATGTCATCAATATCAAACCTCCTACAACACCCAAAGATGCACATAATAGAATGGTATCACAACGTGCAAATGGTGACCTGTATGGAAGGTGCGGTAAAATGATATCCTAAAAGGGGGGAACCCACTATACTAAAGTGAGTTCACAAATTCCTCTCACGAAGAGAGGTGGCACTATCTAAGACCTGCTAGGCATGGTTGGCATACCCCATGCTTTCGCTTCACCCTTGGGTGGGCTTAGTCAAGAATGATAGTTACCAATTCCACTAATTATACTAGCCTTGTGGATGAAGGCGCTAATCCTATCCCACTCCGTAGGTAACCATTGGTGATGAAATCCAGGGCCCAATCACAAAAGTGGGGGATTTTTCGATGATGAAATCTAGAAAACCGCTCATGTGGGGCTGCTAGGTGTCTAGGGGGTGAGTTGGTGGAGGGTAAAACTCTACCACACCAATATCGAGTGATGGATTGGGGATGAAGTCCAATCTCACCACTTGTTTAAATACCATGTGAGTGTGTGTGGGTTTGTGTTTTGCTAACGGTGTATGCAAAGTAAGAAACTAACTAATTGCCTTTTCAAAAGAGAAACTAACCTAATGCCTTTTTGAAAGTAAATTAATCTAGTTTGCAAAGCGTGGAAACATGCAATCCAAGTGTATGGAGTAAGGGGATTAGGAAACCCTAATTTTCAACTTTAGAATGCAAAATTTTTTTCAAAAATTAAATGACATGGAAAAGGGGATTAGGAAACCCTCACTTAAACTTTAGAATGTGCACTTCTTTTAGCAAGAGATGCTATGAACAAAAGGGGAAACAATGTAGGCTTATACTACATGTGAAAAAAAGAGGAGAAATGTAAATTTATTTGAAAAATAAATTAAATGAAGTCAAGTTGGAAGGTTGTGTAACTTAAAAAAATTTAACGATCCTACAAGCTCGAAATGAAGGCAAGTTTACACCTAGAAATTGTCATTTAACTAGTGAACTCTTTATGCTTCCAAAATTTAAACAATAGAGGGGTAAAAATGGGAAATACCTACACTATGATGCTATGGATAGTCTGATTAGGTCATATACTACTCACCCCTACAATTTTGGGGGTTTTGAGGCTATCTGGTTGACTTCGCCACCCGGGGGAATTGAGATCTGATTCATGGGGTAGGGGGCGAATTGGGTCTAGAGACCCCAAATATCTATTCTAAAGGCCTGAGAGGGTTCCCAAGGCTTTGAAAATCTTTGTGGAAGTTAGATTCAGTACCTACAACACATAAAAATATAGGATAATATCAGATTTATCAAAAAAAGTTAGCCTGACACTATCCATTGTGGGGGTCCCACCGGGCGTGCCAGAATGAAATGGGTAGAAATCGATATTTGATCCATTAATACAAAAACATATATGTACTAAAAGAAAAGGTTGTATTTCATTAATATTGAAAAATATGTGTTACAATAGGGACATGATGCCCTTTAGCCATTTCTTCTTCTAATAATGTTACAACAAGTTCGATGTCATCTTCAATCATCCCTCAATGTAGGTGGGCTTCTTTGTATGTGGGCCACCATGGGGTTGTAGTTTGATGATGTTCTTCCTCTTTAGATCTACTAAATAACCTATGAAGAACCTACAAAAGGGGGTTAGTGTGATGGGGGGCTTGCCTTAGTCAGGCCCCATGTTTAGAAAGACAAAACAAATTATAAAAATGCATTAAAAACTGAAATTAAAGGTGCAGAAGCTGATAAAATAGTAAAATAGAGCTTACCTCCCAAATTTGAGGTGATTTGGGACCTGTAGAACCAATTCACCACCAGGGGTGAACTGAGACCGGATTCATGGGGGGGGGGTGAATTCAACTATGAGGTTCCTTTTGTAAAATCCCTTTGATGGATCGATTCCTAGGCAGTTGGTGTGCCTCTGTATGTTATGGAAATCTGAATGTCTACTTCGAGAACTGATTGTTCAATATTCACTATCCATTTCTACAGAGTTTCTATGCTTTGTTGAAATAGGGAGAGAGAGGTAATTAGGGGTTTAGGACCCACTATTTATAGGAAATGGCAAGGTGTAGGGGGAGAGTTAAAGAAACTAACCCTAGGCTGAGTTCTAACCAAAGTTAGGTTAGGGTTTGTGACATGGAAGTCTCCTATTCCTCATAGGAAATATCCTATCCTCACACATGTGTGAGGAAGGATTAAGTCTAATCAGGATTAGGAGGTCTTAAGTCAAATTAGGGCTTGATTAGGGTTTCTTAGGAAAATATCTTAGCTAACCCTAATTACACACATGTGGGAGGATGCAATTAGTGTTAATTAAGGATTAAGAGTTCTTTTAATCAATTTTGCCCTAAAAAGGTGACTTAAGTGAAGTCAACATTAAATTAGATTTTAGGAATTGACTTGGTAATTATTTTTGTCAACTAATACCCCGTGGGGGCCTCAATTGAGTACAAATAGGTTGTCGAAGGATATCCCAATGCATGGGATGTGATTTTGAAGGCTTATGAGGGTTTAGGACCTGAAAGTCGATGAAGTGGTATATGGAAGTCTACACGATGCTATGATAATCTATGGTGATCTACGCATGACTACGATCGTCTACGCATGACTACGCATGACTACAACAATCTACGCATGTCTAGGAGGATCTACAATAGTCTACGCTGGTCTACAATAGCCTAGGGGTACCTAGGATGGCCTATGTAAACCTACAAGTGTCCAAAAGGATCTACAAGTACGTAGGTATAGCAATGTGCAACTTTTGGGTGTCTACAAGATCTTGAGGTAAAAACCAAGAGACTTTAATAAGAAGAACTACCCAACCAAAATAGCAATCTGCCTAAAAAAACAACTAGTCAAACAAACCACCTCCAAGCTAGATCACCCAATATCGCTTGGGAACAAAACAATAGGATCACTATTCGAAACAAAAAAGACTTAAAGAACTACTAGTAAAGATCCATTTACACCTTAGGAGGCAATTTTCCTAAGCTTATTGATTATTTTTTTGGGGTTCTTAGTTCATCAAATTGTTGTTGAGTTATACCTTGGATCTCCTCAATAAAATAAATAGCAACATGAAGATATTCAATAAAAGCATGGTGCTTTTCCTCAAGCTTGCTAAGGAAGGGTATTATACTGGAAGACTCAGGTCCCAAGGAGGGGGACTCTTCTTTGAATTCAAATAAAAACTTTAATAGCTTGCCTTTCTTCTTCATTGGAGAATGCTATTTAGAATGTGATATTCCACCATGATAGGGGGATTCAAACTTCATAGATTTTATGGAAATATGTTTAGAGCATCTTGTGTGTGAAGAACACAAGCTTATACTAAGAGGGGGTGAACAGTATAAGACCAATTTTTACTTTTCTTTCCAAATCAATATTAAGTAATGTGTGGATAGCAATATCAATAGCAGTAATCAAAGCAATGCATAAATTAGCACACATAATAGAGACACCACAATTTGCGTGGTTCACCCAATGTGGGCTGCTCCACGGAGAAAATATTTTACTAAAATTTTCTCAAATAATATCTTGGGAATCCTTCCCAATTACAATGTTTATGGACCTCTATCAGAAGGAGATACCAATACCCTAAATAAATTTTATGGATATCTATCCATAGGAGAACTCTTTATCCTCTGATTTGGTTGGTGATCCTCTAGAAGACTACTGCCTCCACTAAACTGGCTTGTGGATCTCTCTCCATTGAAGACTCTTATCCCCACTCAGAAGACCTGTCCTCACTGCCCTGGCTTATGTATCTCTATCCACTAGAGACTACTATCCTCTCTACTATGTCACCTCCAAATATCTATCTCTAATATACACTAAACATAGTCATTTGGTCTAGTACAAATCTGCTCAACAAGTCGAAATAGAACTTGCTCAAATGTGCTCAACAAGTCCATACAGAACTTGCTCAAATTTGCTCAACAAGTCCACATAGAACTTTCTCAAATATGCTCAACAAGTCCACATAGAAATTGCTCAAATATACTCAACAAGTCCACACAGAACTTGCTCAAATTTGCTCAACAAGTCCACACAAAACTTGCTTAAATATGCTCAACAAGTCCACGCAAAACTTGATCAAATATGATAAAAAATTCCACACAAAACTTGCTCGAATATGCTCAACAAGTCCACACAGAACTTGCTTAAATCTGATAAAAAATTCCACATAGAACTTGCTCAAATTTGCTCAACAATTCCACACAGAACTTGCTCAAATATGCTCAACAAGTCCACTAAGAACTTGTCCAAATATTATAGAAACATAAAGAGAATTGTTAGAGACTCAATATGTTCTATACTCAATGCTCAATCACTTTATTAACTCAAATCAGAATATAGAATAGTTTATTTTATAGAACTTGAACAATCACTTCATACATCAACTTGACTAGGCTCAGTCAACCCTACTCAACCAATTACTCAAGAAACAACCCTTGCTCACAATCCGCAGTCCAAGCATGTAAACACCAACTCAAAATATTTCCAACAATGCTCAACAACAAATCTCACATAACAATGATACTCATGTTATTTTCAAACCCTAGTTCAAGTTCTTCACACAATCCAATGGCTTCAACAACAATGCTTATAAATCAATCTTCACATAACAATGATACTCATGTTATTTTCAAAATCCTAACCCAAGTTCTTCACACAACTAATGTCTTCAAAAATAATTCTTATAAATCAATATTCACAGAACAATGATACTCATGTTCTTTTAAACCCTAGTTCAAGTTCTTCACACAAACCAATGGCTTCAAAAACAATGCTTATAAAACAAGGTTTTAATCACAACACTTAATTACAAAAAAACTTGAAGCATTCACTCAAACACTTTCGAAAAGGAAACCCTAATCAAATCCTTTTCAATCCAAACTTTATTTTCTAGAAATACAATCAATCAAATCAACCAAGGAAGAATTTGCCCATACCTTTTTGCTTGATAAGGAGTTGATCTCACAAATCTGCCACACTCACACTCACTTCTTTGCCAATCTCAATAAGGGTTAGAAGATAATAATTTCCTCAACAAAACACAATACAAAATGATATCAAAATTACACCTTATCACTCCAACTTAAATAATATTCAACACCTTCACAATAATTTTCTTTAACACAAAAACCCCTTATTAAAATTAAAACAATACTCAAAAGTCTTAATCCTCCAATATGCCAATATGATAATTAAGACTTTATTAAAAATTAAATTCAAAACTCCTTATTACTCCTAATTGACACTTTTCAATAACCACCACTATCCAACTAGCAACCCTTCTAAACAATTCCTACTTACACCCCTTTTATCTCCCAACTTAGGCAATAATTAAATTTAATGCAAAAATATTTACCTCACCTTCGGAGGGATTCGAACCCTCAACTTTACCCATGATAAACACCTTAGCCACGGCTCCAACCACCACACAAGCTATGCGCTCATTTGAAACTTAAGAAGCACCACGTGCTTCAAATCGTGTCTCCCACCTTGCACCTTGCAAAATGTGCACCTTTGGCACCTTCAACCAACATGACTTCCAAGCATAGCCACCACATTTTGAACGTTGGCCTCCTTGCCTACAAGTGCTCTAGCCACTGCCCACTTGCCACTAGGCCAAGCTTCCCAGTTGGTGTTCGAACGATCGACGCCTTCTGATTTATTCTGTTCATCGACACACAAAATTCGTAAACTTTCTCATGAGCTCTTATTTCCAATTCACATGCAATATTAATCAATCGAGCAAGGATAAAGTTTAATTCCCTTTGGGCATATGTATATATTAATTTCCTCCATGCTTGTAAAACATTCATGCTTCGAATGATTTCACCACCACATAATGCCGATGAAGGTTAGGATCTTAATAAAGGCACTTTGAATGTTTTTAACTCCAAACCCATATTTGGGTATTGTAAAATATTATAATGAATATTATAAATATTTTTCTTTGGGATTTTAACCATATCACTTAATATTATAAAAAAAATATCCTTTTGAGTTCATTGCTTCCTTCTCATTGCATACCATGGTGTAAATAATATTTATTTATAAAATTTAAATTCTCATTGAATTTAAATAATTTATAAAATAAATATTATATCTCCTTTTTAACTTTGCACAAGCCTCCTTGGGATTTTTATGAAACACCTTTTAAACTAAGCTTCCATATACTATTAAGATATTATGGAGCCCTTTTGCCTTTAACTTTTGCACTGATTCTCTTGACCTTTGGCCTTCTTCCTGGATATCAAATAACAACCTTATTTCTTGACGAAGTCCTTGATATTAATGATGACTTCATCTAATGACATCAATGACAACTTTGACTTAGGGACTAAAAATATCCAACAATATCCCCTTTGTCATTTATGGAAACCCAAACTCTTTTTACCAAAAATTTACTTGCTTTTTATCCTGCTCCCCTTGGGACATTGCTCTCCCTGGTTCAATGCTCTTTTCAAGTATCAAGTGTCTCCCCCTTACTCAAATCTCTCCCCCTTTGACATCAATGGCAAAGGGTCAACTTTGGGGCTCAAGGCTAAGAATGAGTCTCTTAGCTTAGCCCCTCCCCCACCTACTTTTGAGGTGGTTAATTATGGTGTGGGAGTATTTATACTCCCATAAAGCACTGTTCTTTATCTTTATCCTATTCTCTTCTTTTTTGAATTTCTTGAATCCTCTGACTATTTTCCATGTCCTTGTTTTTGTCCATGTATTTGTTTTTGTCTATGTCTATATTCCTGTTCCTATTCCTATTCCTGTTCATATCCTTTTTCCTGTTCCTGTTCATATCCATGCTCTTGTTCCTGTTCATATTCATGTTCCCTGTTCCTGTTCCTGTTCCTGTTCCTGTTCCTGTTCCTGTTCCTGTTCATGTTCATACATGTTTCTAGGATGTCTGCTCTACACCACTTTGCTGTGTGACCATTATTTCACTTATAACACTTAATGTTATTATTCCTTGGACGTGCAAATGTCTTAGTATTTCTCCTAGTGAAGCCATATCTTCTTATGTCATGAACCCTACAATTTATTGCCTTGTGATCAAACTGATTACATGAGTAGCAATACCCATGGAAAATATGTCTATTCCCATATTCCTGTCTTTCATGTGTCCTGCACTGTGAAGACATGTGCCCAAACCCATGACATGAAAAACATCTTCCATTGAAGTTTTCTTAACTTGACCTCATTGGTCTCTTAGTATCTCTTGACCTATTCTGATTACTATTCCATATGTATCTTCATTGTGCATTGTTCCTATTTTTGTTGAACTCTCTATTATCGAACTCATCCTAAGATGTCTCACTATATTTTACACTATATTTTTCTGAAGTATCTTCATCTGAAGTTTCTTCTCCTCCAAAACTTGAAGTTGACTCTCCTTCCCATTTCTTTTGAACCTGCTCAAATCCAATACCTGTTTTGCTTGATGTAGGATTTTTTATCCTGATGAACTTATCCAAGTTCTTTGAGATATTTTTGCACCCTTTCATCTTGACCTTGGAGTATTCTAAATATTCTCTTAGGAGTGCCACTTCTTGTGCTAACTTCTCACATTCCAAGATCTTTGCTTCTAACTTATCTTTGAACCTTTTTTCCTTAGCCTTTGCTTTTTCTAAATCCTCTATAAGCAATCTTCTCTCTTCATCACATTCCTAAAATTGAATTTCAAGTTTAGAGTGTTGCTTTATTACATTGTTTACTGTGTCAAGGGCATAGATAAGTTCTCCCTTGAGTTCTCCCTTGAGATCATAACCATCCCTTGTACAATCATCTTCAATATGTCCAAAGTTACTACATCTAAAACACTTGAGAATGATTGGAGTCCTTTTCTTAACTGGTTCTTTTTCTTCAATCATAAATAGGATATTTTATTCTTATCTCAAATACTATGAGCATACCAAGCAACTTATCCCGCATATATATTTCTGATTCCTTGTTCCTGTGATCCTATTTTTCTTCACCATTGTTGTTCCTGGGTTCTTGACAATCTATTACAAAATATCCATACCTTCCAAAATTGAAATATTTAATAGATATTTTATCTCTAGATCTTCTATAGTCCTTATCTCTTCTACCATAGTTAGCTTCTTCATCACTAGATGACTCATTGCTTGATTCTGACTTCTTACCCTTTGTCTTATTGGTTACTTTGAATGTTGCTTCCTTCTAGGAAATAGGATATTTTATTCTTATCTCAAATACTGTGAGCATACCAAGAAACTTATATCTTGTCAAAGTATCACCATATATTGATACTTCTATAGCAGAAACCTGTTCACTGAATCTTTTTGGAAGAGATCTTAAGACTTTATCACAAACATCAGATTCATAAATATTCATACCAAGTCCTCACATATCATTAACAACCTCATCAATTCAAAGTAGGTAAGCACTAATATTTTCCTCTTCATTCATTCTTAATTCTTCAAGTTGTCTTTTGATATTTTGACTCTTTGCTTTCTTGACACTTTTATCTCCTTCATATATATTTTACAATTTATCCCACATCTCTTTTGCAGTTTGACAATGCATAACTTTCATAGACTTTGTTCTACGCAAACCTCTCATAAGTGCATTCATTGCTTTTGAATTGTATTGATGTAGAAACTTACCTTCCTTATCTATAGGAGGATTGACTAAGGGATCATATCCAAATCCCATTGATTCCCAAATTTCATTGCCAAGTGCCATCAGGTAGATCTTCATCATCATACTCCAATACATATAGTCACTTCCATCAAATATTGGTGCTAAATTATTTGAGGACACTTCCTTAGGATCCATTGTGTTCTTTCTAGCCTTTCCTTTAAGTTGTTAAACTCTTCTGAAGGAACCCACTTTGATACCAATTGAAGAACACAAGATTATACTAAGAGGGGGTGAACAGTATAAGACCACTTTTTACTTTTCTTTCCAAATCAATATTAAGTAATGTGTAGATAGTAATATCAATAGCAATAATCAAAGAAATGCACAAATCACCACACACAATAGAGACACCAAAATTTACGTGGTTCACCCAATGTGGGCTACTCCACAGAGAAAATATTTCACTAAAATTTTCTCAAATAATCTCTTGGAAATCCTTCCCAGTTACAATTTTTATGGACTTATATCCAAAGGAGACACCAATAACCTAAATCAAGTTCATAGATATCTATCCATAGGATAACTCCTTCTCCTCTGCTCTGGTTGGTGATCCTCTAGAAGACTACTGCCTCCACTTCACTAGCTTGTGGATATATCTCTACTGAAGACTCTTGTCCCCAATTAGAAGACCTGTCCTCACTACCCTAGCTAATGGATCTCTATCCACTGGAGACTACTTTCCTCTCTACTCTATCACCTCCAAAGCTCTATCTATAATATGCACTAAACACAATCCTTTTGTCTAGCATAAATCTGCTCAACAAGTCCAAACAGAACTTGCTCAAATATGCTCAACAAGTCCACACAAAACTTGCTCAAATTTTCTCAACAAGTCCACATAGAACTTGCTCAAATATGCTCAACAAGTCCACACATAACTTGCTCAAATATGCTCAACAAGTCCACACATAACTTGCTCAAATCTGCTCAACAAGTCTACATAGAACTTGCTTAAATCTGCTCAACAAGTCCACAGAGAACTTGCTCAAATATGCTCAACAAGTCCACATAGAGCTTGCTTAAATCTACTCAACAAGTACACATAGAACTTGATTAAATATGCTTAACAAGTCCACACAAAACTTGCTCAAATCTACTCAACAAGTCCACACAGAACTTGCTCAAATCTGCTCAACAAGTCCACTCAGAACTTGTCCAAATTTCATAGAAACATAAAGAGAATTGTTAGAGAATCAATATGTTCTACACTCAATGATCAATCACTTTCTTAACTCAAATCAGAATATAGAATAGTTTGTTTTATGGAACTTGAACAATCACTTCATACATCCACTTGACTAGGCTCAATCAAATCTACTCAACCAATTACTCAAGAAACAACCCTTGCTCACAAACCCTAGTCCAAGCATGTAAAAACCAACTCAAAATATTTCCAACAATGCTCAACAACAAATATCACATAACAATGATACTCATGTTCTTTTCAAAACCTAGTTCAAGTTCTTCACACAATCCAATGGCTTCAATAACAATGCTTATAAATCAATCTTCACATAACAATGATACTCATGTTCTTTTCAAAATCCTAACTCAAGTTCTTCACACAACCAATGGCTTCAAAAAAAATGCTTATAAATCAATCTTCACATAACAATGATACTCATGTTATTTTCAAACCCTAGTTCAAGTTCTTCACACAAACCAATGGCTTCAACAACAATGCTTATAAAACAAGGTTTTAATCACAACACTTAATTCCATAAAACCTTGAAGCATTCACTCAAACACTTTCGAAAAGGAAACCCTAATCAAATCCTTTTCACTTCAAACTATATTTTCTATAAAGCCAATCAATCAACTCAACCAAGGAAGAATTTGCCCATACCTTTTTTCTTGACAAGGAATTGATCTCACAAATATGCCACACTTACAATCACTTTGCCAATCTCAATAAGGGTTAGAAGATAATAATTTCCTCAACAAAACACAATAAAAAATGATATCAAAATTACACCTTATCACTCCAACTTAAATAATATTCAACACCTTCACAATAATCTTCTTTAACACAAAGACCAAAAATTAAAATTAAAACAATACTCAAAAGTCTTAATCCTCCAATATGCCAATATGATAATTAAGACTATTAAAAATTAAATTCGAAACTCCTTATTACTCCTAATTGACACTTTTCAATAATCACCACTATCCAACTAGCAACCCTTCTAAACAATTCCTACTTACACCCCTTTATCTCCCAACTCAGGCAATAATTAAATTTAAAGGAAAAATATTTTCCTCACCTTCGAAGGGATTCAAACCCTCAACTTTGCCCACTATAAACACCTTAGCCATGGCTTCAACCGCCACATGAGCTATGCGCTCGTTTGAAACTTAAGAAGCACCACATGCTTCAAATTGTGTCTCCCACCTTGCACCTTGCAAAACGTGCACCTTTGGCACCTTCAACCAACACGACTACCAAGCACAACCACCGCATTTCGAATGCTGGCCTCCTTGCCTACAAGCACTCTAGCCACTGCCCACTTGCCACTAGGCCAAGCTGCCCAGTTGGATTTCGAACGATCGATGCCTTCTGCTTTATTCTGTTCACCGACACACAAAATTCGTAAACTTTCTCATGAGCTCTTCTTTCCAATTCACATGCAATATTAATCAATCAAGCAAGGATAAAGTTTAATGCCCTTTGGGCATAGGTATATATATTAATTTCCTCCATGCTTGTAAAATATCGGCGCTTCGAATGCTTTCACCACCACGTAATGTCGACAAAGGTTAGGACCTTAATAAAGGCGCTTTGAATGTTTTTAACTCCAAACCCATCTTTGGGTATTGTAAAATATTATAATGAATATTATAAATATTTTTCTTTGGGATTTTAACCATATCACTTAATATTATAAAAACAAATATCCTTTTGAGTTTATTGCTTCCTTCTCATTGCATACCATGGTGTAAATAATATTTATTTATAAAATTTAAATTCTCATCGAATTTAAATAATTTATAAAATAAATATTATATCTCCTTTTTAACTTTGCACAAGCCTCCTTGGGATTTTTATGAAACACCTTTTAAACTAAGCTTCCATATACTATTAAGATATTATGGAGCCCTTTTGCCTTTAACTTCTGCATTGATTCTCTTGACCTTTGGTCTTCTTCCTGGATATCAAATAACAACCTTGACAACCTTGTTTCTTGATGAAGTCCTTGACATTAATGATGACTTCATCTGGTGACATCAATGACAACTTTGACATAGGGACTCAAAATATCTAACAGTGTGTCCACTCCTAATACCTCTAGGTAAAACCAAAATACCACCCAAAGTCTTGACCTTCTCTCTAGCTAAGATAATGGGGATTTTGAGGTATTTTGACTCAAACTCCAAGGAGTCACTAGAAGAAGAGTTCGAAGAGACTGAGGGTGGATCAAAAATAGGAGAGATTTTTTGGTACTCAATTTGTGATAGATCCTCTTCCACCGCCACTCCTTTGTTCTTGACCACATGCTCAAAAATAAGTAAGACTAATCCTTTGTGGATAGGATCTAATACTTTCCATCTCCTCACATTAGTCAATATTTTTTCTAGGGAATGAAAGAGAAAATATGGAACATTCATGAGTTTTTTATGTCTCAACTAGTTTAGAAGCATTTTGTGGAAGTTGCGCAACACCTCCCTATTGAAATCTAGTGTGAAAAATTCCATGCTCACAAATATGATGTGATTACATGGAGCTTTAAGGGTCATTGTATTGTATCCACTTTGAAATTTTTGTAGATACTCATCTTCATCAAGGAAGAAGCTCAATTCCCTAACAAGGGAGTGCTTCTTCTTGCTATGACATGCACCTTCAACTAGAAAACCATAACCTCCCCCGCTAGAGCTACAAATATTTCAAACTCAAAACCATCAGCTTGGACCCAACCTTTCCTCAATGAGTGTGGCATCTACCTGTACAACCCTCTATGGTGTCCATGAAATTCTTGTATGCAATCCAATAGGTAACCTTTATGAAGGATCTTGTTAACCTCATCATCCACCTCTAGGGAATTCGGATCCAATGACAACCTCTAATCCTTCTAAATTGAACACTGGCCCACCTTACATAACAAAAAATAGAAAGACTTGGAATCAAATCCTCTACACCTATGACAAACCATGCTAAAAATAGAATCCTTAAATGAATTTAACAAGCAAACAAATCCATTCGATCCCTGATATATAGTTTCAATGAGGATTTGAAACTCATGCCAAAAATCATAGTGCCATTGATAAAGAGGGTGATCATAAAAGGAAATAATACTTCCAAATACAATTTGTTGATGAAGCCCACACTAGATTCAATCATTCAAATTGGAAATCCTGAGCTTACCATCTCCTCCCACTTTCCATTAATTATTGAAATTTCTTGTTAAACAAATGTGTCATGGGTTAAAGAGGTAGTTTCTTTCCCAAGTGAAAGAATCGAAGCTATCACTAAGCCATATTAAAAAAATCACCCTTAAAATATTGGGATGAAATAATCAAATCTATGCATAAATATTATGAATAGTAGTAGCCTATATAATCAAGAAGCATGCAAAAGTATGACCATTGATGTGGCCTGCCATATTAAAAAAGAGCATTCTAGAAAAAAAAATTGCTCCATATGTTCTTATCAAACCAATACGTGTACTTAGAAGAGTTTCTCCAACACTGAAGACAACCAAATATGTGGACAACCACCTCGTTGTAACGTAATCTTCCAGACCACCCATTTTTCAAAATTGACCAACCAAACCAATCCTTAACTCTAGTGAGGATACTATAGCATTGGAGATTACTTATGATGTGATCAACCATTCGCGTGCCACCATGATGACAATGACTCCACATGGTCCTATCAAACCTGACTACTTCCTTAGGAATATTTTTCGTGGAGTAGCTTTTACTAGAGAAAGTGATGCTAAATCTCTATGTAAATTTAAATTTGAATTTTTTTAGGGGTAGCTCGACACCCACAAGCTTACTTACTAAAAATATAACCATGAGAATGAGCATCATACCTACCATAGAAAATAGTAATAGGCTTAGGGAAGGATGGAACCCACCAGAAAATATGAACCACCAACAATCAATACTCATCATTGTACCCAAGGAATTAAAACTTTGCTTCATCTATCAACCTTATAAGGCTTTGAGTATAATTTAAATACCAAACAGAAAGCCCTTGAAGAGTTAACCAATGTTTACCATTAAATCCAGCATCCTATTTCCCTCTCTGAATATGTGTTAGATAAAAAATTCCTCTTTGGATTGTAGAATTCTTGTGGTTTCAAAAATCAAGTTTGAAATGTTCTAGCTTGGGGTTTTAGAAAATTAAATTAATAATGTTCAAAGAATCACCTTCTACAATTATCTTCTTGAGTCCCATAGATTCAATTAATAGTAGACCTTGGAGCAAGGCTCTAGACTTTGCAAAGTGGGAGGTTTGAGAAGAGAGGAACTTACAATAAGCTAAAATCAATTTACCTCTTGCATTTCTGACCACTCTATCAACCCCTGCTAGAATTGGGTTCCCTTTTGAGGCTCCATAAAAGTTTAGCTTAACCTATCCAATAGAGGGTGGTTACCATTACATTAAGTTTCCCTGATTAAGGGAAGGAAGCCCAACATTCTAAGGAAAGCTGAGGATAAGTTCTAGATTTGCTTCAAATAAAATAACTCCATGTAAGTTTGGTAGACAAGAGGACACATTTTCAACAGTGCTCCCCAAAATCCTAGAGAAAAATATATTAGAGTTCCTCTTGCTTTTCTTGAAAGCCCTTTGGTTTCTCTCCCACCAAATTCCCCAAAAGAGATAAGGTAGAAGGAACATTCATAACCAAACGAGTCTCTAAGATTTACATGGGTGCACCCACTACATACATACATTGATCAGAGAATTATGGGAGACCCATCAAACCCCAAAGACTGTAAAATTATTTCCTAGATATCAGTAGAGAAGGGACACTAGAATAAGAGATGCATTATAGTTTCATCATAGGATTCACATAGATAACATCTATTAGGAAGGATCATCCCTCTTTTTTGTAGATTCTCAATAGTTAGAGATTTATTTTGGATGGCCAACCAAAATAAAATATTGATATTTGGAGTGAGATGCTTAAACCAATCCTTAAAAAGGGGATCCAAGGGGAAGATATTGAGTCAATAAGGTCATACACCAACTTAACTAAGATTCATCACTATCTCCTTTCCAAACAATAACATCTTGAGTCTTTAAAACCTAAATCTTAAGCATATTAGAGATAGAAACCTAGACCATCTTCCCTTCTCTACTATAGTTTATGTTTGGGGGATCTTCCAGGATTTCCTACCATTATAAAATTAATGAAATCCACCACCTTGATCCATCCTAGTCTCCTAGAAAGAATATTAGCTACCACAATATTTGTAAATTTTCCAAACCCTATATAAATGTTGTCTTATGTTATTTTAAAATAAATCAGATCTGAAAATAATTTGTTCAAACATGCAATAGTCACACAGATGGCTGGAAAAATAAATAGCATGAATAATGGAAGTTAAATATATTTATGAACCTTAAAATATTACAAATAAAGGAGGCTACAACTACAACATAATACCCTACTCTCTTGCTGCCTTTTTTGGCCAGCAATTTCATTGTTCTTCTTCTCCTAAGCTTGTAGTTTTCCTTCAGTAATATGTTCTCCTTCTATTATTTTTTGTGTACAAAACACTATTGAACTTCTCCTTTTATCCTTGAAAAAGGTAGCCCTAATCTCTCTAACCCTAATATTAGATCTCATATCATATTGAGATGTAAGGTTAAAAATACAAAATCACTTAAGTGAATTACAAAATAGAATCACTTAAATGAACTTAAAAATAGAAAATCACTTAAATGAATTTCAAAATAGATTCACTTAAGTGAATTACAAAATAGAATCACTTAAGTTAATTACAAAATAGAATCTCTTAATTGAACTTAAAATAAAAAATCACTTAAGTGAATTTCAAAATAGAATCACTTAAGTGAATTACAAAATAGAATCACTTAAGTGAACTTAAAAATAGAAAATCACTTAAGTGAATTTAAAATTATAATTAGAAATATCTTGATCCACTTCTAGCACATTCATACTGAATCCTATGTTCGAGCTACATTTCTCAACAAGATTGGGGTCTTGAGAGAGGGGGTCATCTGATAGTCATGAATCCTTCTAGAAAGCAACTGAATTTCCATTTTCCAGAGTCCACCTAGAGCATTTAACTAAGGCTGGTCTGGATTTCACCAAATTATGCTAGAAGAGAGAACCCACCATCAAAATAGGGTCCAATAGGTAACTACCAGTTTTGTTTAGATACTTAGCAATAATTATATGGGTCTGCTTCACATCTTCCTTTTTAATGAGTTTCCAACCCTATTTTATTACCAAGGATTCATTCACCAAGCATAGGTCTTTAAGACCCAAGCCTCCACAATATTTCATATTGCAAACCTAATTCCAAGAGACGAGGCATTATTTATTGTGATATTCAAACCCAACCCATAGGAAAGCTTTCTAAATGGGTTTCAACTTAGACAAAACCTTCATAGGGAGCCTGAAAAGAGATAAAATAAATAGGGATACTTTGTAAAGTAGTCTTGACTAGGATGATATTCCCTGCTTGGTTTAGGAGAGTGCCTTTCTAGCTAGCAATCTTATTTTGTAGCCTCTTCATAACTGAATCCTAGTAACTCTCCAAAATTATTCCATTGAACAGGGGTAAACCAAGGTAAAAATTTGGAAACTCAAAAATGCCACAACCAATGATATTAGCTATATTTATTTGCCTAGCCAAGGGAGTGTTTATAAAGTATATTTTACTTTTTAAAAAGTTTATTTTTTCTCCACTGATTTCTCAAATAAAATGAGGATGTTCTTTATTGCTCTAGCCTACACCACCAACGCTAAGAAGGAGAGAAGGATATCATTGAAAAATTGGTGATGCAATATTGAATTAGTTGTGAGGTTTGGATTATGGCCTTTAATAGTAGGGCCCAAAATAATATATCTCCCTATAGCTTTAGCCATGATAATGAAAAGGTAAGGAGATAAGGGGTCTCCTTGGCAAAGACCTTTGGAACTCTAGAAATAGACAGCTAGAGAACCATTAACCAGAATCAAGATTTTGGATGAGGAGAATTGGTTGAATCCAAATGTTACCAAAACCTCCATCAAAATATCCTAGGAAACTCTGTCATAAGCCTTGTTCATGTCCAACTTGAGGAAGAGACCCAACCTTCCACTCTTTTGAACCAAGTGAATAATTTCATGAAACATAATAACACCATCCAAGATTTGCCTACCAACCACAAAATCACTTTGCACCTTGTCAATTAGAAGAGGAATGATAGTCTTCAGTCTGTTATCCATCATTTTTGTAGGTATCTTGTAAATAGTATTGCATAGGCTAATCGAACAAAAATCATAAAACTTGTTAGCTCATGATAATTTTGGGGTAAGTACTAGGAAGGTGGAATTTACCCCAAATGGGACTAGATTGGAGGATTGAATAGATCTCATTGCTTCGTAGATCTCATTTCCAATAATATGCCAATTTTTTTTAAAAGAATAAATGTGGAAAACCATCGTAACTAGGGGCTTTCAATGATCCCATTTCAAACACTGTAGACTTGATCTCTTCATCTCTAAAAGGAGCTTCAAGACTCTAATTCATAACCCCTAAAACTAGATTAGGAATGAAGCTTAAAAGTTTATTTTCTACCTCTATGTCCCTGATGTCTCTTGAACCTAACCTATTTCCAAAATAAGCAACTACCTCTACTCCAATTTATCGAATATCCACTATTTTCGTCCCATCATCTTTGTAAAATTCTCTGATTTTTTTTGAACTCCTATGCATTAGAGTAGTTGTATGGAAGAATTTTCTATTTTTATCTCCTTCTTTAAGCCATAGTGACCTTGATGTTTGCTCCCATAGAAGTTCCTCCTTAGAAAAGGTATTGTGAATATCAGACAACTCCTTCTTACACCTAGTATCTATAGAAAATCCCTCTGCTTCCACCACTACTTCCAGATTTTTAGTTGGACTTTAATAGTTTCTTTATTTTTGAAAATATCTCCAAAAATTTCCTTATTTCAAACTTTTAACCCATCTTTAATAAACTTGAGTTTATTTGAAATTTTTAAAATACCTTCACCCAATACCAAAAATGACCACCATTTCTTAATCCTCATTTCCAAATCAGAGTAGGAGCACTACATGACCTCAAAGCAAAAAGGGCTAGGAAAACAATTAAGCATAAAGGAGATTCTAGCTAGAGAAAATTAAAATTTGACCTAACTCTAGGAAGGGAAACCAGAGACACATCACTAAAGAAAGGTAATCCTTATTTCAAAACCAACACCCTATCTAGTTTTATAAGGATAATTTAATCCTCAACATGCCTATTTATCTAGGTGAATTTGGAGCCTTTCAAATCCAAGTCCATTAGCTCATACTAGATAAAAAAGTATGCAAAGTCCTCCATGTAACTCTTGGCACATGAGGAATTACCCCCCTTATTATTTGATGGATAAAGTGTGGAGTTAAAATATCTAGCTAACACCTAGGCTTACTGCTTAAAAATCTCCCTCATTTCCAATAAAGATGTCCAAAAAGACTTTCGACTAGGACCTAAATTTGGCGCATACACATTGGACATGATCCACTTGTGATTAGTAGTTTACAATACTCTTTTGGAAGAAGAGATGACATATCCATCCACCTTTGAGAAATCCCAAAAATAGAAGAGCCCCCCAAAGGAGCCACTTGTAGGGCTAGTTGCAAACCCAACCTCCTTCCAAATAGAATTTCTAACAATGTCAACATTACCAACATCAAGCTTAGATTACTGAATTAAAATAATATCTGGAGCAGCCTCTTTCCTATAGGAAGAAATCAAACATCATTTGAAGGATCCATTCAATCCTCTAATATTCCAAGAGATAAATTTCATTTGTGGGATTTGGAACAAAAATTCTTTTCACCAACAATAGGCTGGGGTGCTTGTCTGAAGAATTCAAGTTTTAGTTGTCTACTACCTACTTCCTTACTCTTTTTTGCTTTCAACAAAGTTTGAGAGCCATTCACAATATCAAATTCTATTTCTCTTTTCCTTAGATATTTGTTAGTGGGTTTTTCCACTTTTCTTTCTATTCCAACATCAATCCACCCCTTTCAATGACTTCTAGTTTTAGAACCAAATGATTCTTTTTCCATAATTGGCTTGGTAGAGACTACTAGTTCAACTTTATTTGCAATATTTGTTGAATGACAGGTTCTTCTAGTTTGAAACATTCAAATGAATTATGGAGGATAAGGTATTTCATTATTATCTCCACTGAATATGGGCTAAAGTTTCTCTTGGATTTTAGTTATGGTGTCCTTAAGTTCTCTTCCTGAATAGAATCCACAATATTCAACTCCTGGCTAGCTTCAACATCATACCTTTCACCATATTCAAGCAATATCAAAGGGAGGGTTAGATTTTACCCCAATATTAGTGTAGGAGCCAGATCCTCCACTTCACAATTAACATCTACATTTTTTTATAAGGATCACTTAGGAATCCATATCTTTTTCTTTTTCTTTGTCATTGTCTTTACCTCTGTAATATAGTATTGAGTAGGATAAAGTTCTAAGGTGTGACCACACTTGCCACACCCTTGGCACAAAACTGGTCTATTTTCATATTTGATAGGTTGCATCCATGTACCCAGGTTTGATATGAGCTCAATAGATATTGGAAGGTCCACCTCAATATCAACCATGACACATCCTTGCAAAAAACATACCAATTTTTACTCTTATCATTGTATCAATAGAGATGAGATCATTGATATATTTTTCTATGCCTTCGAGGATGTCATGATACTAGAAGTGTAGAGGTAAGCTAGGCAGCCTAACCTAGAGGGGATAAGGTTGACCTTTTTGGATTGAAATCCATTCTCCACTTACAAAGGAATAAGCCCCTCTTCCCAAAGAACCATGATCCCCATTCTAGAATGTGATTGGAGTCCTCTTCACAATTGAGTTTGATCAAGAAGAAGGACTTAGGTACAACAACAATATCAAGTGAAACTAGAGGCCTCCACTTAGATAGATTCCACATCATGATAAAGTCCAAATTAGATCTACTATCCTAGAATTTTCCTACCAAGTTACAAGAGCCTTTATCTCTAGCCATATTGAGAAAATCATTCAAAATCTATAATTTATGCGAAATCGGGGAGAGATAAAATTGAACATGTTTCCCACCAAGAATTCCTAATTTTCCACCATGTTGGTATAGAAAATATAAGGATTCATGTGGTTCCCAATAGGCTAAGTCACCTAATCATGGGTCAGAGTCAGGATCCTGATATTACCACTAGGTCACCCGAATAGAGCATGGGTCCTACCCTTAAGTTTGCTTGGATTTAAATCCTAACATTCCATAGGAATCAAGGGTCCTTTAAGTTTAAAATGGACCTCATATTTTGCATCATACTTCTCTATGATAGGATCACCATCCTCAATCTGACCATCCACCACCTTGAATATCCAACAATCCTGCTTCACCACACTCTCATGCTCACTCATTTCTATGTTGTTGTGTTAGAATAGTTTAAGTTTTGAGCTAATTTCTTCCTTTCTATTAGATGAGAAGCAAGGTCCCACTATATAACTTTGATAAAGAGGTAATTTTTCCTATTTTTGATATAGTATGTTAGATGTTTAGTATGTTGCAACAACAACCTTTATATTCTAAATTTTTCTATCTATTTTCATAGCAGATAGTGTGTATAATTTAGATGTTTAGAGTATTTCTACTTGAATAGAGTGCTATTTTAATTTTTGTAGCTTAACTATAATATTTCATTTAATTTCCTACAAGCATTGTTATTTTCATGAATGATATTTTTCCCACAAGTTTTAATTTTCATGTGTTTCCTTTTGATTAGAAAAACCTAGAAATAACATACTTAGGAACCTCCTATATATTTTAGTGCATATATCTAGTGGAAACCAACCCAAGATTGACAAACTAAAGTAGAGGGATTAATGACACCCATCACTTTTTGGCATCATTATCAGGGATCATCGTATTGATAAAAAACCTAGGGAGAAATTACCAAGGTAGCAATTTATAACATGTAAGCAAGACAAAACTACAAGATTTCTAAGTGTGATGGTTCACATTTTTTTAGAACACTTTTCTTTTTAAATATTTACATTTTATTTAAAAGCACCTTTATTTTTGAATGCATAGACTTTAGAATCAAAGGGTAGGTTCATTAGTCAAATTCTCAACAAGCCATAAGAAAGAGGCCATCATACCTAGAGGTTGTACTAGCCAATGAGATACCCATAGTAATTGTATCCAATCATTTATTACATATAAGTGAGAGAGAAATAAGTTTTGGTGGACCAAAATTATCAATACAAGGATTGTTAAGATTTTTTGTAGAACAATCCAATAGTTCCCCACCTAACCTAGACTTATTTGCAACCCTTGATAAATATAAAAAAAATCTATAACATCTATTGGGGAGATATTGATATGGAAGATAGAGAAAGAAATGTAGATAAAAACCTTAATATTTATGGAATCAATAATAGAACCTTTACATATCCAATCAGGTTAAACTCATATGAAGAAGCCCTAATGAAATAAATTCTCCTTTAGTATTACTAATGTTTAGGAAAATTAATTTTGAGGACCTATATTAGTTCTTATTTGAATTAAAGATATTATGTCAAACAAATGATTATGGGTGAGATAACCAAAATAGTAAACCATTTCTAGCCATATTGAAATATTCAGCCATGAGGTGGTTTATGGGATTAAACTCAGACTCAATACATATGTGGGATAAACTAAAAAACATATTTCTAGATAAAAATAGGAATAGGGTGAAGGATCGAAAGGAATAACTATTTCAAAGAACACAAAAATATGAGAAAAATTTGGAAGATTATATTGATAGGTTCCTTTTTTGTTCAAATATGTGGATTTGGACCTGACCAAGAATTAAGCAAAACCATATTTCTAAGAGGGTTACAATATGTACCATGAGATGCTATGAATCTCATGGAAATAGGCGATGTAAATAAACTTGAATTATCTAAAATTATTGAGATATGTAGAAACTACTACCATACCAAGGAAGTAAAATACTCCTACAAAGGAAAAATAAAATCTAGTAATGATATAGGAGAGATAATGGAAGAATTGGTAAATCTCAATATTGACATTCTAGTGCATATCAACACTATGTTATATGAAATGCAAGCAAGAAATATAGCTAGCAAACCTCTAGCAGTTTATTGTCCTAGATGTAGGAAGAAACATGCACTCCATGAATTTCCATTGAATAAGAATGTTATATGCAACATTTTATAAAAGAGACCTTCTATAGATTAGTGTCACCTCTTACCAAAAGTAAAAAAAACCATTAGTATAGGTCAACCACCTACCAAGGAACTCAACTTTATAGGGCAAAGAAATAATTTTAATAGCACTTTTCAATCCACTCCATGATCTTATACGAACTAGATGACTAACCATTGGAATATGCCATGGACAATGGCATCCCCTACACATTGGACTCAATATTGTTGGCCATAAATAGAATAGTTAAATTCACCATGGGGACCATACCCACCATAACAACAATGGGGACCACATCCACCACAACAATAATGGGGGTCACACCCCCAATAGAACCAAATATACCAAGGACAATGATAATTATAGAACCATCAACAAGCTTTGTTACCTGGACCTACTCACCCCATAAGTAAACTAAATATTAAACAACTTCTACTTCCTATAGAACTTGTGGCTAATCATTTCAATAATAGATAGAAAAAATTTGCCTATACCAATGAAATAACAAACACAACTACACTTAATATTATTACTTGTGATAATGTGCGATTACGATTAGGAAATGTACTTATTGATATTGTTGAACCAACCATAATAGAACTATATGATTATGAAACACAACCTCAAGAACAAGATTACCAAGAAGAAAATATACCACAACATTCTACCCAAATCCTTCTGAACCACCATACCTAGAATGATTGGCATATAAAAAATAAAATATAGAACATGATCTCATAAAGGAACTCAAACATATCAATGTTTTGATATCTTTATTATAAGATATTAAGGAAATACCCCTATTCAAACACATTATCAAATATTTATGTGTTAAAAATATAGGATAAAATAATTCAAATCCTCAAACTATCCATGTAGATGGAAAGTTAGTTTTACTTTCTCGTTGATAAATTGATTTTGCACAAATATGGCAATATTGGTAGTCTTGTCATTACAATATCAATATATACTCCTAATGTAACAAATGTATTTATAGATATTGGTGCAAATATTAATGTAATGATAAAGGATACAATGGATACACTACATCTCATAAAATACGATCAGCATCCACCATATTAGAGATGGCATATCAATCTATTACCAAACTTGAGGGTATCATATAAAATGTTCCTATAACCATTGCCTTATGGGAATAACCATTAGATTATTGGTGTTACAAATATTCACCTTAGTTAGAGGCCACCCTTTTGTTTTAGGAATACCATGGCTCACAATGACAATCATATTTACTGATTGTCGATCGAGAGATATGACTATTTCCAATCATGTAGAAACCAAAAGAATTTCACTATACCCTCTTGCCAAATCCTCAATGATATTTTTAGGTAACCTATGAATAAATGAGTTAGATGAAGACACCATCTCATCCCTAGCCACAATTATTATGAAAAAATACATTGAAGAATTTGAACTTTTAGGAGGAATATTTTTAAAAGATATCTTTTTGGTAGAAACACCATGATGCAGGAGCATCCAACGGAAAGCAAAATACCGCAAGGAGAAAAAGTGTCACGATATCGAGACATGTTGGCAAAGAAGAAAAAGTGTCGCGATATCGCAACATGTCGCATTATCGCGACCAAAAGCCGAGAGAAGGCTCAAGAGAGAAAAGTGTTGCGATATCGCGACATGTCGCATTATCACGACCAAAAGCCGAGAGAAGGCTTAAGAGAGAAAAAGTGTCGCGACATCGCGACATGTCGCATTATCGCGACCAAAAGCCGAGAGAAGGCTTAAGAGAGAAAAGTGTTGCATGTCGCATTTTCGCAACTCAGGAAGGAGAGAGTAGGCGAGGAGCAAAAATGTCACGATTTCACGACATGTCGCGAAATCACGACCGAAAGAAGATAGGAAAGGCCAGAGAAGAAAATGTCACGATTTCGCGACATGTCGTGAAATCGCGACCGAAGGGGCAGAAAGAAAGCAAGGAAGGAAACTGTCGCGATATCGTGACATGTCACGATTTTGCGACCCAAAACAGAGAGAAAGCAGAGAGCAAAGCTATCGTGATATCGCAACATGTCGTGATTTTATGACCCAAGAGGCGAGGAGGAGGCAAAAAGAATTTCGTGACCGAAAAGGAGAAAGAAGAGTCGGAAAGGAAAGATGTCATGATATCGCGACATGTCGCATTATCGCGACCAAAGGACGAGAGAAAGCACAAAGGAGAAAAAGTGTCGCGATATCGCGACATGTTGCATTTTCGTGACCAAAGGACGAGAAAAGGCGCAAGGGGGAAAAAGTGTCGCGACATGTCGCATTTTCATGACCAAAAGGCTAGAGAAGGTACAAGAGAGGAAAGTTTCACGATATCGCGACATGTCGCATTTTCACGACCGAAAGGCGAGAGAGGAGCAGGAGAGAAAAAGTGTCGCGATATCGTGACATGTCACATTTTCGCGACCAAAAGGCGAGAGGCATAGGAGAGAAAAAGTGTCGCGATATCGTGACATGTCACATTTTCGTGACCAAAAGGGGAGAGAAGGCGCAGGAGAGGAAAAGTGTCACGATATCGTGACATGTCGCATTATCGCGACGAAAAGAGAAGAGAAAGAGAGAGAAAGAAAAAGTGTCGTGATATCACGACATGTCGCATTTGCGCGACCAAAAGAGACAAGAGCAGGCGATTACAGGTGCCATTACAGAGGAATTTATCGAGCGGTGGGTATATCGAATGCTATCATTGGTTGACAGGCGGATAGAGTCTACAGTGGTAGCACTGGATAAGCACGTGGCACCAAGGTGTAGTGGAAGCAGACGAAGACCAAGAGTCGAAACGTTTCGAAGGCCAGAACAATGAAGAGGCACGGGAAATGAAACGAAGGGTCAGAAAAGGGAGACGGAGAGTCACACCAGAAATTTTAAAATGGGAAGCGAAGGCGTGCACAAGGGGTTGGAAATGGCTAAGACAAAGTTGCAGACATGAAGGCAAGAGGGCCATTCTGGACCTGTTTTAGGTTGTTTTTCTTCTAGAGTTGGAAATGCTGTAATGTAAAATAAAAGAAATAACTACATTTTTGAATAAAGGAGTTTGAATGGCAGAGTCTACCATTTTTGTAAATTTTTCCAAGTTTAATGAATGAGAATTTTGAGTATTTGGGCTGAGCTATTTTGGCTCCCCCATCAGGTGGTATCAGAGCGGAAGTTCCTTAGCGTGTAAACAGATCATCGAAAGTGAGGCAGTTTGCACCAGGATCTATGGAAGAGCGAAAGTTCCTGAGTGTGTAAACAGATCACCGAAAGTGAGGTAGTTTGCACCAGGATCTGTGGAAGAGCGGAAGTTCCTGAGTGTGTGAGCAGATCGTCGAAACTGAGGCAGTTTGCACCAGGATATGTAGAAGAGCATAAGGTTCCTGAGTGTGTAAATAGATCGTCGAACATGAGGCAGTTTACATCAGGATCTATGGTTAAGGATTGTGAGAAGAGAGTGAGGAAGAATGCCTCCACGAAGAAACCGTGGTGGTGGGAGAAATGTGGTACCTAAAGAAGATTTCAGAGTTTTGCAGAGGCAAGTGCAAGCCCTGTAAGAGGAGTTGCGAAAAGGGTTTGAGTCAAGGAGAGAATACCATAGTGAAGATGAAGCTTGGGAGGTTGATAATCCACCAGAAGAAGAAGCAATGGATCCTACAGAAGCCAGATTAGTTAAGGCCATATCTTAGATTGGGAAGAAGGCAAAGTTTGATGTCTCCACGTATTCCAGGAATCTAAATCCAAAGGAGTTGATTGATTGGATCAATGATATGGAGGAGTATTTTGAGTATGAGGAGGTTGTAGATCCAGATCGGATAAAGTTTGCAAAAATGAAGTTGAAATGCCATGCTTGCATATGGTGGAAAGAAGTGCAACTAGAAAGAAATAGAAGCGGAAAGGAAAAGATAACCAGATGGGATTGAATGGTAGAGAAGTTGAAAAGACAGTTTATTCCTACAGATTACGAATTGGATCTGTTGAGGAAAATACAGAGTTTGAGACAGTCAAACAAATCTATCAAAGAATATACAGAGGAGTTTTACCAAATCTCAATCAGAACTAGCCATTCTGAGGCTAACAAGGAGAAGGTAGCCCGTTACATCAATGGATTGAGAACTAGTATTCAAGAAGATTTGAGTATGGTTAGGATTAGCACCATTGAGGATGCTTACCAGTTTGCTCTAAAAGTTGAAGAGAATCTGAAGAGAAGGTTTGAGGGTAAGCAAAAAGGAAGAGGTCATGGAGAAAGAACTGGTGGAAGAATAGATGGAGGACGAGATGAGAAGAAAGAAGAAGCTAGCTACAGTCAGGATCAGAAGGGGGATAATGATTACAGACCCCATAATCAGAACAATGGTTACCAAAGAGGAAGAGGTAGATATGGAAGAGGAGGATTTCATGGAACCTGTTTCCATTGTGGAGAAGAGGGACATTGGGCATATGAGTGTCCCCAACACCAAGAGAGGATGAATAGGAGACTTGAGGGTCATGTCAGAGCTGCTGTAGCAGACGAAGGTGCTGAATCAGAACATTCTGAGGAGGCAGAGAGAGGAGTTATGGTCATAAGGAGGACCCTATTGAATGAGGAGAAAGAACCAGACCAAAGGAAGAGCCTATTCCGCACAAGGTGCAAATGTTTAGGTAAGGTTTGTAATGTTATTATAGATAATGGTAGTACTGATAACTTGGTCTCTGAAGAAATGGTTACTAAGTTACAGCTAGAGAGGAGGAGAGACCCGCATCCATACCAGATTGCATAGTTGCAGAAGGACTATAGGGCATTGGTCAGTGAACAGTCCCTAGTCAAGTTCAATATTGGGAGATACCAAGATGAGGTCCTGTGTGATGTTTTGCCTATGGATGCTTGCCATGTGTTGTTGGGAAGGCCATGGCAATTTGACAGATGTGCGGTGCATGATGGGCATGTGAATACTTACTCTCTGACGAAATATGGAGTGCGTCACAAGTTGAGGCCATTGAAGGAGATGGATGAAAAGAGTTCGATGACGACAATGAGAGTGGAAGTTGTGGGGTTTGAAGAACTTAAGGGTTTGTACCCTGAAGACCCAGATTTTGCTGAAGCTTGGAGAGCTTGTACGGTCCCAGTTTCTCTGGATAGGACTGTCAATAGGAGTACTGGTAAATCACCATTGAGAACGATGGATAAAGGAGAAAAGAGCAATGCTGAGGCTGAAGATTTTGCAAGTTTTGAGATGTTGAAAAAGAAGGTGACAGAACAGTACAGAAGTGAAGGTCACTTCTCAATCCACCTCGGTTGTTTGATGCAGGAGCATCCAACGGAAAGCAAAATACCGCAAGGAGAAAAAGTGTCGCGATATCGCGACATGTCGGCAAAGAAGAAAAAGTGTCGCGATATCGCGACATGTCGCATTATCGCGACCAAAATTCGAGAGAAGGCTCAAGAGAGAAAAGTGTCACGATATCGCAACATGTTGCATTATCGCGACCAAAAGCCGAGAGAAGGCTTAAGAGAGAAAAAGTATCGCGATATCGCGACATGTCGCATTATTGCGACCAAAAGCCGAGAGAAGGCTCAAGAGAGAAAAGTGTCGCGATATCATGACATGTCACATTTTTGTGACTCAAGAAGGAGAGAGAAGGCGCAGAGCAAAAATGTCACGATTTCGTGACATGTCGTGAAATCATGACCGAAAGAAGACAGGAAAGGCCAGAGAAGAAAATGTCACGATTTCGCGACATGTCACGAAATCGCGATCGAAGGAGCAAAAAGAAAGCAAGGAAGGAAACTATCATGATATCATGACATGTCACGATTTTGTGACCCGAAACAGAGAGAGAAAGCAGAGAGCAAAGCTGTCGCGATATCGCGACATGTCACGATTTTGCGACCCGAGAGGCGAGGAGGAGGCAGAAAGGAAAGATGTCGCGATATCGCGACATGTCATGATTTCGTGACCGAAAAGGAGAAAGAAGAGCCAGAAAGGAAAGATGTCACGATATCGCGACATGTCGCATTATCACGACCAAAGGACGAGAGAAAGCGCAAAGGAGAAAAAGTGTCGCGATATCGCGACATGTCGCATTTTCGTGACCAAAGGATGAGAAAAGGCACAAGGGGGAAAAAGTGTCGCGATATCGCGACATGTCGCATTTTCGTGACCAAAATGCGAGAGAAGGTACAAGAGAGGAAAGTGTTGTGATATCGCAACATGTCGCATTTTTGCAACTGAAAGGCGAGAGAGGCACAGGAGAGAAAAAGTATCGCGATATCGCAACATGTCGCATTTTCACGATCAAAAGGCGAGAGGAGGCGCAGGAGAGAAAAAGTGTTACGATATCGCGACATGTTGCATTTTCATGACCAAAAGGGGAGAGAAGGCGCAGGAGAGGAAAAGTGTCACGATATCGCAACATGTCGCATTATCGTGATGAAAAGAGAAGAGAAAGAGAGAGAGAAAGAAAATGTGTCGCGATATCGCGACATGTCGCATTTGCGCGACCAAAAGAGACAAAAGGGCAGGCGGTTACAAGGGCCATTATAGAGGAAATTATTGAGCGATGGGTATGCCGAATGCCATCATTGGTTGATAGGCGGACAGAGTCTACAGTGGCAGCACTAGACAAGCACGTGGCACCAAGGTGCAGTGGAAGCAGACGAAGACCAAGAGTCGGAACATTTCGAAGGCCAGAACAACGAAGAGGCACGGGAAATGAAATGAAGGGTCAGAAAAGGGAGACAGAGAGTCACGCCAGATATTTTAAAAGGGGAAGTGAAGGCGTGCACAAGGGGTTGGAAACGGCTGAGATAGAGTTGCAGATGTGAAGGCAAGAGGGTCATTCTGGACCTATTTTAGGCTGTTTTTCTTCCAGAGTTGGAAATGTTGTAATGTAAAATAAAAGAAATAAACTACCTTTATGAATAAAGGAGTTTGAATGGCAGAGTCTGCCATTTTTATAAATTTTTCTAAGTTTAATGAATGAGAATTTTGAGTATTTGGGCTGAGCTATTTTGGCTCCCCCATCACACCATCTAAATCTTGTTTCAAGAATAAACATGTTGTAGTACATCAACTTCTTTGGAAGGATGAAAATGAGAAATTTAACTACTTACCACCTGTACCTATCCAAGAAATTCCATTCAAAATGGCACATAACTAGTAGAGACATTTGATAACATCCACCAGATGCCCTTTAAGTAATATAATTCATGCTTGAATTTCTTAAAATGAAAATTTTAGAACATTTCATTCTTTATTACCCTATCATTATCCTATGAATTTACTTGTAAATATATTTGTCGAACTCAACTTAATACATCCTAAGCAAATTGAAACACAACTTAGCAAAAAGATAAATATTAGTAGATGGCTTCATGACAAAGAAGAAGCAAAACTATTTGATGTACTTAGTAGACATCTCAATGCTTTTGCATGGAAGTATAGTGATATGAAATGGATTAATCCTGATGTATATACTTATAATATTTACATACATAATGCTGAACTAGTCTGCCAACCTCAAAGGATAATAAACCCCACATTAAAGGACATTGTCAAAGGTGAAATTGAGAAGTTGATAGATGCAGAGTTTATATACCCAATATTTGATATGCAATGGGTTTTCCCATTATTCATAGTCCCTAAAAAGAATGGCATTTGGTGCATGTATGTCAAATATAATACCCTTAACAAAGCCACACATAAGGACCATTTTAGACTACCATTTATCGATCAGGTCCTAGACACACTTGCTAGAAAGAAATATTTTTCTTTCCTAAACAAATTTCATGGCTATAATTAGGTTCAGGTAGCACCCAAAGATCAATAAAAGATAAATTTCACATGCCCTTGGGGAATATTTGCATATTTTATCTTACCTTTTGACCTTTTCAATACTCGCACTACATTTCAAAGAGCAATATTGGCAATATTCACTATTTTTCATAATGAATGCATGAAAATATACAAAGATATTTCACTATCTATAGAAAATTATTTGATGAGGCCTTAAAAAATCTTGATAAAGTGCTTACCCAATGTGAAGCTCACAACCTATCCTTAAGCCTTGAAAAATGTCTTATGATGATGGATGAAGGCACCATATTGGGTCACCATATGTAATTAAGAAATAAACAATGTATACAAGTCATTATCTCTTTTAAATATTAATTGTGTTTCCTAGAAAACTAGCTTGTGTGTTTTGATGCATTGAATATCTTACCACTTTATTATATGAGTTTTAAAAATAGCTGATGTAACTCTCAATTGTTTAAGGTATTTCACTTGTACACTCTCACACACTAATTCGGTGATAAAGTCTAAATTGTGAAACCCACCAAGATATGGAGATGAATCCCATATCCAATAAGGGAGAATAGGTTCTACTGTTCCTCATCCGGTCTACTATGGGAAGATATACACTCTTTGAAGAGAAATAAATGTTATTTTCCATATCTTAGATGGTTCTTGGAGCTGGCCTTGGCCACGATCGGGTTCAAAAATCACAATATGCAAGCTAAACAGATGGTGATGAAGGCCACCATTGGTCTTGATCAATGGTTGGATGTCACTTCTAACTCATATGATGTTAAAATTAGAATGTGAAGTGTGTGTGGTTTATTTTACTTTATGCAAAAGCAAAGATGCAAGATACAACACTCCATGATTTTCACTACATGCATGAAAAAGACATTACAAATTTAGAAAATGCAAGTAAAAATATTGTTTCTTTTAGAAACTTGCAAGGCAGGTCTAAATGAGATAGTCTTTAAGCAATCTATAAGTAGAAAATCCCTAACACAATCTATTAGGGGTCATCTCTATGAAAATGGTCAACAACAGTGGCCATTAGGCATAAAGTTGATCAAAAATATGACTTTTGGATTCTGGGATGACGAGTAGTACAGGCTACTGTTCCTTGTAGTGGTGGCCAATAAACAAAGAGAGATCTAAATTTTTTCCTTTTAAATTTCTCTATGTTGTTTAATTAAACTGCTATTATGTCAATTTTTAGAAAACACAGCAAAAAACAGAGAAATAACCACTTACAAGTGAAGCCCTCACCTGATGAAGATGTTGCAAAACAAGTTTTCTATATTCTATTTTGAGGCCATTAGTGATAAGAATGACAGTGGTGTTGGTCATCAAAGCCAATGGTGGTGGCCACTGTTATCCATGCCTGCTCAAAGTGGCGGTACCTGTAATGTAAAAACAACAAGAAAACTTAAGTTAGCAATAATTTAGGAATGGTTGCTGCATCTAACTATGAAACAATGTAATCAAATTGATAAATAAAATTAAGTAACCATCATGATAATAAGATAAATAAATGTGATGCTCTTCTTATTAGTAATTTGAAATATGATTACAATAGATCCCTCTTAGGAATTTTCAATTTGATACATCATTACAATAAGTGTTCCCACAAAGGAAAAGATGCAATCCGTAAGGTTCTTGCTCTTACAAAATCTAATTATAGAGGGTTTCCTTAGCTACCTCTGCTTTATGATGCCAACAAGAGGATCTTGGTGATGTATAACTCTTGATAATACCTATCACCTGCACATGAATAAACTAAAAAAGGATCAATAGCAATGAAAGCCTCTCAAGATGAGGCTCGTTTCTTGATAGGTGCAAAAAGAAAAGCAAATGAAGGTAAATTGTTGAAAACAAGAAAATAATGCATAAAATATTGAATGAAAATACTGCTAATCTATGTTAAAAATTTAAATAAAATCATCTAAGACTAATATAACTAGAAAATACAATCAAATTAGATATTACCTTGTGGTTGTCTTCGATCAGAATAATTGACTTTGCTGGCCATCAACGGTGTTGGTGGTGGCACCTGCTGGTCACTATTGAAAACAATGGTTGTGGGATAGAGACTTTGTTCTCTATGCTTGATGTAGGGTGACGATCAATTTGACTACCAAATTGATGTTCGAGGGTCTATCTCATGGAAACATAGTGGTATTGCTAGAATTGGCTTAGAATTGTGTTGAATTGATGATTGAATGATAGTGAAGTCTCTTATTTAAGCTTCAATGCACTCCATGGCTATGAATGGTAAGCTTATGATGCAAATTTGGTAGCACCAGAATGCTTGTGAGATATTTGATCTCTCTGTTAGGAAATTTCACAACACTTTGTTATGCTAAATCAACATATCATTCTCCTTCTTTTATGAAGTTTTTGAGCATCTTATATAGACCTCCCAAATTGGCATCCTAGCTTCTTCAAAAATCCAAGATCAATATTTGGTTGGACTGAGGTAGGTGAGGCGATGCTTCTAGAAGAAACTGGGGAGTAACCGCTCAAGAATCATTTTCTTGTAAGGAATTTTACTCGACTTGGGTAGCCCAAGTTTGTTATAGACATGACCATATTTGATGGGCATGACTTGGTTCCATTTGCTGCCTCTGCATATGCTTTAATTTAAAGGGGTTCTAAAGGTTCTGGCTACTATCTCTGCCTGTGCTTTAATTTGAAAGGGTTCAATAAGAATAGGAAACTGACGGTTGTGAATAGGAACAATCGGACAAGATTTTACCATTTATAGATAGTTTTCTCTTACCTTGAAAATTGGCCAAATATCCCCATCACCTTTGCTATTCTCTATTTTGGTTGCTACTTCACATATGCTATTCTTCATTCTGATTGCTGCCTTTGCCATTCTTTATTCTAGTTGCTGCCTCTACCATTCTTCATTTAGTTTGATGCCTATACCCGTGCTTTAATTTAGAGGGGTTTAGAAGGTTTTGGTTGCTACCTCTACCTATGATTTAATTTGAAAAGGTTCAAGAAGAATAGGAAACTAACTATGAACAGGAAAAATTGGACGAGATTTTGCTATTTGCAGATAGTTTTCTCTTACCTTGAAAAATGGCCAAATATATCTATCGCCTTTGCTATTATCTATTTTGGTTGTTTCCTTGCCTCTACTATTCTCTATTTCGGTTGCTACCTCTACTATTCTCTGTTTTTATTTCAACCTCTACCATTCTTCATTTTGTTTGCTGCCTCTAACTGTGCTTTAATTTAAAGGGGTTCAAAAGGTTTTTGTTGCTGACTCTGCTTGTGCTTTAATTTGAAAGGGTTCAAGAAGAATAGGAAATTGATGACTGCAAACAGAAACAATTAGATGATATTTTTCCATTTACGGATAATTTTCTCTAACCTTGAAAATCAACCAAATATCCAAGTCACATTTGCTATTCTCCATTCCTGTTGCTGCCTCACCTCTGCTATACTCCATTCCAATTTTTGCTCTTGCCATTCTCCATTTTAGTTGCTACCTTTAGCATTCTCTATTTTGTTTACTACCTCTATCTGTTCTTTCATTTAAAGGGGTTTAGAAGGTTCTAGCTGCTGCCTCTGCTTGTGCTTTAATTTGAAAGGATTCAATAAGAATAGGAAACTGATGACAATGAATAGGAACAATTGGACGAGATTTTGCCATTTGTAGATAGTTTTCTCTTACCTTGAAAACCATCCAAATATCTCCATCATCTTTGTTATTCTTTGTTTCGGTTGCTGCCTCACTTCAACTATTCTTCGTTCTGGTTGCTAGCTTTGCCATTCCCCATTCTGATTGCTACCTCTACCATTATCCATTCTTATTGCTGCCTCTACCATTATCCGTTCTGTTTGCTGCCTATGTCTGTGCTTTAATTTAAAGGGGTTCAAAAGGTTTTGGTTGTTGCCTCTACCTATGCTTTAATTTAAAAGGATTCAAGAAGAATAGGAAACTGATGGCTACGAACACGAACAATCAAATGAGATTTTGCCATTTGTAGATAATTTTCTCTTACCTTAAAAACTGGCCAAATATCCCCATCGCCTCTGCTATTATTCGTTCTATTTGCTGCCTCACCTCTACTATTCTCCATTTTCGTTGCTGCCTCTGTCATTCTCCATTCTATTTACTGCCTCTACCTTTCTCTATTATGTTTGCTACCTCTACCTGTAATTTAATTTAAAGGGGTTTAGAAGGTTTTGGTGGCTGCCTCTACCTATGCTTTAATTTCAAAGGGTTCAAGAAGAATAGGAAACTGACAACTACAAACAGGAACAATCGGATAAGATTTTTCCATTTGCGGATAGTTTTCTATTACCTTAAAAATTAGCCAAATATCCCCATCACCTTTGATATTCTCCATTCTAGTTGTTTTCTCATCTCTGCTATTCTTCATTTTGGTTGCTAACTCTACCATTCTCCATTCTAGTTGTTGTCTTTACCATTTTTATTTTGTTTACTGTCTTTGCATGTACTTTAATTTAAAGGGGTTCAAAAGGTTTTGGCTGCTGCCTCTTCCTTTGATTTAATTTGAAAGGGTTCAAGAAGAATAAGAAATTGATGGTTGCGAACAAGAACAATCGAATGATATTTTTCCATTTGTGGATAGTTTTCTCTCACCTTTAAAACTTGTCAAATATCCCCATCACCTCTACTATTCTCCATTTTAATTGTTGCCTCGCCTCTTCTATTCTCCGTTTCGATTGTTGCCTTTGCCATTCTTCATTTTGATTACCACCTTTACCATTATTCGTTCTATTTGCTGCCTCTACTTGTGCTTTAATTAAAAGGGGTTTAGAAGGTTCTGGCTACTGCCTTTACCTATGCTTTAATTTTAAAGGGTTTAAGAAGAATAGGAAATTTATTGTTGCAAACAAAAACAATCAGACGAGATTTTACCATTTACGGATAGTTTTATCTTGTTTTGAAAACCAGCCAAATATCTCCATCACCTCTGCTATTATTTTTTTTGGTTGTTGCCTCACCTTTGCTATTCTCCATTTTGGCTGCTACCTCTACCATTCTACATTCTGGTTCCTACCTCTACCATTCTTCATTTTGTTTGCTGCTTCTTCTTGTGCTTTAATTTAAAGGGGTTCAGAAGGTTCTGGCTACTGCCTCTGCCTGTGCTTTAATTTTAAAGGGTTCAAGAAGAATAGGAAACTAACGACTGTGAACAAGAACAATCATATGAGATTTTACCATTTGCAGATAGTTTTCTTTTACATTGAAAACTCACCAAATATCCCCATCGCCTCTGCTATTCTCTATTATGGATGTTGCCTCGCATCTACTATTCTCTGTTTTGATTGTTGCCTCTACCATTCTCTGTTATGGTTGCTGCCTCTACCATTCTCTGTTTTATTTGTTGCCTTTGCCCGTGCTTTAATTTAAAGGGGTTCAAAAGGTTCTGGCTGCTGTCTTTGCCTGTGCTCTAATTTGAAAGGGTTAAAAAAGAATAGGAAATTGACAACTATGAATAGGAACAATCAAACAATATTTTGCGATTTCTAGATAGTTTTCTCTTACCTTAAAAACTAGCCAAATATTCCCATCACCTCTGCTATTCTTTGTTCTGATTACTACCTCACCTTTGCTATACTTTGTTCTAAGTGTTGCCTCTGCTAGTCTTTGTTCTAGTTGTTGCTTCTACCATTCTCCATTATTTTTACTACCTCTCCCTGTGCTTTAATTTAAAGGGGTTCAAAAGGTTTTAGTCGCTGCCTCTGCCTATGCTTTAATTTGAAACTAACAACTGTGAACAAAAAATTAGACAAGATTTTGCCATTTATGGATAGTTTTCTCTTACCTTGAAAATTAACCAAATATCCCCGTTGTCGCTGCTATTCTCCGTTATGATTACTATTTTACCTCTGCTATTATCCATTCTAGTTGCTACTTCTATCATTCTTCATTTCAATTGTTTCCTCTACCATTATATGTTTTGTCTGATGCCTTTGCCTGTGCTTTAATTTAAAGGGGTTCAAAAGGTTCTAGCTGTCACCTCTCCTATGCTTTATTGAAAGGGTTCAAGAAGAATAGGAAACTAACGATTGTGAATAGGAACAATCGAATGAGATTTTTCTATTTACGGATAGTTTTCTTTTACCTTGAAAACTGACCAAATATCCCCATCACCTCTGCTATTCTCCTTTATGGTTGTTACCTCACCTTGCTATTATTATTTATGGTTGCTACCTTTGCCATTCTTCATTTTAGTTGCTACCTCTACCATTCTCTATTTTGTTTGTTGCTTTTGTCTACGCTTTAATTTAAAGGGGTTCAAAATGTTCTGGCTGCTGCCTCTGCCTATGCTTTAATTTGAAAGGATTCAAGAAGAATATGAATCTAATGGATACAAATAGGAATAACCAAATGAGATTTTACCATTTGTAGATAGTTTTCTCTTTCCTTGAAAATTGACCA
Organism: Wollemia nobilis; assembly: GCA_028583015.1. NCBI lineage: Eukaryota > Viridiplantae > Streptophyta > Pinopsida > Araucariales > Araucariaceae > Wollemia > Wollemia nobilis. The sequence goes on from JAQPPZ010016599.1 coordinate 3,124,258, forward strand.
AATATCCCCATCGTCTCTACAATACTCCATTTTGGTTGTTGCCTCGTATTTTCTATTCTTCATTTCGGTAGCTACCTCATCTTTACTATTCTCCATTCTGATTACTGCCTAATCTTTACTAATCTCCATTTTGGTTGCCACCTCTACCATTCTCTGTTTCGGTTGCTACCTCTACATTCTTTGTTCTATTTACTGCATCTGCCTGTGCTTTAATTTAAAGGGGTTTAAAATGTTCTGGCTACTGCCTCTGCTTGTGCTTTAATTTGAAAAGGTTCAAGAAGAATAGGAAAATGATGACTACGAATAGGAACAATTGGACAAGATTTTACCATTTGTAGATAGTTTCCTCTTAGCTTGAAATCTGGCTAAATATCCCTGTTGCCTCTGCTATTCTTCATTCCAGTTTTTGCTTCACCTCTGCTATTATCTGTTCTGGTTGTTGCCTTTGTCATTCTCCATTTTAGTTTCTTCCTCTACCATTCTTCGTTTTGTTTTTACTGCCTCTACCTGTGCTTTAATTTGAAAGGGTTCAAGAAGAATAGAAAACTGATGGTTGTGAATAGGAACAATCAGACAAGATTTTGCCATTTGTGGATAATCTTCTCTTACCTTGAAAATTGACCAAATATCTCCATTGCCTCTTCTATTCTCTATTTAGAATGTTGCCTTGCCTCTACTATTCTCTATTTTGGTTGCTCCCTCTGCCATTTTCTATTCTGGTTGATACCTATATCATTCTCAGTTTCATTTGCTACATCTGCTTGTGCTTTAATTTAAAGGGGTTCAAATGTTTTGGCTGCTGCCTCTACCTGTGCTTTAATTTGAAAGGGTTCAAGAAAAATAAGAAATTGATGGCTATGAACAGGAAAAATTAGACAAGATTTTGCCATTTACGGATAGTTTTCTCTTACCTTGAAAACCAATCAAATATCCTCATTGCCTCTACTATTCTCCATTTCAGTTGCTACCTCACCTCTGCTGTTGTCCGTTTTGGTTATTACCTCTACCATTCTCCGTTCTGGTTGCTACCTCTACCATTCTCCATTTTATTTGCTACCTTTACCTGTGCTTTAATTTAAAGGGGTTCAAAAGGTTCTAGTTGCTATCTCTACTTGTGATTTAATTTGAAAGGGTTCAAGAAGAATAGAAAATTGATGGTTGTGAACAGGAATAATAAGATGAGATTTTGCCATTTGTAGAAAGTTTTCTCTTACCTTGAAAATCGGCCAAATATTTTTGTCGTCTATGTTATTTTTCATTCTGATTATTGCCTCATCTATGCTATTCTCTATTTTGGATGTTGCCTCTACCATTCTCCATTCCGGTTGTTACCTCTACCATTCTCTATTTCATTTGCTACCTATGCTTATGCTTTAATTTAAAGAGGTTCAAAATTTTTTGGCTGTTGCCTCTGCCTGTGCTCTAATTTGAAAGTGTTTAAGAAGAATAGGAAACTGACAACTACGAATAAGAACAATCAAAAAATATTTTACCATTTGCGGATAGTTTTCTCTTAACTTGAAAACTGACCAAATATCCCCATTGCCTTTGCTATTCTCCATTTTGGTTATTGCCTCACCTTTGTTATTCTCTATTTTGATTGTTGCCTCTGTCATTATCTATTTCAGTTGCTACCTCTACCATTATCTGTTCCATTCGTTGCTTCTACCTGTGCTTAAATTTAAAGGGGTTCAGAAGGTTCTGGTTGCTGTCTCTGCTTGTGCTTTAATTTGAAAGGGTTCAAGAATAATAGGAAACTAACAACTGCGAACATAAATAATTGGAAGAGATTTTTCCATTTGTAGAATTTTTTCTCTTACCTTGAAAACTGACCAAATATCCTCGTCACATTTGTTATTATTCATTCCAATTGCTATCTCACCTTTGCTATTCTCTATTTCAGATGCTACCTCAGCCATTCTCCATTCTTGTTACTGCCTCTACAATTCTCCATTTTGTTTGCTGTCTCTTCCTGTGCTTGAATTTAAAGGGGTTCAGAAGTTTCTGACTGCTTCCTCTGCTTGTGCTCTAATTTGAAAGGGTTCAAGAAGAACAAGAAATTGATGGCTACGAACAAGAAACATTAGGCGAGATTTTGCCATTTGCAGATAGTTTTCTCTTAACTTGAAACTTGACCAAATATCCTTGTTGCCTCTGCTATTCTCTATTCTAGTTGCTTCCTCACCTCTTCTATTCTCTATTCTAGTTGCTACCTTTGCCATATCTATTTTGGTTGTTGCCTCTACCTATGCTTTAATTTAAAGGGGTTTAGAAGGTTTTGGTTGCTACCTTTTCCTATTCTTTAATTTGAAAGGGTTCAATAAGAATAAGAAACTTATGGCTGATGAGGCATGGAAATGCCTTAATCATAACATGTTTTGAATAGTTAAAACTGCCTAAAACTCTTGTTATGTATCTTATATGATAGTTAAGTTGATGTAATATGCTATGTATTAACTGTTTGCATGATTGATGTGTTAGGAATATTATATTCTGATTTTTATAAATTTTTTGTACAGTTTTATACTACTTTGTCATGACTTGTTAATGAAGAATATGTTGGGGTTGATAGCAGCACTTTACTAGATTTTTTTTATGTTTTTCAAGTAATTATTTGTCTAAATTTAGTAAATAGTGCAAGAAGACTGATACTGTGCAGCAGAATCTAGTTTTGTTGTGTAAAATCCAACCAACTGCCAATGAATGACAAGGCATGAAATTCGCACATGGAGAAGGATATAATCTATTGCAATTAGTTCCTGAGAGATAACCCACATGAGAAAAGTAGTTGAGATAACCTGAAGACCACACAGTTACAATGACACTGAGAGGGGGGGGGTGAATCAGTGTAGCTATTTAAATTCAAATCTACAACTCTTAAAGCTGAAGCAAAGAGAACTTAAAAGCAGATAAAGCAATTATCACAAGAGAGCACACCACAACACACAATGTAACGAGGTTCACCAATTTGGCTACTCCTCAAGAATGACAGCTTGGACTACGGTCCAAATCCAGCCTTTGCAAAACACCAATTTTACAATCTGCTTACCAAAGACCCACCGGAAGGAGCACCAACCCCCGATTTATCCGCACCAATCAGAAAGGAGCACCAACCCCTATCCAAGCACCAACTTGGATCACAGTTTTGAAAGCTATATCAATGACATACAAATGCCTTCACTTTTACAAGACCCTGACTGGTCTACAATTTATCAAAACACAGTAAACACTTACTGCTCAGCTTGTTGCTCTCTTACAACACTCTTCTAACCCTCTTTCGATAGCACTTTCACACATTCAACGGCAACTTTATTCTCCATGCAACTGCCCTTTTATAATCAAATTGTCTAACTCAGTAACTCCAGCTTGTAACTCCTTTTATTTCTCATGCGCCACTTGCCGGTTGTAACGCCTTCTAACTCGTAACTATAGGGGCTTTTGTTAACATAAAAAGGGGGACGATGCATGTTACGAATTTACACATATACCCCTACCATGACTGTTCGTCTTCTCGGTCATGACTGTTCGTATTCTTTTTTGTGCATGCATGCATATTCGATTCTATTTATACGACTGTTAGATTTCTCCTTCTTCGACTGTTCTTAAATTAGCTGCATGATTTTCTTTTGTAACGTCCCCTGTAACTACTGTGTAACTTCAGTTAACGGTTACATATCTTAATACGGTTGGGTTCTATTTTTAGCTTGCGCCAAAATGACCTGTCGTGAAATCGTGACACTTCTGCCTCTTTGTCTTCTTCTTGGCTTGTACCCACAAAAATACATGTCACGAAATCATGACAGTTTTTGCCTCCTTGTCCTTTTCTCAGCTTGCACCTGCAAAAATAGAACATGTCACGAAATCGTGACACTTTCGCTGCCTTGAGCTCTTCTTTGTCTCTTTCCCGTGAAAATAGAACATGTCGCGAAATCGCGACACTTTCGCTTCCTTGCACTCTTCTCTGCTTGCACTAGCGAAAACATGACATGTCACGAAATCGTGACATCTTTCGCTTCCGTACACTCTTCTCTGCAAGCACTAGCGAAAACATGACATGTCACGAAATCGTGACATCTTTCGCATCCGTACACTCTTCTTGGCTTGCACCAGTGAAAACAAGACATGTCACGAAATCGTGACATCATTCGCATCCGTACACTCTTCTTTGTCTTGCACCATGAAAACACATGTCACAAAATCGTGACACATTCGCTGCCTTGTGCTCTTCTTTGTCTTTCGCCCGCGAAAACACATGTCACGAAATCGTGACACATTCGCTGCCTTGTGCCTTTCTCTATCTTTCGCCCATGAAAACACAACATGTCACGAAATCGTGACACATTCGCCTCCGTACACTCTCTCTCCTCTTCGGGTCACGAAAACCCGACATGTCATGAAATCGTGACACTTTTTCTCCTTAGCGCTTCCTCTTGCAAATTGTCGCGAAATCGTGACACTTTTCCTTGCCAGCTCTTTCTCTCAAACATGTCACGAAATCGTGACACATTTTCATCCGTACTGCCTCTCTTGCAGATTGTCGCGAAATCATGACAGTTTTCTTTGCCTGTGCCTTCTCTCCAAACATGTCACGAAATCATGACAGTTTTTCTTGCATGCGCTTCTTCTTCGAACATGTCACGAAATCATGACAGTTTTCCCTACATGTGCTTCTTCTTCGAACATGTCACGAAATCACGACAGTTTTTCCACTTGCTTTCTTCTCTGCCAACATGTCACGAAATCGTGACAGTTTTCTTTGCTTGCGCCTTCTTTTCGAACATGTCATGAAATCGTGACAGTTTTCCTTGCGCTTTCTCTTTCATCCAACATGTCACGAAATCATGACAGTTTTACCAGCATTTTCTCTCTCCTTCGATATGTCACGAAATCATGACAACTTTTCTAGCTTTTTCTCTCTCCTCCGATATGTCGCGAAATCGCGACAAAAAACATGTCGCGATATCGCGACATTTTTCTTACTTGTCTTTTTCTTTGATCCTTTGAATCTGGGCCACTTCTGTCTTCTTGGAAATTTATTGTACATGCTCTGACTGACCTCTGAACTCCCGTCCACCGCATCAACCGATTTATCTGTCTGTGTTGACAACAATGACAATATTGTTTCTGCACCTTGCTCAACAATCTCCCCCTTTGGAATTGTTGGCAACACATGGGCAATTTCTTGTAATTCTTCTCCCCCTTTGACAATAATACCAAAGGGCTGCTGCAGACTCCCCCTGAGTCTATGCACAATATTCTCAGGCAAAAATTGTTATAGTTAGTAAAAATCAAGAATATGAGCAAAGATATAAACACATATATGAATGCTCCCCCGAGAATGTGGTCCCGATATCTAGTCAATTTTTGGGAAACGTGACCACTCCCAACTTACTTCGAAGGTACTCAAAAACTTCCTTGGGCAATGGTTTTGTGAATATATCCGCTACTTGCTCAGTAGTTGGAACAAAATCCAATTTAACCTCACCTTCCGCAACTTTATCCTTCAAAAAGTGATACCGGATTGCAATATGTTTTGTTCGAGAATGCATAACCAGATTCTTCAAGATTTTAATAGCACTGGTGTTATCACATTTAACTGAAATTGGATCTTTGAAGTGAATACCAAGATCTTTCAGGGTTTGTCTCATCCATAATATCTGTGTACAACACGTTGTTGCCGCAATGTATTCTCGCCTCCGCTGTGGATAGAGAGACCGATTCTTGTTTCTTGTTGTGCCATGCTACCAACCTGTCTCCAAGATAAAATGCTCCTCCACCGGTACTCTTTCTGTCATCTATACATCCTGCCCAATCTGCATCAGAATATGCAATAAGAGTGAAGTCCTTACCTTTTGGGTACCATAACCCATACTCCATAGTACCCTTGAGGTACCTAAAAATCCTCTTCACAACTGTCACATGAGTCTCTTTGGGACTAGCCTGAAATCTTGCTACCATGCATACTACCTGTAAGATATCTGGTCTGGTAGCTGTCAAATACAACAGACTTCCAATCATAGATCTATACATGGTTTGATCTACATCTAGAGATTTGTCATCCTTGCTCAACTTGCAACCCGTTGTCATGGGAGTGCTAACAGGTTTACTATCCTCCATTGTGAACTTTTTCAACATTTCTTTCACATATTTAACTTGAGAGATAAAAATGCCCTTTTCATTTTGATTGACTTGCAGTCCGAGGAAATAAGAAAGTTCACCAATCATAGACATCTCAAATTCTTTCTTCATTTTATTTGCTATGTCTCTACAGGACTTATCATTGTTGCTGCCAAAAATGATATCATCTACATAAACAACAAGGACAATAAGATGGCCATTCTCTATTTTGACATACAGATTGCTGTCCACCAAACCTTTCTTGAACCCCTGTTGAATCAGATAGTTATCCAGCCTTGCATACCATGCTCTGGGTGCCTGTTTCAAGCCATACAAAGCTTTCTTCAACTTGCAAACAAAGTTGGGATTATCACCGAGTTGGAACCCATCTCGGTTGCTCAATGTAAACCTCTTCTTTCAGTTTTCCATTCAGAAATGATGATTTCATGTCCATTTGATATACTTTGAAATTTTTATGAACTCGCTAAAGCCGTAAACATTCTCGATTGCCTCTAGTCTAGCTACCGGTGCAAAGGTTTCCTCAAAATCAATACCTTCAACCCCGTGCATAGCCTTTACTGCACTCAGCCTTGCTTTATTCCTTACAACCTCGTCCATCTTCGTTCAATTTATTTCGAAAAATCCATTTAGTACCGATTATATTTTTATTTGCCGGCCTTGGTACTAACTCCCAGTGTTTTGTTTTTCTCAATCTGATCTAGTTCTTCATTAATTGCCTTCATCCAACTTTCATCTCGTGCTTGCTTCAACAACATTTTTGGGCTCAATGCCGGATAATAGAGAGTAGTTCCGTACTACTGCTTCTTCTTGTCCGAATACCAACCGTGGGGTCCCCAATAATTTGCTCTCTCGGGATGATTTTTCTGCCAGCTACCTATTTTGAACTTCTTGTTTTCTTCTACTTCTGAGTCAATACTTAAATCATCTGGATCAATTTTTTGATTCTCTTCCGTTTCCTTTTCTTCATCTCCTTCAATAACTTCTTCATAAATAGGGTAGTTTTCTTGATGAGTAATTTCTCGTTCTCTACCTTCATCAACTTTAACATCGACACTCTCCACAATTTTCTTTAGCCTCTTGTTGTAGCATGTGTAGGCTTTGCTTTTTGTCGAGTAACCAAGAAAAATACCTTCGTCAGCTCTATCTTCAAACTTACCAAGATTATCTTTAGTTTGTTTGATATAACACTTGCTGCCGAACACTTTGAAGTATCTTGTTGTTGCCTTCCTGCCGAACCACAACTCATAAGGTGTTTTGCTTTCATGTGTCCTTAACATGCACCTGTTTTGGATGTAAACTGCAGTATGGACTACCTCTTTCCAAAATCTGTCAACTATTTTGTTCTCAGCCAACATTGTCCATGCCATTTCTTGCACAGTCCTGTTCTTCCTTTCTACAATACCATTCTGCTGAGGTGTCCTTGCTGCTGAAAACTGTCTTTTGATCCCATATTTTTGACAGTACTTTGCAAATTCCTCTGAGATAAACTCTCCTCCTCTATCTGATCTTAAGCATTTAATTATTTTTCCTGTTTGATTCTCAACCTGGTGTTTGAAAGTCTTGAACATTTCAAAGGCATCTCATTTAAGCTTTAAAAATAGTACCCATGTCATCCTGGAATAGTCATCTATACACAACATAAAGTATTTGTCACCATTTATGCTTTGTGTTCTCATGGGTCCACATAAGTCAAGCATGAATTAGCTCTAAAGGTTTCTTGGTGAAGTATTCCTTTGATTTAAATGTGGATCTAGTTTGCTTCCCCTTTTGGCATGAAGCACATATGCTATTTAATGGTTTGCCAATGGTGGGTATATCTCTTATTGCCCTTTTTGAACTTATTTTTACCAGATTGTCAAAGCTAATATGACCAAGCCTCTTGTGCCACAGCCAATTTTCATCTTCCTGTCCAATCAAACATGCTCCTTCTGAAGTCTCTGAGAGAGTATACAGGTTTCCATAAGTCCTCGATCCAATAGCTATCATCTTCCCACTGTGTGCTTTTCTGACTTCACAGCCCTGCTTCTTAAAGATGACTTCATGACCTCTGTCACAGATTTGACTTACGCTCGGTAAGTTGTGCTTCAAACCAATCACAAACAGAACTTCTTTGGAATTGATCTTTCCATCACTTATCTTGACCGATCCTTTGCCAACTATCTTGGCTCCATCATTATTTCCAAACTTTACAGAGCCCCCTTCATATTTCTGTAATTTTTCAAATTTTTGTTTATCTCCCATCATGTGACTGGAGCATCCACTATCCAATATCCATGGTGCAGATTTGTTCTCGTGCTTTGAATGTTGTCTTGTACAATCAAGGATTCCTTTTCTTCCTTGGGTCGCTCCTTTTCTTTCCACTCTGGTTTGACTACAGTTTTGGTCACTTGTTTAGACTTTTCTTTGTCAGTAGCCTGTGCATGTTTTTCTGGGAATTTTTTGTTTTGCCTTAAACTGTTTGGTTGAGATCTTCTTCCCTGATTTTTATTTGCTGCATATGTGCTTCTACATTTTCTTGCAATGTGTCCAAAGTTATGACAGTTATAGCATTCTACTGCATAATCCATCAAGGGTGAAAAGACATTTCTACTCGTGAAATTTCTTTGTCCTATATTATAAATGCAACCTGAAATCTTATGACCGTAAGCATTGCATTTAAAACAATAACCAAAAAAGGAATGATTGAACCCAGGAGTTGGTCTTTGCCATTTTGTAGTAGGAGCCACAAATTTTCTTCTCCTTTGATGTGTGACTTTTATGAATCCCTCATTGTCAGCACTCTTCTCGTGCCTCGGCACTCGTTGCTTTCTTTTGCCTCGATTCATTTTTCCTTGATCAACCTTGATCTTATCTTCTTTCTTTACTTGTTCTATAGTTATGGCCTTTGATCCACTTGACGATTCTCCTTCGACAAAGCCCAAGCCAAATTTGATGCCCGTAGTCCTCTCGACTATTTATAATCATTTTCAAGCTTCGTAGAACTTCCTTCAAGTTTGTGATAGCAACTCAATTTTTTATTCTTTTCTTCTACCCGCATTCTTAAGACAACAATCTCTTCTTCCAGCTTTGTTGCACTCATCTATTTTCATGGTTAATTGTACTTCGAGTTCTTCAGACATTTTCTTAAATTCTTCTGTCTCGAACTTTCAAACTGTTTATTATGTCATTCGCATCCTCAAGCTTTCTTGAGACCTTTTTATTCTTTTTCCTTTCTGTACTCAACTCTTTAAGTGCAACAACCAACTCTCCTTCCATATATACTTCAGCCTCATCCTTAATGTTTGTGTCACCTTCCTATTTTTCTTCTATTTTTTCTTCTTCAAATGCCATGAACAGAGCTTCACCTGTTTCTTCTTCAGAATCTTCACCCGAGCTATCTTCAAAAGAGCTGACATTCTTGGATATGAAACTTTTCTTTTTGAAGTTGCTTTTTCTAAAATTTGGTTTCTTCTTCCAGTCACTTCTTTCTTTGTGTGACCCTTCATCACTTTTGGTTTTCTCATTCATTGGACACTTAGCCGCAAAGTGACCGACCCCTCCACAATTGAAGCACTTAAACGGTAACTTTCCTCTATATTTTCCTTTTCCCTTTATAAGTTTTCGAACAAAGTTAGCTTCCGTTTCATCCGATGTCTCTTCATCCTCATATTCTTGTTCAACTTTTATATTTTTGTGTGCTTTAAAAGCAACTTCTTTGTCTATGGGCTTAGTTTGTCCTATTCTCATTTCGTATGCAATCAAAGAACCATGCATCTCGTCCATGCTAAAATTGTTTAGATCTTTAGCTTCTTCTATTGCAGAAACTTTAGAATTAAATCTTTTGTGAAGAGTTCTAAGTACCTTTTTCACGACGACCGCATCTTCGATTTCTTCGTCGAGTCCTCTCGATTGCATTAATGATTCCATTGACTCTCAAAGATATAGGCCTCTATGTTCTCATCATCATTCATTTTTAATGCTTCGAACCAAGCTCGATGCGTTTGTAGCTTGGCTTCCTTGATCTTGTTGTCTCCTTCATGGATGCTCTTCAGCTTTGTCCCACATGTCTTTTGTCATTTTACAGCCTCATGATCCTTATCGCTTCACCGTCTACTAGCCCACACATTATGGCATTCTTTGCTTTGGAGTTATTCTCAAACTTTTTCTTCTCGACAGTATCTCGTTGGAGGAGTAGCCGGTATTGTGTATCCACTTTCTACCGACTCCCAAATGTCGTATCCCAACGCACACAGATATGTCTCGCATCCCGAGTCTCCGTAATGAGTAATTAGTTCTGTCAAACAAAGGAGCTTTGTTTGATGAGAATCCTTCACCACCTGCCATTGTGTTTCTTCCAAGATCACCTTAGCTGATTAAGCTTGTTCAAGAACCTTGCTTTGATACCAATTGATATTCTCACAATGACACCGAGAGGGGGGGTGAATCAGTGTAGCTATTTAAATTCAAATCTACAACTCTTAAAGCTGAAGCAAAGAGAACTTAAAAGTAGATAAAGCAATTATCACAAGAGAGCACACCACAACACACAATGTAACGAGGTTCACCAATTTGGCTACTCCTCAAGAATGACTGCTTGGACTACGGTCCAAATCCAACCTTTGCAAAACACCAATTTTACAATCTGTTTACCAAAGACCCACCGGAAGGAGCACCAACCCCTGATTTATCTGCACCAACAGAAAGGAGCACCAACCCCTATCCAAGCACCAACTTGGATCATAGTTTTGAAAGCTATATCAATGACATACAAATGCCTTCACTTTTACAAGACCCCGACCGGTCTACAATTTATCAAAACACAGTAAACACTTACTGCTCAGCTTGTTGCTCTCTTACAACACTCTTCTAACCCTCTTTCGGCAGCACTTTCACACATTCAATGGCAACTTTATTCTCCACGCAACTTCCCTTTTATAATCAAATTGTCTAACTATAACTCCAGTTGTAACTCCTTTTATTTCTCATGCGCCACTTGCCGCTTGTAACGCCTTCTAACTGTAATTGCTTTTGTATAAATATAGGGTAGGCTTTTCATCAACCACGATGCATGTTACGAATTTACACATATACCCCTACCATGACTGTTCGTCTTCTCGATCATGACTGTTCATATTCTTTTCTGTGCATGCATGCATATTCGATTCTATTTATACGACTGTTAGATTTCTCCTTCTTCGACCTGTTCTTAAATTAGCTGCATGATTTTCTTTTGTAACGTCCCCTGTAATCGCTGTGTAACTTTAGTTAACGGTTACATATCTTAATACGACTGGGTTCTATTTTTAGCTTGCGCCAAAATGACCTATCGCAAAATCGTGACACTTCTGCCTCTTTGTCTTCTTCTTGGCTTGTACCCACAAAAATACATGTCACGAAATCGTGATAGTTTTCGCCTCCTTGTCCTTTTCTTAGCTTGCACCTACGAAAATAGAACATGTCACAAAATCGTGACACTTTCGGCCTTGAGCTCTTCTCTGTCTCTTTCACGAAAATAGAACATGTCACGAAATCGTGACACTTTCGCTTCCTTGCACTCTTCTCTGCTTGCACTAGCGAAAACATGACATGTCACGAAATCGTGACATCTTTCGCTTCCGTACACTCTTCTCTACAAGCACTAGCGAAAACATGACATGTCACAAAATCGTGACATCTTTCAATTCATACACTCTTCTTGGCTTGCAACATTCATTTCGCATCCATACACTCTTCTTGGCTTGCACCAGCAAAAACAAGACATGTCACGAAATCGTGACACATTCGCTGCCTTGTGCTCTTCTCTGTCTTTCGCCCATGAAAACACAACATGTCGCGAAATCGTGACACATTCGCTGCCTTGTGCCTTTCTCTGTCTTTCACCCACGAAAACACATGTCATGAAATCGTGACACATTCACCTCCGTACACTCTCTCTCCTCTTCGGGTCGTGAAAACCCGACATGTCATGAAATCGTGACACTTTTTCTCCTTAGCGCTTCCTCTTGCAAATTGTCACGAAATCGTGACACTTTTCCTTGCCAGCTCTTTCTCTCAAACATGTCACGAAATCGTGACACATTTTCATCCGTACTACCTCTCTTGCAGATTGTCACGAAATCATGACAGTTTTCTTTGCCTGCGCCTTCTCTCCAAACATGTCACAAAATCGTGATAGTTTTTCTTGCATGTGCTTCTTCTTCGAACATGTCACGAAATCATGACAGTTTTCCCTGCATGTGCTTCTTCTTCGAACATGTCACGAAATCATGATAGTTTTTCCACTTGCTTTCTTCTCTGCCAACATGTCACGAAATCGCGATAGTTTTCTTTGCTTGCGCCTTCTTTTCGAACATGTCGCGAAATCGTGACAGTTTTCCTTGCGCTTTCTCTTTCGTCCAACATGTCACGAAATCGTGACAGTTTTACCAGCATTTTCTCTCTCCTTCGATATGTCGCGAAATCGTGACAGCTTTTCCAGCTTTTTCTCTCTCCTTCGATATGTCGCGAAATCGCGACATAAAACATGTCGCGATATCGCGACAGTTTTCTTACTTGTCTTTTTCTTTGATCCTTTGAATCTGGGCCACTTCTGTCTTCTTGGAAATTTACTGTACATGCTCTGACTGACCTCTGAACTCCTGTCCATTGCATCAACTGATTTATCTATCCATGTTGACAACAATGACAATATTGTTTCTGCACCTTGCTCAACAAATCCAACCAACTGCCAATGAATGACAAGGCATGAAATTCACACATGGAGAAGGATATAATCTATTGCAATTAGTTCCTGAGAGATAACCCACCTGAGAAAAGTAATTGAGATCACCTGAAGACCACACAGTTAGTCAATCCGAAGAGCTTCGGATTGAGCAGACATCTTTGGATTGATAGAATGCAGTTTCTTCGAATTGAGTCAGTGATCTTCAGATTGACAACAGAAAGTGCTTTTTGAATTTTTGACTATGTTTTGATGGTGGAAAAAGAGAAAGAAGGTTGATAAGGTTAAGGTAAAATATCCCCCAACTGTATTTGCCATCCTTGCCATCCAAAAGTCACCATTCATGGGAAAATATCAATTGATCATCTTCTAGGATAAAACCAGGAAATGCTGCAGCATAATAGGAATTGATCTGTAGGATAGCAATAGTATATTTTTTGGATATAAATAGGTTTTAGGCATCTATAAAAGGTATCTCCCATGTTGGTAGAGCTACGTACGTACATCAGTTGTTTAATAAAAAAAATTAGATAGTAGTTTAATTTTAGATTTGTAATCTACAATAGCAGATTTGTAAATGTTGATTTTGGAATAAAAGTGCAGTTTTTTTATATTTTATGTGTCATATTGAGTGTGTGTGAAGTTTAGTAAGTAAAAGGAGTTTCACACCTTCTTCTGGAGAAATAATCTGGTGACTTCTAGGCCTAGGAGAAGGACTAACACAAACAAGTTTTATTTTGATTTCTACTGTAGCAGAATTAGTTGTAAAAGTTGTCAGTTTCTATTTTCTGTATCAATTAACATTTATTGTTGTTTAATCCTTGTTTAGAGTAAAATTGCAATGTTATTTAGAATATAATTAATGGTAGATCTGATTATTGCCTTCATTCTTGCAAGATTTCAATTTCAACATGCTTTCATTTCTTGTAATTTACAGTTTTCCTGTACTTTCATTTGTTGTTGTCAGCCACTGTACAGAAGATTGACAACCTTTTGCAATAGAGAACTGACAGGATTCAATTTATGTTTTATGCAACCATTTCATTTTGCAAATGTAATTAGATTTCCATTTCTGCAAAAGCAATTAGGTTTCCAATTATGCAACTGTAATTAGAATTTCATTCCTGCAAATAGGTTAAGTTTATTTCATGCAATTTAGAGTTAAGGTGACTACAAAAACCCCCCAATACCATCTGTTACCAATAAGACCTGCTGCTCCAAAATAAGTAAAGTTGCAGTCCTGTTCAAAGCTTCTATCGTAAATTACCTTAGGACACCACCCCAGATTGATAGATCATGAAGATCAAATGAAGTGAATAATGACAACACATCAGTGGCTACAAATAGGAACAATTAGAAGATATTTTACCATTTATGGATAGTTTTCTTTTACCTTGAAAACTAGCCAAATATCCCCATCATGTCTGCTATTCTCCATTTTTGTTACTAACTTGCCTCTGCTATTCTCCATTCTGGTTGTTGCCTTTACGATTCTCCATTTCTATTGCTGCCTCTACCATTCTCTGTTTCGTTTGTTGCCTCTTCCTGTGCTTTAATTTAAAGGGGTTCAAAATATTCTGGTTGTTGCCTCTACCTATGCTTTAATTTGAAAGGGTTAAAAAAGAATAGAAAATCGACGATTGCGAACAAGAACAATTGGACAAGATTTTTCTATTTGCTGATAGTTTTCTCTTACCTTGAAAATCAGTTAAATATCCTCGTCGCCTTTGCTATTATTCGTTCTGATTACAATTTTGCCTCTACTATTCTCTGTTTTAGTTGCTGCTTCTGCCATTCTCCATTTCGGTTGCTACCTCTACCATTCTCTGTTTCATTTTCTACCTCTACCTATGCTTTAATTTAAAAGGGTTAGATTTTGCTATTTGTGGATAGTTTTCTCTTACCTTGAAAACTGGCCAAATATCCCCATCACCTCTGCTATTCTTTGTTCTGGTTTCTACCTTACCTCTACTATTCTCTATTTTGGTTGCTACCTCTACCATTATCTGTTTTGGTTGCTGCCTAAACCATTCTCCATTTCATTTGTTGCCTCTACCCGTGCCTTAATTTAAAGGGGTTTAGAAGATTTTGGATGCTGCCTCTACTGTGCTTTAATTTGAAAGGGTTCAAGAAGAATAGGAAACTGATAGCTACGAATAGGAAAAATTTGACGAGATTTTACCATTTGCAAAATTTTTTCTCTTACCTTAAAAACTAGTCAAATATCTCCATCGTCTCTGCTATTCTCCATTCCAGTTGCTGCCTCGCCTTTGTTATTATCCATTTTGGTTGCTGCCTTTACCATTCTCCATTCTGGTTGCTATCTCTACCATTCTCTATTTTGTTTGCTTCCTTTACCTGTTATTTAATTTAAAGTGGTTCAAAAGGTTCTGGATGTTGCCTCTACCTGTGCTTTAATTTGAAAGGGTTCAAGAAGAATAGGAAACTAACAATTGAAAAAAGGAACAATCAGACGATATTTTGCCATTTGTGAATAGTTTTCTCTTACCTTGAAAACCAACCAAATATCCCTATCGCCTCTACTATTTTCCATTTAGATTGCTGCTTCGCCTATGCTATTCTCCATTTTGATTATTGTATCGCATTTGCTATTCTTCATTCTGATTGTTGCCTTTGCTATTCTTAATTTTGGTTGCTACCTCTACCATTCTCTGTTTCATTTGCTGTCTCTACTTATGCTTTAATTTAAAGGGGTTCAGAAGGTTCTGGCTACTACCTCTATCTGTGCTTTAATTTGAAAGGGTTCAAGAAGAATATGAAACTGACGACTACGAATAGGAATAATCAGACGAGATTTTTCTATTTACGGATAGTTTTATCTTACATTGAAAACCAGACAAATATCCATGTTACCTCTACTATTATCTGTTTTGATTGTTGCCTCGCCTGTGTTATTCTCCATTTTGATTATTACTTCTACCATTCTCCGTTCCAGTTGCTGCCTCTACCATTCTCCATTCTGTTTGCTGCCTTTGCCTATGCTTTAATTTAAAGGGGTTTAGAAGGTTCTCGATGTTGCCTCTACCTATGATTTAATTTGAAAGGGTTCAAGAAGAATAGGAAACTGACAACTGTGAATAGGAACAATCGGATGACATTTTGCCATTTACAGACAATTTTCTCTTACCTTAAAAATCAACCAAATATCTCCATCACCTATGCTATTCTCCATTTCGATTGCTATCTAACCTTTGCTATTCTCTATTCTGATTGTTGCCTCTGTCATTCTTCATTTTGGTTTCTTTCTTTACCATTCTCTATTTCATTTATTGCCTTTGCTTGTGCTTTAACATAAAGGGGTTCAAAAGGTTCTGGCTATTGCCTCTGCCTGTGATTTAATTTGAAAGGGTTCAACAAAAAAAAAAAATTGACGACTATGAATAGGAATAATCAGATAATATTTTGCAATTTACGAATAATTTTCTCTTATCTTGAAAATCGGCCAAATATCCCTGTCACCTCTATTATTCTGTGTTTCGATTGTTGCCTCACCTTTGCTATTCTCCATTTCAATTGCTACCTCTACCATTATCCATTTTGGTTACTGCCTATACCATTCTCTATTTTGTTTGTTGCCTCTACCTGTGCTTTAATTTAAAGGGGTTCAAAAGGTTCTAGCTACTGCCTCTACGTGTGCTTTAATTTGAAAGGGTTCAATAAGAATAGGAAACTGATGGCTGTGAACAAGAACAATTAGACGATATTTTGCCATTTACGGATAGTTTTCTCTTAGCTAGAAAACTGACCAAATATCCTCGTCGTCTATGATATTCTCCATTCCGATTGCTGCCTCGCCTCTACTATTCTTCATTCCAATTGCGACCTCTACATTCTCCATTTTGGTTGCTGCCTTTATTATTCTTCGTTTCATTTGCTACCTCTGCATGTGCTTTAAGTTAAAGGGGTTCAAAAGTTTCTGACTGCTACCTCTGCTTGTGCTCTAATTTGAAAGGGTTTAAGAAGAATAGGAAACTAACGGTTGTGAATAGGAAAAATTAGACAAGATTTTTCCATTTATGAATATTTTTATCTTAACTTGAAAACTGATCAAATATCCATGTTGCCTCTACTATTCTCTGTTCTGGTTGCTGCCTCACCTTTGCTACTCTCCGTTTCGGTTTTTGCCATTGTCATTATCTATTTTAGTTGTTGCCTATGCCTGTGCTTTAATTTAAAGTGGTTTAGAAGGTTCTGGTTGCTACCTTTGCCTATTCTTTAATTTGAAAGTGTTAAAAAAGAATAGGAAACTGATAGCTACGAACAAGAACAATAGAATGAGACTTTTCCATTTGTGTATAGTTTTCTATTACTTTGAAAACTGGCCAAATATCCTCGTCATGTCTGCTATTCTCCATTTTTATTGCTACCTCACCTCTACTATTATTCATTTTGGTTGTTGCCTCTACCATTCTCTGTTTCAGTTGCTGCCTCTATAATTATTCGTTTCGTTTACTGCCTCTTCCTATGCTTTACTTTAAAGGGGTTCAAAAGGTTCTGGCTTCTACTTGTCCTTTAATTTGAAAGGGTTCAAAAAGAATAAAAAATTCATGGCTGTGAACAAGAACAATAGGACAATATTTTTCTATTTGTAGATAGTTTTCTCTTACCTTGAAAACCAACAAAATATCCTCATTGTCTATGTTATTCTCTGTTCTGATTATAATTTTGCCTCTGCTATTCTTCATTTTTGTTGTTGCTTCTGCCATTCTCCATTTTAGTTGTTACCTCTACCATTCTCCGTTTTGTTTTCTACCTCTGTCTATGCTTTAATTTAAAAGGGTTAAGAAGGTTTTGGATGCTACCTCTCTTGTGCTTTATTGAAAGGGTTCAAGTGGAATAGGAAACTGACAACTACGAATAGGAACAATCGGACGAGATTTTGCCATTTGTAGATAGTTTTATCTTACCTTGAAAACTGGCTAAATATCCCCATCACCTTTGCTGTTATTTGTTTCAGTTGCTACCTCGCCTTTGCTATTCTCTATTTTGGTTGCTGCCTCTACCATTCTCTATTCTGATTGCTGCCTCTACCATTCTCTATTTCATTTGCTGCCTCTACCTGTGCTTTAATTTAAAGGGGTTCAAAAGGTTCTGGTTGCTGCATCTACCTGTGCTTTAATTTAAAAGGGTTCAAGAAGAATAGGAAACTAATGGCTATGAACAGGAACAATCAGACAAGATTTTGCTATTTACAAAAAGTTTTCTTTTACCTTGAAAACTAGCCAAATATCCCCATCGCCTCTGCTATTCTCCATTCTGGTTTTTATCTCACCTCTATTATTCTATGTTTTGATTACTACCTCTGCCATTCTCCATTTCGATTGCTATCTTTACCATTCTCTATTTCGTTTGCTGCCTTTTCTTGTTATTTAATTTAAAGCAGTTCAAAAGGTTCTGGTTGTTGCCTCTATTTGTGCTTTAATTTGAAAGGGTTCAATAAGAATAGGAAACTAACAACTGCAAACTAGAACAATCAGATGAGATTTTTCCATTTACAAATAGTTTTCTCTTACCTTGAAAACCATCCAAAAATCCCCGTTGCCTCTGCTATAATCCATTTCGGTTGCTACTTTGCCTCTGCTATTCTTCGTTCTGGTTGCTACCTTGCCTCTGCTATTCTTCGTTCTAGTTGCTATCTTTGTTATTCTTCGTTTTGGTTGCTACCTTTACCATTCTTTGTTTTGTTTCCTGCCTCTACTTGTGCTTTAATTTAAAGGGGTTCAGAAGGCTCTAGCTGCTACCTCTGCCTGTGCTTTAATTTGAAAGGGTTCAAGAAGAATAGGAAATTGATGGTTATGAATAGGAAAAATCGGATGAGATTTTGCCATTTATAGATAGTTTTCTCTTACCTTGAAAACCGGCCAAATATCCCCGTTGCCTCTACTATTCTCTATTTTGGTTGTTGCCTCGCCTGTGCTATTCTCCATTTCATTTGTTGCCTCTACCATTCTCCGTTCTAATTGCTGCCTCTACCATTCTCTATTATGTTTGATACCTTTGCCTATGCTTTAATTTAAAGGGGTTCAGAAGGTTCTAGTTGCTTCCTCTACATGTGCTTTAATTTGAAAGAGTTCAAGAAGAATAGGAAACTAATGGCTGGGAAGAATTTTAAGTCACATCAAGAGGAATGAGTGAGCTGAGGTTTAGCGGGTGCGGCGGGAGTGAGGGTTTGAATTTTTTGGGCAGGAATCTCAGCCAAGGCGGTAGAGGTAGAGCAGGTATGGAAGGGGTGGGTGGGAACCTCGAGCATGGATCAAGCGAGGATCCAGAGGAAGGCGGTCAGGCTATGGCAGATTTGGAGGCGGGCATCACACGGGGGCCCGACCCTCCTCAGAAAGACCCCGACAAAAAAGATACGAAGGACAATATGGGGCCCAAGAAGTGGCTGTCTTTTGCTGAGACTCTTAGAGGAAAAAGAAAGGAGGTTCTCTCTCTTCCACCCCTAGTTCCAGTAAATAATAAAATTTCAGCCCCGACAAGTTCCATGAGCCCTTTTCTTTTAATGGAAGAATTCTCCCTGGTAGGCAAGTTTTTGGGAGGTAGGCCGGACATGGAGACTATCAGGGCTTGGGCGACGGGTAAATGGCGACCGGTAGGCAGCTTGGAGTTGGTAGCTCTAACTCGAGGGTTCTTCATTATCCATTTTAACAATATGGAGGATGCTAACCGCATTTTAACAGGAGGTCCTTGGTTTCTAGGCAAAAGGAGCCTTTTTCTCAGATGATGGGGTGAATATTTTGACCCTGAAAAGCAAAATATTAACATTGCCCCTATTTGGGTTCATCTCCCGAGTCTACCTGCCTAGTTCTTCAATGAATATTGGCTACAGGGCATAGCCATAACTATAGGGGACCTGATCTCCATTGACCATGCGACCTTGGCCAGGACAAGGATGACTCATGCATGAATCTGCGTAAATGCTAATTTGAATAATGAATTGCCAAGGTTTGTGGAGCTAGAGTATGGAGAATACTATAGAAAATAGCTGGTAGAATACGAGAACAGACCGAAATTCTATGTAGAATGTAAAAATCAAGGACATCTATGCAATCAGTGCCCTAACCTGGCAATGAATAGAGAAAAGTAGAAGTAGGGAATGCTAGATAGAGGAAATTTGAGGAGTTTCCCTGGCAGAGGTGATTTCAATCAGGCAAACTATGTCTACCAAAAAAATAAAAGAGAGGGTGTAGGGTCCCAACAAGACAAAGGAAAACAACAGGTTGTTGGCAACCAAAATACTCAGGTAAGTTCCAATCCTCTAGTTTCAAATAAATTTTCAATTCTATCCAATATGGGAGTAGGAGGATTATCAGAAGACATGGAAGCCCAACACCTTCAGGCTAACCTTTCTGACTCTCTCGAATCCCCATCCAAGTCAGGATCCTCAAACCCTAATGCTAAAATTACTGTAAGCCCCGTGGGCATCACAAATCCAAACCCTAATGCACGATCTCTAGAATCCACATCCAAGTCAAGATCCTTAAACCCCAATGCTGGAAATACTTCAAGCCCAGTGGGCATCCCAAAGCCAAACCCTAATGTTGAAGAACTTAGGAAGAAAGTTGAGGCATTGGAAAATAAAAATCTCATCTCCCTAACATCATCACTAGGAGCCAAGTGAATCCTACTGAGGGGTCGTCCCGCAGACTAGGGGAATACAAGAAAAAAGGAGAAGATTTGGATGTAGGGGTGGAGATATGTGAAACTCTTTAGACTGAGGAATATGGCAGTCCGGTTCTGCAACAAATTACCTCCCTCAGCCTTAGTCCTAAACAAACCAGGAGCACTGTGAAGTCTCCTATAGATTTTGGCAATGAAAAAGAAGAGGGAGAATATCAAATGTTGAGCATCAAAAAATTAAAACTGATAATGACATTGCCAATGGAAAATAGAGAACCTTGTTTCAACAAGTTATTCCAGGTTCTGAAGACAACAAATTAGGAAAACCCCCTCAAGGGAGGGGGAGAGGAAGAAATCCCAAACAATCTAAATGAAGTTCCTCTCATGGAACGTGAGAGGCCTCAATGGCCTGCCCAAACACAGGGAAGTCAGTGCAATAAGAAATCAAGTGAATCCAACTATTATCATGTTGCAAGAAACAAAAAATGATGAGATTCAATAAAAAAATAGCAAAAAAAATCTGGAATCAAGGGGAGATGGTTTGCAAATCATCCAGAGGAGCATCTGGAGGCCTTATGACTTTGTGGGATCCCCGGATAGTAGAAGGCACCATTATTCAGAAATATGACAGGGTTCTTAGTGTTTTATTTAAGGAAATAAACAACAATAGGTCATGGATCCTTTCAAATATTTATGCCCCGACTTCAATTCAAGGGAGAGCTCTACTATGGGAGTACTTAGGCAATCTGAGTGAAATCTTCCATAATGTCCCCTAGATTCTGGTTGGGGATTTTAACACTCCTCTTTACCCTTCAGACAAAATGGGTGGAAATGGACCACCTATCAAGAGCATGGATGAGTTCAATGACTTTGTGAACTCCAACATGTTGATGGATGTAAAACTTAGAGGAGCGAATTATACCTGGAGCAATCGGTGGATAGGGTGTCATCTCATTCAAGAAAGGCTTGATAGGTTTTTTCTATCAAAGGAGGCTACAACTTTGTTCGGTGATTCTACCCTGCAAGCCCTTCCTAAAATTGCCTCTGATCATAATCCCATTTTTTTGGAGATCCCTAACTCTTTGTCCTTCAAGAAACCTTTCAGATTTCAATCTATGTGGATCAAACATTCCAGTTTTAGAGATAACTTAAGTCAATGGTGGCAGCAGCCTATCAAGGGTAGTGCAACTTTTAAACTTGCTGGCAAATTAAAGTTTGTTAAGGAAAAGCTTCAAACTTGGAACAAAGAGGTCTTTGGGAACCTCTTTGAAAATAAAAAATAGGTTGTTGAAAGTTTGAAGATAATTGATTAGAGGATCCAACATGGTGATGCTGATGAAACTACTAGGCAGGAGGAACGAACAAAACTAGCAGAGTTTCATAACATTTTGGCCTGTGAGGAAATCTATTGGAGGCAAAAATCAAGGGCTCTTTGGTTGAAATATGGAGATTCAAATTCCAAGTTTTTTCATGTCACCACGCTTAGAAACAGAAGCAATAACAAGATAATTTTTTAAAAAAAGCAGATGGTTCTATTACTCAAGACTTAACAGAAATCAGAAAGGAGGCAGTAACTTATTTCAATTCTATCCTTGGTCAAGAATCGCAGTGCAATGAGGAGGCCAAAGATATTCTCTTGCAATCCATTCCTAGCATAATAAATGAGGATATAAACCTTAAGCTTCTAGCTCCCTTTTCTGATGAGGAAATTAAGGAAGCCTTGTTTAGCATGGAGCCAGACAAAGCCCCGGGACCCGACGACTTTCCCCTCATTTCTATCAAGATTTTTGGGACATCGTAAGTGAGGATGTAATTTTTGCTGTCAGAGAATTCCAAGCAAGCAATCATATCCCAAAAGGTATCAACTCTACTTTTATTTCTCTAATTCCTAAGAAGCAAACCCCTGAATCTATGGCTGACTTCAGGCCAATCAGTCTATGCAATGTTTCTTACAAGATCCTAACTAAAGCCATTGCAAATAGAATGAGAGATATTCTACCCCGCATCATAGATCCATGCCAGGGAAGCTCTGTCTAGGGCAGGTCAATCTTGGATGGAGTTATCACAGTTCATGAAGCTCTGCACTCTGCTCATAAGACTAACAAGTCTATTTTTGCCCTCAAGCTTGATATGAACAAAGCATTTGATAAGCTAAATTGGGACTTTCTGATTGTTGTCCTCCTTAAGTTTGGTTTTCACCACCAATGGGTTAATTTGATCAAAGAATGTATTTCTAAAGCATGGTTCTCGATTCTAGTTAATGGAACAACTGCTGGTTACTTTCAAAGTCGTAGAGGAATTCGGCAGGGGGACCCTATCAGCCCCATGTTATTCATCATTATGGCAGAAGCTTTAGGCAGAACCATAAAAAATGCTTGCAGTTCAAGGCTAATATCGGGAATCAAGGCAACATCTCTCACTAGGGCTGTTTCTCACCAACAATTCATCGATGATACCCTTATATTGACTAAGGCATCAGTGGTTGAGGCCAAAATAATTAAATACATCCTGCAACTCTACGAGGACGTTGTTGGTCAGAAAGTTAATTTCAGTAAAAGCAAGTTATATTTCTTGAACACCCCCATTCAGAGGCAAGGAAGGATTGCAAAAATTTTAGGGTGTGATATAGCAAACCTCCCCACTTCGTATCTTGGTCTCCCTCTTTTCATTGGTTCTCCGAGAGAGTCAATGTGGGACAGGGTTATTGAAAGAATTCAAAAAAAACTTGCTGGATGGAAAGGTCATCTTCTATCTCAAGCAGGAAAGTTGACCCTCACTAAGGCCTCTCTTCAGAGCATTCCAATATATTTCCTCTCCATTTTCAAAGCCCTTGTGAAGGTTTTCCAAAAAATTGAGAAACTCCAAAAGAATTTTTATGGACTGGATCAGAGGAGAAAAAAGGATACACCTTGTAGGATGGACCAAAGTGTGCAGACCCAGGGAAAATGGGGGCTTAGGTCTGAGGAGAATTGCTCATATAAATTTAGCTTTACTAGCTAAGCAGGTGTGGCGTCTCATTTCTGGTGAAGAAAATGAATGGACAACTATCATCAAATGAAAGTATCTTCAAAATATGGAATTTCTAAGTGACTCAGTTCCAATCAGAGGTTCTGCTTTTTGGAAAGCAATTCTTAATTGTAAGGAAATCATCAAAAAAGGTTTAAGATGGGTTTTAGGCAATGGTGAGAGGATAAATTGCTGGAATGATAGGTGGGCTAAGGATGAACCACTGACGCAATATCCTAACTTAGCCCGAATCAGAGATATCACAGAAGAACTCATTGGCAGAAAAGTCTCCGATTATATGGTTGAGGATAGAGGTAGAATGAAGTGGAAACAAATAAGAATTCAGGGATTTCAAGTGGAATCAAATGATCTTTGTAACATTCTCGGGCAAAAGTTTATCCCCATGAGACCCAAGGAAGATCAAGTGACCTGGGCTCCTACGAAAAATGGGCAGTTCACTATTAAATCAGCTTACAAGCTTCTGCTTGATGACGAGGATTTTGTCCTCCAAAAGGACTTAGTTTGGATAAAAAATTTAATTCCAAAAATTGTAGTCTTTTCATGGCTAGTTATCCAAGGAAGAATTCTAACCATTGATAATATGATGCGTAAAGGTATTTGTATCACTAATCATTGTTATCTATGCATGGCTAATTGGGAGACCATTTATCACATTTTCCTTGAGTGCCCTTTTTCCTTGACTGTCCTAAGTGGGGTTTTTCAGGCCTTCAATATTTCATGGGTTAAACCAGCCATCATACTTGATTTGTTCATCCAGAGGCCTTGCCCCTTTTCAAGCCAAAGACTTAGATACATGTGGAAAATTTGTCTCAATCACTATCTTTGGTAGGTGTGGTTAGAAAGGAACCATAGAGTCTTTAATGAGTCTATCCATGATCATCAAACTATCATTGCCAGGATCCTATCCTTTGCCAACGAGAATGTGAACCTTATCCCTTTTGATAGCTGTAAACCTCATCTGCAGGAGACCACGATTGCTCAATATTTAAGCTTAACCTTGTTAGATGAGTCTGTGCCTAGGGTAGTCAACCCCAGAGCCAATGTTAAGTGGTCTCCACCTCCTACGGGTTGGTTTAAGCTTAATTTTGATGGAGCAGCTAAGGACAATCCTGGCAGAGTAGGCATTGGTGGCATTGTGCGAGATCATAATGGGAATATGATGCTTGCATTTTCTGAATATTTGGGAACAAGGACGAACAACGAAGCTGAAGCTAGAGCTATGTGGAGAGGCCTTCAAATGACTCAAGACTTAGAAGGCAATTTGATCGTAGAAGGAGACTCTATGCATGTTATAAATCTCCTCAATAATTGGAAAACACCTCCTTGGAGGATTAAAACAATTGTTGAAGAGGCTAGGATCCTTTTCCAGGGAAGACAGGACAGAAAAGCCCAACATGTCTTTCGGGAAGCTAACAAAATTGCTGATAAGCTGGCCAATTTGGGTGTCGATGGTGACGAACTTTTCAAATGGGAACACGGTGTCCCGAGTGAAGTAGAGGAGCTTATTCAACAAGAATGCCAAGAATGATAGTCGAATTTACCAACAGGGAAGGCACTGTAAGTTCGAAGGCTAGGAGTATTCCTGTCTCTTTTTTGAATTGGACTCACAATAAAAATTATCTGAGCTGTCAGTCTTCGTGGATGCTGCTTGGAAATACCACAAAGACTAATGGGGACAGTCACATGTCAGATAACATGGCTCCTAGTCATCTTAGTAATTTGAGGTTGGTTGATAATCACAGGGAAGGAAAGAAACGACAATATAAGACTTCGAACCAAAGCCACGTGGACCACCATATAGCCACCGCCATAAATCTAGCCAGCAGGTTCACTTCTCCAAGGCTGATTGGCCAAGATAGTATGTGGTACCAAAGCATGTCATATACGAAAGAAAGCAATTACCAAAGAATTATTAAGAGTAACTGTCAATACAGAGCTTGTGGGAGTTTTTTTCAGTACTCTGCTATGTGTGTCTACAGCTTTTTGTTTCTCCATTGTCTCAAGGAAGGGATCCGTGTCTGTTTCTTTTTTGTAATTATGATGCATGTGTGTTTTCTCGGGGTATACCCAAAATGTTGTATGGGAAGTTTCTTTTTGATAACAGACTATGTGCCTTACCGGATGTAATGGCTTTGGCGGCATGTAGATTTTACATATATAGGATCCTTAGTAAGGATATGTTCATCAACAGCCCTGGGCTGATTTTTGTAAAAGGTTTTGGGTCAACCTGTAAAACCCGGTATTAATGCTATAGTATCTTATCTACCAAAAAAAAAGGAAACTGTCGGCTATGAACAAGAACAATCAGATGAGATTTTGCCATTTACGAATAATCTTCTCTTACATTGAAAATCGACCAAATATCCCCGTCGCCTCTACTATTCTTCGTTCTGATTGCTACCTCACCTCTGTTCTTCTTAGTTTTGGTTGTTACCTTTGCCATTCTCCGTTATGGTTGTTGTCTCTACCATTCTCTGTTTCATTTGTTGCCTTTGCCTATGCTTTAGTTTAAATGGGTTCATAAGGTTTTGGCTGCTACCTCTATTTGTGCTTTAATTTGAAAGGGTTCAATAAGAAAAGTAAACTGACGGCTGGGAACAGGAATAATCAAACAAGATTTTGCAATTTGCAGATAGTTTTCTCATCTTGAAAACCAGCCAAATATCCCCGTTGCCTCTACTATTCTTCATTTTGATTGTTGTCTCGCATTTGCTATTCTCCATTTTGATTGTTGCCTCTACCATTATTTGTTTTGGTTGTTGCCTCTACCATTCTCTGTTTTACTTGTTGCCTCAGTTTCCGGTTGCTGCCTCACCTCTAATATTCTTTGTTTCGGTTGCTGCCTTTGTCACTCTATATTTCTGTTGTTGCCTCTTCCTATGCTTTAATTTAAAGGAGTTCAAAAGGTTCTTATTGTTGCCTTTGCCTGTGCTTTAATTTGAAAGGGTTTAAGAAGAATAAGAAATTGACGGCTATGAATAGGAACAATTGGACAAGATTTTGCCATTTGTGGATAGTTTTCTCTTACCTTGAAAACTAACCAAATATCCCCGTCGTGTTTGCTATTCTCCATTTTGGTTACTGCCTCATATTTGCTATTCTCCATTCCAGTTGTTGCCTCTACCATTCTTCGTTTCGGTTGCTGCCTCTACCATTCTCCATTTCATTTGTTGCCTCTTCCTATGCTTTAATTTAAAAGAATTCAAAAGGTTCTAGCTGCTGCCTCTACCTATGCTTTAATTTGAAAGGGTTAAAAAAGAATAGAAAACTAACGGTTGCAAACAAGAACAATTGGACAAGATTTTTTTATTTGTAGATAGTTTTCTTACCTTGAAAACCAGTGAAATATCCCCGTTGTCTTTGTTATTCTTCATTCTGATTATGATTTTACCTCTTCTATTCTCTGTTTTAGTTGCTTCTTCTACCATTCTCCATTTTGGTTGTTGCCTCTACCATTCTCCATTTCATTTGCTGCCTCTACCTATGCTTTAATTTAAAAGGGTTAAGAAGGTTCTGGCTACTGCCTCTCTTGTGCTTTATTGAAAGGATTTAAGAGGAATAGGAAACTGACAACTACAAACAGGAACAATCGAACAAGATTTTACTATTTACGGATAGTTTTATCTTACCTTGAAAACTGGCCAAATATCCCTATCACCTCCGTTATTCTTCGTTCTGGTTGCTACCTCACCTCTGCTATTCTCTATTTCAGTTGCTGCCTCTACCATTATCTGTTCCGGTTGTTGCCTCTACCATTATCCGTTTCATTTGCTACCTCTACCTGTGATTTAATTTAAAGGGGTTCAAAAGGTTCTGGCTACTGCCTCTACCTATGCTTTAATTTAAAAAGGTTCAAGAAGAATAAAAAATTGATGGTTGCGAACAGGAACAATTGGATGAGATTTTGCCATTTGCAAAAAAATTTCTCTTACCTTGAAAATTGGCCAAATATCCCCATCGCCTCTGCTATTCTCCATTTCGGTTGTTGCCTCACCTTTGTTATTCTCTATTTTGGTTGCTGCCTCTGCCATTATCCATTTTGGTTGTTATCTCTACCATTCTCTTTTTTGTTTGCTGCATTTTCCTGTTCTTTACTTTAAAGCGGTTCAAAAGGTTTTGGTTGTTGCCTCTGCCTGTGTTTTAATTTGAAAGGGTTCAATAAGAATAGGAAACTAACAACTACAAACAAGAACAATCAGATGAGATTTTTCTATTTACGAATAGTTTTCTCTTACCTTGAAAACTAGCCAAATATCCTCGTTGCCTCTGCTATTCTCCATTCTAATTGTTGCTTTGCCTCTACTATTCTCCATTCTGGTTGCTGCCTCTCCTCTTCTATTCTTAATTTCGATTGTTGCATTTGCTATTCTCCATTTTGGTTGCTACCTTTGCTATTCTCCATTTTGGTTGCTATCTCTACCATTCTCCGTTTCGTTTGCTACCTCTACTTGTGCTTTAATTTAAAGGGGTTCCAAAGGTTCTAGCTGTTACCTCTACCTGTGCCTTAATTTGAAAGGGTTCAAGAAGAATAGGAAACTGACGGTTGTGAATAGGAACAATCGGACGAGATTTGCCATTTGTAGATAGTTTTCTCTTACCTTGAAAACCGACTAAATATCCCTGTCGCCTCTACTATTCTCCATTTTTGTTGTTGCCTCGCCTGTGCTATTCTCCATTTTGGTTGTTACCTCTACTATTCTCCGTTCCAGTTATTACCTCTAACATTCTCCATTCTGTTTGTTTCCTTTGCCTATGCTTTAATTTAAAGGGGTTCAGAAGGTTCTAGCAGCTGCCTCTACCTGTGCTTTAATTTGAAAGGGTTCAAGAAGAATAAGAAACTGATGGCTGCAAACAGGAACAATCGGATGAGATTTTATCATTTGTGGATAATCTTCTCTTACCTTGAAAATTGACCAAATATCCTCATCGTCTCTACTATTCTCTATTTCGATTGCTACCTCACCTCTGCTATTCTCCATTCTGGTTGTTGCCTCTACTATTCTCCGTTCTAGTTGTTGTCTCTACCATTCTCTGTTTCGTTTGCTGCCTTTGCATGTGCTTTAATTTAAACGGGTTCAGAAGGTTTTGGCTGCTATCTCTGCCTATGTGTTAATTTGAAAGGGTTCAAAAAGAAAAGGAAACTAACAGCTGTGAACAGGAACAATCATATTTTGCAATTTACGGATAGTTTTCTCTTATCTTGAAAACTGGCCAAATATCCCCTTCACCTCTACTATTCTTCATTCTGATTGTTGCCTTGCCTTTGCTATTCTCCATTTTGATTGCTACCTCTGCCATTATCCATTTTGGTTGCTACCTCTACCCTTCTCCGTTCCGTTTGCTTCCTCTACCTATGATTTAATTTAAAGGGGTTCAAAAGGTTCTGCCTGCTACCTCTATGTGTGCTTTAATTTGAAAGGGTTCAAGAAGAATAGGAAATTGATGGCTGTGAACAAGAACAATCAGATGATATTTTGCCATTTGCGGATAGTTTTCTCTTACCTAGAAAACCGGCCAAATATCCTCATCACCTCTTCTATTCTCCATTTCGGTTGCTACCTCGCCTCTGCTATTCTCCATTCTAGTTGCTGCCTCTGCCATTCTCCATTCTGTTTGCTGCCTCTACCATTCTCCATTATGTTTGATGCCTCTACCTATACTTTAATTTTAAGGGGTTCATAAGGTTCTGGATGTTTCCTTTGCCTGTGCTTTAATTTGAAAGGGTTCAAGAAGAATAGGAAACTGACAGTTGCGAAAAGGAACAATCAGACAAGATTTTGCCATTTGCAGATAGTTTTATCTTATCTTAAAAACTAGCCAAGTATCCCCATCGCCTCTGCTATTCTTTGTTCTGGTTGTTGCCTTGCCTTTGCTATTCTCTTTTTCGGTTGTTGCCTCTGCCATTCTCCGTTCTGATTGTTGCCTCTACCATTCTCAGTTTCGTTTGCTGCCTCTGCTTGTGCTTTAATTTAAAGGGGTTCAAAAGGTTCTGGCTGCTGCCTTTGCCTGTGCTTTAATTTGAAAGGGTCCAAGAAGTATATGAAACTGACGACTACAAACAAGAACAATTGGATGAGATTTTACCATTTTCAAATAGTTTTCTCTTACCTTGAAAACCATCCAAATATATCCATCGCCTTTGTTATTCTTCATTTCTATTGTTGCCTCGCCTTTGCTATTCTCTATTTCGATTATTGCCTCTACCATTATCCGTTCTGGTTGTTGTCTCTACCATTCTCCGTTTCGTTTGTTGCCTTTGCCTGTGCTTTAATTTAAAGGGGTTCAAAAGGTTATGGTTGCTGCCTTTGTTTGTGCTTTAATTTGAAAGGGCTCAAGAAGAATATGAAACCGACGACTGCGAATAGGAACAATCGAATGAGATTTTGCCATTTGCGAATAGTTTTCGCTTACCTTGAAAATCGACCAAATATCTCCATCGCCTCTGCTATTGTCCGTTCTAGTTTTTGCCTCACCTCTGCAATTCTCTATTCTGCTTGCTGCCTCTGCCATTCTTCATTCTGGTTACTGCCTCTACCATTCTCCGTTTCATTTGCTGCCTCTGCCTATGCTTTAATTTGAAGGGGTTCAGAAGGTGCTATCTGTGCTTTCATTTGAAAGGGTTCAAGAAGAATAGGAAACTGACGACTATGAATAGCAATAATCAAATGAGATTTTGCTATTTGCAAATAGTTTTCTCTTACCTTGAAAACCGATCAAATATCTCCGTCACCTCTGCTATTATTCGTTTTGATTGCTGCCTCGCCTCTGCTATTCTTTGTTCCTATTGTTGCCTCTATCATTCTTCGTTCCGATTGTTGCCTCTACCATTCTTCGTTCTATTTGCTGCCTTTGCCTGTGCTTTAATTTAAAAGGGTTCAAAAGGTTCTAGCTGTTGCCTCTACCTCTGGTTTAACTTGAAAGGGTTCAATAAGAATAGGAAACTAACGGCTACGAACAAGAACAATCTAACGAGATTTTGCAATTTACGGATAGTTTTCTTTTACCTTGAAAATCGGCCAAATATCGTCATCGCCTTTGCTATTCGTAGTTCCGGTCGTTGCCTCACCTCTGCTATTCTTCGTTTCGCTTGCTACCTTTGTCATTCTCCGTTTCGATTGTTGCCTCTACCATTCTCCATTTCGTTTGTTGCCTCTGCCTGTGCTTTAATTTAAAGGGGTTTAAAAGGTTCTAGCTGCTGCCTCTGCCTGTGGTTTAATTTGAAAGGGTTCAAGAAAAATAGGAAACTGACGGTTCCGAATAGAAATAATCTGATGGGATTTTGCAATTTGTGGATAGTTTTCTCTTACCTTGAAAATCGACCAAATATCGCCGTAGCCTTTGCTATTCTTCATTTCGATTTCTGCCTCGCCTCTGCTATTATTCGTTTTGGTTGCTGCCTCTGCCATTCTCTGTTTTGGTTGTTACTTCTACCATTCTTCGTTTTGTTTGTTGCCTCTGCTTGTGCTTTAATTAAAGAGGGTTTAGAAGGTTTTGGCTGCTGCCTTTGCTTGTGCTTTAATTTGAAAGGGTTCAAGAAGAATAGGAAACTAACGGCTACGAACAGGAACAATCAAACGAGATTTTACCATTTGGGGATAGTTTTCTCTTACTTTGAAAATCGGCCAAATATCCCCATAACCTCTACTATTCTCTATTCTGGTTGCTGCCTCGCCTCTGCTATTTTTTATTTCAGTTGTTGCCTCTATCATTCTCCATTCCGGTTGCTACCTCTACCATTCTCTGTTTCGTTTTTCGTTTGCTGCCTCTTCCTGTGCTTTAATTTAAAGTTGTTGCCTCTATCTGTGCTTTGATTTGAAAGGGTTCAAGAAGAATAGAAAATTGATGACTGCGAACAAGAACAATTGGACGATATTTTGCCATTTGCAAATAGTTTTCTCTTACCTTGAAAACCGACCAAATATCCCTGTCGCCTCTGCTATTCTCTGTTCTGGTTGCTGCCTCTGCCATTCTCCATTCTGGTTGCTACCTCTACCATTCTCCGTTCAGTTTGTTGCCTATGCCTGTGCTTTAATTTAAAGGGCTTCAAAAGGTTCTGGCTGCTGCCTCTACCTGTGCTTTAATTTGAAAGGGTTCAAGAAGAATAGGAAACTGACGGATGCGAACAAGAACAATTGGATGAGATTTTGCCATTTGCAGATAGTTTTCGCTTACCTTGAAAACTGACCAAATATCCCCGTCGCCTCTACTATTCTACATTCCGATTGTTGTCTCGCCTCTGCCATTCTCCGTTTTGATTGCTGCCTCTGCCTGTGTTTTAATTTGAACTCTTAATTTAAAGGAGTTCAGAAGGTTCTGGCTGCTGCCTCTATCTGTGCTTTAATTTGAAAGGGTGACGACTGCGAACATGAACAATCAGGCAGTTTCTGTTTGATCAATTTCTTTTTTCGGGATCAAAATAAAAATAATCCAAAGTATTATTGAATCATATGTTTTTTTTTGGTATGTATCTTGGAGTTTTTGTTTTTCTATCACATCGAAGTTGCTAGTGTCTGACCAATTTCGAGGACAAAGAGATGTCTAAACTATTTTAATATAAGTATCATATATTTTTTTTATGGACACATCCACTCTTTCACACAGTCACCCACTTCACGATTTGAATTTTAGACGTTCCAAAAAAACCAAAGGTCAAGCTCTACCCTAAGACATCATATATTATATATTTATTCATTTCAATTGCAATTATCTTTTGAGAGAATTTATTTTTGAACATGATAAATTGTTCACGAAAAAACATGTAAAACTTACTAAAAAAATCTTAAAATTTTCTATCATACTCGGAACATAACATAGAGATACAACCCTTTAACCCTCGTATGTTAAGTTGTAAGGTCTTAACTAATAAAAATATTTAAATTATTGTATAGACCCCGTACATTGGAGGTGCAGTCAAAATTTTAACTGGTGAGCCTGTGAGCCTCGTATTTAACTGCATATATATTAAATTATTGTATAGACCCCTTAAATTGTAGGTACATTAGTCCGAATTTTATCAACTATGTAATATTTAATAATGGGTTGTTTGTAATTATATTAATAATATGCTCGTATTATTTAAAAATAAAATATTTTAAAAGTAAGTTTTATATAATATAAATTAATGATAAGGTGGTGCAAGCAAACGTAATCTCATTTTTAAATTTTTTCTTATAGGCTTACGAAAAATTGAATAACTATTTTTTATAAAAATATTTAATAAAACTTTAATTAAAAAAAATTAGTTAATATATAAGTCTGCTGAATACTGTATAAGTTTTTTAAATATTTGAAAGTATGGATTAGAAGGAATTGTAGATTTAATTTGCATCTTCATTTTTTATTATTTTTTCAATTCAAAATTTCGAGAATTAAAATAATGGGTTGTGGCACTTGGTATATACAAAGGACTATCTTGTATTTTAAATTAAAAAGAGAATTGTTTTCAATAATATGTGAAATTTTTTGACAAAATCCATTATGATAACTTTTAAATCAAAATAATAAGTCCAACAAGTGGACTTTAAAAATATTACATTTTGATGCTATATATATTATGAGATTAGACACATGGAAGATTTGACAAAATGAAAACAATCATGAAAGAGGTGAAAGGCTTTGATCATGATTCGTAGTTGAATTAAGAGGGTTAATATTGTAGTAAAAATGGCTCAAAAAATGGATTTTTCACTCTTAAAAAAGTGATAAAAAATAACTCTTTGTCTCATTGGATAGAAAATGTCATCACATTTAGTTACAAGAATACATTTAAAGAAACAAAAAAGAAGAAATTATATGAGCAATTAAAATGTGTGATTTCAAATTGAAGAGGGACCAAAGATATAAATGAGGATTCAAAGTTAATATTTAAAGTGGGTGAGGTGAATGTGGTTAAATTTGCTTTTCAATTGATTATATGGGATTGACATGACTCCCACCTATATTACATAATTACCACGTAGTGGTATTACAATAGCCTAGATATTATCCATGTTTAACTTGCATGATTAAAACCAAGATCTCCTCCTTGAATATCAAAGAATCTAACCAATTGAGCTAATACCATTTGATGGATGTGGTAAACTTTGATTCAGTTATAAAATATTAATTTTCTTCAAATAGTATAAATCATATTTTAATAAAATAGAAAATTGTATGGAGACTTTCCATTGTACTTTAGATTTCATGGCATCATAAAAAGAACAATATATGTAGGTTGCCCCTTATACTTTAGAGTTTCTTAGGAAGCTTTTAAAAAACATTGTTTGGAAGTTATCACTTAAACCTTAGGTTCTCTAAAGAAACATAAAGCTCTAGATAATAAGTCAAATTATAAATATTCTGATAGAAGTGGAAGATCTTGAGAAGGATAAAAAAACGGTGGGGATTCAAAAAAATTGAGGAACACCTTTAAAGTAGAATCAAAGAGAAAAAATGAAACCTCTTGAGAGATTGAATTGTGAACCTAGAAATAAGAGGCAAGGCTAAGTCCATGAATACAAACAACAATGATGATGAGTATGCTATATTGGAATATTTAAGGTATGAATGTATTCTTAAAAAATAGTTATTAACAAATTACTATGTTATTATAGACTTGAATTTATTTTAGTACAAAAGGTATATATACTTTTTTTGATAGGATGGACGAAGAGGTTTTGAAAGGTATCCTAAATATTTTTACAAAAGTGGATTAGCCTACCTTCCAAAAACAAGGAAGGGAATGGTCAAAAGATCAACCCAAAAGGATCCAAGGACTAGAAAAGCAGCAAATCTTCGTAAAAGTTGAATAGAAACAAATCCTAACTAAACTATCACCACACCAAAGCTAAAACTAACAACTTCTGAAAATCATAAAGCAACAAAGTCTCACATAGGAGATAATACAATCTAAGAGAAGCAAAGTTAAGCAACAATCCCCAAGGAGAAGATCCAAGGGCTACAACCAAAGATATGAAATTCCTCTACACTTGAGAAATCATCAAACACTAAGAAATGCATCTTTCGATGCCTCCACTTGAAGTCCACATCTATCACCTTAATAATTGTACCAATATTTAAAATTTTCTAGTTATTTGAGCTTGATTATCAATTGACTCCTTTGAAGGGTCTATTGGTCTTGGGATTAAGGAATATAGGACTAAAGAATCTAGCCACCCGTGCTTGTGCCACATACTCTTGACATTAGAATTTAGAGCATGAAAACCCCTCCATTTCAAAGATAAAATGCATCTTTTCAAATACGAATACTTGCAATCAGCCATCTATCCCATGGGATCCCTGTTGATGCAAACAAAGGCCATTATAGATAATATATTACGTCCCTATGAATTTATTGTCTAATTGATTTAAACCAGATGTGAAATCTTCTCGTAAATTTTTGCATCTTTCTTGATCAAGCCCAAAATTTGCTAAAACATTCGTAGATCTATTCCCTTCCCTGTAAGCATGCTTAATTTGAATAATTTGGAGGGCAAGAATTTGTCTTTGGGGTTCAACTAGTTCATTTGAAATCATCCAAGAAGTAGTTCTGCCATCAGTGCAAAAAGGAGAGTATGTTTCTAGTTGGTTAGATCCAGTTCCAGGTAGTTAGATGTGGTCCAAAGTGCAAAGAAGAGGCCCAAGCAAATAATATTATAATATTAAAAGAAAATTTAAATTAATCATAAATTAATTAATATAATTTTATTATAAATTAGTTTATTAATTAATTTAATTAACTTTCAAAAGTTACTTAATTTAATTATAATTTAATTATAAATTAATTTATATTAATTTAAATAACCCTAAAGAGTGTTTTAGGGTTAAAATAAAAATCAAATTTCATACTCGATTCAAGCATCGACATTTATGGCACAAGAGACATCGTGTATAAATAATGGTAATGACCTTTGCCTTACCTCCCAGTGCTATCAATCGAATCCCAATTCTATCATTTAAATCATGCGCAAAAAGGTAGAAAGAGTTCTCATGTTTTTCGAAATATCTTTGATGGTGATGAAATAAATTGAAGGGATCCCCAAACTTAGCGCAAAAGGCATTGAAAGTGTAGTTGGCAATGATAGAAGTGCTAAGTACTTCAACAAGCAAGGCATGCAGGTTTGAATCTCATCGGGTTTATTTTTGCAAGGCAAAGAGGGCACATCATTTTTGAAGGCGTCGAACAAAGGGATAAAGGGAGGCATGCACCTTCCCTTTCTCGTGGGAGCACTTAGCCCACATGGTGGGCTAGTGTCTTGGTAAGGCACTTGGTAGAGTGGTCACGCGTTCAAAACTCATGGTGACATTTTTACAAGGTATGCACCATGTATTTTGTGCTAAGGTTGTATAATTTTGAAGGTGCTTGATTTGTGATAAATAAATATTGGCTAAGGTCTTTGAGGGAGATATAGGGGTTTTTTAAAGATTAAATATTTTATATTATTTTGGAAGGTTTGAGTTATAAATTTGGAGTAATAAGGAATAAATAAAGTTCTTTTATTTTCTTATGTGTATTGATGAATATTGCTCTAAAGTTGGAATAATAAGGTGTATGCAAGAGATTATCCTTTTATGAATGTGTGTTGGTGAATGCTTATTTCAAAGGAGTAATAAGGTGTAATTGAGTTTGATTATTTTTGTAATTGGGAAATATTTCATTTCTAGATTAGAATATATGCATTATACTAAGTTTTGGTGCAATTTTGAGTAGTTTTGCACCTTCTATTATGCTTTTCACTTTTCATATTCACTATTGCATGCATCTCTTCGATTTTATTTCAATATGCATATGCTATTAATAAATTTGAGTTCTTTGTGTGTAGATCCAGGTATTTCAGCATGCAAGGAAGGAGCTACAAGTTTGAATACAGATAGATCATCATAGCGGTACCAAAAACCCACTCTTCAATTCGTGAGTGCGAGGAAGGCCTTGAAGTGCATTTGAGTCTTTGAAAGGATTAGATCCTTTCGACACCTTGTAATGATTGTATCAATTTAGAGCCCTCAAGGGGATGCATTGTAACCATGGATTCTACAAATTGATTAATATAAAGAGGACCCCCATTTCTTTATATATTGTTATCATGTTTACATTAAATATCTCTTTTGAATGCTTAAATCAATAGATGCAATTTCATTTCCCTTTTCTAGGTGCACCATTTTTCCTACTCTACAGTGGTGATCATGATGGGACCCTTGTCCCATTTGATTTAGATAAGTTTTAACTTTATTTTTACCTTTGAAATGTTGTAGGTTTTGGCCATTTTGGCATGAAATGACCCCTGATTTCATAATTGGAACACCCAAGGATGGCCATGATAGCCATCCCACCTAGGGATAACCCCCAAATTGGCAATCGTCCCACCCTAGGATGACCACCAAACAAGGAGCCTACAACTCAAATTGATAGAAACAACAACAAACTTAGGCTTTCAAGATGAGTATCTTGATCTTATTTTGCATTCTTACTGTTTAGAGAAAGTTAGATTTAGATTTTATTTCTTTTCCTTGTTTGTTTGAAAAGTAGATTTTACTTTTCTTAATCTCAAAAACAACAAAAAGAAGAAAAATAGGAAAAGAACCAAGTAAGAATGCATTTGTGTGGTTTGATTGCTTGTGACCTACCTAATGGTTAGGTTGCCATATAGGGCATGCATTTTGTAGGTTCAATCATTTATTCAATACTTTTGAAAGTGAAACATTATTTTACATTTAGTGAAGTTATCATTGAGTGCTCTTTGGTTTTACTTTTTTTAAGTATAAAAGGAACCACACACACCACATCACATTTGAACATTAGTGAGTTGGAACTTCATCCCCAACCACTAATCGAGACCAACGATGGTGGGCTTCATCTCCACCCATTGGCTCGCATGATTGTTGATACGAACCCTATTTTTGGCCAAGGCTAGCTCCAAGAACCATCTTAGCCATGGAAAATAGCACGCATTCCTCTTTAGAGGGTGTATCACTACCCACAATCAATATGGGTGAGGACTGGTAGGACCTATGCTCCCTGATCGGATATGGGTTTCATCTCCATATTTTGGTGGGTATGACTACCTAGACTTCATCACCGAATTTGTCACTATGAGTATATAGGTGAAATCCTTTAAACAAAATAATATCATCCAAAAAAAGGAAAACACATGAAAAGAGATCTCTTTGCAAACAAAAAATAAAAACACACCAAATAGTTTTAGGGAACACATATAAAATATTTAAAAGAGATAAACACTTGTATTATTGTGTGTTTCCATTCTTGTGTGTTGCATCATTAAAATTTGTAAAAGAGATAATCACGTAGGGTTTGGAACAAAGTAGCTATGGTATGCACCCACAACCAAGCCCATTCAAGGGCTGACACTATAGAGAGTAGGCAAGGAGACATAGACCATCTTCGATTTGACCCTAAGGATATGATTATACCTCCTTGGTGGTCTCCTACTCACTCAAGCCCTAGAATTTCAAATCAAGAACCTAACCTACAAGGGACCCCTACATGGGACACCCCTATAGGTCTTGGTCCTAATCAAGGAACATACTTTCCAAATATAGACACTTCACATGCCTTCTATCAAGAATGGTAACTGCGCATTGAGGCATAAACAAATAGAGCAATACCATGCATCTGCATGCTTGCTTGGTCTACCTTGCACACCTATGTGCAAGATCAATATTACACACCATGGGTAGGGCCAAATGATCAAACTACACCCTTAAACCACCCTAATAGGTCTCAGCAACATAAGTACCAAGATGAGTATGATACTCATCGCCCTGGGTGAGAAAATTCAGCCCTTCCCTTCCTCATTAATGAAGGAAGACACGAGGAGAGTCTTGATTATCCTCGATCTCATTATTCCATGCAAGCACGATGTGCTTCTGCACTAGCTGAGTATAAAGAACATCTATTTAGGACTGAGCCTCAAGTGAACGTGACCTCTCTCGATCGAGGGAAGCTCATAGTCGATCTTTCAGATCCTCCTAAACAAGATAGGCCCCATGGCAATACTGCTAGGGCTAATAGACCTCACACGACTGATTAGATAAATTACCAAGCTCAATTCAATCAGCTTCGAATAGATAAATAATGCTTGGACCACCAACATCAGTTAGAAAAGCAAAGAATTGAATAACAAACCCATGAGCTATTTCAAGAGACCTTACGTAACGGGGTCCCTACCCCAAGTACTCATAGACAGGGGGTTCATCAGAGGTAACCTACGTTTAATAAAAATAGGCTTCCTAGGCCTAACCAAATATTGCCTCCTTGACCTCCTAGGCCTAATCGGGACTTGCCTCCTAGGCCAAACATAGATCACATTTCATAGGCATTTGTTCCTCCTTGTAGGCCAATTCAAGAAACACCTTATGGAGCCTATGATGATCTTGAACCAGAAGAGGAATATCTAGAAGCACCTTATGGAGGTATGGTTGATGACACTCAACCACCACACCATATGCTTGACATTCCTCACCCTCCCTCATGGGGCCAAAGCAAAGAAGAGGAGATCAAATCCTCTGATGCATATAAAGCATTACTAGAATGCATGGAAATAATAGAAAACAAGACCTCTAGGTCTGGGCTTCAAAATCCCACTTTGCACCAACTTCATAGTCAACCACTTCACCCATCAATACCTTCCCCTCCATACCTAGAGCATTTCAAAATGCCCAATATGGATAGATTCAAAGGAGAGGAAGATGCACAGGAGCATGTTACTAGGTTTATGAACCAATGCTTATGTATCTAAGATAATGATGCCTTACTTCTAAGGATATTTTTGATTACCCTCTCTAGCCCAACTATAGAGTGGTACAATCAACTCCCAAGGTACAATATCCATAGCTTTGAATAATTTGTAGATGCATTCCTAGAACATTTCACTTTTAACACTAAGCGAAAGGTGACTTTGATAGACCTCACAAGGTTGAAGTAGTATGATGATGAGTCAATCACAAATTATGGTAATAGGTGGTGAACGCTTCTCGCTAAGCTACCATACCTACTACCAATGTCTGAGTTGACTCGCATGTTTTCCAAGAGTTTTTTAAATCTAATTTCATTATTTCTACAACTCCAACAATACCAAACTCTTGAAGAGGCTCTAGCGTAGGCTAGAACAATCGAAGAAATCAAAATTCAAGAGGGGGAGATTACAAAACCCCATAAAAAGGAGTGGAATAAGAACACAAAAGGCAATCTGATACAACCAAAGATAACAATAGTTAATCAAGTTGCCATTAGCATTCTAGGGCCTATGCAACCAATGCCACCTCAGAAGGCAAACTATCAGGCCCAACCTCCTCCTACAAACTACAATAACAACACTCAGATGAATCAAGGGAAAAACTAACAATGTCACCCTCAATGATAATTTACACCCTTCATTGAGTCTATGGATTCCCTATTCGATCATCTATGTGCGGCCAAAGCAATTACTCTACCTGAGATCCAGCCTATAGATCTGAATAAACCAAAGTCCATGGGACATCATGAAGATCTATACTGTAAGTACCATAGGTAGAATGGGCATGATGTGCAAATGTGCTACTCATTCAAACACCTAGTACAAGACATGATTGATAGGAATGATCTTCAAGTTGATAACCCTCTTGCAATAAATAATCAATAGATGGGTATCTTTAAAGACCCATTTCCCACTCACGAGGTGCAGGAAAATCAAGAAAAATAGGTAAACGAGGTCCATACGACACCCCCTCAACAAGGGTTCATCGAGATGGTTAACATCATGACAAGGAATAGGTATTATCCAAATCAAGTTGCACCACCTACAGCTTCAAATGATATTCCCTCCATATCACAACCTCCACCACCTCTAGTGCAAAGCCCTCCACCTCGTCTAGTGGTCACCATAAAGAGTAAGCTTGCTCAAAGCTTGCAAACAACATCGACCTAACTCTCTATCTATGAGCTTATCCAATAGTCTCCACCTCATCGAGAAGCTCTTATGGAGATCCTTAAGTCGATTGAACTATAGCCCCAAGAGTCTAACTCCTTTATCAATTTTATGGGGCACGTTCAATAGTGCAAAGAGCTAGTAATCACATTTCATGAACATGAAATCAAACCAATATCAAATGATGTGGTTGATCCTCCCTTACACATCATTGCATGTGTAAATGGAACACCTTACAAAAGAGTTCTAATTGATACTAGTTCTTCAAGCAATATCATCACCACAAATGCTCTCCAACATCTAGGTCTTCTAGCATCCCATATTGTTGCATCCATATATACCCTCTGAGCATTCAATGATACTCTATGCTCAATGGTTGGCACTATAGTCTTACCTATTCAGGTGGGATGCAAAACCATACCAACATTGTGTCACATATTAGAGGGTGCAATGGCTTATAATATCTTGTTGGGAAGACCCTAGATTAGGGACATGAAGTGCATGCCATCCATAGCTCACCAATGTTTGAAGTACACTCATGAAGGGCAAGTACATGTTGTCTCCGTAGACCTTGAGCCCTTCAAATACTACAACTTGGTGCAACACATCCCCGAGTCGACCTTACCATCAACTCATTTGGACTTCCAACCAAATACATCCATTCAAGGTCTGACTCCTTCATTATCACCTTCCATTGATCCATTACCATATTCTTCTATACCATCCTCATCATTGGCACCTTCAGATATACCTTCATCATCATCAAATCCTCCATAGAGGAACATGTCGAAGAGGCCTATTGATGAGATCCCTCCAATCATCTCTACCATTTCCATGAAAGAAATTCCTAGTCTAGAAGATGAGGAACCACCTCATGAGGTAAGCATTGATTCATCTCAAGCCTCACTTCTATCTCCTCCATCCTCACCATCACAGGTCATAATCCATCTGGCTACCACGAGCTTAGGAGAATACTTAGTAAGGAATATTACAATAGTTCCAACCATTGAGACAATATAGAATATGGGATGACCTCATCTTCCCATAGGTACCATCGTACCTCTAGGTATACCTCCCAATCAAATGAACTTCATATATGGGGGTATTGAATATGGCATAGAACCATATCCTCAGCAAGAAGAGGATGAAGAACCCTTTTTATGAGGACATCAATTATATGTCCAATCCTGACTTTGCCATGCGATATCTCCATCATTGCCATTGGCATGGCTATGGTTTGGGGTTGTATGAACAAGGTACTCATATTCCTTTCCTAGCCATAATATCAAATACCATATGATAAATCTGGCTTAGGACACAACAAGCCTATGCCTCTTGACATCCTCACAGATAGTTTAGAGCACCTAGGTCTGAACTATAGGGATGAGCTTGCACATGATCCTTACACTAATCCTAATCATGTCCACTCTTTGGGGGATTATTTTCCCATAACTATGATAGATCAAAGGATATCTCATGATTTCACCTGATCCTATGAAGAAGGTGAAGGTTCGCATACTCTTCCATCCGAAAATGAGGAAGAGGATCAAGGTCCCCCTTATGAATGGACAACTGATGATGAATCGGATTATGGTGTAGCACCTATTAACTCCCCTAGTTCAGATGAAGAATACAAATAGATCATCCCATTGGATGATGAAGAAGAGTTCTATCTACGTGTGTTCCCATTACCACATCCCATCTAGTGATA
Organism: Wollemia nobilis; assembly: GCA_028583015.1. Classification (NCBI taxonomy): domain Eukaryota; kingdom Viridiplantae; phylum Streptophyta; class Pinopsida; order Araucariales; family Araucariaceae; genus Wollemia; species Wollemia nobilis. Next base: position 3,166,376 of record JAQPPZ010016599.1, read on the forward strand.
ACTTCTACCATTCGAGGAGCAAGCTTGACCCTTTCCACATCGACCACCTTCGATCATTCCACCTCCACCACAACCACCCTCACAAGTCTTACGACAACCTCTTGTCAATAGACCCAACCACCCATCCAACAAAGATCATCCATCCATCCATATGATTTCCATAGATCTTACTACACCCTTGCATGATCTGAATAACCCATTAAATCCATTGCACCTCGACCTTGAGGTAATCAACTTTGATCGAGGAGATTCTCTACCATATCCATCAGAGTATTGGCCTTGTGATGAAATGTTACAACCATTTCATTTTTCTCCAAGATCTACTCAAAATGTCTTTCACGCTGAGGTTGAGCCTGATTTTCCAATTGATGACATAAACCCAGCTGATGACATTCATTTGATCCCTACTCCACACCAGCTGGAAGAGGGATCTCATATGTCAATTGAGCCAACAATTGATAGTGATATCGACATAGATCCTGAGGCTCCCCAATTCATCAAGTTAGGGGAAGGCTTATCCCTTACTGAGCAAGTTGATTTCATAGCTCTTCTAAAAGAGAAGAAGAAAGATTTTGCATGGTCCTATAAAGACATGCTAGGACTAGATCCAAATTTAGTCACGCATAATCTTACGATTGACCCAAATGCAAAACCAATCAAGAAAAAGCTATGCAAAATGCATCCAACAGTAGCCTTAATGGTGAAATATGAGTTGCAAAAAATATTGGATGCCAATTTCATTATATCAATCGATTATCCACCATGGGTTTCCAATATGGTACCTATCAAGAAACCCGATGGAAGGATTCACATTTGCATCGACTTTCAAGATCTAAATAAAGTAAGTCCTAAGGATGAATTTCCTTTGCCAAACATTGATGCACTTGTGGATGCCACAACAGGCCACGAGATGTTATCCCTAATGGATGATTTCTCTAGATACAACCAAATTTACATTAATCTAGAGGACCAACTCAAAATGACATTCACAATACCTTGGGGGACATTTTGTTATAAAGTCATGCCTTTCGGCCTCAAAAATATTGGTGCTACCTACCAACGAGCTATGACTTACATCTTCCATGACTACATGCATAAAATCTTGGAAGATTACATAGATGACTTATTGGCTAAATATCTACTCCACCATGAGCACATTGATGTACTACGCAAAGTCCTCGATCGCCTCATCGAACACAATGTTAGACTCAATCCCAAGAAGTGCGTCTTCAATATCACATCTAGAAAACTCTTGGGATTCATAGTCTCTAAATGAGGCATAGAGGTCGATCCAAATAAATTCAAGGTAATCCTTGAAATGCCTTCCCCCACTACTATCAAGCAGCTACATAGTCTGCAAGGAAAGGTCGCATCCATCAAGTGCTTCATAGTGCAATTATCGGATAAGTGTCGACCTATGAACAAATTGTTACACAAAGGGGTCGCATTTAATTGGGATGATGAGTGTCAAGCTACCTTTGATGAAATTAAACAATATCTAGCTTCACCACTAGTATTGGCTCCTCCTCGACTAGGAGTGCCATTCTATCTATACATCTCAGCTATTGAGCTTGCATTGGGCACCATGTTGGCCCAAAAGAATGAATTGCACAAAGAACAGGCTACTTACTATATTAGTCGCACCCTAGTCAGTTACAAAATAAATTACACATACATTGAGAAGCTATGCTTAGCAGTGGTTTTCACCACTAAAAAGCTATGCCATTATATGCTCAATCATACCATGTATGTAGTATCAAAAGAGAATCCATTGTGATATATGATGAGTCATACTTACCATAACACTTGCATGATGAAATGGATTATATTGTTGATGGAATTTGACCTTGAATTCATCAGATAAAAATCAATTAAAGGTTAGGTCATCATCGATCAACTCGTAGAGGCTCCTCTCCAAGATGACCAACCTCTTAGCATAGAGCTTCCCGATGATGGAGTCTTTCAAGTGTCAGAATCACCTGATCTTGAAGAGCCTAAGACACAAGCTGACATGACTCTATTTTTTGATGGCTCTAAGTGCGAGCAAGGGGGTGGTGTGGGAATTATGTTTTTTACACCTCAAGGGGCTCCAATACCCCTTTCATTCAAACTCAATTTCCCATGCACCAACAATAATTCTGAGTATGAAGCTCTTCTCATAGGCCTTCAAACGACAATCACCATGAAAATAACTAAGCTCAACATTTTTGGTGATTCCTTGCTCATAGTGAATCAAGTCAAGGGAATATTCCAATGTAGATGCCCAATATTGCAAGCCTACAAAGCCCTTGTGGATAAACTTCTAGAAAAATTTGAATGGTATAATATTGAGGCACTCCCTCGATCATCTAACCATTTTGTGGACACAATGGCCTCCTTAGGGTATTTAATCCCGTAGAACCCTTCTAATGATATAACAACCATTCAAGTCAAAATGCTATCACAATTTGCAATTGAGCGTGAGGACCTCCACTCCATGCCAGAAGTCCACATGATTCAAATTGAACCTTCTCATGAACGGTTCTCTCAAATTCATAATTGCTTAAATAATATAGCTTGGGGGACTTTATTCCCTCAAACTCCTTTTGATAGCAACACAATGCTATATCTACAAGTTCTCTCCCAATCAACATTCATGAGAGATGAACTTCAAAAGGATCAAGCAATTCATGCAATTGAGGCTTCTTCAAATCAAGATTGGTCCATCTAGCTAAAATATTACCTAAAGCTTGGTAACATCCCTTCTGGATTGTCGCATGCTACCAAATGTACATTCAAGAAAAAAGCAAAAAAATATGTCTTACTTGGAGATATATTGTATCGTCGAAGCTATGAGGGTATCCTCCTTCATTGCTTAGAACCTCAAGAGTCAGTTTGGGTAATCGCCCAAGCACACGATGGTACATGTGGTGGCCATTTCAGTGGCATGGCCATCACAAAGTGCATTCTTTGCATGGGCTATTATTGGCCAACTTTAGAGTAAGATTGTTGTGCTTATGTTAAGAAGTGCATAAAGTGTCAACACCATGCTAATTTGACACATGTACCTTCTCAAGCCTTACAACCGATTCAATCGATTTGGCCTTTTTTGCAATGGGGGTTTGACTTAATCGGGAAAATCTCACCCCCTTCCTTAGGCCATCACACATTCATCCTTACGACCACCGAATATTTCACAAAATGGGTGGAAGCAATTCCCCTTACCACTACGACTGGGCCTCGCATTATGGAGTTCATGTTACATAATATCATTTATCATTTTGGTATTCCATCCAAAATAATTTTAGATAATGGGCCACCTTTCAAGAATAAATATGTGCAAGCTTTAACAGCTAAATATAACATCCAACACAACTTTTCTACGCCCTATTATCCACAAGCCAATGGGCAAGCTGAGGCATCAAACAAAATAGTAATTACCATTTTAAATAAAACCATTAAGGATAATCACAAATATTGGCATACTCAATTACCCCTTGCCCTTTGGGCCTACCGCACTAGTATTTGGACACCCACTAGGGCAACTCCATTTTCACTAGTATATGGTGCTGAGGTCATCATGCCCTTAGAGCTGGAAATCCCATCACTACACATATCCATGCAAGAGTTCATCGATGATGACACCACATGGTAGGCTCACTTGGATCAATTAAATTTACTTGATGAATGATGCGTTAATGCTCTTGAGCACCTACATGTTTATCAAGAGGGCTTAAAAGAGCCTATAACATGAAAGTCCATCCTAGAGACTTTTAAGGTTGGTGACCTTGTTCTAAAAGAGAACCAACAAAACTCTAACTTGCCACCCCATCTATGGGACAAATTTACGGTAAACTAGTTAGGTCCATTCATTATCACTAGTCATATTGGACCTAGAACTTATCGCCTAGCCTCCATTGAAGGATGTGAGGAACCTAAACCCTTGAATATCCTTCACCTAAGACCATTTTCATGCTTAAAGCACCATGCCCTACCAAAAATCCCCAAAGGTACCCATAAACCCTTTGGTCACCCAAAAACCCAAAGCCAAACCAATCCCCAAAGGTACCCATAAACCCTTTGGTCACCCAAAAACCCAACCATATCAAAAAACCCCAAGGTACCCATAAACCCTTTGGTCACCCAAAATACCCCAAAGGTACCCATAAACCCTTTGGTCACCCAAAATACCCCAAAGGTACCCATAAATCCCTTGGTCACCCAAAAGACCCAAATGTACCCATAAACCCTTTGGTCACCCAAAAACCCCAAAGGTATCCATAAACCCTTTGGTCACCCAAAATCCCCAAAGGTACCCATAAACCCTTTGGTCACCCAAAATCCCCAAAGGTACCCATAAACCCTTTGGTCACCCAAAAATCCCAAAGGTACCCATAAACCCTTTGGTCACCCAAAAAGCCCCAAAGGTACCCATAAACCCTTTGGTCACCCAAAAATCCCAAAGGTACCCATAAACCCTTTGGTCACCAAAAAAACCCCAAAGATACCCATAAACCCTTTGGTCACCCAAAAAGCCCCAAAGGTACCCATAAACCCTTTGGTCACCCAAAAAGCTCCAAAGGTATCCATAAACCCTTTGGTCACCCAAAAATACCTAAAGTATCCATAAACCCTTTGGTCACCCAAAAAGCCCCAATGGCATCCACTAAGCCCATTGGTCAAAATGTATATATATTAATCAAAATCCAAAAACATCATTAAAATAACAAAAATACAAAAATATTGCATTATATTACATTTCATATCATTGCATTATACAATCACTTGCATTAAGCATACCCATCATTGCATTTTGCATTCTAGAGTTGCTCATACATGTCTAGCACTAGGTTTGTACACTAGCCATCCTTCAAAATCAACTTTGTCAAAAGTCATTATTAACACCCATCTACATTACAATTATCATTTCCATCCACATTCCCCACCTTTCGTATTTGTGTCTGTTTCCCTTCACCTAGTCATTTGTTATAAGGCATCATTAGGGTTTTTGGTCACTCAACCATCTCTAGTTTTCTTTTCAGATTTTGTAGAAAGCTATCCTAATTTTTAGAAGGTAGAGTCTTGCTTTGATTATACCTTGTATACATCATAATCCCAACACATTCTCACATTAATTGTTGGATATTTTGAGTCCCTAAGTCAAAGTTGTCATTGATGTCACCGAATGAAGTCATCATTAATGTCATGGACTTTGTAAAAAAAAAAGTTATCAAGGTTGTCATTTGATATCCAGGAAGAAGCTTCAAATAACATCAAAGGTCAAGAGATATTTTAATTTCCAAGAAGAGGCAAAAGTTAAAGGCACAAGGGTTCCATAATATTTTAATTTTATATGCAAGTTTAGTTTAAAAGGTGTTTCATAAAAACCTAAGGAGGCTTATTGCAAAGTTAAAAAGGAGATATAATATTTATTTTATAAATTATTTAAATTCAATGTGAATTTATATTTTATAAATAAATGTTATACTTATACAGTTTATGCAATGAGAAGGACTTAATAAGACCAAAGGTTTCTAAAAGAATTAATTTATAATATTTAAATTCAAAAGAATTTAAATAAATTATAAATTAATAAAGTCTAAAGCACCCACATTCTATTCGAGGTGTAGACCAATTGGTTCATCCAAAGCCCATAAGGGGGGTGGAGGTCCAAGGTTCAAATATCGGGCCTCATCGGACTGAACGCTTGTCCCTTTCCTAGTGCTTTCAACAATGTAAAAGGTTTAAAATGATTGTGGCATGGTGGTTATAGGGGGGGACTGTGCGAAGATCTGTGTGGCGGCTTCTGGGGCGGACAACGCAGAATACTATGGTGACCATAAAAATTGGACAGCTTGCTCGGATTCGTTGCGACTACCGATTCCACCATGTAAAAAAAAAGCACCCACATTCTATAGTTGGAAGAAATTCAAAGCACCGACGTCATATGGTTTAAATAAAATTCAAAGCGTCGATGTATTCAAACAAAGGTGGAAATTATTATATAAACCATGCCCAAGGGGCATTAATTTTTCATCCTTGCTCGAACGAAAAAATTGTATGTGAATTGGAGCTCGTGAAAAAGACTATGAAATTCGTGTTTGTGTATGCCAACGAATAGAAATAAAAGGAAAGGCGTAGATCAGTTGGAAGCCATCCGGGCAGTATGGCCTAGTGGCAAGAGGGTAGTGGCTAGAGTGCTTGGACGCAAGGAGACCAATGTTCAAAACACGGTGGATGTGCTTGGCAGTTGTGTTGGGTTGAAGGTGCCAAAGATGAGGCACACATTTTGCAAAATGTGAGGCAAGGATACTTTTGAAGCACGTGGTGCTTCCCACACTCCAAGAGAGTGTGTAGCTCGTGTGGAAGTTGGAGATACGGCTAAGGCGTTGGTCGTGGGCTACGTTGAGGGTTCAAATCCCTCCAAAGGTAAGGTAATTAAATTTTGATTATTTTTAATATTGCCTAAAGTTTGGAGTTAAAAGGGATTGCTAGTTGGAAATAGTTGAAAGGGTTGCTAGTTGAAAATTGGTGTTTGTTGGAATTTTTTTTAATAAAATTTGGAGTTATAAGGAGTTTGATTTTATTTTTAAATAAAGTCTTAATTATTATATTTGCATATTAGAGGAGTAAGACTTTAAGAGTGTTGATTTTATTTTTAAAGGGACTTTTGCCAAAGAGATTATTATGAAGGTGTTGGATATTATTTTAAAGTTGGAGTGATAAGGTGTATTTTGTTTGATATAATTTTGTATTGTGATTCATTGAGAAAATTATTATCTTCTAACCTTTCTTGAGATTGGTAAAGAAGTGATTGTGAGTGTGGAAGATTTGTGTGGTCTACTTCTTGTCAAGCAAAAGGTATGGGTAAATTCTTCCTTGGTTGAGTTGATTGGTTAATCTCTGGAAAATAAGTTTGGAGTGAAAATAAATTTATTAGGGTTTCCTTTTGAGTGTGTTTGAGTAATTGCTTCAAGGTTTTCTAGAATAAATAAGTGTGGTTAAAACCTTGTTTGATAAGCATAGTTGTTGAAGCCATTGGTTGTGTGAAGAACTTGAGTTAGGGTTTTACAAAGATCATGAGTATCATTGTTATGTGAAGATTGTTTTATAAGAATTGTTGTTGAAGTGAGTTGTTGTGCAAAGAACTTGAACTAGGGTTTGAAAAGAACATGAGTATCATTGTTATGTGATATTTATTGTTGAGCATTGTTGGAAACATTTTGATTTGGTGGTTATATGCTTGGACTAGGGTTTTTGAGAAAGGGATGTTTCATTAAGTGATTGGTTGAGTAGAGTTGGTTGAGCCTATTCAAGTGGTTGTATAAAGTGTTTGTTCAAGTTCCATAAGATAAAATATTCTATATTCTAATTTGAGTTGATTGAGCATTAAGAATAGAACATATTGAGTCTCTAACAATTCTCTTTATATTTTTATGAGATTAGACAAGTTATGTGTGGACTTGTTAAGCAGATTTGAGGTAAGTCTTTGAGAAGACTTATGGACTGATTTTGTGTGAGATTTTTGTGGAAGCTTACAATACATATTTGGTTAAGTTTTGTGTGAACTTATTGAGCAGATTTGGATAAGTTCTATGTGAACTTATTGAGCAGATTTGGATCAGTTTTGTGTGAACTTATTGAGAATATTTGGATAATTTATGTGTGGACTTGTTGAGCAGATTTGGACAAGTTCTAAGTGTACTTGTTGAGCAGATTTGAGCAAGCTCTGAGTGGTTGTTGAGCAGATTTGAGCAGGTTTTGGGTGGACCTGTTGAGCAGATTTGAGCAAGTTATGAGTGGACTTACTGAGAAAATTTGAGCAAGTTTTGAGTGGACTTGTTGAGAAGATTTGAGCAAGTTATAAGTGGACTTGTTGAGCAGATTTGAGCAAGTTTTGAGTGGACTTGTTGAGAAAATTTGTGTTAGATCAAAGGACTGAGTTTAGTTTAGATTTGAGATTGAGCTTTGGATGTGACAGAGTAGAGAGGATAGTAGTCTCTAGTGGATAGAAATCCATCAGCCAGGGTAGTGATGATAGGACAAGAGTCTTCAATGGAGAGAGATCTACAAGCCAGTGTAGTGGAGGCAGTAGTATTCTAGAGTATCACCAGTTAGAGCAAAGGAGAAGGAGTTCTCTCATGGATAGAGATCCACAAATATGATTTATGGGATTGGTATCTCCTTTGGATAGAGGTCCATAAATATTTTAATAGGGAAAGGATTACCAAAATATTGATTGATAAAATTTTAGTAAAAGATTTTCTCCATGGAGTAGCCCACATTGGGTGAACCATGTAAATTATGGTGTCTTTATTGTGTATGGTGATTTGTACATTACTTTGATTAATGTTGTTGATATTGCTATCTATACATTGCTTAATATTGATTTGGAAATAAAGGTAAAAAATGGTCTTATATTGTTCACCCCCCTCTTAGTATAAGCTTGTGTTCTTCAATTGGTATCAGAGTAAGTTCCTTCATAAGATTTTAATAGCTTGAAGGAAAAGCTAACAATAACACAATGGATCTTAAGGAGCTATCCTCAAGTAATTCAGTACCATTATTTTATGGAATTGACTATATGTATTGGAGTATGATGATGAGGATCTACCTAATGGTACTTGGAAATGAAGTTTGGGAAGCAATGGAATTTGGATATGATCCCACAGTCAATCCTCCTATAGATAAGGAAGGTAAGCTTCTAAAACACTATAATTCAAAAGCAATGAATGCACTTGTGAGATGTTTGCATAGAACAAAGTATATGAAATTAATGCATTGTAGAACTGCAAAATAAATGTGGGATAAATTGCAAGGTATATATGAAGGATATAAAAGTGTTAAGAAAGAAAATATAGGAAATATCAAAGGACAAATTGAAGCATTAAGAATGAATGATGAGGAAAATATTAGTGCTTATATAATTTGAATTGATGAGTTTGTTAATGATATGCAAGGACTTGGAATGAAGATTGATGAATCAGATGTTTGTGATAAAGTATTAAGAAATCTTCCAAAAAGATTCAGTGAATAGGTTTCTGTTATAGAAGTGTCAATGGATGGTGATTCTTTGACAAGAGATAAGTTTCTTGGTATGCTTACAACTTTTGATATAAGAACAAAAGATCCTATTTCCTAGAAGGAAGTAGCCTTCAAAGCAATCAAGAAGGCAAAAGGTAAGATATCAGAATCATGCAATGAGTCATCCAGTGATGAAGAAGCTAATTATGGTAGAAAATATAAATATTCCAAAAGATCTAGATATCTAAGATCTATTAAGTTTTTCAATTGTGGAAAGTATGAACATTTTGCAACAGATTGTCAAGAACCTAAGACCAACAATGGTGAACAAAAATAGGATCACAGGTACAGGGAATAAGAAAGATATAGGTACCAAAAGAAAAGCAAGGATGGACAAAGTAGACAAGGAAAGAAGTTATTCCAAAGATAAAAAATGAGCTACTATGCAGATAAGGCAAGTAAGTACTCAAGTTATAGTGATGCTAGTTTTTTAGACAATGATAGAGATGAAGTTCTATTTATGATTGAATAAAAAGAGCAAGTTAAGAAAACTCTAGTAATTCTCAAGTGTTTTAGATGTGGTAACTTTGGACATCTTGAAGATGATTGTACAAGGTATGGTTATAGTTTCAATGATGATGAGTATGAGAATGCACTTGAAGGACCAAATGAAAATATTTTAATGGCATTAGAAGAAGAAGTAAGTGATCCTATAGAAGACAAGCCAACAAAATATAAAAATGTGGACAAAGGTAAACAAATATAGGAATATTCATAAAATGATGGTTATTACCTCAAGGGAGAACTTATATATGCCCTTGAAACGGTAAATAAGGTAAGAAATCAACACTCTAAACTTGAAATTTAGTTTCAATAATATGATGAAGAGAGAAGATTGCTCATAAAGGATTTAGAAAAATAAAAGGCTAAGGCAAAGAGGTTCAAAGAAAAGTTAGAAGCAAAGATCTTATAATGTGATAAGTTAGCACAAGAAGTGGCACTACTAAAAGAATATTTAGAGGACTCCAAGATAAATATGAATGGATTTAAAAATATCTCAAAGAACTCGGATAAGTTCATCAAGACACAAAAGAATACATAAAGGAAAAAAGGTCTTGGGTTTGAACAATTTCAAAAGAAATGGGAAGGAGAGTCAACATCAAGTTTTGGAGGTGAAAAAACTTCATATGAAGATACTTCAGAAGAAGATAGTATAAACTAAAGTCAGACATTAGAGGATAAGTTGGACAATAGATATTTAAACAAAGATAGGAACAATGTATAGATAAGATACAAAAGGAATAACAATTAGAATAGGTCAAGAGAGACTAAGAGACCAATGAGGTAAAGACAAGAAAACTTCAATGGAAGATGTTTTTCATGTCACAAGTTTGGGCACATGGCTTCACAGTGTAGTACATGGGAAAGACAGGAATATGGGAACATATAGCTTTTCCATGGGTATTGTTACTCATGTAATCAGTTTGGTCACAAGGCAATGAATTGCAAGGTTCATGAAATAAGAGGATATGGCTTCACTAGGAGAAATCCTAAGAAATTTGTATCTCCAATAAATAATAGCATTAAGTGTTATAAGTGCAATAATGATGGTCACATAGAAAAGTGGTGTAGAGAAAACATTCTAAAAATAGGTATGAACAGGAACATGAACATGAATAAGAATAGGAACAAGAACATGAATATGAATAGGAACAGGAAAAGGAATAGGAACAAGGATATGAATAGGAACAAGAATGTAGACATGGACATGAACATGAACATGGAAAGAAATAGTCAAAGAAATCAGAAAATTTAGATAAGAAGAAAAGAGGATAAAGGTAAAGAATAGTGCTTTCTAGGAGTAGAAATATTCCCACCCTAGAATTAACCACCTCAAAAGGAGGTGGGGGAGGGGCTAAGCTAAGAGGCTCATTCTTAGCCCCGAGCCCCAAAGGTGACCCTTTTCCATTTATGTCAAATGGGGAGAGATTTGAGTAAGGGGGAGATGCGCTTGATACTTGAAGAGAGCATTGAGCCAGGGGGAGCAATGTCCCAGGGGGAGTAGGACAAAAAGTAATTCAAGTTTTCGGTAAAAATAATGTGTGTTACCATCAATGACAAAGGGGGATATTTTTGGACATTTTGAGTCCCTACGTCAAAGTTGTCATTGATGTCACTAGATGAAGTCATCATTAATGTCAAGGAATTTGTCAAAAAATAAACTTATCAAGGTTGTCATTTGATATCCAAGAAGAATCTTCAAAAAACAAACTTGGGTTTGAGTGGGCTTGTTGAGAATATTTGAGCAAGTCTTGAGTGGACTTGTTGAGCAGATTTGAAAAAGTTCTAAGTGGACTTGTTGAGCAAATTTGAGCAAGTTATGAGTGGACTTGTCGAGCAGATTTGTGCTAGGCTGAAGGATTGAGTTTAGTGTAGATTTGAGATAGAGCTTTGGAGGTGATATATCATAGAGCACAATAGTCTCTAGTGGATAGATATCCATTAGCCAGGGCCATGAGGATAGGTATTCATAGTGGGGACAAGAGTCTTTAGTGGAGAGAGATTCACAAGCCAGTGCAGTGGAGGTAGTAGTCTTCTAGAGGATCACCAACCAGAGCAGAGGAGAAGGAGCTCTTGTGGATAGAGATCCATGAACCTGATTTAGGGGATTGGTATCTCATTTGGAAAAAGGTCCATAAACATTGTAATAAATAAAGGATTCCCAAATATTGATTGAGAAAATTTTAGTAAAATATTTTCTTCGTGGAGTAGCCCACATTGGGTGAACCACGTAAATTGTGGTGTCTCTATTGTGTGTGGTTATTTGTGTATTGCTTTGATTACTACTATTGATATTGCTATCTATACATTTTTTAATATTGATTTGGAAATAAAGGTAAAAAGTGGTCTTATACAGTTCACCCCCCTCTTAGTATAAGCTTGTGTTCATTAATAAATCCAAGTTTTGCACAAGGAAACATGAAACCTAAAAATTGGTCCTTGTTATCTTAAGTGAAAAGTTTACCTTACTCATCCACCTATGCGTATGGTTCAAAATTCTGAGAATTGACAAAAGGATAAGTTAATCCCTACCAAAGCAATAAAAATCCCTTACCCCATACCAAATCTAGGCAAGTATACAAAGAGCATGAAATCCAAAGAGCAAAATACTCAAAAGAAAAAGTGTTTTTCACCACTAACAAAAGCAAAAAGTAAAATAAATAATGGTTCTTACCACTACCATAATATTTTGTTCACCAAAACAAAAATGAGCAAATCCTTGGAGCAATTTAAAAGTAAAAGAAAATAAGGGAGTACTAAACTTGAATCCCTAGAATTATCAGTATTTGAAAACTAGGAGGTGATCCTCATTACAAGTTGGGTGGCATTAATCCTTCTTGGCAATGGTGGTGTCCTTATGCATTATGATATGTTTATCACATTAGCGATATTCTTTTGTATAGACCAATTTTAGCTTGCAGATGAGCTATATTTTGGTAGCCTATATTACCTAATGGTCTAATCCAACTAAAGTACAAAACTTAGGATCATGATACTCGTAGGGTGATCTTCAGTACAGAAAGGCTGCATGAATCTTGTTTGGAATTGGGATAAATTTATGCATTATTATAGCAATGAAATTACATGCACACATAAGGATATTGAATATCTTGGTCATCCTAGCAGATTTATAACTTACCAAAAAGTGTTGCATGGCTAATATACAACTTTTTACTAGTTCACTAGAGTGTTTGAGTCCCATGAAAGCCTCAAAGACATTTTATAACATCTTACTATTCATTCAATTCCATACCATTTTATCACATTTTTGTTAGTTTACATTTTCACAGTCTATCACATAATCTTATGATAACGTTAAAAATGAATTGATGAATTTTATACAATCTATGGTGCTAGCATCTAGTGTGTCAAACAGTATTAATAATGCATCAATAAACAAATCATCCATTTTATTATTCACATGTACATATAATAAAATAACATCATATTACAATGCATACATCCATTATATGCATCCATAAAAGCATTAGTAAAATAAATATAAACATCTCAAACACCTAATAAAATAGTAAGGAAACACATGATGACAATAGAAAAAATCATATATATATATGTGTATGGGGTAAAAAGCTACATCATAATCCAAAAAATACTCGTAGGCTACAAAAAAGTTGATCCTCAGACCTCACACTCCCAAAATCCAAACATAACCATAGAATCTCAAAATTCATGGTCATGCCAGATTGACACCATGACTCTCACCACCACTCTCGGTCGTCACTTGTTGAGAGCTTCCAGATATGCTACCACTTGCCCTATCTAATCTCCTCATAGAGATAGGAGCCCTCATCCTCACAAATGATTGCCTAGTACCACTCCTTCCACTCTATTGGGATCCACTAGTAGAGGGACAAGCTGGTAAGCACCCTCTAAGGCATGATTCCTCTTCCTCCAAATCCTATGTGTCTGATAGCTCATATCAATGATGAGCCTAGTAGTCACCTAGTAAATTTTAGAGTTGAATCACCTCCCTCCATAGCCTAGCTACCTCACCACTACTCAATATCCCCTGGCTCGAGCTCCTTGCTCTAATATATGACTAAAAAGTAGCTAGCTCTATTGCCTACCTCTTAATCACTACTACTTGCATATCAATATTTGCCTCAGTAGTATGCACCTACACCTATAGGAGAGCCATATCCTTTGTGTATCCTCTCCACTCCTATATCCCTTTGATCAGCTCACCCTATAGCTCAAAAATGGTGGCATCATGTGTTGCCAACTGTGGCTACACTCTATGCTCATCAAAATCATCCTCATCATAATCCTCATACTGACCCCCCATATCTATGCTATCTATAGACACTAAAATCATGTCAATATGATTATATTTTCAAGATGCACTCTTATCAACACCATATGACCTCCTTGGGCAACCTTCAAGGATTAAATAGTGGTATTTACAACTTTTGGGAGGTTCTACCTCACTTTTGGGAAGTTTTGGACCATGCCGCCATAACCATCCCACCCTAGGATGACCACCAGTTCATGGCCATCCCACCCAGGTATGACCATCAATAGCCATACCTAGGTGGGATTACCACCAATAACCATATCTGGGTGGGATAGCCAAGCCCTTAGACTCTAAAAAATTTATAGGTGGAATAAATGGAAATCAAATTCTACCATTTATCCCACCCATTGATCTATGATAGATTGAGGGTGCATCAATTCAATCCAAACCTATAAATTGAAGGTCCAAATTGGAGGTTTCTCCCACCCAATGCATGTCAAGGTTTTGACAAATGGTAGCACTTGCATCGCATGACCTAACTTATCCATTTGACCTTGTGCTCACTTGAGCTATAAAATGGAGACATTCCACCCAATTTGAAAGAGGAGTCTTCATAATATTTTGCAATGAAGTGCTACTGAGATTCAATCAATATTTTATCCACATATTTATTTGAAATCTCCATTAATCGAAGGAGGTTTTCAAGTGATCCCCAAATATGCAAATCCATTTCCAAAACCCACCCATTTTAGTGAATTAGATCATTAAATTCTATGACAAAACCCCTAGGAATAGTTTGAACCAGATCCCATAGGAATAGGTCACAAAAACCACTAAGTTTGGTGGCCTTACCCACATGGGATGGTTAACAGTCATAATTGGAACACCCAGGATCGGCCATGAACTCTACATCAAATTTCATTTTTGTTTTAGCATAGATCATTTCTAGACTATAATATATGCATTATACTAAATTTTGGTGTAATTTTGAGTAGTTTTGCACCATATATTATATCTTTTCTCTTTCATATTCACTATTGCATTCATATTTCTAATTTCATTTCAATCTGCACATGCTATTAACAAATCTAAGTTCTTTGTGTGTATATCCAGGTATTTCAACGTGCAAGGAAAGAGTTACAAGTCTAGACATAGATAGAACATTGCAGTGGTACCACAAACCCACTTTCGAGAAATTCATGAGTGTGAGGAATACGTTGTAAGCACATATTAGTTTCTAAAAGAATTTAATCCTTTGACACTTATGTAATGATTGTATCAACTTAGAGCTCTCAAGGGGATGTTTTATAATCGTGGATTTGATAAATTGATTAATATAAAGAGGACCCCCATTTTTTTTACTTTTATGTTATCATGTTTACATTAAGGTTTCTTTTTAGTTCTCAGATCAATAGATGTATTTCATTTCCCTTTGTTATATGCACCATTTTTTTTCTCTACAATGGTGATCATAGTGGGACCCTTATTCCGTTTGATTTAGATAAGTTTTAATTTAGTTTTTTTGTTTAAAATATTACAGGTTTTGATTGTTTTGGTATGAAATGGCCCCTGATTCCATAATTGGAACACCCAAGGATGACCATGATAGCTGTCCCATCTAGGGACGACCCCCAAATTGGCAACCATCACACCCTGGGATGGCCACTAAATAGGGATCCTGCAACTCAAATTGATAGAAACAATAGTAAACTTAGGCTTTCAAGATGAGAATCTTGATCTTATTTTTCATTATTACTATTTAGAGAAAGTTAAATTCAGCTTTTATTTCTTTTCCTTATGTGTTTGAAAGGTAGATTTCACTTTTCTTAATCTCAAAAACAACAAAAATAAGAAAAATAGGAAAATAACTAAGTAAGAATGCATTTGTGTGGTTTGATTGCTTGTGACCTACCTAATGTCTAGGTTGCCATATAGGGCATGCATTTTGTAGGTTAAATCATTTATTTAATACTTCTAAAAGTGAAACATTATTTTGAATTTAGTGAAGGCATCATTGAGTGCTCATTTGTTTTACTATTTTTAAGTATAAAATGAACCACACACACCATGCCATATTTGAACATTAGTGAGTGTGAACTTCATCCCCAACCACTAGTCGAGAGCATTGATGATGGGATTTATCTCCACCCATTGGCTCGCATGATTGTTGATATGAACCCTATATTATTGGCCAAATCTAGCTCCAAGAACCATTGTAGCTTGGAAAATCGTACGCATTCCTCTTAAGAGGGTGTATTGCTACCCAAGTGAGACTGGGTGAGGACTGGTAGGACCTATGCTCCTTGATCAAATATGGATTTTATCTCCATATTTTGGTGGGTATGACAATCCGAAATTCATCACCCGATTTGTTACTATGACTATATAGGTGAAATCCCTTGAACAAAAGAATATCATCCAATGAAAAGCAAACACATGAAAATATATCTCTTTGCAAACAACAAATCAAAACACACCAAATAGTTTTAGAGAACACATAAAATATTTAAAAGATATAAATACTTGTTTTATTGTGTGTTTTCATTCTTGTGTGTTGCATCATTAAAATTGGTAAAAGTAGCTATGGTATGCACCCACAACCAAGCCCGTTCAAGGGTTGATGCTATGGAAAGTATACAAGGAGACATAGGCTATCTTCGATTTGATCCTAAGGATATGATTATACCTCCTTGGTGGCCTTCTACTCACTCAAGACCTATAATTTCAAATCAGGAACCTAACCTACAAGGGACCCCTACTCGAGACACCCCTATAGGTTTTGTTCCTAATAAAGAAACATACTTTCCAGATATAGACACTTCACACACATTATATCAAGAACAATAACTACATGTTGAGATGCAAACAAATAGAGCAATACCACACATATGCATGCTTGCTTGGTCTCCCTTGCCCACCTATGGATAAGATCAAGATTACACACCATGGGTAGGGCCAAATGATCAAAATACACCCTTAAACCACCCTAATAGGTCTCAACAATATAAGTACCAAGATGAGTATGATACTCATCACCATAGGCAAGAAAATTTAGCCCTTCCCTTCCTCATTTATGAAGGAAGATACAAGGAGAGTCTTGATTATCCTTGGTTTCATTATTCCATGCAAGCATGATGTGATTTTGTGCTAGTTGAGTATAAAGAACATATGGTTAGGTCTGAGCCTCAAGTGAATGCAACCTTTCTTGATCAAGGGGATATCGTTGTTGATTTTTTTTCCTAAACAATATAGGCACCATGGATATACTTCTAGGGATAATATACCTCACATGACTAATAAAATAAATCAAGTTGTTAAAATATATGTTGAATGCGAAGCCCAATTTAATCAACTTTAGCTAGATAAAAAATGATTGGACCACCAATATCAATTATAAAAGCAAAGAATTGAACAACAAATCCATGAGCTATTTCAATAGACCTTATATAATGGGGTCCCTACCCCAAGTAATCATAGACAGGGGATTTATCAGAGGTAACCTACATTTAATCCAAATAGGCTTCCTAGGCCTAACCAAACATTACCTCCTTGACCTCCTAGGAAAAATAGAGACTTGCCTCCCAGGCCAAACATAGATCACCTTCTGCAAGCATTTTTCCTACTTGTAGGCTAATTCAAGAAACACCTTACAAAGCCTACGATGATCTTGAACCAGAAGAGGAATATATTGAAGCACCTTATGGAGGTATGGTCGATGAAATTCAACCACCATGCCATAGCTTTACATTACTTTCCCTTTCATATA
This sequence comes from Wollemia nobilis, assembly GCA_028583015.1. Classification (NCBI taxonomy): domain Eukaryota; kingdom Viridiplantae; phylum Streptophyta; class Pinopsida; order Araucariales; family Araucariaceae; genus Wollemia; species Wollemia nobilis. The sequence continues at coordinate 3,183,961 of JAQPPZ010016599.1, forward strand.
GGGTGAAAGCAAAGAAGAGGAGATCAAATCATCTTATGCATATAAAGCTTTACTAGAACGCATGGAAACAATAGAAAATAATACCTCTAGGTCTGGGCTTCAAAATCCCACTTTACACCAATTTCACAGTTAAGTGCTTCATCCATCGATACCTTCCCCTCCATACCTAGAGCATTTTAAAATGCCCAAGATAGATAGATTCAAAGGATATGAAGATGCACATGAGCATATTACTATGTTTATGAACCAATGCTTCAGTATCTAGGATAATGATACCTTACTTTTAAGGATATTTTTGATTACCATCTCTGGCATAACTATAGAGTGGTACAATAAACTCCCAAGGCACAATGCCTATAACTTTGAATAGTTTGTAGATGCATTCTTGGAATATTTAACTTTTAACACTAAGAAAAAGGTGACTTTGATAGAACTCATAGGGTTGAAGCAGTACGATGATGAGTTAATCATGGATTATGGTAATACATGGTGAACGCTTCTCGCTAAGCTACCGTACCTACTACTAGTATCTATTTTGAATTACATGTTTTTAAAGAGTTATTTAAAGCTAATTTCATTATTTCTACAACTCCAATAATACCAAACTCTTGAAGAGACTCTATCATAGGCTAGAAAAATCGAATAAATCAAAATTTAATAGGGGGAGATCTCAAAACCTCATAAAAGGAGTGGAATAAGAACATAAAGGGCATTCTAGCACAACCAAATTTGGTAGCAGTTAATAAAGTTACCATTAGTAATACAGGTCCTGTGAAACCAATGCCAACTTAGAAGATAAACTATTAGGCCCAACCTCCTCCTACAAACTACAATAACAACACTCAAACAAATCAAGGAAAAAACTAGCAACATCACCCTAAATAACAATTTATGCCCTTCATTGAGTCCATGGATTCACTATTCGATCATTTATGTGCAACCAAAGCAATTACTCTACCTTATATTTGGCCTATATATTCAAATAGACCAAAGCCCAAGGAATATCATGAAGATCTATACTGTAAATACCATATGTAGAATGAGCATGACATGCAAGTGTGTTATGCATTCAAACACCTATTACAAGACATGATTAAGAGGAACGATCTCCAATTTTATAACCCTCTTGCAATAAATAATCAATAAATGGGTATTTTTAAATACCCATTACCCACTCAAAAGATGCAGGTAAATCAAATAAAATAGGTAAACAAGGTTCATACGATAGCCCCTAAAAAAGGGTTCATCAGGATGGTTAGCATCATGACAAGGAATAGGTGTTATCCAAATCAAGTTGCATCACCTACAACTGTAAAAGACATTCCTTACATGTCACAACCTCCTCCACCACTAGTGCAAAGCCCTCCACCTAATCCAATGGTCACCATAAAGAGTATGCTTACTCCAAGTTTATGAACAACATCAACCTGACTCTCTATATATGAGCTTATCCAATAATCCCCACCTCATCGAGAAGCTCTTATGGTTATCCTTAAGTTGATTGAACTGCAGCCCTAGGAGTCTAACTCCTTTATAAAATTTTTGGGGTATGTTTAATAGTACAATGAGCTCGTAATCACATTTTATGAACATGAACTTAAATCAATATCAAATTACATGGTTGATCCTCCCTTACACATCATTGCATGTGTAAATGAAACACCTTACAAAAGAGTTCTAATTGATACTATTTATTCAAAAAATATCATCACTATGAATGCTATCCAATACCTAGGACTTCTAGCATCCCATATTGTTGCATCCACATATACCCTATGCACATTCAATGATACTCCATGCTCAATTGTTGGAACTATAGTCTTACCTATTCAGGTAGGACATAAAACCATACCAACATTGTGTTACGTATTAGAGGGCACAATGGCCTATAATATATTCATGGGTAGACCCTAGATTAGAGACATGAAGTGCATGCCATCCATAGCTCACCAATGTTTGAAGTACACTCATTAAGGGTAAGTACATGTTGTTGTTGCAGACATTCAACCTTTAAAATACTACAACTTGGTACAACACCTTCCCAATTCAACCTTGCCATCAACTCACTTGGACTTCCAATAAAATGCATCCACTCAAGGTCTGACTACTTCCTTATTGCCTTTCATTGATCCATTACCATCTTATTATATACCATCATCATCATTTGCACCTTCAGATATACCTTCATCATCATCAAATCCTCCACAAAGGAACATGTCAAAGAGGCCTATTGACAAGATCCCTATAATCATCTCTACTATTTCCATGAAATAAATTCCTAGTCTAGCAAATGAGGAACCACCTCATGAGGCAAGCATTGATTCATCTCAAGCCTCGCTTTCCATCCTCTTCATCATCACCATCACAGGTCATAGTCCATATGGCTACCACAAGCTTAGGATAATACCTAGTAAGGAATATTACAATAGTTCCATCCATTGAGACAATACAAAATATGAGATGTCCTCATATTCCCATAGGTACCATCATACCTTTAGGTATACCTCCCAATCAAACAAACTTCATATATTGGGGTATTTATTATGGCATAGAACCGTATCCTTAGGAAGAATATGATGAAGAAACCTTTTTTGAGGACATAAATTATATACCTAATATTGACTTTGCCATGCGATATCTCCATCACGGCCATTAGCATGACTATGGTTTGGGGTTGTACAAACAAGGTACTTGTATTCCTTGCTAGCCACAATATCAAATGTTATATGATAAATCTATTTTAAAATACAACACTTCATTACCTCTCAACATCCTCACAGATAATTTAGAGCACCTAGGTTTGAAGTATAAGGATGAGCTTACATACGATCCTTATGCTAATCCTAATCATGTCCACTATTTGGGGTATTATTTCCCCATAAATATGACAAATAAAAGGATATCTCATGATTTCACCCAATCCTATGAATAAGGTGAAGGTTTGCATACTTTTCCATCTGATAATAAGGAAGAGGATCAAGGTCCTTATGAATGGACAACTAATGATAAATCAGATTACGATGTAGAACCTATTAACTTCCCTATTTTAGATGAATAATATGAACATATCATCCCATTGGATGACAAAGAAGAGTTATATCTATGTGTGTTACCATTACCACATCCCATCTGTCAACATAATCTACCATTCAAGGAGTAGGATCATCCCCTTCCACATCGACCACTTCTAGTTGTTCCACCTCCACCTTTTCACCCTTGAAGCACTACGCCCCACCCAAAAAGCACCAAAGGTACCTATAAACCCTTTGGTAACTTAAAAATCCCCAAAGGTATCCATAAATCCTTTAGTCACCCAAAAAGTCTCAAAGGCACCCATAAATCCTTTGGTCACCTAAAATTCCCCAAAGGTATCCATAAATTCTTTGATCACCCAAAAATCCCCAAAGGTATCCATAAATTCTTTGATCACCCAAAAATCCCCAAAGGTACCCATAAACCATTTGGTCACCTAAAAAGCCCCAAAGGTACCTGTTGTGGCTGATCCACAACGTACCCCAAAATTGGGGACCCACCTTTTTTGCATGTGTTCCAAGAAGACCGAAGTGGCCCATAGGCTAAAGATCAAGGAAAAAGGCAAAATATCACAAGGAGGAAAAGTGTCGCGATATCGCGACATGTTGCGCTGTCGCGGCCAAAAAAGAAAAAGTGTCACGATATCGTGACATGTTGCACCATCGCGGCCCAAAAAAGAAGAAGTGTCGTGATATCGCGACATGTTGCTCCATCGCGGCAGAAAATGAAAAGTGTCGTGATATCGCGACATGTTGCTCCATCGCGGCCAAAAATGAAAAAGTGTCACGATATCGCGACATGTTGCTCCATCACGACAGAAAATGAAAAAGTGTCGTGATATCACGACATGTTGCACCATCGCGGCCCAAAAAAGAAGAAGTGTCGCGATATCACGGCATGTTGCTCCATCGCGGAAAAAAATGAAAAAGTGTCGCGATATCACGACATGTTGCTCCATCGCGGCATAAAAATGAAAAAGTGTCGTGATATCGCGACATGTTCCATTTTCGCGATTCAAAGCAACAAAATACGGAAGGGGCCAAAAGTGTTGCGATATCGCGACATGTTGCATTTTCACGACCAAACAAGACAAGAAAGAACAAGAAAAGAAAAGTGTCGTGATATCGTGACATGTTGCATTTTCACGGCCGTATAGGAAAAAGTGTCGCGATATCGTGACATGTTGCGTTTTCACGGTCATACAAGAAAAAGTGTCGCGATATCGCGACATGTTGCATTTTCGCGATTCAAAATGGGCAGACAAGCAGAGAAAGAAAAAGTGTCGCGATATCGCGACATGTTCCATTTTCGCGATTCAAAGCAACAAAATATGGAAGGGGCCAAAAGTGTCACGATATCGCGACATGTTCCATTTTCACGATTCAGAGCAACAAAGGAGAGCAAGGAGGCAAAAGTGTCGCGATATCATGACATGTTCCATTTTTGCCAAGGTAACGGACCTGCACAGTGACGTGGACATAAGGACAAAATCCAGTGAATAAGACAAGCGTTACATAAGGAATCTTTAGTGATTTGAAATCATTTAAGATGGTCGTTACAAACGGAGGGAAACAGATGCAAAATCATGTGGAGAAATCACAACGAAGGCCACAAAATGGAAAGCAAAGCACACGCATACAGGGAAGGTGAAATGAACAGTCAGGGAAGGTGAAACGAACAGCCATCGGCAAATGAAATGAACCGTCAGGGAAGGAAACAAGGTTTTCATGAGTTTAAATACGCCATTCAAAGAGGCCATAAGTGGGTGGAAAACTGCTGCAAGTAGCGTTGCAGGTTTGAAGGCAATAAGGTCATTCTAGACCTAGTTGGGCTGTTTTTCTTCCGAAGACTGGTTTTTCTTCTTCATGGACATGGGTTGGAGATTACGGTGAGCAGAGTTGCAGACTTGAAGGCGATGATGCTGTTCTGGACCTTTTTGAGTCGTTTCTCTTCCATGGACTAGTTTGGGAAAACCAAAAATTAATGCTATTGTAAAATGACATATTTTTAATGCAGAAGTGTTCAGAAATTTGCATCTTGTGGGCAAGAAAGGAGATTTTCTTTGCATGCTATGGATTTAATGTTTATTCTTTCATCTTTTCAGATTTCAAATTTATAGATAATGTTGATGCCATTTCTTTGGGTTACATTAGGCGAATATTTGAAATCTAAATTTTATTTCGTACCTTAGGAACCAGCACTTAGCTTATCCGGATTGTGCTTGTTTGCAGGTCCAATAGGTTAGGTTGCATGCACGGAGACCTCACATCTTCGATTTTGTTGCAATAGGATAGCATCATACTGAATGCATTTTATTTTTAGTTTTTGTATTTCATTTTCATTCTTTCTGCATTTTGTTTATTTTCTTTTATTTTCCAAAAGTTTTAACTTTTCAAGGCATTAAAATGAACATCTACAAAATATCAAAATCTAAGAAACAATGAACAATCACTAAAGTTTTCATGATGAAATAAACCAACATTGCCCCTTGTTTACAGTTACTTGCAATCACTAAGGTGTTCCAAGCATTTAAATTGAATATCTTTATTTGGGATTACTAATACACATATGCAAATGCTAATACAACGGAGACCTTGGAGAAGTCGTTTTTTTAACTTCTTTGCAAGAGGGGATTTGGAACCCAAATCCTAAAGGAGAGTGTACTTTCACAACTGGGTGAAAATACCACTCAACAAGTACTCCATAAACCCTTTGGTCACCTAAAAAGCCCCAAAGGTATCCATAAATCCTTTGGTCTCCCAAAAAGACCCAAAGGTACCCATAAATCCTTTGGTCACCAAAAACCCCCAAAGGTACCCATAACTCCTTTGGTAACCAAAATATCCCAAAGGTACCCATAAACCCTTTGGTCACCCAAAAATCCGCAAAGGTATCCGTAAACTCTTTGGTCATCCAAAAATCCCCAAAGGTATCCATAAACCCTTTGGTCACCCAAAAATTTCCAAAGGTACCCATAAACCCTTTGGTCACCCCAAAAAAGCTCCAAAAGTACATATAAATCCTTTGGTCATGCAAAAAGCCCCAAAGGTACTCATAAACCCTTTGGTCACCCAAAAAAACCCAAAGGTACCCATAAATTCTTTGGTCACCAAATAGCCCCAAAGGTACCCATAAATATTTTGGTCACCCAAAAAGCCCCAAAGGTACCCATAAACCCTTTGGTCACCCAAAATGCCCCAAAGGTATCCATAAACCCTTTGGTCACCCAAAAAACACCAAAGGTAGCCATAAACCCTTTGGTCACCAAAAAGCCCCAAAGGTACCCATAAACCCTGGTCACCCAAAAATCGCCAAAGGTGCCCATAAATCTTTTGGTCACCCAAAAAGCCCCAAAGGTACCCATAAATCCTTTGCTCACAAAAAAAAAATCTCCAAAGGTACCCATAAACCCTTTGGTCATCCAAAAAGCCCCAAAGGTACCCATAAACCCTTTGGTCACCCAAAAATCTCCAAAGGTACCCATAAACCCTTTGGTCACCCAAAAAGCCCAAAGGTACTCATAAACCCTTTGGTCACCCAAAAAGCCCCAAAGGTACCCATAAATATTTTGGTCACCCAAAAAGTCCCAAAGGTACCTATAAATCATTTTGGTCACCCAAAAAGCCCCAAAGGTACTCATAAAACCTTTGGTCACCCAAAAATCCCCATAGGTATCCATAAACCCTTTGGTCATCCAAAGCCCCAAAGGTAACCATAAATTCTTTTGTCACCCAAAAAATCCCAAAGGTACCCATAAACCCTTTGGTCACCCAAAAAGCCCCAATGGCATCCACTAAGCTCATTGGTCAAATGTTATATATATATATATATATATATATATATATATATATATATATATATATATATATATATATATATAAATCTATATCTAAAAAAATCATTAAAATAACAAAAATACAAAAATATTGCATTACATTATATTTTGTATCATTGTATTATATAATCACTTGCATTAAGCATACCCATCATTGTATTTTGCATTCTAGAGTTGATCATACATGTCTAGCACCAGGTTTGTACACTAGCCATCCTTTAAAATCAACTTTGTCAAAAGTCATTATTAACACTCATCTATATTACAATTATCATTTCCATCCACATTCCCCACCTTTTGTATGTGTATGTTTTCCTTCACCTAGTCATTTATTATAAGGTGTAATTAGGGTTTTTGGTCACTCAACTATCTCTAGTTTTCTTATCATATTTTTTAGAAAGCTATCCTTATTTTTAGAAGGCAAAGTCTTGCTTTTATTATACCTTGCATACATCATAATCCTAACACATTCTCATATTAATAAATCTAGGTTTTGCACAAAGAAATATGATACCTACAAAGTGGTCCTTGTTACCTTAAGTGAAAAGTTTACCTTGCTCATACCCCTATGTGCATGGTTTAAAAATACTGATTATTGACAAAAGGACAAGATCCTACCTACCTAAAGCAATAAAAATCCCTTACCCCATGCCAAATCTAGGCAAGTATCCAAAAAATAACAAATACAAAAGCAAAAATATCCTAAATAAAAAGTGGTTTTTACCACTAAAGCAAAAAGTAATATAAATAGTGGTTCTTACCACTACTAAAATCTCTTGCTCACCAAACAAAAATAAGTGAATCCCTGGAGCAATTTAAAATAAAATAAAACGAGGGAGTAATGGATATGAATCCCTAGAATTCTCAGCATTTGACAACCATGAGGTGATCCTCATTATAGGTTGGGTGGCATCAAGCCTCTCTAATAATGATGGTATCCTTACGCATGATGATATGTTTGTCATATTAGCAACCGTATTCTGTACAAACTAATGTTAACTTATGGATGAGCTAGCTTTTGGTATCCTTTATTATCTAATGGTCTAATACAACTATGTACAAACCTCATGATCATAATACTCATACGATGATCTTAAGTACAAATGAGTTGCATAAATCATGTTTGGCAAGGGGGTTTATTTATGCACTATTATAAGTAATAAAATCACATGCACACACAGAGATATTGAGTATCTTGGTCATCCTAGTAGATTTATACCTTGCCAAAAAGTCTTGTATGGTTAATATATAATTTTTGACTAGTTCACTAGAGTGTTTGAGTATCATGAAAACCTCAAGGACATTATATAACATCTTACTATTCATTTCTTTCCATATCATTCTATCACATGTTTGTCAATTTACATGTTCACAACCCATTACATAATATTATGATAACGTAAAAAAATGAATTGATGAATTTTTTACAGTCTATGGTTCTAGCATCTAGTGTGTCAAATATTATTCCTAATTTATTAGTACAAATTAACAAATCATCCATTTCATTATGCATACACACATTTACATATTAGCAAATAATATCATATTACAATACATGCATCCATGATAAGCATCCATAAAATCATTAGTAAAGTAAACAAAAACATGTCATACATCTAATAAAGTAGTAAAGAAAACACATAATGACAATAGAAAAACTCCTATATATATGTATGTATGGGGTAAAAAGCTACATCATAATCCAAAAAATTGCTATAGGCTACAATCAAGTGGGTCCTCAGATATCATGCTCCCAAAATACAAAAATAAACCATAGTCTCGAATGCCATGGTCATGCAATATTGGCACCATGACTCTCACCAAAACCCTAGATTGTCACCCATAGATAGCTCTTAGATATGCTACCTCCTACCCTCTCTAATATCCTCATATATCTAGGATCTCTTATCCTTGCATATGACTACCCTGTACCACTCCTACTTACTGGGACCCACTAGTAGAAGGATGAGCTAGTAAGAACCCTCTAAGGTGTGCTACCTCATCCTCCAGATCCTATGTGTATGATAGATCCTATCGATGATGAGCTTGGTAGTCACCCAATAAAGTTTAGAGTTGTATCACCTCTTCCCATAGCCTAGCCACCTTACCACTATACATACCCCATGGCTTGAGCTCCTTGCTTAACCTATGATAAAAAAGCAACTAACTCTACCACCTACCTATCAATCACTACTACCTACCTCTCAATCTCTGCCTCAATAGTCTACACCTATTCTTGTAGAAGCATCCACAAACTGTGCAACTTTCCCATCCTGGGATGACCACCAAAAAACATAAAATAAACAAAATAAAAAGCAAAGAAAAGGGTCTCAAAACCACCAAAAATATAAAAAAATTGATAAATTCCAATGCATATCTTTGCAAAAGACATAAATGCATATATTTGCTCACCATATAAAATCATAAAATTAACAAAAAATCAAATAATCATAAAAAAAATTATGTGAGCATCGTATTCAGTTATTTACCCTATAAACTTGGTAGTTGCAAGGACTTGTGCTCCATGCAATCTTGTAATATGAGTAAGTTACGATAAGGCCATTTGAATCAAAGTATTCACTGATGAATTGAAAACTCTCCACTTCAATCCCAAATAAGGCAATTGCAATTGGACTGCTCCACGGAGATAAGGTATTCATTTTCTTTCTTCCATGAAATATCAATAAAACCACTAAAATCCTAAAAAAACTGATAAATTTTATAATGGATAAAGTTGAAGGAACCCCAATCAAGTAATTTTGGTTAAGCAACTCATTGCTTTCATCAATGGTCATTCTCACATCAACTTATCGCTTGAGGGGGTAGTTGTAATAATGAATTCATAATCAAAATCAACACTCAAACACTCAAAAGTGCAACTTGCATACATTCAAAAGTATTTCCAAAGATAATTTCAATCCCACGTTGTGGCACATACTTTAGAACCAATTCCACAAAACAAAGTCTTTGTCTCCTTGAAGCCTTGGGATGCCACCCAGAATAGAATTATAAGTGAAACAAGGAACCAATACCAAGTATACCCTAAGCCTAGACCTGTCCTTATAGTGCGGTTGAAAGGTTTACCAAAATTAAATCCTTCAAATATGTCAAAAGTAAGGATTCAAATAATTATGCTTCTTCCATGATGGGGGCATCAAAATTTGATTAGGTTATTGAATAACCATAATTTTGTGACCATTTTAGTCATCTATTTTTCCTCCGTGTTGTGTTTCACATAACACATCCCAAAAAGGGGTACCTATAGACACTAAAACCACTTCAATCTGATTAGACTACTGAGATGTACTCTTATCAACACCATATGGCCTCCTTGGGCAACCCTTAATGGTTAAATAGTGGTCTTTACCACTTTTGGGAGGTTATACCCAACTTTTAGGAATTTTAAAGCCATGTAACCATGGTTTCCCCACCCCGAGACAACCACTAATCATGTCTACCCCACCATGGAGCAGCCACCAACAAATACCCCTGGATGGGGTGACCACCAATATCCACCCTTGGTGGTGTGACCACAAAAACCACCCTTGGGTGGGGCATCCAAGCCCTTGGACTCTTAAAAATTAAAGGATGGGATAAATGGTAATCAAATTCTACTACTTATCCCATCCATTGATTTATGATAGATTGAGTGTGCATCAATTCAGTCACAAAACTGCAAATTGGAGGCCTGAATTGAATGTTTCTTCCATCCAATGCATGGCAAGGTTTTGAAAAATGGTGGCACTTGCCTTACATGGCAAAACTTACCCATGTAATATTATGCTCTTGAGCTATAAAGTGGATCTAATCCACCCAATTTAGAGGGAATTATTTTACAATATTTCACCACAAAGTGCTATTGATATTCAATCCCCTTTTACCATGTGTTTTACCTAGAAATCTCCATCAATTGGAGGAGGTTTCCAAGTGATCCCAAATACAAAAATCCATTTTAAAACCCACCCATTTCAGTAAATTAGATTACCCAATTTGACGACAACACTCCTAAGAATAGTTTGAACTAGACCCCATAAGAATTTAAGGCAAGGACCACCAGGTTTGGTGCTTGCCGCACCCAAGGTGGTTAACAGTCACAATTGTAACACCCATGGATGGCCATGAACTCTACATTTGATTTCATATCTCTTTTAGCATAGATCATTTCTAATTAGAATATATGCACTATAATAAGTTTTGGTGCAATTTTGAGTAGTTTTGCATCCTATATACTTTTTGCTTTTCATTTTTACTATTGTATGCATCTCCTTGATTTTTTTTCAATAATGTTAATGAATTTGAGTTCTTTATATGTAGATACAGGTATTTCAACATGCAAGGAATGAGATACATGTCTTAATATAGATATATCATCACAACGTTACCAAAAACCCACTCTTGGGTGAGTGCAAGGAAGGCTTTGAAGCACATCTAAGTCATTGAAATGATTATATCCTTTGACACCTTGTAATAATTATATCAATTCAGGTCCCTAAAAGGGATACATTGTAACCATAGATTCTACAAGTTGATTAATATAAAGAGGACCCCCATTTCTTATATATTGTTATCATGTTTACATTAAATATCACTTTTGAATGCTTAAATCAATAGGTGCAATTCATTTCTCTTTTTTTAGATGCATCATTTTTCCCACTCTACAGTATATTCAATACAAAGTGTTTAATACTTCAAACTATTGAGCTCAATTATCTTTATCATTATGAACCTATTAATCCTAATGACTCTACAAATATATTTTTACAACTAAGGTATTATATAAATGGTTTATTATGCTCTCTTGTCTAATTCACCTACAACATTCACATAATTAAGTAATGTTATGCAATCATTCATTAACATTTTAGTAGCATCCAGTTAGACGATATTTTTATTTATAGTAATATATGATAGGAAAATTTTGAATATGTTAATTTGGTGTTTAGAAACATGTAAAGATACATATTATCCTATAGAGTTTCAGGAGCCTATTATATTACCCTATTTCAAAGAATCTACCAATCTCAATATTTTTCTTGGATTAGAAAATTTTAATTCTTACTTATTACAATTGTCATATATATTGGCATTTAAAAAAGAATCATGTATAAAAAAGTTTCATAGTTGATGGAAACTCGTTAACATACATTTATAAATACATATTGATGATTCTATTTAAAAAAATTAGGATACATTACAAATATTACTCAATATTTTTAAATTGATATTGATGTGTTTGACTATGCACTTGAATAAATTTATTTAGCATTGATAGCCTATTACATAATTATCTAAGATAATATACGCAATGATGTTTCACTTTTGATATCCTATTGCATAATTATCTAAGATAATATACGCAATGATGTTTCCTTGGTGAATGAAATGGTGAAGGTAGTTGTAGGATCATGGGAGGTGAGGGTGTGAGGATAGGTGGTAGGCTAGGGCAGCCAATTGGTAGGAGTAGTTAGAGTGGGATACTTGAGGCATCTCACTTAGGGGGAGAATTGGAAAGTAATGTATTAATGAAGATGAGGAGATGTGGCAACAAGAGGGGTAGGGGTAGTTAGAACATGTCATGAAGGGAAAGCATCCTCAGAGGTATTTTCTAGATTTTATTAAATCTAGAAATGGAATAATGTGAGTGTTAAATAGACCTAAGAGAGATATCATGTATGTTTTTATTATGTGGATATGTGATATAAATGTAATTTATAAATGGTTAGGATTTGATGTCTACAAATATCCCTTTTTATATCACATTGTGTAAAACACAATACGATGCAAAAATAAAAGACACCTAATTTATTGAGTAGATTAGTTAATTTTATTGTGTCAAAGCAAGTATTGAATGATAAATGACAATTTTAGTTTTGGATTACCCCTCAAGTGGTAAATGGATGGAAGATAAAATAGATGAGACCCACGAGTCAATTGAATACTATGGATGATGGAGAAATGGATTATTGGATGCAACTATTGTAAATCAAGATCAATTTTAATTGTACCATGATTGGAGTGGGTACGTGTCTTCAAAATTCTTACATTTGGTAGAATAATGAGCCATTTTGATGTGGTATATGGACCAACCAATTAGAGTATGTGTGTGATACTAGAATTATTCAAATATGGAGGTCTAGTTTTACCACCTCGATTGAAATCACTACATGTAAAATTGTATAGGAAGTGGCATGGTGGATACCAAAGTGGTTAAAAAATATTTTGCTATGTACCCCAATATGATTGCCTTTGAAAACTTTCTTCAATAAATGCAACTCCAAAATTGGGTGATTGAGTATTGAACTTGATTCAAGGCATATTTATTTTTTTGTGGAACGGGTAATGATAGGTTGGAGATGAGATGAAAAAAGGAGAGTGTGATATGAATGAATAGATAAATTATGGTCTTTTGTGTTTTTCAACAACCATCCTTATTTTGATCTACCCATCCTACCAGATTGCATGTATAACCAATTTATACAACTGATTGGTGGTTAGAGTAGATTAATAGGTACAATATTCACTTGAGAATATAGGCTAGTTAATCGATAAAAAAAGAAGTAAATCCTAAGCTAGTGCAGGAAAGAAAAAACTATTCTAGATGTTGACCATAAGGGTCTCGTGCCTTTGGATCCTTTTGAAGTAAAAGTGACCAAAGAGGTTTGGTTTATTTGGAGCTATTTTAATTGAATTGACCAAAGGGGTGTGTCATTTGGAGATTTTTGGATTGAATGTGACCAATGGAATTTGGTTCCTTTAGAGAATTTTGAATTGAGTTTACCAAAGGGTGTCCTCTTTGAAGTCTTTTGGATTGAAACTGACCAAAGGAGTTTGGTTTATTTGGATCCTTTTGAATTAGATTGACCAAAGGGGCTAGGTTTCAGCTATTTTTGAATTTTGATAGAGCGAGGTAAAGAGTGTGATCTTAAAACCTCACAATAGATTATGGATGATGATGAGGCAAAGGGTGCGACCTTAAAATCTTATGGTTGAACATGTGATGGAATGAGTAGAATGTAGATGAAATGCATATTAGATGATAATGATTGACATAGATTAATAAATGTTGGGTGAATGAATATTGATGCTTAATTTATTGTCATTTGAGAAAGTTGTAGAATATATTTACTAAACTTAGCCTGAATTGCTTAATCAGGGGTACCAAAATAGTAATACTAGTTTAACTATATGGAAAATGAAATTAAATATAAGATATGTGTGAATTAATGCAATAGCTATATGAAAATTGAGCTCACTTATAGATTTGTTTTATCTTAGGGATAAATAATCTAGAGTTATTTTCCAAAGACTTAAACATCTTATTGACCTCAAACAAATCCATCTATTAACCCCACGAATCCAAAAGTAACAATGTCAAATATATCAAGGACCAACTATATGTATAGTGAATGTGCATTTTCAATCATGAGCAAGGGTGAACTAATCAATTGTAACATATGCCAATAAGGTAGCTCATCCACAAGTATACATAGGTCTATACAAAAGAAGTTCAATAATGTGATAGATGTGTTGTTATGTAGGGTGTACTCCACTATTAGTCAAGCATCTATAGTTCTAATGGAGGTTAATCCCATGGTTGTCAAAACTAAAAATTCCAAGAATTCAAGCTCTTCCTCTTTTTTTCTTTTTTCATGTGTTTCCATAATCTCCCAAAGACTCAAAAGGTATTTCTCTTTCTATTGTTTTATCCCTCCTCCTTGGAAAAATATAATATCCCATTGTCTATAGAAGATGGAGTGAGCTAATTATTAAATAAGAATTGTATATATTCATCTTTGATAGGTTTGAGATGGATATGTTTAGAGTTTTCCAATGTCCAGTGAGAGAGAAAGTGATGGAACTAAATATTTAGAATTGTTCAAATTTTGAATTAAGTTGTAATATATAGTTTGATAGATGTTGTATTGTTGCAACATGATGGTGAACACCCTATCTGCATGAGCTTGGTACCTAATTCATGTGCTTTGTACCTATACTATAATATATGCACAATGTTACTCACAAGATATCTCACTCAAAATATTTTTTAGGGGTTATGATATTGATTGATAGTAATCCAAAAAGTATTTGAGTTCTTTGAGCTGTATTTTTTGGATAGGACATACCCAAAAGTGTGAATAGAGAGTATGTTAACAAAATACCAATAATAGTACTCATTGAGTATAGTAAATTGATTTCCAGTTATTGGTTCCACAATATTTGATCAGTCATTCATTTACTATGGTTGCTCTCCTCCCTTGCAAATATCTTATCCACTAAAGCAATATAAAGATGAGTGCATATATTTCTAGCAACTTCTCTAATAATGCAAAGTTATCCAATTGGTCATATTAAGGAATTCACTATAAAATTTAATCATTTGCACATAAACAATGATTTATAAGTATTATATACTTGTATATCAAAAAGTATTACTAAAGTATATTTTCTAAAGTTTATATAGATCCAATAGAAAAATATGAATAATTCAATTACAAAATCTGGTCATAGCCCAAGAGAAGCTTAACCTCCACTTATTCCAATAAATAAAGAGAATGCATGTTAAATGAAGTTGACATAAATTTTTAATAGTTTTAACTAGTAATCATTCATTACAAAGAATATAACAAATTTCTATTAATCATCTTATTTAATTACTATATATAATAGTCCTCAAAACACTATGTATGTTTGAACATAACATAACTGAGTAAAAATAATAATTATAATATTTCATAAATATGATAATAACCTATGCAAAGAAAAATAACTATACACCATCACCTTGACATGTATTTTTTTCGTAGGGTGTTTTTGTGTTTCGTTTGCCACACCTTCCTAATGAATCATCCAAAAGTTTTAATACTCGAGAATAATGAGATGCCTTGCTAATCAAGGCATACTCATTATCCAATAACATTTTTACTTACCCATGCACTGTGATATAAAAAAACATTATATACTCCATAATATTTCAAATCCAACAAACACAAGTCAAATACTTTAACACTAAAATTTATTTAGAAAAATAATTAATAACATAAAACACTTACATATGATTTGTATATTTTATTAAAAGTGTAATATACATGTAAAAGATGTTAAATATGATATCAAATTAAACACGTATCTAATAAATTTATTTCATTTTTTTAACTAAGCTTAATGATTATTACATATAAAAATACAAGCATCACTTGTTGCGATACTTTTACGTAGATGTGATTAATTTACTTTCTATCCTCTAATAAATATAGATATACATACTATGAACTCTCAATCTCAATGTATATCAATTTTCATATATATTTCTGGAAACTTGGTGGAAAAAATTAAATGAATAGAAGTTAAAAAAAATAATATTTATTATAGAATTTAAGGATGAAAATTCATAAACATTGAACATTTATCTTTTGTCCAACAAATTCTTGAAAATTACATTCAGAACAACAACATTTCTTTTAATGAGTTACATGATTATAAGTTATTAGAAAACAGCAAATATTTTTTAAATTAAAATTTGGTTTAATCAATAACCAAAACTCAAAACGCAAAGAATGATTGTCAATGGCCCCTATATGATCTCTCGGGAGGACGGACCTGCCCCTTGTCCACTAGCCTGCTCCTGATTATCTTTTCGCGCTTCCATATAGAATATATTTAGGTCACTCTTGTCCTTGTAAAAAAGAACAACGTCATTTCGAGATAGGCGATTGGCCTCCAGAAAACCCTTACATCCGCGAATGGTGTACCCATGGTCCGTATAGTGAATATCTAGGTCCCATTTTTCCATCAAAATTAGATCCTGAAAGCGTCGGAATGTAACTTCTTCTCCACTGGGATTAAAATGGGCAGCATCCCCGCAACTGATATAGATATAGCCAGTGGAGACGTACGTTGCTAGAAGTTTTGTAGCAAAAAGAAATTCTTTTTGGAGAGCAGGTGCAACTGCAACTGCAACTGCTGGAGCTCCACTTGTGCTTGCACCTTTACCAAATTGAATCGAAAATTTATTGTGAAAAGTGTCTTTGTAAAAATTAACAAAGTCTTTATCGGTCACGCCTTTCGTTTTTATACAACTTTTAATATCTACAAGAGTGTGTCCTCCGTTACCTTCTCTTACTATAAAGAAATTCCATGTGTTTCCACAATCTCCTACAGACTCAACAAAGGGTATTTTTCTTTCGCTTGTTGGGGAATCACTTGGCAGAAAATTTTCTACCTCCTCCTTGGACAAATATAATATCCCAGTGTCTATAGAAGACGGTGTGAGCTGCTTATTAAATAAGAGCTGTATATAACTCATCTTTGAGAGGGCCGAGATGGAGATTTTTAGAGTTCTCCAATGTCTAGTCAGAGGGAAAAGATGGAACTAGATCTTTAGAGTATTTAGACTTTTGAACTAATATATAATATGACACACACTGTATTGTTGGAGCGTGGTGGTGAACACCCTGTCTCCATGAACTTGGTGCCTGATTCATGCAATTTGTACCTGTACTGTAATATATGCAGAATGAATATTTCGTACAGTTGCTCGCAAAATGTCTGACTGCAAATGCTCTTTCTATGAGCTGTATCTGTTGGACAGTACATACCCGAAAGTGTGAATAGAGAAGACGTTAACGGAATACCAACAGCAGTGCACAAGAAATCGAATGCCACCGATTGGTTCCGCTGCGTCTCAGCGTTCATTCATTTATTATGGTTGCTCTCCTTACAAATATTTGTCCACTAATATGAGGATGAGCGCATATATTTCTAGCCTCCTTACAAATATTATTTTGTCCACTAAAGCAATATGAGGATGAGCGCATATATTTCTAGCAACTGCTCTAAATGTAAAGTTATACAATTGATCAGGAATTTACTGTAAACTTTAATCACTTCACATCTATAATGATTCATAATTATCATATACTCGTATACATTAATGGCCTTGTTTTTTTTTTTCTCATATCCATGATCGACGAGAAATCAAATGCTATGATGATAATACACGAAATACACATGAAAGACTCAATACCCATTAAATACAAAATATATTATATAAAATAAATATCATTAATATTTTAATATTTTTTTATTAGAATTAGTAATTATATTCAATAAAAAATAAGAGAGGAGCACAAAGCTACTTATAGATCAACATTGTAAAGATAAAATCCGAGGCCAAAAACAAAATCAATCCTTAAAAAGGTGAATAAACAAAATAATTAGATAATTGAAACCATTCCTAAAGGAGACCTCATTTTGTGGGCACTGATGGAATGACCTAATGCTAGATAATGTTGCTCCCTCAACCTGCTACGTCGAGGCCTCAAACAAACAAAGGGACCTTAAGACGGAGGGAGGTTAGGCGAAGTCCTGTTAATAGTGTATGAATCCTCACACAAGTACCTGATAAGATTTATCAAATGTGTTAACTCATAAGAAAACTTGGGAGCCTGTGAATGGAGTTGAACAGTAATAGCAGAAAATACTATAATCTTTTCATACAAGGAAAACTGACTTGAAATTGGATATCCAGAATAAACAACAACATTTCTAGCTTTCCTAAGTTAAAATAAAATACTAGCACAAAACAAATTCGATAGAGCAACAATATAGGCAGACCAACAACTATTATCTCCAAAAAAGACTGTCTGCTATTTGAAGAACTCAGGATGAAAGGACTTGAACAATGATTGAATTTAGAACCAAAGAGATTGAGCATGAGAGGAAAACCAAAACATATATTTAAAAATTATTAAAATGACCACAAGCTAGAAACCTACGATTAGGAAGACCAACCCTACTATACTCTCTCCCATAGGAAGCCCTTCATAAATAAGAGATCCAAAAAAAAAAGTAATCTTGGGTTTAAGGTTAGACTGCCAGTTAGGGTACCTAGGAATAGATATTTGGGGATATATTATTATATTTTATTAGGGTTGGCATGGACCACACATAGATTGTATTATTATATTATATTATAATATTATATTAGTAGTAGGCTCCCCAAAGTAGAATGAGAAGATAGATATATAAAGAAGAGATATTTGTCATTGTAATCATCATGGAGATAAATCATATGTAATATTTGTCCACAAAGTGGCTTATGGGACTTTGCCCTCCTTAAGTGGCTCTCTCATCTTGGGAGATCTTGTGGAGTTATTCTTTCCTTAAGTATTATTATTGGTGTTTCCCTACCTTAAGGGTATTATATATCTCTCTCATTTATGGATTATTATTGTGGATAATTATTATGGATGAATTATTTGATATTTTTGCATAATGGTGAATGATTTCTATTATTGACAATATAGTTTTGTAACAGAGCAATCCAAGTATAGGAGGTAGAGTGAGTCTACCATATCTTATTAAGTTTATCAAGACCAGGATAAACAGGATTGAGAAGCTAATAAATCAAAGAAGCAGAGTATTTCTTGAAAGGAGTATCCACATTCCAACACTAATCCCTCCACCAAAAACTTAGGGGTTTAAGGCTAAGCTTATGAAGCATGAAATCAAGCATAAGCTCTTGAATATTAATAATATAAGGGATATCTAAATTTTAAAGATTAACTTTACGTTTGAGATTAAGCCAAGGAATCCAATCTCAAGAGTGCAAAAAATTATTAATATAGCAAATTCTCTTGCAAAGTAACCTCAAAGATTTAATCCCTGGCATATCAGCAAGAAGAATTGAAGAGTTAGACAAAATAAGAGAGCACTAGATATTCTAAAAATTGAATGAAATATCATTACAAAAACCATCACCAATCAAGAAAAAATGAGGTTTCATTACCTCAAAAGCCCACCAAATACATTTAATGACAAAGCAACCCTAAATATTAACTAGAGCAAAATTTGTTATGAGAGTATGGAGGCCAATATTAGCCCAATATTTGTGCCCACAAGGTAGCCCTAAAGAAATGTAATGGTGAATCAAAACCTTCCAATATTCAAGGTCTTCAATAGCTTTAACCACCCACTTATCACACATAGAAGTGCTTTACTTGTAAATCTCAATGATGCCCATCCTACCCTTATCAGTAGACATGCAATAAATTTCCCAAACAACTCAATGAAAACCATGTGAATTCTTCTCCTTGGTCCGAAGAAAATCCCTAAGGAGTCTAGCCAACTTATTATAAGAATTCTTAGAAGGGGTCCAATAGGAGGAGTAATAAACATGGGTGGCAACAAGAATATTCGTGTAAATCTAAAACTTGCTAGCAAGAGAAAGGAGATGTGAGGCCCAATAAGAAATCTTCTTTGCAAATTTGTCAATGAAATACTGCTAGAGTTTAGAGGGTGAGCTATCAAAAGTAAAGGGGATGCCTAAGAACTTTAAATTCTCACCCCTTTTAAGCTAATGCCATGAAAATATCTAAGTCAAGCAAGCATAGAAGAAGAAGCAAAGCGGAAACAAAGAGATAGACCATTGGATGTTAGATCCCGAGGCCTTACAAAATGTGTTCAAACAAACCAATGTAGTTGAAACTGAAACCTCATCATCATTGATAGTGAGAAAAGATCATCCAAAAATAACCTATTAATAAACTAGGTGGATATAGAGGTAAAATAATACCTTTGATCAACCCCTTAGATGCTTTATTAGCAAGACGATAACCAAAAGATTCAACAACAAGGATGTAAAGAGAGAGGACCAAAGGAAAACCCTGGAGAATAAAATGAAATAAAATAAAATACTTTAGCCTATGTCCATTAATAGTAAGACAAGTTGAAGCATTATCAAACAACATATTGATAGCCCTGATAAAAAAGGGGCCAAAACCAAGAGCTTGAGGAATGGTGAGATTGAAAAGACACTCAATAAAATCATAATATTTCTCAAAGTTTAGTTTAAGAAAAAATGACTTTTGACCAGAGATATGAACCCATTCTAAACCTTCCCAAACAATAATAATATTACCCAACATGTAATACCCTTTAATGAAACTTGTCTACTATGGTTTGATAATCATAGGGAGAATATTGCAAATAAGAAGAGCTAAATATTTAGCCAAAATCTTGTAAGAGATATTAAGCAGATTAATAGGTATCCAACTGGTGATAAGCTCAGGATTTCCCACTTTAGGAATAATTTTAATGTTTCCACAATTAATAATATTACCTAGAGAATTGTTGGCTAACACTTCATTGTAGATATTGAGAAGATCAGACCTAGTAATTTTCTAAGTGGTTTTTTAAAATTCATGGGGAAAACCATAAAGACTAGGAGACTTATCATCTAAAATAGTCATAAGAGCATTATGAATCTTAGTAAGTGGAAGAGGAGACTCACAAAGAAGTCTATCATAAGGAGACAACTTAGTAGGAACAACATCAAGACAATATTGGAGCACCATCTAAAATTCTAGAGAATCCTATTGCTCTTAAAACACAAGCCTATAATTATATACAAAGGATGAAGCAATATCAGGAAGAGAAGTCAACCTATCATGAGGGACTTGAATAGCCTTGATCTAGATCCTAGATTACCTAGAATGAAAAGATTTTAAAAAGGCTTTATATGGGTGATTATCAACCCTCAACCAATGTAGACAAGACCAAGTTTGAGTCCACCTAGCTTCATGCCATTCATGGACTATAAGTTGATGGTAAAGACCATCAACCCTAGTTCACAATTGTTAGTCATACATTAAATTTTACAACAACAATAAATTCTATTGATACTACTTTGTAACATTCAAATGAGAATACTTTTGGATATCTTCCACCTGTTTACCAAAATGCCAAATAAAAGAGGAAATATGGACAACTACTTCATTTCACCAAGTAATCCAATTGACAAATTGAAGAGGTCAAGGTGATAAATTCTAGATTCGCTCAATTGAAAAAATGGTGCCAGGGTGTTGTAATAAAGAAGCATTTAAATAAAATTGATTGCATAGAAAATTAAATTGGTGACCAATCCACTCAATTTGAAAGGAAATCGAGAAATAATATGATAATAGAAATTGAACCCAGACTGTCAGATTATTATTATTAATGGAGGAGAATAAAAAAACTACTTCTCTACCATCATAACTCGATTAAGGTTCTTGCAGACTCTATCATTACCTCCACAAAAATTGGACCATGTGAACTAGGGTGAAGGCATACAATTATGCTAGAAAAAAGGGAATAAATCATCTTTGAGAGGATCGAGATGGGTACTTTTAGATTTTTGCAATGTATTCTGAGAGGGAAAGCAATGGAACTAGATATTTAGAATCTTTAGACTTTTTTTTATTAGTCGAATGAAAGGAGTTTTGAAATGACCTCCAAACCTTTTAACAAAAAGAAGCTAATCTCAAGCTGTAGACACTAAAATCACATCCATCCAATTAGACTATCAATATACGCTCTTATCAACAACACATGACCTCCTTGGGCAACTCTTAGGGGTTAAATAGTGGTCCTAACCACTTTTAGGAAGTTTTGGGCCATGTAGCCATGGTTGTCCCACCCAAGGATGACCAAAGTTCATGGTTGTCCCACCCAGGGATGGCCACCAACAACCATCCATGGGTGGGATGGTCATGGCCTGGGACACTTTAAATGTCAAGGGTAGGATAAAAGGTAATCAAATTCTACAATTTATCCTACCCATTCATTTATGATAGATTGAGGGCCTATGAAATCCATCACAACCTGCAAATTGGAGGCTTTGCCCATCCAATGCATGGCAAGGTTTGGATAAATGGAGGTGCTTGCCTGGCATGGCAAAAATTACCCATTTTGAACCTATTCCCTCTTAGGATATAAAATAGAGTCATTCCACCCAATTTTGGAGAGAGGTCTTTGCAATATTTCATAATGAAGTGCTTTCAAGATTCACTCTCTCTTTCACTACGTTTTTTTCACTTGGAATATTCATTAATCGAAGGAGGTTTCCAAGTCATCTAAAAATACCCAAATATATTCCAAAACCCACCCATTTTA
Source organism: Wollemia nobilis (assembly GCA_028583015.1). Lineage (NCBI taxonomy): Eukaryota > Viridiplantae > Streptophyta > Pinopsida > Araucariales > Araucariaceae > Wollemia > Wollemia nobilis. The sequence goes on from JAQPPZ010016599.1 coordinate 3,206,762, forward strand.
GTGAATCAGATTGCAAAATTTGACAACAACACCCCTAGGAGTAGTTGGAACCATATCCCAAAGGAATTGGTGGTAAAAACCACCACGTTTGGTGGCCATCCCCAACTGGGATGGTTAACAATTGCAATTGGAAAACCTAGGGATGGCCATGAATCTGCATACAATTTTAGATTAATTTTAGTACAGATAATTTCTATAGTAGATTATATGCATCATATTAATATTTGGTGTAATTTGGAGTAGTTTTGCACCTTCTATTAGGTTGTTCATTCTAACTGTAAGGAATCTACTATTGAAATAAAGCTCACACACATAAAATATTGAAAGATAACTGAAATACATGCAATAATAGAATAAAACTATGTAGAAAGTAATTGTAGAATTGAAAATGTTTCACAAATAAATCAAAACTGTAGGTCTCTTCAAAGGGGCAACCTCCTTCAATATTTCATTAACTTGTAAAAAGATACATTCGTACATGGCTTCATAGATTGTAAAGAAAGACTTAAAGAAACCCTAACCCTAAGCTCAAAAGTTGGATTACATGTAAAATGCCACTTGAGCTAGCATATTCTATCAAATGTTAGTTACAATATTGATAATGGTTACATCAAATGGCCCCACTTGGCTAGGAGCGTACCTTGCAACATACATTACAAAATATTATAAAATAACATAATATATGGGATACCCCACTTTGGAAGTGGGTCATTACATAATAATGAGAATTACAAAATATCATTAGGATGGGATCCTAACATGTCCTTCCACTTCAAAAATATTTTTCCTCAAAGTTGAAGGTGAGGAAACTGTTGTTGGAGCTGATTGAGAGACTCCCATGTAGCATCTTCTGGTTGGAGTCCACACAACTGACTTAGAGTAGTGTCAATTGCATGGACCTTGGAGCTACCTAGAATTTAGGAGGAAGGCATGGGTGGAGGGCACCCATAAACTACCTCAAAAGAGGTAACCTTGGTTGTTGTGTGATAGGAAGTGTTGCACCACCTCTCGATCAAAGAAAGCCATTTTATCGAGTGCGTAGGATATTCCTAGGTAAAGCAACAAAGGTAGATTTCCAAATATTTGTTGATAATCTCTATCTGGTCATCCATTTACAGATGATAAGCTGAAATAATTTTGAGTTGAGTTCCCTCCAACTTAAACAATTCTTTCCAAAAGTGAGTAGTAAAGGTTGGGTCATGATCAGACATGATGGAGGAAGGTAAACCATGAGGGTGAAAGATAGAATCAAGAAAAACTTTGGCAATCGTCGATGTTGTGTAAGGATGGGATAGGGAACAAAAGTGAGCATATTTTGAAATATTATCCACTACCACAAAGATAATAGATTTACCTCCAGACTTAGGTAATACTTCAATAAAATCCATAGAATTATCCATCCATACTTGTTCAAGAATGGAAAAGGGTTGAAGAGTGCCTGGAGAACACACTGTTTCATATTTCATCCATTGAAAAGTATCACAAGCTACCACAAAATATTGAATTTTATTTTTCGTAAAATTCCAAAGAAAAGTGTGCTTAAGTCCATATATTTTAAGAAATCTTAAATGGCCAACATATGGGGCAAAATGCAGTTCTATCATAAGAAGTGCCATAGTGGGAACTTATGGGGAACAATAAAGGTATTGGTGGTAACACAAATCCTGGCCATCCCAAGTGTAGCCTGTATATGAAGTAGGCTCAGTGTCTAGGGAAGCAACCAAAGTCTACAATTCAAAATATTAAAGTACCTTCTCACATAAGAAATTGATCCATTGGGGAACTGGCAATGAAATGGCACACAACATACTAAGAGCCTCAAATTGGTGAGAGAGAGCATTGACCATAGCATTCTTCTTACCCTTATTATAGGTGATATCATAATAATAGCCCATGAGTTTAGATACCCATTTTTGTTATTCAGGAGTGGCAATTCGTTGCTCCAAAAAGTATTTGAGACTCTAATGGTCTTTTTTAATGGAGAAATGATGCTCGATGAGATACAATCACCAATGGGTTACTACTGCATGCAGAATTACCATCATATCCTTGGCATAAGTAGATTTTCCCAAATTATAGTTGGAGAGAGATTTACTAATGAAGGTCAAGGGTATACCTTCTTACATCAAATACTACACCAATACCATGACCTCAAGAGTGAATTTCAATGACAAATGGTTTGGATAAATATGGCATAGCAAAAACAAGCGTAGTGGTCATAACATGCTTCAATTATAGAAAACCCTATTTAGTGGGTCCTATCCAAGTAAAAGAGTCCTTCTTTAACATGGAAGTGAGGGGAGCTGGAATTTTACCATATTTACAAATAAATTTATGATAATAACTTGTAAGCCCTAAAAATCCACTAAGACCTTTGAGAGTGTGAGGTTTTGGCCATTCCTGAACCGCTTAGATCTTCTTGGGATCAACTTTGATGCCCTCATTAGTGACAATGTATCCCAAATATTCCACTTTTGTCAACCCAAAATAATACTTCGAACACTTAGCATAGATTTGATGTTGTACCAACAACTGGAGAGTCTGATTCACATGAATAATATGCTCTTCCCATGAGTGACTATACACCAGAATGTCATAAAATAATACTAGGATGATATTTAAAAGTAATGAATGAAAAATATTGTTCATGAGGCTTTGGAAAGTGGAAGAGGCAATATTCAAGCTGAATGACATTACAAAAAACTCATAGTGACCTTCATGAGTACGAAAAGTAGTCTTGGGAATATCCTCATCCTTGAGATGGATTTGATGGTACCCTGAGTGAAGGTCGAGTTTCAAAAAATAAATAGTCCCATGAAGCTCATCTAGTAATTCGTCCACCATCAGAATAGGGAAATTATCCTTTATGGTGAGTTTATTGAGCTCTCGATAATTGATACATAACCGCCAAGACCCATATTTCTTCCACATCAGTAAAATTGGAGAAGAGTATGGATTGTTGCTTGACTTATGACACTGGCATTTAAAAATCTTGTACTAACTTATCAATTTCTAAATTAAGAGCATGATGATATTGATACGATCTAATGTTGGGTGACGCATTGCCAGGTAACAAGGGAATAACATGGTCATGAGAGAAGCGAGGTGGTAATTATGTTGGCTCAACAAAAATAGAGTTGTGCTTGGTCAAAATAAGTTGTAAATATTTAGGAACGAAATCCTGCTCTGAAGGATAACGTTGGATCACAAAAATCTAAGCTATGACACCCTGAGATGATTTTTTAACAACTTCTTCATTCTACTGGAACTAATACTCTATGAAGGCTCTACTTTTAAGCATGGATAATGTAGGACTATCCATTCTATGAAAAGCACATCCAAAGCTTGGCAAAGTGCCATGAGATGACTCCCAATATGCCCAACCATTGAGCTACCAACACAATATCACATCCCCCTAGTTGAAGTGTAAACATATCATGTTTGAGCTCATAGTCTCCAATATTGACCCTAACATTATGGCATTTACCTTTGCAAGGTAAGGTCCCACCATTTTCTACCATAACCTCAAAGGAATTATATATATGTACATAACAGTTTCCCTGCTTGGCAATGCAGGGATCAATAAAATTAATTGCACTGCCAGAATCAATCAAGATGGTAAGATGCAAGCCCTTGAAATAGCCCACAACTTTCATAGTTTTTGGAGTAGTAATACTTGCAAGAGCATGAACAAATATTTCAGCTTGTGGTTCATCCTGGTTTTCTTCTTCTGGTTTGGGTGGTTCCTCTATTGATTCGGTGTCATCATCACTATGGTCACTGGTGTCAAGATCATCAACATTGATGAGGAAAAACTTATTTTGGGTGCATCTATACCCATGAGAAAACTTTTCATCACAATTGTAGCACAACGCTTGGATGTATCGCGCATCCATTTTGGTAGTGGTTAAATGTTTGGGTGCAATAGGTTTTTGTTTATTATGATTGTAGAATCTAGAAGGAAAAGAGGGTTTAGCCTATGGAAATTTAGATATCCACCTCTGAGCTAAAAATATGGACTCAACCAAATGAACCAACAAGATAGCCTACATCATGGATTGCGGTTTAAACATTGTAACCTTAGATTGGAGATATTTTCTCAACCCACTAACAAAACGACTCATAAAGAACCCTTCATTCACTCTTGTAGTTTTGTTGGCCAATCTCTCAAATTGTGTTTGTTAATATTGAATAGTCGAAGTTTGTTTTAGCTTTGTCAACTATCTTGTAAAATCATCATACTCACTAGAGCTAAAGCGAGTGAGTAATTGAGACTCAAAGTACACCCAAGAAGGATCATGGAGAGTTTTTTGTAACCATTGGTACCACTGAGAGGCTTTACATCACAAATTTTTCATCACAATTGTAGCACAACGCTTGGATGCATCACACATCCATTTTGGTAGTGCTTAAATTTTTGGGTGCAATAGTGGGTGCAATAGGTTTTTATTTATTATGATTGTAGAATATAGAAGGAAAAGAGGGTTTAGCCTATGGAAATTTAGATATCCACCTCTGAGCTAAAAATCTGGACTCAACCAAATGAACCAACTAGATAGCCTACATCATGGATTGTGGTTTAAACATTGTAACCTTAGATTGGAAATATTTTCTCAACCCACTAACAAAATGACTCATAAAGAACCCTTCATTCACTCTTGTAGTTTTGTTGGCCAATCTCTCAAATTGTGTTTGTTAATATTGAACAGTCGAAGTTTGTTTCAGCTTTGTCAACTATCTTGTAAAATCATCATACTCACTAGAGCTAAAGCGAGTGAGTAATTGAGACTCAAAGTACACCCAAGAAGGATCATGGAGAGTTTTTTGTAACCATTGGTACCACTGAGAGGATTTACATTCAAAATTGAAATAAGCCATTTGAACTTTATGATAAATAGGAACATCATGGAGTCTAAAAAATTGAGGAACACGACATAACCACCCATCCACATCCTTCCCACTAAACTTAGGAAAGTCTAGTTTTGGTATCTTAAAGGTAGTATCACGATCAAAGCAAAGGTGAGAGTCATCTATTCTCTTTTCTTGACTTCGGTTAAAATGTGAGTGTTAAATACATAACAATATTGTAATATAACATTATAGATGGGATCCCCCACATTTGAAGTGGATCATTACATAATAATGAGAATTATAAAATAGAGTTATTATGGGATCCTAACACTAACATTCCCAATTGGAACACCTAGGGATGGCCATGAATTCTGCATAAAATTTCATTTTTGTTTTAGCATAGATCATATCTAAAGTATATTATATACATTATACTAAATTTTGGTGCAATTTTGATTAGTTTTGTACCTTCTATCTTTTCATATTCACTATTGCATGCATATCTTTGATTTCATTTCAATACACACATGCTATTAAAAAATATGAAATATTTGTGTGTATATCTAGGTATCTTAGTGCACAAGGAAGGAGCTACAAGTTCGACTATGGATAGATCATCGAAGCGGTACCAAAAACCTACTCTTAAATTTGTAAGTGCGAGAAAGACACTGAAGTGCACCTTAGTTTCTAAAAGAATTTAATTATTTGAAACTTCTATAATGATTGTATCAACTCAGAGCCCTCAAGGAGATGTTTTGTAACTGTGGATTTGACAAATTGATTAATATAAAGAGGAACCCCATTTATTTTACTTATTTTTTGTCATGCTTACATTAATGTCTCTTTTTAGTGCTTAGATAAATAGATGCATTTCATTTCTCTTTGCTAGGTGTGCCATTTTTTCTACTCTACAGTGGAAATCATGGTGGGACCCCTATCCCATTTGATTTAGGAAAGTTTTAACTCATTTTTTGGCTCTAAAATTTTGTAATTTTTTGTTGTTCTGGTCTAAAATGACCCCTGATTCCATTATTGGGACACCCAATGATGACCATGGTAGCTGTCCCACCCAGGGATAGCCCCCAAATTGGCAACCATACCACCTTAGGATGGTCACCAAAAAAGGAGCTTGGAACTCAAATTGATAGAAACAACAACATCTTAGGATTTCAAGATGAGTATCCTTATTTTGTATTTTTACTATTTACAAAAAGTTAGATTTAGCTTTTTATTGCTTTTCCTTATTTTTTTGAAAGGTAGATTTTGCTTTTATTAATCTCAAAAATAACAAAAAGAAGAAAAATAGGAAAATAACCAGGTAGGAATACATTTGTGTGGTTTGGTTGCATGCGACCTACATAATGGTTAGGTTGACATATAGGGTATATATTTTGTAGGTTCCACTAATTACTAAATACTTATAAAAGTGAAACGTTATTTTGCATTTAGTGAAGTATCATTGAGTGCTCTTTTGTTTTACTTTTTTTTAAGTATAAAAGTAACCACACACACCACATCACATTTTAATATTAGTGAATTGCAACTTCATTCCCAACCACTAATCGAGGTCAAATGATGATGGTTTTCATCTCCACCCATTGGCTCACATGATTGTCGATGCGAATCCTATTTTACTGGCCAAAGTTGGCTCAAATAACCATCATAGCTTGTGGAATAGAGCACATATTTCTCTTTGAAGAGGTATATACCTGACCACAATGAACTAAGTGAGGACTGGTAGGACCTATACTCCCTTACTGGGTATGGGGTTCATCTCCAATATTTAGTGGGTTTACATGACCAAAATTCATCACCTTTTATCGATCTATGAGTATACATGTGAAATACTTTAAAAAAATTGAGAGTTACATCAACCAAATAAAAATACGTGAACAAATATCTCTTTTCAAACAACAAATAAAAAAACACCAAACAGTTTTAGGGAACACATCTAAAATATTTAAAATAGATAAACACTTGTCTTATTGTGTGTTTTCATCCTTGTGTGTTGCATAATTAAAATTTATAAAAGAGATAATCACATAGGGTTTGGAACAAAGTAGTTATGGTATGCACCCGTAGCTAAGCCCATTCAAGGGTATACGCTATGGAGAGTAGCGAAGGATATATAGAATGTCTCTGATTTATCCCTAAGGATATGATTATACATCCTTGATGGAATCCTACTCGCCAAAGTCCTAGAATGTCAAAACAAGAACCTAACCTATAAGGGACCCCTATGTAGGACACCCCTATAGATCCTGGTCCTAATAAGGGAATATACTTTCTAGATATAGACACTTCACACACCTTCTATCAAGAATAAAAACTACACATTGAGGCACAAACAAATGGAGCAATACCACACATTTGCGTGTTTTCTCAATCTCACTTGCAAACATATGTGCAAGATCAACATTACACACCATGGGTAGGGAATAATGATCAAACTACACCCTTCAAATGCCCTAATAGGTTTCAACAACATAAGTACCAATATGAGTATGATACTCATTGCCCTAGATGAGCAAATTCAGCCCTACCCTTCCTCATTTATGAAGACCCAAGGGGATTCTTGATTATCCTTGGTCCCTTTATTCCATGCAAGCGCGATGTGCTTCTACGCTAGTTGAGTATAAATAACATCTATTTAGGTCTTAGCCTCAAGTTAACATGATCTCTCTCGATCAAGGGAAGCTCGTGTTGGACATTTTGAGCTAATTTTGTTGTCATTGATGTCAAGGTGAAAAGTCATCATTGATGCCAAAGTAAGGATATGAAGACGTCATTAATACCGTGGAGCACACCATCAATAGCACCAGGAACAATGCAAAGAGTTGAAGAAAAAGTTGGTAAAATAATGTTTTATGAGGGTTTATGGTAAACCCATGGTGGAAGATTAAATGGTTTTATTAAAATTATTATGAGGATATAAAAGTCTCCTCACACATTGAGATGGTAGTTAATATTTTAAAACACCCACAGTGGCAGAATAATTTACAAGTTAAAGGTTTAAGTTTAAACCCAAGGAAGGCTTTAATATCTTTAAAGCTAAAGTTTATAAATATAATTTAAAAAATTTAAATTCCTTATAATTTAAATAATTTATAAATTATAAATGTGGGAGCGTCGACATCATCAAAAAGTGGGAGCGTCGACGTCTAATAAATAAAGGGATTTCATGTATAAATTAATGCCAAAGAGGCATTCAAAACTTACCCCTTGACATTTTTAATTCATGTAACAAAGTGAAAAGTTTTTGTGCAATTGTTATTCATTTAGGAAGAACACAAGGATTTCACTTGTCTTTAGCACCAGGTGAAAGAGATAAGGGAAAGAGCATATTGGTTGATTCACAAAGGACACGGTGGTCCATTGGTATTGAACGTTTTACGAAGGTGTTGGGAGTTGAGGAGCCCACGATCGATTCGCGTGGAGTGGTGTGTGTATTGAGCGCCAAGGGAAGTTATTTTTGCATGTATTTTGAGAGCCAACCGGGGACAAAGAGGATGAAGAGCCTTCAAGCTCTTAACCGTGCGTATAGTGCACACGGTGATCAAAGTCGTGGCTAGAGTGCTCATAGAGGTAGAGGTTGTGGGTTCGAAACCCACTAGAGGTAAAGGTAATTTTTTGATAATTTATTTGCCTAAGGTTTTATAAAGGGTAATGTGGAGTTATAAGGTTTTGTGAAAAATTTGTTTTTTTGATAATTGGTTTATATTATTTTGGAGTTATAAGGTTTTGAGAAAGGTTGTTAATTTGATAATTGATTTATATTAATGTGGAGTAATAAGGGTTAATGAGAGGTTGTTTTATTGGTGAGTGATTTATATCATTCGAATTATAAATAAAGTTGATTTGATTTTTATCAAAGTTTCTTTTGCCATTAAATTAATTTAAAGAGGTTGAGTTAATTATGGTGGATGTTAAGTTTATTTTAGTTGGGAGTATATAAGGTGTTATTGGATAAATATTTTATGTATGTTGATGGTTGTTTTTTATAGTTGGAGTGACAAGGTGTAATTGAGTTTTACATTACATTGTGAGGAAGATTTATCTTCTAACCTCTTTGATATTGGCATAGAAGTTGTTTTTATTATGGCAAATTTATGAGACCCCTTCATCATCAAGAAAAATCTATGAGCACATTCTTCCATAGTTGAGTTGATTGAATGGTTTTCCTAAAAATAAGTTGGGATTTAAAAGGACTTGATTAGGGTTTTCTTCCTGAGAGTGTTTGAGTTAATGATTTAAGGTTTTCTGGAATAAAGAGTTGTTAAAACCTTGTTTGATAAGCATTGTTGTTGAATCCATTGGTTGTGTGAAGAACTTGAGTTAGGGTTTTGCAAAGATCATGAGTATCATTATTATGTGAAGATTGTTTTATAAGCATTGTTGTTGAAATGAGTTGTTGTGTAAAGAACTTGAACTAGGGTTTGAAAATAACATGAGTATCATTGTTATGTGAGATTTTTTTTTTTTAGCATTATTTGAAACATTTTGAGTTGGTGGATATATGCTTGGACTAGGGTTTGTGAGAAAGGGGTGTTTCATTAAGTGATTGGTTGAGTAGAGTTGGTTGAGCCTAGTCAAGTGAATGTGTGAAGTGATTGTTCAATTTCCATAAAACAAACTATTATATGTCTTTATTTGAGTTGATAAAGTGATTGAGCATTGAGTGTAGAACATATTGAGTCTCTAACAATTCTCTTTATGTTTCTATGAGATTGGACAAGTTCTGTGTGGACTTGTTAAGCAGTTTTGAGGTAAGTCTTTGATGAGACTTATGGACTGATTTTATGTGAGCTTTTTGTGGAAGCTTACAATACATATTTGTTTAAGTTCTGTGTGGCATATTGAGCGGATTTGGACAAGTTCTGAGTGAGCTTGATGAGCAAATTTGGACAAGATTCTGAGTGAGATTGTTGACCATATTTGGACAAGTTTTGAGTGGACTTGTTGAGTAGATTTGAGAAAGTTCTAAGTGAGCTTGTTGAGTATATTTGGACAAGATTTTGAGTGAGCTTGTTGAGCAGATTTGAAAAATTTCTTAGTGGACTTGTTGAGCATTTTTGAGAAAGTTATGAGTGGACTTGTTGAGAAGATTTGAGCAAGTTTTGAGTGGACTTGTTGAGCATATTTGAGCAAGTTATGAGTTGACTTATTGAGCAGATTTGAGCAAGTTTTGAGTGGACTTGTTGAGCAAATTTGTGCAAGTTCTGAGTGGACTTGTTGAGCATATTTGAGCAATTTTTGAGTGGCCTTGTTGAGAATATTTATTCTAGACAAAAGTTTTGTGTTTGGTACAAATTTGAGACAAATTTTTGGAGGTGACAGAGTAGAGAGAATAGTAGTCTCCAGTAGATAGAGATCCATCAACCAGGGTAGTGAAGATAGGTCTTCTGATTGGGGATAAGAGTCTTTAGTGGAGAGAGATACACAAGCCAGTGTAGTGGAGGCAGTAGTCTTCTAGAGGATCACCAACCAGAGGAGAGGAGATGGAGTTCTCCTTTGGATAGATATCCACAAACCTGATTTAGGGGATAATCATCTCCTTTGGACACAGGTCCATAGACATTGTAGGGAAAGGATTCCCAAGTGAATTTATTTGAGAAAATTTATAAGAAATATTTTCTCCATGGAGGTAGCCATATTTGGGTGAACCACATTAAATTGGTGTCTCTATTGTATGTGGTGATTTATGTATTACTTTGATTACTGCTATTGATATTGTTATCTATACATTGCATAGTATTGATTTGGAAAGAAAATTAAAAAGTGGTCTTATACTGTTCACCCCCTTCTCAGTATAAGCTTATGTTCTTCAATTGGTATCAGAGCGGGTTCTTTCATAAGAGTTTAAAAACTTGAAAGAAAAGCTAACAAGAACACAATGGATCCTAAGGAGGTGTCCTCGAATAATTTAGCACCAGTATTTGATGGAAGTGACTATATGTATTGGAGTATGATGATGAAAATATACCTAATTGCACTTGGAAATGAAGTTTGGGAAGCAATGGAATTTGGATACAATCCCGTAGTTAATCCTCCTATAGATAAGGAAGGTAAGCTTCTACAGAACTATAATACAAAAGGAATGAATACATTTGTGAGAGGTTTGTGTAGAATAGAATCTATGAAAGTTATGCATTGTAAAACTACAAAAGAAATGTAGAATAGATTGCAAGGTATATATTAAGGAGATAAAAGTGTCAAGAAAGCAAATATACAAAATCTCAAAGGACAATTTGAAGTATTAAGAATGAATAATGAGGAGAATATTAGTTCTTATCTAATTTGAATTGATGATGTTGTTAATGATATGCAAGGACTTGGAATGAAGATTGATGAATCATATGTTTGTGACAAAGTCTTAAGAACTCTTCCAAAAAGATTCAGTGAATAGGTTTCCACTATAGAAGTGTCAATGGATGGTGATTCTTTGACAAGAGATAATTTTCTTGGTATGCTCATAGTATTTGAGATAAGAACAAAAGATCCTATTCCCTAGAAGGAAAAAAAATTCAGAGCAATCAAAAAGACAAAGAGTAAGAAGTCAAAATCAAGTGATGAGTCATATAGTGATGAAGAAGCTAATTAGGGTAGAAAAGATAAATATTCCAAAAAGATATAGAGATCTAAGATATGTTAAGTGTTTCAATTGTGGAAAGTATGGACATTTTGCAACAAATTTTCAAGAACCCAAGAACAACAATGGTGAAGAAAAATAGGATCATAGGTACAAGGAATCAAAAATATATAGGCACCAGAAGAAAAGCAAGGATGGACAAAGCAGAAAAGGAAAGAAGTTATTTCAAAGAAAAAAGAGGAGATACTATGCGAATACAACAAGTACTCAAGTGATAGTGATGCTATTTTTTCAGACAATGATAGAGATGAAGTCATATTTATGATTGAATAAAAAGAGCAAGTTAAGAAAAGGACTCCAATAATTCTCAAGTGTTTTAGATGTGGTAACTTTGGACATCTTGAAGATGATTGTACAAGGGATGGTTATAGTTTCAGTGATGATAAATATTAGAATGCACTTGAAGGACCATATGAAAATATTCTAATGGCATTAGAAGAAGTAAGTGATATTATAGAAGACAATACAAAAGAAAATAAATATGTGGACAAAGGTAAATAAATAGTGGAATATTCAGAAAAGGATGGTTATGATCTCAAGGAATAACTTATTTATACCCTTGACATGGTAAAGAAGGTAAGAAAGCAACACTCTAAACTTGAAATTCAGTTTTAAGAATGTGATGAAGATAGAATATTGCTTATAGAGGATTTTGAAAAATCAAAGGCTAAGGAAAAGAGGTTAAAATATAAGTTAGAAGCAAAGATCTTGTAATGTGAGAAGTTAGCACAAGAAGTGGCACTAACAAAATAATATTTAGAGGACTCCAATATCAAGATGAAATGGTTTAAAAACAACTCAAAGAACTTGGATAAGTTCATCAAGACACAAAAGACTACATCAAGGAAAACAGGTATTGGATTTGAATAGGTTCAAAAGAAATGGGAAGGAGAGTCAACTTCAATTTTTGGAGGAGAAGAATCTTCATATTAAAATACATCAGAAGAATACAATGTAAAATAAAATGAGACATCCGAGGATGAGTTGGACAATAGATATTTCAAAAAATATAAAAAAATGCACAAAGAAGATACAAATGGACAACAATAAGAACAAGTCAAGAGAGACTAAGATACCAATGAGGTCAAGACAAGGAAAATTCAATGGAAGATGTTTTTCATGTCACAGGTTTGGGCACATGGCTTCACAGTGTAGGACACATGAAATATAGGAATATGGGAATAGAAAACTTTTCCATGGGTATTGCTACTCATGTAATAAGTTTGGTCACAAGGCAATGAATTACAGGGTTCATGATAGAAGAGGATGTGACTTCACTAGGATAAATTCTAAGACATTTGCATCTCCAAGAAATATTAATATTAAGTGTTATAAGTGCAATAATGATGGCCACACAGCAAAATGGTGTAGAGAAGATAATCCAAAAATATGTATGAACAGGAATAGGAACAGGAACAAGAACAAGAACATGAATATGAACAAGAACAAGAATAGGAACATGAACAAGAACAATAACATGGATATGAATAGGAACAGGAACAGGAACAGGAACAGGAACATGGATATGAATAGGAACATGAACATGAACATGAAAATGAAAAGGAATGTAGACATGGATAGGAATATGGACATGGATATAAACAGTCAGAGGAATAAAAAAATTAATATAAGAAGAAAAGAGGATAAAGGTAAAGAACAATACTTTCTAGGAGTAGAAATACTCCCACCCTAGAATTAAGCACCTCAAAAGGAGGTGGGGGAGGGGATAAGCTAAGAGGCTCACTCTTAGCATTGAGCCCCAAAGGTGACCCTCTTCCATTGATGTCAAAGGGGGATATATTTGAGTAAGGGGGAGATACTTGATACTTGAAGAGAGCATTGAGCCATGGAGGGCAGAACAAAGGAAAGTTCAAGTTTTTAGTTAAAAGAATTTAGGTTGCCATCAATGATAAAGGGGGAGATTGTTGGACATTTTGAGTTTATATAGTTTTCATTGATGTCAAGGTAAAAAGTCATCAATGATGCCAAAGTAAACATATGAAGACATCATTAATACCATGGAGCACACCATCAATAGCACTAGCAACAATGTGAAGAATTGAAGAAAAATTTGGCAAAATAATGTTTTATGAGGGTTTATGGTAAACCCATGGTGGAATATTAAATGATTTTATTAAAATCATTAATAGGATATAAAATTCTCCTCACACATTGATATGGGAATTAATATTTTAAAATACCCACAGTGGCATAATAATTTACAAGTTAAAGGTTTAAGCTTAAACCTAAGGAAGGATTTAATCTCTTTAAAGCTAAAGTTTATAAATATAATTTATAAAATTTAAATTCCTTAGAATTTAAATAATTTATAAATTATAAAGGTGGGAGCACCGACGCCATCAAAAGTGGGAGCGCTAACATCTAAGAAACAAAGAGATTTCGTGTATAAATTAATGCCAATGAGGCATTCAAAACTTACCCCTTAAAATTGTTAATTCATGCGATAAAGTGAAACTTTTTCGTGCAATTGTTATTTTTTGAGGAAGAAGACAAGAATTCCGCTTGTCTTTAGCGCCAAGTGAAAGAGATAAGGGAAAGAACATATTGGTTGATTTGTAAATGACATGGTGGTCCATTGGTAGCACACATTTTGTGAAGGCATTGGGAGTTGAGGAGCCCATGATCGATTTGCGTGGAGTGGTGTGTGTCTTGAGTGCCAAGGGAAGTTCTTTTTGTGCGTGTCTTTTGAGTGCCAGCCAAGGACAAAGAAGACGAAGATCCTTCAAGATCTTAACTATGCATCTAGTGCATGCGGTGGTCAAAGCTGTGGCTAGAGCACTCACGGAGGTAGAGGTTGTGGGTTCGAAACCCACTAGAGGCAAAGGTAATTTTTTGATAATTTATTTGCCTAAGGTTTTATAAAGGGTAATGTGGAGTTATAAGGGTTTGTGAAAAGTTGTTTATTTGATAATTGATTTATATTATTTTGGAGTTATAAGGGTTTGAGAAAGGTTGTTTATTTGATAATTGATTTATATTATTGTGGTGTAATAAGGATTAATGAGAGGTTGTTTTATTGGTGAGTGATTTATATCATTGGAATTATAAAGAAATTTTATTTGATTTTTATCAAAGTTTCTCTTGCCATTATTATTTTTTTTTTAACATGGTGGAATCAGTAGCCGCCATGAATTCGGGCAAGCTGTCCATATTTTATGGCCGCCACAGTATTCTGCGTTGTCCATCCCGGAAGCCGCCATACAGATCTTTGTGTAGTCTGCCCCTATAACCACCATGCCACAATCATTTTAAACCTTTTATACCGCTGAAATCACCAGGAAAGGGACAAGTGTTCAGTACAACAAGGCCTGAGATTTTAACCTTGGACCTTTGCATCCCTTATGGGGTTTGGATGAACCAATTGGTCTAAACCTCGAACCTATCTTGCCATTAAATTAATTTAAAGAGGTTGAGTTAATTTTGGTGGATGTTAAATTTATTTTATTTGGGATTTTATAAGGTGTTATTGGATAAATATTTTATTTATGTTGATGGTTGTTTTTTATAGTTGGAGTGATAAGGTGTAATTGAGTTTTACATTACATTGTGAGGAAGATTTATCTTCTAACCTCTTTGAGATTGGCATAGAAGTTGTTTTGATTGTGGTAGATTTATGAGATCCATTCATCATCAAGAAAAAGCTATGAGCACATTCTTCCATAGTTGAGTTGATTGATTAGTTTTCTAGAAAATAAGTTTGGAGTGAAAAGGACTTGATTAGGGTTTCCTTTTCGAGAGTGTTTGAGTTAATGCTTCAAGGTTTTTTGGAATAAAGAGTTGTTAAAACCTTGTTTGATAAGAATTGTTGTTGAAGCCATTGGTTGTGTGAAGAACTTGAGTTAGGGTTTTGCAAATATCATGAGTATCATTGTTATGTGAATATTGTTTTATAAGCATTTTTGTTGAAGTGATTTGTTGTGCAAAGAACTTGAACTAGGGTTTGAAAAGAACATGAGTATCATTGTTATGTGAGATTTTTTGTTGAGCATTATTGGAAATATTTTGAGTTTGTGGTTATATGCTTGGACTAGGGTTTGTGAGAAAGGGGTGTTTCATTAAGTGATTGGTTGAGTAGAGTTGGTTTAGCCTAGTCAAGTGAATGTGTGAAGTGATTTTTCAAGTTACATAAAGCAAACTATTCTATATTCTGATTTAAGTTGAGAAAGTGATTGAGCATTGAGTGTAGAATATATTGAGTCTCTAATAATTCTCTTTATGTTTCTATGATATTGGACAAGTTTTGTGTGGACTTGTTAAGTAGATTTGAGGCAAGTATTTGAGGAGACTTGTGGACTGATTTTGTGTGAGCTTTTTGTGGAAGCTTACAATACAGATTTGGTTAAGTTCTATGTGGACTTATTGAGCAAATTTGGACAAGTTCTGAGTGAGTTTGTTGAGCAGATTTAGATAAGATTTTGAGTGAGCTTGTTGACCAGATTTGGACAAGTTCTAAGTGAACTTGTTGAGTGAATTTGAGCAAGTTCTAATTGAGCTTGTTGAGCATATTTGGACAATATTCTGAGTGAGCTTGTTGAGTATATTTGGACAAGTTCTGAGTGGACTTGTTGAGAATATTTGTGCAAGTTTTGAGTGGACTTGTTGAGCATATTTGAACAAGTTATGAGTGGACTTGTTGAGAATATTTGAGAAAGTTCTAAGTGGACTTGTTGAGCATATTTGAGCAAGTTTTGAGTGGACTTGTTGAGCAGATTTTAGCAAGTTATGAGTGGACTTGTTGAGAATATTTGAGCAAATTCTGAGTGGACTTTTTGATCAAATTTGTGCTAGAATGGACTTTGTTTGGTACATATTTGAGATAGAGCTTTGGAGGTGATAGAGCATAGAGGACAGTAGTCTCCAATGGATAGAGATACATCAGCTAGAGTTGTGAGGACAGGTCTTCTGAGTGGTAATAAGAGTATTCAATGGATATATATCCATAAGCTAGTGCAGTGGAGGTAGAGTCTTTTAGAGGATAACTAGCTAGAGTAGAGCAAGATTTCTCCTATGGATAGAGATCCACAAACCTTATTTAGGGGATCATAATCTCCTTTGTACAGAGGTCCATAAACATTGTAGGACAAGGATTTCCAAGAGAACTTATTTGAGAAAATTTATAAGAAATATTTTCTCCATGGAGGTAGTCATATTTGGGTGAACCACGTTAAATTGGTGTCTCTATTGTGTGTGGTGATTTGTCCATTAATTTTATTACTATTGTTGATATTTCTATCTATACATTGCATAATATTGATTTGGAAAGAAAATTAAAAAATGGTCTTATATTGTTCACCCCCCTCTTAGTATAAGCTTGTGTTCTTCAGCTCATAGTCAATATTTCAGATCCTCTTGAATATTATAGGTCCCATGGTCATATTTATAGGGTTAATAGACCTTATATAGTTGATTAGATAAATAAAGTTTTCAAAATATATACTGACCGCCAAGCTCAATCCAATCAACTTCGATTGGAAAAATAATGGTTGGATCACCAACATCAGTTAGAACAACATAGAATTGAATAGCAAACCCATGATATATTTCAAGAAACCTTACATAATGGGGTTCCTACCCAAAGTACTCATAAATAGGGGTTTCATCATAGGTAACCTATGTTTAATAAAAATAGGATTCCTAGGCCTAACCAAATGTTACCTCCTTGACCTCCTAGGCTTAATAGGGAATTACCTCCTAGGCCAAACATAGATCACCTTTCGTAGACATTTGTTCCTCCTTGTAGTCCAATTTAGGAAATACCTTACGAAGCCTACAATAAGCTTGAACTAGAAGAGGAATATCTTGAAGAACCTTATGGAGGTATGGTTGATGACATTCAACCACCATACCATATGCTTGAAATTCCTTGCCCTCCTCTGTGGGACCCAAGTAAAGAAGAGGAGATTAAATTCTCTGATTCATATAAAGCATTGTTGGAATGCATGGAAACAATAGAAAACAAGACCTCTGGGTCTAAACTTAAAAATTCCACTTTTACCCCGCTTTGTAGTCAACCACTTCACCCATCAATACCTTCCCCTACATACCTAGAGCATTTAAAAATTCCCAAGCTATATATACTCAAATGAGAGGAATATGCACAGGAGCATGTTACCAGGTTTATGAACCAATGCTTCAGTATCTAGGATAACCATGCCTTACTTTTAAGGATATTTTTGATTACCCTCTCTATCCCAATCATAAAGTGGTACAATCAACTCCTAAAGCACACAATCCATATCTTTGGATAATTTTCAAATGTATTCGTGGAACATTTTTCTTTTAACACTAAGCAAAAGGTGACTTTGATAGAACTCATGGGGTTGAAGTAATACGACGATGAGTCAATCACAAATTATAGTAATAGGTGGTGAACGCTTCTTGCTAAGCTACCATACCTACTACCCATGCCTGATTTGAATCACATGTTTTCCAAGATTTTTTTAAATTCAATTTCGTTATTACTACAACTCCAACAATATCAAACTCTTGAAGAGGCTCTAGCGAAGGCTAGAACAATTGAAGAAATCAAAATTCAAGAGGGGGAGATCAAAAAACCCTAAAAAAGGAAGTGGAATAAGAACACAAAAGGCATTCCAACACAGCCAAATATGATAGTAGTTAATCAAGTTGCCATTACTATTCTAGGGCCTATGTAACCAACACCACCTTAGTAGGTTAACTATCATGTCCAAACTCCTCTTGCAAACTACAATAACAACACTCATATGAATCAAGGGCCAAACCAAAAATGTCACCCTAATCAACAATTATAACTTTCACCGAGTCTTTGGATTTAATATTCGAGCATCTATGTGTGGCCAAAGCAATTACTCTACTTGATATCCAGCCTGTGGACTAAAATAACCCAAATATCATAGGACTTCATGAAGATATTTAATGTAAGTACCATAGGTAAAATGGGCATTACATATAAATGTGCTATAGTTTCAAACACCTAGTGCAAGACATGATCGATAAGAATGCTATTACAGTTTATGGGTTTCTTTAAAAACCCATTTCCCACTCATGAGGTGCAAGAAAATCAAGCAAAGTAGGTAAATGAGATCCATATGACACCTCCTAAACAAGGGTTTGTTAGAATTTTTAACATCGTGAAGAGGAATAGGCATTATCCAAATAAAGTTGCACCACTTGCAACTTCAAATGATATTACCTCCATATCACAACCTCCTCCACCTCTAGTGCAAATCCTTCCACATTATATAGTGGTCACCATAAAGAGTAATCTTGCTCAAAGCTTGCAAACAACATTAAACTGACTCTCTATCTATCAGCTTATCCAACAGTCTCCACTGCATTGAGAAACTCTTATGGATATTCTTAGGTCGATTGAACTCTAGCCCCAATATTCTAACTCCTTTATCAATTTTATGGGGCATTTTCAGTAGTGCAAAGAGTCAGTAATTACATTTCATGAACATGAACTCAAACTAGTAGCAAATGATGTGGTTGATTCTTCCTTGCACATCATTGTATGTGTAAATGGAACACCTTGCAAAAGAGTTCTAATTGATACTGGTTCTTTAAGAAATATCATCACAATAAATGCTCTCCAAAATCTAGGTCTTCCAACATCCCACATTGTTGCATCCGCATATACCCTCCAAGCATTCAATGATACTCTATTCTCAATGGTTGGAACTATAGTCTTACCTATTCAGGTGGGATGCAAAACCATACCAATGTTGTCTCACATATTAGAGGGTGCAATGGCCTATAATATCTTGCTAATAAGACCTTGGATTAGGGACATGAAGTACATGCCATCCATAGCTCATCAATGCTTGAAGTACACTTATGAAGGGAAAGTACATGTTGTCTTTGTAGACCTTGAACCCTTTAAATATTACAATTTGGTGCAGATCATACCTGAATCGATCTTGCCATCAACTCATTTAGAATTTCAACCAAATACATCCATTCAAGGTCTGACTCCTTTAATATAACCTTCCATTGATCCATCACCATATTCTTACATACCATCCTTGTCATCGACACATTTAGATATACCTTCATCATCATCAAATCCTCCACAAAGGAACATGTCAAAGAGGCCTATTGATGATATCCCTCCAATCATATCTACCATTTCCATTGGTCCACACCAAGTTCTATATCACTCAAGTCTATAACATGGGGCTCTGTTGGGCTCCCTCTCCCAATAATCTCGAAGATAGAGGAATTCTCCCCTAATTTTGTGCTACTTTTACGAGCATCTAACTGGAATTTCCCTGAAGAGAATACTCATTCTAATGAGGTAGGGGAATCTATCATGATATCCATCTCCCAGTTGGTTTGAGTGGATGCATCCCTCTTCTCTGTCTCTTTGGCCTAAAATTGTCGATTCTCATCCTGCAACTACTGGACCAGCTACTCAAGATGAGATATCCTTTATTCTTGCTCCTCCAATTCCTCCCTGTGCATCATCTAGGAGTATTTCAAAATTTGTTGGGCCATCCAACACTTGATTTGCCATTCTAGGGCTTCCTCTAGGGCTACATCAACTTGCTGATTAATGCCCTCAAAAGTCCCTACATCCTACAGACTCTGACTTATTAATTCTTGGAGGGTCTGGGCTGCAAGACCAAACTTTGGATCATCTTATTCCTCCTCTGATAATAGGAGCAGATATTGTAGGCTCCTTCTCCTAGGAATTGGTTCCATTTTTCGTAATTGGGTTCCATCGATGGTGAGTTGTGCTCCTTCCTCTGTGAAATCAGGCAATGGTGATTGCCCTCTTTCCTCTACAAAATAAAGAAATGGTAATTGCCCTCTATCTTCTACCTCCTCTGTGAGGCTTTCTTCATCTTGCCCTTCCCTGATGGCAAAATCTTCTTGTCCTTCCTAGTTTTTATCTTCCTCTACATTGGAGTCTTCCCTTTGTGCTTCTGCATGGCGAACCAGTGCTGATATCAACCCATGGTGGGCCAAGGTGAAAGACACACCCTTCTGAAATCAAGCCGCTTCCTCCTTTAGGGTATTTACCAGGTAAAAGGGTATGTTGATTTTTCTTCCATCCACTAGGTGATTTAAAAACTACACATGATTAACGTGTAGGTGGGAATATTTCCCTATGAATGTGAAGAATCGAGCAACCTACTCAAACATATTCTGCAGGTTCATTGGAAGTTTACTTTTTGGCAGCACTTCCTTCTCTATATGCACACTTTCTCCCTCTAGTAATGATTCGATGTACTATTTCAACATACAACCCTTGTATATGTTCTCGCGTGTGAGAAGCAAGCTGGTCACTTGGAATATGTATTCTGGGATAACCAAAATATCCCTTTCATGCACTTGAGCTGCATCACCTCCCAATGAGGTAACAAATTACTTGGCTACCTCCATATCC
The DNA here is from genome assembly GCA_028583015.1 of Wollemia nobilis. Taxonomy (NCBI): domain Eukaryota; kingdom Viridiplantae; phylum Streptophyta; class Pinopsida; order Araucariales; family Araucariaceae; genus Wollemia; species Wollemia nobilis. The sequence goes on from JAQPPZ010016599.1 coordinate 3,227,656, forward strand.
TAGTTTTGATAGACCAAGGTGTAGTACTCGAGCCATCCCTTGACTTCAAACTGAGTCTTGATTGCCCCCCTGATCCCTTCTATGTCACTCAGCTCATTTTTCTTGATCACATGGTTCTTTGATCGTCCTCCCATGGTGCCTTCCTTAATCACTCCTCTATTTTCCTGCCCTACCTTCTCAGGAAGGCGCCTTCTTATAAGAAAGGCACCTGCCCTAGAATTCAATTTTGGGGTTGGCAAGGTACACCTCTCAAGCCATAACATTGGCATGATATTTTGACCATGGGGGTGCATGATTTTTATGGCAGCGCTATTTTTTGGTACTGCATAGTTCATGAAAAATTATATAAAAATTTAATTAGAATTATGCACGTACCTGATTGGATGCTTCATGAATCATAGAAAATAGCGATTCATCAGCTTGTGACATGGAGGATGGGTATTTTACATGTGTGGATTACGTTGGAATTCATTGCTGCATTGTTCAAGGTTCGATGCCAAAGACAAAATCCTGATAGGCTTGAAAAATTGTCTATCCATCATCTTTGGGGTATGCATGAGGATCCCGCCCTGTAACTCTACAATATTTTTGGTTGGGGCAAATTTCCATCACGTGGAGTGATGTTGGTAATATGGTGCTACCCAATTGTGTGTTGATCTCATTCGAATCGAGGTGCACATGAAATAAAAGCGTCGGTTGTACTTGGAAGACACTTTTGGTGCCTTCCCAATGTGGAAGGCACTTTAAATGACTAGCACCTTCCCTAGGTGGAAGGTGATTTTTCTTGACAGTGCCTTCCTACTGTAGAAGGCACTTAAGAAGAATGATGCGTTCCTACTGTAGAAGATGCTTTTGAAGAATGATATCTTCCTACTATAGAAGACGCTTTTGAAATAACAGTGCCTTCCTGCTATGGAAGGTGCTTTTGAAACAATATTGCCTTCCTATTGTGGAAGGCACTTTGAATGGATGCACCTTCATATAGTGGAAGGCGCCTTGATCCTTTTTTTTTAGGAACTCTCGACGGGCACCTTATTTATAAGGAAGGCACATTATTTTAGTTGGGTGCCTTATTTATAAGGAAGGCACCTTATTTTAGTTGGCCACCTTATTTATAAGGAAGTCACCTTATCTTACCTCCATCATGATACCTTCTTCACGACGGGAAACGTCCACCTCAGTTAGGCACCTTCGTGGAGGAGGAAGGTACTGTTCCTCAAGTGGAGAGTCTTATTTGAAGATGAAGGCTTTCTGCAAGGTATTTTTTCTTAGCATTCATGTCATGATCATATAGGCAAGGGTGATCAAGCCTCCTCATACTTACTTTATGCTGCCCCAGCATCTTCCTACTGGGTCTGGCATGTGATTTTTCCCTTGGAGGGGAGTTTGTTACCATCCCCAAGATTGGATAGATGTTGCTTCTAAACTATATGTGCAGGTGGCAGAATGCTGAGCCGGTTCAGTCCTGGTTTCCCAAATACCTATTTTTCATGCTGTTAGGCCCTTCACCTACAAAAATTAAACAAAAATAATGAAAAATATAGCCATTTAGATGCATTTCGTGCCTCTTAGACCTTGAAATTAGGATGCCTACAACTTGCATGTGGGTGTCGTTACTACAAAACACGCCATAAGAAATAAGCAAATATAAAATAACTAATGTTGATGGACATCTCTGTGTCCACCGTTCTACTTGCTGAGAGTTTTGTCCAGATTTACAAGGATGGGGTCTCCCCCATGCCTACTCTAGACTCCACCAGTAAATTCTCGAATGTGTTGTAGGGCCGTAGTCAATGGCCATTAACTTTCAATACAACATTGCTATCATCAATGGTCCTGACATGCACAACACCATTCTTGATGAGCTCTACCACCTCATATGGTCCCATCCACCTCTGCATTAATTTTCCCTTTCGTTCTTGAAACCTAGAATCGTACAACAACACCCATTCTCCCTCTTGAAACTGCTTTAGATTAATGTGGTGATCATGCTCCCTTTTTTTTGGGCTTCTTCCAAGCTCAAATTTAATTCTAAAGTAGTTCTTAATGTCTTAATATCGAACTTGATGGGCATAATTGCACTCTTCTCATATACCAACTAGAAGGGTGTGAAGCCTGTGGTGGATTTCCACGTGGTCTTATATGTCCATACTACCTCTGATAGCCGTGTAGCCCAATATTTTCTATGCTGCTGCATGGTTTTTGTCAGGATGTTCTCAATATCTATGTTCGTCACCTCCACTTTCTTGTTTGCCTACGGGTGGTATGATGTAGTCTTGTTGTGCCAAATTCTATATTTCTTCATCAACTCCTCGATCAATTTGGAGGTAAATTGAGGCCCCTGGTCTGTTGTTATCTCTCTTGGGACCCTGAATCATGTAAAAATATGAGCAAATAAGAAATCAACTACTATTATTTCCTTCGAATCCCTTAACGCTTGAACCTCCACCCACTTGGTGACGTACTATGTATAAACTAAAAAAAATCTCCTTCCAATCAAAGGTGGATTAATTGGCCTGATAAAATCCATGCCCCACTTATCAAAGGACTCCAGGTGCAATTGAGATTGAAGGGGTATTTTATCCTGATGGGTTAGTCTACCCATTATTTGGCATTCATCGCACTTGCTAGCATATGCAACCACATATTTAAATAGAGTGGGCCAAAAGTATCCAACCTGTAGGATTTTATAATTAGTCCATTTTCTTGCAAAGTAACCCTGCATGGTTCATCGTGACAAACCTTTATTATTTTTGAGAACTCCTATTCTGCTATGCATATCATAATCTGATCATGTCTTATTTTAAATAGGAGACCATCAACCCATATAAAGGAAGTGCTCTTCTCTATTACCATCTACTTTTCTTAGGAGGAGAGAGTAGGCTAGGTTCTTTCGGTGGCCAAGTAATTGGCTATGTCTGCGTACCACGATGTTTGTTCGCTGATGGTGAACAAATGTTCATTCAAAAATTGGTCTTCCACTACCGCATGATCTACCGATATCAATATGGATAGAAAATCTGCTACTACGTTGTCCTTTCCTAGTTTGTCAACTATGGTTATGTCAAAATCCTACAATAGTAGAAGCCATTTGATAACTCTTCCACCAATAGCTGGTTTGCTCATTAAATACTTGATGGTTGCATGGTTTGTATAGACGAACACCTGGTATCCGATAATATAATGGCAAAATTTATTTATGGCATGTACAACTACAAGGAAATCTTTCTCTGTCACTATATAGTTGAGCTCAGCCCATGCCAATGTTTTTCTGACGTAGTAGATAGCATAAAATTACTCGCCATACTTCTACCCAAGGACTACTCCAATCGCATTGTTGGATGCATCACAATAGATATGGAAGGGTATGGCCCACTTTGGTCCCCTTAAAACCGGTGTAGATATCATCTTTTATTTGAGTGAATAAAACATTCTTTTGTAGTCCTCCGTCCAGTTGAACTCCACATCTTTAGACAATAGAGTGTGTAGTGGTTTTGCAATTTTATTGAAATCAACGATAAATAGTTGGTAATACCTGGCAAATCCTAGAAAAATTCTCACCTCTAACTGCATTCTGGGGCTGGTTAGGTCCTTGATGACCTTGATCTTCCTTTTGTCAACCTTTATTACTTCCACGGAGATATGGTGTCCCAATACGATGCCCTCATGCATCATAATAAAGCACTTTTCATTACTAAGGGACATTATTTTCCTCGCTTCTTTCGAGCACATTTTCCAAGTTTGTTATTGCTTCTTAAAAGGTTTATCCATAAATTGTGAAGTCATCCATGTACACTTCGACCACATATCCTATCATGTCTAAAAATATGCTAAGCACCACCCTTTGAAAGGTGGCGGGTGTGTTGCATAACCCGAAAAGCAATACCCTATAAGCAAACATTCTCCAAGGGTAGGTGAACATCATTTTATCTTGATCTTCTTATCCTATTTGGATCTAGTTGTATCCACTAAATTCATCCAGGAAAGAGAAGTACTTTCACCCTAAAAGTGTATCCAAGACCTGATCGATGAATGGGAGTGGGAAGTGGTCCTTTTTGGTTGCTTTGTTCAATGTCCTGTAGTCCACACAAATTTGCCACTTCCCGTTCTTATTGGGGACCACCACAAGCGATGAAACCCACTCACTATCAAAAATTGGATAGATGAATCTGGTAAACAATATTTTTTGTAGTTTCACCTAGACAATATCTTTCATTATCAAATTTATTCTTCTTTATGGCTGCCTGCTTGGAGTCACTTGCTCTTCGAGGTATATTCAATGGGTACAAATTTCTAAGCTGATACCTTTCATATCCAAGTAATCCCATGCAAAAGATCATTGGTGTTTTACCAGGAGCTCTTCCACTTTTGTTATTTGTGTGGGTGTCAACCCACTATTGATGTTTAATGTCTTTCTCAGTCCAATGTTTATCTGCTGAATGTGGTGGTTTTGGGCATCGACCAATGGTGACTCAGGCATGGTGATGGAGGATTCTCCTTGGAGGAATTCCATGATAGTGCCATCCTCATATTCATCCTCCACTAATTCATCCAATGCTATCACTAGATGGATTATGGATAACTCATTGTCTCCATGCTTGGTCAACGTAGGGTCTCTTGAAGAATCCATAGATTTCATGGGGGGTGAAATGGTCAACATTTTAACATTTGATGGTCATCATGCCATGACAGTAGTTGATGTAAGCATCGGCTATCGCTAACCATGGTCTTCCCAAGATAAGTGGGTAGCCACCTAGCATTATTTTAGATTGTAAGACCAGGAAGTCGATTGGATATTCCCATGCATCAATTGTTACTATTATATCTTCTAGCATTCCTTTTGATGCTATGATTGATTGATCGACCAGCTACAACACTATTGAGGCAGGTCTTAGATCTATGAGCTATAGCCTCTGCATGGTCTCCTGAGGCATTACGTTGATTCTTGCATTGATATCAACCAACGTATTGGTCAAGGAATCTCCCCCAAATTTTATAGTCAATACTGGGCTGCCCAGGTCTACGTATTTAGGATGACATACCTTCCCCATCATTAAATCTGCCAACTTACCCATGACATTGATAATTTGGGTTACTTTTTGTCTTGACTTCCTTAGGCACATCTCATTTATTTCCTTAGTATATATCAGGACGTCTTGAATAGCTTGAAAAAGTGGAATTATCATTGTAATATTTTTCAATCTAGAAAGAATATCATACTTCGGCTACATTTATTTCTTTTGTTCTTGTAGCTAGTTAGGAAATGGAGCCTTTGTTCTCTCAAGCACTTCTTCTTTCACCTCTTCTATAAGAGGTATTTCTCCTACATCTGCCTCCTCTTCTATCATAGAAGGTGTCTCTACTCCTAGATTTCTACCTAATCTAAGCTGAATATGATTGCAACTAATATGATACATTGGATACATCCAAACTTCAACATTATATACCGATTTATTTACTCTATTATTTGGATTTACCGTCGGTTGTGCGGGTAGCTGCGTAGGTCTCACTGTAGGAAAGACCATCAAGTTTTGATGGGGGTGAGCTGGTGCTACATTATGTGGAGCCAAATTCCATGGAGCATGACCTCTCCACTATTGCCCAGGATATTGATATGACATCCAAGGTTGCTGGTTTAGAAATGTTGCTCCTAGGGGTACATTGGACCAAGGCGATGACCCCCACCACCCCATGTTAGGTGGTTGAGACTGGCATTGTGGCATGTATGGTCCTCCTCTATATGATGGCATTCTTGGTGGTGTATTCCCCATAGGGGTTATGGCCAACTCCTTTGATTACCTATAAAATAGGCTTTCGTAACATCAACATCCTCCTTGATACTGGGCAATTATGGGCATAATCGAGTCTTGTGATTTATTTTGCAGACCGTGCATACTCTAACTTTGTTTTTCGGGCATGCATTCTTTGCATGCTTTCCTCTAAATTTTGGGTAGAAATAATCCAATGCTGCTTCATTTTTGTACTTATTTTTCTCCAATAGCAACGTGTCCATTTTCAATTCCAGAGATGAAAGCATCTCGCTTTTCAAATCTTCCAACATGTTGCCTATCTCTATTTTTGTGATCAAAGTAGTTGCTTTCATGGTTCTATAAGTGGTCTTGCCTCTCCTTGAATAGTTTCGGCATAATTATCAGATATCTTCCATAGCATGCTGGTAGACGTCACCTCCATAAATCATGTTGAGAGCTTCTAATGATTCGTTGTTAAGTCCTCTCAAAAATATGCTTTTAAGAGACTTGTCGGCTAACTTTGCATGAGGAGATCATTGAAGATTGAAATTGAATCTCTCCCAGTACTCCTCAAGAGACTCGTATTATTTTTGTATCATGATCAAGACCTCCTCTCGGGAGTCTCTTGCTCTCTCGAAGTCTTGATATTACTCTAAAAAGAGCCTATTCATTTGATCCCATGTAGCAATGTGTTTGTTTCCCAGATCGATGAACCACCGTAGAGCTGCATTGTCTAATGTGGAAGGAAAGATCTTCAACTTCTATGTATTATATTTGTAGTCCATAGACCTACATAGAACATCAAACTTAAATAAAAATAGGTCAAGGTCCTCGGTTGGGTATCCTCTGAAGGTAGTAAGGTGAGTAGGGGATATGTTTTTCATTTTGGTTTCTCCTACTCCTTCCTCAATTGGGTAACTAAAGCCAGATGAAGCCTCTTCACCGACCATTATTTTAGGAAATATGGTCTCTAATGTAGTTCTTATGGCCTCACAGTCGTTCAAAACTTTCTGAGTCAGGGCTCTGAAATCGATTGGTGTTATCGTCCGATCCTCTATAACTTTCCACAACAGGTCTTCCTCTGAGGGTGTCCTCTTAAATAACGGATTTACAATGGTTCGTTATTCCTCTGGTTGATGGGATGAGGAAGCACTTTGCACAAAGTGAGGATTCTCACTCTAGTGGACTATTGGTGATGAGTTGGGCGAATCTCATTCAAACTTAGAGTGTTCGGTTGACTTCGATGTTGATGGAATTTTTTTTACAAAATGATCGTCAGGTCCTATTTTTCTTGAGGAAATCATACAAAGTTAGATGGTAGGTTTTCAAGTATTGCAATTAATCTAGTAGAGGTGCTTCCCTAGCAATGATTCCAAAATATTGTGGGCCAAACACATGCTAATTTTGTTCCTATTTTGTCACTACCTATGCATTTAAATTGTCAACCCAAGGATATTTTCTCGTACAAGATCACTACAATACCCACTTTGAGATGAGTCTGACTAATTCTATAATTGGGGGGTTTAAAATATTGATAGTCATTCATCCACACCATAATAATTTACGTATGAATAATTAAATCCTTAGAAATCAAATATTCATATGTGCATAATTAACTAGACATGAAAGTAAGTTCACTATGAAAATGAAAATAATAGTACATAAAGCAAACCTATGAAAGTAGGAAATTAATCTAAGGAATCACAAGTAAAAGGGAAGGAATATTGGCTTGTAATGGGCCTAGGCTCCAACAGCTCCCTTCCAGCTGAACACGCGATTAGAAACTCTCCAAATTTATTATGATTGTAAAAGAATTATTACAATGCTTCTATCTCCTCAAAATGATAAATATATTATCACTTTGGATATCTATCATAGAGTTCTGTGTGTGTTTATATAGCACACACACGGATCTTCTATTACAAATAAGTTACAACAACAGTTTAGTCCAGACTAAACTGGGACAGTCTCGTGAACACAATCAACATATACTAAAAATAGACATTGTTCCTAATGGTGGCTCATTCACTGATTGGTTCATGTTGCTTGAGATGGATCATGCTTCACCTAGAGTAGGTAATATGTTCTCGTTCATTGGTGCAATTCCTAGAATTATCTTGCATGATGTGGAACTAGAACTGTACCATTCAACACTACCCACGTATCTTTATTTGGTCAACTGGCAAAAAATGGAGGCACATTTTCTATGAGGAAGGTGCCTTCCTCAAGTACTTTGGCAGGTGCCTTCCTTATGAAGAAGGTGCATACTAATGTTGAGCGCCTTCCTCATGCAAAATGTGCCTAATAAGATCAGGTGCCTTCTTCATGCAGAAGGTGCCTACTGATGTTGGGTGCCTTCTTTATGCGAAATGAACCTTGCCTTGCATGGGGTACCTTCCTTATGCGGAAGGCACCTAAGTATGTCGGGTGCCTTCTTTATATGGAAGGCATCTACCTTCTGTTGGCACCTTCCTTGAAGAGGAAGGTGCCTACCTTCTCCTAACGCCTTCCTTGAAAAGGAAGGCACCTACTCACCATGCCATGATCCTGAAAGAAACAGAGTGCCAGGTCCATGAAGGACCTCGACTGATCAAAATATATCAAAACTAACTACATTTCCACAAAAATACACTAAAACATAAATTAGATAACACACACAATTATATTAAATAATTACATAATAATTCATAAAAGTACACAATTCCTATTATATTTTCGCATAATAATCAATGAAACTCATACAAAATATGAGCATTTTTGAGCCTCACTAGTGGATCATAATGGGCGTAGGGTGTGCCATCGAACATAGGGTAGATGGGGCACATAGACCACCACCGAGGAGGCTCTTGAGGTTGACCCAGATGATGAGGCTCCAGAGGAGGGTGAGGTCCCTCCTGATAGTGCAGAGGTGCTGCTCCTAGCCCATGTTGCTAACTTGCAGAGTCATCTCGGTAGATATGTTACATAGTATATGGAGTGAAACACCACTATTACCACTATGAGGGTATAGATGACCGACAGAGATCACAGAATGACTTAGTCAGAGTAGAAAATTACTAGCTTGACAACACACGCCACGGTAGCAAAGGCCCAGGTCAGAGAGCTCACCAACACATGTAACTTGGCATAGGCGTAATGAGGTGAGGTAGTGGCAGAGAGGGATCTACTTAGGGTACAGATGGGGGATCCTCCATCCTCTCAAGAAATCATGGGACCTATAGATGTTCCTTTAGTTACATTGCCAGGAGGTGATGATCTTATGGTAGAGGTCAAGTGGCTCACTTCCCTCGTAGAGGAGGGAAATGACTTATGTGATGCGAGGGCAACTTGCATCTCCCAGCTAGAGGGTTATATCAGACTATGGGGCTTGGAGGTACCTAAGGATAGACATGCTATTGGGTCTCAGAGGACCAGGTCCAAGACTTTAGGATAGTCCACGGCTAGTTCCAACAAGAGGACTCACAGGATAGGACACACAGGTCCTCCAGCACATATGGTGGCAACTCTCATAGGAGCCATAAGGATATATGTGCGACCTCAAGTCATAGGTCTAGCCGTATATACATACCAATGTCTCATGTGCTAGGCCTCTTTGAGCTAGGTGGTACATAGGACCCTCAAAAGGGAACACAACAGGCACCAAAGCTGACTATAGAGCAGGCTCTAGGTCATAGGGATTAGGGAGGTGGCAAGAGCTCCAGTTTAGGGGGAGAAGGCCAGAGCTAGGGCTCTATCTAATCACAGCTAAATTTTGCATATGTGCCATTTTTGGTGTAAGATCGAGGTCCTACACAGTTGTAGCCTGTGGATATTTTGTACTCTTCTGATGTACTCTTGTTGACACATATATGATATGACTTGATCATTTATGGCTCATTATATGTACTTGTATGTTTTGATTTTATGTTTATTTGATGCACATGGATGGAATGCTTATGTTAATATGATGCTATATATCATGTGATGTATGGATGACATGCACTAGATAGTTATTTACTTTATGATGATGGTATGCAGTGATCTAGATGCTTAGATGTGTGATTTGATGATAGATGCTTGTTGATGCAATTTTTTGCTTTAAATGTATATTTTATTTTACTTCCTTTGCATGCATTTAATTTATACCTGTGTTCCAATATGATGATGCAATATATGTAATGCATTATTTACATGGTAATGATTTTATGTAAATGAACCTGTATGCCTTAATCACTTAAAACATAAGGAATGAATGTGATACGTGTTTATCAATCTAATGGATGACACCACATAATGTATAACAATCATGAATGTAATTGTAAATCCTCATTACAAGAATTTACTCAATTAAACACCTATATATGAGATGCAATGATATGAAATGGTATGATATGGTTTATATCATATGTCACTTGATATTTATTTTGCACTTTTAAATATGCATAATATAGTCAGTGGTCGTCTAAATATAATTTTTGATATTCATCCAGTATATATCCTATATCCTATAAACTTTGTGTTTACTTGTAATGATGTATCCTGAATTTGATACTTTGAATTTTTCATTATTGACATGATTTATTTTTGGATGACTTGTGATATTTGGTACGCTATTGCTATTAGAGACTTGATTTTGAGGTTTTCCATGAGACTCAAACACCCTAGTAGACTTCTCAAATGTCACATACTAACTGTCACAAGGCTTCTGTTGGATGAGGCTTTTGCCATGAAAGACCCAACTATTCATTATCCCTGTGTGTGCATGTGAGTATTTTTAGATAGACCATAGGCATACCCCAGATGTCAGTTGAGACTCTTTCAACCCATATGTGATATTGGGTTCCTCATATGTGCATATCATCCTTGTTTCAAATTTGATTAGACTATAATGCCAAACAACCCTAGGCACCTAGAGCTAGCTTATCTTGAAAATTGACCAGGAATACCCCTCTAAACGCAAGTGGGACTCTTTCAACCCATTGTTGTGATTAGGTATCACCCAACATAACTACTACTATGGGAGCAGGCGGGACTCTTTCAACCCATTGCTGCAATCAAGGTTCATTCTATGGCTTTTGAATGGTGAACAATCTAGGGATTCAAGCTCTCACCCCATTTTTTTGATACTTGCTCATATGTAGTGATAAAAATCATTGTTTTTCATGTTTTACTTTTTAGTGATAAAAATCACTGTTTATTCCCATTTTTCTTGAGAAAGGGATTTGTATAATGCTTTTGATTCACTATATCATTTTAATATTTGAAATTTGAATTTTAAACTTTGAACTTTGAACTTTGAATTTCAATCTGAGATTTAACTGTGTATCTATGTATGAGTAGGGGAAATTCTTGTCCTTTTTCCAAGGTTCACCACTCTAGACCGAACTATTTGCAATACAAGTAGGTAATAAAACCCATCTCTCTAGAAACCTAGGACCACTTTCGCAGCTTTCATCCTCTCTTATCTTAGCAAGATTTTATATGTTTTGCTTAGTGACGGGATCCTGATATGTCAAGCACTATCCCAACTACTAAACCTCATCAAAAAAAGCAAATCAAGATTTCTATGGCACCTGAGAGACCCACTAGGTATGACTGAGTGATCAGAAAACTTGTGGATACTTAAGTATCTTATAGCAACAAACATTGTGTATGTATGCAATGGATTATGATAAATGCAGAGGTGCATGATTTGGACACAAACGTGGTGTCGTTTGTAAGACTGACAAACATGAACCATTCTATTACGAAATGCAATAGATGATGAATGCCTATATGTAATGTAATGCAACGAATGCATGTATGAATGCAAATATGCAAAATGTAGAAGCAAATATTTTTGGATTTTATGCTTTACCACTTATTTTTGTTTTTATTGATATTACAATTTTTATGAGTTTTTGAGCCTCATATCTGACCAAACGGTGAGTACATGCCTTCGGAGCCTTTGCTTGACCAAGCGATTCTTAAGAACCCTTGGAAATTTTTAGGATGACCGAGCGGTTTTAAGCAAACCCTCAGAGCTTTTGGGTTTGACCAAAGGACTTATAGACACCTTTGGAGATTTTTGCTTGACCAAACTACTTATGAGCATGTTTGGAGATTTTTAGGATGAGCGGTGTTAAACAAACCCTCGGAGCCTTATAGGTTGACCAAGCGATTTTTTAGAAATCCTTGGTGCCTTTTTGGGATTGACCAAGCGGTTTTAAGCAAACCCTTAGAGCTTTTGACTGACATGACCAAGTGGTTTCGGGAACCCTTGGAGCCTTTTTGGGATTGATCGAGCGGTTTTAAGCAAACCCTCGAAGCTTTTTACTGACATGACCAAGCGATTTTAAGAACCCTTGGAGCCTTTTACTATGCTCTCAAGCATAGAATACCTTAAGATGGATGATATTGAGAGGTTCAGGCTCTTCAACACCTCCTAGCGACGTTAGGTGATAGGTACCCTGGACCAATCTTTTTAGATATGATATAGGGCCCTAGCCAATTAGTCATAAATTTGTCCCTCAGTTCGAGTGGCAAATTAGAGTTTTGTTGGTTCTCTTTGAGCACAAGATCCCCAACTTCAAAGTCTCTCTGATGGACTTTGATATTGTAAGCTCATTTTAGTCACTCTTGATAAATGCGGAGATGCTCTAGGGTATTTATGCGATGTTCATCAAGTAGCATCAATTGATCAAGGTGAGTTTGTCACGCGGTGTCATCATCGATGAACTCTTTCAATGCGATGCGCAGTGTTGGAATTTCCAATCCCAAGGGCATAATGGCCTCATCGCCATATACTAGTGAAAATGGCGTTGCCCTAGTGGGCATCCGAATACTAGTCCTATAAGCCCATAATGCAAGGGGCAGCTGGATATGCCAATCTTTGTGGTTTTCTTGCACCATATTTTTCAATATGGCTACCACAGTCTTATTTGAGGCATCAGCTTGCCCATTTTCCTGCGGATAGTATGGAGTTGCAAAACTGTGCTTGATTCTGTACTTAGACATCAAGGCTCTCACAATTTTGTTCTTGAACGACGTTCCATTATCCGAGATTATTTTGGATGGAATCCCAAAATGACTTATGATATGCTCTAGTATAAACTCTGCTATACGAGCTCTAGTTGTTGTTGTTAAGGGTATTGCTTCCACCCACTTTGTAAAATACTCAGTAGTCATGATAATAAATGTATGTCGGCTCGATGACGGAGGAGAGATCTTGCCTATAAGATCTAATCCCCACTAAGAAAATGGCCAAGCCTCTTGGATGGGCTGTAAGGCCTACGATGGCAAGTGCGTAAGATTAGCATGATGCTGACATTTCATGCATTTCTTGACATACGCATTGCAATCCTTCTCTAGAGTGGGCCAATAATAACCCATGCGAAGGATGTGCTTGATGATGGCCATGCCACTGAAATGGCCACCACATGTACCATCATGAGCTTGTGAGATCATCCAAGATGACTCTTGGGACTCTAGACAATGAAGGAGAACTCCATCGTAGCTTTTGTGGTACAAAATATCTCCTATTAAGACATATTTTGTCGCTTTCTATTTAAATGTGTGTTTTGTGGCACGCAAAAATCTCTCAGGGATCATACTAAGCTTTAGGAAGTCTCTAATTTGTGACATCCTATTTTGATAAATCTTAGCTTCAACTGCTAAGATGACTTGCTCCCCCTACGTATTTACTTTTGCAAATGCAGACTCGGGAACAACCTTGTGGTGAATGGTAATACCACTCCCCATAGGACTCTGAGAGGTTAATGACCCCTAGGGTGCCTTCTTAAGAAAGTCTTCAGCTTTGCAGAACCATTCAGATTTTGGTTCTACACTGATCATATTGACCGATTCTTTGTTATCATAGGTTGCACGCTCTACTATTGGATGCAAGAGGGATGCAAGAGCATCTTGACATGGATAGTAGTGAAATATGTAGATGGATTCTGAGGGATTAAATATTCCAAAGATGCCATGGTGTCTGCAAACCTATTTGACGACCGAGGGATTGCCTCGATGTCATACCATTCAAATTTAGCCAAATATGTGGCAACTAGATCTTTATAGGCTTTCAGTATGGGACATCAACACTGAAAGAGCCCCTTAACTTGATTTACTATGAGAAAAGAGTCACCGAAGATGTTCAATCTCTTAATATTCATGGCGATAGCTATGTGGAGGCCCAACAATAGGGCTTCATACTCAACATTGTTGTTGGTGCATGGAAAATCCAACTTAAACGACAAGGGCATTGGAGCTCCTTATGGCATGAAAAACATTATTCCGACACCACCTCCTTGCTCGCATTTTGAACCATCGAAGAATAGAGTCATATCAAAATTTTTCTCTGGTTCTTCGGGCTCAGGAGCTTTGGATATGACAAATACTACATCATCTAGAAGCTCAATGGTCAGAGGCCTTCTATTTGAAAGCGGTGCCTCTGCTAATTGATCAGCTATGACTTGTCCCTTGATGGACTTTTGGCTTATGAATTCCAGATCAAATTTTGTCAATAACATGATCCACTTTGCAGTACGTATATTATGATATGTTTTACTCATCATATACTGCAAAGGGTTTTGTTTTGATATAACATACGTCATATGACTTAGCATGTAATGCCACAATTTCTTGGTAGCGAACACCACTGCTAAACACAACTTTTCAACATATGCATATCCTAGCTCGTAACTCACCAAGGTTCGGCTAATGTAATATATGGCTTGTTCCTTTTCTTGCATGTTCTTTTGGGCTAACATGGTTCCCAATGCAAAGTCGGTTGTCGATATATATAGTAGAAAAGGCACATCTGGCCTTGGTGGAGCTAGCACTGGTGGCGTTGCCAGGTATTGCTTTATCTTAGTGAAGGCTACCTTGCAATCCTCATCCCAGTTGAATGGGACTCCCTTATGTAGTAGTCAATTCATGGGTCAACATTTATCCGATAGTTGAGCGATAAATCACTTTATCAAGGCTACTTTGCCTTGTAGGCTCCTTAATTCCTTGATATTGGAGGGAGGACGCATCTCTAAGATGGCCTTGACCTTCATTGGATCTACTTCGATGCCTCTTTTAGATATGATGAATCCTAAGAGTTTACCAGAAGTGATGCCAAATACACACTTCTTAGGATTTAGCCTGACATTATGCTCTATCAAGCGATTGAAGACTTTCCTCTAGACCTCTGCATGCTCTTCATGTAGTAATGACTTAGATAGTAAGTCATCAATGTAATATTCTAGAATTTTATGCATGTAGTCATGAAAAATGTATGTCATGGCCCGCTGGTATGTGGCACCAGCATTTTTAAGACCAAATGGCATCACTTTGTAGCAAAATGTCCCCCATGGCATTGTAAACGAGGTTTTGTGCTAGTCTTTGGGTTTAATCCGAATCTGGTTGTAACCAAAAAAACCATCCATTAGGGAGAGCATCTCGTGACCTATAGTGGCATCTACAAGAGCATCAATGTTGGGCAACAAAAATGAATCCTTGGGTGTTACCTTGTTAAGGTCTCTAAAATCCATGCAAATACAGATTCTTCCATCTGGTTTTCCTATGGGTACCATATTGGACACCCATTCTGGATAGTCGATGGAAATGACAAATTCCACATCCAACAACTTTTGTAGCTCATATTTCACCATTAAGGCTACTATTGGGTGTATCTTTCTAAGATTTTTCTTGATCGACTTCTTCGTTAGATCTAGCGAAAGGTTATGAGTAACCAATTTTGGGTCTAGACCTGGCATATCCTTATACGTCCAAGAAAAAATATTTGGTCTCACTTTCAATAGAGGGATGATGTTGTCACGCTCATCTGGAGTGAGACTCTCTCCAAATTTAACCTTCTTTGGATTAGTGGGATCGTTGTCGATATCCATGTCGAAGGTTTCCTCTACTGACATATGTGACCCCTCCTCAAGCTGGTGAGGTGTAGGGATCAAATGGATGTCATCGACTGGATTTATATGTTCTACGTTAGAAGCATTCTCAGCGTGATAAATATCATAAGCACAACCTAGCTCAAAATGGAAAGGTTGCAATATTTCTTTGTTAGGGAAGAAATCCTTAGGCTCTACGGGCGAATCAGTGTGATCCCAGTCGATAGCATCTACATTAAGATACAACGATTTGGATGGATCTATTGGATTGTGGAGTGGGGTGGTCAAATCAATGGAGACCATATTTATGGAATGGATTTGATCTCCAGGACCACACGAACACAACTCTACATCATCGATGCAGTTCTCATACCCGAGATTTGGCTCTAATGGCATGGGCACGAACGGGTCCTCTCTATGAAAACTACAAATGATTGGATCCTCCCTATGCACTGCCTATAGTATAGGATCATTTAGCCCAAGGAGCTCCATGTATGTGCGTGGATGGGGAAACAACAAGTGATAAATCACGTTGACATTCGGTGCTATTCCCCTGAGACGAGGCTCGAGATTAATCTCTCTACGTAAGTCCTCGGCTATGTAAGGAACATGATGGTGACGCAGGTAATGAGGGCCTAAATAGGCTCTCTCTATTTCATCCTCTTCATCACTGTCATAATAGAATCCTTCATTCACCCCCATAGGTGGGGGACGATCCGACAAATGTGGCCCCATGAATCTCAGTGTTTGGTCGTTGTCGTATGTATCTAGAAAAATTGGATAATTATACCATATATACGATGTCTCTGAGTACACATGTTCTGTTTCTCCCTCAAAATTATCTATAGTGGGAAGAATATCCTTGATAGCTTGTATCGATTCAGTAGGCAATAAATGATGTGTGTACCAGGGCCTCTCATAGGCACCTTCAACTTCATCCCTAGATTCATCATCCTTTGAGGATTCCTCGCCTACGTCATAATCTAGTCCACTCATATCGGAGGTGGACTCCACTCCATCTTCATTATAAAGACCTCCTAGCTCGAGATCACTTACAGTAATAGGGTTGCACCCTTGCACGTCAATGTCATCGACTGCATCATGGGTTTGGTGTCCTAGGTTATCTTTGGGGTTCAGTTCTATCATAGTTTATTCAAGGAGCCCTTCATGATGATCTTCGAGTGGCTCAGTGGTGAAAACATATATCATCGGGTGATTCCTCCAAAACCTAGAAGGATCAAGATGATATGGATTAAAATCCACATCGTCAGCTAGACTAAGGTACAGATGATCCAAGGATACCGTAAGAAAATCATCCTGCCCTCGTATCTGTAACCCCAAACTAAACTTATCAGTGGATAACTGATAACGCAGTTCCAATGGAGTCCATCCTTGTTCAAAGAGACCAAGACCGTATCCATGCTAGTGATATAACTCAAATATTCATATGATATACTCTGGGTTGGATAGATAATGAACGTTTACTATGAATGGTTCGTCGTCATCTTCATCCATGGGCATTCACGTTGGAAGCTGGTCCAGCCCTGCATAGATAAAGTTAGTCTGATTGGGTGGTTCACCCAAAGGTATGACTAATCCAACCGGATAGCGATGGGTGGGTGGTCGGCCCATATCTTGTGCAGTTTCCAAAATTGGCCCGAAGGTCACATTCTGCACTATATACTCGCCTAGTCCGGTGCTGGCGAGATGAACAGTCACCCATGGTGTGGATGACCCTACTGAAGATGCAAGTGAGGTAGGCTGAGGCACCTCCTCAACTTTGTCTTGGGGTTCTTCAACTTCCATAGGAGTGGGAACCTCCTCGATGACTAGCTTGGGCTTACGCTCCTCTTTCTCGTCCATTTTTACCTTCAACTTCCTTTCATCCCGATGCATGACTGATGTTGACGGTCTTAGGGAAGTGGTAGTGGTATGCTCCAATCTGTGTGACATAGATGGCATTGGTTGAGCACATACTATTGGTTTGCCTCCTAGCCTCTTTATCGATGATGACGGTCAAACATCTAGGTTCATTGATGGGAGTATGAAACCCCCAGGAAAATCTGCTAGGTTCACAAACTTAAATGGTTCTTCGTTCGATGATACTACGTGAACCCATCCCTCATGAATGTACTTCACACACTGATGCAATATCGAGGGAACACAACGCATTTCATGAATCCAAGGTCTACCAAGTAATATGTTGTACTGCATGGCCCCTTCTATCACATGACACATCATTGAGATGGTCTTTAGGCCTACCTGCATGGGTAGGATAATTGTGCCAATAGTTGAACATAGCACTTCATTAAATGCTCTCAATGTAAATGTAGTGGGCACAATATGTGATTTAGACAGCTTCAAATGACTCAGTGCCTTGGTCATTATTATGTTGATCGATGAGTCGGTATCGATCAAGACCCTTTTAAATGGCATGTGATTAACACATGCAATTATGTGCAATGGTGGGTCAGCCATGGTTGTAGAAACCATCCTTATCTCATGATCATAAAATTGGATCATCGGTTCCTAACACTGCTGTACATGCCCCACAAAATTAGTAAATGCCTATGCATCCTGGGACTGTACTTCAATGGACCTCAAAATGTCCATAAGAGTCTCCCTATGCCTAGGGGACTATTGTATTAGCTCATATATTGACAACTTCGTAGGAGTTATCTGCAGGTTTTGGACCAACCTGCTCCTTATGGTCACCACCGTTCTTGTTGGTGGGCCTGGAATATTCTATGTCGGCCACTGATTTGGCATGGTTTGTATTTGAATGGGAGCAAGAGGTTGATTCTATTGTTCATATCTCCCATGCCTAGTGACAACGTTCACCATGCCTACGAACCCCTGGGTAGGTGGTTCGACTCGCACCTGGTTGACCTGGCCAACGTTGTTGCGAGGCGCCTCATGATTTGGTAAAGGATTTTTATAAATTCCCATATTCTGATTATCGGGCACCTATGGGTTGTGCGGCACTACAAGCTCACCTTTGTCAATAATATTCTGCACCATGTGTTTGAAAGTCCAACACACCTCAATGTCATGGCCTTTCGTTTGATGAAAAATGCAATGGTACCCCTTTGATTTGGGTTGATTGGGGTCTATCAGCTTGACCTCGGGCAATCTAATTGCCTTTGCCTCGCACAGTTGATGGAAAATCAACATCAATGATTCCATCAATGGTGTGAACTGTCGAGGTGGGCATTGATCTTTGTTCTTGCCCTTATAATTGTTGTTGCACTTATCATACTACGCAGGAGGAGTTTGGGCCTGATAATTCTGTTTTTGTTGCCCCTTGTCCTCTCTTTGAAGATTCAACACCACTTGATTCACATGGGCCTGCTTGCCCTATTGTTTTGTGGCACTCTTATTTTGTCCCTCTCTCCTATTCTTGAGCTTCAAGATGCCTTCCTGCAACTTGATGTCCTCGATCACTTTGGCTTACACCAAAGCCTCCTCGAATGTAGGATACTATTGTAGCTATAGCAGTAACGAGATGTGCTTGGCATAACTCTTTGTAAACATTCATGTTAACTCTATGGTAGGAATAGGGAATGGCAACTTTACCATTAGTCTCCTCCATCTCTTTCTGTATTGCTCAATTGGCTCATCATCGTGCTGAGCTAGCATAGCCAGATTAGAAATATTGGCCTATTTCTTGATGCCAAAGGAATAGCGTTCAAGAAAGGCATCAACTAATTGCTCAAAACCAGTTATGCTATGTTTCTTTAGCTGATTAAACCACTCTCGAGCTGGACCATAAAGTGTCATGATGAAAGTATGCAAAAATAATGCATCGTTGCTTGCTATCTAAAAACAAGCATCCAAAAAGCTCGTGATATGTTCATGTGCATCTTCATCACCCTTAATCTTGTCTAACCTAGGCATATCAAAATGCTCAGGGTAATCCGAAGTAGGCACCGAAGGATCTAAAGGCTCATTATGGATTTTCCTTAATGTCAACTTTTGAATAGTCGTGCCTTATTTCTCGATGGCTTTGACCTTCTCGGCTAAGGCCTTATAGGCCTTCGAAGATAGAAATTCCTCCTCCCTAAGTTGACATGGAGGTGGCTTAGGAGGTACTATCTTCCTCGTATGAGCTGGAGGGCATTGCTCTTCCTCCTCCTCAGCTCGGGAGCTCTCAAGATATTCTTACTTGTATCCATATCCCTCTTCTTCTTCATGTTGCCTCTACCTCTGATCATCGAGCGATGGTGATCGCTCCCTCTATTCATTACTAGCATGAGTACGAGCATCTCTATGCTCTCGATGCATATCGACTTGTGACAAAGCCTTCCTATATACACGCTCTCTCTGCTCATCATGAGGATATAGGCCAGCCCTAGCTAACCTATCCTCCTACTCCACGCACTCCTTCTGGGCAAGGATACGCTCTTCGCGCATGCGTTGCTCATATAGCCTTTGTCTAAGGAGCCTCTATGCTTGAATATTTTCATCCTCAATGTGCTGCCTCTCTAGGTGAGCATCCTCTAATTGATCTTGGAGGAGTTGGTATTTCTGCTTCGATACCAGTCGATGTGATCTATCAATTTGATCGGTCGTGGGAGGCCTCTAGTATCCCTGCTCTGTATGAGTGACCTTATGGGTTTTGTACCCATCGGACTGATGTGTTGCACCTTTGCCTCTATCTATGAAGATGACATTGGCATCCTGCTCTATCCTATATTGTGAACCACCATGTGCAGATAGTGGGTGTGTGACATGAGGGCGCTTAGAAGCCTCTCCATGCTCTCTAGTAGTCCTGATGATGCTCTCGCTTTGCTCACTTGGGGTACGAGTGGGCGAAGCCAAGGGCTTGCAGCCTAACTACTCTAAAACACTACCTAGACCCTCTAACTATCTAGGCTACCATCGCTCATGCGGTGGTGTGCCATTAGCTCCCACCTTTGATATATCAATGGTGATCTTACATGGTGGACCACGCGTGGGAGTATGGGTAGACCTATGCTCGAAAGTGAGCCTATCTACCTACCCCTGAATGGGTGGATCTCTAGTCCTTCTATACTCATAAGGTGGAGGTATGGATCCTCCTATGGACTTAGTATGTAGGGGTACCAACCTGGTTCCCTGCACGACAAACTCTTCGATCGATCCCGTGGATGCGCGTGCACAACGGTCTTGGTAATGGCTTTCGAGTGGAGCACCCTCATGTTGAGAGGCTCCCTATTCTATCCTATGCCTAGAGGAGTGTACTAAAGCTCCTCTATCTGGGGTATGCTCTATAGGCTCCCCTCATGTCGAATTATCTCCTCTAATGCTTATCGAACGATGTTCGGTTCGCTCATGTGGGTGAGGAATTGACACGTGCTGCTATGAATTGGTTAGGGGTTGATCATGAGCATCAAGTTTAGACCATTTTTGACCACCCTATGTATCCACCATTGTGTACCTAGCATCTAAATGTATCTTTTATTATTAAGCAAACAAGGTATACAATGATGATTATCTCGTATTAAGTTTTGAAAGTGAGCCCTAAACTGTTTGATGTGTTTCAATGATTTGTTGTATCAGTGTAGAAACTCTTATCGTGTTTTGCAAAACTTGTTGGATTTTATTCTTAGTTTAATGGCTTTCACCTGTACAATCATAGCTCGACAACTTGGCTATGAACTCCAAGTCACGTAAATCCCCCATGTGTGGTGATGAAGGTCCACACCCAGACAAGGAGCACAGGTCCTCCTAGATCCTCACCCATTTTCCCCCAGTCAGTGTTATACCCTCCGAAGAGAATACATGCAAATTTTCTAGGGTACGAAAGGTTCTCGGATCCGGTATTGGTCTAATAACAAAGGTTCATAGGATTTGGGCCAACGGATGGAAATGACGCCCACCATCGCTGAACCCTACTAGTGGTTGGATGTCAAGCCCAACTCACTAGCGTTTAAGTGCCAAGTGGTGTGTGTGGTTCATTTTATTGTACATAAAAGAAATGTATCATATAGCACACATGTTCATTTTCTATATGCTATGCAAATGAAAGAATGTTTCAAATTCAAAAAATGCAAGCTATTCTAGATGTTCTTTGAGACAATGCACATTACGATGATAGTTGGCCACTAATTGGGCCTCACACATGCAAACCAAACAAGACACTCTATCAAGCACGTTGTAGCCTAGGGCGGATTGCAATCAGATATCCGTTGTTCCTAGCAGCGCCTTTCTACAAATGCAAATTGAAATGAACTAGGACATGATTGATTTCCTTTTTCTTAGTTTGCTTTTCCTAATTGCATTTCAAAATAAGCATTTTGTAAAAATACAAAGAGTAAAAATAGAACAGAGAGTGGAAAATAGGGCCTACCTCAGGTCCTGAGTTGATTTGCACTCTGATTTCTGTTGTCTGTGTAGTTAGGTGTAAACCGTAGATCTGGTCTACAGTTTAGACTGTAAACCACATGTTGAACCTACGGTTCAATTGTTGGCCCATAGCTGATAGCTGTGGTCTGTACCTGTAATTCCCAAAACCAAGAAACAATAGTCAGATGTTATTTTTGTGGAGTTCCACCGTGATTGCCTACTGTACGACCAAAAAGGCATGCACCCAAAATATTGTAATTGCATAAACAAAGTAAAATTGATATTCAAACACATAAATGGATGAAACACATGTAAATTACAAGAAATGCCTCTATTATTCCATTAAAATCAACAAGTGTCTGATTACAAGTAAATCCCTCTTAGGGATACTCTATTTGATATGCAATTACAATTATTTCAATCCCCCTCAGGGGTGAAATGCACTATCAAGCCCTTAAGGTGACACGAACTGCTCTAGGGTGGAGTGAACCCTCTTCTTCGCATTGAGGAAGGAAATGAATGATTGTAGCTCCTTAGAAACCTATTTTCTATGATCAAGAAACAACACAAGAATGTCAAAAGCATAGGCAACCTCTCATGATGAGGCCCTTTAAAGACAAATGGCATGAAAATAGCATAATGACATCAAATCAAGAAAATGCATCTACTATGCTAAACATATGCAAATAATATCAAGATTTATGTAAATACGTAAATGAAGAGCACAACTATCAATCTATGGAATCAATTGCTTGAAATGAAGCATTATAACATGAAAAGAAGTCATTAATGTCTAAACTAGCATAATGAATACAAGTTAGTAAAAACACTAATCTATTGGTCAAAATTCTCTAAAATAGTAACTAAACCATGCAAATGACTAATCTAATCTAACTAGATGAGCAAGAATGAGAACAATAAGGTAGTGATACCTCTATTGCAAACCACAACACTGATACGCGGTTTGCACTGTAAACCACGGCTAAAAGCCATGGTTAGAACTCAAGTGAGTTTACCCTCAAATCAAAGGCAGTGGGCTTTACCTCCTTGTCCAATTGATGTTCAAGGGTCACCTTCGGTGTCCTTCTGATAGGTTTGGTGATTGAATCATTGAATAGGGCCTCCGTTTGCCCAAATTAGCATTTCTTGGCTCTCTAGCTCCCTAGGGCATCCATGGCACAATTGTCATGATGGTTGAGTTGGCAAAGTGATAGCAACAAATCTCTCTTAGTGCACTCAAGTGAGTTCACAATTCGACAGGGCTTCGCTGCTCTAATCTCCAATGCTTACTTCATATCTTTGCCCTAATTCAAAGGGGTACTTATAGGACTACCCAAGGGCTAGGGGTGGCTTCATGGGGAAGCCAAGATCAAGAAGGGGTGGTTAGGACAGTTGGAGTGGAAGCTTTCATTCTTTAACCGCCTTCTTCTAGAACAAATGGTCGTTCAACCCGATTTGGCTTGGATGAAGGCCAACTGAACTTCAGTTAAGACCGTAGGTTACAACTATGGCCTAGACTATAAACCATAGGTCTCAGCCATGGTTCAGCCTATAGACCGTAGGTCTAGGCTATGGTTCAGAATGATTAGGCCAAGGTGCCCAAATTGAGTGGTTAAAACCACTGCTCTATCTTGGAGTCTATCCAAGATCCTCCATATGGTCTTGTAGCATGTCCATATGAGTAGTCGCCATCGACATGACGTGTTTTAGGTGTCTACAATTCTCAATCATACCATGTATATAGTATCCAAAGAGAATCCATTTCGATATATGATGAGTGATACTTACCGTCATAGTCGCATGGTTAAATGGATTATTTTGTTAATAGAATTTGACCTCGAATTCATCAGATAAAAATCAATTAAAGGTAATTTCATCATCGATCAACTCGTAGAGGCTCCTCTTTAGGATGACTAGCCTCTTAACATAGAGCTTCCTGATATTGGAGTATTTCAAGTATCAGAATCACCTGATATTGAAGATCTGAAGCATAGGCTAACATGACTCTATTTTTTGATGATAAGAATTGTGTTTTTTACACCTCAAAGGGCTCCAATACCTCTTTTATTAAAAATCAATTTACCATGCATAAAAAATAATGCTGATTATAAAGCTCTTCTCATAGGTCTTCAAATGGTGATCGCCATGAAAATAACTAACCTCAACATTTTTAGTGATTCCTTTCTCATAGTGAATCAAGTCAAGGGAATATTCCAATGTAGATGCCCAATATTTCAAGCCTACAAAGCCCTTGTGGATAAAATTCTAGAAAAAATTGAATGGTATAATATTGAGGCACTCCCTTGATCATCTAATTGTTTTGTAGACACAATGGCCTCCTTAGGGTCTTTAATCCTGTAGAAACCTTCTGATGATATAACAACCATTCAAGTTAAAATGCTATTGCAATCTGCAACTAAGCGTGAGGACCTTCACTCCATGCCAAAAATCCATATGATTCAAATTGAACCTTCTCATGAATGGTTCTCTCAAATTCACAATTGCTTAAATAATGTTGCTTGGGGGAATTTATTCCCTCAAACTCCTTTTGATAGTAGCACAACACTATATCTACAAGTTCTCTCCCATAGGATTCCTGAGAGATGAAATTCAAAAGGATCTAGTAATTCATGTAATTGAGGTTTCTTCAAATAAATATTGGTCCATCCAACTAAAATATTACCTAAAGCTTGGTAACATCCCTTCTAGATTGTCGCATGTCGCCAAATGCACATTAAAAAAAAAGTGGAAAATTATGTCTTACTTGGAGATATATTGTATCGTCGAAGCTATGAGGGTATCCTCCTTCATTGCTTAGAACATCAAGAGCAAGCACATGACAGTACATGTGGTGGCCATTTTAGTAGCATGGCTATCACAAAGTGTATTCTTTGCATGGGTTATTATTATCCAGCTTTAGAGCAAGGTTGCTATGCTTATGTTAAGAAGTACATAAATTTTTAACACCATGCTAGTTTGACACACGTACCTTCTTAGGCCTTACAATTGATTCAATCGGTTTGGCCTTTCTCGCAATGGGGATTTGACTTAATCGATAAAATATCACCCCCTTCCTTAGGCCATCACATGTTCATCACTACAACCATTAAATATTTCACAAAATGGATGGAAGCAATTTCCCTTACCACTATGAATGGGCCTTGCATTACGGAGTTTATGTTACATAAGATCATTTGTCGTTTTGGTATTCCATCCAAAATAGATAATAGACCATCTTTCAAGAATAAGGATGTGTACATTTTAACAACTAAATATAACATCTAGAACAAATTTTCTATACCCTATTATACACAAGCTAACAGGAAAGCTAAGGCATCAAACAAAATAATAATTTCCATTTTAAAAAAAATTGTTAAGGATAATTACAAATATTGGCATACTGTTGGTCATTTTGTATTCATTGGAAATTTTGTATAAAGTGATAATATATTTGTCTCTTTTATTTTTGGATAAGTTGTAATAAGTTGAAATAGTTTTCTGAAATACAATGCATTTGAATGATTAATAGAGAGATGTCCTTCGAGGTCCAAAAAATGGAGATCTTGAGTGAAATCACCAGAAAATATTGTGCATTAATGTTCACCCTTACTTTGGGGTGAACATCCCTTGCGCCATTTCTAAGGGTGAATTAGTTTTAAAAGCAGAATGTCAAAACATTAAAAATTGACAAATTTTGTTTGCCCTTCCTTAGGGGCAAACGGGTCGTTCACCCTTTCTAGGGGTGAATGTGCCTTAGCATCGCCTAGAGGGGTCGTGCGCTGAAATAAAATTATGTTTTCCCCAGTTGAGAGGAAAACACACCATTCACCTCTCCTATGGGCGAAAAACTTAGTGCGCACACCCAAATCAAATTACATTTGCTGTAGTTCAGGGGAGAACACACCGTTCACCTCTCCTATGGGCGAACCACTTAGCAACGACAAAAAATCATGTTTACCTTCCCTTAGGGGTGAACGTGATGCTCACCATTGAATTTGGCAAACCTATTTGTATCAAGATCACGCACGTCTGAAGGGGCGAAGCTAATGCTAGGTGAAGATTAATTGAACGAATGGAACTTTGGTCAAGATGTTGAATTTAAAATTAAATGAAGGGCACTCTTAGTTACTCCATTTTGTGGATCACGAAGAGGAATACGAAGGGAAACGATCCTTCATGATTTCCAAAGTATCAGAGGCGATTCAAAGAATTTAATATTTTCTCCTAACAGGCACACCTCCGTCCGAAGTTCAAATTTTTAGGAATTTGTTCCCATGGAAAATAAATTTTCCAATAACTCAAGGAGGATTTTGCTTATTTTGTCTTTGATTCTCAGATATTCTTCCCTTGTATGTATTAAATGAAAGAGGCGAAAACCTCTATAAATACTAGGTAAATTTCATTATAAAAGGGAGTTGGACATTTTACGAGAGATCTCTCCAAGCTCTTTGTATTAATACAAGGCATTCAGGCTTGTGAATTTGTGAGAGATTTTGTGTATGATATCTTTCTGTGTGTTGTGCTTCTATATTATATCCACCTTTCTCTTTTTGCTGTTAAGTTTAGATTCTATACTTGGATTTAAGTATTGCTATTGAGAGAGGGAATGCTGGAGTAACATTTTGGACGTTATTAGTGCAAGATCACAAGTAAATTTTACTGCTCTTCCTTCTGTTAGATGTTGTTTCCTGCTTGGGTTTTTTCCTGCTAGTTAGTCTAACACCAATTTTGCACTTTGGCATGTGGCCATATTTCCCATCTCTTTCCATTATTTCCAATTTCTTTCTTGCATCTTTAGTCTTTTAAAAATTTTAGAATTAGTTCGGGAACCAAACCTCTTTGGAGATTGTCACGGAGGACATCTCTTTCCTCTGACATTTCAATGTTGTCTATATCTAGGGTGCATAAATGCAATGTTGATTGGTTAGGCAGATATTTGACCATCAGTTTTTGGCACGCCCAGTGGGACATTTAAGGTTCCACTTCCAACAACATTAGGTTTGGTGTTTGCCTTCCTACTTGAGATTAGAACATCCGAAAACTCAAATTTTACCCAAAAATTTGTAAGCATGAGGACGACAAAAGTTGTTTCTCATGAATACAGGATCAAAAGCCAAAAATCCTAATAATCAAATTAGGTTTTATGAACTAGACATTCAAAGGCTAGGAGAGTATCCTCAAATCCATACCACCTATTTCATCTTCTCGGTTAGCTGGTGTGTTTCCTGCCCTTGTGAGTCCTGTAAGCACTACCATTAGTTTCCCTCAACCTCTGCCTAGTACAACCATTAACGTCCCAAGGCCTAGTCCTCATATTCCCATCTACATGTCCGAGAATCCTCCACCACATCAACAACTTCCAAGGTAGTTTCTGGATTGGAATAGCTCAGAAGCACTGAATTTGCAAGCGTAAAATCTCGTACCTCAAGATACTCTAAAGGCTCTACCCACATATGATGGTATTGGAAAAATTGCCTATGAGAATAGCCAAGATGTAGCCTCTCTTGCAACTATTCATGATATAACTGATGAGGATGTGATGATAAAACTGTTGGTCCTGTCATTAAGAGGGAAATTGTTGTATTGGTACCGATATTTGCATCTGGGTACCATTACCTCATGGAATAAATTGGTAGAGTTGTTGATTAAGAATTTCTATGAACAAGCTGATCCGTATTCTCTATTGCACTAGTTCACCTCAATCCAAAGACATCCGCAAGAGGAACTTGTAGATTTCAACATCCAATTTGCATGAAGTTGGCAGAGGATCCTAGATGGTTTACGATCAACTCATGAGAAAGTAGTATTTTATTATCTTCAAGCACTCAGTATCAATATTAGTATTGCGGTGCACCAGGCCAATGTGACTACATTCCCCAATCTCTATACACAAGCTGAAAGGCCAAGTTATATTTTATTCTTGTAGGTAGGATTCCTTCAAAGGTGACAATGCCTATCCTCCTTGATTTGTCATAGTATCTTTACTCTAATGTATTTTTGTAGCCTAGGCCATCGATGTATCCTGTCCCTTCATGGAATTTGGGCTCTCCTCAAATAGCTCCTATCACTATTCCACAGTCATCTACTATGAGCTTTCCACCATTTCTTTTCCTATCAGTAACATCATAGCCTTCATCTGTTTCTTTTCCAACACTGCCAGCACCCCCAATACCATTACCATTACCTGCACCACCAATGCCCTTGTTGTTGCCAATGCCAACTCTGTCACCCAATACAGATCCTCTCACAGCCTTGTTACAAGAAGTAAAATCCAATAATGTGGCTTTAAGGATGATATCTAATGAGCTTACTACTATGAGGAAGAAGCAGGCTGAGGCTGAGTTCTAATCAAGAAGGTTTCAGACTCCACCCATAACCCGTAAACAAGTATCTATCAGCAAGGGACCTAAGAAAAACACCATGATCCAAGAAAATGATGAGAGTAACATATTCGAAAGGACATATTTGTGTTCTACATGTAATGATTATCATGGTGAATATACATGTATGGTACATTTGAAATATGTTCATACATTAAAAAAATGTTATTTGGATGGGCAAGTAAACATGATTCGAGAGATGAAGTGTAATTGTATGGTGTCATCCCCAGAGCAAGTTTCAGTCCTTACTAGGTCTGGAAGGAAGCCAGTGACTTTTTATCCTGTAGACTTGCAATATTTGAAAGTACCTATGGCTCCAAAAGCACAGGAAGAAAAGCGGGCATCCCCAAAAAATATTCTTGATGCTGAAAAATTTAAAAACTCATCACCTGATCAAGCGCAAGATAAGGCGCAGGTTCAGCCTCAACTTTGCAACGCATCGCTACTCCTCCATTTCCTAGTGAAACTAAGGAGCAAGCTAAGGAAATAATCAAGTATCCTTCATTAATGAAAATTCAAAGATTCGACACTGTGCATCAATATCGAGATAAATATGAGAAGCCTTTAGAAGAAAATATCTCACCTGCTCGTGGCTACAATATCGTGGAAGAAATGAAGAAAATTTTGGTAAGGATTAGCTTGTTTGATGCATTGCAATTACCTGGGTAGATTGATTTATTGCAAGAATATTTGAAGACTACCAAATATCAAAATAAGGATCATTTACAAATAATCTTGGCTCAAGCACTTCCTACTTCAATGACAGGGAAGAATCGACCTCCCCCGTTTTACTTATCTTTGAGAATGGAAGGGTGGATCATGCATAATTGTATGATCGACTCCGGTGCTACCACTATTGTCATGCCGAAGGCAATATGCAAAGTAATGGGAATGGAATATACAATAAGTAGCCTAGGAGTTTTAAAATTGGATGGTATGCTAGTTAAGACTATTGGAGTAATCAAGGATATTCCAATAGTGCTCCATAGCATACCATAGATTATCGTCATCCAGGAAGTGGTGGTTGTTGATTTAGAGCCCTACTTTAGCATGTGCCTTTCAAGAGAATTCATAGCTAAGATGGGAGGTTATATTTCCCTAGATTATTCACATCTAGAGATTCTGTTCAAAGGTAGGCAAATTCGCATTCATAATGAGAAGCCCTCCCCTTTTCATATTGAAAAAATCGAGGAGGTAGAACAAGTCCTAGGCATAGTGAATATGATGACCAAAGAATTGGAAGAAGTTGAATTGGTTGAATAAATACCCCAGGAGCTTGGTCTAGAATATGAGTTCTTGCTGATAGATTTCAATACTATGATCGAAACATATATTGGTTGTTATTTCAATTCAGAAGATAGAGAAGTCCCAAGAGCAAGTCCTTGAATCCCCATAACCTATTTTTCATTAGTTATGGAAGTTGTTATTTGATGGTGCTCACTTTCAGAATGGTGTAGGAGCAGGTGTTGTGTTTATCTTCCCTGACGGCATACAAAAAACTTACTCCTACATATTGACTTGGAGTTGTACAAATAATGCGGTTGAATATGAAGTGCTATGCCTTGGCTTAAAAAAGGCTAAAAATTTAGGAATCGAACAGCTGCAGATTTTTGGTGATTTTGAGATTATTGTTAATCAAGTTACAAATAGATGTGTATCAAAGAAATATTACTCGAAGGCTTATCACAACAGAGTATGGGATCTTTTGGATGCATTCAAAGATTTGAATATTCAAACAATTCCTCGAGAAAAAAATAGAAATGCTGACATTTTAGCTTCCTTGGGCACTAATTATTCTCCTGCTGAGCAAGTGGTTCACAAGCCCAAGATAGTAAGGGTTATTTACAGATCTTTCATTCCTGATAAGAACCTCTATTGGCAGGTGTTTGATAATGATGAGAAAATAGTGAATTTTTTGCTAAAAGAAGTTGCCAACATAGAAGATAGGATTCTTGTGGAAGAACAAAAGGAAGGTATGATTCAGTTAAAAAATAATCACATTCCTCAAGGTTTTATTTCACTAGAGAGTTTATTTGATCAAATTGATAGGGCTGGTAAGCATAAGATTAAGGTGGATGCTAAGGAATTCAGAGAATTATAGTTGGAGCTAGGAAAAGTTATCAAGATTGGTACTGATTGTGAACCAGATGAAATTGAGGGCATTATAAATTTATGCTTTGAATACCCAGATATAGTAGCATGGAGATATCAAGATTTGAAAGGATATGAAAAGAGCGTGATTCAACATACTATCGAGCTCCAAGAAGGAGTTAAGCCTTTTTGACAGAAGCAGTGCCCTGTTAATCCCAAGATTGATGTTCTCATGAAAGCAGAGTTACTGAAGATGCTTGAGGCAAAGATCATATACCCTATTAAGCAATCCACCTGGGTGGAAAACTTGGTTCTCGTAAGGAAGAAGAATGGGGACATACGTCTATGCATCAATTTTCAAAATTTAAATGAGGCGTCACTCTAAGACCACTATCCTATGCCTCATATAGACTAGATTCTTCATGTCGTGGCTGGTGCTCAGAGATTTTCCTTGCTGAATGGATTTTATTGGTACAGTCAAATTTGGTTTAAAGATGAAGATCAATACAAGGTGATGTTTACAACTAAGTGGGGCACATTTGCTTACCAATGGATGCCCTTTGGACTTTCAAATGTCGGAGCTGCTTTTTAGAGAGCCATGGATGTCACCTTTGGTGAGTTTCTAAATAAAATCATTGTGATTTTTCTTCATGATATGACTGTGTTTTCACATTCTAGAACAAATCATGTTTTCCATCTAAGGCAAACATTCAACAAATGTCAAGAATTTGGGATTTCTATAAATTTGAAGAAGTCAATTTTATGGTCAAGGAAGGGAAATTGTTGGGACATGTGATTTCATAGGAAGGATTGGCCATAGACCCTACACGAGTGGAAGCACTTATGAGTTTGTCATTACCAGCTAATAAGAAAGATTTGTAGTCCTTTGGATAGATAAACTTCATGCGTAATTTTATTGCTAATTTTTCCCAAGTTGTCAAGCCCATGACCGAGCTCCTGAAGAAAAAATTTGAATTTAAGTGGAAAGAAGCTAGGAAGCAGGCTTTCCAAGAAATCAAAGAGATAATTACTCAAGCGCCAGTGTTAATCAACCCTGATTACTCTAAAGACTTTATACTTTATGCAGTAGGTGAGCAGGAGAGCTATGCTGCAGTACTAAATTAAAAGCAACATGATGGCAAAGAAAAGCCTATCATTTTTCTAAGCCAGGTTATAAAACCACATTAGGAAAAGTATAACTTTATAGAGAAAAAAAAATATGTAGTGATGAAGGCATTGAAGAAGTTTCACCACTTTGTTTCTCAGAGTAAAATTGTCATTTATGTCATTCATCCTGATGTTCGAAACTTCATCACTCAAGGAGAACTAGGTGATAAAAGGGTCAGATGGGTCTCAAAGATCCAGGAGTATGATGTAGAAATTAAACAGAAGAAACTGGTTCCTAGACACGCTCTGTGTCAGAGGTTGGCCAACAGTGTTGTTGTTGAGACAAGTCACGAAGATGTAATTTGTGCAAATAGTGCAGCAGTTAGCAAGGAATGGACCGAGGAACTCATTGATTATTTTGTTTTTGGAAGGTGTCCTAGCCACCTTAACTCCTCACAGCACCAAAGGTTCATATTACAAGAGCTCAGGTATGTACTGTTGCCCAAAGGCCTATATTATAAGAATATTGATGGTATACTTCTTATATGTATGAAATATTGCGAGAAAGAGAATATTCTAGAAGAATTACATTCTAGGTTATCATGAGGACATTATGCAGGAAGGCCTTTGGCTCTAAAAATTATTCAGGCAGGGTATTATAGGCCCACTCTATTCGTCGATTCACATAAGATAAGCCAGTGGTGCGACAATTATCAAAGATATGTGGGTCGAGTTAGGAAAGGAGCATCACCGCTACATCTGATCCAGGTGGAAGCACCCTTTAAGCAATGGATCTTGAATTTATAGGAGTTATAGATCCACATTCATCCGTCGAACATAAATATATTATGACCATGACAAACTATTTTACCATATGTGCAGAAGCTATACCTACCAAAAAGGCAGATCACATGACTGTTATTTATTTTTTGGAAAGTCTTATTACCCGTTTTGGCATACCAGATTATTTAGTCACCGACAATGGCACTCCCTTCATTGGAGCCAAAATTACAAAATTTGCCAGTAGATACAAAATTTACCTGAAGACATCTTCCAACTATTACCCATAAGGGAATGGATTGGCTGAGTCAACTAACAAGAATCTACTCTGGATCTTGAAGAGAACAATGGGTGACAATAAGAAGAGTTGGCATTGGTTATTAAATCAAGCACTTTGGGTTGACCGCATTTTAGTAAAAAATTCAATAAACACCTCGTACGCTTTGGTGTATGGGAAAGAAGCTATTCTTCCTACGCATATTGAGCTCCCTGTGCTCCAAGCATTGTAGATGTTTCATGATGATAATGAAGAAAATTATCCAATGGAGGTTACATTGGCACAATTGTTGCAATTAGAAGAAGAAAGGTAGCGTGCCTACCATACTTTCACAGAACATGTTGCTGATATGAAGAAGTGGTTCAAGAAAAAAATGACTGATCGAAGATTCTAGGTCGGAAATTTGGTACTAAAATAAAATGAGAAAAAATCAAAGCTAGGAAATCATCAAAAACTTGATGCAATATGGGAAGGACCTTTTCGAATTTATGCTGTCACTTCTTCTAATGCATTCCGACTTTGTGACATGGAAGGGTATGAGCTCCCTATCCTAGTGAATGGCCTTCATCTGAAGGCTTATGTTTCATAAGGTTTCAAATCAAAGGTAACATCCTGTATATATGTAAATGTTTTCATGCAATTTAAAAAATTCTACATAGGCATAAATATGTTCTAAAAAAGAAGAAGAAGAAATGATGATTAAGATGTCATTTGCCGAAAAAAGAAAAAAAATAAAAGAAACTCAAAGATTGGCAAAGTAGTGATAGAGTTTCGCATGCGCATATTGAAAGAGGGAAGTGTCATGTTTTCCTATCTTTAGGGCGAACACACTTTGATGATGTCATTAAGAAAAAAAAAGGGAGTCATAAGAAAAGAAAAAAAAAAAAGAAAAAAAAGAAAGAAAAAGAGTTTGATTTTCTCTTTTTAGAAAAAAAGAAGAAAAAAAGCCGTTTTTTCAAGAGGCGTGCTATGAGATTTTAAAAACACATGCACCCATGGATTCATAAGTGTGTGAGATTTTTTTGCTAAATAATATATTCCCAAGGAGTACGTGGCGATAATCAGAAGTAGTGGGCAATAAATTTGAGTAATGATTTTCGAACATGGGAAGCATTCGAATTGATTTTTTCAAGGTAGTAGTCAGAATTAATGATTGAATGAGTAATGGATGGGTTGGTTTCCCTAATAAGATTCTAGCGCTAGGGCACATTTTTCTATAATATTACGCAGCGTAGAGGGCACATTTTTTCAGGAGGATCTGACAACAAACCATAAAAGAAGATTTTCATGCCTTGGAAAAGACATTTGAGCAGTTTTCAAAGAATATTTTTTCCCGAAGGCGTGCCTGCATTTAATTCTGTAATTACTACAAAAATTGGTAGCAACTCTATAAATCCTGAGAGGTAAAAGGCTAATTTTGCTTTTTTGCCTTGATTTTTTAAAATCTTTTGTTTCTTTGTATCCTGTGCTTTGAAGTGTAGAAGAATTTTCGAGATCTCAGAGTAGGGAATTGCAAAGAGTCATTGCTTTTTATTTAGAAAAATGGGAAGATGTGGAAAATAATCAATAGAGGTGCAGGGATTTGTAGAAGTGAAGCCTGCTAAGAAAAGAGAAAGAAGTTCAAGGGCCAAGAAAACCCAAAAAAATGATTATATTGACCTAGATCCTTATGAAGATAATATGGCTGAGATTGGTGATTGTTTGATCACGCATAAAGGAGTTGACCGGTTGAGGGAAGAGGTCGAAGCTGTAGTAAGTCAGGGAGTTTCCTACAATAGTTGGCTCACAACACCTCACAATTCATAGATTTCATGGTATCTTTGTTCGCTTGTGCATCCATGCCCCGAGCTTATTCAGTTAACTACATAATTTTATGACTCCTCTACTAGGGCCATCCAAAATGCCAAACAAGAGATTCTATTCACAATTACACTGGATGATATCCAAGAGGCTTTCACCTATGGGGTATGCATGCCAAATTATGCAATAAACAAAAATATCCATACGGATGAACAAGAGGATAGGTATGTCTCCATAGTTACAATGAGACAATTCATGGAAACTCAGCTTGTCAAAGATCCACAAATGGGGTAGCTGCCAAGTTTGCCTAAACTTCTTTCAGAATTCATGTAAGAAAAGCAAAAAATTGTATTGATAATGAATATGAATATATAGGTTACAATGTCTATAGTAGGCTCGTGAAATATGGATCTTAGAAACCATAATGAACCCTAATTGAAAGATGCTACGAACAAACTAATGTAATAATAATAACCTACTAATATACGCTAACAACATATGTGCTAACAATAGATGTTAGCGTAACTAACCTAGGATAGGAGATTATTACCAAATGAGGTAATATAATAGTTACCATAGAATAGTAACTCTAACATCCCCCCTTATTACATTATTTGGATAATAATATAACTACTAGCTATACTATCATCTAACCAAAATAATGGAATAGTAACGTATACACTAACAATTCAAGTGCTAGGACATCTATTTCATAAATGGTGCATAAATGGTAGGCAACTATGGCTCAATGTATTTCCAAGGTGGATTTTTATTCGCCCTCTGCTATGAGGTAGGGTAGAAATCCAATTTATTTTTATTGAGCTATATTTATTTCACAGAGAATCAATTCGCAACTACAGAGATTGTAGGAAGGGAAATATAGATCATTTCAATATACTTCACTGCTAGTATGGTTCTTCTTTTTTATATGCAACGATGTTTTTCTTTTATCGCTATTACGTAGATAGACAAAAATAATGAGCCTCTACATGTTTAT
The DNA here is from genome assembly GCA_028583015.1 of Wollemia nobilis. Lineage (NCBI taxonomy): Eukaryota > Viridiplantae > Streptophyta > Pinopsida > Araucariales > Araucariaceae > Wollemia > Wollemia nobilis. The sequence continues at coordinate 3,263,019 of JAQPPZ010016599.1, forward strand.
AAATGGACTCAGGTGTTAACTAAGAAAGAGTCCATCTACAACTTTAATAGCTAGTTTTTGGGCCCTGCAATTGAATTGCTTTGTGGCAGTTGTGACCGATTGCCTCGCGATGTGAGAGATGTAGTTATTTCAAAAAAATAAGGCTACATATTTTTTCTCACTCAGGGCATGGTAGTTCAAATTTTTGGATATATAGGTAAACCATTTTTTTTGCCTTATTTTGCTACTATGCATATTTTTGCAATGGAAGTGGTGCGCCAAATGGATTATATCAATGATATATATGGATCTGGATGAGGAAAGAAGAAAAATTGTACTATGCCCTTCAAGTTCAAAATTATAGAAGTGAATCAGGTTGGGAAAAATCACTTGCTGACGGTGGCGCTTCAAGACATGGGTTTAATTGAGTTACCGCAACATTGGCGCTATGACCCACTCAAAATTTTTTTGGAGTTTATTAAGGCGAAGTCCTTTCATTGTTGCCCGCACCCAAATATTCAAAGATGAAGAAATAATTTTGATGACCAGACATGAACTGGCATATAGAGAAGATGTCCTCCCTTCCTCCATGGCACAATTACTACAAGCATGAAGTAGATTATAATCCAAAAAAGAATGCAACGCATATTCCTCCTCCGGATTTGTTCACAACTATCCAAGAAGCGAATCCTGATTGGACGAAGGAGAAAATTATGAATTGGTGGATGATGCGTGTTTATAGGAGGAAACTATATAATGCTTATGGGATGAAGCTTGATACCCAATTTTATAAATTTTATGATAAGTTTCTGAAATATTATCAGCTCGTTGCTTTTGCCACTGTTTTACCACAAAGTTTTCAACAGTCCAAAAGTGGTGAAAGCGAACCTGAGGAGGAAAATCCTATAGTTGAGGATGATGCCGAAGAAGAAGAAGAAGAAGAAGAATGACAAAAAAAATATGTCTTCAAAAGATGATCACAAAGGATGAAGTGCCCTCAGGAGGAGGTTCCCACACCCAAACAATAGAAACAACCGATGGCACCTCCATTTCCTAAAGCAACTAAATAGCCTTGTAATGGCACAACTACTACTTCCACTATTACAACACCCATGTCCTTGGGTACTATGATTTCTGTCATGCCAAGTTCTACAGTCACCTATGGTCCGATAGCAATGCCTTCGCCCAATGTTGAACTTCCTACTTCTGTAGCACAAATATTTTTGATGGTGTAGCAGGAAGAGGAAGAGCAACTTTATGAATATTCTCATGTTGAGATTATGGATGAGGGAACAACCCTAAATGTTGGTAAACCAGAGGTAAATCAAGAAGAGGAGGCAGTTTCACAACCTCCCCCATCTACAAAACAAATGGTGCCCATTCCCCAAGGTACGTCATCTTTTCCCTCTTCTTCTCTCTCTCATAGAGCACACAATGATTTCTTCAATCCCATCTGTTACGTTTTTGCCTCCTCCACTTTCTATCTCTCTACCTTTTGGTAGTCCTACTTCATTTTCTATTGTTTCTTCTTTTGCTTTGACTTCTTCCATTTTTGAAATCATTGTTTCTCCTTATTTCATTCTCGCTCCTTCGTCTTCCATTTATTTTAGTTCATATGCATCGGGGACAAATCCTTTTTTCCATCCCCTTCCCTCAGTCGTCACTTCCTCTATTATTACGGTTGTTAGTACCCAAGTTCCATATAAAATTAGTATAACTGCAGCCACACCTGTGTCTTCCACTTCCTCCACCCTTTCTCTTCCTTCCACCATTCCCGTGTCCATTCCTTCATTGCAATCTGTGTCATCTATGTCCATTGGGCCTGGTCGCCCAAAAGTATTTGTTCCATTTACACCATTTTTGGAGCTATAGACTGTCCTAGATGTACAAGTATCCCGCAAGTAGCCAAGCATTGAAAAATTAAATCGAGCGCATCTGAGCTCTTCCCAATGGTTGAAGAGTATGCGGTGAAAGGAGGATTTGGTGCTGGCATGTCCAATCAAGAGGGTGGCTTTCGATCCCATTGCCAATGAGGCTCATATGACAACATTCACTTTGCTAGTTTAGAAACCTCAAGGCAAGTTGCATCTTGAATATTATGTTTCTCAAACTATCACTGAATATATAACACAAATTAATCCCATTGAAAAAATGGGTAATATGCAAATTAATATGAGTTCATTGTATTTGCACAGGGAGCATTATAAAGAGAAATATTTTGATATGAAAAATAAGGTGTTGGAGCTTGAAAGCGCCTTGGCCAAGAGTAGGGTGACATAAGAAAAGACGACCACCAAAAATGGATACTTGCACAATCAAGTCTAGGTACACTTGAAGGAGTGTGATGCCGCTAGAATTGAAATGCATAATCTTCAGCAGCAGGTCGAAGAACTCAAAAATCATCTAGAAGCCAAATCCATGCCTATTATGGGTTTTTTGCATGATAGTGTAAGAGATATTCACCTTTGCTCCGTCCAAAATTCTACCAAGTTGGCCACACAAGTTGTCAAGGTGTTGCAGTACTTATGGGAAGCAGGGATACAAATCTAGCTTGGGCAACAAATGATTGATTTAGTGGAGGAGTTGCTTTTGCCCTATATGGAGACAACTATGAAGATACAAGCATTGTTGAATATGTCTCTAAACATTCGCCCTCTTAGTGAGATGGATTATGCTTGGTCACGAGCGCGTGTAACCCGACAAAGCTATTTTTAGTGCATGGACCTTGTAAATGAAGGATGTATTGTCCTCAATACTATTGAGCAAGAGCATACTATTTTAATGTCTCATTTTGAGACTATCAACTGACTGGGTTTCACTACCTTCCTGGATGAATGGGGTGAGCCTTTTTTGATGGAGCAATTGCAAGAGCTCTGGAGTGCATTTATTGAAGATACTGTGGACATTAATGCCTTGACTAATCCCCTTACTAAAGTGCAAGTGTTGCCTCTGATTGAAAAGTATAAAAATTTGGAGCTATCTCTTTATGAATTAGCTAGTGTTCAAAGTACCTCAGCTTGATGGATGTGCAAAATCTTCACTTTGTTTATGAATCTCTCAGCATTCCTTGCTTATTTAATACTAAAGCTTGGCATGAGGTTTTTCACACCTACGAGGCCCTTTCAGAGGTTATCATAGAGCAAGAAGAGCAAGCAACGGTGGATCGTGAAGCAACGTAAAAGGTGGTAGAAGAGGAAAAACATGTGCAAGTACTTCGTGTTGTAGCCGTAGTAGAATAGGAAGAAACAGAACGCATGTAGTAGGCATCCAAGAAGAAAGCTTCCACAACAAAGAAGACAACAACAACTGGCAAAAATAACTCCACACCCAATGGATAAAGACCTAGGATCACTTGCATCCATGTGAGTTGGAAACCTCGTGAGTCCCCAAGAAATGTTGGCCATTTTGTATTCATTGGAAATTTTGTATAAAGCGATAATATATTTCTCTTTTATTTTTGGATAAGTTGTAAAAAGTTGAAATAATTTTCAGAAATACAATGCATTTGAATGATTAATGGAGATATGTCCTTCGAGGTCCAAAAAATGGAGAGCTTGAGTGAAATTGCCAAAAAATCTTATGCATTGACGTTCACCCTTCCTTTGGGGTGAACATCCCTTGTGCCATTTCTAAGGGTGAATTGGTTTTAAAAGCAGAATGGCAAAACATTAAAAATTGACAAATTTCATTCACCATTCCTTAGGGGAAAATGGGCCATTCATCATTTCTAGGGGCGAACATGACTTGGCGTCACCTAGAGGGGTCATGCACCTGAATCAAATTACATTTTCCCTAGTTGAGGGGCGAACACACCATTCACCTCTCCTATGGGTGAACCACTTAGTGCGTGCGCCCGAATCAAATTATGTTCACCCTAGTTGAGGGGTGAACACACTGTTTGCCTCTCCTATGGGCAAACCACTTAGTGATGGTGGAAAATCATGTTCACCTTACCTTAGGGGTGAATGTGCCATTCATCCTTGAATTGGAAGAACCCATTTGTATGAATATCACACGCGTCTGAAGGGGCGAAGCTAATGCTAGACAAAGATAAATCGAACGAATGGAAATTTAGTCAAGATGTTGAATTTGGCATTAAATGAAGGGCACTCTTAGTTACTTCATTTTGTGGATCATGAAGAGGAAGACAAAGGGAAATGATCCTTCATGATTTGTAATGTATCAGAGGTGATCCAAAGAATTTAATATTTTCTCCTAATAGGCGCACCTCCATCCGAAGTTTGAATTTTCAGGAATTTGTTCCCATGGCAAATAAATTTTCCAAGAAGTCAAGGAGGATTTTGCTGATTTTGTATTTAATTCTCAGAAATTATTCCCTCGTATGTATCAAATGCTAGGTAAATTTCATTGTAAAAGGGAGTTAGACATTTTGCGAGAGATCTCTCCAAGCTCTCTGCACATTCAGGCTTCTAAATTTGTGAGTGATTTTGTGTATGATATCTTTCTGTGTGTTGCACTTCTATCTTACATCCACATTTCTCATTTTGCTGTTAAGTTTAGATTCTATACTTAGATTTAAGTATTTCTATTGAGAGAGGGAATGCTGGAGTAAAATTTTGGATGTTATTAGTGCAAGATCGCAAGTAAATTCTATTGCTCTTCCTTCTGTTAGATGTTTCTTTCTTGGGTTTTTTCCTGCTAGTTAGTCTAACACCAATTCTGCACTTTGCCCTGTGGCCATATTTCCCATCTATTTCTATTATATCCAATTTATTTCCTTCATCCTTAGTATTTTACCAGTTTTAGAATTATTTTGGGAACCAACCCTCTCTAGATATTGGCACAGAGGACATCTCTTTCCTCCAACCTTTCAATATTAGCCATATCTAGGGCACATAAATGCAATGTGTATTGGTTATGTAGATATTTGACCAAAACATACTCAATTGACTCTTCCCCTCTGGGCCTACCACACTAGTATTTGGATAGGGGAAACTCTGTTTTCACTAGTATATGGTGTTGAGGCCATCATGCCTTTAAAGCTATAAATCCCATCATTGTGCATATCCATGCAAGAGTTCATTGATGATGAAACTACACGGTAGGCTCACTTGAATCAATTAACTTTACTTGATGAATGACGCGTTAATGGTATTGATCACCTACATGTTTATCAAGAGCGACTTAAGAGAGCCTATAACATGAAAGTCCATCCTAGAGAATTTTAGGTTGGTGACCTTATTCTAAAATAAAACCAACAAATATCTAAATTTCCACCCCATCTATGGGATAAATTTACGATAAATTGTTTAGGTCCATTGATTATCACTAGTCATATTGGACCTCGTACTTATTGCCTTGCTTTCATTGAAGGATGTGAGGAGCATGAACCCTTGAATATCCTTCACCTACAACCTTTTCATGCTTAAAGCATTGTACCCTACTAAAAATCTCCAAAGGTACCCATAAACCCTTTGGTCACCCAAAAAGCTTCAAAGGTATCCATAAACTCTTTGGTCATCCAAAAATCCCCAAAGGTATCCATAAACCCTTTGGTCACCCAAAAATTTCCAAAGGCACCCATAAAACCTTTGGTCACCCAAAAATCCCCAAAGATACCCATAAACCCTTTGGTCACCCAAAAATACCCAAAGGTACCCATAAACCCTTTGATCACACAAAAATCCCCAAAGGTACCAATAAACGCTTTGGTCACCCAAAAAGCCCCAAAGGTATCCATAAATCCTTTGGTCACCCAAAAATCCCCAAAGGTATCCATAAACCCTTTAGTCACCTCAAAATCCCCAATGTCATCCACTAAGCCTATTGGTAAAATGTATATATATTAATCAAAATCCAAAAAAATTCAATAAAATAACAAAAATGCAAAAATATTGCATTGCATTTCATATCACTACATTATACATTCACTTGTATTAAGTATACCCATCATTGTGTTTTTCATTCTAGAGTTGATCATACATGTCTAGCACGAGGTTTGTACACTAGCCATCCTTCAAAATCAACTTTATCAAAAATTATTATTAACACCCATCTACATTACAATTATCATTTCCATCCATATTCTCCACCTTTCGTATTTGTGTATGTTTCCCTTCACCTAGTCATTTTTTATAAGGCATCATTAGGATTTTATGTCACTAAACCATCTCTAGTTTTATTTTTAGATTTTGTATATCCTAATTTTTAGAAGGTAAAATCCTACTTTGATTGTACCTTGTATACGTCATAATCCCAACACATTTTCACATTAATAAATATAAGTTTTGCACAGGGAAAGATGAAACCTATAAAGTGGTCCATATTACCTTAAGTGAAAATTTTACCTTGCTCACCCCCTATGCACATGGTTCAAAAATTTTGATAATTGATAAAAGGACAAGATCTTCCCTACCCAAAGCAATAAAAATTCCTTACCCGCCGCCAAATCTGGGCAAGTATCCAAAAAGCAACAAATACAAAAGCAAAAGAAAAATAAATAGTGGTTTTCACCACAAGCAAAAATCCTCAAAAGAAAAAGTGGTTTTCACCACTAACAAAAGCAAAAAGCAAAATAAATAGTGGTTCTCACCACTACCAAAATTCCTTGCTCACCAAAACAAAAATGAGCAAATCCTGTGCAATTCAAAAATAAAAGAAAATAAGGGAGTACTAAACTTGAATCCCTAGAATTCTCAGCATATTGATAACCATAAGGTTATCCTCATTAAAGGTTGGGTGGCATCAAGCCTACCTGGAAATGGTGGTATCCTTGCGCATGATGATATGCCTATCACATTAGCGACCTTTTGTATAGACCAATATTTGCTTGCATATGAGCTAGCTTTTTTTTTTTTTAATGTGTGTTTGATGGCATGCAATAATCTAGAAGGGATGTTACCAAGATTTAGGTAATGTTTTAGCTGGATGGACCAATATTTATTTTAAGAAGCCTCAATTGCTTGAATTGTTGAATCTGTTTGAAGTTCATCTCTCATGAATGCGTATTGGGAGAGAACTTGTAGATATAGAATTTTGCTACTATCAAAAGGAGTTTTAGGGAATAAAATCCCCCAAGTAGCATTATTTAAGCAATTTTAAATTTGAGAGAATAGTTCATGAGAAGGTTGAATTTGAATCATGTAGACTTCTTGCATGGAGTGAAGGTCCTTACGCTTAGTTACATATTATGATAGAATTTTGACTTGAATGGTTGTTATATCATTAGAAGGGTTATGCGAGATTAAAGACCCTAAGGAGTCCATTGTGTTTGTAAAATGATTAGATGATCGAGGGAGTGCCTAAATATTATACCATTCAAATTTTTCCAGAATTTTATCCACAAGGGCTTTGTAGGCTTGCAAGATTGGGCATTTATATTGAAATATCCCCTTGAATTGATTCACTATGAGCAAGGAATCACCAAAAATTTTGAGCTTAGTTATTTTCATGGTGATTTTTTTTTGAAGGCCAATGAAAAGAGCTTCATAATTGGTATTATTTTTGGTGCATGGGAAATCTAGTTTGAATGAAATGGGTATTGAAGCTCCTCTAGGTGTAAAAAACACAATTATCATGCCACCCTTTGCTCACACTTAGAGCCTTAAAAAAATAGACTCATGTAAGCCTATCCTTCAGGCTCTTAAATATCAGGTGATTCTAACACTTGAAAGACTCCATCATCAAGAAGCCATATGCCAAGAGGTTGGTCATCCTAGAGAGGAGCCTCTATGAGTTGATCGATGATGAATCAACCTTTAATTTATTTTTGTTCGATGAATTATTGGTAAAATTATATCAAAACCATAATTTATTTTGTTGTATGACTGTTATGGTAAGTACGCCTCATCATATATCACAATGGATTCTCTTTGAATACAATATACGTGGTATGATTGAGCATATAATGGTGAAAACCACTACTATGCATAACTTCTCAATATATACGTAATTTATTTTATAGCTGACCAGGGTGCAGTTAATATAGTAAGTAGGTTGTTCTTTGTGCTATTCATTTCTTTGGGCCAACATGGTGCCCAATGCAAGCTTATTAGTTGAGATGTATAGATAGAATGACACTCTTGGTCGAGGAGGAGCCAATACTAGCGATGAAGCCAAATATTCTTTAATTTCATCAAAGGTAGCTTAAAACTCATCATCCCAAATAAATGCAATCCCCTTATGTAATAATTTGTTCATAGGTCGGTACTTATCCAATAATTAAACAAAGAACTTCCTTAAGAAAACTCAAAAAGACAAAATAAAGAAAGCATAAGACATAAAAGACAAGCAAAGCAAAATAAGGATTACTGGGTACAATATGAATCTAATGCAATTATTATGAAATGTATGGAAGAAAAGGAGAGGCAGAAGGGAGGAGAAGAAGGAGGAAGAAGAAATAGATGAAGAAGAGAGAGAAATAAGGGAGGAAATAGAAAATTGTGAAGTGGAAGAAGAAGAAGAAGGTAAAGATAAAACTCCAAAGGCCAACCATTTGAAATAAATAAGAAAAAAAATTAGAACCCTAGCAAGAGGCTGTTATGCTCAAAATGATGGTCCATGTATGGAGTGAAGAACCCATTATGGGTATAGTACTTGCTAAATATGGACCAATAAGTGAAGTGCATAGTGTAATCGGCTATGGGCGGTTGCTCACTAGCAATTGTTGTGGGGTGATTAACCACTAGGATGTGTGTTGAGACCTGATTTCAATGGCAAGGAGCTGATCCTATAATGGGGTTTTGGGTCTACTTATTCAAAGAGAGACATAACCCGATATGGGTGTTATAGTGTATGTTGATGTAAAATGATGTACGTAATGTATATACCAGTACTACTTGAGAAGATGTATGTGCATGTATATATGAACCAATAGAAATGAGCATAACATGATGAGTGTGTGAATGTGTTTAGAATAAATAAGAGGAAGAAAATGAGGAGAAAAGAATTTATGTGTGTACCCCCAACTTGAAGTTTAGCTAGTGAAAAGTCTATTCTTAAGGCCAAAAGGCATGACCTTCCAGTATAAGTTACCCCAAGTAGTAGTAAATGTTGTATTGACCTGGTCCTCAAGAGTAATCATGATCTAATTGTAACCTGAGAAACCATCCATGAGTGAAATCATTCCACATTTGGTAGTGAAATCTACAATCTAGTCTATGTTAGGAAAGAGAAAATCATCCTTGGGATATTCTAAGTTGATGTCCAAAAATTTGCTACATACTCAGATTGTTCCTTTCTTCTTAGCTACAAGAATGATATTGGAGATCCAATAAGAATAGTCAATTGTTTTTAGAAAACCAATGTTAAGGATTTTTTGGAGCTCTTTCTTAATTGAAAGGGTGACCTTCGAATGCATATTCCAAAGTTTTTGCTTAACAGGCTTAGTATTAGTTTTAAATACAAAATGATGCATGACAAGAGAGGGATTAAACCCTGGCATGTCATCATATGAACAAGCAAAACTATATTCTTTCAATAAATTGGTCAATTAATCCTACTTGTCCATGGTCAAGGCTTTACCTAACTTAAAGATTCTAGAGTTTTCCTTAGAACTTGTATTCACATATATGGTCTCCTCAATAAGAATAGATAACTCAAACTCAAGAGGAGGTGGGGTAGGAATCACTCCTAATTTCTCAAGGTCCTCGGGAGACATAGAACCAAAGTCCACTTGAGAACTAGAAAACTCAACCTACGCTGTGTAAGGGACAAACCTGTCAAATCCGATGTCATTCCAAGATAAACCCTCATCCATAACATAAGAATTTGGAGTTAAAAACTTAGGAGAGGGTGGACCATAATACTTAACTCTCCACTCTAAACTTTTATGAGATTTATCAAAGAGAAGATCTAAAAAGAAGAGTCATCTTGATCTTATGATAGAATATTTGTAGAAGAATATTTAGAAGAAGACTATGATGAATTAATTTGGGAGAGACCCTTTGGTGAAAAAAATTCAAATGGATGAGGATCACCCATGATAGAAATGATTTGATATTCAAATTCAAATTTTACACAATGGTGAAAAGTATAAGGGACAACCTTCATTGCATGAATCCAAGGTCATCCAAGAAGAAGATTAAAATATGCAAGACAAGAAACCACATAAATATTGTGTTTAAATTTTTTGGTCCAACCCTAATAGGTAGCAATATAGTGCCACATGCTTCTTGAGAATCATTGCTGAAAGTTTTAATGATGTCACTAGATGTAATCAAATATTCCTTCTTCAATCCAAATTTTTGAAACAAATGATGTGTACAAAAATTAAGCGAAGAAGCATTATCAATCATAACCCTTTTGATGAGAGTGTCCCCAATGTAAGCAATGATGTATAATGAAGAATATTCCTGTACTCCTAAGGAAGTCATATCACTATCTAAACATATGATATGAGGCTTCCCGAAGGATCCTATAACCTTTGTCATGTTATTAGGAGAAATATATAGAGGTATTGGTTGTTGTTCCAAAATATTTATCATAGCTTCTTTATGGGCTTGATAATTCTACAGGAGTTCTAGAGTGGAACTTTTGTTGAGTCATCCGTCTTCTATACTATTTTTCCTAGAGTAGCTCTTATCATTCCAACCATGTTGTTATTATACTAATGTGGTACAATTTTATAGGACACTTGGTTTCTTTATCTTGTTCTATTCTGATTCTGCTGGCTATTGGAAGATTGAAAACTACTAGTGTCAATGCAGCCGGTATCAATTAAATCTTGAACCACATGGTTCAAAATTTTACAAGAATTAGTCCAATGTCCTTCTATTCTATGATATGCACAATGCCAATCTTCTTTAGACCAATTATTTTTAGTATCTGGATGTCTTACTGGAGGTAGTTCAATTACCTTAGCTTCCAATAGTTGCTTTAAAACTGCTTCCATAAGTATATTAAATCTTGTGGAGTTCCTTTGAGGAGGTTTCTCAAGTACAATATTTTTTAGGCTATTATTGAAATTTTTAATAGGCCTACTATCACTATTAAATCCTATGTGTTTATTATTAGGTTGAGATTTAGTTGGCTTATCTTATTTAATCTTGATTTGGCCTCTTCTAATGAGAGCTTGTTCCACCTTTCTTGCTAATTCAATTGCTTGGTATAAATATGTGACAGTAGTAGTTTCTAAAGAATAAGATATTTTTTCTTGTAAATTACCAATGAATATATCAAGCATATCTTTCTGAGACACAGGTTGTATTAATCGGCCAACTAAACTTCTCCAACAAGCTAGGAACTCTGAAAAACTTTTTTCCTTATTTTGCTTTAAATTATATAAATCTCTCATTGTTGCTTCCTTTTCAATATAAGCACTAAATTGATGAACAAACATCTCTACAGTATTCTCACAAATTTTCAAAGAATAGTTGGGCAATTGATAATACCACTCTAATACCATTCCAGCAATAATATTTATAAATGTTTTCAATAATAGCATATCATCATAAATAATATCATGACAAGCTATCTTGAATCATCTTAAATGCTCTATTGGATCTTCAGTCCCTTTATATATTTGCAACACTGGCATAGAAAATTTCTTAGGATAAGCTCTAGCAGCAACAATAGGATCCAATGTTTGACTACACATTTCTTTATAGATGTATGTAAACCTTGAAGGTTGAATCATATCCATCCTTGAAATTAACTGATTCACTATACTAACAAAATTCTACATCTCTGAATTATGTGTGTTCATAGTAGTATTTCCTTGACTTAAGTTGGACATATGAAGGTTTTTGTTATAATTGGTACCTTGTGAGAATGGAAGATTCACTTGTGGTGGAATAGAGGAAATAATGTTGATGTTATAAGATTAAAGAGGAAATTGAGAACCAATTTGGGTGCTACTACTAGTCATGGAAATTGGTGGATTCACTCCAATGTTGGTGGTCACAGTAGTGGCATAAGTAGGTTTATAGGTTTGATTACCATAATTCAAAGGTTCATTCAAAGGATTTTGAGGTGTGATGTCTTTTTCAAGTAACGATTCTTCCTCTAAGGTCATATTCAAAGCATGTTTATGATACTTGTAAAAATTCTATATATGATCAAAATATTTGAAGATGATATTCCAATTAGGATCTTGGATAGGATCAAGATAATTATTAATATCTTCTTATGGGTTATGATTATCTTTATCATTTGATAATTCTCATGAAAAATCTCATCAAACCTATGGAGTCTTTGTCCTTACCCAAGGTCAAAATCCATTGAGGAAAAGGAGTAGGACAAGAAGAAGAACTAAGACCAAAAAGGGACCTATACACTTACACAAAAAAAATCCTTTTAAATATTTGCACACAATTTAATTATCTTGCTTATTGTTTAAAAATAAAGGAGGTGTCCATGTCGGGTTCACCAGAGATGTTGAGAGGGAAAACTGCCCTATCGCATATAATTTCCAAAAAAAAGGTTGGATCCGCAAGGAGGAACATTTTTTGGGGTGAACCACGAGGTATGTTGTACTCTAAACTCAGTTATAGGTGGAAGGGTTCACCAGGAATGGTTTAAGAACTTGCTCTAAGTCCTCAGGATATTCGGGATTATTTGATGTATCCAATTTTAATACAAATACCTAAGTTTGGTCTTTCTAGATCTAAGCTGAAAAAGATAAAGGATAATATAGAAAATAGAATAATGCAATTGAAAATAGAATGCAAGTATACAAGAGCTAGCCTAGAATTATTCTTTATTTTGGATGATTGTTGGTCTAGGTTTTAATTTAGAAAACCTTAAAAGCATAGAATACTCAAAACTAAATGCACATAAAATATCCCTATATGAAAACTAAATGCCTTTCACCTTCAAATGCCTAAAAATAAATAACTAAATCAGATTTTCAACCAAGATAATGAGTAGAGTACTTATCTATATTGGTGGTTGATTTTGATTTTTCTACCTCTTGTCCAATGATATCAAGAATACCTATTTCTGCAAGATCACTCATGAATCACTGAAAAATAGAATTATCATTAGGGGACCTAATTAGGCCATTGTGTAATAGATCTTGGAGGCATAGTAGTCAATCCCCCTAGGTTATTTTAGATGGCATTTTAATACAAAAGTAGAAATTGACCTTTGGAGAATTGATCATAAAATAAAATTACAATAGCAAAGAATAGAAAAAAAGTGTAGTAGTATGATCTAGAAATAGAATGGAATGCAACAGTGAAAGTAGAATCTAGAAATTGCCCCTGGTGTGACCTAGGGAAAAATCATGCCCGCTCCAACAACAAATTCATGCCCTACCTAGATGGGATATGGTTTCACTTCTATAAATTAATTTACCCTAATTAGGGTAGGTGAAGTCATACCTCGCTAATGCAGGGCGTGATATCATGGCAGACTAATAAAAAATAAAAAGTGAGTATAGAAGACAAAGTAAATGCCAAAAATAAAGTAAGAAAACCCTAATGGACATCACAAAAATAGGTAAAGAAGATGGAATTATCCAAGTGACCACTCTATCTCTTCAAAATACACTACGGATCCACCAAGTCACACAAAAAATCAATCCAATCCATGCAATAGAAGATCAATCCAAAATTTGCACTTCGGGGTTATCTTGCAACAGAGAAAGCAAAGGAAGAAGAATAAACTATAATAAAGATTTTTATATTAATAAATAATCATGAATTTAAATTAAAATCACACATCAAAAACTTCACATATTGCATCTTATTGATTTAGAAAAAGCATCCTTCGTTTTATAGACAAAAATGGAGGGAAAAATGCGGGTAAAATAAACTCAAAGCTGATACCAAAACATGTTAGAGGGTTTAAACCTAGGTCTAAGCAGGCTCAAAATAATAAAATAAAATAAAATTAAAAACTAGGGTTAAAATAGTAAATTTGCACCCCACCTTGACGGGGCACGATATCGTTGGTGTGAAGTCGCACCTCATAAATACGGGGCACAATTTTGCTAAAAGACATAAATTAAATACAGGAGGTAAAGAGGTCTTCCCTTGCTCTTGGCAGGGGTTGAGGGCCTCTTATAGGTACTGAGGAAGATTGCCCACTCAAAGAGGGTCAATTTTCCATGTCTACAGTAGCACCAGTATTTTTGTGGCCAAAAGGCATGACTTTATAACAAAATGTCTCCCAAGGCATTGTGAATGTTGTTTTGAGTAGGTCCTCTAGATTAATGCAAATTTGATTGTATATAGATAAATTGTCCATTAGGGATAACATCTCATGGCCTACTGTGGCATCCATAATGCATCAATGTTTGGCAAAGGGAATTCATCCTTAGGACTTGCTTTATTTAGATCTCAAAATTTGGTGCAAATGTGAATCCTTGCATCGGGTTTCTTGATAGGTACCATATTGGAAACCTATGGTGGATAATCAAATGATATAATGAAATTGGCATCTAATAGTTTTTGCAATTCATATTTCACCATTAAGGCTACTGTTGGATGCATTTTGTGTAGCTTTTTCTTGATTGATTTTGCATTTGGGTCAATCATAAGATTATGTGTGACTAAATTTGGATCTAGTCTTGGCATATCTTTATAGGACCATGCAAAAGCTTTCTTCTTCTCTTTTAGAAGAACTATGTAATCAGTTTTCTCAGTAAGGGATAAGCCTTCCCCTAACTTGATAAATTGGGGAACCTTAGGATCTATGTTGATATCACTATCAATTGTTGGCTCAATTGAAATATGATATCCTTCTTCCAATTGGTATGGATTAGGGATCAAATGAATGTAATCATCTAGGTTTATGTCATCAATTAGAAAATCATGCTCAACCTCAGCATGAAAGATATTTTGAGTAGATATTCAAGAAAAATGAAATAGTTGTAACATTTCTCACAAGGCTATTAATTTTATGGAGGTGTTGGAGAATCTCCTTGATCAAATTCAATTACCTCAAAGTCGAGGTATAATGGCTTGAATGGGTTATTCATATCATGCACGGGTACAATAATATCTATGGAAATCATATGGATGGATGGATGATCTCCATTGGTATGGTAGTTTGGTATATTGACAAGAGTTTGTTGCAAGACTTGCAAGGGTGGTTGTGGTGGAGGTGGAATGATCGAAGGTGGTCGATGTGGAAGGGGGGAAACTTACTCCTCGAATGGTAGAAGTTGTTTCTAGATGGGATGTGGTAATGGGAATATACATAGATAAAACTCTTCTTTATCATCCAATGGGATGATCTATTCATACTCTTCATATGAACTATAGGAGTTAATAGGTGCTACATCGTAATATGATTCATCATCAGTTATTGATTCATAAGGGGGACCTTGATATTATTCTTTATTATCTAATGGAAGAGTACGTGAACATTCACCTTCCTCATAGGATCGGGTGAAATCACAAGATATTCTTTTATGTATCATAGTTTTGGGGAAATAATCCCCCAAAGAGTGGACATGATTAGGATTAGCATAAGTATCACGTGCAAGCTCATCCCTATGGTTCAGAACTAGGTTCTCTAAACTATCTATGAGGACATTGAGAGGCATAGGCTTATTGTGTCCTAAAATAGATTTATCATACTATATTTGATATTATGGCTGACAACGAACATGGGTACCTTTATAGTACAACCTCAAAACATAGCCATGACAATGGCAATGATGGAGATATCACATGGCATAGTTAGGATTGGACATATAATTGATGTTCTCATAAAAAGGTTCTTCATCCTCTTCTTGTTGAGGATATGGTTATGTGCCATATTCAATACCCCATATATGAAGTTGTTTTGGTTGGGAGGCATGACTAGAGGTACGATGGTACCTATGGGAAGGTGAGGTCATCCCATATTATATATTGTCTCAATGGCTAGAACTGTTCTAGTATTCCTTCCTAGGTATTCTCTTAAGCCTGTGGTAGCCAAATGGACTATGACCTGTGATGGTGAATATGGAGGAGATGAAAGTGAGGGTTGGGATGAATCAATGCTTACCTCATGAGGTGGTTCCTCATATTCTAGACTATGAATTTATTCCATGGAAATGGTAGATATGATTGGATGTATATCATCAATAGGACTCTTTAACATGTTCCTCTATGGAGGATTTGATGATGACAAAGGTATATCTGAAGGTGCCAATGACGAGGATGGTATGTAAGAAGATGGTGATGGATCAATGGAATATGATAATGGAGTTAGACCTTGAATGTATGTATTTTATTGAAATTTCAAAAGAATTGATGGCAAGGTCAACTTAGGGATGAGCTGCACCAAGTTGGAGTATTTGAAGGGCGCAATGTCTGTGGAGACAATATGTACTTACCCTTCATGAGTGTACTTCAAATATTGGTGAGATATGGATGGCACGCACTTCATGTCCCTAATACAAGGTCTGTCCAAAAAGATATTATAGGCCATTACACCATCTAATATGTGACACAACATTGGTATGGTTTTCTTTCCCACTTGAATATAGTACCAACCATTGAGCATAGAGTATCATTGAATTCTTTAAGGGCGTATGTGGATGCAACAATGTGGGGTGTTGAAAGACCTAGATGTTGGAGAGCATTTGTGGTGATGATATTGCTTGAATAACCAGTATTAATTAGAACTCTTTTGTAAGGTGTTCCATTTATACATGAAATGATGTGCAAAGGAGGATCAACCGTATCATTTGCTATATGTTTGAGTTTATGTTCATGAAATGTGATTACTATCTCTTTACACTGCTGAACATAACCCATAAAATTGGTAAAGGATTTAGAATCCTAGGGATGTAGTTGAGTCGACCTAAGAATCTTCATAAGAGATTTTCAATGCAGTGGATATTGTTGTATAAGCTCATAGATAGAGAGTTCAATTGATGTTGTTCATAAGCTTACTCTTTATGGTGACCATTATACAAGGTGGAAGGCTTTGCACTAGATATGGAGGAGGTTATGATATGGAAGGAATGTCATTTGAAGCTTCAGGTGGTGCAAATTTATTTTGATAATGCATATTCCTCCTCACAATGTTAACCATCTTGATGAAATCTTGTTCAAGGGGTGTCATGTGGATCTTATTTACCTGCTTTGCTTGATTTGTCTACACCTCATGAGTGGGAAATGGTTCTTTAAAGATACACATCTATTGAATATTTGTTGCAAGAGGGTTATCAACTGTAATAACATTCCTATCGATCATGTATTGCACTAGGTGTTTGAAACCATAGAATATTTGCACATCATGCTCATTCTACCTATGGTACTTACAACAATGATCTTCACGATATCTTATGGTCTTTGAATTATTCAGGTCCACAGGCTGGATCTCAGATAGAGTAATTGTTTTGACCACACATAGATGATCGAATGGGAAATCCATAGACTCAAAAAAGTTATAAATTATTACTTAGGGGGATGTTGTTGGTTTAGCCCTTGATTCATCTAAGTGTTGTTATTATAGTTTTCAAGAGGAGGTTTGACCTAATAATTAGCCTACTGAGGTGGCATTGATTGTATAGGCCCTAGAATGCTAATTGTAACTTGATTAACTGATGCCAATTTGGTTGTGCCAGATTGCCTTTTGTGTTATTATTCCACTATTTTTTACGAGGTTCTACTATCTCCCCCTCTTGAATTTTTATTTCAACAATTTTTCTAGCCTGTGCTAGAGCCTCTTCAATAGTTTGGTATTGTCGGATTTGTAGCAATAATAAAATTGAATTTTTTAAATATTGGAAAACATATGAGTCAACTCCAACATGGGTAGTAGGTATGGTATCTTAGTGATAAGCATTCACCACCTGTTACCACAATTCGTGATTGACTCGTCATCATATTGCTTCAACCCCATGAGGTCTATCAAAGTCACATTTTTCTTAGTGTTAAAAGTGAAATATTCTAGGAATGCATCCACAAATTATACAAAGCTATGGAATTTGTACCTTGGGAGTTGGTTGTACCACTTTACAACTAGGCTAGAGAGGTTAACCAAAAATATCCTTAAAAATAAGGTGTCGTTATCCTGGATACTAAAGCATTGGTTCATAAACGTAGTAACATGATCATGTTCATCTTCCTCTCTTTTGAATCTATCTAGCTTGGGAATTTTGAAATGCTCTAGGTATGGAGAGGAAGGTATTTATGGGTGAGTCATTTTACTGTAAAGCTGGTGCAATGTGGGCTTTTAAATCCTTGATCCAGAAGTATTGTTTTTTATTCTTTCCATGCATTCTAGCAATTCTTTATATACATCAAAGGATTTGATCTCCTCTTATTTTATTTAGCCCCAAAGAAGTGCGCAAGGAATGTCAAGCATAGGGTTTTCTGGTTGAATATCATCAACCATACCTTCATAAGGTGCTTAAATATATTCCTCTTCTTGTTCAAGACCATTGCAGGATCCATAAGGTGTTTCTTGAATTGACCTACAAGGAGGAACAAAAACCTACAAAAGGTGATCTATGTTTGGCCTAGGAGGTAAGTCCCTATTAGGCCTAAGAGGTCATGGAGGCAATGTTTGGTTAGGCCTAGGAAGCCTATTTTTATTAAACATAGGTTACCTCTGATGAACCCCTTGTCTTTGAGTACTTGGGATAGGAACCCCATTACATAAGGTTTCTTGCAATATCTCATGGGTTTGTTGTTCAATTATTTGCTTTTCTAACTGATGCTTGCAAACCAAGCATTGTTTGTATAGCCAAAGTTGATTGAATTGAGATTTGTGATCAGCATATATGTTGACAACTTGATTTATCTAATTAGTTGTACGATATCTATTAGCCCTAGTAATATAGCCATGAGACCTATCTTGTTTAGGAGGATCTAAAAAATTGACTACAAGCTTTCCTCGATTGAGAGAGGTCGCATTCACTTGAGGCTCAGACCTAAATAGATGTTATTTATACTCAACTGGTGCAAAAGCACATCGTGCTTGTGTGGAATAATGGGACCGAGGATAATCAAGATTATCCTTGAGTTTTACTTCATAAATGAGGAATGGTAGGTCTGAATTTGCTTGCCTAGGACGATGAGTATCATACTAATCTTGGTACTTATGTTACTAAAACCTATTAGGATGGTTTAAGGGTATAGTTTGATCATTTGGCATTGCCCATGGTGTATAATATTTATCTTACATGTATGTGTGCAAGGGAGACCAAGTAGGCACATGGATGCATGGTATTGCTCTATTTGTTTATGCTTCAATGCACAGTTTTCATTCTTAATAGAAGGTATGTGAAGTGTCTATATCTAGATTATAAATTACCTTATTAGGACTAAGACCTGTAGGGGTGTCCCATATAGGGGTCCCTTATAGGTTAGGTTCCTGATTTGATATCCTAGGGCTTGGGTGAGTAGGAGACCACCAAGGAGGTATAATCATATTCTTAGGGTCAAATCAAAGATGGACTATGTATCCTTGTCTACTATTTACATCATTCATCATTGATTGGGCTTAGCTATGGGTGCATACCATAGCTATTTTTTTACAAATCCTATGTTATTATGTCTTTTACAAATTTTAATGATGCAACACACAAGAATGAAAACACACAACAATATAAGTATTTATCTCTTTTAAATATTTTAGACATGTTTCCTAAAACCATTTGGTGTGTTTTGATTTGTTGTTTGCAAAGAGATCTATTTTCACATATTTTTATTTAGTTGATGTAACTCTCGATCTTTTAAAGGGTTTCATTTGTATACTCGCAACTCAAAAATTGATGATGAATTTTGGTCACGTAAACCCAATAAAGTATGGATATGAAGCCCATATCCAGTCAGGGAGCACAGGTCCTGCTAGTCCTCACCTAGTTCACCATGGTCAGTGATATACCTCTCCAAAAATAAATATGTGCTCTATTCCACAAGCTCTGACGATTCTTGGAGCCAGCTTTGGCTAGTCAAATAGGGTTCGTATCAACAATCATGCAAGCCAACAGTTGGAGATGAATCCCACCATCATTTGGTATTAATTAGTGGTTGGGGATGAAGTTCCAAATCACTAATGTTAAAATGTGATATGGTGTGTGTGGTTCCTTTTATACTTTAAAAAAAAAGTAAAAAAAAAAAAGAGCACTCAATGATACTTCACTAAATATAAAATAATATTTCACTTTCAAAAGTATTTAGTAAACAGTGGAACCTACAAAATGCATGCTCTATATGTCAATCTAACCATTATGTAGGTTGCAACCAATAAAACCACACAAATGCATTCCTACTTAATTATTTTCCTATATTTTCTTCTTTTTGTTGTTTTTGAGATTAAGAAAAGCAAAATCTACCTTCCAAACAAACCATGAAAAGCAATAAAAACCTAATTCAAACTTTTTATAAACTGTAAAAATGCAAAATAAGGTCTATATACTTATCTTGAAAGCCTAAGATGTTGCTATTTTTTCGATTTGAGCTGCAATATCCCTATTTGGTGGCCATACCAAGGTGGGATGGTTGCAAATTTAGAGGTTATCCCTAGGTAGGATGATTGTCATTGTCTTCCATGGGTGTTCCAATTATGGAATCAGGGGTTATTTTAGGCCATAATGGCCAAAACCTACAAAATTTTAGAGGCAAAAAACTAGTTAAAACTTTCCTAAATTAAATGGAACAGGGATCCAACCATGATGGCCACTATAGAGCAGATAAAATGGTGCACCTATCAAAGGGAAATGAAATGCATCTATTGATATAAGCACTAAAAATAGACATTAATGTAAGCATGACAAAAAATAAGTAAAATAAATGAGGTCCTCTTTATATTAATCTATTTGCAAATCCACAATTACAAAACATATGCTTGAGGGATTTGAGTTGATACAATAATTAAAAAAGTGGTAAAAAATTAAATCCTTTTAGAAACTAAGGTGTTCTTCAGTATCTTCCTCGCACTCACAAATTGAATAGCGTGTTTTTGGTACCACTTCGATGATCCATCCATAGTCGAACTTATATCTCCTTCCTTGCACACTAAGATACCTAGATCTACACATAAAGATTTTAGATTTGTTAATAGCATATGCGTATTGAAATAAAATCAAAGATACGCATGCAATAGTGAATATGAAAAGTGCAATTGAAGATTCAAAACTAATCAAAATTACATCAAAATATAGTATAATGCATATAATCTACTTTAGATATGATATATATTGAAATAAAAAGAAAATTGTATGCAAAATCCATGGTCGTCCCTGGATATTTCAATTGGGAATGTTAGTGTTAGGATCCCATTCTAACGCTATTTTGTAATTCTCATTATTATGTAATGATCCACTTTCAACATGGGAGATCCCATCTATAATGTTATTTTACAATATTTTGTAATGTATGTGGCAAGTCATGCTCCTAGCCAAATGGGGCCATTTGATGTAACCATTATCAAGATTGTAGATGACATTTGGTAGAAGATTCTAGCTCGAGTGGCATTTTTCATGTAAGCCAATTCTTGAGCTTAGGGTTAGGGTTGCATGAAGTATTTATTTAAAAGCTATGAAGCCATGTACAAAGGTATATTTTTGCAAGTTAATGAAATACTGAAGGAGTTTACCCCCTCAAAGAGGCCTGTGATTCTGATTTATTTGTGAGATTGTTTCAATTTTGCAGCTACTTTCTACATAGTATTATTCTGTTATTATATATCTTTCAGTATTTTGTGTGTGTGATATTTATTTTAATAGTAGGCTCCTTACAAGTGGTGTCAAAGTACTTTCTAGGTCTGAGTTTTGTTGTGACTACGATAATTCTTGCTCAACTAGTTTCGCTTGTTAGGTATAATATTTTATGTATTTTTCATTTTGTTTTCCTTTTTTCAAAATTCTAAAAAAAATCTAAAAAAACAAAAAATACAGTCTATTTTTTTTTATAGTTGAGTAGGCTAGAAACCCTGTGTCACGGATTTTAAAATATTGTGAAGGATTTATCATTACTGTCTAAGATCAATAGCCCATAAATCATCTAGTGAAGTGAGGGGTGATCAGGCTCTAATACCCAGGCCACAAACAACAATCGTGCATGGAATCAAGATCACACGCATTTATGGGTGTATCGGGAGACCATTCTAGGTTGAATAAAATTTTATCCAGTAGAAAGCTTTTTGGCCTTGTATCATCCATGGTCCACAAGACACAACATCCTGGATGATTACCCTCCCATACTGTCAGAGAGGCAGATAGTGTGCTCAAGGGTATGTGTGGAACCCTTAGGTAGTGGCTTAAAATATTGGTCCAAGCACTATTGTTCATCACTACGGTATAACAGAGGGTCTATGGGTGTTACATACTCCTCTACCTAGTATATCCTGATTTTGTTAAAAAAATTCAACCTACAAAAACACACATCTCCTTGTTTTGTTGAACCTACAGTCACAATCCTAAAAAGTGAGCATACGAAGAAGGACTTCCCTATCATAGAAGAATACACTTTGCATGCACCAATAGTTAAGATAGAGTCTGCAAGTGTCTCTAATAGTATGAAATATTCCAGTATCATCCGGATTAGTGGTAGTAATAGTTGGTTCAGTAATAGTACCAATCAAGTCAATGATAGTAATAGTCATGTCAGTGGTAGTAATAGTCATGTCAACAATAGTAATAGTAAAAATCAACTGTAACAGCCATAAAATACATATGGTCATCATCAAAAATGGGACCGTCAATGTCAATAACTATAGTATAGGTGATAGGATAGTGACAAGGAGATTAGTTGATATAATACACAGATAAAAAATCAACTACTCTAGTAGACTCGTAAAAAATAGACCAAAAATAAAAAATCAAAAAATCAAATTTAAAAAATCGTGCAAATCGGAGCTATAAAAAAGTCATTACTTTATTTTGAGTAATTTTTAGACCAGAAATAGGGAAAAATGGCACTAAAAAAAGTTATAATAGGCCCTAGACAACTCCAAAGATCCTCAAATTTATTTTGTTGTCTTAGTTAGCCCCTTCTGCACCTCTCACAAAATTTTTGAGTCTTAACTCCTTTTTCTCAAAATTCCTCAAATTTAATATTTTTCCACTAGCCCTTTTTGGCCAAATATTCCACAAATTCAAAATCTAAGTTTGGGATGCCTAGTAATTTGTGTTGTGGCATATAGCTCATTTTGACCATATTTTTAAGTTGATCATCTTGATATATAACATCCTAACACTTTTTTGTATTCCTTACTAAAAATAGTAACTCCTACAACCACACATCTATTTTTAATAATTCAGTAAAAAAGGTTCAAGGCTATCCCAAATGACAAGTGGAACTTGTGGACATCAAAAAGAGGTAGATCAAAACTCTGATTCAATGTTGTATAATCTAATGAGTGTTTTTACGAGCTTGAAAACCACAAGTGACACCTTAATGGTAGAATTTCAAACTTTTAGAACTAAACAATATACCTCCAGAATTCACCTAGAAGACCAACTTGCAGAATTTGAGTCCAAATTGTAAGGTATTCCAACCAAGTATGAGTATTGTATTGAACACTCACATTTTTACTGAGGTCAAGCAAAAGGAACAAATGACTCTCACCTTTGCTTTGATCATGATACTACCTTTAAGATGTCAAAACTAGACTTTCCTAAGTTAAATGGGAAGGATGTGGATGGGTGTTATGTCATGTTGCTCAATTATTTAGACTCCATGATGCAAGAGCATCCAATGGTGTAAAAGTGATCTTGCGTCACCCAAAAATATTGTAATTGTTTAATTTTGTAAAAACTAGTAAAACTAGTTTTTCTTGCAGGAGATTTTTAAAGGTCTTAGAGGTCGAATTTGAGGATTTTTGGTTAGACACAAGCCTTGGCACAAAGAGCAAAAAACCATTCTGCTTAGCTTATTTCATGTCGTTTTCAAAAATATGTTGTAATAGTCAATCGGGTCAACGAGCACGAAGTTATGACCTCCGCAAGTTGCCCCAAATTTCAAATTTGAAATTTCAAGTTTTAGGTGGGAAAAAAGGGGAAAATAGGGCATAAGTAGGAATTTTCAAAATTGTAAAAGGGATCTCTTCTTATGGGATCCTCATTATTAGCATGAAAGTAATGGAAAGCTTTGGCTCCTTTTAGCATTTCTGGTTTTCAGTGGATTGTATGTGTTTTTTCTTTTTAATGCAACTCTTCTTCAAGTGGTATCAGAGCGAGAGTTCTTGAGTGTGTAAATAAAGCATCTAATGTGAGGTAGTTTACACCAGGATTTGTGGTTAGGGTTTTTAGGAGAAGTGAGCAGAATGCCTCCACGAAGAAACCATGGTGGTGGGAGAAATATGGTGCCAGAAGAAGATTTCAAATCTTTGTAGAGGAAAGTTCAAGCTCTATAAGAGGAGCTACGTAGAGGGTTTGAGCCAAGGAGAGAAGAAGGAAGTGAAGATGAAGTTGAAGAAGAAGAGGCCCAATTCAAAGAAGAAGAAGAAGAGACAGTAGATCCTACACAAGTTGTATTGTATAAGTCCATATCACAGATTAGAAAGAGACCAAAGTTTGATGTCTCCACGTATTCTAGAAATCTGAACCTAGAAGAGTTGATTGACTGGATCAATGCAATGTAGGAATACTTCAAGTATGAGGAGGTAGAAGATCTTGAGAGAGTCAAGTTTGCAAAGACCAAGATAAAGGGTCATGCTAGCATATGGTGGAAGGGAGTATAGCTAGACAAAAATAAAAGAGGAAAATAAAGGATAACGATGTGGGAGCGGATGGTGGAGAAGTTGAACAAGAGGTTTGAAAGCAAACAGAGAGGAAGAGGTCATGGTGGAAGAACTGGTGGGAGAACAAATGGAGGATGGAATGAGGACCAAAATAAAACTAGGGATACAAGCAACAATCAAGACCAAAAGGGAGAAAATTCTTACCGCCCTCGTGAGCAGAATAATAACTACCAAAATAATGGTTACCAAAGAGGAAGAGGGAGGTCTGGACGAGGGTTTGGAAGAGAAGGATTTTGTGGAACCTATTTCCACTATGGAGAAGAAGGAAATCGAGCATAAAAGTTTCCAAAACACCAAGGAGGAATAAATAGGAGGCATAAAGGTAATGCCCGAGCTGGTATTGTTGATGAAGGTGTTGAATCTAAGCACTCTAAAGAAGTAGAAAGAGAAGTATTGATAACAAGGAGAGCCTTGCTAAATGAGGAGAAAGATCCAGATCAGAGGAAGAGCTTATTTTGCACAAGGTATAAATGTGCAGGTAAGGTCTATAATGTTATCATAGATAATGGTAGCATGGATAACCTAGTTGCAGAAGGAATGGTTACCAAACTGCAGTTAGAGAGGAAGAGACACCTACATCCATATCGGATTGCGTGGTTGCAGAAGGACCATAGGGCTTTGGTCAATGAGTAGTTCTTGGTAAAATTTAATATTTGGAATTACTGTGATGAGGTCCTATGTGACATCTTGCCTATGGATGCTTGCCATTTTATATTGGGAAGGTCGTGGCAATTTGATTGGTGTGTAATGCATAATGGGCGTGCCAACACTTACTCCCTAACAAAGAATGGAGTGCGCCATAAGCTGAAGCCCCTAAAGGAGGTGGATGAAAAGGTATGTAGGAGTGCTATAATCTATTTAGTTGAAGGCAGAAGGTTTTTGGATGGTTTGAAACATGAGCATATGTGCTATGCATTAATTCCTAGAGTTAGGGAATAAGAATGCAAAGATACCCAAGTAGAAGTCTCAGGTCTGTTAGAAAAAATTCCAGATATTATATCAGATAATGAACCAGAGGGTTTGATACCAGTGAGGAAGATGAATCACCATATAGATTTGGTACCAAGATATAGTTTACCCAATAAGGCAGCCCATAGAATGACTCATGTAGAAAGTGAGGAGCTAAACAGATAAGTCCAAGAGTTTCTGAAAAAGAGACTAAATTGGGAGAGCCTGAGTCCATGTGCAGTACCTACAGTACTAGCACCAAAGAAAGATGGAGAGTGGAGAATGTGTATAGACTCCTGAGCTATTAACAAGATTACCATAAAATATAGGTTCCCATTGCCAAGGATGGATGACATTATGGACTGTTTGAGTGTAGCCAAGTACTTCACAAATATTGACCTAAAGAGTGGGTACCATAAAATTTGTGTCAGAGAAAGGGATGAGTGGAAGACAACCTTCAAGACCAAAGAGAGTTTGTATGAGTGGTTGGTCATGCCATTTGGGCTAACCAATGCACCAAGCACATTCATGCGGTTGATGAATGAGTTATTGAAGTAATTTTTAGGAAAATTCATCATTGTCTATTTGGATGACATTTTAATATTTAGAAAGACCCTGGAAGAGCATATGATGCATATTAGAAGAGTTTTTGAGAAGTTGAAGGAGGAGCAATTGTTGATTAATTTGAAGAAGTACAGTTTTGTGAAGAAGGAGTTAGTGTATCTGGGATTTGTTATCTCAACTGAAGGTCTAAAAATAGACCTAGAAAAGGTTAGGGCTATCATTGAATATCCTACTCCAAGGAGCATAACTAAGGTAAGATAATTTCATGGTCTAGCAAGTTTTTATGGAAAATTTATTAGAAATTTCAGCAGTATTTGTACACCCCTAACAGAAAAAATGAGAGGGAATAAGAAAGAATTTAAGTGGACCTTAGGATCAGATAAGAGCTTTGATATTTTGAAAAATAAGGTCACGAAACAACCTATTTTAGCACTTCTAGATTTCAATAAGGTATTTCAAGTAGACTGTGATGCTAGTGGTAGTGCCATAGGAGCTGTGTTGAGTCAAGAAAGTAAACTTGTTGCTTATTTTAGTGAGAAACTCAATGATGCTAGGAAGAAGTATTTTGTATATTATTAGGAGTTTTATGCTATAGTTCAGGATTTAAAGAAGTGGAGGCATTATTTGTTGCCAAAAGAGTTTGTTCTATATACTAATCATCAGGACTTACAGTATATTAATAGCCAAGGGAAGCTAAATCAGAGGCACTTAAAGTGGGTTGAGTTTCTATAGAGTTATACCTTTGTGTTGAAGCATAGGAGTGGGAAGTCAAATAGAGTTGCAGATGCCTTAAGTAGAAGGCAGTGTTTGTTGAAAGAAATGAAGGTGGAAGTTGTAATGTTTGACGAACTTAAGGGTTTGTACCTTGAAGATCCTGATTTTGCAGAGGCTTGGAGGGTTTGCTTAGTACCTGTTACTTTAGACAAGACTAAGTGGTTGGATTTTCTAATCCAAGATGGAATATTGTTAAGAGGAAATCAATTATGCATTCCAAGGAGTTCAATGAGGGAGAATCTGATCAAGGAGAAGCACATTGGAGGGTTGGCTGGACACTTTGGTCAAGATAAGACCATTGCCCTCGTTAGTGAGAACTACTATTGGCCACAGTTGCAGCAAGATGTGAAGAAGTTTGTACAGAGTTGTAGAGTATGCCAGATGGCCAAGGGTGTGAGATAGAACACTGGATTATATCAGTTGTTACCTATACCAGATAGGCCATGGGAGGACATCAACATGAATTTTGTTCTTGGCTTACCAAGGACACAGAGGAGGAATGACTCCATATTTGTGGTGGTTGATAGGTTTTCAAAGATGGCACATTTTATTCCCTGCTAGAAAACTAATGATGCAGTTCATGTTGTAGGGTTGTTTTTCAAAGAGGTGGTATGCCTACATGGTCTACCAAAGAGTATCATTTTCGATAGGGATACCAAGTTTGTTGGGTATTTTTGGAGGACCTTATGGAAGAAATTGAAGACAGACCTAAAATTCAGTTCTGCATACCACCCATGGATTGACGGAAAAACAAAGCTGGTGAATAGAAGTTTGGGAAATCTACTAAGGTACTTGGTAGGAGATAAGCCCAAGGGATGGGATTTGGTTTTGCCACAGGCATAATTTGTATACAATAATTCTGTCAATAGGAGTACTAATAAATCCCCATTCCATATTGTGTATGGGAGCAGTCCAAGGAATGTTTTTGAGTTGAGAAATATGGACAAAGGGGAAAAGAGCAGTGTTGAGGCTAAGGACTTTGCAGAGCACCTAAAGAGCCTGCATGATGAAGTGAAGTAGCATATCAACAATATGAACACTCAGTACAAGACAAGAGTAGACCAGAAGCTATGACTTAAGGAGTTCCAAGTGGGAGATCAAGTTATGGTTCACTTGAGAAAGGAAATATTTCCTACTAAAACCTACAACAAGTTAAAAATGAAGAAGTTTGGACCATGCAGGGTCATAGGGAAAAGGGATTGAGGGAATGCCTATGAGGTAGAATTGCCAAGTGGGATGAATATATCACCTGTGTTCAACATTTCAAATTTGGCAGAATATCATGAAGGTGACAATAATGGCAGACCAGTCACAGAATTATGGAGTATTCCCACATATAATCCAGATAAAGTAGAGATAGAAGAGGTCCTAGATACCCGTGTAGGCAAAAGCACAAGAAACAAACAATATGCAAAATATCTAGTTAAGTGGAAGGGCAGGCCTGTTGAAGATTCATCTTGGTTGTCGAAGGCTGAGGTTGAACGCCTTGGTATTCTTCCAACAACAAAGAAGTCAAGGTCACTTCTCAATTTACCCTGGGTGTCTGATGCAGGAGCATCCAATGGTGTAAAATTGATCTTGCATCACCCAAAAAATATTATAATTGTTTTTCTTGCAGGAGATTTTTAAAGGTATTAGAGGTCAAATTTGAGGATTTTTGGCTAGACATGAGCCTTGGAATGAAGATCCAAGGTCACCATGCTTAGCTCGTTTCATGCCATTTTCAAAAATATGTTGTAATAGTCAATTGGGTCAACGAGCGCGAAGTTATGATCTTTGCAAGTTGGCCCAAATTTTAAATTTGAAATTTCAAGTTTTAGGTGGGAAAAAAGCAGAAAATAGGGCATAAGTAGGAATTTTCAAAATTGTAAAAGGGCTCTCTTCTTTTGGGATCATCATTATTAGCATGAAAGTAATGGAAAGCTTTGGCTCCTTTTAGCATTTCTGGTTTTCGGTGGATTGTATGTGTTTTTTTTAATGCAACTCTGCTTCACTCCATGATGTCCCCATTTATAACTGAGTTTAAATGGCTTCTTTAAATTTGGAATATGAAGCCTTATAGTGGTACCAATGGTTGCAAAAAACTCTCCTTGATACTTCTTGGATAGAATTTGAGTCTCAATTACTCACTCGCTTTGGCTCTAGTGAGTATGATGATTTTACAGGATAGTTGACAAAGTTGAAACAAACTTTGACAGTTCAAGATTACCAAATACAATTTGAGAGACTTGCCAAAAAAAGTACATGATTTAATGAAGGGTTATTTATGATTTGTTTTTTAGTGGATTGAAGAAATATCACAAGCCAAGTTCACAATGTTTAAACCACAATCTATGATGTAGGCTATCCAGTTGACTCGTTTGGCTGAGTCTAAATTTTTATCTCAAAGGTGGATATCTAAATTTCCATAGGCTAAATCCTCTTTTCCTCCTATATTCCATAATTAGAATGAACAAAAACTTGTTGCACCCACTACTACACCCAAATGTTTAACCACTATCGAAATGGATGTGCAATGTGCCCAAGCATTGTGCTATAATTGTGATGAAAAGTTTTCTCGCGGGCATAGATGCACCCAAAAAACGTTGTTCCTCATCAATGTTGATGAGCCTGACACTAGCGACCATAGTGATGATGACACCAAATAAATAGACGAACCACCCAAACTAAAAGAAAAAACCAGGATGAAC
Organism: Wollemia nobilis; assembly: GCA_028583015.1. Taxonomy (NCBI): domain Eukaryota; kingdom Viridiplantae; phylum Streptophyta; class Pinopsida; order Araucariales; family Araucariaceae; genus Wollemia; species Wollemia nobilis. Next base: position 3,292,571 of record JAQPPZ010016599.1, read on the forward strand.
CATAAGCTAAAATTTTTGTTCATCCTCTTGCGGGCATTACTACTCCTCAAACTATGAAATTTGTGGTCTATTTCAAGGGCATGTGTCTTATAATCTTGATTGATTTTGGCAGTACACACAATTTTTTTGATCCTTGAATTGCCAAGTAGGCAAACTATTACATACATACATGTAATTCCTTTGAGATTATGGTAGCAAATGGTGGGACCTTACCTTGTAAAGATAAATGTCATAATGTTAAGGTCAATATTGGGGACTATAAGCTCAAATAGGATATGTTTTCACTTCAACTAGGGGGATGTGATATCGTGTTAGGAGCTCAATGGTTGGACACATTGGGAGTCATCTCATGGCACTTTGTTGAGCTTTGGATATGATTTTCACATAATGGATAGTCCTACACTCTCCATGACTTAAAATTAAGGCCTTCATAGATTATTAGTTCCAGTAGAATGGATAATATGTTAAAAAATTATCTTGAGGTGTCATAGCTCAGATTTTTGCGATCCAACCTCATTCTTCATACGAGGATTCTATTCTTGAAGATTTGTAATTTATTTTGACCAAGCAAAACTTTGTTTTTTCTGAGCTAAAATAATTACCACTCCATCGCTCTCATGACCATGCTATTTCCTTGTTACCTAGAAATGCACCACCCAATATTACATCATATCGGTATCTGAATGCTCTTAAGTCAAAAATTGAGAAGTTAGTACAAGAATTATTAAAATTCGATGTCATTTGACCAAGCAACAATCCTTACTCTTCTTTAGTTTTAGAAGTGTGGAAGAAAGATGGGTCTTGGTGGTTATGTATTGATTATCGAGAGCTCAATAAACTCACCATAAAGGATAAGTTCTCTATCTTGGTGGTGGATGAATTACTGGATGAGATTTATAGGACTATGTATTTTTTCAAACTCGGCCTTCACTTGGGGTACCATCAAATCTGTATTAAGGATGAGGATATTTCCAAGATTACTTTTCATACTCATGAAGGTCACTATGAGTTTTTGGTAATGCCATTCAGCTTGACGAATGCCCCTTCCATTTTCCAAAGCCTCATGAACAATTTTTTTTGTCCATTCCTTTGAAAGTTCATCCTAATATTCTTTAATGATATTCTGGTGTATAGTCACTCATGGGAAGAGCATCTTATTCATGTGAATCAGACTCTCCAGTTGTTGACACAACATCAACTCTATGCTAAACATTCCAAGTGTTCTTTTGGGTTGATAAAAGTAGAATATTTGGGACACATTATCACTAAGGATATCAAATTTGACCCCAAGAATATCCAAGTGGGGATCAAGAATAGCCAAAACCTCACAATCTCAAAGGTTTTAGGAGATATTTAGGGTTTGCAAGTTATTACCATAAATTTATTCGTAACTATGGTAAATTGTAGCTCCCATCACGTCCATATTAAAGAATGACTCTTTTACTTGGATGGGACCCACTAAATAGGCTTTCATAGAATTAAAGCATGATATGACCACTATGCCTATTTTGGCTATGCCATATTTCTCCAAATTATTTATCATTGAAATCGACACTTCAGGTCGTGGTATTGGTGCAATATTTATTCAATAAGGGACACCCTTCGTTGCCCAAATTTTCCTTGATTCTATCTTTCACCTTCATGGTTTTCCCTCCTCCATCATGTTTGATTGTGATCTAACTTTTTCTAATCACTTATGGCAAGAATTATTTAAGTTGTAGGGAACTCATATCAAAATGAGTTTAACTTATCATCTGCAAATAGATGGTTAGACAAATATTGTCAACAAATATTTGGAAACCTACCTTCGTTGCTTTACCTCGGATCATCCTACGCACTGGATAAATTGAATTCCTTTGATCAAGTGGTGGTACAATATTTCCTATCACACAACAACTAGAATTACCCCTTTTGAGGTAGTTTATGGGTACCCTCCACCCATGCCATTGTCCTATATTCTAGGTAGCTCCAAGATCCATGCAGTTGACACTACTCTTAATCAGCACGTTGATGTCCTCCATCAATTGAAGATGAATCTAGATGCAACCCAAAAATGGATGCACCAATAGGTTGACCAACACTATTTTCGGCATAATTTTGATGTGGGTGATATGGTTTTCCTTCGCTTGCAGCCATACAAATATTTGTCCCTCTAGATTTATAGATACCAAAAACTTATTGTGAAATACTATGGGCCCTACCAGGTGTTATAGCAGATTGGTGCCACAACCTACAAATTAGCCCTTCCACATACATCCAAGCTCCATCCTATTTTCATGTTTCCTCTCTCAAAAAGGTGGTGAGTAATCATGTACAGGTTCAATCTACACTTCCAAATTAGATGAAGAAGGTTCTATCTTGCTTGAACCTAAATAGTTGTTGGATTATAAGACTCACACTCTATGCTACCGTATCATTACTAAAGTCCTTATTCAGTGGTGTGGACTCCAACCAGAAGATGCTACATTGGAGTCTCTCCATCAACTCCAACACCAGTTTCCTCACCTTCAGCTTTAAGGAAAAATATTTTTGAAGGGGAAGGACATGTTAGGATCCCATCCTAATGCTATTTTGTAATTCTTATTATTATGTAATGACCCACTTCCAACATGGGGGATCCCATATATAATGTTATTTTACAATATTTTGTAATGTATGTGGCAAGTTACGCTCCTATCTAAGTGGGGCCATTTGATGTAACCATTATCAAGATTGTAATCGACATTTGGTAGAAGATTCTAGCTCGAGTGGCATTTTGCATGTAAGCCAACTCTTGAGCTTAGGGTTAGGGTTGCATGAAGTCTTTATTTAAAAGCTATGAAGCCATGTACGAATGTATCTTTTTGCAAGTTAATGAAATATTTAATGAGGTTACCCCCTCGAAGAGGCCTACGATTTGGAGTTATTTATGAGATTGTTTCAATTCTGCAATTACTTTCTACATAGTATTATTTTGTTATTGCATGTATTTTAGTTATCTTTCATTATTTTGTGTGTGTGAGCTTTATTTCAATAGTAGGTTCCTTATAGTTAGAATGAAAAACCTAATAGAAGGTGCAAAACTAGTCCAAATTGCACCAAATCTTAATATTATGCATATAATTTACTTTAGAAATGATCTATGCTAAAATTGACCTAAAATTGTATGCAGATTCATGGCCATCCCTAGGTGTTTCAATTGTGATTTTTAACCATCCTAGATAGGTATGGCCACCAAACCTAGTGGTTTTTTCTACCAATTCCTCTGGGATCTGGTTCCAACTACTCCTAGGGCTGTTGTCATCAGATTTTATGATCTGATTCACTGAAATGGATGGGTTTTGGAATAGATTTAGGTATTTTTAAAAGACTTGGAAACCTCATTTGATTGATGAAGATTCCAAGTGAAAACACACAGTGAGAGGGAGAGTGAATCTTGATAGCATTCATTTCTTCTTGCTGATATGCCATGGATTAAATATTTAAGGCTATTTTGCAAGGGAATATGTTATATTAATGATTTTTTGCACTCTCGAGATTGAATTCCTTGGCCTGATCTCAAACAAAAATTTAATCTTCAAAATTTAGATCTCCCTTCTATTATTAATATTTGAGAGCTTATGCTTGATGTCATGCTTCACAAGCTCAACCTTCAACTCCCAAATGCTTGGTGGGGGGAATTGTGTTAGATTGTGGATACTCCTTTCAAGAACTACTCTCCTTCCTTGGTTTATTAACTTCTCAGTCCTATTTCCCCTTGTGTTCATAAAATTAATGAGAGATGATAAACTCACTCTATCCCCTATACTTGGATTGCTTGTTAAAATTATATCTGGCAATCTAACCTTAAACCCAAGATTTCTTTTCTTCTTTGATCTCTTATTGATCAAGGGCTTCCTATAGGAGAGAGACATAGTAGGGTTGGTCTTCCTAATCCTAGGTGTCTATCTTATGGTCATTTTGATACTTTTAACATCTGTTTTTGTTTTGCTCTTGTGCTTAGTCTCCTTGGTCCTAGATTTAGTCATTGATAAATTTCTTTCATCCTGAATTCTTCAAATGGTAGATGATTTTTTTTGAAGATAATAGTTGTTGGCCTGCCTATATTGTTGCTCTGTAGAATTTCATTAATGCTAGTATTTTTTTTCAACTTTGGAAAGCTAGAAATGTTGTTGTCTATTTTGGATATCCAATCTCTAGTTAGTTTTCCTTACATGAAAAGATTGCAGTGTTTTTTGTTATTACTGTTCAACTCCATTCACAAGCTTTCAAGTTGACTTATGAGTTAGCGTATTTAATAAATCTTATCAAGTACTTGCATGAGGCTTCGTACACTATCAACAGGACTTCGTCTAACCTCCCTTCATCTTAAGATCCCTCTGTTTGTTTGAGGCCTCAAAGTAACAGGTTGAAGGGGCAACATTATCTAGGATCAGGCCATTCTGTTAGTACCCACAACAAGGCTCGGTCTCTTCTACGAGTGGTTTTGTTTGTCTATTTATTTTGTTTAAGGGTTGGTTTCATTTTTGGCCTCGAGACTCATCTTACAATGTTGATCGATCGAGACCAATAAAAAAATATTCGGAAATTAGAATATTAATAATATTTATCTTATATAATATATTTTGTTCCAATAAAAAAAATTGGAATATTAGAATATGAATGATATTTATTTTATATAATATATTTTGTATTTAATGCGTATAGTCTTTCATGTGTATTTCGTGTATTATCATCCTACATAGCATTTGATTTCTCCTCCATCATGGATACACTCTAACACCATATTTGAGCGAAAAAAAACCAGGGCCATTAATGTATACGAGTATATGATACTTATGAACCATTATAGATGTGAAAGTGATTAAAGTTTACTGTAAATTCCTTGATATGATGAATTGTATAACATGATATTGTTGGAGCAGTTGCTAGAAATATATGCAGTCATCCCCATATTGCTTTAGTGGATAAAATATGCGTAAGAAAGGACAGCAACCATAGTAAATGAACGAACACTCATACGCAGCGGAACCAATCGGTGGCAATCGATTTCTTGTGCCGTGCTGTTGGTATTCCGTTAACGTCCTCTCTAGTCACACTTTTGGGTAGGTCCTGTCCAACAGATACAGCTCATAGAAAGAACATTTGCAGTCAGACATTTTGTGAGCAACTGTACGAAATATTCATTCTGCATATATTACAGTACAGGGACAAATTGCATGAATTAGGCACCAAGTTCATGGAGACAGGGTGTTCACCACCACGCTCCAACAATACAGTGTCTGTCATATTATATATTAATTCAAAAGTCTAAATACTCTAAAGATCTAGTTCCATCGTTTTCCCTCTCAGTAGACATTGGAGAACTCTTAAAATCTCCATCTGGACCCTCTCAAAGATGAGTTATACACAGCTCTTATTCAATAAGCAGCTCACACCGTCTTTTATAGACACTGGGATACTATATTTGTCCAAGGAGGAGGGAGAAAATTTTCTGCCAAGTGATTCCTTAACAAGGCATAGAGAAATACCCTTTGTTGAGTGTGTAGGAGATCGTGGAAACACATGGAATTTGTTATTAGTAAGAGAGGGTGACGGAGGATACACTCTTGTTGGTTTAAAAAATTGTATAGAAACGAAAGGTCTGACCGATAAAGACTTTGTTAATTTTTACAAAGACACTTTTCAGACGAAATTTTCGTTTCAATTTGGTAAAGGTGCAAGCGCTAGTGGAGCTCCAGCAGTTGCAGTGGCACCTGCTCTCCAAAAGGAATTTCTTTTTGCTAGAAAACTTCTAGTATCCTACGTCTCCAGTGGCTATATCTATATCACTCGCTGCGAAGCTGCCCATTTTAATCCAAGTGGAGAAAAATTTAATATCCGATGCTTTCAGGATCTAGTTTCGATGAAAAAATGGTACCTAGATATTCACTATAGGGACCGTGGGTACACCATTCGCGGATGTAAAGGGTTTCTGGAGGCCAATCGGCTATCCCGAAATGACGTTGTTATGTTTTACAAGGACAAGAGTGACCCAAATATATTCTATATGGAAGGGCGAAAAGATAATCAGGAGCAGGCTAGTGAACAAGGGGCCGGTCCGTCCTCTCCACAGATCATATAGGGGCCATTGACACTTACTCTTTGCGTTTTGTGTTTTGGTTATTGATTAAACCAAAATTTAATTTAAAAAATATTTGTTGTTTTCTCATAACTTATAATCTTGTAACTCATTAAAAGAAATATTGTTGTTTTTAATGTAATTTTCCAGAATTTGTTGGACAAAAGATAAATGTTCAATGATTATGAATTTACATGCTTAAATTCTATAATAAATATTGTTTTTTAACTTTAGTTTATTTAATTCTTTTCCACCATGTTTTGAGAAATATATATGAAATTTGATATACATTGAGATTGAGAGTTCATAGTATGTATATCTATATTTTTAAGAGAGGATAGAAAGTGAATTAATCACATTTACGTAAAAACATCCACAACAATTGATGCTGTATTTTTATGTGTAATAATCATTATGCTTATTAGGAAATTGAAATAATTTTTTTAGATACGTGTTTAATTTGAGATTATATTTAAGATCTCTTACATGTATATTAAACTTTTAATAAAATTTACAAATCATATGTAGGTAATTTATGTTATTATTTTTTAAAATAAATTTTAGTGTTAGAGTATTTGACGTTGTATTTATTGTATTTGAAATATTATGGAGTATACAATGTTTTTTTATATCATAGTGCATGGGTAGATAAAAATGTTATTAGATAATGAGTATGCCTTGATTAATAAGGCACCTCGTTATTTTAGAGTATTAAAACTTTTGGATGATTCATTAACAAGGTGTAGCAAATGGAACGCAAAAACACCTTATGATAAAAATACATGTGAAGGTGATGATGTATAGTTATTTTTCTTTGCCTAGGTTATTATCATGTTTATGAAACAGTATAATTATTGTTTTTACTCATTTATGTGATGTTTAAACATACATAGTATTATATATAGTAATTAAATAAGACGATTAATAGAAATTTGTTATATTCTTTATAATGGATGATTACAAGTTAAAACTATTAAAAAATTATGATCAATTTTATTTAACATGTATTCTCTTTATTTTGGAATAAGTGGTGGCTAGGCTTCTCTTGAGGCTATGACCAACTTTTGTAATTGAATTGTTCATATTTTTCTATTGGATCTATATCAACTTTAGAAAATATACTTTAGTAATATTTTATGATATACGAGTATATGATACTTATAAATTATTTTTTATGTACAAATGATTAAAGTTTATAGTAAATTCCTTGATATAACCAATTGAATAACTTTACATTATTAGAGAAGTTGCTAAAAATATATGCACTCATCTTCATATTTCTTTAGTGGATAAGATATTTGCAAGGGAGGAGAGTAACCGTAGTAAATGAATCAATGATCATATATTGTGGAACCAATCGCTGGCAATCGATTTCATGTACTCATTTTGCACTGCTATTGGTATTTCGTTAACATCCTCTCTATTCACACTTTTGGGTATGTCTTGTCCAATAGACACCTCTCAAAGAACTCAAATACTTTGTGGATTGCTAGCAATCAATATCATAAATCCTAAAGAACATTTTCAGTGATACATATTACGAGTAATATTCTGCATATATTATAGTACATGTACAAAGTGTCTGAATTAGGCATCGAGTTCATGTAGATAGGGTGTTCACCATCATGTTACAACACTACAACATCTGTCAAACTATATATTACAACTTAATTCAAAATTCAAACAACTCTAAATATTTAGTTCCATTACTTTCCCTCTCACTAAACATTGGATAACTCTAAAAATATCTATATTGAACCTCTCAAAGATGAATTATATACAACTCTTATTTAATAAGTAGCTCACTCCATCTTCTATAGACAATGAGATATTATATTTTTCCAAGGAGGAGGGCGAAAATAATAGAAATAGAAATACCCTTTGAGTTTGTGGGAGATTGTGGAAACACATGGGAAAATAAAGAAAGGGGAAGAGCTTGAATCCTTGGAATTTTTAGTTTTGACAACCATGAGGTTAACCTCCATTAGGGCTATAGATGTCTGACTGATAGTGGAGTACACCCTATGTAATGATACATCTATCACATTATTAAAATTCTATTGTATAGACCTATGTATGCTCGAGGATTAGCTACCTTATTGGTATATGTTACAATTGATTAGTCCACCCTTGCTCATGATTGAAAATGCATATTCATTGCATATATAGTTAGCCCTTGAGATATTTGACACTACTAGGATGTCCTTAGTTTCTTTTGGATTCTTGGGGTTAATAGATGGGTTTGATTGAGGTCAATAAGATGTTTGAGTCTTTTGAAAATAACACTAGATTCTTTATCCCTAAGACAAAACAAATCGATAAGTGAGCTCAAGTTTCATACAAATATTGCATTACTTCACATATATCTTATATTTTATTTTATTTTCCATATAGTTAAATTAGTATTACTATGTTGATGTCTCTGATTTAGCAATTCAGGCTAAGTTTACTAAATATTTCTCACAACTTTCTCGAATGACTATAAATTAAGCATCAATATTCATTCACCCATATATATTAATCTATGTCAATCATTATCATCTAATATACATTTCACCTACATTCTAGTCATTCCATCACATGCTCAACCATAAGGTTTTAAGGTAGGAACCTTTACATCATCATCATCCATAATTTATTATGAGGTTTTAAGGTCACGCTCTTTACCTCACTCTATCAAAATTCAAAAATGGTTTCGAAGAAACCTAGCCCCTTTAGTCAGTCCAATTCAAAAGGATCCAAATAAATCAAACTTCTTTGGTCAATTTCAATCCAAAAGGCTTCAAAGGAGACACCACACATTTAACCTAAGGTTAAATGTGATGTCAATCATTATCATCTAATATACATTTCACCTACATTCTAGTCATTCCATCACATGTTCAACCATAAGGTTTTAAGGTAGGAACCTTTACATCATCATCATCCATAATTTATTATGAGGTTTTAAGGTCACACTCTTTACCTCACTCTATCAAAATTCAAAAATGGCTTTGAAGAAACCTAGCCCCTTTGGTCAATTCAATTCAAACGGCTCCAAAGAAACCAAACTCTTTTGGTCACATTTAATCCAAAAGGCTTCAAAGGAGACACCCCTTTGGTCAATTCAATTCAAACGACTCCAAAGAAACCAAACTCTTTTGGTCACATTTAATCCAAAATTCTTCAAATGACACACCCCTTTGGTCAATTCAATTCAAATGGCTCCAAAGAAACCAAACCTCTTTGGTCAATTTTAGTTCAAAAGGATCCAAAGGCACTAAACCCCTTTGTTCAATATCTAGAATAACTTTTTCTTTCCTGCACTAGCTTAAAAATTTACTTTTTTTATCAATTAACTATCCTATATTCTCAAGTAAATATTATACCTAGTAATCTACTCTAACCACCAATTGGTTGTAGCAATTGGTTATCCATACAATATGGTTGGATGGATAGATCATCATAAGGATGATTGTTAAAAAAAATACAAAAGACCATAATTTCTCCATTCGTTCATGCCATGCTCTAATTTTTCTCATCTCATATCCAACCTATCATTGCCCATTCCACACAAAAAAATTAATTGTGTCTTGAATCAAGTTGAATATTCAATCACCCAATTTTGGAGTTGCATATATCCAAGAAATTTTTTCAAAGACAATCATTAAACCCCTTTTTGTTGGGATACATAGCAATTTTTTTTTTAACCACTTTGGTATCCATCATGCCACTTCCTATATGATTTTATATGTAGTTATTATAATCAAGGTCATAAAAATATACCTTCATCTTTGAATGATTCTAGTATCACACACATACTCTAATTGCCTGGTCCATCTACCACATCACAACTACTCATCATTCTACCAAAGGTAAGAATTTTGAAGATACATATCCACCCTAATCATAGCACAATTAACATTGACTTGATTTACAATAGTTACATCCAATAATCTATTTCTCCATCATCCATATTGTTCAATCGACTTGTGGGTCTCATATGTTTCATCTTCCATCCATTTTCCACTTTAGAGGGTAAGCCAAAATAAAAAAATTTCATTTGTAATTCAATCCTTGCATTGGGATAACAAAATCAACTACTTTGCTCAATAAATTAAGTGTCTCTTATTTTTGCACCGCATTGTATTTTACGCAATATAATATAAAAAGGGGTATTTATAGACACCAAATACTAACCATTTATAAATTCCATTTATATCACATATCCACATAATAAAAATATGCTTGAGATCTCTCTTAGATCTATTTAACACTCATATTATTCTATTTTATATTTAATAAAATCTAGAAAATACCTCCGAGGATGCTCTCCCTTTGTGACATGTTCTAACTACCACTACCTCTCTCATTGCCACATATTCTAGCCCTCGTTAATACATTATTTTCCACTTATTCCCCTAAGTGAGACACCTAAAGTGTCCCACTCTAACTACCCCTGCCAGTTGGCTATCCTAGACTACCACCTATCCTCATACCCTCATCTCCCATGATCCTAAAACTAACTTCACCATTTAATTCACCAAGGGAGAGGGTTAAAAATTATCATGTTGTCAAATTTATACCAAACATATCATATCCCAATCGAGATCATAGTTGCACAACCCAAGGAGCAATTATGTGAATCATAGTTGAGCCATCTCTACCAAAAACATCTCCAAATATAGCCTCCTACATTTACATAGTTCCAAATGTAGCACCCTATATTTTCATAATTTCTAAAATCAACATCCTATGTTTGCACATCCTCAAATGCAAACCCATTACATTTGCATAATCCAAAATATAGTACTGTGTATTTACACATTCCCAAACATAGCTCCCTATGCTTACATAGTTCTAAACAACCAACTCTAGATCCATATCAACATAGATAAAATTTTAATAAGGCACATTTACTTTTCATTGTTCTAAATTTTGCACATCTTTTAGGGTTATATAATTTTCTATATTAGGATTTTGTTGCTTTCATTTTATTGATGTGGGTCTCACATAGTGAAGGTCTCGTACATGCTACTAATCCCTTTTATTTGCAAAATGTATGTGTAGGTTACAGGTTTTGTAGACCACTGAGGTTGAGGGTGGTTTGAAAGAATACACAAACCCACCCATACTATTCTACTTATATCAAGAATACATTGGCACCTAGATATATTGAATTGTAAAAGGGGCTTTCTCTCCTCTTTCATTGTAGTCAAAGAAAGTTGTATTTGTAATATTACCGCTATACATTAGAACATTTTGTTATATAAGAGAACACAAGACATATTTCAATATAAAAATTACATTCTTTTCATTATGTTTTTGCTTGCTTTACACTTCCATTGCTAGGGTATTATTTTTGTTGTTACACTATCAAACAATGCGGTTATGGTTGGAGTGTTAATTTTATTTGCATATAGTGATAGTGTTGATATCCTTTGGCACCCCTATATACTATGTGTTCTTTATTTTTTGTTTAATATTTTATGTCATTCATTTATACAAACTAATATGAAATCTAATATTATTGATTTATGTATTAAAAAAGTAAATAGATATATGATATATGTAAATATTTAGTTACCAATAATTAAGTTAAGAGTTCCATGTGCATAAAATAATCCTCTATGATTATGTTTTTTTTAAGTACCTAACTTGTTAATGACATAGAGAAACTTCCATCTACCCAATAATAAGTATAAAAATATATTTTTATTTTCCAAAGTTTTTAAATCCTCTTATAGATAAAATATTAGCATTCAAATAAGGAAATTCCAAGTGTATAATTACTCTACGGAAAAAAAACATAATAATTAAAATTAAAGTATGTAAATAGGAACTTGTGTTATGCACAAAATCTAGAATCATTATAAATTTATATTATTGAACACTTTACTCATTTGTTTTATTTTTTTGTATTAAATATATAAATAATTCATGTTTTGATTCATAAACCATGTATTGATTCATAAACCATACACTGGTTTGGAATATTACTGATATTTATTTTATATAATATATTTTGTATTTAATGCCTATTGAGTTTTTCATGTGTATTTCATATATTATCATCCTACACAATATTTGATTTATCCTCGATCATGGATACACTCTAATAGGATTGGTTGATGATATCCACTAGAAGAAACACCATATATGAGAAAACAAATAAAAAAAAATCAAGGCCATTAATGTATATGAGTATATGACACCATAAATCACTATTGATGTTTAAATGATTAAAGTTTATAGTAAATTCCTTAATATGCTCAATTGGATAACTTTGAATTGTGAGAGAAATTGCTAGAAAAACATGCACTCTTTCTCATATTTCTTTAGTGGATAAAATATTTGTAAGGAAGGAGAGTAACTATATTAAATCAATGAACGTTAAGATGTAGTAGAACCAATCATTAATAATTGATTTCTTGTACTCAGTGAGCACTATTGTTGGTATTCCATTAACGTCTTCTCTAATAACACTTTTGGGTATGTTATGTCTAATAGATACAACTCAAAGAACTCAAACACTTTACGGATTGCTAGCAATCAATATCATAAATCCCAAAGAACATTTTTAGTGAGAAATCTTGTGAGAAACATTATATATATATTATAGTATAGGAACAAAGTGCATGAATTAGGCACCAAGTTCATGCAAACTGGGTATTCACCACCACGTTGCAACAATACAATCACTATCATATTATATATTGCAATGTAATTCAAAATTCTAAAGATCAAAAGATCTAGTTCCATCACTTTACCTCTCACTATGATAATGGGATCAAATTTGCAATAGGAGAGAAGGAGGATTAGTTTTGAGAAGGCTAAGAATGTTGAACAGAGCCTTTATTACAAAAAAATCAAGGAAATTAGTTTAGGATGATAATGTCAGCTAGGTTAAGATTGTGAAGGCTAAGTATCTTGGTGGTGGTAACAATTTCCAGAAATCCCAAGTTCTCCCGATGGGATCTTATTTTAGGTCCAGCATAATTGGTAGTCAGATGAATGTGCGTAAAGGCCTTCATTGGGTGTTGGGGGATGGTTATTACATTGATTTTTGAGGATATTCATGGGCCTCACCATTACCTCTTAATATTTCTTGACCTTCACCTATTTGAAGCCAATCACAAATAGGTTCTTTTGTCCCAAAGTTTTTAACCTTTCAGAATAATTCAATGGTCATCTTCGATGGGAGTCCTTTGACTTCCCAAATATTTATCAAGAGAAGAAACTTGATTTTATATATTTAAAAAACTTCATAAAATATTTCTTAACCTCGGGTACTGGTCTTCATGATAGGCTAGTTTGGGATCTTGAGAAAGATGGCTAGTTTTTAGTTAATTCTACTTACATCTTCTTGGACTACGATTCAAATTCCTCGTTCTTGATGAATCAAGTATGGTTTAAAGGCCTGAAACCTAAAGTAAATGTGTTATTCTAGTTGAAAATTCAAGGAAAGTGCCTTACTATTAATAATATTCAAAAATGGAAAATTATTTTTCTTAATAGGTGCTTCATGTGTGGTAGGGATTTTGAATCACCTTTCCACTAATTTTCCTTGTGTGCCCATACCCTTGAAGTCTTCCATCAGTTATTTTTAGAGTTGGGTGTTTCTTGGATTCATCCCAACTTGCTGAAGGACTTGGTTGTTCAATAGGTCTCCCCCTTCTCCTCTCTCCACCTCCACCAATTTTGGAAATTTAGGTTACCCCATATTTGGTGGCGGGTGTGGAAGGAAAGGAATGTCTATGCCTTTAAAAATGTTTTCCATCCTGAGTCATCGATCTCCTCGAGGACCATTGTAGATACAGTGGAAAATGTGAAAGCTTTAAAACTGGATTCAATAACTTACAAAAGGGAGATTGGTTTGGAGATATCATTGGATTTTTTAACTCAACCTCATAATACAGTGAGCAGGGTGATTCAAGATAGGGCTAGCATGATATGGGAAGTCCCTCCACTGGGTTAGTTAAAATTTAACTTTGAAAAAGCTTCTAAAGGGAACCTAGATACAATGGGTATAGGGGTTTCTTTAGAAACTTCGAGGGTGAAATACTTTTTGCCTTTACTAAAAACTATGGTCATGAAACCAACCATTTCATTGAAGATCAGGTATTATTTTAGGGTGTTTCCCACCTAAATTTGGTAAATTACAATAAACTAATCATATAAGGAAATTCACTTAATGTTATCAACATGATTAATGGTAACCAAAATCCCTCCTGGACTATTGCAAATTTTATAATTGAAGTGATGAGAATGATTCAAAATTTAGAAGTCCAATTCAAGCATCAGTTTAGGGAAGGTAACAAAGCTATAGACTTCCTGGCTAATGAAGCTCTTATGCAGTGAGATCTTCATATTTGGAGAGGTAATTTCCTAGATGGCCTTATATTTTTTGACAAAGAATTAAGACAAAGGTGAAACTTGAGTTAAAATGCTTAGGGTGGGTGGTTGGAACCCTCCACATTGGATGTTTCTATTTGAATATTTTGGTTGGGTCTCCTACCAACATTTGAAATTAAATTTAAATTGGAAATTGTTATATGCTATTTCTCCTAGGTGCGTTCACTTGTTCTTTATTTGGTGGCATTGAAAATTATTTATACTAAGTTAGGCAAAATATGGGCAATGATATGTCACCTAAATAATAATCAGGGGAAAATTTGTAAATATGAAGGTAATAATTTTAGGTCATGCCTTGTTAGCATATTGCTTTCAGAAAGATGTAGGAAAGATTACTCTCGTGAGAAGAGATATGCCTTGAAAAGCACTCCAAAAATGATGTGGAGCTGGGTAAGATGACAAATTTTAAATAAATTTATTTGGATAGAGGGATTGAAATTCTTTGTTTTCTAAATATCTAGATTGCTCTGATTGGCTGGATTAGTTAGGTGGTCTTGTTACCAGAATGGGATAAATTAAGTTGGATTAGGAAGGTATTGATAATTATTATCCTTTATGTGATGGTGCATAACATGTGCATCCACTATAGAATGATTATTATGAATATCACACCATTCACCTTTGGTATTGGCCCAAGTCAGAAATGCTTGTAAATTCCAACGTTGGTGGATTTCTAAAGCCCTTGGTTATCCCAAACATGATAATTTTTATTGAAGAGATCTACAAAAACTTATTCCATAAATAATGTAGAAATAAATAACTTAGAATAAATGACACCACACAATGCACATATGACACACAATATTTACCCTGGTTCACCCAATGTGGGCTACTCCAGCAAAAACAAGAGCCACTCCTCCTTGATATTATTATTTTCCTTTCTTGCCCAAAAATGGGACATTACAATAAAATATAAAGGAAACTATAACAACCCTAAATCACTATGTGGTATTAGAATACAATGGACACAATACCGTGGGTTAAACCACCCACACCCACCAACAACCCACTAATCATGGGAATCTTGACAATCGCTCCAAAAATTGTATGCAGATTCATGGCCATCCTTGGGTGTTCCAATTATGACTATTAATCATCCCAGGTGGGGATGACCACCAAAGGTGGTGGTTTTTGCCACCAATTCCTATGGGATCTGGTTCAAACTACTCCTAGGGGTGTTGTCATTCGATTTTGTGATATAATTCAATGAAATGGATGGGTTTTGGAATATATTTGTTTATTTTTGGATGACTTGGAAACCTCCTTTGGTTGATGAATATTCCAAGTAAAAATATGCGATGAAATGGAGAGTGAATCTCGACAGCACTTCATTGTGAAATATTGCAAAGACCTCTCTCTGAAATTGGGTGGAATGACTCCATTTTATAGACCAAAATGTTATAGAGTAAAAATGGGAAATTTTAGCCATGTGAGGCAAGCACTGCCATTTATCTAAACCTTGCCATGTGTTGGGTAGTAGAAGACTCCAATTTGCAAGTTGTGATGGATTTGATAGCCCCTCAATCTGTCATAAATCAATGGTCAGGATAAATAGCAGAATTTTATTACCATTTGCTCCACCCTTGACTTTTTAAGGGTCCCAATCCATGGTCATCCCACCCAGGGAGGGTTGTTGATGGCCATCCCTGGGTGGGATGGCCATGAATTGTGGTCATCCTGGGGTGGGACGACCATGACTACATGGCCCAAAAAATTTCAAAAGTGGGATAAAACTTCTCAAAAGTGGTTAGGACCACTATTTAAACCTTGAGGGTTGTCCAAGGATGACATATGGTATTGATAAGAGCATGTATTGGCAGTCTAATAATATTGATGCAATTTTAGTATTTATAAATATCTCTTTTTTTTATTTGATGTGTGAAACACGTGGAGCAAAAATAAATGACTAAACTATCAAATGATTAAGGTTGTTCAGTAACCTAACTAGCTTTAGATGCCTCTATTGTAGAAGAAGCATACATTCTTAGAATCCTTGCTTTTGATATATTTGAAGTATTTGATTTTGGTATACCTTTTAGCCGCACTGTAATGACAAATTTTGGGGCTTAGAGTATACTTGGTCTTGGTTCCATGTTTCACTTATAAGCCTATTCTGTGAAAGGCCCCAAGGCTTCAAGGAGACCAAGACTTTGTTTTGTGGAATTGATGCTGAATTATATGCCCTAGCATGGGCTTGAAATTTGTCTTTGGAAATGATTCTTTTGAATGTATGCAAGTTGCACTTTTGAGTGTTTGAGTGTTGATTTTGATTATGAATTCGTTAATTATGACTACCCCCTCAAGCAATGAGTCTATGAGGAAATGACCAGTGATACAAGCAATGATTTGCTTGACCAATATGACTTGGTTGGGGCTCCTTTAGCTTTACCCATTGTAAAATTTCTCAGTTTTATGAGGATTTTGATGATTTTGTTGATATTTCATGGAAGAAAGGAAATGAATACCTCATTCCCATGGAGCGGTCTGACCGCAATGGCCTTCTTGGGGATTGAAGTAGATACTTTTTGATTCATAAATGAACAATTTTGTTCAATATTTATCCTTGGGGAATTTTATTAGTTTTGACATGTTTTTGATGGTTTTAAGGCCTCTTTTTTGCCATTTCTATTGTTTTTTTTTGGTGTTTTTTTGGTGCCTATTCTTGGGAGGGGTGGCTACAAAATTTATGGATTATTGGAGTGGTTCACCTACCAAATCTCTAATCCTGGTTTCACGATATAGAATATCAATTATTTATCCATATAATGTAATACTACAAGCATGAGAAGTACATATATAAATCGAAATTAAATCAATATAAATCAATGACTTAGGTGAATGCCTTTGCCGCTCAAGGAGAGAAAATATCTACTGTGAAGTGGGAAAATAATAATGCAAAATCATAGGGAAAAATAATGATAATATGATAATATAAAATCAACTACACTTTAATAACTATTGTAGACACCTAAAATGCATCATGCCAAGGGTGACTACTCATATGGACATGCTACAAGACCATATGGAGGATCTTGGATAGTCTCCAAGATAGAGCAATGGTTCTAACCACTCAATTTAGGCATTTTGGCCTAATCAGTATGAACTGCAGCCCAGACCTACGGTATCCAGTATAAACCATGGTTGACACCTGTGGTCTATAGTCGGGACCACAACTATGACCTGTTGTCTTAACCGAAGTTCAGATAGGCCTTCCATCCAAGCCAAATTGGTTGGAACGGCCAAAATATCTAGAAGAAGATAGTTGAAGGATGAAATATTATAGAGGCTTCCATCCCAACTGTCCTAACCACCCTTATTGGTCTTGGCTTCTCCATAAAGCCACCCCTAGCCCTAGGGGCATGCTATAAATACCCCATCCAAATGGGGAGAAAAAAATAAGCAAGCATTGGAGATTTGAGTAGCGAAGCCCTGGCGAATTGTACACTCAAACTGAGTATACTAAGATATAGAGCTATTGCACTTAATCCGTGACCTTTTTGCCAACATTCATGATGAATTGCATTATGGAGTCCCTAGGAACCTAGGAGGATTAAGAAACACAAATATAGGCAAAAAACCCTTCACATAGAATTGAGCACCAAATCAGTCTAAGGAAAACAAAGACGATCCTTGAACATCAATTTGGACAAGGAGATCAAGCCCACTGCCCATGATTTTGAGGGAAAACCTATCAGATGTCAAACCATGGTTGTCAACTATGGTTCACAGTGCAGACCGCTCACTAGATCTGCGGTTTGCAATAGGTGATAGATCACCTTACTCTTTTTATTTATGTCCGGTTAAATAGGGTAGATTAATAATTTCTTAGGTTTAATTATAGTTTAGAAGAATTCTGACCGTAGGAATTAGCTTAGAATAGATAGTTTATGCTTTGCATTAATTAGGACATTTGTGGATATTTTATGCACATTTATGCTTCTATTTTGTTATATGATCCATGCATTATTTATATAATGATCTCCTTTATACTATATTAAAAATCTTGATTCAATTAGCATAGTTTAAAGGTTTTATTTATGTTTTCTTGATTATTAGTTTAAATGGCATTATCATGTATGTTTCCTTAAAGGGCCTCATTATGAGAGGCTATCTATATTTTTGATTGTGTGTTGTTGTTTCTTGATCATAGGAATACAGGTACAAGAGGAGTCTATATCATAATCCTTCCACATCATGAATAAGGGGGTCAACTCCACCCCAAGGCAGTTTGTGACTAGTCAAAGGATAATATTAATGTGCCTACCCTATTGAGGGCATTGGCAATTGTATAAATTGTATCATCATTCAAGTGACCCTAAGAGGGGCATATTTGTAATAGAGATTCATTCATAATCAATATAAGAAATATCATTTTGTTGAATTTGTGCAATGTGTCAAGATTTTTACACTTTTATGATGACTATAGACTAATATAGTAGATAGGAGCATGCTTTTTGGTTATGTCAGAAGGTGATCATGATAGAACTCCGCATTTGTAGTCCCTGAGTGCTGACATTCTTGAATTTTCTTATCTCAGGTGCTAAACGCAACTAACAACTACGATTATTTGTTGGCTCATGACTTTCACCCACGGTTCACACTACATCCCGCAGATCAGATCTACGGTTTACAACATAAGTAGCAGATAGTAGATAAACCACTTGGCATCAGATCAGGAGCTTAGGTAGGCTCTATTTTTATTCTCTATTCTGTACTTTTTTTCTCTATTTTTTTACATCAAGCGTTAAATCGATTGCAAATTAGGTACACTAAAGAAAAAGGATGAATGAATAGTCCTAGTTTTCTTTCTCATTCCTTCCATTAGAAAGGAACTTCTCGGAACACTGAACCTCTAATTGTAGTCTGCCCTAGAATACAGTGACCTTGATAAAAATTGAGTGGTCATTTGCATGCTTGAGGCCCAATTAGAGGCCATGTCATCATAATCACATTGTCATAACATCATGTAGGACATAGCATACATAGCTTTCTGAATTTGAAATGTTCCTTTATTTTTATGCATATCATGTAGGAATGATCACATGAATGCTCTTTTATGCATTTATCTTTATGCAAAGTAAAATGAACCACACACACCACGTTTCATTTAAACATCAGTGGTGTTGGGCTCTCACATCCAGCCCATTTGATTGAGACCAACAGTGGATTTCATTACCACTTGGTTGGCTCATTTGAAATTATATTATTGGGACCTGCTCGTTGCCAAGGCCGATCAATAATTGTCCTATCCATACAAAATAACACGCAATCATCTTCGAAAGAGTGTATCGCTATGCACGGTGTGCTGGGTGATGGTTGGTAGTACCTATGCTACCTCATTGAGTATGGACTTCACTACCATATTCTGCTTGTGCGAGTGTATAGGTGAAGGCTAATTAAACTAAGAATAAAATCCAAAGATTTTACAAAACATAGGAGAGTTTCTCATACTGATACAACACATTTTGAAACAATATCAAATAGTTTAGGGCTCATTTTAAAATTTAAAAATAATATAAGCATCATTATATATCTTGTTTGATAATAAAATATACATCTAGACGTTGTTAGAGTTACTATGTTAGTAACTATGATTATTACCTCATTTAGGTAATATTTAAGTTTCACCTAGGTAGATATAATTTACCACATGGTAAAAAGTAATTTCTTACTTTTTACCACTAGTAGTTACTATTACCAGTTACTTTGGTTAGTAGTCTACCTTATTGTCATTTCCCTTTGGACGGTAGATAGGTTAGTTGTTAGCGTAGACATAGGATCTATTGTTAAATAATCTATTTTGTAACCTACTTAATCCTATAGCTATCCTATGCTATAGTTGATGACATTAATCAATTATTAATTCTTGTCTTACCTCTTGTAACATTGGTATCATCATAGCCAGGTGGCCTAATATGAGCTTCACTCATTCCACCTGACCTGGACTTGCACGGTCTTCGAGGGTCTTGCTGGCCCTCAGGACCTATACAGATCCTGAGGTAGATCCCAGGTAGTAGGGCCTGCAGGCCCATATCACCGGGTGACCTGATGAGGAGAAGGCCTATAGGCCCAAGGTCATCGGGCGGCCATGGGAGCAGTCCTGCAGACACTGATAGTTTTGACAGCACTTTGCTATCCAACCTTTTGGGCCTGATAGGTGGCCAGATCCCGTAGCACATGACCCAGATCACGAGGGTAGGAGGCCCTTCGATTACCAGCAACCGCTAGTGCTAATGCCCCTATGGGTCTAGCACACAGTCGAGAGGGCAGGAACGCCCTCCCAGGTAGAAATCATACCTAAACCCGAGGGCAGGAGCGCCCTCGGTTCTGACCACAACTGACAGGCGACATCCCTGTCAGATCTCCAACGATCGAGATATGAGAGGGCAGGCACGCCCTCCGATCCTCGATGACCGACAGCCAGATCTGGTGACAGGTATCTGAGAGGGCAGGGACGCACTTCGATCCTTGATGACCGACGGCCAGAGACCCTACAATTACGGACCATCATGGGCATAAATCCTGAGAACAATCATAGCTGGGACACATTCTTGCTCGAGCACAGATCCTGAGGCACTGACTCAGACCTACCACTGGATAGGACATGTGGTAGGCTAACGTGACCTTAGGAACAGTTCTCGAGGTGCTGACGTGGGACTACCACTGGACAAGACACGTGGCATAGCCCCTGGACATGATCAGACATGTGGCACAGCCACTAGACACGACATGTGGCAAGTGCCACCTAGATAGGACACGTGGCACAACCACTGGATAGGTGTGATAGGATTGGACACGTGGCACAACCACTGGACATGACACGTGGCAAGTGCCACCTGGACAGGACACGTGGCAAAACCATTGGACAGGACACCTAGACGTGATCGAACACATGGCAGACAGCCACTGGACGACGACGAACATGACATGTGGTGGACTAGCCACGTGTCACCAGACCTAACACGTGGCGGACTGGCCACGTGCCACCTAACCTTACTAGCCATGATGTGGCGATGGACAAAAGATCGACGAAGGAATCCAATTGCCCATAGGCAATCGAGTCCTTATAGGGGCTAAGTCATTTAAAAACAACTTACATGCGCCTTCACGGTGCATGTGGGACTAATGTCCCAAAAGCTTTTTTTCAAAAAGCTTTAGAGCGCGCGAAGTCGTGCGCTCCAAGCCCTAGGGAGGGGAGGCTTCAAGATGAAGTCTCCTCCCTCATATCTCCGTCGGGCTAGCAAGCCTGACTGGAGGTTTAGCTCTCGCCAAGGCGTGGCTCGATAGGGAGGTCGGGAGTTCGAATCTCGTCGGGGCCAAAAAATTTTTTTACGCGGGCGGTGGAATGGACCAAGTCCAATGTATAAATTTTTTTATTTTTTTTATAATTTTTTTAAAATTTTTGATCATTTTTTTAATAATTTAATATCTTTTGTCTAAAATCAAATTTTTTTAATATTACATTGATTTTTTACAAAATTAAATTTTATTATTAATTAAATAATGATTAGATTTATTAAAATTTTGCATTAAAATAGAATATTAAGGATTTTTTTTTGCAAACAAATCAAGAAGAGCTTTTGTTTTCTCCACGAGGGGATATAAGACATAGAAGAGCATTTTTTTTGCAAATAAGAAAACCCTAAACTCTTCTCAACCTTGTTAATTTAGCATACAATAAAGGTTCAAACATGAATTCTTTTTTGCCAAATTGTAACACAAGGAGACCAAAAATTTTGTAATATTCAAAGGCAAAGTGTGCATTTGTTTTCTCCAAAGGGGGATATAAGACATAAAATTGCACATTCTTTTTTGCAAAATTGAGAAGAATTTGAAGGCCTTGGGTCCATAAAAACCAAGTTGTTTGTCGACTGGTTCTAGAAGCCTTTCAAACGCGGGTCGTGTGTCAACTTGTCTTGGAAGGAGTGCTCAAAATTGTTAATTTTGCAAAATTCAGGGGAGAAGACAACATTGTACTTATTTTGCAAAATTGGAAAACAAAGTAGGAGACATAAAAATATCATTTTTTGCACAACACAAAACACACATTTTGTTGCAAAAATTAAAAGGTGCATTTTTTATTTTACTCAACACCTTTATTGGCAAATTAGGTGCATTTTTTGTTGCATCTAACACCTAGGTGATAAGAATTTTGTGGGCATTCTTGTTTGATTATTGCATTATTTATTTTGCAATTATAAGTCATAGAATCAAGAACACACTAAACCCCAAAATTTCACAAATTTTTGTAAATCCTTGCATAGATTTAAAGCCAAAATTACTTGATATTCTATCCTAAATCAACAAAACCCCTAATTCACTCTTATTTGTTTGGCTTAATTTCCTCAAACTTTTCATCCTTCTTGAAGGGCGTTAAGGCAGGTGCCATTAAATATCTTTTTGAGTGAATTATATTTTGGTACTCTTTTAGGGTAATCAAAAGAAAGAACAAGTTTTTTTGAAAATAAGGAACCTTAAAAGTAGCAATCCCTTGTACTAAGGGGGGATAATTCCTGTATCGCTCCAAATTTTTCGCATCCCTACCTTTAAGCTATTGGATCCATGCCCGAAAGGAGGATGGGAAAAGGATGTCGCGATACCTCGGACTGAGAGGACTTTGTGAAGGTCCCGCCTCTCAAGGGAGGTGTATTTTGATGATTTTTTGACGGATGGTGGGTTCACCAGGAAACATTTAATGGCAGTTTCCATGCCTAGGTTTGGAATGTGTTTTAATGTGTTCGTTTTTAACTTTAAGCATTCATATCCTAGGTTTGGCCAAATGAATCTAGATTAATCTACATGAAAATGCAAGTTCAATGAATACAAAAAACAGATTTAAAGAGATAAACAAAGAATTTTTAGAATACAAAATGAGGAATACCTGATCCGGATTTCTGATGATGATTCTGATGTTTGAAGTAGTTAGGATTGTCTGGAATTCGATAGAATCGTCTGATATCTGATAGAATCATCTGAGATCTGACAGAATCGTCTGAGATCTGACGAATTCGTCTGATGAATTTGTCAGAGACCTGCAAGCAGAAAAACAGATACAAAATACAACGAATACTATTGTGCTAACAGAGGGAAACAACACCAAATGAATGTATGAATATTGGATAATAATTATGAACAAAAATTTAAGCAGATTATAATATTCTAATGACAAATGTTGATCTTAGTATGCAATCTAAGCTAAATGGGTGAACTCCAAATGCAAAATAATGTAAACAATGAATAAATTATCTAATTTGTAGAATAAAACAGTAGAAACAAGGTTGGGAAGTGCAAACTTCAGGCACTGATTGCCTCAATATGGATTGCAGTCGAGATCGTCTCGCATCAGTACAAAATTGCCTCGAATTCGACAAGTTCATCTCCAATCTGAACAGGTTTGTCAGCGACGATAGGTACTGGCTCCGGCTGAAAAACAGTGATGTACCTGCAACAAAATTGGTATGGGACCAGTGCAAATGCAAAATAGGGATGATTTAACGTAGATGGAGTTAATTGCAGATAATTTCGGCCAGGGGGGTGCTAAGGGAATAGTTTAGGATTAAATAGGCTTAGGGGAGTAGTTAGGAGGTTGGAGATCATCCCAATTTGGGAGATCTCCAACGAGGGAGGGTCCCAACGACGTAGACACGCTTCTGCCCAGATTGGAGACCCGTTGGAACAGAATCCAACTTTGCAAAATTAGTTTTGCGAAAAGATCGTCTGGACGTCCTAGTCCAGACGAAATCGTCAAATCTGGGGCGATATCGTCTGATCAGCGATGATATCGTCAAACGGTCAAAACAACCTTTAAAAATGACGCGAAAAAGGGGGAAACGGATTTCCCGATGATTAACGGGCGGTTTGGGAGGTTAAATTTGAATTTTAAATTATTTACTAAGGTGAATGTAATTATTGTAATTTTACTGCGCCAATTTTAGGGTGCTACATTTTGCCCCCTCTTTAGCGAATTTTTCGAAGAAAATGCGTTAAAGATGAGTTCTTCTCGATCTACGAGAAAGCAAAAATTATTCCCATTTTTAGGCGACGATTCTTGGTCGAATCGTACGACAACTTACTATGGTGCCTCCTCCGTGTTTTTACCCAAATCAAACGTTTGAGGTAAAAACGCGAAAAAGCAAAAAAATTATTTTTGAATAAAATTAAGAAAAATAGGGTAAAACCCTAATTCATTTTTCTTGTTCATTTTCTGGTTTTTGGAGCTCTGAAGCAAAAATGGTTTTTGGAGGTCCGACGCGGTCTACGGGTAAGAGTCTAGACTTAACTAGGATGCTTTAATTTAACTTTACATGCTTTGTAGGTAATTTTTAGGTGATTTTTGAGCATCGCGGCCGTTTTTGGGCCGTCGACGTCGTCGAGACGAAATCGTCCCGATTTCGACGAAATTGTCTCAATTTCGGCAATTTCGCCCGAGGGTGAAATTGTCCAAAGGGGGACGATTTCATCGAAATCGGGACGATTTCGTCTCGACGACGTCGACGGCCCAAAAACGGCCGCGATGCTCAAAAATCACCTAAAAATTACCTACAAAGCATGTAAAGTTAAATTAAAGCATCCTAGTTAAGTCTAGACTCTTACCCGTAGACCGGGTCGGACCTCCAAAAACCATTTTTGCTTCAGAGCTCCAAAAACCAGAAAATGAACAGAAAAAATGAATTAGGGGGACGATTTCGTCAAATTAAGGATGATTTCGAACTGTGAAATCGGAGACGATTATGCTCAAATTTGGGACGATATCGTCCAATAGTGGGTGATATCATCAATTGCACAAAATTGAATTTTTTAACTTGCATTATTGTTTATTGATTATTGATTAATGATTGTTTATTGTTTTGTTGTTTATGTTTGCAGAGAGGATTACTAAAGAGCAAGGAATGGAAATACGAAGGGTTGAGAGATGACTTGGCTGCTCTCACATAGGCAGAGCGGGATCAGCTGGCATAGGTCAACGTACTGCATGTGGCAGAAATGCCATAGGTGTCCACAGATATGGGGCTTCTAACAGCCCTAGCAGAGAGGTGGTATCCGGGCTCTTCATGTTTCTGGCTACCTACAGGGGAGATGACTCCCACTTTGGAGGATGTATGGAGGATTCTAAGAATCCCCATACAAGGATGTCTCATTACTTCTACGGCCAATCAGGGCCGCGCTATGGGACGGCTGTGCGGTGACTCGAGCTTCGCCCTAGAGAAGGGTAGAGTTAACATCGAGGCACTGTGCTAGATTCCTGGGGCATCTACACTCACACGGGTTCTGGTTGGAGTAGTTGGTGGAATTTTGCTGTGCCACCAGAGAGGGTGCAGGGTGCCATGGATGCTAGCAAATGTGATCTACGATATGCGAGATCATGGCTACAGATTCTCATGGGGCAGTTTTGTTCTATGCCGGTTGTACAAGATCCTATATGGGGTTGTGTACAAGTACGATCGATGTCTGGTGATGACATCGCTCCTATAGGTTTGGTGTTGGGAGCACATTGTGATGCGGAGGTCGATAGGGCTTCCTCTAACAGGGGTTGATGGGGAGAGGCCCCGAGTCTTCTACTGGTGGCTCTGAAGAGGGGCACAGTGACGAATAGATCTGCTGATATCTCGGAGGCTATTAGATGACTTAGTATCGGACCAGATCACCTGGAGGCCATGGAGGGAGCATCCAGGGTGGGTCGAGGACGAACAGGAGTTGGCTCGCATTAGGCGAGTTTGCTGGCTGAGGATGGAGAGGGGGGAGGTGGAGCTCCACAGGTATGATCGAGTTTTGAGGCAGTTCGGTCTACAGCAGGGGATCCCATCTCTCAGGGATTACGAGTTTTCTCGAACTGTCCGAGATAACACTACTGTTAGCGGGGCTCCCGACATGCAGCGGTTCTAGAGCTAGGACACAGATGATGCCCCCATCCAGCCAGTGGATGGGGACGACGTAGGTGTAGCCGATGGCTATGATGCCTGGTATGCAGGCATCCACCCTCATCGGATGACGAGGGCACAGGGTTCGATCCATGTGATTGTGCGTCGAATAGGGAGGCGACACCAGGCAGCGATAGAGGTAGCCCAGGGTCACGGTGAGAGAGAGGCGAGGAGGCCACAGGCACATGAGAGGCCGCGACAGAGAGAGAGGGAGAGGAGGGAGGCGAGACCCCCATCTCCACAAAGGCCACCATCGCCCGATAAGGGCAAGGGTTTCGACATAGGAGAGAGTAGCGAGATAGCTACTCTTCGGGTAGAGAGAAATCATCTCTAGGCTCAGGTGCAGACGCTACAGGATGAGGCTGCACACCACCGGGCTAAGGTGTCACAGCTATGGGATGAGATTACACGCCTCAGGGCATGAGGCGGAGGGGTGAGCTCTAGGGAGTTGACACGGGCTATTGCCCAGCTGAAATTTTATTAGACACTATACTTCCAGCTGGTGCCAGAGGCAGATAGACTACCCATGCTAGCCAACATCGCAGATCCAATCAGGATTGGGTCATCGAGGACCACGTCCTGGTCGAGGACGAGGACTACATAGACTGCGATGGGGCCACCTTGTCCACCTCAAGGTGGGGGAGGAGATGAGGCAGAGAGCTTGAGGGGCTCTCAAGGCTAGAGGGCTGCACTGACATTGTACAGACTGACATTGTTGTATTATTATTTTTATAGAGGATTGAGTATGCCGAGGTACAGATTGTGGCATACCGATCCAGGTTTGATGATGTATATATATTTGTGATATATATAGTTTTGATCATATGACTTGTATTATGTGATGCTTATGATGTTTTTATGTTTGATTGGTTGATTTCATGTAAGTATGTCGTTTGGAAATATTATAATTTGAATGTCATGCTTGTAATATTTTAAATGAAATAATCTGATGTAACAATTTGATTGTTTGTAATGAAATATAAAAATAAAAAGAGACTTCTAACAATAATTTCAAAGGACATTGTCGCTATTATAGACCATTTCATGGATTCACTGCTCACTCGGTCATCAAGCTAGTCCCATTTATAGAAATATTGTTAGAAGAAAAATAGTGCTTAAGAGACTGTCTTAAGACTTTGGTGCAATGGTGCAAATGATGATGATGATGATGGTTTGTTTCCAGATTTTCATGAAAATAGTATGCATGAAATAATGTTCAAATGATTTTTGCTAGGCATAAATTCCTAAGTGTGATAAAATTTTTGGATAATTCTTTAGGAATTATACCATCATTGCAAAATTAAAGGTTGACATAATGACACGAAATAATGAAAATGTGTTTGCTTTTGAAAAGCATAATTTGTGTAACGTAATGAATTAAGTCATATGGTTTTCATGATTTTTAATAAATGGGGAATAAAAATTGTTACAATGGTTTGCGCTAGGCATAGAATATGTAGGTATAGACTTATACCATCATCGCAAAAATCCAAAAAAGATAGTTTTATTGCATGGTTGATTTTTGATGAACAGAAAATATGAAAATGAGGACTTGCGCTAGGCATAAAATTCCAATTTTGGTTTTGAAACTATACCATCGTCGCGAAAGTCAACCAGATATATATGTTTTGATTGTATATTTTGAAAGAAATTTTTGATTTTTCTATTATATAGCGGTCTTTGTGCTAAAGAATTGTACTTTGAAGAAGAAAATGAATCATTCTAAACAATTTGCAAAAAATATATTTCAAAGTATTTTAAAGACAAAAGTTAGATTTATAAGGAATCCCATGTGCATATGTGAGTTCATTTCCAATCTTGACTTATCATAATGATACACAAAATCTCTCACATACAAATGTGTGTGCAATTGCATTGTTCATTTACCAGTTTTGAGCGAGATAATATGATACAAGTGATTTGAATAAACCAAATAAGTGTTCATTAACCATGATGTAGATGCATATAACCATACTAGACTACTATGTAGGTCGAATTATCAAGAGCTAGCTAATCCATAAGAAGACATAGGTATGTACAAAAGAAGGTCGCTAATGTGACAGACATATCACCATGCTAGGAGTTACCCAAGGCCAAGCAGGTTGGGCACAAACCACCTGTTATGGGGCTTACCTCACAGTTTTCGAATAATTGAGAATTCCAGGGATTCAAGCTCATCAACCCTTCTTTTCTTTTCAAAGGGTAGGGAAGGGATTTATTGCTTTCTTGCTTTTGCTTTGCTCATGTTTTTCTTTTGAACTTTGTATTTTTTTGCTTGATTTTTGAGATAGTGCTTGAAATATTGCTGAAATAACATTTTTCTTTTCTCTTTTTTCTTTCTTGAACTTTTCTTTTTTTCTTTTTCTTTGCTAGGGATACTTGCTCGGATTAGCTGTAGAGCAAGGGATTTTTATTCTGGGTAGGGGTGAGCTTGTCCTTTTGCCAATTCTCAAATATTCTAGACCATGTGCATGATAGGATAGCAGGGGAAAATTTTCGCTCAAGAAATCAGTTCTACTATGTAGCAAAACATGGAAATTACAAATATAATCATTTTATTGTGAAAAGATGTGCTTGGTTTAAGTAAATAACAAGATCAATTCTCTATGCTCAAACTTTATTTAATTGAATTTTGTGGACTTTGATATAAGAGAGATTAGCAATCATGCCAGATAAAATCAAGATATTTATTTTTGTCAGTGTGCAAGTGAGGGACTCAAATAAATGCTAATTTATCCAAAATAATTTGAAACATATAACTGCAATAATTGTAAGAAAATAGAGATAAACACTTTTGAGAAAGTTTTTGAGAATGTTGACTCTCTCTTTATTCTTTATTTTGTTTTGGTTTTGAAAGAGTCAAGCATATAGCTGTTTTTATATTTTTATTTTGATTTTTGTTTTTGAGCAAAAAATTTAACAAGTGCCTTAAATAAATGCAATAGATAGTTTTGAAGATTTTGGATGATTATGAATATTTTTGATGTTTTTGGATTTTTATAAATTTGAAAGACATATAAGATAAAAATTTTGAAAACAAATTATATACAAGGATGAAGCGACCAAATTTATGCATAGTAACATTTAAGATGCAAAATATTCATGGGTTCTTTAAGTTCTTTACCATCTAAGGTAGATAATTTGTATGCTCCTGATTCAAATTTGGCAGTAATAATGTATGGTCCAAGCCAGTTGGGCTCAAATTTACCTTTAAGGTCCTTAGTTGCATTTGTATTTTTTTGATTTTATTTTAAAACAAGGTCGCCGATCTCAAAGGATCTGTGACGAACTTTCTTAGCATATGATATTTTAAGCTTGTTTTGGTAAGCATGAAGATGCTCCAAAGCATTGATGCATTTTTCATCTAGGAGTTCCAGCTGACTGAGTCTGCCAACACGATATTCATCTCCTACTTCAGTATCTTGAAGTAGCAGAGAAAAAGAAGGAACTTCCAATTCAAATGGAAAAACTGCTTCGACACCATAAACCAAAACAAATGGTGAAGTTCTCGTGGGGGTTCGAACACTAGTTCGATAGGCCCACAAGGCTGGATATAATTGAATGTGCCAATCACGGCCGGTTTATTGACTAATATTTTGAGAATTTTGATTAAGGTTTTGTTAGATGCTTTTGCTTGACCATTACCCTGAGGATAATAGGGAGTGGACCAGCGATGTTGAATCTTATATTTTTGACATAATTTTTTAACATCTTTATTTTTGAAGCAAGTTCCATTGTCAGAGATGAGATTTGCAAGAATTTCAAACCTGCAAATGATTTTATTAAAAATAAATTTAGAAACTTGTGTGCCAGTGCAGGAAGCTAAAGGCATAGCTTCGACCCACTTCGTGAAATACTCAGTGGCAGTTATGATGAACTTGTGTCCATCAGATGACACAGGATTAATTTTGCCAATAATATCCAAGCCCCATTTAGAAAAGGGCCATGGAGATGAAATAGCCTGCAACTCTTGTGCAGGCGCATGGACAAGGTCAGCATGTTTTTGGCACTTGTCGCAATGGCACACATACTCATGTGCATCTATTTCCATGGTAGGCCAAAAGTATCCTATCCGAAGGAGCTTTTTAGCAATAACACTACCACTAAAGTGTCCTCCACAAGATCCATCATGGGCTTCACTTAAGGCTGATTTAGACTCTTCTAAGTTTAAACATCGTAATAGGATACCTTCAAAAGATCTCCTATATAAAGTATTGCCAATTATTACGAATCGACTTGCTCGTCGACGTAATAATCGATGCTGGTTTCTATTAGAATTGGCAGGGAAAGTCCCATTTTGGAGAAAATCAAATATGTCTGTATACCAAGGTTCAGGAGTAGTTTCATTGATTAGAAACACATCCAAAGGCTCTAAGCATGACTTATTTGAGGCGGGTTCCTAGAGTCGATGAATAATGATAGTGGCATATTCATCATCTAACTCCAAGGGTAGGAGAGATGCAGCTGTGGCCATAGCATCAGCTGCACGGTTGCTAGTTCGAGGAATAGCTTCTAAGGTAACTTGATCAAATAAAGACATTAATTGTAAAACATAGGCCTTATATGGGTGCATTTTATCATCTCGGGTTTGATAAACTTCATTAATTTTGTTTATAACTAGTTGGGAATCACCAAAGACTAAAAGGTGTTTAATTTTTAGCGCTAGGGCAGCTCGTAATCCAAGGATTAGAGCTTCATACTCAGCAGTATTGTTGGTGCAAGCAAATTTCAATTTGAAGGACAGAGGAATAAGATGTTTTTACGGAGATATTAAAATAATACCCGCACCAACCCCACTCATGCATCGGGCTCCATAAAAGTATAAGGACCATTGTTCGGTATGGTCTGCCTCTAATTGAAGGCATTCATATGGAAACTCGATGATGAGGGGATGGGTAGACTCTAAGGGTGCAGCAACTAATTTATCTGCTATGATTTGACCCTTAACAAACTTCTGTCCTATGAATGTGAGATCAAACTCGCTTAGAGCAAGAACCCACTTGGATGTGCGACCCAATAAATAAGGTCGACTCATGAGATACCTTAAGGGGTCATATTTAGCAATGACATAAGTTTTTGGACTAAGCATATAATGTCATAATTTTTGCATAGCAAATACGACTACTAGACATAGTTTTTCCAACGCTATGTAGTAGGTTTCATAACTGATGAAGGTTCGACTAATATAATAATTAGCACGTTCTCGCTTTTCATCATCAATTTGGGCTAACATAGCCCCTAAGGCAGAATCTGAAGCTAAAATATATAGGAGAAATGGGCGATCAAATTTAGGTGGTGAAAGCACAGGTGGATTAAGGAGGTATTTTTTGAGAAGTTCAAAAGCTTCTCTACATTCTGTATCCCAATTAAAGGGGACGTCCTTCTTAAGGAGTTTAAGAAAGGGAATGGTTTTATCCGCCAGCTTATCGATGAAGCGACGGATGGCTTGAAGTTTACGTTGTAAACTTCGTAACTCAGATATATTAGTAGGTGCGGGCATATCAGTGATGGCCGCAATATTGAGAGGGTTGATTTCAATACCACGTAAAGAAACTAAAACCCCTAATAGTTTGCCGGATTTAACTCCGAATATGCATTTTGCTAGATTTAATCGAATGAGATATTCTCGTAATCGATTAAAGACTTTCCTTAAATCATCTAAATGATTATTTTCAATAATAGAGCGAGCTATAATATCATCCACATAATCATGTAGGATATCATGCATCATATCATGAAAAATGTAGGTCATAGCCCGTTGATAAGTTGCACCGACATTCTTTAAGCCAAATGGCATCACTTTCTAGCAAAAGGTACCCCAGGGGGTAATAAAGGCTATTTTAGCCTAGTCTTCAGGAGCTATCCTGATCTGATTATAATCGGAGAATCCATCCATTAAGGACATCATCCCACTTCCGACAGTGAAGTCAATGATTTGATCCATGTTTGGAAGAGGAAAGTCATATTTAGGGCATGCAGCGTTAATATCTCTAAAATCTGTGCAAACCCTAACTTTGGTAGCTTATTTCTTGGTGACTGGAACTACATTTGAGATCCATTCAGCATAATCAATAGCTTGTATAAAGATAACATTCAGGAGTTTTTCTAACTCCCCTTTGACTAGCGAGGCCACTTTGGGATGCATTTTTCTAAGTTTTTGTTTAACAGGTTTAGCATCCGGATGGACCACTAGATGATGCATGACTACAGAAGGGTCTAGACTTGGCATATCTTCATATGTCCAAGCGAAGACATCTTCATACTCTTTAAGGAATGCAATGTATTGTTCTTGTTTTTCTTGACTTAATTTTGATCCAATATTGATTATGTGAGGATTGTCCTCAGTTCCAATATTAATTTTAATGACGTTTTCTACCTCCATGTGTAGATCTCTTTCAAAATTAGGTGGGGTGGGTGAAACACCCAATTCTTGTAATTCTTGTAAGGTTAATTTAGATAATTCATTCTGAGGATTAGTGGCCTCGAGTTGGGCTATAGTTGGTATAGAACCATCAAAATAAAATCCATTATGTAACATCTCTTCAATAGAGACATCATGGAAGATATCTCCTTCCAACTCTTCATCGGGGTCAGCAATCATTTCAGGGTATGCGATGGATAACATGTTGCATGAAAACGACTGATTTTTAAGAGGTAAATCAACATGCCTATCCATATAATCTTGATAACATATGAGATGATCATCATCCTCAAAAGGAAAGGGTTGACCCTTACTAGGAAATAGGCCCACACCACAGCGGGCAGGCCATAGTTCTACCTCGAAAGGTTCTTTCATGCCATTTTGGGAATGTCCCAAGCCTTTCCCTTCATATCTCATTTTAAGCATCATGGGTTTAGCTTTAATATAATCATTGGTAAAATAACACCGAGCATATCCTTCATGATGAGTTTTGATATTCCGAGGGATTCTTCCCCAGTCATATCCTTTATAAATGAAGGCACAACTCCCGACTTGGTAAGTACTTCCCATAGGTTGTGGGAGGCCCAAAGTACGAGGAGATGGCGACAAGTTATTTAAAAGGTTTGAATCTTGCATGAAAGCATTCGTTTTTTCTGATATTAAGGTTGTAGATAAATCTGGTAAAAGTTCATCAGAAAGGGCATAAGATGTAGAAGGCTTATTACCTATATATTTAGATGTGGAAGGTATGATAGATGTGTCTATAGGTTTTGAATTTATAAAGATAGAACTTGAAGGATTGGTTGTGGATTTAAGATCCTTCTGAGGGTCTAAAATGATTTTTTTAGAGGGTTGTTGTTCTATATAGGAGGATGAAGTTAATGGAAGGGAAATAGGTGAAGTTATGGGTTTATGTTTCACAGTTTTAGATGAAAAATAAGAACTAGGATGTGTGGATGACAGAGCAGGGCAAAATTGCACTCCAACGGGTTCTGCCAAAGCACACATATCAAAAGGTCTAGGGTCACCATGAATAGTGACCAATTGATTTTTAAACTCAAATTTAACACATTGGTGTAAGGTTTATGGGACTGCTCGCATGGCATTGATCCAAGGGTGACCCAAAAGTATATTGTACGATGTTGGGCAATGTACAATAAACATGGTTGTTTCTAGGGTTCTAGGGCCAACTTGCAATGGGAGGGTAATAACTCCACACGTTTCTTGTGTTTCGTCATTAAAAGCTTTGATAATCATATTAGTTTTCTTCATTTCATCACTTCTAAAGCCAAATCGTTGGTAGAAGTCAAAAGTGCAAATGTTTAGAGATGAGCCATTATCAATCAAAACTCTTTTGACGACTACATCTCCAATTAAAGTAGTAATGTATAAGGGATTGTCCTTATGTAAACTGTGTTGTGGGATATATTTATCCCGAAAGTCAATACAATCAATCTCTTGAGTGATGATAGTATTGGCCATAGCTTCAGGTTGAATGTTTTGAGGTACCATCATTTGGCTCAATGTAAGCATCAACTCATCCCTATGGGTGGGAGAGGATCTTAATAAATCTAAGAGGGAAATTCTGGCCGTAGTATTGGACAATTGCTCATTAATATTGTAAGGGGGTTTAGATTGAACAGTAGGAACATGATTCCATTTATTGGGGTTTTTCAAAATGAATGGAATCGATCCATCGTTCTAGTTTGGTTCTTGTTGAGAGTTTTGAGCTTGTTGTCGAGTAACGACTCCAATGGTACCTACAATGTTATAGTGAAGACGTTGAACTAGTCTCGATTGAGCATTAATGGCTTGTTCATTAGAAAGGAATATATTAGAAGAAGGTCGAGTAGTGACTCTTATAGGGAATGGTTCTTCTGGAACCATAGCATCTGTGATGGGTTGAATAGGATCTGATTCGTTTTCAGAACTATTCGATTGGTTTGAAGTAATGTCTAGTTCACTTTCACTATCTGATTCTATATCACTAGAATCAAAAGTTTGAAAATTATGTAGGGGCCTGGTCATAACCAGGGATAAGGTCGTGTCAAATATTTGAGGATCCTGAATAGGTAATTGTCCGCTAATGGTTCCTACATATCGGGTAGGAGGGGGAACATTATGATGTTCGATTTGATTGGCTACCTCTTTACCATTTCTTGGTAAAGGGTGTTGAAATATGTCTAGAGTTTGATTGGCATTTTGATTTTGATTTTGGGGAATGGTCTTTTGAGTATTATTGGGAGGGTTTTGTTTAGGTTGGAAGTGTTGCACTTCCATTTCATTATTGTCAATCAAATCTTGTATTTTATGTTTCAATATTTTACAAGCGTTGGTAGAATGTCCAGGTCCTCTATGGAAATCACAGTGCAAGTCAGCTCTATATCCGGGTATAGTTGGATCAGGTTCCTGGATAGCTGGTAATTGGATCAAACCTCTTTTGAGTAATTGAGGTAAAATAGTTGATAAGGGTTGATTTAATCTAGTGAATTCTCGAGGAGGCTTGTCAGGAGGTTTCAATATGAATTTTTCTGTTGTCTTCGTTGTATTAACATTAGCAATATTTCTGTTGTCAGTGACTCCATCACCAACAACTTGTTTGTTTTTATATTGATTTCTGGATGTTTTCTCATCATCCTTCTTCCTAAGTTGGCCTCTCCTAATGAGGGCATCTTCTACTCTTCAAGCTATATCTATAGCTTGATCGAAGGTAGTTAAAGTAGCAGTTGATAGCTCATAAGATATCTGTTCTTGTAAATTATTGATGAAAATGTCCAAAATTTCTCTATAAGGCAGCACAAAGTGCAGTTTTCCTGTCAATTGCCTCCATCTAGCTAAGAAATCGACAAAACATTCATCCTTGTCTTGTTTTAAATTGTATAGGTATTTAATAGTTACATGCATCTCGATGTAGGCACTAAATTGATGGACAAATGATTCCGCTGTTTCTTCGAAGTTTCTCAAAGAATGAGTGGGCAATTGATAGTACCACTCTAATGCCATTCCACCTAAACTTTTTGGGAATATTTTTAGTAATAGCAAGTCGTCATGCGATATGTCGTGACAAGCTATCCTAAACATGCGAAGATGCTCTATGGGATCTTCGGTTCCTTTATATATAGGTAGGATGGGCATGGGAAAATGCTTAGGGTATGGTTGAGCTACAACTATGGGATCCAAAGGTTGACTACAGATCTCTCGATAATTATACGAGGGACGGTAGGGATCTATCTGGTCCATACATGAAGCTAATTGTTTCACCATGGCTTCCAGATTACTAGTTTGCCCCCCATATTGGTTTGGTAGGGCATTGACATGAGTTTTATGGGCATATGATGGAGGAACATGAAGATTAGATGCCATGTTACTATTGTGTAAAGTATTGGTAGGAAAAGTATTATGAAGGAATTTTGAAGCTGTATTATGTTGTATTCCAGATTGTTGAAAGTTTGTATTTAGCTTTGTTTTAGGTTTTTGTTTACTTGAAGCATATTGCTCAATAGTTTGGCGGAATAAAGTAGTGAAGGAAGGTTTATTTTGTGTGGAAGTGATTTTAGGTTGAATAACAGGTTCCTTAGGAGGTTGGGTAACCTGTTGTTTTGACATGTTTTGAGCCATAGTGACCATATCCGTATTGGATGGCCTAGCCTTGTCACTTTCTTGATCAATGAAAGACAAGGGATTAGTGCGCATATTGCACATATATTCCATGGCTGCTTGAGTGTTACTGATTTGCCCTTTATCAAGGCGAATTGCCACATTAAGGTCATCAATGTTATCCATGAGAAATTTCTTGAAATGCTCGGTATTGTCAAAGGCAATAGTTCCATTTGGAGCTACTCTAGGGGATGAGGATCCATCCTCTTTAACACTTCCTTCTTGTTCCTTATCTTCACCTAAATCTTCGTCTGATTGACCTAGAGTTTCTCCTTCCGGATTTGAATCTCCAAGAAGGACATTTGGGTCTTTAGTTGTATCTTGTAACCAATATTCTTCTTCTCCTAAGGTTTCTTTACCATTCCTAAGTTTAGGCATGGTGCTAAGTTTTGATTTCAGCAATAAATATATATATATATATATATATATATATATATATATATATATATATATATATATATATATATATATATATATATATATATGCAACAAATTAAGAGGTATATATTTACTATATACCTACTACAATATTTGAAAAAGAAATGTTTAAGTTTTTGCTAAGTTTTTGATTTTTAGTTTTTAGCTTTTCTTTGTTTTTTTTTTTTTTTGAAATAATATAATAAAGACAACAAATAACACAATAAATGCCAGAAATAATACTGAAGTAATAATCTAGTTTTGTATAAACAATTTATGAATACCATTGATAGGTTCAAGTTGTTCCAGAGTCATGAAGTGTTCTTCTTCAAATTGAAAGTTTTCTTTTAAAAATTTGATGAAAAGAGCTATAGTGATGTTGTCTATTTCAGATGCTGGTTGATAAAAGTAAAGCTCATGGCAATACTCTCGATATAGCATAGCTCACGGAACTCTATTCCATCTTTCTCTATCTGTAAGAACAACCTCTTGGTCTTCTACAGAACCTAGGAACTGGTGCACAATGGCTGCGTTCTTGAGGTATTCCTCGAAGGTGAAAAATTTTGAAGATACTAGAGCTCTCCTATAAGATAACCATCTATGGTAGGCTCTCTGAAGTTCATGATAAAAAACTAGTTGGTGAGGATCCAGGATTCTATCTAGGACTACCCTCTTGATTTGCTTAAGTTGTGTGGACCTAGATGAGATGAGACTAAGTCTTCTATCAAGTTCGTTCCACAGGAATTTATTTCTACTTGTTTCAGGCACACTAAGGACAGAATTGACTTCTATAGCTGCCAATTGGTTTTCTACGTTTATAGTAACTGCTAACCTTTTCTTAGGAGCTACCATCTAAACATGTTTTCAAACTTAAATGTTTTAAAATGCATCTATGTTTTAGTTGTTCTATATATGTTTTTGTTTTGTTTTTGTTTTTTAAAAGGTTATGATGCATTCACGTCGGGTTCACCAAAATGTATCGCTCCAAATTTTTTGCATCCCTACCTTCAGGCTATTGGATCCGTGCCCGGAAGGAGGATGGGAAAAGGATGTCACGGTACCTCGGACTGAGAGGACTTTGCAAAGGTCCCGCCTCTCAAGGGAGGTATATTTTGATGATTTTTCGATGGATGGTGGGTTCACCAGGAAACATTTAATGGCAGTTTCCATGCCTAGGTTTGGAATGTGTTTTAATGTGTTCGTTTTTAACTTTAAGCATTCATATCCTAGGTTTGGCCAAATGAATCTAGATTAATCTACATGAAAATGCAAGTTCAATGAATACAAAAAATAGATTTAAAGAGATAAACAGAGAATTTTTAGAATACAAAATGAGGAATACCTGATCCGGATGTCTGATGATGATTCTGATGTTTGAAGCAGTCAGGATCGTCTGGAATTCGACAGAATCATCTGATATTTGACAAAATCGTCTGAGATCTGACAGAATCGTTTGAGATCTGACGAATTCGTCTGACGAATTTGTCAGAGACCTGCAAGCAGAAAAATAGATACAAAATACAACGAATACTATTGTGCTAACAGAGGGAAACAACACCAAATGAATGTATGAATATTGGATAATAGTTATGAACAGAAATTTAAGCAGATTATAATATTCTAATGACAAATGCTGATCTTAGTATGCAATCTAAGCTAAATGGGTGAACTCCAAATGCAAAATAACGTAAACACTGAATAAATTATCTAATTTGTAGAATAAAACAACAGAAACAAGGTTGAGAAGTGCAAACTTCAGGCACTGATTGCCTCAATATGGATTGCAGTCGAGATCGTCTCGCATCAGTATGAAATCGCCTCGAATTTGACAGGTTCATCTCCGATCTGAACAGGTTTGTCGACGACGATAGGTGCTGGCTCTGGCTGAAAAACAGTGATGTACCTGCAACAAAATTGGTATGGGACCAGTGCAAATGCAAAATAGGGATGATTTAACATAGATGGAGTTAATTGCAAAGAATTTCGGGCAGGGGGGTGCTAAGGGAATAGTTTAGGATTAAATAGGCTTAGGGGAGTAATTAGGAGGTTGGAGATCATCCCAATTTGGGAGATCTCCAACGAGGGAGGGTCCCAACGACGCAGACACGCTTCTACCCAGATTGGAGACCCGTTGGAATAGAATCCAACTTTGCAAAATCAGTTTTGTGACAAGATCATCTGGACGTCCTAGTCCAGACGAAATCATCAAATCTAGGGCGATATCGTCTGATCGGCGACGATATCGTCAAATGGTCAAAACAACCTCTAAAAATGGCGCAAAAAATGGGGAAACGGATTTCCCGACAGTTAACGGGCGGTTTGGGAGGTTAAATTTGAATTTTAAATTATTTACTAAGGTGAATGTAATTATTGTAATTTTACTGCGTCAATTTTAGGGTGCTACAATTCCTTTCTTCCTTCAAACATAGCTTTTGATAAGGGGGGAATAAAACTTGTAAAGGCAATCAGATAATTCCAAATCATCAACATTAAACCTTTTCTTTTAGACTTCATAATAGCAATCATGCTTGAAGTACTTACAATAAGAAAAGACAAATTGGTGAACTTTTTTGATCAAATTGCCTAGAAAGCATAGTTTTGCACAAATTGTAAAAATGAAAATCAAGACACCATTCAGTTTTGGTTTCAAAACAAGCAAAACGAAAATGGCAAAGGCACATCACAGAAGCCATATTTCTAGTCAAGTGTCTCATACTGATTCTATTTCTGGTTCAAATATAGCACAAGGAGTGCTAAATTGCTAAAAACAGTTTTGTAGAGGGAAAACACATGTGTCCCTTGGGCAAAATCACCATTTTATCTCACTCTTCTTTTAGGCTTCATAAATAGCATAAGTTTTTTGTTTGAAGACCTTGAAATAAGGGGTGCTTGTACCGCTTTTAGGCTTCTTAAATAGCAAATTCTAGGTGTTTGAAGTACTTGTAACAAGAGGAGCAATTTTTTGTGGTGTACAATTGTCTAGGAGGCAATATTTGTAAAATCCTTCACAACACTCTTGAGTTGCACACTTTTTTGCAATTGAGGGGGGATATCCATTTCTTTTCTTCACTGATTTTTGTAAATAGGGAAGATGACTTATAAGGGTGCATTTTTAGCTTTGACCGACACCTTAGTCACACTTCCTTCAGAAATTAATTACACTATGTTTTGCAACAAGAAGGGGGGAACTTATAAGGGTGCATTTTTGGCAACGACCGACACCTTAGCTACCTTATCTTTTGCAAATTCATATTGTAAATGAATGAACCTTGTATGAAGTGATCTATTCTACTACACCTAGCGATTGTAGCGACCGGTTACCCATGCAAATTCGGTTGGATGATGTGATTACCATAAGGACATTCGTTGGTGTGAATACATAGTGAGGAATGACCCACTTTTTGCTTAGGAGCAGCCAGAGCACTGTGACAAAGCAAAGAACCAGCAGATCAACATCTTCTTCACTGTATTGAGGCAATTATATACTTCACCCAAATATTGTTGTATAGAGGGATATGTATGTATTACCTAAATAATGTAATAAGGGGGGATGTTAGAGTTACTATGTTAGTAACTATGATTATTACCTCATTTAGGTAATATTTAAGTTTCACCTAGGTAGATATAATTTACCACATGGTAAAAAGTAATTTCTTACTTTTTACCACTAGTAGTTACTATTACCAGTTACCTTGGTTAGTAGTCTACCTTACCGTCATTTCCCTTTGGACGACAGATAGGTTAGTTGTTAGCGTAGACATAGGATCTATTGTTAAATAATCTATTTTGTAACCTACTTAATCCTATAGCTATCCTATGCTATAGTTGATGACATTAATCAATTATTAATTCTTGTCTTACCTCTTGTAACTAGACATTACGTACACTATGGTGGATACACGGGGTGGTCGGCAAAGGTGCAAGCCTAAAGCCAATGACCAAGCCCCAACCAATTCAAAAATACACATGTATAGTCCTCAACCACATGAGCAAACCGAACAACATTCGATGAGCATTAGAGGAGACAACTCAACACGAGGGGATCCCATTGAGTGTACCCTTGATAGACTAGCATTAGTGCATTTTGTTAGACATATATTAGAGCATGAAGCCTCTTAGCCTGAGGGTGCTCCACTCAAAAGCCATTACCAAGACCGTAGTGCACACGCATCCATGAGATTGACCGAAGAGTATGTCGTGCAGGGGACCAGATTGGTACCCATTCGCACTAAGTCTATAGGGTGTAATATACCCCCACATTTTGAGTATAGAAGGAATAGATATCCGCCCATTCAGGGGCAAGTAGACGAGATCCCTGCTAATTACAAGTCTACCCATACTCCCACGCGTACTATAGCACACAAAATCACCATCGATATATCGAATGTGGGAGCTAATGGAACACCACCCCATGAGAGGTGGAGGTCTAGACAGTTATATGGTCTAGGTAGTGTGTTAGAGCAGCTAGGATGTAAGCCTTCGGCTCTTCCCACTCGTTCTCTGAGTGAGCATAGCGAGAGCACCATTAGAACTACTAGAGATCATGGAGAGGATTCTAAGCACCCTCATGTCTCATGTCCACCATATATGCATGGTGGCACGTAGCACATAACACAACACGATGTTGATGTCGTCTTCATAGACATAGGCAAAGGCACAACACATTAGTTCGATGGGTATAGAACCCACAAGGTCATTCGTACAGAGCAAGCATACCAAAGGCCTCCTACGGTTGACCAGGTTGAAAGATCATATCGACTGGCCTCTGAATAGAAATGCCAACTCCTCCAAGATCAATTGGAGGATGCTCTCCTACAGAGGCAGCACATTGAAGATGAAGATCTTCAGGTATAGAGGCTTACTATATAGAGGTTGTATAAGCAATGCTTGTGCAAGGAGCTCATCCTCGTCTAGAAGAAGCATGTAGAGTAGGAAGATAGGTTGCATAGGGCTGGCCTATATTCTCAAGATGAACATAGAGAGTAGGTGCATAGGAAGGCTATTTTGTAAGCCGACATTCACCATGAGCACGTAAGCGTTCACACTCATATCACTTCCCATCATAGAGAGCTACTGCCTTCAGTTGACAATCAAAGGTAGCAACATTATGAGGAACAAGAGGGAAATAGATGCAACCAGGAATATCCTGAGAGTTTCCAAGCTGAGGAGGAGGAAGAGCAATGACCTCCATCCTGATAGAATAGGATTGTACCTCCCATACCGCCTTCGTTTCGACTTAGGGAGGAGGAATTTCTATCTTCTAAGGCTTACAAAGCTTTGGCTAAGATGGTCAAAGCAATTTAGAAACAAGGCGTGACTATCCAAAAGCCAACACTAAGGAAAATTCACAATGAACCTTTAGATCCCTTGGTGCCTACGCCCCCATACCTTGAGCATTTTGAGATGCCCAAGTTGGAAAAATTCAAGGGTGATGAAGAGGTGCAAGAACATGTCACGAGTTTTTTAGATGCTTACTTCCAGATAGAGAACAATTATGCACTATTATTGCATACGTTTGTCATGACTCTCTCTGGTCCAGCCCAAGAGTGGTTCAATCAGCTAAAGCAAAATATCATAACAAATTTTGAGCAATTAGCTGATGCCTTTATTGAAAGCTATTCCTTCAACATCAAGAAATAAGCCAACCTTTCTGATTTGGCTATGCTAGCTCAGTGTGATGACGAGCCAATAGAATAGTATGGGAAGAGGTGGAGAAGATTAATGGAAAAGTTGGCGTTCTTGATTCCTACCATAGAATTAACCCGAACATTTACAAATAGTTGTGCCAAGCACATATCGCTACTATTGTAGCTGTAGCAGTATACTACATTCAAAGAATCTTTGGTGCAAGCCAAGGTAATTGAGGACATCAAGTTGCAGGAAGGCAACTTGAAGCTCAAAATCAGGAAAGAGGGATATAAGAAGA
This sequence comes from Wollemia nobilis, assembly GCA_028583015.1. Classification (NCBI taxonomy): domain Eukaryota; kingdom Viridiplantae; phylum Streptophyta; class Pinopsida; order Araucariales; family Araucariaceae; genus Wollemia; species Wollemia nobilis. The sequence goes on from JAQPPZ010016599.1 coordinate 3,335,404, forward strand.
GTACCTCAAAGCAACAGGGTAGGCAGGCCCATGTGAATCAAGCGGTACTAAATATACAAAATGAGGATAAGGGGCAAAAGAAATAAAATTATCAATCCCATCCTCCTCCTACGCAATACGACCAATGCAAGAATAACTACAAGGGTAAGAATAAAGAGCAACGTCCACCTTGCATATTCACACCATTGATGAAATCATTGACATCGATGTTTTGTTAGCTCTGCGAGGCCAAGGCAATAATATTACCCAAAGTCAAGATAGTTGATCCTAATCAGCCCAAGACAAAAGACTATCAGGAATACCCATGCATTAGACAACCAAAACATGGGGATTTTTAAAAATCTGTTACCAAACAATGAGGTGCCCCATAACCATGTTGGCCACATCAATCAAGTGCAAGTAAAACCACCTACCCAGGGGTTCATCGGCATGATCAATGTTGTTACCAAACATGGGAGGTACAATCGGCTGAATCAACCTCATGCTCCCATTCAAATACAGGCCACGCCCCAACAATGAAAGACGCAAAATATTCTATTTCCACCAACAAGACCGATGGTGATAATTGGGAACAGGTTGGTTCAAAACCTGTAGATGACTCTTGCGAAGTTGTCGACTCGGACTCTTATGGATATTATGAGGTCCATTTAGGTACAGTACTAGGATGCACAAGCATTCACAAACTTCGTTGGGCATGTATAACAGTGCCAAAAACCAATGATCCAATTCTACAATCATGAAGTGAAAATGGTTTCTACAAGTGTGGCTGACCTACCACTACATATCATTGCATGTGTTAACCACGTGTCGTTTAAAAGGGTCTTGATTGACACTGGTTCATCGATCAATATAATCACGACTAAGGAACTGTACCATTTGAAATTTCCTAAATCAGTCGTCTTACCAACCACCTTTACATTGAGATCGTTTAACGATGCACTATGCTCTACGGTTGGCACGATTGTCCTACCTATTTAGGTGGGAATAAAGACCATTCCTATAATGTGTCACATGATAGAGGGTGCTTTGTAGTATAACATCCTGTTGGGGAGGCCTTGGATTCATGGAATGCATTGTGTTCCCTCGATATTGCATCAATGTGTCAATTATATACACGAGGGACAAGTTCACATGGTTTCATAAGATGAACTATTCAAGTTCATGAACTTAGCAAATTTTCCAAGGAACTTTGTACTCCCATAAAAACACTTGGACATACAGCCCACATCACCGGTAAGGGTTCCAAGAGGTAAATAAGTGGTGCATGTTCAACCATTGGTATCTATATCAAACAGATCTAAAGATACCACTGCAACTGCTCTCAGACCGAGTGCATCAGCAATGCATCGGGACAATAAGAAATTAAACATAAAATTGGGTAGGAAAGAAGCAAAGAACATGCCCAAACTAGTCATCACTGAGGCTGCCACTTCGATGGAGGTGGAGGAATCCCAAGATCAATTTGAGGAGGCACCTCAGCCTGCTTCTCCTACATCGTTAGTAGGGTCATCCACATCACGGGTGACTGTTCACTTAGCCAGTATAGGTCTGGGTGAGTATCTTGTACAAAATGTGACCTTTGGTCCTATTTTAGAGACTACAGGAGACATGGGTCAGCTGATAGCCCATAGATACCCAGTTGGATCCATAGTATCATTGGGCAAGCCACCCAACCAAACAAACTTCATCTACATTGGGTTGGATCAAGTTCCAACATGAGCACCCATGGAGATGGATGATGAGGAACAGTTCATTATGAACATTTGGTACTTTTCCAACCCAGAGTATGCCATGCACATTTTGAGCTCTATCACTGGTATGGATATGATCTTGGTATTTTCAAACAAGGACGAAGAGCCCCTCTTGAACTACAATTTTAGTTGGCAACTGATAGGTTCAAATTGGGATTGTATATTTAGGGACATGATGATTTAATCACTGCATCATTGGATTGTTTATACTTGATTCTAGGGATGACGTATATTTTAATCCATATCATCCTAACATGTCTAGTCTTTGGGACAGCAACTCAATGGTGTCATTCATCACCATTGAGATGCCGGAGCTTTAACATGAAGAGTTCTCAAAGAAGAACCCCAGAGGCAACCTGCGTCATCAAAACTATATCACAACCGATGATACTGGTATGCAGGGGCACAACCCTGCCATTCTAGGCGACTTTAATTTAGGAGATCTTTGTAGTGAAGATGGAGAGGAGTCCACATTCGAAATAAGTGGACCGAGTTATGATGCAGATGGTGATTCCTTAAATTTTGATCAATCTAAGGAGGAAATTGAACGAGCCTTCGTGGTTTCGACATTTCTATGCCATTTTCTACCTAGAGAGCAATTATATGAGATACAAGAGCATTGCATAGTCGATAGTGATTATGAAGATGAGACAAAGCAGGCCTACTTAAGGCCTCGTCTATCTAATCTCCCAATATTTGTGGACACGATAGAGTGGTCTGCTCATAATAGCAATCATAGCGATGAGGTTGAGATGACCGATCCAAGGATTGTATGTCCGCTACATCTATTGTATTTATAGAAGATCTGCCTCTTAACACTGATCGCTCTAAAGAGGAAGCAGAGCCAATTTTTGTGCCGATGTCATATATACAATCATTTTATCTGGTTTATCTAGATAGTGATGATAGTGATCGCATAATCATATACATGGGGCCACATCTGGAAGATCACCCGTTGCATATGGGGGGAAGTGAAGGATTATATCTATACAGTGGTGATGAGGATTCATTAGAAATGGCTTATTTGGGGCCTTATCACCTACATAATCAGAATATACCTTGGGGTTTCCCACCTACCACAGCTATAGGTTTGCGTCGAGAGATTAATATCCAGCATTGCCTCAAGAAAAGAATAAATCTAGAAGAGGAATATCAAATACTCTTTCTCCATATGCCTACTTATGCTAAGCTACTTGAGCTAAGAGATCCCATTTTACAGTTAGTGCACAGGGATGATCCAGTTGTTCGGGCATCCCACAAGGAGGACTCGTTTGTCCTCATACCATCTGAGCCAGATCTTGGGTATGGAAGCTACATAGATGATGTAGAGTTCAGTCCATGTGGTCCTAGAGAGCAATTCCATTCCATAAACATGGTCTTCATTGATTTGACCACTCCACTCTATAATCCAGAAGATCCATACAAACCATTGCATCTTAAAATGGATGCTATCGATTTGAATCACACTAATTCGCTAGTAGAGCCTAAATACTTCTTCCCAAATGAAGAGATGCTGCAACCATTTCATTTTGGACCAGGTTGTGTTTATGATGTTTATCACTATGAACATGCTTCCAATGAAGAACATATAAATCTAACGGATGACATCCATTTTATCCCTATGTGTCATCAACTTGAGGAGGGTTCCCATATGTCAGTAGAGGAAACCTTGAAAGTGGATATCGATAACAACCCAACCAATCCAAATAAGGTTAAATTTGGAATAAGTCTCACTCCAGATGAGCGCGTTAGCATCATCCCTCTACTGAAAGAGAGACCTAAACTTTTTGCTTGGAGACACAAAGATATGCCCGATCTAGACCCAAAATTGGTTACTCATAATCTTTCGCTAGACCCATCTAAGAAGCCTGTCAAGCAGAAGCTCAGAAATATGCATCCAATAGTAGCCTTAATGGTGAAAGATGAATTGCAAAAATTGTTGGATGTAGAATTTGACATTTCCATCAACTATCTAGAATGGGTATCCAATATGGTGTATGTAGGAAAACCAGATGGAAGGATCCGTGTTTGTACAAATTTTAGAGATATCAACAAGGCAACACCCAAAGATTTATTTTCATTTCCCAATATCGATGCTCTAGTAGTCTCTACTACAGGTCACGAAATGCTCTCCTTAATGGACAATTTTTTTGGTTATAATCAAATTCAGATTAAGCTCGAAGACCAGCACAAAACTACATTTATAACACCATGGGGAACATTTTGCTACAAAGTTATGCCATTTGGTCTCAAAAATGCTGGTGCCACATACCAGTGGGCCATGACATACATTTTTCATGACTATATGCACAAAATTATTGAATATTATATCGATGATTTTCTAGCCAAGTCATTTCTATGAGAAGAGCATGCAAAGGTCTTAATAAAAGTCTTCGATCGCCTGATAGAGCACAATACCAGGTTGAATCCTAAGAAGTGTGTATTTGGCATAATTTCTAGAAAATTAGTAGGGTTCATCGTCTCAAAGAGAGGCATTGAAGTAGACCAAGCGAAGGTCAAGGTCATTTTGGAAATGCGTCCTTCCACCAATATTAAGGAATTAAGAAGCCTTCAAGGTAAGGTAGCCTCGATAAAGTGATTTATCACCCAACTATCAAATAAATGTTGACCCATGAATTGATTGCTACATAAGGGTGTCCCATTCAACTGGGACGAAGACTGCAAGGCAACCTTCATTGAGATAAATCAATACCTGGTGATTCTACCAATGTTAGCTCCACAAAGGCCAGAAGAGCCTTTTCTACTATATATATCAGCAATAGACTTTGCGTTAGGGACCATGTTGGCCCAAAAGAATGTACAAGGAAAAGAGCAAGCCATATATTACATTAGCCAAACCTTGGTGAGTTATGAGCTAGGATATGCATATGTGGAAAAACTATGTTTATAAATAGTGTTCGCTACTAAGAAATTATGGCACTACATGTTAAGTCACACAAAAAATGTGATATCAAAACAAAATCCTTTGTAGTATATGAAGAGCAAGACATCATAATATGTGTACTACAAAGTGGATCATTCTATTGACAAAATTTGATCTAGAATTCATAAGCCAAAAGTCCATTAAGGTATAGATCATAGTAGATCAGTTAGCTAAGGCACCACTATCCAATAGTAGACCTCTAAAAATCAAGCTTTCGGATGATGCAGTGTTTGTAGTATCCAAAGCTCCCAAACCCGAAGAACCAAAGAACAATGCTGATATGACTATGTTCTTTGATAGTTCAAAATGCGAATAAGGAGCTGGCATAGAGATAGCATTTTTCACATTGTAAGGAGCTCCAATGCTTTTGGTACCATATATTACTTAATGGTCTAATCTAACTACGTACAAAACTCAGGATCATGATACTCGTAGGCTGATATTTAGTACGAAAGGGCTGCATAAATCCTATTTGGAACTAGAATAACTTTATGCATTATAATAACAATGAACTCACATGCACACATAGGGATATTTAATTTCTTGGTCATCCTAGCATATTTATATCTTGCCAAAAAGTCTTGCATGGTTAATATACAAATTTTGACTAGGTCACTAGAGTGTTTGAGTCTCATGAAAACATCAAGGAAATTCTATAACATATTACTATTCATTCCATTCCATACCAGTTTATAACATGTTTTTCAATTTATATTTTCACAATCCACCACATAGTCTTATGATAATATTAAAAATGAATTGATGAATTTTGTATAATCTATGGTACTAGCATCTAGGATGTCAAATAGTATTCATAATTCATGAGTACATATTAACAAATCATCCATTTCATTATGCATACACACATGTACATATCATAAACTAACATCATATTACAATACATGCATCCATAAATGCATCAAAAAACCAAGAAGCATATATAAATGCATATCTTTGATCACCATCAACAATCACAAAATAAAAATAAAAATAAAAATAATCAAAATCTCAAGTGTACCTCGTATCCATTTATTTACCCTATACACTTGGTGGTTACAACGACTTGTACTCCATGAAATCTGGCAAGATGAGTAAATTACCATAAATCTATTTGATCCAAATTATTCATCATCGAATTGAAATGCTTCACTTCACTCCCAAAGAAGGCCATTGTGGTCAGACTACTCCATGGGAACAAGGTATTCATTTCCTTTCTTCTATGAAATATTCATCAAATAATTGAGTGATTCATCACATGTAAAAATAAATTACCATAATATTGATTCCCTAAGAAGGCCATGGTGGTTGGACTACTCCATGGTATAGAGATGCATAATTACTAGTAATGTTTGAAATCACGACTATAATAGGACCTACCATATAACAAAAAGTAATCATCTTGAACTGTCCAAATCAATCATTGTTACACTCAAATATTAATATAGTCGTTGGCTATATTATAAAACAATATATTTAATTATTAATATTTATCCAAGTGTAGTTGATTTAATCTTATAATCTTATCATTATTTTCATCTACGATTTCACATTATTATTTGTCCACTTCGTGGTGGGGATTTTCCCTCCTTGAGCGGTGAAGGCATTCACCTGATTCATTGATTTATATTGATTTATGTTTGATTTATATATGTACATCTCATGCTTACTGTATTACATTCTGTGGATAAATAATTGATATCCTATATCGTGCAAGAAAGATTAGAGAGTTGGTAGGTGAACCACTCCATGTGGTATCAGGTTTGACAATTTTGTTGGATGTGGTGAACGTATAATTTTTTTTTAGTGATATTGCAGCCCATTCATGTAGGGGTTCCAAGCTAGCTATATGTAGAAGCATTATTTTTCACAATACTAGTTTATCTCCCTTTGAAGAGAACAACTAATCGACGATGTTGTTCTAGCTACTAATGCATTTGAAAGTTGTAGTTTACAACCTATAATAAGCATCTGCTAAACGATATCCTATAACATAACATGACAATGATTAATGGATCATTATGCATGAAAGAAGGCTTAAAATGAGGGTCATACATTCTTGGGAGAAAAAATTAAATTCATAGGCGTTTTCAAAGCAAACAACGACAAATTATGTCGATCAAGTCTCCCAGTGATCGACAACCAATCAAAATACAAAAAAATAAAAAATTAACATCTAAAACTAAGGTACTAAAGTACATATATATAGTTTATTTTATTTTTGAGACATATCCCATATTCATCGTGTAAAAAAAAAATTAGTGTTTATAAGGTGAAGGTAGTAACATCAAGGGTGTGACTTAGGTCACACAATCCTTGTCCTTGCATGTGTAAACCTAGCTAATTTTCGTATCTTTCTTCAAGATTTTGGTTGCTTTGTTGTCAGTCCACTTGTCATCTCTCAGGTTGTACTCCTATCACATCTTCTATTGTATTCCGTGTCCTATAGTGTCTTTGGTTGTCATACCATATTCTATCACATCTTCTATTGTCTTCTATGTCCTATCGTGTCTTTGATTGTCATACCACATCCTGTCATGTCTTTGGTTGTCCTTCATATCAGTAGCATCAGTTCCCTCATTGTCATCGATTGTTGTGTCACATCTGATCTTCATTTCCTCCCATCAGTTGGTATCACGTATTCATTTCCCTTGATCATGCCAATTTCTATTGTCTTCACTGGAAGAGTCATGCCAACTTTTGTTGGTTGGTGTTATTCTGTTGCGTTGGGGAAATTGGTCATACATTGGGTTGAAAATGGGTTAGTCATCAAAGGAAAATTGATCATACATAGTCATTGGATTCAAAATTGGTCATACTTAGCCGTTGGGATTTGAATTCAAATTTACCATACATATATGTTGGAAGTCGAATCCTAATTGTTCTTACATAGTTGTTGGGAGTCAAATTTAAATACGTGTTGCAAGGGGGAAGCAAATTCAAATCTGTATCACAGTTGGAGCAATAGTTGCAGCAGAAAATAAACTAAATTTTTGCCCAATTCATCAAATTGTTTTTGCAAAATTTCAAGGTAAAGGGGTTAGAAGAGATGTATTAACAAGTGCATGAGCGAAAGGTGGACAAAAGGACCAAACATTTGATTAACAAGCTTAGATAATTCAACCGAAAGGATCCAAAAATCACCAAGAAGACCTCCTATAACAAAAGGTACACATAATTATTCTCATTTAGGAATTAATCATGGTCATCCATTGCTTAACAATATGGCATCCAATTCCTCCCTAAACTCTTTCCATGATAATATCACACAAGAGGAAATAGGAAGACCCATTACTACTGACAATGCTTTACAAACTTTATCGGTAATTATGAATAACCTGAATAACAAGATGACCCAACAATTGGAAAGACAAATCCAACCAAATCCTCCTAGCCCAAATCATCCCCAAAGACACCAAAACACAAAGGATCAATATGAAGAAGTTTATGCACAACAAAGAGGTCATAATGGTAGTCCTCAAAATTGCATCAATGGATAGTGGAATGATGAGGATATCAACAAAGAAGATGTTTATGAATAACAAAGAGGTCCTACCCAAAATTGCTTCCATCGATATAGGCACAATGAAGACCAAGATAGAAATGAAGTTTACCAACCACCAAGAGGTCCTAATGGGATAAATTTTCCATGCATTGATATTTCCACCTTTAAGGGTCATGATCCATGTGGATGGATAGCTAAAATGGAAGGCATTTTAGAATCATACCAAATTTGAGATTTAGAAAAAGTACCTTTTGCTACTTCCAAACTAGGTACTGAAGCTTATTAATGGTTTGTATGGCTCAAATGTTAGAAGAGAAAAACCATCTTCTGGAATGATTTTACCAAATACTTTCTTAACAAATTTGATGAAGGATCCTCATCTTATTATATGGTGTGGTTGTTATCACTTAAGAAAACAGGATCAGTAATGGATTATGTATCATAATTTACTAGCCTGCTTTCCTATGCAAGAAATTTGGAAACCAATGTAGTGATATTTGCTTTTAGAAATAATTTGAAAGAGAATATTAAAATCAAAGTAGATCTACAAGATCCATACTCTATAGATGCATGTATAAGGATTGCCAAGTTGGCTGAGAAGAAGGTGCAAATGATGACATCCATACGACATGATTCATATGGTCGACCTCAATATCGCAACAACTCTTTTCTTAGAAATGATCAACCATAAAGATATTTTTACTATAAATGTCACAATCACCATCCAAAATATCAATTTATGTGTACCATGATAGAACTTTCAAATTGAATATGCTAACAAGGAATATGAAGAAATAGAGGAGAACTCTCATGATGATCCCATAGACGAAGATCAAATTGAACATGAGGAGGTTGTAGTTAAGGAAGATACTATTGAAATTTTAGTATATGCTCTTATGGGGTTATTAGCATACCATACAATAAAAGTAGTAGGATTCATTCGAAAAAGAAAGGTAATTGTATTAATTGATGCAGGAAGTACTCACAACTTAATTAACACAAATCTTGCCAAGGCATTAAACTTGCACATCCACTCCAATCAAGATAAATTTTAATTTAGAACTGTAAGCGGGAGTAGTGCTCAATGTATAGGTAAAAAATCTTCAATTTTATTACAAATAGAAAGTTATACTTGGCAGGGTCCTCTTTTTTTTATGAATGTAGGGAATTCAAAAGTTATCTTGGGAGTCAAATGGCTAGAAAAAATGAAAACCATTGTCAATTTTAATTACAAGCAGCATTTTGTTGAATGGAAAGAAAATGGAAAGACCATTCACCTCCAAGGAATTCCAAAACCTCCATCAAAGATAGTAAGTTCACACAACATGGAAAAAATATTAAGAAAAAGGTAGTTATGGATTCATTGCTCAAATTAATTGTATGGAAATTCAAGCACAAGATATGCGAAAAATACAATCAGAAGATCTACAAAATATTGTGTCCAACTATGATGAGGTATTCTAAGAACCAAAGGGACTACCCCCAAAAACACCCCATGACCATACCATACACCTTGCTCTAGGAAGTCTTCCTCCTAATGGTCATCCTTATCGATATCCCCAACCTCAAAAAACAAAACTTGAGAAAATTGTCCAAGTACTATTATAACATGGAGTCATTCGTCACAGTACTAGTCCCTATTCTTCACTAGTAGTCTTGGCCCGTTGTAAATACAATTCTTGACATATGTGTCCAGATTTTAATCCTCTTAACACAATCACCATCAAATATAAATTCCCTATATCAATAATTGATGATCTATTAGATGAACTACATGGTGTAATTTTTTTTACCAAATTGGAATTATGTTCAGGGTTTTACCAAATTAGAGTTAGGGAAGAAGACATTCCCAAAACAACCTTTCGAACCCATGAAGGTCATTATGAATTCCTGGTCAGACCCTTTGGTCTCACTAATGCTCGTCTACATTCCAAAGTCTCATGAACCATGTGTTTCATCCAATCCTCCCCAAATTTGTCCTAGTCTTCTTCGATTACATACTCATATATAGTAAATAATGGAAGGATCATTTGTTACATGTGGGAAGGGTTCTTCATTTCCTACACAGGGAAAATTTGTTTTTCAAACACTCTAAATGGTCTTTTGGTGTTTAATAAGTTGAGTACCTACATTATATAGTTTCTTAGGAAGGTGTTAAAGTGGATCCCAATAAGATAAAGGTGATTCAAGATTGGCCCTTACCTAAAAATATCAAGAAACTTCATGGTTTTTTGGGTCTCACTGTCTACTATCATAAATTTGTGTGTAACTATGATAAAATTGTAGCTCCTCTCACAACCCTAACAAATAAGGATGCTTTTCATTGGTCAGAGCAGCCAATAAAGCCTTCAAGGCTCTCAAAGTAGCAATGTGTACTACTCCAGTTTTGGCAACTCCATATTTTCACAAACCATTTGTAATCAAATGTGATGCTTCAGGAACAAGTATAGCCCCACTCGAGCTAGAATATTCTACCAAATGTCGTTTACAATCTTGATAATGGTTACATCAAATAGCCCCACTTGGATAGGAGAATAACTTGCCACATACATTACAAAATATTGTAAAATAACATTATAGATGGGATCTCCCATGTTGGAAGTGGATCATTACATAATAATGAGAATTACAAAATAGCGTTAGAATGGGGTCCTAAAACTAACAGTCCCAATTTAAATATCAAGGGATGATCATGGATTATGCATACAATTTTCTTTTTATTTCAATATAGATCATCTCTAAAGTAGATTAAATGTGTTATACTATGTTTTGATGCAATTTTGATTAGTTTTGCACCTTCTATTACACTTTTTATATTCACTATTGCATGCATATCTCTGATTTCATTTCAATACGCATATGCTATTAACAAATCTAAAATATTTATTTGTAGATATAGGTTATCTTAGCATGCAAGGAAGGAGCTACAAGTTTGACTATGGATAGATCATCGAAGTGGTACCAAAAACATGCTCTTCAATTTGTGAGTGCGAGGAAGATACTGAAGCACACCTTAGTTTCTAAAAGGATTTAACTGTTTGCCACTTTTGTAATGATTGTATCAACTCAAATCCCTCAAGGAGATGTTTTGTAATTGTGGATTTGACAAATAGATTAATATAAAGAGGACCTCATTTCTTTTACTTATTTTTTTTCATGCTTCCATTAATGTCTATTTTTAGTGCTTATATCAATAGATGCATTTCATTTCCCTTTGCTAGGTGCACCATTTTATCCACTCTATAGTGTCCATCACGGTGGGATCCTTGTTTCATTTAATTTAGGAAAGTTTTAACTAGTTTTTTGCCTCTAAAATTTTGTAGGTTTTGGTTGTTATGGCCTGAAATAACCCCTAATTCCATAATTGGAACACCCAGGGATGACCATGACAATCATCATACCTAGGGACAACATCTAAATTTGCAACCATCCCACCTTGGTAGAGCCACCAAATAGGGAGCTTGCAGCTCAAATTGAAAAAAAATAGCAACATCTTAGGCTTTCAAGATGAGTATATGGACCTTACTTTGAATTTTTATAGTTTATAGAAAGTTAGAATTAGGTTTTTATTGCTTTTCATGGTTTTTTTGAAAGGTATATTTTGCTTTTCTTAATCTCAAAAACAACAAAAAGAAGAAAAAATAGGAAAATAACTAAGTAGAAATGCATTTGTGTGGTTTTATTGGGTGCAACCTACATAATGGTTAGATTGACATATAGGCCATGCATTTTGTAGGTTCCACTATTTACTAAATACTTTTGAAAGTGAAATATTATTTTATATTTAGTGAAGTATCATTGAGTGCTATTTTTTTTTTTTTAAGTATAAAAGGAACCACACACACCATATCACATTTTAACATTAGTGAGTTGGAACTTCATCCCCAACCACTAATTAAGACCAAATGATGGTGGGATTCATCTCCACCCATTGGCTTGCATGATTGTTGATACGAACCCTATTTGACTAGCCAAAGTTGGCTCCAAGAATCGTCATAGCTTGTGGAATAGAGCACATATTTATTTTTGGAGAGGTATATCACTGACCATGGTGAACTAGGTGAGGACTAGCAGGACATGTGCTCCCTAACTGGATATGGGCTTCATATCCATACTTTAGTGGGTTTACGTGACCAAACTTCATCATCAATTTTTGAGTTGCGAGTATACAAATGAAACCCTTTAAAACAATTGAGAGTTACATCAACCAAATAAAAATAGGTGAAAATAGATCTCTTTGCAAACAACAAATAAAAACACACCAAATGGTTTTAGGGAACATATCTAAAATATTTAAAAGAGATAAATACTTATATTGTTGTGTGTTTTCATTCTTGTGTGTTGCATCATACAAATTTGTAAAAGAGATAATCACATAGGATTTGTAAAAAAGTAGCTATGGTATACACCCATAGCTAAGCCCAATCAATGATGAATGTTGTAGAGAGTAGGCAAGGAGACATAGTCCATATTTGATTTGACCCTAAGAATATGATTATACCTCCTTGGTGGCCTCCTACTCACCCAAGTCCTAGAAGGTCAAATCAAGAACCTAACTTATAAGGTACCCCTATATGGGACACCCCTACAGGTCTTAGTCCTAATAAGGTAATATATAATCTAGATATAGACACTTCACATGCCTTCTATTAGGAATGAAAACTATGCATTGAAGCATAAACAAATAGAGCAATACCACGCATCCACGTGCCTACTTGGTCTCCCTTTCACACATACATGTAAGATAAATATTGTACACCATGGGCAAGGCCAAATGATCAAACTATACCCTTAAACCACCCTAATAGGTTTTAGTAACATAAGTACCAAGATGAGTATGATACTCATCATCCTAGGCAAGTAAATTCAGCCCTACCATTCCTCATTTATGAAGTAAAACTCAAGGATAATATTGATTATCATCGGTCCCATTATTCCACACAAGCACAATGTGATTCTGCACCAGTTGAGTATAAAGAACATCTATTTAGCTCTGAGCTTCAAGTGAATGTGACCTATCTCGATCGAGGAAAGCTTATAGTCAATTTTTCAGATCCTCCTAAACAAGATAGATCTCATGGCTATATTACTAGGGATAATAGATATCGTACAACTAATTAGATAAATCAAGTTGTCAAAATATATGTTGACCCCAAATCTCAATTCAATCAACTTTGGCTAGACAAACAATGCTTGGATTGCAAGCATCAGTTAGAAAAGCAAATAATTGAACAACAAACCCATGAGATATTTAAAGAAACCATATGTAATGGGTTCCTATCCCAAGTACTCATAGACAAGGGGTTCATCAGAGGCAACCTATGTTTAATAAAAATAGGCTTCCTAGGCATAACCAAACATTGCCTCCTTGACCTCCTAGGCCAAACATAGAGCACATTTCGTAGGTGTTTGTTCCTCCTTGTAGGTCAATTCAAGAAACACCTTATGGAGCCTACAATGGTCTTGAACAAGAAGAGGAATATATTGAAGCATATTATGGAGGTATGGTTGATGGCATTCAACCAACACACCATATGCTTGACATTACTTACCCTCTTCTTTGGGGCTAAAGCAAATATGAGGAGATCAAATCCTTTGATGTATATAAAGAATTGCTAGAATGCATGGAAAAAATAGAAAACAACACTTCTAGATATAGGATTTAAAAGCCCACATTGCACCAACTTTGCAGTAAAATGACTCACCCATAAATACCTTCCTCTCCATACCTATAGAATTTCAAAATGCCCAAGCTAGATAGATTCAAAATAGATGAAGATGCACATGATCATGTTACTATGTTTATGAACCAATGCTTTAGTATCTAGGATAACGACACCTTATTTTTAAGGATATTTATGATTAACCTCGCTAGCCTATTTGTAGAGTGGTACAATCAACTCCCAAGGCACAATGTCCATAGCTTTGGATAATTTGTGGATGCATTCCTAGAATGTTTCGCTTTTAACACTAAGAAAAATGTGACTTTGATAGACCTCATAGGGTTGAAGCAATATGATGGCGAGTCAATCAAGTCAAACCTCCTCTTGAAAACTACAATAACAAAACTTAGATGAATCAAGGGCCAAACCAACGACATCCCCCTAAGTAATAATTTATGCCTTTTGTTGAGTCAATGGATTAACTATTCGATCATCTATGTGTGGCCAAAACAAGTACTCTTTCTAAAATCTAACTTGTGGACCTGAATAATCCAAAGACCATAAGATATCGTGAAGATATTTACTGTAAGTACCATAGGTAGAATGGGCATGACATGCAAATATGCTATGGTTTCAAACACCTAGTGCAAGACATGATTGATAGGAATGTTCTTACAGTTGATAACCCTCTTGCAACACATATTCAATAGATGGGTATCTTAAAATACCCATTTACCACTCACGATATGTAGGAAAATCAAGCAAAGTAGGTAAATAAGATCCACATGATACCCCTTGAATAAGAGTTCATCAAGATGGTTAACATTGTGATGAGGAATATGCATTATCAAAATAAAGTTGCACCACCTGAAGCTTCAAATGACATTCCTTCTATATCACAACCTCCTCCATATCTAGTGCAAAGCCTTCCACCTTGTCTAGTGGTCACCATAAAGAGTAAGCTTATGAACAACATCAATCAAAATCTCTATCGATGAGCTTATCCAACAGTCTCCACTACATTGAAAACTTCTTATGAAGATTCTTAGGTCGACTCAACTACATCCCTAGGATTCTAAATCCTTTACCAATTTCATGGGTTATGTTCAGCAGTGCAAAGATCTAGTAATCACATTTCATGAACATAAACTCAAATATATAGCAAATGATACGGTTGATCCTCCTTTACACATCATTTCATGTATAAATGGAACACCTTACAAAAGAGTTCTAATTTATACTGGTTCTTCAAGCAATATCATCACCACAAATGCTCTCCAACATCTAGGTCTTCCAACATCCCATATTGTTGCATCCACATATACCCTTCAAGAATTCAATGATACTCTATGCTCAATGGTTGGCACTATATTCAAGTGGGACAGAAAACCATACCAATGTTGTGTCACATATTAGATGGTGTAACGGCCTATACTATCTTGTTGGACAGGCCTTGGATTAGGGACATGAAGTGCGTGTCATCCATAGCTCACCAATGTTTGAAGTACACTCATGAAGGGTAAGTACATATTGTCTCCACAGACTTTGAGCCCTTCAAATACTCCAACTTGGTGTAGCTCATCCCTGAGTCGACCTTGCCATCAATTCATTTGGAATATCAATCAAATACATCCATTCAACATCCAACTCTATTATCACATTCCATTGATCCATCACCATCTTCTTACATACCATCCTCATCATTGGCACCTTCAAATATACCTTTGTCATCATCAAATCCTCCACATAGGAACATGTTAAAGAGGCCCATTAATGATATCCATCCAATCATCTCTACCATTTCCATGGAAGAAATTCCTAGTCTAGAATATGAGGAACCACCTCATGAGGTAAGCATTGATTCATCTCAAGCCTCACTTTCATCTCCTCCATATTCACCATCACAGGTCATAGTCCATTTGGCTACCACAGGCTTAGGAGAATACCTAGGAAGGAATACTACAATGATTATAGCCATTGAGACAAGAATAAGGGATGACCTCACCTTCCCATAGTTACCATCGTACCTCTAGTCATGCCTCCCAACCAAAATAACTTCATATATGGGGTATTGAATATGGCACATAACCATATCCTCAGCAAGAAGAGGATGAAGAACCTTTCTTTGAGAACATCAATTATATTTCCAATACTAACTATACCATGTGATATATCCATCATTGCCATTAGCATGGCTATGGTTTGAGGTTGTACGATAAAGGTACCCATGTTCCTTGCCATCCATAATATCAAATACCATATGATAAATCTAGTTTAGGACACAATAAGACTATGCCTCTCAACGTCCTCATAGATAGTTTAGAGAACCTAGTTCTGAACCATATGGATGAGCTTGCACGTGATCCTTATGCTAATCCTAATCATATCCACTCTTTGGGGTATTATTTCCCCAAAAATATGATATATTAAAGAATATCTTGTGATTTCACCCGATCCTATGAGGAAGGTGAATGTTCACATACTCTTCCATTAGATAATGAAGAAGAAGATCAAGGTCCCTCTTATGAATCAATAAATGATGATGAATCAGATTACGATGTAGCACATATTAACTCCTCTAGTTCATATGAGGAGTATGAATAGATCATCCCATTGGATGGTAAAGAAGAGTTCTATCTATGTATATTCCCATTACCACATCCCTTCTAGAAACAAATTATACCATTCGAGGAGTAAGTGTCCCCCCTTCCACATCGACCACCTTCGATCATTCCATGTCCACCACAACCACCCTTGCAAGTCTTGCAACAAACTCTTGTCAATAGACCCAAATACCATACCAATGGAGATCATCGATCCATCCATATGATTTCCATTGATATTACTGTACCCTTGCATGATACGAATAACCCATTCAAGCCATTATACCTCGACCTTGAGGTAATTGAATTTGATCAAGGAGATTCTCCACAACCTCCATAAAATTAATAGCCTTGTGAGAAAATGTTACAACTATTCCATTTTTCTTGAATATCTACTCAAAATATCTTTCATGCTGAGGTTGAGCCTAATTTTATAATTGATGACATAAACCTAGCTGACGATATTTATTTGATCCCTACTCCATACCAATTGGAAGAAGGATATCATATTTCAATTAATCCAACAATTGATAGTGATATCGACACAGATCCTAAGGTTCTCCAATTCATCAAGTTAGGGGAAGGCTTATCCCTTGTAGAGAAAATTGATTACATGGTTCTTCTAAAATAGAAGAAGGCTTTTGCATGGTCCTATAAAGATATGCCATGACTAGATCCAAATTTAGTGACACATAATCTTATGATTGACCCAAATGCAAAATCAATCAAGCAAAAGCTACACAAAATGTATCCAACAGTAGCCTTAATTGTGAAATATGAATTGCAAAAACTATTAAATGCCAATTTCATTATATCATTTGATTATCCAACATAGATTTCCAATATGATACCTATAAAGAAACCCGATGCAAGAATTCACATTTGCACCAAATTTTGAGATCTAAATAAAGTGACTCCTAAGGATGAATTCCCTTTGCCAAACATTGATCCATTGTGGATGCCACAGTAGGCCATGAGACATTATCCCTAATGGAAAATTTATCTAGATACAATTAAATTTACATTAATCCAGAGGACCAACTCAAAACAACGTTCACAATGCCTTGGGAGATATTTTCTTATAAAGTCATGCCTTTCGGCCACAAAAATATTGGTGCTACTGTAGACACGAAAAATTGACCCACTTTGAGTGGGCAATCTTCCTTAGTGCCTCTAAGAGGCCCTCAAACCCTGCCAAGAGCAAGGGAAGACCTCTTTACCTCATGTATTTAATGTGTTTGTCTTTTAGCGAACTTGTGCCGCGTATTTATGAGGCATGACTTCACACTAGTGATATCGTGCCCCGTCAAGGTGGGATGCAAATTTGCTATTTTAAACCTAATTTTTAATTTAATTTAATTTTATTATTTTGAGCCTTCTTAGACCTAGATTTAAACCCTCTAGCATGTTTTGGTATCAGCTTTGAGTTTATTTTACCCACCTTTTTTCCTCCATTTTTGTCTATAAAAGGAAGGATGCTTTTGCTAAATCAATAAGATGCAATATGCAAAGTTTTTGATGTGTGATATTAATGTAAATTTATTATTATTTATTAATATAAAAATATTTATGATAGTTTGTTCTTCTTCCTTTTTTTTCTTTGTTGCAAGATAACCCTAAAATGCAAATTTTGGATTGATCTTCTACTGCATGGATTAGATTGATTTGTTGTGTGACTTGGTTGATCCGTAGTGTAGTTTGAAGAGATAGAGTGGTCACTTGGATACTTCCATCTTATTTACCTATTTTTTTGATGGCCATTAGGGTTTTCTTACTTTATTTTTGGCATTTACTTTGTCTTTTGCACTCACTTTTTATTTTTTATTAGTCTGCAACGATATCACGCCCTGCATTAGCAAGGCATGACTTTGCCTACCCTAATTAGGGTAAATTAATTTATAGAAGTGAAACCATATCCCATCTAGGTAGGGCATGAATTTGCTACTCGAGCGGGTATGATTTTTCCCTAGGTCACACCAGGGGAATTTCAAGATTCTGCTTTCACTGTTGCATTCCATTCTATTTCTAGATCATACTACTGCACTTTTTTCTATTCTTTGCTATTGTATTTTTATTTTATTATTAATTCTCCAAAGGTCAATTTATACTTTTGTGTTAAAATGTCATCTAAAAGAACCTAGGGGGCTTGACTACTGTGCCTCCAAGATATATTACACAATGGCCTAAGTAGGTCCCCTAATGCTAATTCTATTTTTTAGTGATTCATGAGTGATCTTGCAGAAATAGGTATTATTGATATCATTGGACAAGAGGTATACAAAGATAAATCAACCACCGATATAGATAAGTACTCTACTAATTATATTGGTTCAAAATATGATTTAGTTATTGATTTTTAGGCATTTGAAAGTGAAAGGCATTTAGTTTTCATATACAGATATTTTCTGTACATTTCTTTTGAGTATTCTCTGCTTTTAAGATTTTCTAAATTAAAACCTAGGCCAACAATAATCCAAACTAAAGAATCGTTCTAGGCTATCTCTTGTATACTTGCATTATATTTTCAATTGCATTATTCTATTTTTTACATTATCCTTTATCTTTTTTAGCTTAGATCTAGAAAGACCAAACTTAGGTTTTTGTCTTAAAATTAGATTCAAATAATCCCAAATATCCTGAGGACTTGGAGCAAGTTCTTAAACCATTCCTGGTGAACCCTTCCCCCTAGAAATGAGTTTAGATTACAACATACCCCATGGTTCACCCCAAAAAATGTTCCTCCTTGTGGATCCAACATTTTGTTTGGAAATTATACGCGATAGGGCAGCTTTCCCCCTCAACCTCTTTGGTGAACCCGACATGGACACCTCATTTATTTTTAAACAATAAGAAATATAATTAAATTGTGTGCCAATGTTTAAAAGGATTTTTTTGTGTAAGTGTATAGGTCCCTTTTTGGTCTTAGTTCTTCTTCTTGTCCTACTCCTTTTCCGCAATGGATTTTGACCTTGGAGAAGGACAAAGACTCCCTAGGTTTGATGATATTTTTCATGAGAATGATAAAATGATAAAGATAATCATAACCTATAAGAATATATTAATAATTATCTTGATCCTATCCAAGATCCTAATTGGAATATCATCTTCAAATGTTTTGATCATATATGGAATTTTTACAAGTATCATAAGCATGCTTTGGATATGACCATAGAGGAAGAATAATTACATGAAAAATACATCCCATCTCAAAATACTTTGAATGAACCTTTGAATCACGGTAATCAAACCTATAAACCTACTTATGCCACTACTGTGACCACCAACATTGGAGTGAATCCACCAATTTTCTTGACTAGTAGTAGCACCCAAATTGGTTCTCAATTTCCTCTTTAATATTATAACATCAACATTATTTCCTCTATTCCACCACAAGTTAATCTTCCATTCTCACAAGGCACCACTTATAACAACAACCTTCATATGTCCAACTTAAGTCAAGGGAATACTACTAGGAACACACATAATTCAGAGATGTAGAATTTGGTTAGTATAGTGAATCAGTTGGTTTCAAGGATGTATATGATTCAACTTTCAAGGTTTACATACATCTATAAAGAAATGTGTAGTCAAAAATTCAATCCTATTGTTGCTACTAGAGCTTATCCTAAGAAATTTTATATGCCAGTGTTGCCAATATATAAAGGGACTGAAGATCCAATAGAGCATTTAAGACAATTCAAGATAGCTTGTCATGATATTATTTATGATGATATGCTCTTATTGAAGACATTTACAAAGAGTCTTACTGGAATGGGATTAGAGTGGTATTATCGATTGCCCAACTATTCTTTGAAAATTTGTGAGAATACTCTAGAGATGATTTTCATCAATTTAGTGCTTATATTGAAAAGGAAGCAACAATGAGAGATTTATATAATTTAAAGAAAAATAAGGAAGAAATTTTTCAGAGTTCCTAGCTTGTTGGAGAAGTCTAGTTGGCCGATTAAGAAAACCTGTGTCTTAGAAATATGTGCTTGAATTATTCATTGGTAATTTACAAGAACAAATATCTTATGCTTTAGAAACTACTACTGTCACATCTTTAGACCAAGCAAATGAATTCGCAATAAAGGTGGAACAAGATCTAATTAGAAGAGGCCAACTCAAGATTAAAGAAGATAAGCCAACTAAATCTCAACTTAAGAATAAACACATAGGAGTTAATAGTGATAGTAGGCCTGTTAAAAATGTCAATAATAGCCTACAAAATATTGTACTTGAGAAACCTTCTCAAAGGAACTTCACAATACTTAATATCCTTATGGAAGCAGTTTTAAAGCAACTATTGGAATCTAAGGCAATTGAACTACATGCAGTAAGACATCCAGATACTACAACTCATTGGTCTAAAGCATATTATCATTGTGCATATCATATAGTAGAAGGACATTGGACTAATTCTTGTAAAAGGTTGAACAATGTGGTTCAAGATTTAATTGATACCGGTCGCATTGACACTAGTAGTTTTCAATATTCCAATAGCCAGCATAATCGGAATAGAACAAGATAAAGCAAACAAGTTTTCTATAAAATTGTACCACATTAGTATAATAACAACATGGTTGGAATGATAAGAGCTAATCCAGGAAAAATAGTATAGAAGATAGATGACTCAACAAAAGTTTCACTTTAGAACTCTTGCAGAATTCTCAAGTCCATTAAGAAGCTATGATAAATATTTTGGAACAACAGCCAGTACCTCTATATATTTCTTCTAATAACATGACAAAGGTTATAGGCTCCTTCGGGAAGCCTCATATCATATTTTTAAATAGTGATATGACTTCCTTAGGAGTACAGGAGTATTCTTCATTATACATCATTTCTTACATTGGGGACACTCTCATCAAAAGGGTTATGATTGATAATGGTTCTTCGCTTAATGTTTGTACACATCATTTCTTTCAAAAATTTGGATTGAAGAAGGAATATTTGATTGCATCTAGTGACATCATTAAAAATTTCAGCAATTATTATCAAGAAGCATGTGGCACTATATTGCTCCCTCTTAGGGTTGGACCAAAAATTTTAAACACAATATTTATGTGGTGTCTTGTCTTGCATATTTTAATATTCTTCTTGGATGACCTTGGATTCATGGAATGAAGGTTGTCCCTTCTACTTTTCACCATTGTGTAAAATTTGAATTTGAAAATCAAATCATTTCTATCATGGGTGATCCTCATCCATTTGAATTTTTTTCACCAGAGGATATCGCCCAAATTAATTCATCACAGTCTTCTTCTAAAGATTCTTCTACAAATATTACATCATAGGATCAAAATGACTCTTATTTTTAGATCTTCTCTTTGATGAATCTCATCAAGGTTTGTAGTGGAGAGTTAAGCATGAGGGTCCACCATCTCCTAAGTTTTTAACCCCAAAGTCATATGTTATGGATGAGGCTTTATCTCGGAATGACATCGACTTTGACAGGTCTCTCCCTTACACAACGTAGGTTGAGTTTTCTAGTTCTCAAGTGGAATTTGGTTCTATGTCTCTTGAGGACCTTGAAAAATTAGGAGTGATTCCTACCCCACCTCCTCTTGAGTTTGAGTTATCCATTCTTATTGAGGAGACCATATATGTGAACATAGGTTCTAAGGAAACCTCTAGAATATTTAAGTTAGGCAAAGCCTTTACCATGGATGAGTAGGATTAATTGACCAATTTATTGAAAGAATATCTAGATATTTTTGCTTGGTCATATGATGACATGCCAGGGTTTGATCCCTCCCTTGTCATGCATCATTTGGTAGTTAAAATTAATGCTAAGCCTGTTATGCAAAAAATTTGGAAGATGCATCTGAAGGTCACCCTTTCAGTTAAGGAAGAGCTCCAAAAACTCCTTAACATTGGTTTTATAAAAACCATCGACTATTCTGATTGGATCACCAATATCATTCTTGTAGCTATGAAGGAAGGAACAATCAGAGTATGTACCATATTTTTGGACATCAACTTAGACTATACCAAGGATGATTTTCTCTTGCCTAACATAGACTAGATTGTATATTTCACTACCAAATGTGGAATGATTTCACTCATGGATGGTTTCTCAGGTTACAATCAGATCACGATTACTCTTGAGGACCAGGTCAAGACAACATTTACTACTCCTTGGGGTACCTTCTGTTGGAAGGTCATGCCTTTTGGCCTTAAGAATAGAATTTTCACTAGCTAAATTTCAAGTTGGGGGTACACATACAAATTATTTTCCCCTCATTTTCTTCCTTGTATTTATTCTAAATACATTCACACACTCATCATGTTATGCTCATATCTATTGGTTCATATATACATGCACATACATCTTCTCAGGTAGTACTGATATATAAATTACATACATCATTTTACATCATCATACATCATAACACGCCTATCAGGTTATGTCTCTCTTTGACTCAATAGACCCAAAATCCCATTATAGGATCAAATCCTTGCCATTGAAATCAGGTCTCAACATACATCCTAGCGGGTAATCACCCCACAACAATTACTAGTGAGCAACCACCCATAGTGGATTACACTATGCACTTCACTTATTGGTCCATATTTAGAAAGTACTATACCCATAGCGGGTTCTTAACTCCATACATGGACCATAATTTTGAGCATAACACCCTCTTGCTAGGGTTATAATTTTTTTCCTTCTTGATTTCAAATGGTTGGCCTTTGGAGTTTTATTCTTTACCTTCTTCTTATTCTTCCACTTCACAATTTTCTATTTCATCCCTTATTTCTCTCTCTTCTTCCTCTCTTTCTTCTTCCTCCTTCTTCTCCTCCCTTATGCCTCTACTTTTCTTCCATGCATTTCATAATAATTGCATTAGATTCATATTGTACCCAGTAATCCTTCTTTTGCTTTGCTTGTCTTTTATGTCTTATGCTTTATTTATTTTGTCTTTTGAGTTTTCTTAAGCAAGTTCTTTATTTAATTATCGGATAAGTACCGACCTATGAACAAATTATTACATAAGGGGCTTGCATTTATTTGGTATGACGAGTGTCAATATACCTTTGATGAAATTAAACAATATTTGGCTTCATCGCTAGTATTGGCTCCTCCTCGACCAAGAATGTCATTCTATCTATACATCTCAACTACTAAGCTTGCATTGGGCACCATGTTGGCCCAAAGAAAAAAATAGCACAAAGAACAAGCTACTTACTATATTAACTACACTCTGGTCAGCTACAAAATAAATTACGTATATGTTGAGAAGTTATGCTTACTAGTGGTTTTCACCACTAAAAAGCTACACCATTATATGCTCAATAATACCACATATATAGTATTCAAATAGAATCCATTGTGATATATGATGAGTCGTACTTACCATAACAGTCACACAACAAAATAGATTATGGTTTTGATATGATTTGACCAATAATTCATCGAACAAAAATAAATTAAATGTCAGGTCATCATCGATCAACTCGTAGAGGCTCCTCTCTAGGATGACCAACCTCTTAGCATACGATTTCCTGATGATGGAGTATTTCAAGTGTTAGAATCACCTGAAGATCCTGAAGCATAGGCTGACATGAATCTATTTTTTGAAGGCTCTAAGTGTGAGCAAAGGGGTGGTATGAGAATTATGTTTTTTACACCTAGAGGAGCTTCAATACCCATTTCATTCAAACTAGATTTCCCATGCACCAACAATAATACCATTTATGAAACTATTTTCATTGGCCTTCAAACAAAAATCACCATGAAAATAACTAAGCTCAACATTTTTGGTGATTCCTTGCTCATAGTGAATCAATTCAAGGGTATATTTCAATATAAATACCCAATATTGCAAGCCTACAAAGCCCTTGTGGATAAAATTCTGGAAAAATTTGAATGGTATAATATTTAGGCACTCCCTCAATCATCTAATCATTTTGCAAACACAATGGCCTCCTTAGGGTCTTTAATCTCATAGAACCCTTTTGATGATATAACAACCATTCAAGTCAAAATGCTATCATAATCAGTAACTAAACGTGAGGACCTTCACTCCATGCCAGAAGTCCATATGATTCAAATCGAACCTTCTCATGAACGGTTCTCTCAAATTTACAATTGCTTAAATAATGCTACTTGGGGGAATTTATTCCCTAAAACTCCTTTTGATAGTAGCAAAATTCTATATCTACAAGTTCTCTCCCAATAAGCATTCATTAGAGATGAACTTCAAAAGGATTCAACAATTCATGCAATTGAGGCTCCTTAAAAACAATATTGGTCCATCCAGCTAAAATATTACCTAAAGCTTGGTAACATCCCTTCTAGATTATCGCATGCCATCAAACACACATTCAAAAAAAAGTGGTAAAGTATGTCTTACTTTAAGGCATATTGTATCGTTGAATCTATAGGGTATCCTGCTTCATTGCTTAGAACATTAAGAGTCAATTTGGGTAATCACCCAAGCACACTACAATACATGTGATGGCCACTTCAGTGGCATGGCCATAGCGAAGCACATTTTTTGAATGGCTTATTATTGAACAACAGAGTAATATTGCTATGCTTATGTTAAGAAGTGTATACAGTGTCAACACAACACTAATTTGACACACATACCTTCTCAGGAATTACAACCAATTCAATAAATTTAGCATTTTTTGCAATGGGGGTTTGACTTAATCAAGAAAATATACCTCCTTAGCTATCACACATTCATCATTACACCCATCAAATATTTCATAAAATGGATGGAAGCAATTCCCCTTACCACTACGATGGGGCCTGGCATTGCGGAGTTCATGTTACATAATATCATTTGTCATTTTGGTATTCCATCCAAAATAATTTTAGATAATGGGCCACCTTTCAAGAATAAGGATGTGCACACTTTAAAAAATAAATATAACATCCAATAAACTATTCTATGCCTTATTATCCATAATCCAACAGGTAAGATGAGGCATCAAACAAAAACAATAATTACTATTTTAAATAAAATTGTTAAGGACAATCACAAAGATTGGCATACTCAATTGACTCTTGCCCTATGGGCCTAACACACTAGTATTCAAAAACCTACTAGGGCAACTCCGTTTTCACTAGTATATGGTATTGAGGCCCTCATGCCTTTAGATATGGCAATCCCATAGTTGCGCATATTCATGCAAGAGTTCATCGATGATGACACCACACAAGAGGCTCACCTAGACCAATTAACTTTAATTTATGAATGATGCGTTAATTCTCTTGAGCACCTACATGTTTATCAAGAGTGGCTTAAGAGAGCCTATAACATGAAATTCCATACTAGAGACTTTTATATTGGTGACCTTGTTGTAAAAGAAAACAAACAAAACTCTAACTTGCCACTCCATTTGCAGGACAAATTTACAATAAACTAGTTAGGTCCATTATTTATCACTAGTCATATTGGACCTATAACTTATCACCTAGCTTCCATTGATATATGTGAGGAGCCTAAACCCTTGAATATCCTTCACCTATAACCTTTTCATGCTTAAAGTACCATGCCCTACCAAAAAGCCCCAAAGGTATTCATAAACCCTTTGGTCACCCAAAAATCCCCAAAGGTATCCATAAACCCTTTGGTCACCCAAAAATCCCTAAAGGTACTCATAAACCCTTTGGTCACCCAAAAAGCCCCAAAGGTACCCATAAACCCTTTGGTAACCCAAAAATCCCAAAGCTATCCATAAATACTTTAGTCACCCAAAAATCCCCAAAGGTACCCATAAACTCTTTCATCACCCAAAAAGCCCTAATGACATCCACTAAGCCTATTGCTCAAATGTATATATATTAATAAAAATTCAAAAATATTCAATAAAATAACAAAAATATAAAAATATTGCATTTCATTTCATATCGCTGCATTATACAATCATTTGTACTAAGCATACACATCATTGCATTTCATATTATAGAGTTGATCATACATTTCTAGCACCAGGTCTGTACACTATGCATTCTTCAAAATCAACTTCATCAAAATTCATTATTAACACCCGTCTACATTACAATTATCATTTTCATTTATATTCTCCACCTTTTGTATTTGTGTATGTTTCCCTTCACCTAGTCATTTGTTATAAGGCATCATTAGGGTTTTTGGTCACTCAACCATATCTAGTTTTCTTTTCATATTTTGTAGAAAGCTATCCTAATTTTTATAAGGTAGAGTCCTGATTTAATTGTACCTTGTATATGTCATAATCCCAACACATTTTCACACTAATAAATTCAAGTTTTGCACAAGGAAAGATGAAACCTAAAAAGTGGTTCATGTTACCTTGAGCAAAAAGTTTACCTTGCTCATCCTCCTATGCGCATGGATCAAAAATGATGAGAATTTATAAAAGGACAAGCTCTTCCCTACCCAAAGCAATAAAAATACCTTACCCCATGCCAAATTTGGGCAAGTATCCAAAAATAGACAAATGAAAAAGCAAAAGAAAAATAAATAGTGGTTTTCACCACAAC
Organism: Wollemia nobilis; assembly: GCA_028583015.1. Lineage (NCBI taxonomy): Eukaryota > Viridiplantae > Streptophyta > Pinopsida > Araucariales > Araucariaceae > Wollemia > Wollemia nobilis. The sequence continues at coordinate 3,362,350 of JAQPPZ010016599.1, forward strand.
CAAAAATCCTCAAAAGAAAAGTGGTTTTTACCACTAACAAAAGCAAAAAGTAAAATAAACTGTGGTTATCACCACTACAGAAATCCCCTGCTCACCAAAAACAAAATGAGAAAATCCTTGGAAAAGTTCAAAAATAAAATAAAATATGGGAGTACTAAACTTGAATCCCTGGAATTCTCAGCATTTGACAACCATAAGGTGATCCTAACTATAGGTTGGGTGGCATCAAGCATGCCTATGAATGGTGGTATCCTTACACATGATGATATGTTTGTAACATTAGTGACATTATTTTTTATAGACCAATATTTTATTGCGGATGAGCTAGCTTTTGATAGCCTATATTACTTAATGCCATAATCTAACTACGTATAAAACTCAGGATCATGATACTCGTAGGATGATATTTAGTGCGAAAGGGCTGCATAAATCCTATTTGGAACTAGAATAACTTTATGCGTTATAATAACAATGAACTCACATGCACACATAGGGATATTTAATATCTTGGTCATCCTAGCAGATTTATATCTTGCCAAAAAGTCTTGCATGGTTAATATACAAATTTTGACTAGGTCACTAGAGTGTTTGAGTCTCATGAAAACATCAAGGAAATTCTATAACATATTACTATTCATTCCATTCCATACCACTTTATAACATGTTTTTCAATTTACATTTTCACAATCCATCACATAGTCTTATGATAATATTAAAAATGAATTTATGAATTTTGTATAATCTATGGTACTAGCATCTAGTGTGTCAAATAGTATTCATAATTCATGACTACATATTAACAAATCATCCATTTAATTATGCATTCACACATGTACATATCATAAACTAACATCATATTACAATACATGCATCCATGAATGCATCAACAAACCAAGAAGTATATATAAATGCATATCTTTGATCACCACCAAAAATCACAAAATTAAAAAAAATAAAATAAATCAAAATCTCAAGTGTACCTTGTATCCATTTATTTACCCTATACACTTGGTGGTTACAACGACTTGTACTCCATGCAATCTGTCAATATGAGTAAATTACCATAAATCCATTTGATCCAAATTATTCATCATCGAATTGAAATGCTTCACTTCACTCCCCAAGAAGGCCATTGTGGTCGGACTACTCCATGGGAACAAGGTATTCATTTCCTTTCTTCTATGAAATATTCATCAAATCATTGAGTGATTCATCACATGTAAAAATAAATTACCATAATCTTGATTTCCTAAGAAGGCCATGGTGGCTGGACTACTCCATGGGATAGAGATGCACAATTACTAGTAATGGTTGAAATCACAACTATAATAGGACCTACCATATAACAAAAAGTAATCATCTTGAACTGTCCAAATCAATCATTTTTACACTCCAATATTAATATAGTCGTTGGCTATATTATAAAACAATATATTTAATTATTAATATTTATCCAAGTGTAGTTGATTTTATCTTATAATCTTATCATTATTTTCATCTGCGATTTCACATTATTAGTTGTCCACTTCATGGTGGGGATTTGCCCTCCTTGAGCGGTGAAGGCATTCACTTGATTTCTTTGATTTATATTGATTTATGTTCTGTTTATATATGTAATTCTTATGCTTACCATATTATATTATGTGGATAAATAATTGATATCCTATATCATGCAACCAAGATTAGAGAGTTGGTAGGTGAACCACTCCATGTGGTATCAGGTTCAACGATTCTGTTGGATGTGGTGAACGTATGAATTTTTTTTTAGTGATATTGCAGCCCATTCATGTAGGAGTTACAAGATAGCTATATGTAGAAGCATTATTTTTCACAATACTAGTTTATCTCCCTTTGAAGAGAACAACTAATCGATGATATCATTCTAGCTACTGATGCATTTGAAAGTTGTAGTTTACAACCTATAATAAGCATCTGCTAAAAGATATCCTATAATAGAACATGACAATGATTAATGGATCATTACGCATGAAATAAGGCTTAAAATGAGGGTCATACATTCTCGAGAGAAAAATTTGAATTCACAGGCGTTTTCAAAGTAAACAACAGCAAATTATGTCCATCAAGTCTCCAAGCGATCGATAACCAATTAAAATACCAAAAATTGAAAAATTAACGTCTAAAACTAAGGTACTAAAGTACATATATATATTTTAATTTACGAGACATATCCCACATTCATCGTGTAAAAAAAAAAATCGTGTTTATAAGGCAAAGGTAGTAATATCAAGGGTGTGACTTAGGTCACACAATCCTTGTCCTCGCATGTGTAAACCGATCTAACGTTCGTATATTTCTTTGAGAGTTTAGTTGCTTTGCTATCAGTCCACTTGTCATCTCTCGTGTCATACTCCTATCACATCTTTGATTGTATTCTGTGTCCTATTGTGTCTTCAGTTATCGTACCACGTTCTGTCACATCTTCAATTGTCTTCTATGTCCTATCATGTCTTCGGTTGTCATACCACATCCTGTCACATCTTTGGTTGTCCTTTGTATCAATAGCATAATTTGCCTCATGGTCATTGATTGTCGTGTCATATCTGATCTTTGTTTGCTCTTGTATATCAGTATCACGTATTCTTTTCCTTTGATCATGCCAATTTCCATTGTCTTCACTAGAAGAGTCATGTCAACTTTCGTTGGTTAGTGTTATTCCATTGTGTAGGGAAATTGGTCATAGATTGGGCTGAAAATAGATTAGTCGTCAAAATAAATTGATAATACATAGTCATTGGATTCAAAATTGGTCATACTTATCCGTTGGGATTTGAATTCAAATTGACCATACATTGCCGTTGGAAGTCAAATCCTTTTTGGTATTACATAGCTTTTGGGAGTAAAATTTAAATACGTGTTGCAAGGGGAAGTAAATTCAAATCTGTATCATAGTTGGAGCAGTAGTTGTAGCAGAAAATAAACTAAACCTTTGCCCAATTCATCAATTTTGTTTTGCAAAATTTCAAGGTAAAGGGGTTAGAAGATACGTATTAACAAGTGCATGACCGAAAGGTGGACAAAAGGACCAAACATTCAATTAAAAAGCACCATTAGGAATTAATAGTTTTAATCCTGGTCATCCATTGCTTAACAATATGGCATCCAATCCCTCCCTAAAATCTTCCCATGAGAATCTCACACAAGAGGAAATAGGAAGCCCCATTACTGCTGATAAGGCTTTACAAACTTTATTGGTTAGTATGAACAACCTGAATAACAAGATGAACCAACTATTGGAAAGACAAATCCAACCAAATCCTCCTAGCCCAAATCATCCCCAAAGACTCTGGAACACTAAGGATCAATATGAAGAAGTTTATGCACAACAAAGAGTTCATAATGGTAGTCCTCAAAATTGCATCAATGAATAGTGGAATTATGAGGATATCAACAACGAAGATGTTTATGAACAACAAAGAGGTCCTACCCAAAATCGCTTCCATCGATATAGGCAAAATGAAGACCAAGATAGAAATAAAGTTTACCAACCACCAAGAGGTCCTAATGGGATCAATTTTCCATGCATTGATATTTCCACCTTTGAGGATCATGATCCATGTTGATGGATAGCCAAAATGGAAGGCATTTTAGAATTATACCAAATTTGAGATTCAAAAAAAGTACCTTTTGCTACTTCCAAACTAGGTACTGAAGCTTATCAATGGTTTGTATGGCTCAAATGTGAGAAGAGAATAACCATCTTCTGGAATGATTTCACCAGATACTTTCTTAACAAATTTGATGAAGGATCCTCATCTTATTACATGGTGTGGTTGTTATCACTTAAGAAAAAAGGATCAGTAATGAATTATATATCATAATTTACTAGCCTGCTTTCCTATGCAAGAAATTTGGAAACCAATGTAGTGATAGTTGCTTTTAGAAATAAGTTGAAATAGATTATTAAAATTGAATTAGATCTACAATATCCATCCTCTATAGATGCATGTATAAGGATTGACAAGTTGACTGAGAAGAAGGTGCAAATGATGAAATCCATACGACATGATTCATATGGTCGACCTCAATATCGCAACAAATCTTTTATTAAAAATGATCAACCATCAAGATATATTTACTATAAATGTCGCAATCACCATACAAAATATCAGGTATGTGTACCATGATAGAACTTTCAAATTGAATATGCTGACAAGGAATATGAAGAAATAGAGGAGAACTCTCATGATGATCCCATAGACAAAGATCAAATTGAACATGAGGAGGTTGTAGTTGTGGAAGATAATATGGCAATTTCAGTATATGCTCTTATGGGGTTATTAGCACACCTTACAATTAAAGTAGCAGGATTCATTCGACAAAGAAATATAATTGTATTACTTGATGCAGGAAGTACTCACAACTTTATTAACACAAATCTTTCCAAGGCATTAAACTTGCACATCCACTCCAATCAAGATAAATTTCAATTTAGAACTGTAAGCGGGAGTAGTGCTCAATGTATACGTAAACATCTTAAATTTCATTACAAATAGAAAGTTATACTTGGTAGGGTCCTCTTTTTGTTATGAATTTAGGGAATTCAAAAGTTATCTTGGGAGTCAAATGGCTAGAAAAAATGAAAACCATTGTCAATTTTAATTACAAGCAGCATTTTGTTGAATGGAAAGAAAATGGAAAGACAATTCACCTCCAAGGAATTCCAAAACCTCCATCAAATATAGTAAGTTCACACAACATGGAAAAAATATTAAGAAAAAGGTAGTTATGGATTCATTGCTCAAATTAATTGTATGGAAATTCAAGCACAAGATATGCCAAAAATACAATCAGAAGATCTAAAAAATATTGTGGCCAACTATGATGAGGTACTCTAAGAACCAAAGGGACTACCCCCAAAAACACCCCATGACCATACCATACACCTTGCTCTAGGAAGTCTTCCTCCTAATGGTCATCCTTATCGATATCCCCAACCTCAAAAAACAAAACTTGAGAAAATTGTCCAAGTACTATTAGAACATGGAGTCATCCATCACAGTACTAGCCCCTATTCTCCACCAGTAGTCTTGGCCCATCATAAATACAATTCTTGACATATGTGTCCAGATTTTAATGCTATTAACACATTCACCATCAAATATAAATTTCCTATATCAATCATTGATGATCTATTAGATGAACTACATGGTGCAATTTTTTTACCAAATTGGACTTACGTTCAGGGTTTCACCAAATTAGAGTTAGGGAAGAAGATATTCCCAAAACAACTTTTCGAACCCATGAAGGTCATTATGAATTCCTGGTCATACCCTTTGGTCTCACTAATGCCCGTCTACATTACAAACTCTCATGAACCATGTGTTTCATACAATCCTCCACAAATTTGTCCTAGTCTTCTTTGATGACATACTCATATATAGTAAATCATGGAAGGATCATTTGTTGCATGTGGGAAGGGTTCTTCATATCCTACATAGGGAAAATTTGTTTGTTAAACACTCTAAATGGTCTTTTTATTTTCAATAAGTTGAGTACCTATGTTATATAATTTCTCAGGAAGGTGTTAAAGTGGATCCCAATAAGATAAAGGTGATTCAAGATTGGCCCTTACCTAAAAATATCAATAAACTTCATGGTTTTTTGGGTCTCACTGTCTACTATCACAAATTTATGCATAACTATGGTAAAATTGTAGCTCCTCTCACAGCCCTAAAAAATAAGGATGCTTTTCATTGGTCAGAAGTAGCCAATCAAGCGTTCAAGGCTCTCAAAGTAGCAATGTGTACTACTCCAATTTTGGCAACTCCAGATTTTCACAAGCCATTCGTAATCGAATGTGATGCTTCAGGAACAAGTATTGGGGTAGTTTTAATGCAAGAAGGTCATCCCTTAGCATTCAAAATTAAACAACTTTTAGGAAAAAAATTGGGAAGATCTACATATGAAAAAGAAATGTTGTCTATTCTACATGCAATGGAGAAATGGAGACACTACTTAATCAGTAGTCATTTCATTATAAAAACAGATCATAGTAGTCTCGAGCATTTTCTAGAACAACGATTTTCTTATTTGGAAAAAAACAAGTGGTTAACTAAATTGTTGGGATTGTTAGGGTAAAATAGGTAGTATATTGCATTATACTACATATATTATTACATTTAATTTTTACTACATAACCATGGAGATATTTACTGTTCCAAAATATCTACAGGTTAACCTAGATTAATACCTAAAATATCCTAGGTCAGATATTTTAGGTTAGTTCTTTTATCATACTTCTCCACCCTAGGTTAGTTGTTAGAAGCACATCTCTCTCTACGCTTATTGTTAGCATGATTAGTGCTAAAGCAGTTTACTATTCTATTTTGTAACCTATATTAAGCTACAATATTCCTAAGTCTAGCTAATGTTGAAATATATTATTTTTATTTGATCATTTTGTAGAACTCTTGTTTACATTGGTATCTATCGCTGGGTGGCCTAATACGAGCTTCGCTCATTCCACCAGACCTGTCCCTACACAGATCCTAAGGTACCCTATTGGCACTCTGGCCCTGCACAGATCTTGAGGCATCCTGTTGGCACTTTGGCCCTGCACGTATCTCAAGGCACCCTATTGGCACTATGGTCCTACATGGATTACCGACACTATCTTTCCCTATCAAATCATAGAGTTGTAATTCCCTACCTAAATCAGACCTCCTGCTTATGTGGCGAGTCCATTACAAGCCCTCCCTCTTAAAAAAATTTGATAGCACTGACATGTGGCATCAAATCAAGTGCACAAAGCCTTCACGGGTAGCATAGTATCCCTTTCAAGGTAGACATTTCAATAGATGTTTTTTTTGTCTTATAAACAACTTTGGTTTCTGCTTCCCCACGTATGTGGGATAATCGTTTTCCCATGCCCACAAAATATGCACCAGAAGCTAGCCATATTTTTTCATTGAGAGTGACAACAACGTTTGTCATAGTGCGGCCTCGATCGTGCAACATTTCAGGAGGTGTTTCAGATCTAGACAATAGCGTTTGTCACAGTGAGACCTTGATTGTGCAATATTTTAGGAGGTGTTTTAGATCTAGGCAGTAGCATTTGTCAAAGTGAGGCCTCGATTGCACAACATTTCTGGAGGCATTTCAGATCTGGGCAGCAGTAGAAATCATGTGCCACGATGTCTAAAAGGCACTTCATATAGAGTTATCTCATTGTAGCATTGATTGCTAGGTAGCCTGTTATGGATTGGCTCCCAATAGTGCTACAACATTGTTATGTCACCCTTCGGATGTGCACCTCCATTCGGGATGGTTAAAATTTCTCCATGCCTTTGCTTTTCAGCAAGGAAAATCCACCGTCTTGAGAAGGGCAAGAGGAGATCAGAGGTGGCATGCCACCACCATCCGCTATTCAATGCATAGTGGAGGACTGGCAATCGAAGGTAAAATAAAAAAAAATCTTACTTAAATTTCAATCTTCTGTAATGTTTTTTTTTTAATTAATTAATTAGTAATTTTTATTAATAATATAATTTATTCATTGGATTAAATCATTTGTTAATTTATTTTTTTTTCCAATGTTATTTTATTATTAATAAATTTATACTCATCTTAATTAGAAACTTTCATTAACATTGAAATTTAAGAGTTTTTTGATACAAACATTTTGTTTTGCACACTATAACCCTACAATTTCTTTCATTTTCTTCAAACCTTGGAGATAAACAGACAAAGAGATCAAGTCTTTGGTTGCAAAACATAAAAGCTCTTCAATTTTTTTTGCAATACCTCCTCAAAATTCCATAGTTTTTCTCCCACAATTTTTGGAGATAAAGAGACATAGGAACTCCAAATTCTATTGCAAAACCAAAACACTTAAAAATTGGGCAAGGACAAAGGTCATTTTTTTTGCAACAAAACAAGATATTTGCTTTTGTTTTCTCCTTCACAAAGGAGATATAAGACATAAAATTGCAATTTTTTGTTGTAACCTTGAGAAGAATTTTTGAACCTATTTTTTATCCTAATGCTCAACCTATTTTTCAAGTGTTGAAGACATAAACCAAGTCGTGTGTCGACTGGTCTAGAAGCCTTTCAAATGCGGGTTATGTGTCGACTTGTCTTGAAAGGAGTGCTCGATTTCTTCATTTTGTAAAAATTAAGGGGGGATAGAAGACACATTTGTGATTCTATTTTTTTTGCAAAATTGTAAGACAAAAGGGGGATATTTTAAAGTAAGAAAGGTGCATTCTCTATTGTACTCGACACCTTTTTCTTAAAATTGACTACACTGGGTGCATTTTCAGTTGCATCCGACACCTATAGTGGTAAAATTTGGGTTGCTCTTTTATTATTATTATTATTATTGCACTAAAAATCATGTTTTTTGCAATTAAAACAATCATAAAACATTGAAGAGCATTTCAAAAATCCAAACTTCACTAAAATCGTGCTACACCTTGCATAGGTTAAACAAGTCAATTTTCTCTCCCCATCAAAGGTAAAAAATCCAAAACACCTTGATTCACTCTCTTTGTTTGGCTTAATTTCCTAAAACTTGCCATCCTTATTGAAGGGTGTTAAGGTAGGTGCCATTAAATATCCTAGAGAGCGAAATCATAAATCTTCCAAAACCTACCCCTTTAATTTGCTCTATTTTGTTTGGCTTAATTTCCTCAAAATTTTCATCCCTTGTTAAGGGTGTTAAGGCAAGTGCCATTAAATATATTAAAGAGCAAATTAAAATCTTCCATATACTTTTTTGAGAGTATACTGCAAGATATAGTCATCTTAGTCACATCAATTTGAAACATTCACCATGGCCATGATAAACAAGTATCTCAAAGAGAGCCAACTACTTAAAGGTTCAAATTATTCTACCTAGAAAACTAAGATGAAAGCTATTTTAATTGTAGAGGAGATGTGGGGAATAGTGGATGGCACTGATTCTAGACCCACATCACCAGGAGCAGATCAGAAATTATATGATAAAAAGGATAAAAGACTTTCCTTATTGATATTGCTAGCTATTACTGATGACATACAACCTCATTTAAGTGAAGCTAAAAATGGTAAGGAGGCATGGGATACCTTAGCAACCATTTTTGAAGGAAAAAATCAATCAACAATTCTTAACCTTCAAACACAACTTCATACTCTTCATATGAAATCTGGAGAGATAGTAGAGCTATTCCTTTGCAGAGTGGTAGATATAAACACAAAACTACAAGCCTTAGGATAAAAAGTGGAAGACAAAATCCTGATCTCTATCATTTTGAGGGCTTTTCCAGACTCCTACAGAATTTTGATCACTTCACTACAAGTATCTAGGAGGATAATGACTTTTGTAGAGTTTGTAAATATGCTTCAAACTGAGGAACCTAATCAACTCCAAAGAGATGAGGCATCTAAAAATGCACTTTTCTCAATCAGGAAAGGTGGAAAGAAAAAGTGGAATCAACAAAAAGGATCTTCTTCTAACAAAGACAAGGGTAAAGGTAAAGAGATTTAGAAGAAGAAGCAGTACTGTAAAATTTGTGATAAGGACACTCATGAAACCAAAAGATGTTGTTTTAAGAACAAACTGCCCAATTAACAAGGACAAAATAATGGTAAAGGTAAACCAAAGAACAATAACAAACAACAACAAGGATATGTTGTTGTCGATGAAGATCCTAGTTCAAACTCTAAATGAGCACACAAAGTGCTCATGACACATACAAATTCCCCTCAAAAGGATATTGTTTGGTACATAGATTCAGGTGCTAGTAAACATATGATTGGTGATAAGTCTTGGTTTGAAATATTTGAGGCTCGAGAAGGAAGACCGGTAACCATTACTGATGATTAGACCTATCAAGTTCAGGGAGAAGAAAATGTTTCAGTCTCCCTTCCAGATGGAGAATGTAAGATTCAATAAGTTATTTATGTACCAGGATTGAAAAATAATCTCTTGTCAGTTGCACAAATCCTGGACAATAACATGAGTGTCAATTTCAAAGTGGACAAAGAAAAGAAACGTTGCTTTATCACTCAAAAAGGAAAACAAATAGCAACAGGTTCTTACAAACATTTTTTTTTGTCTTAGATGCAATTACCTCCACACATACTGCAATGGCAGTAACCAAAAAAGAGGCCACTTATCTATGGCATAAGAGATTTTGGCATCTAAGTTCAGGGTATTTACTAGAACTAATCAAATATAAAATGGTGAAAGTACTGCCTACTATTTCATCTACTTTGCCAATGTGCTCAGATTGCTTGTCAGGAAAGCAACATAGAGTACCTTTTAAACCTAGCTCTTTTTGAGCTAAAGTACCTTTGGAGTTAGTTCACACTTATTTGTGTGGTCCTATGTCTACTAGTTGTGGAGGAAAAAGGTATTTTCAATTGTTTGTAGACGATCACTCAAGAAAAATGTGGGTCTTATTATTGTAGTTGAAGTCTGAAGCATTTGACTATTTTTAGTAGTTCAAGAAACTTGTTGAGAAAGAATTAGGATGTTTCATAAAGACCCTCCGTTCAGATCGAGGGGGGCAATACACATCAAAATAATTTTCCTCATTTTTGCAGAAACATGGGATAAAAAGACAGTTAACAACAACCTATTCTCCTTAGTAAAATGGAGTTGTTGAGAGAAGAAATCATTCCATTATGGAAATGGTTTGATGTATGCTTAAGGGAGCTAATATTGATTACATTTACTGGGCTAAAGCTATAACAACTACAATATATCTTCTAAATAGGGCTCCCACATGGGCTCTTAAAGGTATGACTCCTCAGGAAGCATGGAGTGGAAGGAAACCCTCCATATCTCATCTACGAGTATTTGGGTGTAAGGATTTTATGCATATACCTAAGGAGAAAAGAAATAAGTTAGATGAGAAGACCCTACAATGTGTTTTTTTTGGATATGATGAATTCTCAAAAGGCTATCGGTTGATAGATCCATTCACCAAGAAGATATATATTAGTAGAGATGTAGTATTTGATGAAGCCCTTACATCTAATACTACATCAGTATACCTAGATGATGAGGAGCAACAACCACTTCCTCCTCCATAATAGAAAAAAGCCTCCAAAATGGTATACAAGTACTATGAAATATTCTAAACTCACTTCACCACCTGATCTCACTTGCAATCACCCACAGACATGAAGCATGTCTCGATAGAGAAAGGCAAAAGCATCTACTTCAGTTGATGATCTTTGTGTAGATTTTCAAGAGATTTCTATTGATAGATATTTAGAAAATGGAGATGATATGGATATTGATGAGGATAGGGTTTACATGTCATCATATGATGAAAATGAACCTTTTGCAGTTGATGAAGCACTTAGACCGCATCATTGGAAGGCAGCTATGGATTTTGAACATAATTCCCTCATGAAGAATAAAATATGGAAGTTGGTGGATTTGCCTAAAGGAAATAAACCCATAGGCTTCAAATGGGTTTACAAAGTCAAATATAAGGCAGATGGCACCATAGACAAGAATAAGGCCCGTCTTGTGGTGAAGGGATATGCTCAAAAAGGAAGGCCTTGATTATGGGTAAACCTTTGCACCCACTGCAAGGATGACCACCATTCGAGTTCTTTGTGCTATGGCAGCACAGTTTGGATGGAAATTACATCAAATGGATTTAAAAAGTGCCTTTCTAAATAATGAATTAAAATAAGAGGTATACATGACTCAACCTCCAAGATTTTCTGAGGAAGGCCATCAGCAAAAGGTTTGCAAGTTGGTCAAATCATTATACAGGATAAAACAAGCTCCAAGAGCATGGTACATCAAAATGGATAGTCAGCTACTACAACATGGATTCAAGAGAAGTCCATCTGATGCAAATATCTATATCAATAACACAGGTTCAAAAATAGTGATTCTTGTATTATATGTAGATGATCTGATCATCAATGGAAATTCAGAGAAATTGATCAACGTCGTAAGATATGGCTTGAAAATTTCATTTGATATGACAGATCTAGGACTTCTCCACTACGGTCTTGGTCTTGAGATAGAAAAAAAGAAGAATCATCTTAGGGTGACTCAAAAAAAGTATGCCAAGAGTTTAGTAGAAAATATCGTATGACTAATTTTAAGCCCAAAGCAACACCTATGGAATTAGGGATTCAGTTATCATGATATTATGACTCACCATAGGTAGATGGTACGCTATATAGATAAATAATTGGAAGCCTCATCTATGTGACCAATACTAGACTAGACATTACTTATGTTTAAAACTATCTTTCTCAGTTCATGCAGGAACCAAAGGTCTCTCACTGGAAAGCAGCTAAGCGGGTTCTTAACTACATTCAGGGTAGTGTAGAATATGGTCTAGAGTATAAGAAGAATAACTCATTCTTCTTACAGAGTTACGCTGACTCTAACTACGTTGGATCCCTAGATGACATAAAATCAACTTCAAAATATGTATTTCATCTTGGATCTAGTCATGTCTCATGGCATAGAAAAAAGAAATAGGTGGTTGATTTATCTTCAATAGATGCAGAGTATCACACTGCACATGGAGCTGTGTGTGAAGCGATATGGTTAAGTTGCATCTTGACTACCATGGGCCTACCAAAGAAACTTCCTATACACATATTTTGTGACAACTTAGGTGTTTTGAATTTAGTCAAGAATCCAGTCCATAATGAACGTACAAAGCATATTGACATAGATTGTCATTTCATTCGTGATGAAGTTCCTAAACATAGGATCAAGCTCCAATACATTCCCACCGACGAACAGGTTGCTGACATCTTCACAAAGGCACTTGGACGTGTCAAATTTGAGTTGTTTCGAAGTAAACTTTATATATCAAAGTAATGTAATAAAGGGGGGATTTTAGGGTAAAATAGGTAGTATATTGCATTATACTACATAGATTATTACATTTACTTTTATTACATAACCATGTAGATATTTACAGTTCCAAAATATCTATAGGTTAACCTAGATTAATACCTAAAATATCCTAGGTCAGATATTTTAGATTAGTTGTTTTATCATACTTCTCTACCCTAGGTTAGTGGTTAGAAGCACGTCTCTCTCTCTATGCTTATTGTTAGCGTGATTAGTGCTAAAGCAGTTTACTATTCTATTTTGTAACCTATATTAACCTACGACATTCCTAAGTCTACCTAATGCTGATATATATTATTTTCATTTGATCATTTTGTAGAACTCTTGTTTACAGGGACATGATTTCGTTATCAAGTACAAGAAAGGGAAATAAAATGTGGTAGCAAATGCATTATCCATAAAATATGAAGATGAAGTGGTTATTAATGCTATTTTGGGTCCTTGTTCTCAATGGGTATCTCAGTTACAGGAAGAATGGTTGTCCAATAGTGAAACTGCTCAAATAATTTAGGAATTGTCAGCAAGTTCATCCAAACACCCTCTTTTCTCCTATGAAGATAAGATATTAAGAAATAATAATCGTATTTACATTCCACACACTTCAAAAATTAAATCAAGGATTCTAGATGAGTCACATGCTTCTTTGTCAATAGGTCATTTAGGTTTTTTTAAAACTTATATGCGGGTTAAAAAATATTTTTGTTGGAAAGTATTAAAAGTAGAGGTCAAACAATGGGTCTCTGAATGTGAAGTATGCCAATGCAATAAGGGCAAAATAGTCAAATCACCAGGGTTACTTCAACCATTACCCATCTAGATCGTCAGTGGGAACACATTTCCATGGATTTTATTGAAGGTATTCCTAAATTAGAAGGCAAAATAATAATTTTTGTGGTAGTTAATCACTTCTCCAAATATGCTCACTTTTAGGCTCTAAAACATCTATTTTCAGCGAGCAAAGTGGCTAAGGTATTTATGGATTCAATTTTCAAATTGCATGGAATGCAAAAAAATATTGTAAGTCATCGAGATCCCATATTTACTAGAAATTTTTGGAGAGAGCTATTTCGAATTAGTGGTACTAAATAACTATGTCTTCTAATACCATCCACAAACTGATAGCCAAATAGATGTAGTTAACAAATGTTTGGGTATCTACCTAAGATGTTTTATTAAGGATAAACAATATCAATGGAGTCAATGGTTATATTGGCAGAATGATGGTACAACACATCTTACCATTACTCCATAAATATGTCTCATTTTGAAGCATTTTATGGAACTAAGCCACCAATAGTAGTAGATTATGTACTAGGATCCTCCAAAGTGGTCCAAGTAGATGATTGGTTTTAGCAACGATATTCAATGCTCACCATTCTCAAAGAAGATTTGGTCTAAACATAGAATTGTATGAAACAACAACAAGATACACACCGTTAGGAAAGAGAATTCAATATTTGTGATATGGTATTCCTATGCTTGCAAACCTACAAATAATTATAATTGAATATCAAGTCCAGTCAGAAGTTGGCTCCATAATTTAATGGTCCTTACAAAATTGTGTATCGCATTGGTGAAGTGGCATATCAACTAGCGTTACCTCCCTCATCACCAATACATACAGTATTTCATGTTTCCTATCTCAATAAAGTGATCATCCAGAGAGTGCAATCTTAATCAAAATTGCTAGTACTCAATGAAGAAGGGCATAGATATCTCTAGTCTAAAGCAATTTTACAAAGCAGAACACACCCACCGAGATCTCGTCACATCTAAGAATTTCTCATCAAATGGAAGGACCTACTAGAAGAATATGCTACATGGGAACCTAAAAGTATTTTCCAGACATTTCCATCTTTGAGGACAAAGCTTTTCGAGGAGGGGAGTCCTGTTACACTCCAATATTAATATAGTTATCGGCTATATTATAAAATAATATATTTAATTATTAATAGTTATCAAAGTGCAATTGATTTTATCTTATCATATTATAATTATTTTAACCTACGATTTTGCATTATTTTTTTCCCACTTTGTGGCAAATATCTGCTCTCCTTGAGAGATGAAGGCATTCACCTGAGTCATTGATTTATATTGATTTACGTTCGATTTATATATGTACTTATCATGCTTTATGTATTATATTTTGTCAATAAATAATTGATATCCTATATCATGCAACCAATATTAGAGAGTCGATAGGTGAATCACTCCAATAATCCATAAATTTTTTAGTCACCCCTCCCAAGAATAGCTACCAAAAAACATCAAAAAATAGGAGAAAATGTAAAAAAAAGGCCTCAAAACCATCAAAAACATGTCAAAACTAATAAAATTCACCAAGGATAAATATTGAACCAAATTGTTCTTTGATGAATAAAAAAGAATCTACTTCAATCCCCAAGAAGGCCATTGCGATCAGACCACTCCATGGGAATGAGGTATTCATTCCTTTCTTCCATGAAATATCAAAAAAATCATAAAAATACTCATAAAACTGAGAAAGTTTATAATGGGTAAAGCTAAAGGAGCCCCAATCAAGTCATATTGGTCAAGTGAATCATTTATTGTATCACTGGTCATTTCCTCATTGAATAATTGCTTGAGGGGGTAGTCATAATTAACGAATTCATAATCAAAATCAACACTCAAACACTCAAAAGTGCAACTTGCATACATTCAAAAGAATCATTACCAAAGACAAATTTCAAGCCCATGCTAGGGCATATAATTCAGTATCATTTCCATAAAACAAATTCTTAGTCTCCTTGAAGACTTGGGACCTTTCACAGAATAGGCTTATAAGTGAAACGTGGAACCAAGACCAAGTATACTATATGCCCCAAAATCTATCATTACAGTGCGACTAAAAGCTATACCAAAATAAAATCCTTCAAATATATCAAAAGCAAGGATTCTAATAATGTATGCTTCTTTCACAATGGAGGAATCTAAAGCTGGATAGGTTACTGAATAACCTTAATCATTTGACAGTTTAGTCATCTATTTTTGCTCCACGTTGTGTTTCACACAACGCATCCCAAAAAGAGATATTTATAGATACTAAAATTGCATCAATATTTTTATATTGCTAAGATATGCTCTTATCAATATCATATGGCCTCCTTGGGCAACCTGTAGGGGTTAAATAGTGGTCCTAACCAATTTTGGGAAGTTTTATCCCACTTTTGAGAAATTTTGGGCCATGTAGCCGTGGTCGTCCCACCCCAAGACGACCATAATTCATGGTCATCCCACCCAGGAATGGCCACCAAAAATCCTCCCTGAGTGGGATGGCCATGCCCTAGGACCCTTAAAAAGTCAAGGGTGGGGCAAATGGAAATCAAATTCTACCATTTATCCTACCTATTGATTTATGACAGATTGAGGGCCTATCAAATCCATCACAACTTGCAAATTAGAGGCCCAAATTGGAGGCTTCTTCCACCCAACACATGACAAGGTTTAGACAAATGGTAGTGCTTGCCTCGCATGGATAAAATTTTCCATTTTTACCCTATAACATTTTGGGATATAAAATGGAGTCATTCCACCCAATTTTAGAGAGAGGTATTTACAATATTTCACAATGAAGTGTTGTCGAGATTCACTCTCACTTTCATCACGTGTTTTCACTTGGAATCTTCATCAATCAAAGGAGGTTTCCAAGTCATACAAAAATAAATAAATCTATTCCAAAACCCATCCATTTCATTTAATTAGATCATAAAATCAGACGACAAAACCCCTAGGAGTAGTTTGAACCAGATCTTAGAGGAATTGGTGGCAAAAACCACCAAATTTGGTCGTCGTCCCCACCTGGGATGATTAATAGTCACAATTGGAACACCTAGGGATGGCCATGAATCTGCATAGAATTTTAGTTCAATTTTAGCATAGATAATTTCTAGAGTAGATTATATGCATCATATTAAGATTTGGTGCAATTTGGAGTAGTTTTGCACATTCTATTAGGTTTTTCATTCTAATAGTCTCAATTGGAAAACCTGGGGATGAACATGGATTCTGCATACAATTTACTTTTTGTTTCAGCATAGATCATCTCTAAAGTAGATTATATGCATTATGCTAAGTTTTGGTGTAATTTTTGTTAGTTTTGCACCTTCTATTGTACTTTTCATATTCACTATTGCATGCATATATCAGATTTTATTTCAATATGCACATGCTATTAATAAATCTGATTTTTTTGTGTAGATCTAGGTATCCTAGTGCACAAGAAAGGAAATACAAGTTTAACTATGGATAGATCGTCAAAGTGGTACCAAAAACCTACTATTTAGAAGACACTAAAATGTACCTTAGTTTCTAAAAGGATTTAAACATTTGACACTTATGTAATGATTGTATCAAATCAGAGCCCTCAAGGGGATGTTTTGTAATCATTGATTTGAAAAATGAATTAATATAAAGAGGACCCCCATTTATTTTAATTATTTGTTGTTATACTTTCATTAATGTCACCTTTTAGTGCTTAGATCAATAGATGCATTTCATTTCCCTTTGCTAGGTGTGCCTTTTTCTCTGCTCTACACTAGCCACTAGGAGATTGAGAAAACATCAAAAAATAAAGCCAACCAGCCCTTGGACACAATTATCTATACCTAGACCAATATATACTAGCCAAAAAGACCTAGACACATAAGCCAAATAGATACATAAGTTGGGTACGTAGGTTTTCATGGATAAACTCAAATAAAAATTGGGTATGCAGTCTCACATGGATAAATAGAGATAAAAATTGGATACGCAGGACCACATGGATAAATAAGAGATTAGTGTTTAAGGCCACTATGGCCAACCCCTTTTTCATCTTTAGTCTCCTTCAATTCCATCCCCTACCAACTCATCATGGCTAGCACTTCCTTGGTATACGAAAAAATAACAAACATAGAGTCTATCATCGAGTGTTGCATCATCATCATCATCAATTTGAGTGACTTTGGATTGGAGGAACCTGATGGAATTTTAGGAGACGGGTTCCTCCTCACACACCTCACACTTGAATCTAGGTTTAGTTTCTTAGGAGGTGGCATATAGTTTGAATTAGAGTCATCCACCAACATCAAACCTTTTTCATTGCTATCCATCTTGGCATCCAAACTCTTAGAGTGCCTAGTGCCTTCGCTCCCACCCAGACCATGACAAATAGAATCCACCACCTTCGTTGGCTATGCTACCATAGAGTTGCTTCCAAAGCCACTTGGATTGATGTCTTTGAGTCCTCCAAAGTAGAGTAAGATAGATACTCCACCACAGGAACTGGTACCATGTTCAAGGAATTTAGGATCTCTTACCCATCCATACCCCTCACCTTAACCACATGATCAAAGATCATTTTAACCAATCCTTTGTGAATCGGGTCAGAATCCACACCCTTCTTGATCTTAGAAACTGTCCTTTCCAAATACAAACAAAAATTATGGGATGTTCATGGTGATTTTATGATGTAGATGATTCAACATCATAAAGTGGTAGCTATGAAGAATTTTTAAACTCTCATCCAAGGTGAAATATTGCATCACCACCAAAATAACCCTATCCCAAGGGGCTCTCAATGAATTATATTTAAACTCGTTCTGCATTCTGGCAAGCTCCTCCTCATAACAATGAAAAATATAGAATATCTTTGCTATTGAATGCTTATCTATATTATGAACTAGCCCATATGTCACTAACCCTATCACCTCAACGATGAGAGGGATGTTAATTTAAAATTCCAATGTGCCCACTCTCACCATCCCATCATGCCATGAGTACACTAAATGTTTGGCCATGTCCTTGTGGTAGCCATTAAATTTTAAGAGACACTACAATATATTCCCCATCTTCAGAATCTTATGGACCTTCTCATTCGCAAAAATATATAATGATGCAAGAATTAGGGTCGTCATCCTAAAACCCTCACTATTTCTAACTAGGACAATTATGAGAATAACAAAGCTCCATTTCATCCACTCAATATTTCTTCCATAACTAATAGAGCCTATACAATATAAAATGACTCGATAGTCCATATTGGCCTTTGACTGATCAAGAAGCCTATAAATTACCAAACACAAAAATGAGAACAAGGCCCTCACCCAAATAAGAATGAAGAAACCAAACCAATACTTGCAACACCTAGTTGCCTCACCAACAAACTACCAGCTCAAAACTTTGGAAATGTACCATAGAAAAATTATCATGTTCAGGATAACCAAGGACTCTAGAAATCCACCAACGTTGGAATTTACAAGCATTTTCGACTTGGGCAAATACCAAAGGTTAATGGTGATGATATTCATAATAATAATTCGATAGTGGATGCACATGTTATGCACCATCCCATAAAAAATAATAATGATCAATACCTTCCTAATCCAACTCAATTTATCCCATTCTGGTAACAAGGTCACCTGACTAATCCAGCCAATCAAAGCACTCTAAATATTTATAAAACAAAGAATTTGAATACCTCTATCCAAATAAAGTTCTTTAAACTTTGTCATATTACCCATCTCCATATCATTTTTGGAGTGCTTTTCAAGGCATATCTCTTCTCACAAGAGTAATCTTTCCTACATCTTTCTAAAAGCAATATGCTAACAATACATGACCTAAGATTATTACCTTCATATTTAAAAAGTTTCCCACGATTATTATTTAGGTGATATCTCACTGCCCATATTTTGCCTAACTTAGGATAAATAATTTTCAATGCCCCTAAATAAAGAACAAGTGAGCGCACCTAGGAGAAATAGAATATAACAGTGTCCAATTTAAATTTAAATTCAAATTTTGGTAGGAGATCCAACCAAAAAATTCAAATAGAAACATCCAATATGGAGGGTTCCAGCCACCCACCCTAAGTATTTTAACTCAAGTTTGACCTTTGTATGAATTCATTGTCCAATAATATAAGGCCATCTGGGAAATTACCTCTCCAAATATGAATATATCACTGCATAAGAGCTTCATTAGTCAGGAAGTCTATAGCTTTGTTACATTCCCTAAACCGATGCTTGAATTGGACTTATAAATTTTGAATCATTCTCGTCACTTCAATTATAAAATTTGCAACAGTCTAGGAGGAATTTTGGTTACCATTAATCATGTTGATAACATCAAGTGAATTTACTTATATGATTAATTTCTTGTAATTTACCAAATTCAGGTGGGAAACACCCTAAAATAATACCCGAGCTTCAACAAAATGGTTGGTTTCATGACCCAAGTTTTTAGTAAAGGCAAGAAGGATTTCACCCTTTAAGTTTCTAAAGAAACCCCCTATACCCACTGGACCTGAGTTCCCTTTAGAAGCTTTGTCAAAGTTAAATTTTAACCAACCCAGTGGAGGGACTTCCCATATCATGCTAGGCCTATCCTGACTCACCTTGCTCACTGTATTCTGAGTTTGAATTAAAAAACCCAATGATCTCTCCAAACTGATCTCCACTTTGTAAGTTATTGAATCCTGTTTTAAAGTTTTCATATTTTCCACTGTATCTACAATGGCCCTCGAGGAGATCGATGACTCAAGATGGAAACTTTTTTAAAGGCACAGGCATTCCTTTCCTTCCACACCCACCACCAAATTTGGGGTAACCCAAATTTCCAAAATTTGTGGAGGTGGGGAGAGGAGAAGGAGGAGACCTATTGAAAAACTAGGTCATTCAGCGAGTTGGGATGAATCCAAGAAACACCCAACTCTAAAAATAACTGATGGAAGACTTCAAGGGTATGGGCACACAAGGAAAATAAGTGGAAAGGTGATTCAAATTACCTACCACACAATGAAGCACCTATTAGGAAAAATAATTTCCCATTTTTGAATATTATTAATAGTAAGGCACTTTCCTTGAATTTTCAACTAGAAGAACACATTTACTTTAGGTTTCAGGCCTTTAACCCATACTTGATTCATCAGGAACGAGGAATTTGAATCGTAGTCCAAGAAGATGTAAGCATACTTAACTGAAAACTAGCCATCTTTCTCGGGACCCCAAACTAGACTATCATGAATACCAGTACCTGAGGTTAAGAACCATTTTTTGAAGTTTTTTAAATTTATAAAATAAAGTTTCTCCTCTTGATAAATATTTGGGAAGTTAAAGGACTCCCATCGAAGATGACCATTTAATAATTCTAAAAGGTCAAAAACTTTGGGACCAAAGACCCTATTTGTGATTGCCTTAAAGAGGTAATGGTGAGGCCCAAGAATCTCCTCAAAAATCAATGTAATAACCATACCCCACCACCCAATGAAGGCCTTCATGCACATTCATCCGACTACCAATTATGTTGGACCTAAAAGAAGACCCCATCGAGAGAGCTTGGGATTTCAAAAAATTGTTACCACCACCAAGATACTTAGCCTTCACAATATTAACCCAACTGACATTATCATCCTTAACTAATTTCCATGATTATTTTGAAATCAAGGCTCTATTAAACATTCTCAACCTTCTCAAAACTAAGCCTCCTTCTTCTCTCCTATTGCAGATTTGACTCCATTATCATAGTGAGAGGGAAAGTGATGGAACTAAATATTTTCATCTTTAGAATTTTGAATTACATTGCAATATATAATATTATAGCGATTGTATTGTTGCAACGTGGTGGTGAATACCATGTTTTCATGAAATTGGTGCCTAATTAATGCACTTTGTGCCTATACTATAATATATGTAGAATTTTGCTCGCAAGATGTCTCACTAAAATTGTTCTTTAGGGTTTATGATATTGATTGCTAGAAATCCGTAAAGTGTTTGAGTTCTTTGAGTTGTATCTATTATACATAACATACCCAAAAGTGTGATTAGAGAAGACGTTAATGGATTACCAAAAATAGTGCTCATTGAGTACAAGAAATCAATTACCAATTATTGGTTCTACTGCGTCTTAACATTCATTGATTTACTATGGTTATTCTCCTTCCTTACAAATATTTTATCCACTAAAGCAATATGAGGATGAGTGCATATTTTTCTAGAAAAAGCTCTCACTATGCAAAGTTATCCAATTGATCATATTAAGGAATTTACTATAAACTTTAATCATTTACAAATAAATAGTGATTTATGGTGTCATATACTCATATACATTAATGGCCTTGATTTTTTTTTATTTTTTTTCTAAAAAATGGTGTTTCTCCTAGTGGATATCATCAACCAATCCTATTAGAGTGTATCCATGATTGAGGATAAATCAAATGTTGTGTAGGATGATAATATATGAAATACACATGAAAAAATCAATAGGCATTAAATACAAAATATATTATATAAAATAAATATCTTGAATATTCCAAACTAGTGTATGGTTTATGAATCAAAACATGAATTCTTCAGATATTTAATACAAAAAAAAATAAAACAAATGAGTAAACTGTTCAATCATATAAATTTATAATGATTCTATATTTTGTGCATAACACAAGTTCCTATTTACATACTTTAATTTTAATTATTATGTTTTTGTTCCGTAGAGTAATTATACACTTGGAATTTCCTTATTTGAATGCTAATATTTTATCTATAAGAGGATTTAAAAACAATGGAAAATAAAAATATGTTTTTACACTTATTATTGGGTAGATGGAAGTCTCTCTATGTCATTAAAAATTTATGTACTTAAAAAAAACATAATCATAGAGGATTCTTTTATACACATGGAACTCTTAACTTAATTATTGGTAACTAAATATTTACATATATCATATATCTATTTACTTTTTGAATACATAAATCAATAATTTTAGATTTCGTATTAGTTTGTATAAATTAATGACATCAAATATTAAACAAAAATTAATAACACATAGTATATAGGGGTGTCAAAGGATATCAACACTATCACTAAATGAGAATGAAATTAACACTCCAACCATAACCACATTGTTTGATAGTGTAACAACAAAAATAATACCCTAGCAATGGAAGTGTAAAGCAAGCAAAAACATAATGAAAAGAATATATCTTTTATATTGAAATATGTGTTGTGTTCTATTTTACAACAAAATGTTCTAATGTATAGCGGTAATATTACAAATACAACTTTCTTTGAATACAATGAAAGAGGAGAGAAATATGCTTTTACAATTCAAGATATCTAGGTGCCACTGTCTTCTTACTACAATTAGAATAGTATGGGTGGGCTTGCGTATTCTTCCAAACCACCCTCAACCTTAGTGGTCTACAAAACCTGTTACCTGCACATACATTTTACAAACAAAAGGCATTAGTAGCATGTACGAGATCTTCACTATGTAAGGCCCACATAAATAAAAAGTAAAGCAACAAAATCCTAAGATAGAGAATTATACCCTAAAATATGTGCAAAATTTAAAACAATTAAAAGTAAATGTGCCTTATTGAAATAATATATATGCTGATATGGATCTAGAGTGTGTCGTTTAAAACTATGTCAACATAGGGAGCTATGTTTGGGAATGTGTAAACACACGATACTACATTTTTGACTATGCAAATGTAATGGGTTTGCATTTTGGGATGTGCAAACATAGGATGTTGCTTTTGGAAATTATGAAAATATAGGGTGCTACATTTGGAACTATGCAAATGTAGGAGGCTATATTTGGAGACTTTTTGGTAGATATGGCTTAACTAGGATTCACATAATTGCTTCTTGGGTTGTGCAAATATGACCTTGATTGGGATGTGATATATTTGGTATAAATTTGACAACATGATAATGTTTAACCCTCTTCCTTGATGAATTAAATGGTGAAGGTAGTTGTAGGATCATGGGAGGTGAGGGGTGTGAGGATAGGTGGTAGGCTAGGGCAGCCAAGTGGCAAGGGTAGTTAGAGTGGGACACTTGAGGTGTCTCACTTAGAGAAAGAAGTGGAAAGCAATGTATTAATGAGATCTATGATATGTGGCAACAGGAGAGGTAGTGGTAGTTAGAACATGTCACGAAGGGAGAGCATCCTTAGAGGTATTTTATAGATTTTATTAAATATAGAAATAGAATAATGTGAGTGTTAAATAGACCTAAGAGTGATCTCAGGCATGTTTTTATTATGTGGATATGTGATATAAATGAAATTTATAAATGGTTATGCTTTGGTTTCTATAAATACCTATTTTTATATCATATTGTGTAAAATACAATGTGGTGCAAAAACAAGAGACACATATTTTATTGAGTAAAGTAGTTGATCTTGTTGTCCCAATGCAAGGATTGAATGACAAATGAAATTTTTTGCTTTGGCTTACCCTCTAAAGTGGCAAATGGATGGAAGATGAAACATATGAGACCCACAAGTTGATTGAACAATATGGATGATGGAGAAATGGATTATTGGATGTAACTATTGTAAATCAAGATCAATGTTAATTGTGCCATGATTAGAGTGGGTATGTATCTTCAAAATTCTTACCTTTGGTAGAATGATGAGTAGTTGTGATGTGGTAGATGGACCAGCCAAAGAGAGTATGTGTGTGATACTAGAATCGTTCAAAGATGGAGGTCTAGTTTTACCATCTTGATTACAATAACTACATGTAAAATCATATAGGAAGTGGCATGATGGATACCAAAGTCATTAAAAAATTGTTTGCTATGTGTCCCAACAAAAAGGGGTTTGATGATTGCCCTTGAAAAATTTTCTTGGATATATGCAACTCCAAAATTGGGTGATTATATATTGAAATTGATTCGAGACACAATTAATTTTTTTGTGTGTAATGGGCAATGATAGGTTGGATATGAGATGAAAAAAAGTAGAGCGTGGCATGAACGAATGTAGAAATTATGGTCTTTTGTATTTTAACAACCATCCTTATGATGATCTATCCATCCAGCCAGATTGTATGGATAACCAATTGCTACAACCAATTGGTGGTTAGAGTAGATTACTAGGTACAAGGTTCACTTGAGAATATAATATAGTTAATTGATAAAAAAAAATATATTCTAAGATAGTGCAGGAAAGAAAAAGCTATTCTAGATATTGAACAAAGGGGTTTAGTGCCTTTGGATCCTTTTGAACTAAAAGTGACTAAAGAAATTTGGTTTCTTTGGAGCCATTTGAATTGAATTGACCAAAGGGGTGTGTCCTTTGAAGATTTTTGGATTAAATGTGTCCAAATGAGTTTGGTTTCTTTGGATCCTTTTGAATTGAATTGACCAAAGGGGTGTCTCATTTGAAGCCTTTTGGATTGAAACTGACTAAAGAAGTTTGGTTTATTTGGATCCTTTTGAATTGGACTGACCAAAGGCGCTAGGTTTATTCGAAGCCATTTTTGAATTTTGATAGAGTGAGGCAAATAACATGACCTTAAAATATCATAATAGATTATGGATGATGATGACGTAAAGGTTGCTACCTTAAAACCTTATGGTTGAACATGTTATGGAATGAGTAGAATATATATAAAATGTATATTAGATGATAATTATTGGCATAGATTAACATATATTGGGTGAATGAATATTGATGCTTAATTTATAGTCATTCAAGAAATTTGTGAGAAATCTTTAGTAAACTTAGCCTGAATTGCTCAATCAGGGGCATCAACATAGTAATATTAGCTTAACTATATGGAAAATGAAATGAAATATAAGATATATATGAAGTAATGCAATAGTTGTATGAAACTTGAGTTCACTTATCGATTTGTTTTGTCTTAGGGATAAATAATCTAGTGTTATTTTACAAAGACTCAAACATATTATTGACCTCAATCAAACCCATATATTAACCCTAAGAAACCAAAAGAAATTAAGGACATCCTAGCAGTTTCAAATATCTCAAGGACCAACTATATATGCAGTGAATATGCATTTGCAATCATGAGCAAGGGTGGACTAATCAATTGCAACATATGCCAATAAGGTATCTAATCCTCAAGCATACATAGGCCTATACAATAGAATTTCAATAATGTGATAGATGTATCATTGCATAGGGTGTACTCTACTATAAGTCAGACATCTATAGCCCTGATGGAGGTTAACCTCATGGTTGTCAAAACTAAAAATTCCAAGGATTCAAGCTCTTCCCCTTTCTTTATTTTTCCATGTGTTTCCATAATCTTCCATAAACTCAAAGGGTATTTCTCTTTATATTGTTTTCTCCCTCCTCCTTGGATAAATATAATATCTCATTGTCTATAGGAGATGGAGTGAGCTACTTATTAAATAAGAGTTGTATATAATTCATCTTTGAGAGGTTCAAGATAGATATTTTAGAGTTATCCAATGTTTAGTGAGAGGAAAAATGATGGAACTAAATATTTAGAGTTGTTTGAATTTTGAATTAAGTTGTAATATATATTTTTATAGATGTTGTATTGTTGTAACATGATGGTGAACATCCTTTCTGCATGAACTTGATGCCTAATTCATGCACTTTGTACCTGTACTATACTATATGCAGAAAATTACTCATAAGATGTATCACTGAAAATGTTCTTTAGGGTTTATGATATTGATTGCTAGAAATCCATAAAGTATTTGAGTTCTTTGAGAGGTATCTAGTGGACAGGGCATACCCAAAAGTGTGAATAGAGAGGATGTTAACGGAATATCAATAGCAGTGCAAAATGAATACAGGAAATTGACAATATATTATCATTCATTAATTTACTACGGTTACTCTCCTCCCTTGCAAATATCTTATCCACTAAGGCAATATGAAGATGAGTGCATATATTTATAGCAACTTCTCTAATAATGTAAAGTTATCCAATTAGTTATATCAAGAAATTTACAATAAAATTTAATCATTTGTACATAAACAATAATTTATGAGTATCATATACGTGTATATCATAAAATATTACTAAAGTATATTTTCTAAAGTTGATATAGATCCAATAGAAAAATATGAACAATTCAATTACAAAAAGCTGGTCATAGCCTCAAGAGAAACGTAACCACCACTTATTCCAAAATAAAGAGAATGCATGTTAAATGAAGTTGACCATAAATTTTTAATAGTTTTAACTTTAATCATCCATTATAAAGAATATAACGAATTTCTATTAATCATCTTATTTAATTACTATATATAATAGTCGTGTAAACATTATGTATGTTTAAACATCATATAAATGAGTAAAAACAATAATTATGATGTTTTATAATACCTATACAAAAAAAATAACTATACATCATCACCTTAACATGTATTTTTTTGATAAGGTGTTTTTGTGTTCCATTTGCTACACCTTGTTAATGAATCATCCAAAAGTTTTAATACTCGCAAATAATGAGGTGCCTTATCAATCCAGGCATACTCAAATATCCAATAACATTTTTACCTACCCATGCACTATGATATAAAAAACATTGTATAATCTATAATATTTCAAATCCAATAAATACAACGTCAAATACTCTAACACTAAAATTTATTTAGAAAAATAATTAATAACATAAATTACCGTAAATTTTATTAAAAGTTTAATATACATGTAAGAGATCTTACATATGATCTCAAATTAAACACGTATCTAAAAAATTTATTTCAATTTCTTAATAAGCATAATGATTATTACATATAAAAATACAAGCATCACTTGTTGTGGATATTTTTAGTAGATGTGATTAATTCACTTTCTATCCTCTCTTAAAAATATAGATATACATACTATGAACTCTCAATCTCAAAGGATATCAATTTTCATATATAATTCTCAAAACTTGGTGGAAAAGAGCTAAATAAACTAAAGTTAAAAAACAATATTTATTATAGAATTTAAGTATGGAAATTCATAATCATTGAACATTTATCTTTTGTCTAACAAATTCTTGAAAATTACATTAAAAACAACAATATTTCTTTTAATGAGTTACAAGATTATAAGTTATGAGAAAGCAACAAATATTTTTTAAATTAGAACTTGGTTTAATCAATAACCAAAACACAAAACGCAAAGAATAAGTGGCAATGGGCCCCTATATGATCTCTCGAGAGGACGGACCGGCCCCTTGTCCACTTGCCTGCTCCTCATTTTGTTTTCGCCCTTTCATATAGAATATATTTGGGTCACTTTTGTCCTTGTAAAACAGAACAACGTCATTTCGAGATAGCCGATTGGCCTCCAGAAACCCTTTACATCCGCGAATGGTGTACCCATGGTCTTTATAGTGAATATCTAGTTGCCATTTTTTCATCGAAATTAGATCCTGAAACCATCGGATATTACATTTTTCTCCACTTGGATTAAAATGGGCAGCTTCCCAGCAATTGATATAGATATAGCCACTCGAGAAGTAGGATACTAGAAGTTTTCTAGCAAAAAGAAATTCCTTTTGGAGAGCAGGTGCCACTGCAACTGCTGGAGCTCCACTAGCGCTTGCACCTTTACCAAATTGAATCGAAAATTTCCTCTGAAAAGTGTCTTTGTAAAAATTAACAAAGTCTTTATCGGTCAGGCCTTTCGTTTCTATACAATTTTTAAAACCTACAAGAGTGTATCCTCCGTCACCCTCTCTTACTAATAACAAATTCCATGTGTTTCCACGATCTCCTACACACTCAACAAATGGTATTTCTCTATGCCTTGTTAAGGAATCACTTGGCAGAAAATTTTCTCCCTCTTCCTTGGACAAATATAGTATCCCAGTGTCTATAAAAGACGGTGTGAGCTGCTTATTGAATAAGAGCTGTGTATAACTCATCTTTGAGAGGGTCCAGATGGAGATTTTAAGAGTTCTCCAATGTCTAATGAGAGGGAAAACGATGGAACTAAGATCTTTAGTCTTTAGACTTTTGAATTAATATATAATATGACAGACGCTGTATTGTTGCAGCGCGGTGGTGAACACTCTGTCTGCATGAACTTGGTGCCTGATTCATGCAATTTGTGCCTGTACTGTAATATATGCAGAATGAATATTTCGTACAGTTGCTCGCAAAATATCTGACTGCAAATGTGATTTCTTTGTGCTGTATCTGTTGGACAGGACATACCCAAAAGTGTGAATAGAGAGGACGTTAACGGAATACCAACAGCAGTGCACAAGAAATCGATTGCCACCGATTGGTTCGGCTGCGTATGAGTGTTCATTCATTTACTATGGTTGCTGTCCTTCCTTACGCATATTTTATCCACTAAAGCAATATGAGGATGACTGCATATATTTCTAGCCACTGCTCCAACAATGCAATGTTATACAATTCATCGTATCAAGGAATTTACAGTAAACTTTAATCACTTGCACATCTATAATGATTCATAAGTATCATATACTCGTATACATTAATGGCCTTGGTTTTTTTTTTTCTCCCTCAAATATGGTGTTAGAGTGTATCCATGATCGAGGAGAAATCAAATGCGATGTAGGATGATAATACACAAA
Source organism: Wollemia nobilis (assembly GCA_028583015.1). Lineage (NCBI taxonomy): Eukaryota > Viridiplantae > Streptophyta > Pinopsida > Araucariales > Araucariaceae > Wollemia > Wollemia nobilis. The sequence continues at coordinate 3,391,535 of JAQPPZ010016599.1, forward strand.
ATTACACATGAAAGACTCTATACGCATTAAATACAAAATATGTTATATAAAATAAATATCATTAATATTCTAATATTCCAATATTTTTTTATTGGAACAAAATATATTATATAAGATAAATATGATTAATATTCTAATATTTGAATATTTGTTTATTGGAACCAGTAATTATATTCAATTAAAAAATAAGAGAGGGGCACAAGGTTACTCAACGGATCAACATTGTAAAGATAAGTCTTGAGGCCAAAAATAAAACCAACCTTTAAAAGGTGAATAAACACAATAACTAGACTAACAAAACCACTCGTGGAGGAGACCAAGCCTTGTTGTGGGCATTGATAGAATGACCTGATGCTAAATAATGTTGCCCCCTCAACTTTCTACTTTGAGGCCTCAAACAAACAAAGGGACCTTAAGACGAAGGAAGGTTAGGCGAAGTTCTATTGATAGTGCACGAAGCCTCATGCAAGTACTTGATAAGATTTATCAAATACGCTAACTCATAAGTCAACTTGAAAGCCTGTGAATGGAGATGAAGAGTAATAACAGAAAACACTGTAATATTTTCGTGCAAGGAAAACTAACTAGAGATTGGATATCCAAAATAGACAACAACATTTCTAGCTTTCCAAAGTTGAAACAAAATACTAGCATTAATGAAATTCCATAGAGTAGCAATATAGGCAGACCAACAACTATTATCTCCAAAAAAGACCGTCTACCATTTGCAGAACTCAAGATGAAAGAAATTGAACAATGACTGAATCTAGGACTAAGGAGACTGAGCACGAGGACAAAATAAAAAAATATGTTTAAAAGTATCAAAACGACCACAAGCTAGATACCTAGGATAAGGAATACCAACCCTACTATGTCTCCCTCCAATAGGAATCCCGTGATCAATAAGAGACCAAAGAAAAAAATAAGTCTTGGTTTTAAGGTTAGACTGCTAGATATGATTCAAATGAGCAATCCAAGTATAGGAGGTAGAGTGAGTTTGCCATCTCTCATTATGTTTATCAAAACCAGAGGAAACATGACTGAGAAGCTAATAAATCAAGGAAGGAGAGTGGTTCTTGAAAGGAGTATCCACATTCCAATACCAATCCCCCCACCAAGCACTTGGGGGTTGAAGGCTGACCTTATGAAGCATGACATCAAGCGTAAGCTCTTGAATATTAATAATAGAAGGGATATCTAAATTTTGAATATTAAATTTACGTTTGAGATCAGGCCAAGGAATCCAATCTTGAGAGTGCACAAAATCATTAATATAGCATATTTTATTGCAAAATAGCCTCAAATATTTAATCCTTGGCATATCAGTAAGAAGAACTAAATGTGAGATCATTACGAAAACCATCACCAATCCAGCAAAGATAAGGTTTCACTACCTTAAAAGCCCACCAAATAATTTTAATAACAAAGGAACCTTGAATATTAATTGGAGCAAAAGTAATGATGAGAATATGGAGGTCAATATTAGCCCAATATTTTTGCCCATAAGGTAGCCCTAAAGAAATACAATGGTGAATCAAAATATTCCAGGATTCAGGGCCTTCAATAGCTTTAACCACCCACTTAGCACATAGAGAAATACTTTATCTATAAATCTCAATGATGCTCATCCTACCCTTATAAGTAGACATGCAACAAATATCCCAAGCAAATCGATAAAAACCATGTAAATTCTTTCCCTTGGTCCAAAGAAAATCCCTAAGGAGTCTAGCCAACTTATTATAAGAATTATTAGAAGGGGTCCAACAGGAGGAGTAATAAACATGGTTGGCAACAAGAATCTTTGTGCAAACCTAAACTTACTAGCAAGAAAAAGGGGATGTGAGGCTCAACAAGAAATTTTGTTTATAAATCTATCAATGACATACTTCTAGAGTGTAGAGGGTGGCCTATCAAAAGAAAATGGGATACCTAAGAACTTAAAATGCTCATCCCTTTGAAGCCAATGCCATAAAAATGTTTAAGTCAAGTAGGAATAAAAGAAGAAGCGAGGCGTAAACAAGGAGACTTAGACCATTGGATGTTGGATCTTGAGGCCTTACAAAAAGCGTTCAAACAACCCAAAGTAGTTGAAACTAAAACATCATCATCATTGATAGTGATAAAATAATCATCCACAAAGCACCCATTAATAAACTGAGTGGATATATGAGGTAAAAGAATACCTTTGATCAATCCTTTAGACGTTTGATTGGCAAGATGATAACCAAAAGCTTCAGTAGCAAGGATGTAAAGTGAGAGGGCCAAAGGACAACCCTAGCGAATAAAACAAAATAAACTAAAATCCTTTAACCTATGTCCATTAATAGTAAGACATGTTGAAGTATCAACAAACAACATGTTGATAGCCCTGATAAAAAAGGGGCCAAAGCCAAAAGCTTGGAGAATGGTGAGAATAAAAGAACACTTAATAGATCATAAGCTTTATCAAAGTCCAGTTTAAGAAAAAAGGACTTTTGACTAGAGATACGAGCCCATTACAAACCTTCCAAGAGAATAATAAGATTATCTAACATGTAACACCCTTTAATGAAACTTGTCTTCTCTGGTTTGATAATCATAGGGAGAATGTAGTAAATACGAACAACTAAATCTTTAACCAAAATCTTGTAAGAGATATTAGGCATAGTAATAGGTATCCAACTAGTGATAAGCTCAAGATTTCTCACTTTAGGAATAATTTTAATGTTTCCACAATTGATAATATTGCCTAGATAATTGTTGGCTAACGCTTCATTGTAGACATTGAGCAAATCATGGCCAGTAAACTTCCAAGTGGCTTTATAAAATTCATAGGAAAAGCCATCAAGACCAGGGGACTTATCATCCGACATAGTCATAATAGCATTATGAATCTCAGTAAGTGAAAGAGGAGCCTCACAAAGAAGTCTATCATAAGTAGACAACTTAGCAAGAACAACATCAAGACACTATTAGAGCACCATCTAAAATTCTAGAGAATCTTGTTGCACTTGAAAGATAAACTTATAATGATCTACAAATATTGAAGCAATATCAAGAAGAGAAGTCAACCTATCATGAGGGACTTAAATAGCCTTTATGTAGATATTGGATTTCCTAGAATGAAGATATTTGAAAAAGGCTTTGGACGGGCGATTACCAACCCTCAACTAGTGCACATGAGCCATAGTTTGAGTCCCCCTAGCTTCATGTAATTCATGGACTATAAGATGGTGGAAAATACTAGTAACCTTGGTTTACAATTATTGGTCATGTAGAGCAGAAGAACCGTGCATAGAAAAGGAAAATGAATTGCACCTACTGATTTAAACATCAAAAGCAATATTTAATTATAATAATGATAATAAATAAGTAAAATAAATGGGGTCTTCTTTATATTAATAAATTTTTCAAATCCATGGTTATAAAAAATTCCCTTGAGGGCTCTAAGTTGATACAATCATTACAAAAATACCCAAGGATTAAATCCTTTTAGAAACTAAGATGTGCTTCCATACTTTCCTTGCACTCATGAATTAAAGAGCGAATTTTTGATACCGTTGGGATTATCTATTTGTATTTGGACTTGTAGCTCCTTCCTTGTGCACTAAAATAACTGGATCTACACAAAAATAAATCTAATTTGTTAATAAAAAATGTTGATTTAAACAAAATTGAAGAGATGCATGCAATAGCAGATTTGAAAAGCAAAACGTGTAATAGAAAGTGCAAAAATACTCAAAATTGCACCAAAACTTAGTATAGTGCATAAATTATAATTTAGAAATGATCTATACCAAAAAAAATATGAAATCATAGGTAGATTCATGGCCATACCTGGGTGTTACAATTGGGACTTTTTACCATATGAAAAGTGAAAAGCACAATCGAAGGTGCAAAACTACTCAAAATTGCACTAAATCTTAGTATAATGCATATATTCTAGTCTAGAAATGATCTATACTAAAATAGAAAGTAAATTTGATGTAGAGTTCATGGTCATCCATGGGTGTTCCAATTGTGATTGTTAACCATATTAGGTGAGAATGACCACCAAACCTGGTGGTTTTTACCACCAATTCCTTTGGGATCTAGGTCAAACTATTCCTAGGGGTATTTTCATCAAATTTGGTGATTTAATTCATTAAAATAGATTGTTTTGGAAATAGATTTGCGTAATTGAGGATCACTTGAAAACCTCCTTCGATTTATGGAGATTTCAAGGCCAAAAACATGATGGAAAGGGGGGTTGAATCTCAATAGCACTTCCTTGTGAAATATTGTAAAAACTCCTATCTCAAATTAGGTGGAATGGCTCCAATTTATAACTCAAGAGAACACAAGGTTGAATGAGCAAGCTTTATCATGTGAGATAAGTGTTGCCATTTATCAAAACCTTACCATACATTGGGTGGAAGAAAACTCCAATTTGGATCTCCAATTTGCATATTTTGATTGAATTGATACACCCTCACTATATCATAGATCAATGGGTAGGATATATAGATAACTTTGATTGCCATTTGTCCCACCCTTGATTTTTTTGGAATCTAGGGGCTTGGTCATCCCACCCAGGGATGGTTGTTGGTGGTTGTCCCACCTAGGGATGGTTGTTAATGGTCGTCCCTAGGTAGGATGACCATGAATTGATAGTCATCCCACGGTGGGACTACCATGGCTGCATGGCCCAAAACTTACCAAAAGTGGTAAGGACCACTATTTAACCCCTAAGGGTTGCCTAAGGAGGCCACATGGTTTTGATAAGAGTGCATCTTGGTTGTCTAATTGGATTGATGTGATTTTAGTATTTACAGGTACCCTTTTTGGGATGCATTGTGTGAAACGCAACGTGGACCAAAAATAGATGACTAAACTATGAAATGATTAAAGTTATTTAGTAACCAAACCAAATTTAGATTCCTCCATTGTGGAAGAAGTATACATTCTTGGAATCCTTAATTTTGACATATTTGAAGGATTTTATTTTGGTAAACCTTTCAACCGCAATGTAAGCATAGGTTTAGGCTTAGGGTATATTTGGTCTTGGTTCCTTGTTTCACTTATAAGCCTATTCTGGGTGGCATCTCAAGGCTTCAAGGATACCAAGAATTTGTTTTGTGGGATTGGTGCTAAATTATGTGCCCTAGTGTGGGTTAAAAATTGTTTCAGTAATAATTCATTTGAAAGTATGCCAATTGCACTTTTGAGTGTCTTAGTGTTGATTTTTATTATGAATTCATAATTATGACTACCCCTTCAAGTGACGAGTTGATGAGGGAATGACTAGTGATGAAAGTGATAAGTCACTTGACCAATATGACTTGATTGGGGTTCCTTCAACTTTACCCATTATGAAATTATCAGTTTTTTAATATTTTAGTGAATTTTTAGGTCTTTTTCTTTGCTTTTTCTTATGTTTTTTTGGGGTGGCCATGCTTATTCTAGGACTATTTAAGCTCAAAATTTACAAAATGAGCCTTATTTTCACACTTCTAACTTTGTATATTTAGAGGTGAGGAATAGGAGAGTGATTTTGAAAAGTGAAGTGCTAGTGAAACCATCCCATAGTCCCATGATCTAGCCTAAAGGCTTTATGAGTGGTGGAGCCGACGCAAGATAGGTAAGGGCTGAATTTACTACTATCCTTTGTTGATTTTGGAAATGTACTTATTTGCATGTTTTATAATAAAATACACTAAATCCTGGTAAATGAACCTCATTAGTAATAACATTTATTATTTTGTGCTTTACTTTTTGTTTTTCTACAATTTTGTTTGATTTTTTTGTATTTTTATAAGGTTTATTACTTATTTTTGGTGGCCTAGGAGGCCATTTTTAAGCGTTTTGTGGGGTCATCCCTGGGTGGGGTGGCTAGTGGTGGCCGCCCTTGGGTGGGATGGCTACAAATTTGGTGGTCATCCTTGTGTGGAACGACCATGATTTTTAAGTACAAAGGTACCTTTAGTTTTTTTTTTTATCATCTTTTTAAAGCTTGCTTGCCCCTACCAGGTGATCAAGATCCGATATTGATTTTTGACTCTCTTTTTGACCACTAGAGATCTACTAACAGAGGATGACTGGAAATGGCTTGAGGCCATTGATCTCAAGCAAGTGAAACATTTAGAGATAGTGATGGGACATAGGGCCTACCTGATGGCTTTTATAGATTTATGGGACCCTTGCACCAACACCTTCCACTTGTCGATTGAGGAGATGATAGTGACATTAGAGGATATCTACCAGATTTTGCATATTCTGATAGAGGGGTGCCCGTGTATACTCATCAAGATATTCAAGATCCAATTTTTTAGAGGTACTTCAGAGAGGACGGGTGTGATGCATTACGAGACTTGCCTAGCAGAGGTATCCTAGTGGAGTTATGATATGAAGTAGAGGTTTTGACTATGAGACACACCTTGCTCATGATGCTTATCTCCAACATGTTGCTACAAGATTTATCAGGATCCAGGTTCCCTTGGAACCTTTTGGAGTTGGCATATTCACTGGTGGAGTGCACCATAGAGAGGTCGTTAGTGATGGCATGGGGCAATACTTTGCTAGCAAAAATTTATAACAAGCTATACGCGATCTACTACCATAGAAAAAAATGATTGGATTTTAGTTTTTTGTTGTAGGTGTAGGGATGACAACACATAGTCATGGATCAACTGTGTGGACTATCTTGGATGATGTAGGCATAGCTCACGGATGTGCATATAGGATATGGTATCCTATGGTAGTGGGACCAAGAGAAGAGTTGAAGCTATTCTTATGTAGTTACAATTTATCATTATGTAAATTTATTTACATGACTCAGGGTAGAGGAGGTTATTTGAATACCATACAAATATTTTCCAACATGGCCTAAGATTGCCATGTATCTTCAATGAGTATGACAAGGGAGATGGCTAGTTGGTCGATACAGGATCGAGTGAGAGTATTTTCTATATTCTTGAGCAATGCGACATTTTGGTCTATACCATGGGTTTACTAGTGAGCCAATGATCTACCAACACCATGCAGATAAAAAGACACTTACTTGGCCTATATTGGAGGTGATTGGAGAGGAGCATGATTCTACAGAGATCATCACTAAGGCTAGATGATGCAGGGACTACTAGGAGGGATACATATGCAGTGATAAAGTAGGCTTGTGAGGATGCTCCAAACGAGGTTCCAGCTAAGGTTCCAAATGAGCAAGAGTAAGAGTTAGGTGAGTGACCTGATGAGGAGATAGACTCAGGGGAGAAATATGTGCATCATCGAATAGATGATGAGTGGGTGGATAGCATGGATATGGAGGGTCAATAGGAGGATTATGATGAGTATGATTTTGATAAGTAGGGAGTGTACTCATAGTTAGTAGAATGAGATGCCACCATTGTTGAGCTATAAGGTGAGCTGATTAGAGGGATACAAGAGTGTAGGAAATACGTAGAGGAGAGGTCTCTCCTATAGGAATAGGTGCATACTACTAAGGTAGATATTGAGATATAGGCATCAGTGATTAAGGGGTAGGCAAAAAATTTGGTTATTTTTTGGTCATAGGTTAGATCAAGGATCTCAAGCCAGGAGACATTGGGTAGTGATGAGGTAGCTAGGTTATGGGGGGAGGTGACTAGGTGACTACCAGGATCATCGTCGAGAGGAGCTATCATACACACAATATTTGGAGGATGAGGTGGCGCACCTTAGAGGGTGCTTACAATCTCATCCTTCTACTAGTGGATTCCAATAGAGTAGGAGGAGTGGTGTAGGGTAGTTGTATATGAGGATGGGGGCTTCTATCTCCATGAGGATATCAAAGAGGGTAGGGGGTAGCAAATTTGGGATCTCTCTATGAGTGATGATCAAGGGTGGTGGTGAGATTCATGGTGCTTGTCTTGCGTGACCATGGTGTTTAAGACTCTATGGTTGTTTTTAGATTTTTTAAGTGTGATTTCTAAGGACCCACTTGATTGTAGACTATGAGCAGTTTTTGGATTATGATGTAGCCTTTTACCCCGTATATATGAGTTTTTCTATTATCATCATGTGTTTCCTTTACAACTTTATTAGATGTATGACATATTTTTGTTAACTTTATTGATGATTTTATGGATGCTTATCATGAATGAATATATTGTAATATGATGTTATTTGATGATATGTACATGTGTGTATGTATAATGAAATGGATGATTTGTTAATATGTACTGATGAATTATGAATAATATTTGACACACTAGACGCTAGCACCATATACTATACAAAATTCATCAATTCATTTTTAACATTATCATAAGATTATGCAATGGGCTATGAAAATGTAAATTGACAAACATGTGTTAAAATGGTATGGAATGGAATGAATAGTAATATATTATATAATGTCCTTGAGGATTTCATGAGACTCAAACACTCTAGTAAACTAGTCAAAAGTTTTGTATTAACCATGCAAGACTTTTTGTCAAGGTATAAATCTACTAGGATGACAAAGATACCCAATATCCTTGTGTGTGCATGTGTGTTCATTACTTATAATAATGCATAAAGTTACCCTAGTGCCAAATAGGATTTATGCAACCCATCTATACTTAAGATCACCCTACGAGTATTATGATACTAAGTTTTGTACAATGTTGGATTAGACCATTAGGTAATACAAGATATCAAAAGCTAGCTCATCCACAAGCTGACAAAAGAAGTTCGCTTATGTGAAAAACACATAATCATGTGTAAGGATACCACCATTTCTAGGTAGTATTGATGCCACCCAACCTGTAATGAGGATCACCTCATGGTTGTCAAATACTAAGAATTCCAAGGATTCAAGTTTATTACTCCCTTATTTTCTTTTATTTTTGAATTGCTCCAGGTATTTGCTCATTTTTTTTAGTGAGCAAGGTATTTTGGTAGTGGTGAGAACCACTATTTATTTTACCTTTTTATTTTGTATTTGTTGTACTTTGGATACTTGCCCAGATTTGGCGTGGGATAAGGGATTTTTTTTTATTTTGGTAGGAAGGAGCTTTGTAGCATAGGGGTGTAGTATTCCTAGTGGAGAGGTGGTTTCTAGGTCTTAGAATGCTCACTGTATGTTCTCCAACTTGGTTTCCAAATCGTACAATCGTACAACACCTCAAACTACTCTTTTGTGCCCAATGAACAACTTGTATGAAAGTTAGTTTGACACATTGTACAATCCAAAATCATATAGTGATATTTATTGTATGATTCTACGCTCATCCAAACTATAAAATTTGGTTTTGGAGGCTGTCGTACACAGTTTTATAACCAAACAAGTCGATTCCACAAAACTGCCAAATCGAGTAAGTTTCCCTAAATCATCTAATTTATCAAATCAGGTAAGTTTTTCTTATAATATTTGTATGAACTATGCTGTATGATTTGTATGAACTGAAGGTATATACAAGTGCCAAATTATATTTTCTACTGGGCCAATATCTCTGAGGTATATTTTATAAGGGTTTAATATGCCAATTAATCCATTTCCTACAACATGCAAAACATCTTAACGGGGCTTGAGAGATATGCAATTCTAATGGATACATACAAAAATCATATAGTAAAGTTCAAGACATCCTCCTAAGTTCTACCATCATCACATATAATTCCACAAAGCCTCACCAATTTCGGATTCATCCAAGTTATCATAGCAATGCATAACTAGTCAAAACGTTCATTGGAAAACACATGCAACATGATTGAGCCATAAATCATCATTCACCCATGCCAAAATTTTAAACAACCTAGAAAAAACATATTCATGATCATTTTTATCTTATTCTATATTCAATGCAATTACAATATGACTTATCTAACAACTACTACAATAACTCAGAACATAACAACCTGACTCACTTAGATTCTAACCAGTAATTTTCTAGACTTACAAATTTGAAAATGGGGTCTTATATAACATTGCCTAGGTCATTCCAAAGTGGTTCCTGAGGAAATTAGTTATTTACATCCACCCATTCATAATAGAATGCATAAATTTAGACTTTTACTAAGTCTAAAATCTTAATTAGAAAACCTATGCATAATTTTGACCTGAAATTATATTTCTTGTGCATTTCACTGTATTTCAGTGCACCTTGTATGATTTGCCCTTGCCTTGTATGGTTTGAACTCCTAGATGTACTATTTGAACCTACTTTTATGGTTCACAAAACTTGGACAAACTACCAAAACTATCAAAATTAAGCAAATATTTTTGTCACTTTCTCTTCTTCTGAGAGGTGGATTTGATGCCTACATTTGACCTCCCTTTACTTTGGTCGGTGTGCTCACTGACTTGATTTGCTACTTTCATTGAGCCTCATAGCCTGCCACTAATACCTTCGATTTAGTTACTTGTGACTTAAGCATTTCTCGTTCATTATTCAACTTGGCAGTATAGCTTCCCATTTCTATTGCTTTCATCCCATGGAAGTTAGCCTTATATTTGGTAGTCTTTAGGAATTCCATCATTTATTTTTCATGATCCGTGGCAATTTTTTTCAAATTCTCCTACTAGGGAGCTTCTTCTTGAGCTGCCACTTGAATTTGTTCATTCTTATTTATAATGGTATTCAGGTTGTGATTAACATCAACCTCCATAGCACAAACACTATCTTATTTGGATTTAAATTGTACTTGCTTTTCTAAAACCATATCATTAAGTCTCGTGTTGTCCTTTGTCAACTCTTCTATATTCTTGACCTGTGTCACCATTTGCTCACTTTTCTCAGCCAATTTTACTATCATATGTTCATCCTTTGCTTTAAGTTGTGCCTCCAACTCCTTAATCCTATCCTCTACCATCTGTGAGATTTGTTCCTTCTCTTCTTTAGGTGAGTTAAGTATGGCTTAAAAATCAGATTTTATGCCTGATAGATATTCTTCCAGTTTCTTTATTTTCTCTTCTACTATAGCTCTACTTTTCTGTAGTTCTTATTCCATTACAACCAATTCATTTTGAGCGGCTTCTGTCTCCTCATTCTGAGTCTCTTGGAGCTAATAGATTTGTTCCAATCCTATGCTCAACCACTCTATCCAGTGTGTTAGAAATTTAAACTTCCTTAGGGTGATAGCCAATCCTGTAGTAACTCACTTATACTCCAACTCTACCATGTTCATGGGATAGGTCAAATAATTGGCTTTGTCCAAGTACATCCTTGGATATTTCTTGTAAATTGTTATCACCCCTTATGGCAAGTCCTCTCTTCCAAACATCATTGTTACCTCTTCCCTGGGTAATCTCCATGGATGTTGTGCATGAATATATATGATTTACCTTGTACACTATTCACCCATTCTGTTATCTTCTCCAACTTGAGAGACACTTGTTCTTCCCACAACTTCAATTATCCCATGCAACCAACACAAAATTATACTCTGGAACTATCTAAGGTATTGTTTATTTGAGATAATAAGGGTTCAAAATTATCCTCTACTCCTCATGCATCCTCCTCAGTTTCAATCTTGCCAAACAACGGTACTTCCAAAATATAACTTTTTCGTATTCTTCATAGTTCCTCTTCTATAGTAGTTTGTTCACCTTCCTCTTCCATGTGGTGGCTAGATATTCCCCCAAGCTCTTGAAGTGATCTCTATGTATCTACATTTTCTTGTAGTGGAGCCTATTATTCGGTCTTCTCCATATCCACATTATCCTGTATATTCACAATCTCTTATTGAGATTGTTACTGCTCAATTGATTCTTGGGCTTCCTTTTGTTCTGCAATGCCCACCTGTTGCTCTTCTATCACTTTTTGAGCTACTTCTTGTTCCACACTGCCCACCTGTTGTTCTTCCATCACATGTTCTTCCTCCTAATTGTTTTGTATGTCCATAACTATGATTTGTTCAACAACAGGTTCCTTCTGTTCTTGTGATACCTCTATATTTTTTGATGTATCACTCTTATTCGAGCCTCCTCCCATAACAAACCTATAATGGGGTTTTTTATTATCTTTGGATTCCTTCTCTAAGGTATATATTCTTATTTCAATTTTCTTTTGAGTAGTGGTTGCTTCTTCTTATGTTATCTTCCCTACCTCTATATCCTTCAAAAATTTTGAAGCGTCCATCCTTTCAAATTCATCCTGTTGGAAGATCTATGGAGATACCACTATCCTTTTTGCCTCTACCCAACACAACTCATCCAGTTCCATATTTTATGAATCTGATTGTTCTTCTTCTTCTTTTTGCTCCTTCCATGCAGGCTCTTCTCATGTTTCTAGAATGGGTTTACTTGCCATTATTTCTTTTGTTGTCTTCTTATTCTTATTCATATTGAGTTTACTTACCTCTCCATAATTTTCTCCCTTTTCAAAATTAATGGTTGCTCCTACTGCTATTACCTAGGTACTTGCTTCTCCAACTCATGTTCCAACCATCTAGGAATTTTTATTTGAGGGTGTATATCTTCCTCATCATCCAAAGGAGTATCCTCTCGAACTTTGATGACCTGATGCTCTCTTCTTGTTTGAGACCTAACTTTGCCCATCTCAAGATAGTTGGTTGTCCTACCCCAATTTCTTGAGGTGCTATCAAACCTAGAAAATGGATCTCTAATTTAGTAACAACATTCAACAATAATATAATTGCATGGAAATTCATTCTAAAGTTCTTAGGCCTCTTCATTAGTACTTTGTGTATTTTTCTTTCTATATAGGTACCCCAATCATAATTGTTCCCCTTGGTGATACCTTCTACATATTGTACCATCCATATTGGTATTTCCATGGATCTTGTATTCCCTAATAGTCAAGCAATAACTGTATTTATAGCACATAGCCAATGTTGCCCTATCAATTGGCTCTGCTTAATTCCTCAAGTTCTTGCACATGAGATATTTGCATCGACCAATGATGTTACATTAAAGTGTAGTGATGGGACAGTATATCTCAATCTAATCCACTAAATTATTCACTACCTCTATACCATCCTCCAGCAAGTCAAATGTCTTTCAAAATTATTTTGCTAAAATATCCACTTTCATCGACCTCTTGCCCACATTGACATAGGGTACAATGGTTGGAGGGTTGTATGCCTGAACTATCTGCAATAGGTATTTATAGAAGAAGGTCTTATGGTGTGGTGGTACTTGTGCAATGACTACTACACCAACCTCCTCAAACTTCTTCCTCCAAGGATGATTCCTTTTATGTGCATCATTCCACCACTTTTGACATGTGTCTACTCTATGTTGTACAAATGTTATATTTATTATTTCCACTTGACCCTCTTTCGGTCTGATGAGGCCTGAAATTGCCTCATTCATAGATAAATTTTGGATGTTTCAAAACTATTTGATAGACCTTATGTTATGTTTTGATGCTAATTATGGTGATAAAATGCATTAAGTATTAGTATTTACATGTTTTAAATGTTGAAGAGCATATATTCTATTTTGACTATTTTTCTGCATTTTTGACCTGTTTCAGTTGAATTATCTAAGCAAATTAGAATTTATTTGAAGTTGTAATAATAGGTGTTGATATGTATTCAGTTCTAGAATCATTCCATTTGCTTTCCCTACTATCTAATCATTTCAAATGACCAAAAAGGTGCCAAAACCTATTCAAAATAATCTGACTATGCAGGAAAATAGAATTTGACCATACAAATTCTAGCCAGCTATGCATGAATAGCATGGCATGGAATTGATCAGCTCCAACACATACTAACTGTGGAATAGGTCTTATGGGGACAAAGGGAGACTATTTAGTCAGTCAAAATCACTTTTCTGCACATTTGATGCATGGATAAGTGGCAGAACTGTTACACTGCTTGATATTCTAGAGCAATTCCGGAATGAGCGGAGTAGGAACATTTTTGGTCAAAATCATCCATAAAATAGTAAAAAAGGTGGAAAATGGTGATATAAAGTTGATTTCAACTATATGAGGGGTTTTCTTACCTTTTCCAATGCATTTATCTCAATGGATGCAGCCCAGCAAAGGAAATGGATAAGTTGTAGTAGAACAGTTTTCTACATTCTAGGAAGACAGTTCTGAAAATAGTTGTAAAATCTCTAAAAATCAGCAACAGACCATATCAGCATTGTAATAGAATAATATAAATAACCTAGCTCCCATTCGGTTGAGCATATAGGAGATAGATAGATATAGAATAATTCTGACATTGTGGCATTGTAAGTTTTTATCATTATAGTAGAGCAGTATTTTGCAGGTTTTCTCCTACACTTCTGTAATGCTATTGCAGAATCAATAAAGGTGCAATTCCTCGATTATGTTGGTATTTTTAATGGGTGTGTAAAGTTTATATAGTTTAGAACAAGTTATTTTCACCTTCTTCTAGTTCAGGGAGCAAGGGCCACTTCTAGGCCTAGGAGAAGGGTCAGCATTGATAGGTTCTCTATTCATTTCTTGCTACAGTAGATTAGTAGGAACCTAAAAGTTTTTATTGCATGTTACTAGTTGTGTTAGATTGCATATGATGCTTGGTAATAATTAGTGTATTTCAACTAACCACCTAGGGTAGATTCATGCAGATTACAACATACAACATTTTTAGAAAAACACAGTATTCTCATATTTTGGCATTTCCAGTTTGCATCAGAGAATTTCTTGATGTTCTAGTTTTGCAACATTTTATTATTGTCCTTTGAATTTTGTTACTGTAATTAGGTTCTCCTTTATGCAAGGTGTGATTTTCAATTATGCAAGTTTCATTTTTGCTATTTCTATTTTTGCATCATTTCATTTTTGTCATTTTAAATTCTACAAATTTGAATAGTTTTCTTTTCCTGCAAATTTTAAATTCCTGCAATTCTATTTCTGTAAAGGTAAATTGGAGTCAATTTTAATTGATAGGATTTAGAGGTGACATCAAACCCCCAAGAGCTAACTGTTTCACCAATAAAGCCATCTCCTAAATGAAATGATCTTTAAATTGCTTGCCTTTCCTATCGTATATAGCCATTGGACACCGCCTTGGATTGACAAGTATAATGATTAAATGATGAATAATTGACGACACTCATAATTTTTGGCGCCATTGTCAAGAAAAATTTTAGGTGTTTTTAGGAGAAGTATAGCAATCCAAAAACTGTTCTGTTGTAGGTAACAGTTCTTGAAAACTGAATTCTAGTTCATTTAGTGGATGAGCATGAATGCATAGGCCAAGAGACGAAAGAGGAAGGTTTATTAGAACTGGATCTTTTCCACCAAGGCATTCTTCATGATCAAGTGAAGGTTTGCTTGAGTATGAACTTCCTGAAAGACTTAGATGAGAATCAACTTCTTCAACTAAAATTTTAGAATATTTGCAAGAACTCCTAGAAGCACTTGTTGCTAGACATACCCATAGGGCTGATCCATCTAAACTAGTTGAACAAGTCAGAACTGAAGAAGCACCTATGGCAGAACATGATAGTGATATTGATGATAACAATAATCCTCCTGTTAGAACTTTTGAATACCCCATTCATCTAAATCCTACTCAGAATGCTCCTATGAAAATAATTTCACCTTCAGTATTGCCAATCTTTAGGGGAATTGTTTCTAAAGATCCTGACCAATTCTTGTTTGAATTTAAGGTTCTATGTCAGAATTATGACTATGTCAATGACAATAAAAAACTGAAGTTGTTTCCCTCTACACTCAAGGATGCAGCCTTACGATGGTTTATGAGCCTTGAACCTGATTCAATACGCACTTGGGATCAAATGGAAACTACATTTTTGGATAAATATCAGGAGTATTGTAGAGTGAGAAATAGGAAGGATGAGTTATTTCGGATTAGACAAGAAGAAGATAAAAATTTAGAGGATTATCTTGATAGATTTACCTTTATCCAAAAGAGATGTGGTCCTGTAGAACCTGACCTGTTAAAGACTATATTTTTAAGAGGTTTGCAGGATGATTCCAGAGAAGTATTAGACTTAATGGGAAAAGGAGATGTGAACCAACTTGAGATTAATGACATTGTAGAGTTATGCAAAAATTATTCCCGCACTAGGCAAAGAAGAAGGAAGCGAAACCCTGGTAATACAGATATAAAATATTTGATGGAAGAAATGGCTAACATGAAAACTGATATTCTTGTACAATTAAATTCCGCATTAGGGGAAAGGAATTCAAAATCCAATTCTTCACCACCCCTAGCTATCTATTGTCCTAGATGTAGAAATAAGCATGCCCTACATGATTGTCCTTTGGATAGAACCTCTATCTCAACTATTTGTGGCATATGTTCAAAAGAGCATAAAATTGATAGGTGTCATTTGTTGCCTCACCTAAAAATTATTTTAGAAACTCAAACTAAAGAACTTAATGTTATTGGGCAGAGGCCAGGTGGCAAATTTTCACAATACCATAATGCCCCTCGTTTTCCTACAGGTTGGGGATAAAATCCTTGGAATATGCCTTGGGGATATTTAGAACCACCTTCACAACCATGGAATCAATCTTGGGCATCTTCCCAAGATTGGTCACATCCTCCTTGGAATCTTGTTAATCCACCTTGGACACAAAATCAACAATATGGGCAAATATGGGGGCCACAATACCCATCATATCAAGGGCAGCAAAGGTATCAAGGACATACTCAAAATTTGTTGCCAACTCCTAATAAGAACTTTCAAGGAAGAATACAACCTCAACAAGCACAACCAGTTAAGCAACCCCCACTTCCAGCTCAGCCTGTGGCTAACCCAAATAATACTAGATAAGCAACCCCTATTTATGGAGCTGAGTCTAAAGACACTGTTGTAGTTCATGTACTTGATTGTAGTAATATCCAATTACATTCAGGGAAAGTTTTACTTGACCCTGCCCCACCCACCATTGAAGAAATTGATGGAAAGAAAGAGTCTCCACATTTAGAACCAATGCAAACAAAAGAAAAAGAAGAAAAACCTAAAAAAATGCAAGGGCAAAAGGAACCTTCTTTAGAAGTAGTACCATACCCTGAAAGGTTTGATCATATTGTCACTACCCCTGAATAAGAATTGGTTACAGAACTTAAAAATATGTCTATCTCCATTCATTTGTTGCAAGTAATAAAGGATGTGCCCTTAATCAAGAAAACCATTTAGGAATTGTGTATCAAGAAACCCGATAGAAAGAAGAAAGCCTTTCCTAAAATTGTGCAAGTAGAAGGGAAGTTGGCTAACCTGCTATCTCAAAAATTAGTGCCTCCAAAATATAGTGATATAGGAAGTCCAGTAGTCACAATAACTTTTGTGTTGGTACAAATTCCAAATGTATTAATTGATCTTGGAGTTGCAATCAATGTAATGACTAAAGAAATAATGCAACAACTACAGCTCAATCATCTCAGTCCTACCACCACAGTTTTGGAAATGGTGGATAGGTAATTTACAAAGCTAGAAGGGATCCTAGAAGATATTGCCATTGAAGTTTCTTCCTGGGAGTATCCTGTAGATTTCCTGGTGTTGCAACCTAGAAATTCAGTTAATGGTTATCCCATCATTCTAGGATGACCTTGGATTTCTACTGCAGCTGCTTTTATAGACTATAGATATGGGGAGATGACTATTTCAAATGGTATTAACCTTAAGAATATTTCCCTGTATCCACAAGCTCAACCTTCAACAAATTTTTTTGGACAGATATGGTATCCTGAGTTTGATGAAGAACAAGAAACTATTGCCACTTTGGCCACAATAATAGTGAAGGAACACATTGAGGAAGTCAACTCACCAGAAAGAGAAATTTTTGAAGATGAGACTGTCCTAGTTGAAACATTACAAGAGGAAGGACTTAAAGATGATCAAATCATTGTTCATCGCTTGCTATGGAAGGATGAAGAACAAACCGCAGAACATCTGTCACCTATTCCCATACAAGAAAGCTATTTCACACTACCACATGGATGGCATCATCATCTTCTTACCTCTTTCACATGTCCTATGTAGGGAATGATTCCATCCGACATCACTTATGAAACAGAATCCAGAGTATTTCATACTCTGTAGCCACATCACTATCCATTAAATTCTTTAATCAACAGATATGAAGCAACCAATTATGTATATCCAGGGATTAAAAAAATTGAAAGACAGCCAGGAAAATTTCTAAATATTAATAGTTTGTTGACTAATGAAAAAGAGGCCAAACTATTTGCTATCCTACAAAAACATGTTCATGCTTTTGCTTAGAATTATAAAGACATGATGGGCATTCACCTTGAGGTGTGTACACATAGGATATACACTGAAGATGTCAAATCAGTGAGACAACCTCAAATACGCTTTAATCCTACTCTGAAAGATATTGTTAAAGAAGAAATTGAAAAACTTGTAGATGTAGGATTCATTTACCCAATTTCAAATAGTAAGTGGGTTTCTCCATTGGTCATTGTTCCAAAGAAAAATGGGAAAATGAGAGTGTGTGTGGATTACAGAGAGTTAAACAAAGCTACACATAAAGACCATTTTCCATTACCATTTATAGACCAAGTGTTAGATGCCCTTGTTGGTAAGAAATTCTTCTTTTTTCTTGATGGTTTTAGTGGTTATAATCAGATACAGGTTGCACCAGAATACCAATAAAAGACTACTTTCACCTGCCCTTGGGGAACATTTGCTTACAAAGTTTTTCCCTTCGGTTTGTGTAATGCTCCAACAACATTTCAAAGAGTTTTTTTGGCCATATTCTCTGATTTGACAAATGAGAGTGTAGAAATTTACATGGATGATTTCATAGTGTTTGGAGATAGTTTTGAGTATACCTTAGAACAACTTGAAAAAGTTTTAATACGTTGTGAAACATACCATCTGTCTCTTAATACGGAGAAATGCTTATTAATGATGGAGGAAGGGATTGTCCTTGGTCATCATATTTCCTCTTATGGGATCAAGGTTGATCCTAAAAATGTGGAAGTCATTAAAAACCTTCCTCCTCCAAAAACTCAAACTGATGTAAGGAGTTTTTTGGGACACATTGGTTTCTATCGCATATTTATTGCCAATTTTAGTACCATAGCCAATCCAATGTTTGCATTACTAACTAAGGATTCTAAATTTTCTTGGTCTATTGAGTGTCAAACATATTTTGAAGTATTGAAAGAAAAGTTAACAACACCCCATGTATTGAGAGGACCTAATTGGGAACTGCCATTCCATATTCAGACTGATGCTTCCAATACTACTATTGGAGTTGCATTAGGACAAATTGAAAATAGGGAGCATTATACCATTTATTATATCAGTAAAAACTTGACGGGAGCTGAAAAGAACTACACCACTACCGAGAAGGAATTCTTAGTTATGGTATATGCTATTAATAAATTCTAACACTATATCACAGGATATCAAGTGTTCATCCATACGGATCATGCTACCATAAAATACTTGATGAATAAACCTTTGGTTAGTGCAATAATTATTCGCTAGTTAATATTGTTGCAGGAATTTGATATCACCATAGTTAATAAACCAGGGAAAACTAATGTAGTAGCAGATTTTTTGTCAAGGTTGCCAAATGCAGATACAGGAGAATTGGTAGAGGATACATTCCTGGATGAAAATTTGTTTGCTATTTCTATACAATATCCATGGTTTGCAGATATAGCTAATTACTTGGCTACAGGAAATATTCCTCTTCACTTTACTCCTAAGCAAAAGAAATAGTTAATCAAGCAAAGTTCTTCTTTCAAATGGATAGGAGGCTTATTGTTTAAATGCAGTCCTGACCATGTTTTACGTAGGTGTATCCGCAAGGACGAGGTATATGATATCCTACGGGCATGTCATGATGAACCATCAAGAGGACATTATTCAATAAAAAGCACCATTCAAAATATTTTTGGTACTGGTTACTACTGGCCATCTTTACATAAATATGTGAAAAGATATGTCAGACATTGTGATGCATGCCAAAGGATGGGAAAACCTACCTTCACTAGAGAAATGCCATTACAACCTCAAATAGGAATAGAACCATTTGAGAGGTGGGGGCTAGATTTTTTAGGACCCATTGACCCTCCTTCCCAAGGAAAAGTGCATATCTTGGTATGTACTAACTATGTAACCAAATGGGTAGAAGCCCGTGCTTTTAAGCATGCTCGAGAAGAAAAAGTTGCTGATTTCCTGTATTCACAGATTTTCCTGCATTTTGGAGCCCCACAATCCATCACCACAGATCAAGGACCTCAGTTTACCTCAAGAGTTGTTGAAGCTTTTATTCAACTATATCAAATCAAGCACAGGAAATCCTCACCTTATCATCCACAAGCCAATGGACAGGTTGAAGTGACTAATAGGGAACTAGATAGAATCTTAACCAAAACCATAGCAGCCCATAGGAGGAATTGGTTGGAAAAACCCAAGGAAATTGGGCTTACAACACTACTTGGGAAACCCCATAGAGGTTTACACCATATGAATTGGTTTATGAAAAAGTCTCTTTTGCCTATGATTTGAGTTACACTTTCAACCCTTTGGGGGGGGTTGATTTTTCACAGGCACAAAGATCGAATTTCAACTCAATGGATTGGATGGAATGGATGCCATTGCCACTGAGATGATCCAAGCACAGCGAAAATTATGGCATGATACTCACATTCAACAATGGAAATTTTAGCAAGGCGATTGGGCTTTGTTGTTTGACTCTCATTATGAAGACTATCCTAGAAATTTGCAGACTAGGTGGCTTGGACCATACCCGATTGAGGAAGTGTTTCAAAATGGAGTTGCTCGCCTTTCACCCATTGATGATTCATGATGAAAGTTGGTGGTTAATGGACATCATCTTCTGATATACCATAAACCACTAATTAAAGATGAGTTTCTCATGAAAGTGGAAAAATTGGACGTACACTTGTTGGAATAAAATACTTCTTCCACACCGAACTCAGTAGAGTAACATGGAAGAAATTGAAAAACAAAAAAAATAAACAAACAAATAAACAAAAAAAAATGATAAAAAAAAATGAATAATTCAAAAAGTGAAAACCTCTTTGAGGCGCTTCTGAATTAGGCTTGCATGAAAACCGGTCTTCCGGCATGTTTGTCTTAATGATTCACCATTTGGACCCACCATCATTGTTCCATATTTTCTCACAATCACTATTTCACCTATTTTCAGATTACACCTGTCTTAGTCAGTAGAGTAGCCAGCTAGAAATCAATAGGAACAACCATTTGTATAAATGTAGATAAATGGTTATATCAGGTATGTGCCTTTTTTTATTTTAGAACATTGTTGATGTCTAGTATGTAGTGTATAATATCCCTAGTTAGTATATGAGGCATACATAAGGTTAATTCAAAAAGTTATCCATCTAGTCAATGGAAGATGTGAAAAGGGCATAAAACTTTTATCCGGTGCCTTCAAATGCTTCAACATGATAATGCTCCGGAATAAGAATGTTGCTCATAATAGTTTCGGAATGATGGAAGCTTCGAAACCAAAACAAAGAAAAAAACAAGAACAACTTCAAAATAAAAATGGTTATGCTTCATAATGAAGTGTTAATACTTCGGGAAAACTTCAGAATGAGCAAAGGTAAAAGATGAAACGACATGTGGCATCAAAATTATTTTTGTCATTCGAAGTAAGGAAAAATCATGGTACAAATTTCAAGATGCGGGTTTCCAACATCAACGATGGGAACAAGGTCGTTGGAAATCATCGCACGCTTCATGATATGTAAAATCTTCAACACACTTAACAAGACACTTCGGGAAAAAGGGAAATTTTGCATGTTGTACACGATGAAGCCAACAATTAACTGCCACATTAGCACATCATAATTATTTAATCCAATACAACAGAAATGGATAAATCATGTTCCTATGAGTCTGCCACGTGAGACATAAAAGGGGAATTTAATTTTCCAAACGCTTCAACACATTTTGAAGCATTTTTTTGGCATTGTGAAAATTTAATTCCTAGCCCAAAAATATTTTAGCCCCCACAGCTGCAAATTGTTCGATCCAAACCCAAGAACGACATTACTTCAGAAAGCTGAGAAGAAACAGAGCACAAAAAATTGAAAATGGGGGGTAAGAAGAATAAAATCAAGCCAAAAAATGTAGACTGTCTATGGGGAGATCCTGAATCACTATGTATCTTTACAGAAGGAGGACTGATGTCATTTTTGTGTAAATTTGATGGATATTCTAAAGGGTTGGCATCTGAGTTTACTCAAAAATTTAGTAACAACCAAGCTCACATCAGTGGCATGGCAATCCAGGTAACACCACAAATCTTAAGTCAAATCAGTGAATTACCATTGCAAGGGTTACAAATTTCAAAGGCTAGTAAAAATACCCTAACAAAAATAGTTAATCAGTTTAGAGAGGAACAAGATAGACCTGTTGAGTTTCAAATGAATAATAATGTTTGCAAAGGGGTAAAACGAACCAGTTTACAACACCCTTGGGGGGAAGTAGCAGTATGGGTAATCCGGTTTTTGACCTGTGATGGACAATTTGTTGTATTATCTGGACATCATATTAGAATATTAACCCATTTGAGGCATGGTGGTTCAAACCCTGAAGTCAGAGTAAATATCCCTTTGTATTTACACCAGGAGTTACAAAATATGGCCAAACGATACCAAACAGGAAGAGGGACTCCAAAACACCATGGGCTTATTAAATTAATTTGTAAATATCATTTTAGAGGAAACCCTAGAAGCTTTGATAGGTTTTTCTCTACCTAGAATGAATTGGAGAGTGAAAGTCCTAAATCTGAAGAAGAGGCAGAGGTTGAAAGTTCTGAACCTGAAATTGAAACTGAATCCTTTGAAAAATAAATTTTCCCTTCACCATAGGGACCTCCATCCTCTAGAACCAGGAAACAAAGAGAGAAACAATCTAAGGATGGTTCTATAGGAAAAATAAGTAAAGTTACATTTTTTGAGAATGTAACTGTTTTTCCAACACAGGCCACTAAGAAGCCTGGAAGTTCAAGCAAGAAAGGGTAAATGGAAAAAGAAACACCTGGAGCATATTCTGCTCCAGAATCATTGGAATTTGCTCTATAATCCCCTAAAAAGGTCAAACAATCTATTGTTGGTTTGTGAAGGTCT
This sequence comes from Wollemia nobilis, assembly GCA_028583015.1. Taxonomy (NCBI): domain Eukaryota; kingdom Viridiplantae; phylum Streptophyta; class Pinopsida; order Araucariales; family Araucariaceae; genus Wollemia; species Wollemia nobilis. The sequence continues at coordinate 3,414,533 of JAQPPZ010016599.1, forward strand.
TCTAGACTTTAGAAATAGAAAGCAATGGAGGAAGTAATGGATGTAGAGGTAATATCACCATCCCAGCAGATAAGTGCAAAACATGAAAAAGACAACAATACATCTGTTGAAGTGATGTTGCAGGAAGATGTGCTTTTAGAGCAACTTATAGAAGTAAAAATAGAGGAATCATATATAGACACAAATGAAATGGAGGTAGAGACAACAATCATAGATATAGAAAAACTTACCATGCATGTTCCCCTTGTTGATTATTCTGATTTTTAAGAAGAGTCTATAGCAGAAGAAAAGGAGGAAGATATGCAAACCCAGTTACATGCTGCCAGAAGTGTCATCAAGACACAAATGGGTTGGATTGAGAAAAATGAGGCCTCCATGAAGGAAAAAGATGAACAGATTGCCCAGTTGCAGTAGGAAGTCAAAGAGTTAAAAGCTAGGTTGTCCATTCTAGAGCAACAACCTATGCAAACTGATTCTGGAGATGAATTGGCTAACATTCTACTAGAATTAGCTGAAGAATATAGAGCTATAGCCTTACCTAGAAGGGAATCACCCATAAGGGAAGTGGAAACAGAGGAAATGCCCATTCAAATAGCCCAACATGAGGAAAATAGATCAGAGCATGAAAATTTAGAAGCAATTATACAACATGTTGATGATTTGCAGCAATAGGAGATGCAAGCAGCATTGGATGTTGAGAAGGAAGTCAGAATACAAGAGCAAGTAAATATGCATTCCCATTAATTTTTTGTTGACTTGATTTCATATGTTACACCTAAAGTGAAAACAACAAAAATTAGGGTACAAGTAGATTTGCCCCCTGTTGAAATAGCAAAAGTTGGTATACAAGTAAAAATTATCCCACATATACAACCTATAATTAGGCCTCAAAATATAGTGACATTAACAAAATATAATGAGGACATAGCACATTGGGTGCTTAAATGTCAAGGAATGGAGGCACAAATTGCATTTTTGAAGTCTTTGGAGAAGAAACTTGATGCTCAAAATAAAGAAATAGAGAAGTTGCAGAAATAGGTTCAGTATCTTTGCCAGGTTGCAGAGTACCTAGTTCAATTTCATAGGCCAGCTAGATTTTATAGTCTAATCTTGAAATAAAAGTACCTTCACTGGCAAGTAATGAGAATTTGTTCTGATCTCCCCTATGAAATAAGCACTGCAGAGGAGTTTCTGGAAGCCTTCTTGCACAGTCCAAAAGAACAAAAGAATTTGTTGTGTGAACTGTTTATGCACAAATTTCTCATGCCAAAAAATGTAACATTTTTACCACATATTTTCATAGGAGATATTCAACTGAGGGCTTTTATGTCCAACCTGCAAAATCAGATCCATTGGGAGGAGGAGAAAAAGGTAAGCAAAGAAATGGAATTGAAAGCTGAGTTACTAATAAGACCATCCCATGCCAATTATAGGGTCTCCATAAATGAACATTTTACTATGATGAGGGAGCAAAGAATCAAAAAGGTTTACATAGGCAATCTTACTGATTGTATAATGAGTTTTCAGGTCTTTTGTAACTAGTATTTTGGTAATGCTCTATCTACTTGTAGGAACAGGTGGGGAGAATTATCAATATTACTACAGAAATGAGAACCTATCTCACCCAATAACCTGTTGTGGTCCATAAGAAGAGTTGAAGGTATAGTATAGGTTATCCACAAATTAAAATATCATTGGGTAGGATTGAGATACAGGTTGCCAACTGTTATAACTCCTGTTCCATATTTCTTTGATGATGATCCTCAACCAGATGAATAGTTCTAAGAGTGGCTCAAGCAAATACAAGAAATTAGAGGATATTATAAGGTTCTAGGGTGAAAAATGACTTATGAAGAACGAAATATGGGCATGGATCTTTGTGCTATTGTGGCTGTATAGAATGCATGAGGACATGCATTAAAATAGGTTGGGAGGGAAATGATGAGGCCTAAAATTACCTCATTCATAGACTAATTTTGGATGTTTCAAAACTATTTGAAAGACCTTATGTTATGTTTTGATGCTAATTATGGTGATAAAATGCATTAAGTATTAGTATTTACATGTTTTAAATTTTGAAGAGCATATATTTTGTTTTGACTATTTTTTTTTGCATTTCTGACCTATTTCAGCTGAATTATCTAAGCAAATTAGAATTTATTTGAAGTTGTAATAATAGGTGTTGATATGTATCTAATTCTAGAATCATTCCATTTGCTTTCCATACTGTCTAATCATTTCAAATGACCAAAATGTGCCAAAATCTATTCAAAATAATCTAATTGTGTAGGAAAATGGAATTTGACCATACAAATTCTAGCCAACTATGCATGAATAACATGGCATTGAATTGATCAGCTCCAACATACACTAACTATATAATAGGTCTTCTAGGGACAAATGGAGACTATTTATTTAGTAAAAATAAATTTTCTACACATATGATGCATGGATAAGTGGCAGAACTGTTACACTACCTGATATTTCAGAGCAGCTCTGGAATGAGCGGAGTAAGAACATTTTTGGTCAAAATCATCCACAAAATAGTTTAAAAGGTGGAAAATGGTGAGATAAATTTGATTGCAGCTGCCAGTACATTTCTCCCAATGGATGCAGCCCAACAAAGGAAATGGATAAGTTGTAGTAGAACAATTTCTTGCATTCTAGGAAGATAGTTCTAAAAACAATTGTAAAATCCCTAAAAAGTAGCAACAAACCATATCAACATTGTAATAGAATAATATAAATAACCTAGCTCCAATTCGATTGAGCATATAGGAAATAGATAGATATATAAGAATTCTGACATTGTGGCATTGTATGTTTTTGTCATTGTAGCAAAGAAATATTTTGTAGGTTTTCTCCTACACTACTGTAATGCTATTGCAGAATCAATAAAGGTGCAATTCCTTCATTATGTTGGCATTTTGAATGGGTGTGTAAAGTTTAGATAGTTTAGAACAAGTTATTTTCACCTTCTTCTGGTTCATGGAGCAAGGGCCACTTCTAGGCCCAGGAGAAGGGTCAGCTTGACAGGTTCTCTGTTCATTTCTTGTTGCAGCAGATTAGCAGGAACTTGACAATTTTTATTGCATGTTACTAGTTGTGTTAGATTACATATGATGCTTGGTCATAATTAGTGCATTTCAACAAACCACCTAGGATATATTCATGCATCTTACAACATACATAATTTTTAGAAAAAACACAGTATTCTCAGATTTTGGCATTTCTAGTTTGCATTGGAGAATTTCTTGATGTTCCAGTTTTGCAACATTTGATTACTGTCCTTTGAATTCTGTTACTGTAATTAGGTTCTCCTTTATGCAAGGTGTGATTTTCAATTCTACAAGTTTCATTTATGCTATTTCAATTTTTGCATCATTTCATTTCTATCATTTTAAATTCTACAAATTTAAATAGTTTCCTTTTCCTACAAAGTTTCAATTCCTGCAATTTCATTTTTGTAAAGGTAAATTGGAGTCAATTTCAATTGATAATATTTAGAGGTGACATCAAACCCCCAAGAGCTAACTATTTCACCAATAAAGCCATCTCTTGAATGAACTGATATTTAAATTGCTTGCCTTTACTATCGTATATAGCCATTGGACACCGCCCTGGATTGACAAGTATAATGATTAAATGATGAATAATTGATGACACTCATCATGGTACACTACTCAGATTCTCCTCTTGATCTGGTATGTGGACTTCACTTCTTAATTCCCTCCTTGAGGTTATTTCCTATGCTATTCTCTCCTCTTGATATCTTAGTGGTGTTCTTCTTTGATCAGCCTAACAATATATTTGTCTTCTCCATGACCTATATACTCCTCTCCTCCAAGGATGATTACCACGCCAATTACAGGACTGAAATTTTTGCCCTTGGTATTGTCATGGATATTATTCTCTTTCGTGTAGGGGTCTTGGTGACCTTTCCACCCTATTGGCTACAATCCACCTTAACCGGTGTCCGAACTATTTTATTGAGATCATTCTTATACCATTATCCCGATTAACTCACTACCCAAACATCACCATTTACGTAATTGAAAGTGCTCCTAAAATCATACAGTCTATTTTAAATCATACAGTATGCTCTTCTTTATATTTTTGTATGGTTTCACTTCCAACAACCACCTCTAGATCATACACCATTCTTTTTTCTCTATTAAAATTTCAAATTGTGCAGTCTTCAAAATGCTCCAACATCCTCAAATCATACAATAGCAACATGAATTTGTACAGGGTGGTACTAATACATGCAATATCACTTTCTAGTTGCCTCCCTCTATGAAATCTATACAATTCCATACAATTATGTACGATTTGTTCAAAACTACCTAAAATAGCCTTAAAATTGCCAAAAAATGCATTATCTTCTTCCTAAGATCGTACACTCTACACAAAAATCATACAATACATATTTTCAACCTAGGTTGTAAAAAATTCATAATTTTGACTTCCTTTGCTGAATTTCTCACCAACCCATTTGCCGAATTGCCCCGATCTTCCTTCTTAGTGCTTTTTTAGGAGCAATTTTCCAAATTTTTCACCCTTGGCATAATTTATCTCCCAAAAAAAAAATTCTTTGGCTGTTCTTTATGGCTATACAGACTTCTCCTTCCTCCCACTATCTTTTCCAGGTCTTTTTTCCTAATTTGTCTGATTTAGGATTTAAAATTCACTTTCTTTGTAATTTCTCTACTTCGGCTCCATGTTTATCACTTATTCAAACCCTGATGTGCAATTATCCACCACCTGGATTGTACTTGGGTGTCTTATACTATTAATCCTCCTTAATTTCTAGCTAAACTTTGAATTTCTCCTTCAATTGAGTCAAACCCTACTTTTCCCCTTTCTTTCCTTCTCTGGTTTGATTTCTCCAAATGTAAAAAGTTCTCCTTGGTGCTAATTAAAACGGGTCATCATTATTTTAGTTTACTAATGAATTTTGTTGCCCATGTAGTCTATTTCATTTAGTTTCATGCTTTTCACCTTTGTCCTCCTGAAAATTTTGAATTCTCTCTTGTACAGTTTAAGAAATTGCCAATTTTACCTTCTATTTAAATTGCTCTTCAAACCCTAACAAAATCCTAACCAATTTAATTCCTAAATTGTGCCACTTTGCATGTTCTTCATCCTCCTAGCTTGGATTATTGAAAACTCAACATGCTATTTAAATTTTTTCTTTTTCCTGCTTTTTCCTCCAACCGTTGCTTTTTTCACACATTTCGCATTAAATGGGGTAGTTAAAAATCATACAACATGCCCAAAATTGTACAGTGTATGACCTAAATCGTATAACCCACATTTTTGTATGATTTCTCATGTTCCTTTGCCAATTTTACTTGTATGATCTCTTAATTATACCCTTTTTCATCCTTAATTTTTATTTGTACAATCTTATACTTAGAGAATTTTTTATTTTTCTTTATTTGAAGAGGTTGCCATTTCTAATTTTCAACCCACTTCCTTCTTAATTGCTATAACTAGAATACTTGAGAACTTGTAATATAAAATCACACAGACACAAAGAGATTGCCCAAAATAATGAAATCCTTTATATATTGACTCTCGTGATACAGATATACAATATTTCAGATTGTCCCAAGTAGCTTGGGTACAATGTTACAATCTCAGCTTTGATGTGACACAAATTTCTCTCTAGGAGTTTTCTAGATCTTTCGCAATGTACAATGCTCTCCTCGTATCCATTTTTAGCTTCAAAAAGGTGAGTGGGCTTTGGTATCCAGCACGAGACCACTCCAGCTTCAGTAGCCTATCCAAGATATCTGTTACCTGCACACATGCAAACCAGCAAAGGGGATCAGTAGCACCCACATATTAAAAACAATAAATCCAATGCTACACATAAAAACCTATTACCGATATGGATGAAAAATAGAAAACACAAAAAAAATAACAAATAAAACCATGCTTACTATTTGAATCGCTAATCTTTGTCAATGAAACCTGCTTCTATTCTCGAGACTGTGGAACCGCAGAACCGCGGTTGTGGGCTAGAAACTGTGGACCTGCAGTTGTGAAACCATCGATGCACGTTCTCAACTATGGAACCATGGATGGGCTGTTTTGGTTGAACGAAAGATTGCCTCAAAATCCGAGCCAACGGTCAGAGTTCGGCTTGCACCCTCAACTTCTTGTCGGGTCCAAATCTAATTCGGTAGCCTATCGATATGCAGATTCAACTCTCTCTATTTGGTGGACTGATGGTGTCTTTATAGGTTGACTAGGGCTTTGGAGAGGAATGTGATGTGGCAAGCCTAATCTGCCAAGTGGCCAATCTGGACTGCCAAGTGGAAGGGGCAGTTACAGTGAGTCACTCAGTGTGGCTCACTTAACTGGGTGATGTGGCTCCAAGTAGAGTGGGATGTGGGATGTTGTTTTATGTGAAGGGAGAAGGGGACAACAACAAAGGAGTTGTGGCATGGGTTTTGGGAATATGTCTCATGTTCAAGGACAAAAGGGATAGGAGTGGGTAAGATGTGGCATTGATGTTGGATGAAGTTTCCAGGACACATGTCCAATGGGTAGACAGGGTACCCTAGGGTGATTTTCCTAATAAAATAAATTAGGAAAGTATAATGATGTGCAGGATTTTATATCCCTAAGTTAGAACTTAGGCATATATCTTTATTATGTAGGGTTTGATGGTGAGGTGGTGAATGTGAACTGAAGGGTGCTAGATTTTGGTGTCTACAGTTGCCCATTTTTGTATTATGTTGTGTACAACATAATGCGGTGCAAAAACTAATGACATCTAACTTTATTGGACGAATGGGTTCACTCCTTTTTGACATTCAGAATGAATGAATTGTTTTTCATTTTGATTTTTGCTTATTTGCTTACCCCCTCAATTGGAGAATGGGTAAAGGATGAAACCCACGATACGATTGACAAATTGTGGTTGCTAAACGAATGCGGTTGTTTGAATGATATGGATGTGATTCAAATGTATGTTATGTTGACCAACTTGATGCCCCAAGTTTGGGATTTTGTGTGTTCTTGCAAATTTGCCTTTGGTTTCGTTGATGTGCATAATATGTGGTAAAATCTTAACCACATTTGGAGTTCTTTTCCACATTGACTTTAGAAATTCCTTCCAAATGAAGGGTTCAAGAAATCAATCATTCAAGAATTTGATACTCAAGTGATTTCTGATTATTACCAAATTGTGTTTGTTTGTTTTCCGCTTTTGACCCAACGAAAGGGGTTGAAGGATAACCTTGTGCAAATCTATTTTAAACACATCTATCTCAAATATTTAGGGATCTAGCTGATTTAATGTCATAGTGATTTGATGTTGGATGTTTGAATGAGTTTCCTTATGGTGAGCTACCCATCCGACCGGTTTGCATGGATTGCTAGTCACTGCAACCGCTAGGTATATAGGGTAATCCACTAGATACAAGGTTCACTTGAGATGATGATGATGCAAGATGATGATTTTGAGGGGTTTGTAATATATATTTTTTTTTAGCCATGTACATATATATATACATATATTGCAAGTCGTTTTATGCATAAATGCCTTTAGGTGCATAATTTTCAATGGTTTTGGCTCTAATTTCCCTTCTAAATTGGAGAGTCTGTACGTTCATTTTCCCAATTTTTGCTTTACTATATATGGGCCCAACAAATTTGCTACAAATTTATCCCTTAAGTGCAGTAAAGCATTGGTATTTTTTTTATTTTACTTGAGCACTAGGCCCCCCACTTGAAATTCATGAGGATGGACTTTTGCATTGTAAGCGCGCTTAACTCTATCTTGATATACTCATAAATGTTCTAGAGATTTTCTCATCTATAATTGTCAATTGGTCAAGACGCTCTTGTCTAGTTGTATCATCATTCATGAATTCATGTATCTCGATTCACAAGGATGGTATCTCGAGCTCCAATGGTAATATTGCTTCTACACCGTAAACTAGTGAAAATGGTGTTGCGCTTGTTGGTGTTCTTATGTTTGTTCTGTAAGCCCATAGTGCTAAAGGGAGGTGATTATGCCAATCTCGATGATTATATTTTACCATTTTCTTGAGAATAGATATTATTGTTTTATTTATTGCTTCAGCTTGTCCGTTTGCTTGTGGGTAATAAGGTGTTGAGAAGCTGTGTAGTATTTTGAATTTATTGCACAATGCTCTAACATCTTTATTCTTAAATGACTTTCCATTATCTAAAATTATTTTTGAGGGTATTCCAAAATGACAGATAATATGTTGAAGTATAAACTCCGCTATCTGAGGTTCATTCGTAGTTGTCATTGGAATTGCTTCCACCCATTTTGTGAAGCATTTTGTAGCAATTATTATAAATTTATGTTGTCCTAATGAAGCAGGTGTTATCTTACTGATCAAGTCAAGGCCCCATTGTGAAAAGGTCCACAAAATTTGAATGGGTTGCAAATTTTGTGATGGCACATGGGTCAAGTTTGCATGATGTTGAAATTTTTGGCATCTTTTGATATATTTGCAACAGTCATTTTCCATTGTCGACCAGTAGTATCCCATGTGCAATATACTTTTTGCAATTGCTATTCCACTAAAGTGACCACCGCAAGTACCATTGTGGGCTTCTGATATTGCTCTTTCTACTTCAATTGGATTTAAACATCGTAGTAGTATTCCATCATAACTATGTTTATATAACACATCTCCAAGTAAAGTGAAACGAATGGCTCTTTGTTTGAATGTTCTTTTTGTAGCTCGTGTTATGTCCATTGGTAGTGTGCCTATTTTGAGAAAATATTTTGTCTCATAAAGGTAAGAATTGTATGGTTCGACATGTATCAAACAAACATTTTTCTCACCCACAGATTCTACTTTTTGAATTGATGGTTTAGACACTGTTGTTATGATTAGTGGTTGTATTTCTCCATGTTCATTTTTAGGAATGAGAGATCCCAAAGAAGCCATTGCATCCACAAATTTATTTTTTGATCGTGGCAAGTTACTAATTTCATACCAGTAAAATTTTCCCATCAACTGTATTGCTTTTTCGTGATATCTTTTTAATACTGGCTCTTTACATTGGTATTCTCCTTTTATCTGGTAGACAACTAATTGAGAATCACCAAAAATGCTTATTCATTTTATTCCCATTGCTATAGATAATTTAAGACCTAGTATTAAGGCTTCATATTCTACATTATTGTTAGTGCATGTGAAGTCGAGTTTGAATGATAAAGGAATGGGCATTCCTTCGAGTGTGTAAAACACAACTCCTGCACCTTGCCCTTTTTCACACTTTGATCCATCAAAGAACATAGTCATATCCACTTCATCCTTAGGTGAAACTATTTCTTCTTGCTCTGTGATAGAAGATACTGAATCGTCGGGAAGTTCAATCAGTAATGGTATATCATTGCGTAGCGGAGCTTCCACTAATTTATTATTTATTACTTGCCCTTTTATGGATTTTTGACTTGTGAATTCGAGGTCGATTTTTGTTAAAAGCATTATCGATTTAGCAATGCGGGTGTTGTTGTAAGTGTGACTCATCATGTACCACAAAGGGTTTTCTCTAGCTATAACATATGTGGTATTGCTTAGCATGTAATGTCTAAGTTTCTTGGTGGTGAAAACCACGGCTAAGCATAAATTTTTGACATAAGCATACCTTGTTTCGTAACTTACCAGTGTTTGACTGATGTAATAAAGCACTTGCTCTTTATTTTTCTCGTTCTTTTATGCAAGCATTATTCCTAAGGCAGAATCTGTTGCAGAAATATATAGGTGAAATGAGACTCCTATTTTTGGTGGCATAAGAATCGACGGTGAGGCTAGATATTTATTTATATCATCAAATGCTTCCTGATATTCAGTTGTCCAAGAAAATATCACTCCTTTTTGTAACAAGTGATTAAAAGGTCTGCATTTATCTGAGATTTGTGCAATGAATCGGTGAATAGATTGAAATTTTCCTTATAAACTTCACAACTATTTCAAGTTTTTGGGAGGTGACATTTCTAAAATTTCTTTTACCTTACTTGGGTCTACTTCAATGCCTCTCTTGGAGATAATGAATCTTAGAAGTTTTCTTGATGTTACACCAAATACACACTTATTAGGATTTAACCTTACCTTATGTTCTATTAATCGATCGAATGCCTTTTCTAGCACGCCTATGTGTTCAAGACGCATTTTTGATTTAGCAATGAGATCATCTACATAATATTTGATTATCTTATGCATATAATCATGAAATATGTACGTCATGGCACGTTGATATGTAGATCCTACGTTCTTTAATCCAAAATGTATCACTCTATAGCAAAATGTCCCCCAAGGTGTTGTAAATGCTATTTTATGTTGATCTTCTGGATTAATCCAAATTTGGTTGTATCCGGAGAAACCATCCATTAAATAGAGCATTTCATTACCAGCACAGGAGTCTACTAATTGATCTATGTTTGGAAAAGGAAAATCATCCTTGGGACATGCTTTATTTAAATATTAAAAATCAGTGCATGCTCATATCCCCCCATTTGGTTTACGAATGGGTACCATGTTCTAAAGTCATTCAAGATAATCGATTGGTACTATGAAGTGTACATCCAATAACTTTTGCAGCTCTTCTTTTACAATTAATGCGATCGTCGAATGAACTTTCCTAAGCTTCTACTTGAATGGCTTGGCATCACATGCTAACGTAAGGTTTTGGACTACCAAGTCCGGATCTAAGCCAGGCATGTCTTTGTAGGACCATGCGAACACTTCCTTATTTGTAATAAGCATGTTTATGAGGATATCTTTTTCTTCTATGGATAATTCTTTTGCTATTTTGACAATCAGGGGATTATCCACGTCTTCATTAAGGTTCACATATATAGAATCTTCTATTAGCATGTGAGAGCCTTATTCTAGCTGATGTGGATTTGGGATGAGGTGGATATCATCCACCACATTTTCAAATGTGTCTGGGGTGTCCCCTTCTATCTCAGTTTGAAAAATTGAATTGTTTGATGATGAAGGTTGTTACAAAATATAAGCATTTGAAGCATGCAACAACTCTTCGGATAGGATGAAGTCAGCAGTGGATGGTGGGGATGAAATATTGTCCATGGCTATGAGACTGGTGTTGATATAGATCGGTTTTATCTCATTGTATGGATTGTGGAGTGTGGTGAGAAAATCAACAAAAAATATGTTGACTTGATGGAAATGAGGTGGTTACAATTCGATAATTGATGATTCGCATTCTCTAGGTTGCAACTGACCTAATATTTGTGATTGATTTTGTTGTATGCTTTGCCAATGTGATGGAGGAGGTTCTGGTTCAGGATCTTCACGCTCTTTGTTCAGCTGAAAAAGTGCATGGTCTATTGGAAACTTTTGCTAATACCAGTTACCCTTTTGCATGGTTTCTCCATATATTATATCTTCCTGAGGTTCTTCTTCTTGATTAAACCATTCGGGACATTCTTCTTCTTGGAGAATTCTCCTAGCTTGTATCTCAAGAGCATGGTTGATAAAAATCATTTTAGTTTCATCATCATCACTATTACTTATCCAAAATCCATTAGCATTTGTATGAGGTCCTAGCATTACTGGCTCAAGGTCTTGCCTAAGGTATGGTATTGCAGTAGGATCTTCATAATCTGCCTCTCATTGTAAAGCTTTCTCTCGAGGGTAAAAATTGTATATGTGGTATCTACTTTCTAGTCATTCACCCTCATCATTATGTTCATCCTCGTCATTAGGTTCATCCTCATCATCACTCTTTTCCTCCTCTTGTTCGTATTCTATGTCCAGTTCTTGTAAATCTTGATTAAGCAAAGATATTGTGACGGAAGGTTTATAGCCTAGACCGGAGCGGTCACTTGGCTCTCTATATTCTGATTCAATGATGTGGTGAGGACCTTGTTCATGTCTTCCAAGTCCATATCCTTGCCAACTAACCCTTTGAAAATATCTGACTGGGAAACTTGGGTTCGATAGATAATTAATGTTTTCATTAAACTCTTGTAAAGAGTTGTCATTTTGAGGGGATGGGTCCGATGAAGAATCCATCCCTCCATATATGAAATTGATTGCATTTGTTTGAGAACCCATTCTATATATATCACCAATAGCTAAATGTGGGTCGTGAGGGTGACCATAATATTTGATTGACTCGATAGGTGGTGTAACTATGACACTCTCAATGATGTACTCGCCAATACTTGGATTGGTGAGGTGTACTACAACTCTAGATGGTTGTGTGGCTAATGGCTCGGTGGATGAAGAGGGTTCTTGAGCCTTAGCTCTTGGCTCTACTAGCGGTGTTGGATTATCTCTAACAAGCAGCCCTATTTGTGAGACTACGGGTTCTAATGACTGCGAAGTAGTGGCTGATGATATGGGTTGTGCTGTGAATGTGAAAGGTGGCTTTGAATCTGGAAGTGTGCTAGATGGAATTGACCATTGGTTAGCAGGATGAGTGGGTGTAATTTGGAAATGGGATGCAATTTTTGAAGGATGCGATGAGCTGATGTTTTTGGATGCAAAAGTCGGATCAACTATAGGCAACTCTTCTGGAATGGGTGCTTTTGATGATGTGGTGTTTTATGGAATTGTTCTAACGACTAGTGGTTGGATGGTTAGATGTTTTTATGGGAGTAAAGGCTCATAAGGATTTGAAATAAAGTTGCAGTATTTGAAAGGTTTAGTGTCTGTTGGTATGCAATATACTTTGCCTTCATGCACATATTTTAAGCATTGATGCAATTTTGAAGGCACACATTTCATTTCCATAATCCAAGGGCGTCCAAGAAGTATGTTATATTGCATTTACCATTCTAATATGTGAAATAGAACATGTGTTTTCTTCACCCCCACTATGACAGGAAGAACAAAATTCCCTAAAGTTGAGCATAAAGCAGCATTAAAGGCCCTAAGAGTGAATGTGGATGTTGTGATGTGAGATGATGGGACGTTGAGCTTCATCATGGCAAGTGTGGTAATGAGGTTGATTGAAGAACCTGTATCAATAAGCACTCTCTTGAAGGGTTTCCTTTCAATGTGAGCTACTACGTGCAATGGTGGGTCAGGTGAATCTACTGATATTTGTTTTTCATCGAAGTCATAGAATACTATTGAGGGTTCCATACACTTTTGCACACTACCCACAAAGGAATTGAACGCATTTGGATCTTTTGATTGTACATGAATAGATTTTAAAATTTCCATCAATGCTTCCTTGGGAGGTGTTGATTGTTGTATTAGTTCATAAATTAACAATTTTGCTAAAGCCATCTTCAAACTCTGTGTCAACCAACTATTCAATATAACATTAGGGCAGTTGTGGAATGGTAGTGGTGGCCCACTCGATCCAAGTTGTATGGGTACATTAGTTGGTAATGTTACCAGACCTTGGGTTGTGCGATTATATTGCCTTTGTTCATGGGTAACTATACTGATAGCCCCTACAAAACCTTGTGGTAGTTGAGACACATAATTAACCTGATTGGGAGGAACTATAGAAGTTTATTCTCCCATAGGTTGTTGATTCACCTCTTGATGTGGAAAAGGTTTCTGATATATGCCTAGGTTTTAGTTATTTTGGGCTAGTGGGTTGTCAATTTTGATTGTTACCGCTTCCAATAAATCTTAAACAATTCCTTTAAATCCATGACAACCTTCAATATCATGTCATCTTTGTCTATGATAGATGCAAAAGAGGTGTTCTTTGTAACCTTTTGTCTTTGGTTTGTTAGGATCATCAGGTTTCATTTCTGATAAATTAAAAAGTTTTGTCGCATACAACTTCTGAAATACTAATGAATATGGCTCTTGTACTAGCGTGTAATTTTTTTTGGTTTAAAATGACGTTGTTGCCTTTCCATAGGTTGTGTCTAATTTTGTGCCTATTGTGGGGGTGGAACTACTTGATAATTCGGTTGATGTGGTTTTTGTTGTTGTTGGGGTTGTTGGATTTGTGTTTGAACCAGTTGATTTGACTATGGTTGGCTCAAAACTATCTGATTAACCTATGTGGTCTTGGACTGACCGTGGTTATTACCCTTTTGATTATTATTATGCCACTCTTTCTTCTTAGGCTTAATATCGCCTTCTTGAATTTTGATTTATTCAATCAGTTTTTCTTGGGCGAGTACCTCATCGAATGTTCTATACTATTGTAGTTGTAGTAATGAAGAGATGGTTCTACCAAAACTCTTCGTGAACATTCGTATTATCTCTGGAATGGGGAGTGAAAATGGTAACTTGATCATGACTGATCTCCATCTGTTGCCAAAGGCATAGACTGATTCATCATCATATTGTTTTAGATAAATTAAATCAGTCAATGTTGTTTGTTTTATAACATTTAGGAAAAATATTTCCAGAAACTGGTCCTCTAGTTGTTCAAAGGTGAAATTTATGTGGGAAATGATTGTACTAGTCTTGGGCTTCCCTCCCTAATGTTTAAGGAAATGTCTGTAATAGTAATGCATCACTGCTTTTGATTCTAAAACATGCATTCACAAATCTCGTTATGTGCTCTATAGGATCATCTTCTCCTTTAAATTCAAGCTTCGGTATTTCGAAATCATGTGGATATGGTAGTTCTAGTACCGAAGCATGAATAGGGTGATTGAGTAGTTGCCTTAAAGTTGGTTTTTGGTATTGCAAGCCTGGGGTTTGCATGGCAAGACTATCAATCTGACTCTATAAAAACTGGTATCTAGGATCATCTACAGGACTGACACTCGAATGTACTTAATGCTACTGATAATGGGGTGGATTGTATGTAGGTTGGGGATTATAAGATGTGTTTGGAAAAAATGTGTTATGGTATGGATGTTGAGGGATGTTATGATATGGATGGGGTGATGAAGGTATGGTATTATGCTAACCTATTGCATTAGCATATGGGTGCGATGATTTTGAACAATAGTGGTAGAGGGAGGACACATTACCCAAGATGGATCTTGGATAAAGGCATTAGATTGATGAGCTGTAGGTGGAATATTTTGCTCCATCCCTTGCAAATGTCAGTTAGGTTCAGGGTTTATGCTACGGTTAGAATTATCTAAAACCATTTGCTGCAACTATAAGAAAGCTTATTGTACATCAGTTGTATTTTACATAGGGACTGCTATCTGTGATGTGGTGGACTGAGTTGGTTGTGGAACAACCATGGTAGTGGAGGTGAATGAGGGGTAAGTAGCAAAGGGTATCACCACTTATTATGGAATGGTATGAGATGTACATCCTACAAGTGTGGATGGAGGGATGAATTTTGGGACTTGCGAAACAATAGGGATTGTTTCATACAAGGGATTAGTGGTAATGGTCATTTACTGTGATAATGTGGGTGGAATTTAGTCGGATGACAATGGTTGATTGGTTAATGCTACAACAGCCAACTCAAAGAGAGGATTGGTGAAAATCCATTGTGATTGTTGTAAATAGGCGAATATGGATTTTTGTTGTGATGAGGGTACAACATGTGATGGGATGGAAAGTGGTGGTAATAATGGGAAGACCATTCTAGCTACATTCAAGTACATTCTAACAGTGTCCATATCTATCATGGTGGCCTGACTTTCTACTGTTGCAAGAGGTTCACTCCTAGGTGTCTTAGGTATAGTTGTGTGAGTAGATATATGCATAATGTCTATGTCTGTGTTGGGGTTATTAATAGAAGTCCCTATATCAAGACTCAGGGACATAGAAAGGAGCACCTCTACTTGTACCACCATCGAAGTGTGAGGGACAATGCCCGACTGAGAGGCCATAGGGGATGACCACTGACTTTAGCTTAACGCTAATCTCCTAGTTTTATTACGAGTCACTACCATACGCTAATATGCTATCTATGTGAATGAAAAATAAAGTACAATGCAATACAACACACCAAGAAAATAAACATACAAAGTGTTTGACCCTAGTTTGCACTAAGTTTTTGAATTTTTTTTTTAAGTTTTTTGTGTGTGTGGTTTTTTTTTTTGTGGTTTTTGAAGATATTTTGTTCTTTTTGGAATAGAATAATAGAACTCAATGAATATGGTTATTAAGAACACTAGTGCCAAGTGTGATTTCTCAAAAGAGGCTACGGTACACTGCTTAAATCCTAGTGGGGGGTTTGCCTAGCTCTTCCACTATGATTCAACAATCATTCCAATAGTGGGAGACAACTTGAATACCAATGACTTATACCAGTTTAAAGAGCACTTTTATCCTATCTACGGATGATCTAGGGGACAAGCCGGTGGAAGGATATGAATTCCAACCTCACCGATCTGAATTGGGGGTTGGTGATGAAATCCAACCGGATCAATGTTTTAATTATACGTGTGTGTGAATATTTTATTTTCTATCGTGTCATGCAAATCTAACATGCAATTTTGTTTTCATGCCTAATGCAGAAAGTAGGAAAGACATAGAATAGCAAAAAAATTCATATCAAGGATAAAATTGCAAATCCAGGTAAGACTCGGCCCAATTTTGTTTAATAGGGCTAACCGCGGGTGGGCGGTTAGTTCTGGTAAACCATGGGTACGCGGTTTGCCAACCGTGAATGTGCATTTGGGAGATCCCAATCACGGGTGCGCGGGTCCTTTCTGTCAATAGAATAGAATCCGAATACAAGCCCAAACCCTAAAATAGAAATACCTGGGTTATTTCTAACCTAGTACATGCAATATGATTATTCCCTACTATGCATATGCAAATTTTTGTTTATTTTTCTTTGTTATTGTGTTTATGAATGCAAGATTTAAGTAGATTTTTCTATCCTAATACCTAAATGCAAGCATTGGCATACCAAACTTAAACCCTTAATCTACTTAAATGCATCCTAAATCCAGAACTAAAGGAGCAATTTAAAAATATGACATAGGGTACATACATGCGTTCCTTTCACTGCTCCTTCCTACTTTCAATCGCCAGTCTACATTTCAATAGTGTAGCAATCGCAAATACAAATTTACTCAAATTAGAAACCACAGATGCACGGTTTCACAGTGACAGTATAAGCACAATTCAGACTCACCAACCTGAGATTAAATCCTCATGCACTTCAAATTATTAGCACCTGTACATGCAAACAGATATTAGTAAGATTAAAATAAAGCAAGGCAAAACAAAATGAAACCCTTGGGAGGTCCCACCATGATCGCCATTCTCTATAACTAGAATACTTGAGCACTTGCAATATAAAATCACATAGACACAAAGAGATTGCCCAAAATAATGAAATCCTTTATATATTGACTCTCGCGATACATATTTACAATGTTTCGGATTGCCCCAAGTATCTTGGGTACAATGTTACAATCTCGGCCTTGATGTGACACAAATTTCTCTCTAGGAGTTTTCTAGATATTTCATAATGTACAATGCTCTCCTCGTATCTAGTTGCAGCTTCAAAAAGGTGAGTCTGCTTTGGTATCCAGAATGGGACCACTCCAGCTTCAACAGCCTATCCAAGATATCTTTTACTATTCAAATTGCTAATCTCTATCGATGAAACTCGCTTCTATTCTTGGGATTGTGGAACCACAAAAGCGCGGTTGTGGGCTAGAAATTATGGACCTGCTGTTGCAAAATCGTGGATGCGTGTTCTTGATTATGGAACCACGAATGGGCGGTTTTAGCTGAATGGAATATTGTCTCAAAATTTGAGCCAACGGTCAGAGTTCGGCTTGTGCCCTCAAATTCTCATCAGGTCCAGATCTAATTTAGTAGCATGTCGGTATGCAGATTTAGCTCTCTCTATTTTGTGGATTGATGGTGTCTTTATAGGTTCACTGGGGCTTTGGAGAGGAATGTGAGGTGGCAAGCTTGATCTTGCAAGTGGCCAATCTGGACTGCCAGGTGGAAGGGGCAGTTACAGTGAGTCACTCAGTGTGGCTCACTTAACTGGGGTGATGTGGCTACAAGTGGAGTGGGATGTGGGATGTTGTTTTATGTGAAGGGACAAGGGGAAAAAAACAAAAGAGTTATGGCATGGGTGTTGGGAATCTGTCTCATGTGCAAGGACAAAGGGGACATGAGTGGGTAAGATGTGGCATGGGTGTTGAATGAAGTGTCTAGGACACATGTCCAATGGGTAGACAAGGTATCCTAGGGTGATTGTCCTAATAAAATAAATTAGGAAAGTATAATGATGTGCAGGATTTTATATCCCTAAGTTAGAACTTAGGCATATATCTTTATTATGCAGGGTTTGATGGTGGGGTGGTGAATGTGAACTTAAGGGTGCTATATTTTGGTGTCTATAATTGCATTGTGAGGGATTTTGAACTTAAGGGTTTGATGGTGGGGTGGTGAATGGCATATATCTTCTTTTTTCTTTTTCTTTTTCTTTTTATTTTTCTTTTTCTATTTTCTTTCTCTTTTTATGTTTCTTCTTTTTTCATTTCCTAAACTATTTACACTTTACCTTCATGGCAATCACACAGTGACATTCACTTGTATAATTCCATATGATTCTTCTCTTGGAGTTCGACCATAACATTCCATGTAATTATATCCTCTAGCACAACTTGCTCTCTTGGTCGATTTATCTCCACTTGTGATGCTACTACATTCTCTGGCCTTCCCCTGCCATCTGTATAATTTAGAATTATATAGATGCAAGCTAGAGTATCCTCACTTGGTGTCCTTTCCTCTTTTCATGTACGTGATTGATCCCATGGTGGTGGTATCCTAACCTCTCTACTATCATTTAAGCAACTTCTTTGCCTATCACCTCGGATCAATTCTGACTCCAGACTTGGCGATCGGATCCTTTTTTGGCCTAAATTTCTTTCATCCATAAAGTGCACTCTTCCTATTCTAGCAAGGCCTCTACCGTGTGAATTTCTACCCCATCGTACTTCTCTTAACATCAAGATTCTCTATGCTAATGGTGATTCCTTCCTTTCCTGGAGTAGTCCTCTACCACCCATCACTCATTGAGGTCCTTTTTGAATTAAGGATGGTTGTCCCCATGTACATCACCTTACAGGATTTGGCAAGATTCCTCTTATTCTTGGCATATGTCACATATTTGTTGTCTAATATATGCATCCTAAAGGTGTATCTCCTAGCCATATAGGAGTAGGGGGTCAGAACCTTCCTCGTCCTCTTCCTCCTCTATTGGTAACATCTTGATTTTGGTCATTTCTTGGTCAACTACCTCCTTCCCTTTCTAGCTGAAGTATTAGGGGTCTTTGTCTATTCCTTCCTACAATATCTTGGTTATCAGGAGTAATCTCCACCAACTCGATGTTGGCTAGTGGACTTCTATTTAGTGATAATTTTTGCAAATTTTATATTCTTTGATCAGCACGTTCTAAGTGATGTCTTCATCTTCTTTCCTTGAATAATATTTGTGGGGATGAATATGCCAAGACTTACCTATATGTATCAAATAAATCTCTCTCTAAGCTAGAGTTATTTTGATCATATTCTCTCTATTCTGCCTAATCAGTTGGTAAATTCATCAACCTCTCCAATCTTCTTACCCCCCTTGTTTGTCTTCTTAACTATCGATGGGCTATTATATAGGCTTGCAGATCAATGTTGAGCTAATGCTCCTGTGATATCCCTAGTTTTTGTTGTGTTTACACAATTGCTGGAAGGTCATGTTTCTCTTGAGAGTTATTGTGATTTCCTAGGTAATCAGTATCATAACTATTTTTCATGCTAGATTCCCTTAATAGCCAAGGCATTCCTTCGTCACTGGAGTCTATCATATCTAGTAGTACATGGCCTTGTAAACCAAAGCATATCTACATCTTTGTTCCTCATTGGTGGATCACTCGATGGTACTTGTAAACGTGTGCTTACACCATAATTCGCTCCACCTCTTCTTGGAGTTAGTTCCTCAGCCTCCTTAGGTTCCCTTTCAATATTTTGTAGCTTAGCTGCTCTTTGTTCATCCAGCCTTTATATTGTGCCATCTAATTCTTGGATGAGTTGCTCTCAACCTTGCATTATGATATTGTAATGTTTGATACTCCTCATGTAGTTTTTGAGCCTATCATCACATTATCTATTGTAATAGATATATTTGATCCAATGGAGAAAGTCCAGCTAATTCTTTATATATGGTCTCATCTCTATCATCTTTGAAAACTTCTATGTGTCCACTTTATCTTCATGGCATATTGTTAATTGTATTCTTCTTTGTCCTTCATTTTGCTGAGGTAATTCCCTATGTTCCACTCGAGGATACCTCGCATTCGTATTTCTATGTAACAATACTATCTTTTGATAACCTCTTTCATTTGAAGGAATCCATTCCTCTTCTTCTCTCATTACTCTTTCGGTTCCATATGTGAATCTAACGTGTACTTGCAATGTTCTCCTTTATCCTGGTTAGGGTACCAACTCTTGCTATTCTATTGTTGGTCTTACCTCCTCCTATTTTGCAAATAAGTTTACAAGTCCCATATTTGGTTCCTCTTTTGATGGACATAGCTCACTCTAAGCTCTCCATTGAGCTTCTTCTCGCTCTCTTCATTCTATCTCTTCTGAAGAAATGAATAAATACTATACTTTGTAGGGCCTAAACTTTGAGCCATTTACAATATCGGGTACCTCTATCCTATTCAAGTTTTACAACTTGACTGATCCATTATTAATTACTTCAACCACCTTATAGGGCCCAAGCCATAATATCTTCAACTTCCCTAGCTTGATTTCTTTCTTCCCATTAAATTTTAGAACCAAGTCACCTAGACCAAGTTCTAACTTCCTCAAATATTTATCATGCCACAACTTCCTTCTTTTATAGGCTACCTCAATTGCCCATTGTGCCATGACCCTTATTTCATCTAACTTAATCAGTGTTGTCAGTCGTTCCTCCAAACTTTCTTGATCACTGAAGTGATGCTCCACTGCAAACCTCAAGCTTGGTATCAAGAATTTGACTGGCACCACTACCTCCTATCCATACATTAACTGGAAAGGTGTATGCTCTATTGTTGGTTTGAAAGTTGTCCGATATACCCACAAAAATGATGGTAACCTTTCCTCCAAATATGCTCCCTCTATTCCATAGGTTTTATATAGAGTCAACACTAGGACTTGATTTGTTGCTTTCGCCTACCTGTTTGCTCTAGGGTAGTATAGACTAGATAGTGAGGGAAAAATCCTAAACTCTATGGTTACCGTCTTGATGATCTCATTAACAAATTGTCCTCCTCGATCACTTTTTATTTGTAGTGGAATACCAAACCTTGTGATTACCTTCTCATACAAGAATCTTCCTATACTTTTTGCCAAGTTATTAGGTAATGCTCTTACTTCCACCCATTTATTTAAGTATTCTATCGCTAAAATATCTTCTCCTTCCTCAAAATTTTGCCTACCCTTTTCTAGTTTCTCCAGGAGCATCATGAGTTCATGAAATTTAAGAGGTATCTCTTGCTCCTTGGTAGCTAGAACAACTTTACAAATGAAAGATTTATTCTTGTATCAACCTAGTCTAATACAATTGTTAGAAATGTACAATAGATTTATGCATTACTATCAACATTTACATTGATGTGATAGAAGTATATATACATGTAAAGTTTAGAAGTTATGAGGTTATGAGTTACAACTACTTTTCTACCTCACATAACCTCTACAACCATAAGGTGAACACATAATACTCATTGTTGGAAATATTGAGCATATTGTTGTCATTGATGTCAAAGAGTACATAAGGCAGAAATATTTTGATGTCAAAGGGTACATAAGGCAAAAATATTTTGATGTCAAAGAGTACATAAGGCAGAAATATTTTGATGTCAAAGGTGCATGGTTATCAAGGCAATAATATTATATTGTGAAAGCAAGACAAAGGTTTAAAAGAAAGTAAGGTTTAAATGTTAATGAGAAGACAAAGGTCTAAAAGAAATAAAGGTTCAAATGCCAATGAGAAGACAAAGGTTTAAAAGGAAAGCAAGGTTAACTATTAATAAGAAGGCAAAGATTAAAAAGGAAGGCCAATGGATAATATTATAATATCTTTTTAATATTATAATAAATGTTTCAAAAAGGGGCTAAGGTTATAATATTTATATTTTAACCTAACCTAAGGGTGCAAATTTATGAAGGCAATAAATAAATATTTTAAAAATAGCACCGACATCATGTGAGCAATGGAGGAGAAAGGGTATTTAAACCTTAATCAAATGCAAAGAAAATTGGTGCAGATTCAATTGTGCTTGAGAGAATCTACTCGCATTTAGCAAGGATGAATCAAAGAGGAGAAAGGATACGAACTTCGACACAAGGTGCATAGTGAAGAAAATAAGAATTGTTGCTCGTTTAGTTTCAGTTGGCAGTCTAGCATAGTTGGTCATTTGAGAAGCGCTAAGGTGTTGGTAGAAAATAGGTCGCAAGTTCAAGATCCCTAGATGTCATTTTGGGTATTAACATTTTTGGACTACATGCTGAGGATAACGATAAATTTTAGTGGGTGCTTCCTTTGGTTCCAACTAACGCGATAGCACAGTTGGTCAGGGTGCTTGTGATAGAGCGTTGTTGTAGAGGTCCATGGGTTGAAACCCATCGGGAGTGTCTTGTTTAATTTTAAAGTTTTGGGAAGCGCAACAAAGAATAAAATGATTGATGTATATTTGATATTTCATCCACTTGGATATCCCAAGCAGTCACTATCCATGTTTGGGCACTAGAGGTCACTCGGTCAATTATCATCCGCACCAACAAATTTTGGTATAAGGTATTTATAAAGTTTTGATTATTTGCAAATAGGAGTTATAAGGGTTGTATGCTATAAAGGCTTTTATTTTTGCAAATAGGAGTCATAAGGGGTGTTTGTCATTAAGGATTTTATTTTGCAAATAGGAGTCATAAGGGTGTTAGTTTTGCATGATTAAAAAGGGATAATTTTTGCATGTGAGAAAAGGGGATATAAGGTGTATTGTGAATTGTTTTGAAATTAGAAATGTTGCACATTAGAAAGGAGACATAAGGTGTATTGTGGTATCTTTGCTTTTTGTACTCTTGCTTGATATTTTGAGGGTTTTGGTTTATCATTAAGGGATTTATCTTGTGAAACCAAAAAGGAGTTATAGAGCATTATTTTTCAGGTATTCTTGTGGACATATTTTGAAAGGGTTTTAATGTGGATCTTTTGAAAAGGAAATTTGCTAACTTGTTTTGGAAGTGGCAAGAGAAAAGAAAAGTATTTTTGTGATAGGTTTTGAGGGCACATATTCATCAAAGCAAGTTAAGAGGTATGGTGATATCATTCCTTCTTTAAGGTGTTTTATTGAACAAATATTTCTGAATCATAAGGTGGGGAAATAAGGATTATGTATGAGCATTGTTGGAAATATATGTGCTAGGGTTTGAGAATAAAATTATGCTTCATTGTTGAATGATATTGGAAACACTTGTGCTAAGGTTTGTGAACAAGTTATGCATTATCATTGAAAGAAATTGGAAACACTTGTGCTAGGGTTTTGAGAACAAATTGTGCATTCTTGTTGAAATAATTTGTGAAGCATTTGGGCATTGATGTGAGTGACATTGAATGTGAATGGGCAAGTTTTAGAGACCATTTTTGTGAAGCAAATTTATGCATTATTGTGTTTGATCTTTGAGAGAAAATTTACAAGGAACATAAACTATTTTTTGTGAAGCAAAGTTATACACTAGCATGATTTGATTTAAAAGGAATTTGTAAGAAGTAGAGATTTTATTTGATGAATGTGAGACATGTGAAAGCAATAGAATTAATGAATGTGAAGAGAACATATTAAGAATTTGCATTGCATATTATTCTTTATATGTTCTTAAAAGAATTTTGGGAAGAATATGTCTGAATTGCCTAGTTGAAGAAAGCATTTCTAAAAGAGATACAAGCATTATTTTAAACATCATTTGTGTGCAAGAATTATGATTGGTTGAGCATGTGTTATAATAATATTTGAGTATGTGTTATGAGAAT
This sequence comes from Wollemia nobilis, assembly GCA_028583015.1. NCBI lineage: Eukaryota > Viridiplantae > Streptophyta > Pinopsida > Araucariales > Araucariaceae > Wollemia > Wollemia nobilis. Next base: position 3,438,443 of record JAQPPZ010016599.1, read on the forward strand.
ATTTGAGTATGTGTTATGGGCAGTTTTGAGAATATGAAAGAGGTAAATTTGATCAAGTCTTGTGAGAAGACTTGAAGCATATTTGAGGTAGATTTGAGCAAGTCTTGTGAGAAGACTTGAAGTATGTTTGGGCAAGATTTGAGAGTAAATTTAAGCAAGCCTTGTGAGTAGGCTTGGTGCAAATTTGGGTAGATTTGTGAGTAGGTTTTGTTGCTAATTTGAGCAAGCCTTGTGAGTAGGCTTGGTGTATATTGGAGCAATGAGTTGAGTATATTTTACTACAAATTTGAGCAAGCCTTGTGTGAAGGCTTGGAGACATTTTTGAGTAGAATATTAAGTTATATTTGGAGCAGACCAGAGCTAATAGGAGAGGTGTCTCCTATGGATAGATATCCATAAACTAAAGTATTGGGAACGAAGGTCTCCTATGGATAGAGGTCCACAAACCAAAGTAGTGGGGACAAAGGTCTCTTGTGGATAGAGGTCCACAAACCAAAGTAGTGGAGATAGAGGTCTCCTGTGGATAGAGGTCCACAAACCATAACAGTGAGGACAAATATCTACTATGGATAGAAGTCCACAAACCATAATAGTGGGGATAGAAACCTCCTATGGATAGACGTCCGCAAACCAGAACAGTGAGGATAGATATATCCTATGAATAGATGCCCACAAACTAGAGTTAATTGAATAGATTTCTCCTATGGATAGAGGTCCACGAACTTGAGAATAGAGGATTGGTGTCTCCTTTGGATAGAGATTCATAAACATTGTAATAGGGAATTGATTCCTAAGATATTTGTTGAGAAAAATAAGAAGAAATATTTTCTTTGTGGATGTAACCCACATTGGGTGAACCACATTAAATTTGTGTCTCTCATGTGTGTGATGATTTGTGCATTGATTTATTACTACCATTTATGATATTGGTTAATATTTCTTTGGAAATATAACATTGGATAATATTGGTTGGAAATAAAAATAAAAATTTATCTTATATTATTCACCCCTCCCCCCTCTTAGTATAAGCTTGTGTTATTCAATTGGTATTAGATCCAGTTACTTCGAAAAAGTCTAACAAATTGAAGGAAGATCTTACAGGAACACAAATGGCTTCTCAGAGTGGATCTTCAACAAATAAAGCTACAATATTTTATGGAAATAGTTATGATTTTTGGAGTATGATGATGAAGACTTATTTCTAGGAGTATGCCAATTAGAGGGTTTAATTAAAGGATGGTATATTATCCTTGGTTAAAAAAAAAACTATTAAAAATTAATCTTTTATTAACTATAGAAAATTAAATATTTAAGAAGCACACATGATTATTCTTTTCATACCCTTGGATGACATAAGACTTGTAAAATATATAATCCTTATATCATTATATTAGTTAGATATCAACTTAAAGGAAATTTATAGGTATTAAAACATGAAACCTAGTTGGAATATATATCTAGTAATGGATTGGATATTTTGTAGTACCTTTAAATATAGAATTCCATTATTACATATAAGAAACCTATGTTCAAAAGGCCTCAAAAGCATATGGTGGATTTCGTAACATTTTCTATATATTTTTCAACAAAGGACTTTATTCGTATTGACATAATAAGAGGCAAAAACCTAATTGGATCAAGTTGTATTTGTATTTTGTTGAAAATTTTCTAATTAAGAGATCTATTATTAGTGTTAGAGGTGGATGTTCTCAACATAACACTTGATTAATAAATTTTTCATCAATTGTAATCTATGAATACTATATTTAAGATTTTATTTTATGGAAATTACATATTTATTATAAATTATTATTATTACATACATTTTAATATCATATATCACATAAATTATAGTATTGATGGTAAAATATATAGCATCTATTAACAATATACATAGAAAATATTATGAATAAATGTCAAATATGATCATTAAAATCAAAATGCAATGTCTATACTATCTTATGGTCTCTAAAAAATTCATAAATAATGTAATGGTAAGTAAGCACCCTTATGATAATTGTTCAAAGAAGATTACAATAAATATTATAGAGGATACAATGAATGGTTCAATGAAGATTACTTATATGTGGACCTAGGAGCCTTAAACATGAAATGACATTTTTAAGGCACAAGGACATTCTCTTCAAAACAGGAAAATCACAAAGCTCTTTTACAAAGTGTATTTGATAGGAATGGCACTCAAACATAGAAAATTAATTATTGAACATTTGTTAAGATGTTTAATATAAAATAAAAAATAAAAAATGCATAAAAAACAAGATATGATATTAGATAAAAATAATTTAAAATATTATATTAATTCTTTACATAATGAAAAAATAAACATGTGTTACACCAAGCAACATAAAATGAAAAATATCTATCAAACTCATTGTAGATTTAGAGAAGAGGCAGTGTTACCAAATATCACAAATCATCATTAAAATCAAAACTCAAAGCCTACATTGTCTCGTTATCTTAGAATATTTATAAAAAAACAATGACAGGCAGGTCCTCTCCTTATAGACAACACAATAATGAGCATTAAAAATTAAACTTTTATATGCTTGAATAACAAAGATGAAAGAACTCTACAAACATTTCAGAACTCATAATAATGAAGTTAACTAAAATTAGCTATCTATGGATGGAACAAACTAAAATATATTATTAAAGTTTTAAGATATAAAGATATTCTTCTTTAAAAAAAAATAAAAATTGCCTAGTTTAAAATTACATTGTATAGGAATAACACTCAAACATAATAAATTAACTCCATTAAATACTCCTTAAATTAATAATTAAAAAAAAAATTCAATGTATTGAAAGCAATGTTTGTTAATATATTTTCTTTAATATTTATACAATACTTTTAAACCTTTACAAATATGTTTATATAAGTTTCATCTCAAACCTATATCAATTATAAAGTTTTTTATAAAATATGTTAATGTCAAAGATTAAAAATGCTATATAAAAATGAATGTATATTTATTAAATAATTGGACTTAACAAATCCATCTCTAAAACTTTTAAATTGATAATTGTGAACCTGAATTGATAATTGTGAAGCTATAATGCTATAAAAAAAAAGAAAATATATATATTTAAGAAGAACAATATTTGTGTTATATGAATCAAATGAACATATTTAATATTTATAAATATTATTTATTTTAAACATATAATAAAATAGAGACTTTTTCTGCACATGCTTGACTAAAGTCAAGCTCACAAGGTGAATGTGTTCGTTGGCGGAGATCTCTTCAGACTCACCACCAGGTACAAGTCCAAAGCCTTTTGACTCACAACTGACCACCAGGTTCGTACAAGTCCAAAGCCTTTTGACTCACCACCAGGTTTGTACAAGTCCAAGGCCTCCAGAGCTCAAGCAGTAACGGTAGTTCATAGCCAACGCCTCAGGATTCCCTAGGTTGTATAATCGTGTTTATTTGTTTTGTGTTGGCCGGCCGAACCTGCAGCCGAACTCAGCTCTTTTACATACAATCCTTTTAAGACTAAAATTTAAATAAATTAAAACAAATATAGGTTAAAATAAAAACTTAAAAAAACTTACCCGCTCCCTTAAATACAACAAAATTAAATCCTAAATTAAAAACTGAAATTTAAATAAATAAATAAAACAAATAAATATATTAAAATTAAAATTAAATCGAAAAACTTACCGGTTACTTTTCCTGGGCCAAGTCCTAAGTTAAAAACTAGCAAGTCGTTGGACATTCGGCGCCGAAATCGGTTGAACTCAACTGAATTCAAAAGAAAAAACCGAGTCCGAACAGATTTGAAGTGGTTGAAAACGAAAAAACAAACAAACTTCCAACATAGGAATATGCCACTGTAAATCAGTGGCTCACTCAATCTCAGATTCGGTCAAGTAGTTAGGCTCCGTCTTTGACAACAGAGCTTCAAGGTGTATAAAAGTCAATCCAATTAACATTGGAACACAAACCAACAATGACTAAATGCAATTCAGATGAATATGATAATTTTCATTGGGTAGTTCAAATGGAAGACAAACCAACAATGACAAAATAAAATTCACTTAAACCAATAATTATTGGGTAGTACTTTAAACTACACAAAATCCTATACAATTTGCATGAAAGGTAAGCCAATAATGATTACGTACAATTCAGTTAAAGCCAATAATGAATAACATTGATGTTTTTTTTGGCACATAAATAAACGATCAATAGTAAAAAAAAAAAATTTAAGGACAAATGATTAATAGTTGATTTTTTCAAACCAAAGGCCTTTAGTAATGTTCTTATCAGACTCTTTATTTAGATGGAATTGATTTGGTTTTATTTATCGAAATGGAAACTTTGACACTATCAATAAAGGTTCAAAAGTTCAAAGAAGTTTGTAGATCCAAGGTTTGAATCTTGGAAGGTGTAATATTATATATTATGTTTTGATAATGGAAGTATGGTTGGATAACCATATATTATGTAAAGAACATCCTTTATGAGAAAAGGTCCAATGTTTGAAGATCCAAGGTTTGAATTTTAAGGAGTGTAAGGTTATATACCATGCTTCAATAACTTAAGTATGGTTAGATAACCATACATTGGGTAAAGAAACATCATCCATGAGGATCATCTCATATGAATTATGGCCCAACAAATGTCAAGAACTAATTTTTTGATATCTTTGATTTTCTACAAAATCAAATGCAATTATGGGATGTTATCAAATACAATTTGCATGAATGGGATGTTATTAAATTCAATTTCCATGAATGAGATGTTTCTTTTGGGACATGATAAATGACCACTAGTTGATTTTCAATTAGAAATCAAAGGCCTCTAGTAATGCAATGGTATTTTCAACAAAGTTTGGATGCAATTCATTTATAGTCAATAATAACTAACATTGATGTTTCTTTTGGAATATGACTAAATGATCAATAGTTGTTGTGTCCTATGGGGACATAACTAGATGAACAATAATTGTTGTTTTCAATTAGAAATCAAAGACCTCTAGTAATGCTAGGGTATATTTATGTTTAACCAAACTCCTATCAAGTCCTTTATTTAGATGGATCTAGGTTGGTTCAATCTATTGATAAATTTGATTGTCTATGTTTGCAATCTAGAATAACCAAACCTAATGACCAATAGTTGTGGTTTTCAATTAAAAATCAAAGACCTCTATTACTTTATATATTATCTATTTAGAAGGAGTTGATTTGTTATTTGTTTAGATGAAGTGAATTTGGTTTGGTTCTTTGTCTAAATGAAAGTTGGTTTGGTTCAATATATTGACTATATAGGTCTACAATCTCGAATAAAGCTTATGTCATTTGATCACCTTAATTTTATTTTATAATAAAAAATAAACCAAATATGAGAAACATGTGATTACAACTAATGAAGCTCTAAATATTGGATACTTTTATTGTAGTATATTCAATGTGTATATCCAATGAAGTAGGACATCACATTGGATATATAAAATCTTGGTAATTTATTTAGTTATTATTTTTTTTGGTAGGTATAAATATTTTATTGCTTTACGGGTTAAAGGGTACCGTCGTTGTTACATAAATAGCAAAAAGTGACGAATGTGCCTTCCCATTGCTATAAACAAAAACCAACTGAGGCTTAACCTCATACAACAAGACCAAGATTAGGCCAGAGCCTTCCAAAAAAGAAAAGAGACAATAATTACAATACTTGACAAAAGAAAAACTAGTAGCCCTGCTGCCTAAATACGACCTTCCTAGGTTACTAGGATTCCTTGTTCCCTGTTGTGCACTGTCATTAGATGTGAGGAGAGTTTTTATCAATATCGAGGACTCTTTGAGCTCTTCCATGGCACTGGACAACATGGCATACCCTTACCTGTAGATATTTGCAGCCACCTACAGATGGCTAACAGCATCACTGGATCTCTTGATGGCTATCGAACGCAATGTGTCCTTGGCATTAATAATATGCTAGTCCTCATTGTCACTGATGAATTCAGTGTCTGGTTGCTGGTCATTCGTCTTGGGGGATTTTAGTATTTTGGATTTCTTACATTTTTGGGGGGACGTGTTAGGGGGCAAAAGGACCTTACCCTGATAAGAAGGGAGCACTCTGGGGGAGGGGAAACCAAGGGAGACTTCGAGTGGTTGGTGGCTTTGACGTGGATAGAGATGGAGGACCGAGCGGGACACTGGGACTTAGTAGACATCGACTCAGACACCTGGTGGACTAGGGTATACTTGTATAGAACCAAAAAAAACCCTAATGGCGAGGGGTTTTGGGGACTTACTTTCTCTAAAATTGGTGATGGCAAGGGTGATGGAAGTTCGAGACATTGATAGGACAAATGTCGCACATATGGTTAACTAGGGCAAGATTATAAGACTGGAGGGGCTTGTCAAGGTTGTCAACAAAGACATACTAGAGGACGAGGACAATTTTTGTGGCCCACAGGCGAGGCAGGGAAGAATGAACTACTCCATTTTTTTCTCAAATAATATTCTTCCCCTTATCGAGGAACTGATCATTTTCCTCTTTGAAGTTGTTTCTGTCTCGACGAACCACTCTACCTTCAATTAGAATGCTAGAAATTTGAGAGATGGAGTGGATACTTACCTCAAAATGGATGCCACAAACCTGCACTTCCCCTTCGTTCTAAGATTCGATAAAGGCTCTGGTCACCTCCTATTCATAGCTAGAGAAAATATTGAAGAAATTGATGAAGTGTTTGGCGTCGAGAAGGTCGAAGGTCCCACCCTCAGTTTGCATGCTAGAAGGCTCAAGGATAGCCATGGAGCAATTTGAACTAGAGCTAAGGAAACTCGCTAGGGAGATTCTTTTGGCAAGTGTAGAGGAAAGGGAAGAAAAATTCTTAACAAAAATAGAGAGGAGAATAGAATGGATCGAAATAAAGGAGCGGTGGGCGAGGATACCAGGAAAAAAACCCCAAAATATGAGACTATTAGCGGGAAAAATGGTGCAAGCGTGGCTCGAGACAACAGGGCCACAACGAAAGGTAGCAGAGAGATGAGCGCATAAGGCAATGACTAGGGTGGAAGGGGGTAAAAAATTTGGCTCAAAAAATTTGACTGCAAGGTCAGAATCTAGGTGGGAAAACACGTGTGGAGCACACGGGCCAAACTATCCACACAAAATATTGTACAAAAGCCTTCAGTGGGATTGGTGTTTAGAAACACCATGGGTGTTTAAAGAACATCGTTTGGGTGGAGAGAGCCACCTTTGATGGTAGTCTTGCTAAAAGGAGAGAAGCAACGACCATCTACCTTGGGTATTGAAAAAATACCTTGATAGAGGTAGCACAAACTACCTAGCAAGTCACGAGCCCACATCCTGGCTAGCTTGGATGATTATATCTTGTGGTAAGTATTCTTCCCAAATGAATAAGGTGGACTGATCAACTACTTTGTTGGAAAGAATATCGACCACCTTATCAGCCTCCCTAAATACGTGAATGATCTAATTATGAGAGTGGCTATTGAGGGAAAGCTAATAGTCTTGGATAATATTCTGGATATTCTTCCCCATATGCTCTTTTTGATGATGTGGTCAATGATCACTGAAGAATCTCCTTCAAATATGATTGGCTTGGTGAGGGCTCTACTTATCTCAATGCTTGTCCACAAAGCTCTGGCTTCTATGTAGTTATTTTTTTGGGTCCTAAGGTTCTCAGAGAAAGCCTTTATGATGCTACCAGTGTGATCCTTGATGGCTCCCCCTGACCCTGCTCTCCCTGGGTTTCCTTTGGAGGCACCATAGAAATTGGCCTTAAGCCATCCTTGCGGAGGGGGGGACCATTTGGCCATGGTTTGGGTGCTACCAAAGTTCTAGACTTTGCTACAATTTGAGGGGATTCTGAGGGAAGCAAACAAGGAAGCTTCCAGCTCGTATCTAGGGATGTCACCATAGGGGATGAGGTTGCTATTTTCTATAGCAAGGGACAAAGCTCTATTGGCCATAAATTCAAGATTTTTGGCAACCTTCGTGAAGATGCGATTATTCTACTCCAACTAGATCTGCCAATCGACATGGTGAAGGAGGGAACTCCAGAGGAAATTAAGTCTTGGATTTTTTAAAGTTACTGGCCATTGAATGAAAATGTCCATAACGGCCTTGGGGAGAGTCTAGCATACCTGTAAAATGTTGGTCAGGGTAGAAAAAGCACTTTCGACAAAGGGGTAATCCAATAGAAGGTGTTGGATGGATTCCCAGGCTTGAGAGCAAAGGTAGCATCTATTTGGAACCATTACTCCTCTTCAAATTAAGTTATTGTAGTCAGAATTTTATTGTGAGCATATAGCCAACAGAAGTGAGCCACTTTCAGGATCAGGGACTTGAGCCATATGCTTTTGGATAATATCTAGTTGTTGTCTCACTTATGGCCTCTGGTAGGGGTTTCCAACATCTAGGAAGTCATTTTGATAGTGAAGCTACCATCACTAGAGTCTTTCCAGCAAAGTTCATCCTTCTTTAGGATCTACGAGATGAAGTTTGCTTTGAAAATATCCTCAATATTTGCTAGGCCTTTGTTTATGGTGTCATTATTGATTATGAACTAAACCTACTTCTATTTACTAGCACCCTGGTTAGAAGTGATGAAATCAACAACATGGCCTCCATACTTGCTATTAGTGAGATGCTTGATTGGAGTCAGATTGGGATTATTGATGAGGGATTTTTTCTTGACCCATGAATCTTCCCAAAATTCGATAGACTTACCGTCCCCAAGCTTCCACCAAGAACCCTATTGAAGGAGCTGCTTGGTATGGCTGATGGATTTCTAGAAGTGGGAACCATTGCGAGGAGTCTCTAAGTCTAGAAATGAATGATGTTGCAAATATTTTATTGACAATCGACACCCACTCCAATTTGGCATCTATGACCACCTTCCAATCCTGTTTGGCCAAGAGGGCTTGATTTGTGATGTTTATATGACGAATACCTAAACCCCCCTATCTTTAGGGGTGCAATTTTTTTCCCAGACAACCAAATGGAACTTTCTTTGATTATCATTCCCAGACAATAGGAACTATTTTTGCAATTTTTCGATAGCCTTTCCTACTGCAGTAGGGATTTTGTAGACGAACAGAAAGTAGGTAGGTATACTTTGGAGGACCGCTTTTACCAAAGTGGTTTTTCCTACACTAGAGAGGAGGACCCCTTTCCATCCTGCCAGCTTCTTGTGGATATTATCTGTGATATTATTCCACATATCTTTGAGGGGTTTCCCTTTGAACATTGGAAGGCCCAAATAGGTGGTTGGAAAGTTTGTAATGGTGCACCCCAAAATGTTTGCAATATTGGCCTACCTTCTAATAGGAGTTTTGATGAAGTAGAGCTTACTTTTGGTGTAATTGATCTTCTGACCAGCCGCTTCCTCGTACGGGTTAAGGATGACCTTGATAGCTTTGGATTCAGAAACCGAAGCTTTAGTGGCCAACAAGGTGTCATCCATGAATTGTTGGTGAGTGGAGGGGTTTATCCCAGAAGATTCCTTGATGTTAGAGATCAAATTTGTGTAGTAGGTATTCTTGATGCTTCGACCCAAACTCTCAACTAGAATTATGAATAGAATGGGGGACAGAGGGTCCCCCTATCTCAACCCTTTGGTTCTAGGAAATTAACCAACATTAGACCCACTCACTAGGATCAAAAACCAGGAGGAAGAAATATGGTTTGAAATAATATTCACCCAAGATTCATGAAAACCATATTTGAGAAGGATATTGGACATGAATTCTCAATTCACTCTGTCAAAGGCTTTGTTCATGTCAAACTTTATAAAGAAGGCTGCAGATTTGGACATGTGGGCTGAGTGGATCATCTTGTGGATGGTGATGACTCCATCAAGGATGTTATGACACTTAACTGTGCTTCTATGACAATGATCAATGATAGAGGGTAGAATCATGGTGAGTCAGTTTGCCAAGGCTTTGGTAAGAACTTTATAGATGATGTTGCATAGGCTGATAGCAAAAAAATTAGAGAGGTACTAGGAGTTAGTGCCTTTGGGGATCAGGACCAGAAAGGTAGAATTTACATCTCTAGGAATGCATCTAGACTTTTGCATATCAGTGATGGCATGACATAGGTCAGGGCCCACAATGTCCTAGAAACATTGAAATAATCTAGGGGAGAAGCCATCCGGCCTGAGGACTTTATCGGGGTTCATGGAAAATAGGGCTTGATGTATTTCCTTGTGGGTTAGGAGGCTAAGGAGATAATTATTGGTGTCATCATAGATAGTCTTAGGGATGTTCTCCAAGAGGGAGTCCATGGCCGAAGGGGACGAGGAAGGAGGAAAGGCAAAAAGGTTTCTGAAGTGACTCACAACTTCATATCTGATATGATGGATATCTGAAGTGAAGTTCCCATCCTGCTTGATGATGCCTTTAATTTCGAAGACTCCCCTATGCCTGAGGGTGGATATTTGAAAGTACTTAGTGTTGGAGTCACCTTCCATGAGCCAGATTTATCTAGACTTTTGGCACCAATATGTTTCCTCTTTGCCTAAAGTGTTATGATACTCAGAGAGATGAGTTCTATATTTAGCTCTAAGACTTTTATTGTCATGTACTTCCTAAAATTTGTCCTCAATTTTGTCTAGTCAGGTTTTAATGTTCCGTTTAGCTTCGAAAATATTTTTGAATATTTCCCTATTCTAGACTTTAATATTTTCTTTGACCCATATGAGTTTTTGCATGAACTAATTTGAAGCAATCCTAGAAAATCATTTCCCCCACCATTCTACTATATGGTTTCTAAGATCTGGATGGTGTGTCCACATTGACTCGAACCAAAAGGGAGTCTTGAAATGTGGCTTGCTAACCGTCTCAAACAAAAGCGAGCTATGGTATGACCCGATCTTCAGGAGAGCCTGCAGTGTGGCGTCACCTAAGAGGAGGAGGGCTTCTTGGGATAACAATAACCGATCAATATGTTCTTGAATAAGGTTATTCCCTAATCATATATTACTCTAGGTGTACTTGGATCCCTGCAATGGCACATCCATGAGAACATTGGATTATACAAACTGCCTAAGATCATTTGTATTCCTATGAGTTATCGAGATCCTCCCTTTTTTATCAAAAAATTATAGCAATAATTGAAGTCCTCGACCAACACCCAAGGAATATGGTGAAATCCTATCTCATCTGAGTGAGGATTTTCCATAAGATCAATCTTCCCTGGGCAGAGTTGGGAGCATATATATTTGACATAAGAGTTGAAATCATGGAACAAAATACTGTATAGTCTGTCTTGACCTGAGATAAACCTACCTTCAACTTTGGTTGAGTTCCAAAGACATGGGAGACCTCCTGTAGTCCCCAAAGCCGGGGAGTAGATGAAGTCATAGTTTTTCCAAATGATCTTGGCTACCCTAGGAGACCATTGATCATCTAATTTTGTTTCTTGAAAGAAGAAAATAGTGGGATTGTAATATTTTCGCATGGTTACGACCAATTGTTCCTTGGTTGCACCATTCAGTCCTCTCGCATTCCAAGATAGGACTTTCATTTGGACATTTTGGAGGACTTTTTTCCCCCTTGCCTTGTTGTGTGGGGGATTTGAGTCTTATTTATTCCTTTATAGTGTTATCGATTTCTTGAAATAAGATTTTTTGTGTTCTATTAGCTATATCCTCGGCTATATCTCGATTTCTCCTCTATGTGCCTGAAGGTCTGCGTTTTTTCCTATCTACTCCCACATCGACTTGGGATTTTTTGAAGCTTCTAGTTTGTTTGGGGATCCAATGGTCAAGGGAGTCCAGAGCAACCTCTTCACTGTCAAAACTAGAAGCACTAGAGTTGATTAGGGAGGAAAGGGGAATGGGCCCACCTCAAGGAGACGACGGGTCTAGGGAGGATGGCATTCGAAGGGGTTTTTTTGTGGGGCTCTGAGGGTTATCACTAGTATTGGGGATTTGGCCTTAGTGAGGAGGGGGGATTTTTTTGGGTAGGATTGGGAACATGGCTCAGTTGGAAGAGAGAGTTAGGGGATTGGGAAGATATAACATGGATTTCTCCTTCCTCAATTTCCTCATTATTTCTAGAATATTTAAGTAAATCAAATTTATTGACAGTAGTTATCGAGGTACTTGCCTTTTGGAGATATTGAGTTGGAGGTGGCTGAATCTGCTGCTTGTTCTTCAAGATTTGCCTTTGACTGATGGTAGTCCTTTGACTAGAAATAATATCCATGCATTCTGCTAGCTACTGATCACCATTAGGGTTTCTACGATTAGGGCATTGATATGGGAGGTGCCCTTGAGAATGGCACTCCGAACAGAAGGTCGTTTTGTTCTCAAATATTAGCGGTTTTTCCTACCTGAAGTCCTTGTATATGAGATTTAGGTGATCTGGGAGTTGCAACTCCATATTCACACTAACTCAGATACGAGCCTAGGTGAGGCAAGTTCTAGCACGGGTGGTCGGGTTAATGGCCACTAGTTCCCTAAAAGCCCTAGCTAGACCTCGAAGAGCATCTTCATAGAAAAAATGAGTAGGGAGATTAGGGATTCAAACCCATATGGGGTGAAATTTATGTTTTGTCATTCAGGATCAAATTTTGGCTCCCATTTCTTCAAAAATAAGCTTTCCCTCCTAAAGAAATACGGATCCCTAGATAAAATTTGCTCTGTGTCCTCCCGAGTATTCAGTTGAATTATAAAGAAACCCTTGTTCATCACATAAAGACCCATGTTTCCCAAAATTTTCTATTTTACAGACGTCCAACGATGAATAACATCTATGTCAAGGCATCCCACTACAAATTTCCCCACAAGGGAGAATGAGTCGCATGAGGCATACCCTTCCATGAGGGTTTGTGGGCATAAAACATCACACCCTTGCGCAACGAACTCTTTCAAACCATCTAGGGGGGTCTTCGATTGTTCAGCATATGGTCTACGTACAATAGGTCTCGATGGCTCCTTGAGCCTCCCATTTTATCAGGTGATTCTTTCCCCTGTTCACATTGCTTCAAGCACTCCCATGATTGACAATAGAAAATTTCCAGGCTTGACCTATCGATGCCTACGATCAAGGAATTTCATTGAGGAAGTCATAAAGGACATCTTTCGTTTGTGCTCTCTCTTTGACCGATGGTTGGTTATCGCCTAAAACTTTGTTTTCCAAAACCATAGTTGTCATCGTCACTACTCCAGTAGAAGTTTCGTCATATTTAGTTATTATTATTATTCTAATGTCAATCATCCATTTCCCATCCTTGGAGCCTTGGAGCCTTGTATCTATCCTACTTATGTGTGGCTAAGATTTTCTTTGATGGAAGGTCTAACTGAAAAGTGGATACAAACAAAGGAGAATTATAACCTACAAAGTATTTAGCCTTACTATATGTTTTGTATGTATATTTCAACAAAATACGTCCATTACATTAGATTAGTTGGCGTCATGTGAATCTTGTGTAAAAATAAGAATGAGTTGGATGGTGTGTATATATGCCAAGAGGAATGCATTATAGATTGGAGGATAGAAATACCATGAACATAATTTGATATAACGACACATAATGCTGAAGAAGAGGAGGATTTAAAAGTAGTATCATTAGATTTAGATGGTGCTAAAAAAGAGGAATTATTAATTAGGCTTTGATAATATGGATATAAAAGCAATTTCATTATAAGAAGAGGGTGAAGAAGAATAGGAATTAATATTTGGGCTTTTATAATATGAATACAAAAGCAATATCATCATAAAAATAGGATGAAGAAGAGTAACTAAAACGTGGATGTTGTGGAAGTTTTGATCTAAGGATAGGTAGAATACACTTGAATCTACTTCATGTGTGGCTAAATGGGTGTTCAATATGAAATATGAGAGATCAAAAAACTATGAGGGATTATGATCATAATTGATATTGGCCTCACCACTTAGTTTGAATGTGCTAATGAAAAAACCAATATGCATAGATGCATTGCCTATTCTAAAGAGAAAAAATGGTTTAGGTCTAAAGAGTTTTTCAAAGGAAAAAAAAGCAGCTTTGTAAAGGGGATGGTCAAAAGAATTCTAGTGGTTGAATCATGCATCCATGAAAAGTGGGGATACAAACCCTAAATGTGTGTTTGAAAAGAAGGATTATGACCTTAACCTTGGAAAGAAAGGTGTTAAATTTTATAATAAGAGAAAATAAAATAAATTAAATGTCAACAATATAGAAAATGGGATCGTTGTTCATTGGTTGAAACATATGGGTGACATAGCTCACACCAATGTTCAAATCTTGACATAACCAAATAGACTATATAGCCTGATGTGACTAAGTAGGTGTGAAAGAAAAAAAAAAGAATCTTTTCAAAAACCCTAATTTTGTTTTTTCTTAAAGAAAAAATATTGTTAACAATTCAAATATTGACATCACCAAATAGACTATATAGCCTGATGTAACTAAGTAGGTGTGAAATAAAAAAGAGAATCATATCAAAAACCCTAATTTTATTTTTTCTTAGAGAAAACTAATGTTCACAATATAAATACAAGTAACTTGCTAAAAAAAGGGCCATAATGATGCAAACCATAGGAGTTTTGAGTCTCCCTCAAAACAAATCTATTTTTGGTGATATGTGTGGTGATAGGATACTAATGTCATTTTGCATTTAGTGGACAAAGTCTTTGGCTCATGATATTTTCTAGAATAGAGCAAAAGAGGATGTTAATTTTTGTTTGAGGATCATCCTACTTATACCCTTACGTTCTTAGAACCTTGTTTATGCTTTGAACACTAACCAATGAGTAAATCTATTAATGGCAAAAAAAAAAAAATTGAATAGTAATATATATATTCTTCGTCCTATTATTTAACTTTTATTAATTATAATCTTACTCATAATTATAATACTTCAAATATATATGAGATTAAAAGTCCTCAAACTCATCATCTCAACATAAAACATAAAAGTACCTTTATAATACTCTTTATAATTACATTTCAATATGATTTGGGACTCTTTTAGCATTGTAGTTTTGAAAATAAGTTACATGTTTGGTTATAGTGTCTTAATCCTCCCATTTTCAAAGGTTTTCTAGTTTGATACATGGGAAAAAAAAAAATTTAATGTTTGGTTTCCAAAAAATAATATTTTATTTCAACAAAAGATAAAGATTCAACAAAAGAAAAAAAAATTGATTATAGTATCTTAATCCTAGCTATTTTCAAAGGTTTTCGAACTGAATACATGAAAAAAACAAAAAATTTAATGTTTGATTTCCCAAAAATAATATTTTATTTCAACCAAAGATTAAAAAAATTATAGGTTAACACTATTCATTACCAAAGAAAAACACTACCTATCATTTAAAACCTAGATTTTGAAATGTATTAAAAATTACCCCTTTTAAATTTTTCAAAAAATATTTAATTTCATTTAAATCTCATATTCAATTGAAGTACCTATCATATGATAGACATCGCGTAATCGAAAACCATACGTCATAAAATAGTAAAATGTTCACATCTACTATAATAGTAAAAATTACTTTGTAAAACTTTTAATTCTGAAAATGTTAATATATTTTCTATTGAGTATCATGTTAGATATATTTTCTATTGAGTATCATGTTAATAACTAATCCAAATTTGTTTTTTAATAAATAGAATAATATTTTAACAATTTTGACTAGAATGTAGTAAATTAAACCACAATGTACATAAATAAAATATTATTAAAAAATAACTATTTAATTAACACTTTAATGATATATTCGTATTCGTGTTTGACACTTTTAAAGTTCGAAATAAATTCGTTATGTTTAAAAATTCAAAAAAATTCCACTACATTAAATGTACATATATCTAATTAACACTTTAATGATATATTCGGAGTTTGACACTTTTAAAGTTCGAAATAAATTCGCTATGTTGAAAAATTCAAAAAAAATCCACTACATTAAATGTACATATATCCACATAAATTAGTAACTAAAAAAATCAAATGAAGATTCCAAAGAAACATTAATAATTCCATTCTAAACAAACATTAATAATTCACTTTTCATATATTTTCAACCTTATTAATTTTATGTAGATTTTAGTCGTGTCATTTTAAATAATTTTTTTAAAAACTTTTAACAATATTAAAAGAATAAAACTATTTTTAAAAATTTTAATATAAAAATAAAAAAATATTTTATTTTATTTTATTTTTTATTTAAAATATATAAAATAAAAATATGAGAAAATTCAACTTTTTATATATTTTTAAACTTTTTACATATTTTTATGTATCTTTGACTCATACATTCTGGCCCGAACAATGTGATTCCTAATTTCAAAACCTTTATGTTTTAAAGCACGCCGCCCGCAGTTAAAATATTTCATCACAGGAATAGCATATGCTTTTCTGGAGGGGTCTATGCTCTGTAGAGACTCTCACCGCACCAAACGGCATGCTATGTAGGGACTCGTCACTCCACCAAAGGGCGTGCTACCAACGATGCAGACGCATTCCAAAAGCATGGGAGCGCACATAAAAATAAAGAACCATCACTACTACCTTCACTGTATGTGTCTCTTATGGGTCTCTGTAATCACCACCGCTCATATCATTCTTTTTCCCTGGACACCTACAACAATCAGAAAATTAAAAAATATACTCATACCTCTTAATTAAGCATTTCAAACGACACAATAAATTTGAACTTTACCGTAATAAACTTTACCAAACACACATGTAATTAATAACAAGCAATAGTCATAAATAATGGACTTGACAGGTATCGAATAATTCCAGTTAACCAGCTATGGAGTACATGTCTAGTCTGTAGTTGCTGAAGACCAACGTAACACGTAGGATGGATTTCACTACAATCATATGAAACCAGCTCTTGTCAACCCAACTAAGCCATTATTTTCTTCCCTTCGTATTTGCAGTTCAATATAATATCAGCTAATTTTACTTCGGTACAGACACCTTACAAGATGTCATATCTTCGTTCGTGATGCAGAAACAAGAGAGAAGACAGAGGCTGCTGCTTATTATAACCATTATTTCTACTATTATTATTCGCATGGTGATGAAATTTACATTGCAAATCCATTGCGAGGATGCCGTGAATAAATAGAGTGACGACATCCGCCATAAGGATTATAAAATTGTTTGCCTCCCTGGCCGCCCCCGCGGCCAAATTGCAAGCTTATCACAACAACTTTATCGCTCCGATTGTTTCGTGTCTTTGTCGCCAGCTCAGGGGAATTTTCGTGGAGTGCTACGAATCAACTTTAATTCCGAATTTATTCTTTCAACAAATTACCGCGCCTCAGAAAAAGATAACAATTCCTTTCCGACGTTGACAGCAATCTACTCCCTGGAAATCATTCAATGCGTCTCATTCGCACCTTTGGATGTGACAGGTGCAGGGCAGTACATGGCACGTGTGGTCCGCATTGATGTCACCCTTGGCTTGCCGTGCATTTGGTGAGAAATATCACACATCATGGTGACCCAATCCTGTGTGGGTCTACATGTAGTGTGAACAATAGTTTTGTTTTAAAAGAACATTGATTTACAACTCTAGCCATTGAAAAGTTTTTTCCTGGGTTTGACGTGTATGGAGGCATAATACATGTTTCAATAATGGATCACTCTAGGTTATTTTTTATAATTTTTCGATGTCTAAGTTGAATGGGAATATAGAGGGACACGTGTATTTATCATCCTTTTGTATGGAACACTCTTCAAAACCAAGAAACCTTTGCATGAACATAAAGTGATGTTGGTCATGACCTTAGTCAAAAAATTGTTTATTTTGATGAAGGCATATAAACTATATCAAAGCATCCTATATGTATGAAGCAATCTCACAAATTGTATTTATATATCTACTTATTTTGTATGATGATTGTACTTTGTATTGTAGAAACACTATGGATAAGTTAAATGGTGTTTTAATTATCATAAAAAACTTTGAAGGATATTAATATACACCTAAATCATGAACATCCACTTAATATGTTTAGTTTCTCATTTGAAACACAATATTCAATTTTTGTGGATTACTAACAAATATAGGATTGGGATTTGGAACACTAAGAAATTGGGCTAGAGCTTGGTGGATCATCACTCATCCATGTCCTAATGAGCATCTCAAAATCCTATCAAACTTGTAGGAGGTAAAATGAAGCAATGAATGCCCATTTAATAAGTCCTTCAAATGTATCCAACATTCCTATTAACTATTATTGAGTGGCTCTCATAGGTCTAATGTAAGATAGAGAAGGTCTTCCACAAGAGACTAGTACAACATAGCATCAACCAAAGGAGTGGTACAATTGTCTTGAAGCTTCAATCTTGATAAAATAGGTCTAATGTGAGTAAGATAGATAAGGTCTCCCACAAGAGACTAGTACAAAATAGCATCAACCAAAGGAGTGGTACAAGTATCTTGAAGCTTCAATATTGAGACAAAAGAAGTCTAAGCAAACGCGTAATCCTCAATCCTAAAATGTTGAAGAAGATTCAAAACCATACATGGATTAGGAAATGATGATTCTAAATTTTGTTTGATCAATCTAGATTCCCATAAAATAATGCAAAAACCCCAAATATATCATCTCAAGAGTGGAATGAATGTATGATTTCATCATGTCCTAAATCAGAATAGAATTGGTGTTTGTGAAAAGAAGAACATAAACATCAAATATAATCACTATATTTTTCCCATCCTAATGCTTGATGTAAACATCATGTTCAATATCACATCATTGAAAAACATAATTAATGGATAAGGAATGGATCTTCTCATAACATGCATGAGGAGTTTGTATAAGTCCATACAAGGACCTAGTTAGATGACAAACCAACTAAGTAGATCCCTCAAGGTCAAAATTTAGGTTTTTTCTACATGTAGATTTCCTCTTCAAGCTCATAATGTAGAAAGGTGTTCTTCACATCCATATAGTATACATTCCATATTTATGAGGCAACAATGAAGAGAATCATCATGACTGAGTTCATTTTTGCCACTAGTATAAATGTCCCAAAATAGTCCACTCCCTCTTGTTGAGACAATACCTTAGCAACAAGGCATACCTTATGCTTCTCTACTTGATTGTATAAAGTTTATTGGTCCTCTAGACCCATTAGTAGCTAGCAACATTCTTTTATTATAGAAGAATAACAAACTCCTAAGTCTTGTTCTTCATTAGAGTCTGATATTCAATCAACATAACATCTTTCTAGTCTGACCTACCCTTTGCCTAGGAATATGTGAGAGGATCTTGAGAATAAGCTACCTTCAAAAGCAATACTTAAGAAATATATATATTTTTGTCACTCAAGAGATATAATAGACTAAGCATTTTTTAAAATTATTTTAACCCACATGAGTGTTGGAAAAATTAAGGGACAATCATGTGTATTGTATGGTAGTTTAACATCAAAAGCTAAAATTAAATAATCCATCTTAACAACACCACTCACCTCATCAACCAAGGCTAAAGTATTCAAAATTGATGTATCCTACACATATTGATTTAAACTAAGAGAATAAAGTATTACATATTGTGCTACTGATCAAGAGGATAAATAAATAGCCAATGATTCTAATAGAAATTTATCCAACCAAGATATCAAAATAAATAGTTGAATTTAATATGATCAAAGGGTTAAAAGGAGCATTTACTAAAATCTTAGGTGGTGGAGTGGAATGAATACCTAGAAGAACATCATCAAAAATAACATCTTTATGGATCAAAACCTCATGAATATGAGGATTGTAAAGACAATACGCCTTTGACGTATATAAATACCATACAAAAATGCAATTATGATACTTTGATATCTCCTCTTTTCCAAGATATTTATGTATGTGATCCCATGATTAAGACCGAAAGATACAAAATCAAGACACATCAAGCTTATCTCCAATTAGTCTCTCTAGAAGTGTCATGCCTTGGACTACCTTGGTAGGAACTTTATTGATGATGTATGCTATATAAGTAATAAACTCACCCTACAAATTATGATTCATTCCCTAGGCATGAATCATACATCACGTCATCTCCATAATCACCCTATTTTTTTCTCAACCATACTATTTTATTTAAAATTATAATGAATAGTCCTATAATATGCAATCCCATGAGAAGTCAAAAATCATGAAAAGCATAGCTAACATATTCACCACTTTATTTATCCTTAGGCATTTGATTTTCCTATCCAAGTATTTTTTAACAAGGTCCTATAAGGTCTTATACCTATAAACAACCTCATCCTTAATGTAAATCTTGTACAACAATACATATGTAGAGAAATCATCAATAAAAGGAAGTACTTGTTTTCTAAGAGATATAGTGTGCCAATAGTTCTATAAACATCACTATGTATAATTTCTAAGAGATGAGATTATTGCCTTACAACCCGTTTTGGAAAGGTCTCCCTATGATTCTTCCCTAGAATGCATCCCTTAGATTCACCACTTGGATGAGATATGCATGGAAGCCCAATAGCCATTAGGCATTGACTCATGTATCTCATAGATCCATAATTGATGTGTTGAAGCCTACGATACCACTTTTAACTTTTATTATTTGCATGTGCAACCATATAAATAAATTTTTTTCTTCCTAGAGGGAGGGGCAAAAGAGGTAGGTCTTTCTCCCAACTTATACATTTAGTCAGTATCATCATAACATCCAAAAGCAATAGTTCTGAACCCATTGTCTATATCCTTGATTACCCATCTATCAAGAAAAAATTCTATCCTCTTATTAGTATGGATATTATAACAAATAGATAAAAGGTTAGGTCCAATATTAGGTACATGAAGTACTTCATCAAAAGATGAATATCCAATGTTGATGTCTGCACACCCTACAACCTATAATGAAGAACCATCTTCAATCATAATACATTCCCTTGGATGTGCTTTGTTATAGCAACATAGGATATGTTTGTGCTTCATTATGTGCATAGTTACCCCTGAACCTATAATTCACTCGTTTTAAGAAGTGGATGTCTAATATATACAATGAATTTCTACATATGATTGTGATGTTTCTCCTTCAAAATTTCATCACCTTGTACATTGAATAGAGCAACACCAACACCCATTTATTACTGCTTCCTCATGTTTCTTAGACTGAATCTTACAAAATTATACCTTGTGCCTTTTCTTTTTGTAAAACTCACAACTAGGTTTTTTGAAAAATATCTTGGGCTTCTTCACATTCATTTTGACATGTAATTTTGGACACTGGCAACATCTTCCTTGGGTGACCCAATTAAAAATAAATTTTCCCTTATGCCTATTTATTCTCACATGATGGTGCAAAAGTACTTAAATATTTCATCAATGGGTGGTGCAAGATAATCTAGAAAGTGCACACAAAGCATCTCAAATACACCAACCATCTCAAATATTTTAGATATATTTTTGACTATAATGTCAAGCAAAACAATGTTATTTTCCTTCTTCAATTATTTCTATTATTATCTACTCTGCTTGGGCAGTCCTATTGCAATGTATATATCTTCTTCTAATTTAATGAAATGATTGATAAATATCAATACTATTAAATTCAACCATGAATAAGGTTGTAAGCTTAACCTTGTATCCACTAATTTTTGTGGAATCAATTTCATGACACAACCCCTTAAATTTTTTTAGTAGTACTTTAGGATCTATAATGTTGCTAACATGGATGTCATATACATTATCAACATAAAGAACAATAACACCATGAGTCTCATTCTTCTTGCACCTATAGATGTACTTTAACTATTTATAATTAGTATTATTAGGCTCCTCATTCACATTTTTCCTTTGCTTCAAAGTAAAGCTTAAAACTTGATCTTCTAGGTAGCATGATTTGGACCACTCAATAAGAGCACATGGTGATCCATAACTAGTATACTAAAATAAAAATTCTACATGAAAAATTTACTCTAAAAAAACAACAAATTTTAAAGATTTTAAAAAATTGAATGATTTGAAAATTAAATGGACTCAAAACACTTGCACATGGAAAAGTTATGGTCCCTAATAATTTTATCATAAAATTTTATAAATTAACTCTAAAACCTTTGAAAAAATAAAAAATATTTTTAATATCTATAATGAATTGAAGGCCACCATGTATCACTACATGAGTGATTGAGGGGGTGCCAAGTGTTTGCTAACTATGTAGTATATCAACAAATCACATAATACCACGTATAATAATTAGATTTTTTTCCTAATCTGCAAACCATATTGTACCACTTGTCACATATTGATTCACTCTAAATTTTGTGCATCACTAAGTCTGATGTTGACTATGCAAGTTATTTGTCAAGTTGACTGAGTTGGTGATATTTGATTAGGAAAAAATATATTTATACATGTCCAATGGCATATAACCTGTCATGTCAACCACTATATGGCCTACCATATTCACCTAATCAAAGACTTCCATGTCAATGCCTGTGTTAGCCCCTCCAATCATAACCCATTCCCTTGGATGTGCTTTGTTATAACCACATAGGAGATGTATGTGCTTCATTATGTGCATAGTTACCCCTGAACCTATATTTCACTCATTTTAAGAAGTGGATGTCTAACATATATAATTAATTTCTACATATTATTGTGATGTTTCTCCTTCAAAATATCATCACCTTGTACATAGAAGAGAGCAGCACCAACACCCATTTATTACTGCTTCCTCATGTTTCTTAAAATGAATCTTACAAAATTATACCTTGTCTTTTCTTTTTGTAAAACTCACAACTAGGTTTTTAAAAAAATATTTGGGGCTTCTTCACATTCTATTTTGACTTGTTGTCATTTTAGACATTGGCAACATCTTCCTTGCGTGACCCAATTAAAAATAAAATTTACCTTATGCCTATTTCTTCTCGCATGATGGTGCAAAAGTACTTAAATATGTCATTAATGGGTGGTGCAAGATAATCTAGAAAGTGCACACAAAGCATCTCAAAGACACCAACCATATAAAATATTTTATATATATTTTTGAATATAATGTCAAGAAAAACAATGTTATTTTCCTTCTTCAATGCTTCCTATTCTTATCTACTCTGCTTGGGCAGTCCTATTGCAATGTATATATCTTCTTCTAATTTAATGAAATGATTGGTAATCATCAATACTATTAAATGCAACCATGAATAAGGTTGTAAGATTAACCTTGTATCCACTAATTTGTGTGGAATCAATTTTATGACACAACCCCTTAAATTTTTTAAGTAGTACATTAGAATCTATAATGTTGCTAATATGGATGTCATATACATTATCAACACAAAGAACAATGATCTTCTAGGTAGCATGATTTATAATTAGTATTATTAGGCTACTCATTCACATTTTCCCTTTGATTCAAAGTAAAGCTTAAAACTTGATCTTCTAGGTAGCATCATTTGGACCACTAAATAAGGGCACATGGTGATCCATAACTAGTATACTAAAATAAACATTCTACATGAAAAATTTACTCTAAAAAAAAAACAACAAATTTAAAGATCTTAAAAAATTGAATGATTTGAAAATGAAATGGGCTGAAAACACTCGCACATGCAAAAGTTATGGTACCTAATAATTTTATCATAAAATTATATAAATTAACTCTAAAACCTTTGAAAAAATATAAAATATTTTTAATATCTATAATGAATTAAAGGTCACCATGTGTCACTACATGAGTGGTTGTGGGGATGCCAAGTGTTTGCTAACTATGTAGTATATCAGCAAATCACATAATACCACATATAATAATTAGGTTTTTTGCCTAATCTGTAAACCATATTGTACCACTTGTCACATCTTGATTCACTCTAAATTTTGTGCATCACCAAGTCTAATGTTGACTATGCAAGTTGTTTGTAAGGTTGAATGAGTTGGTGATATTTGATTAGGAAAAACTATATTTATACATGTCCAATGGCATATAACCTATCATGTCAACCACTATATGGCCTACCATATTCACCTAATAAAATACTTCCATCTCAATGCCTGTTTTAGCTCGTTCAATCATAACACATTCCCTTGGATGTGCTTTGTTATAGCCACATAGGATATGTTTATGTTTCATTATGTGCATAGTTACCTCTAAACCTATAATTCACTCATTTTAAAAACTGGATGTCTAATATATATAATGAATTCCTACATATAATTGTGATATTTCTCCTTCAATATATCATCACCTTGTACATATAAGAGAGCAACACCAACACCCATTTATTACTGCTTCCTCATGTTTCTTAAACTGAATCTTACAAAACTATACCTTGTGCCTTTTCTTTTTGTAAAAATCACAATGAGGTTTTTTGAAAAATATCTTGGGCTTCTTCACATTCTATTTTGACTTGTTGTCATTTTGGACATTGGCAACATCTTCCTTGGGTTACCCAAGTAAAAATAAATTTTCCCTTATGCCTATTTCTTCTCGCATGATGGTGCAAAAGGACTTAAATATGTCATAAATAGGTGGTGCAAGATAATATAGAAAGTGCACACAAAGTATCTCAAAGACACCAACCATCTCAAATATTTTAGTTATATTTTTTAATATAATGTCAAGAAAAACTATGTTATTTTCCTTCTTCAATGCTTCCTATTCTTATCTACTCTACTTGGGCAGTCCTATTGCAATGTATATATCTTCTTCTAATTTAACGAAATCATTGATAATCATCAATACTATTAAATGCAACCATGAATAAGGTTGTAAGCTTAACCTTGTATCCACTAATTTATGTGGAATCAATTTGATGACACAACCCCTTAAATGTTTTAAGTAGTACTTTAGGATCTATAATGTTTCTAACATGGATGTCATATAAATTATCAACATAAATAACAATGACACCATGAGTCTCATCCTTCTTGTCCCTATAGATGTACTTCAACTATTTATAATTAGTATTATTAGGTTCCTCATTCACATTTTCCCTTTGCTTCAAAGTAAATCTTAAAACTTGATATTCTAGGTAGCATGATTTGGACCACTCAATAAGGGTACATGGTGATCCATAACTAGTATACTAAAATAAAAATTCTACAAGAAAAAATTATTCTAAAAAAAACAACAAATTTAAAGATTTTAAAAAATTGAATGATTTGAAAATTAAATGGGCTCAAAACACTTGCACATGACAAAGTTATGGTCCCTAATAATTTTATCATAAAATTGCATAAATTAACTCTAAAACCTTTGAAAAAATCAAAAATATTTTCAATATCTATAATGAATTGAAGGCCACCATGTGTCACTACATGAGTGGTTGAGGGTGTGCCAAGTGTTTGCTAACTATGTAGTATATCAAAAAATCACATAATACCACGTATAATAATTAGATTTTTTTCCTAATATGCAATCCATATTGTACCACTTGCCACATATTGATTCATTCTAAATTTTGTGCATCACCAAGTCTGATGTTGACTGTGCAAGTTGTTTGTCAAGTTGAATGAGTTGGTGATATTTGATTTGGAAAAACTATATTTATAAATGTCCAATGACATATAACTTGTCATATCAACCACTATATGGCCTACCATATTCACTTAATCAAAGAATTCCATGTCAATGCTTGTGTAAACCCCTTAAATCATAACACATTACCTTGGATGTGCTTTGTTATAGCCACATCAGAGATGCTTGTGCTTCATTATGTGCATAGTAACCCCTCAACCTATAATTCACTCATTTTAAGAAGTGGATGTCTAATATATATAATAAATTTCTACATATTATTGTGATGTTTCACCTTCAAAATATCATCACCTTGTACATAGAAGAGATCAACACCAACACCCATTTATTACTGCTTCCTCATGTTTCTTAAACTGAATCTTACAAAATTATACCTTGTGCCTTTTCTTTTTGTAAAACTCACAACAATGTTTTTTGAAAAATATCTTGGGCTTCTTCACATTCTATTTTGACTTGTCCTTTAGGACATGAAAACATCTTCCTTGGGTGACTCAATTAAAAATAATTTTTCCCTTATGCCTATTTATTCTCGCATGACGGTGGAAAAGCACTTAAATATGTCATCAATGGGTGGTGCAAGATAATATGGAAAGTGCACACAAAGCATCTCAAAGACATTAACCATATCAAATATTTTAGATATATTTTTGAATATAATTTCAAGCAAAACAATGTTATCTTCCTTCTTCAATGCTTCCTATTATTATCTACTCTACTTGGGAAGTCCTATTGCAATATATATATATCTTCTTCTAATTTAATGAAATCATTGATAATCATCAATACTATTAAATGCAACCATGAATAAGGTTGTAAGGTTAACCTTGTATCCACCAATTTGTGTGCAATTAATTTGATGACACAACCCCTTAAATGTTTTAAATAGTACTTTAGGATCTATAATGTTGCTAACATGGATGTCATATACATTATCAACATAAATAACAATGACACCATGAGTCTCATCCTTCTTGTCCCTATAGATGTACTTCAACTATTTATAATTAGTATTATTAGGCTCCTCATTCACATTTTTCCTTTGCTTCAAAGTAAAGCTTAAAACTTTATCATCTAGGTAGCATGATTTGGACCTCTCAATAAGGGCACATGGTGATCCATAACTAGTACACTAAAATAAAAATTCTACAAGAAAAATTTACTCTAAAAAAGAACATCAGATTTAAAGATCTTAAAAAAATGAATGACTTCAAAATGAAATGTGCTGAAAACACTTGGACATGCAAAATTTATGGTCCCTAATAAATTTATCATAAAATTGTATAAATTAACTCTAAAACCTTTGAAAAAATAAAAAATATTTTCAATATATATAATGAATTGAAGGCCACCATGTGTCACTACATGAGTGGTTTAGGGGGTTCCAAGTGTTTGCTAACTATGTAGTATATTAACAAATCACATAATACCACATATAATAATTATATTTTTTGCTTTATATGCAAACCATATTGTACCACTTGTCACATATTGATTCACTCTAAATTTTGTTCATCATCAAGTCTGATGTTGACTATGCAAGTTGTTTGTCAAGTAGAATGAGTTGGTGATATTTAATTAGGAAAAACTATATTTATACATGTCCAATGGTATATAACATGTCCTCTCGACGACTATATGGCCTCCCATATTCACCTAATAAAATACTTTCATGTCAATGCCTGTTTTAGCCCCTTCAATCATAACACATTCCCTTGGATGTGATTTGTTATAGCCACATCGAAGATGTTTTTGCTTCATTATGTGCATAGTTATCCATGAACCTATAATTCACTCATTTTAAGAACTGGATGTCTAATATATATGATGAATTTCTAAATATGATTGTGATGTTTCTCCATCAAAATATCATCACCTTGTACATAGAAGAGAGCAACACCAACACCAACACCCTTTTAATACTGCTTCCTCATGTTTCTTTAACTGAATCTTACAAAATTATACCTCGTGCCTTTTCTTTTTGTAAAACTCATAACTAGGATTTTTGAAAAATATCTTGGGCTTCTTCACATTCTATTTTGACTTGTTGTCATTTTGGACATTGGCAACATCTTCCTTGGGTGACCCAATTAAAAATAAATTTTCCCTTATGCCTATTTATTCTAGCATGATGGTGCAAAAATACTTAAATATGTCATTAATGGGTGGTGCAAGATAATCTAGAAAGTGCACACAAAGCATCTCAAGGACACCAATCATATCAAATATTTTAGATATATTTTTGAATATAATGACAACAAAAACAATGTTATTTTCATTCTTCAATGCTTCCTATTCTTATCTACTCTGCTTGGGCAGTCCTATTGCATTGTATATATCTTCTTCTAAATTAATGAAATCATTGATAATCATCAATACTATTAAATGCAACCATGAATAAGGTTGTAAGCTTAACCTTGTATCCACTAATTTGTGTGGAATAAATTTGATGACACAACGCCTTAAATTTTTTAAGTAATGCTTTAGGATCTATAATGTTGCTAACATGGTTTCCATATACATTTTCAACATAAAGAACAATGACACCATGAGTCTCATCCTTCTTATCCTTATAGATGTAATTCAACTATTTAAAATTGGTATTATTAGGTTCCTCATTCACATTTTTCCTTTGCTTCAAAGTAAATCTTAAAACTTGATCTTCTAGGTAGCATGATTTGGACCACTCAATAAGGGAACATGGTGATCCATAACTAGTATACTAAAATAAACATTCTACATGAAAAAATTATTCTAAAAAAAACAACAGATTTAAAGATTTTAAAAAATTGAATGATTTGAAAATGAAATGGGCTCAAAACACTTGCACATGCAATAGTTATGGTCCCTAATAATTTTATCATAGAATTGTATAATTTAACTCTAAAACCTCTAAAAAATTCAAAAATATTTTCAATATCTATAATTTAAGGCCACCAGGTGTCACTACATGAGTGGTTGAGTGGGTGCCAAGTGTTTGCTAACTATGTAGTATATCAACAAATCACATAATACCACGTATAATAATTAGATTTTTTGCCTAATCTACAAACCATATTGTACCACTTGTCACATATTGATTCACTCTAAATTTTGTGCATCACCAAGTCTAATGTTGACTATGCAAGTTGTTTGTCAATTTGAATGAGTTGGTGATATCTGATTAGGAAAAACTATATTTATACATGTCTAATGGCATATAACCTGTCATGTCGACCACCATATGGCCTACCATATTCACGTAAAAAAAGACTTCCATGTCAATGCTTGTGTTAGCCCCTTCAATCATAACACATTCCCTTGGATGTGCTTTGTTATAGCCACATAGGAGATGTTTGTGCTTCATTATGTGCATAGTTACCCCTGAACCTATATTTCGCTCATTTTAAGAAGTGGATGTCTAACATATATAATTAATTTCTACATATTATTGTGATGTTTCTCCTTCAAAATATCATCACCTTGTACATATAAGAGAGCAACACCAACAACCATTTATTATTGCTTCCTCATGTTTATTAAATTGAATCTTACAAAATTATACCTTGTGCCTTTTCTTTTTGTAAAACTCACAACTAGGTTTTTTGAAAAATATATTGGGCTTCTTCACATTCTATTTTGACTTGTTATCATTTTAGACATTGGCAAAATCTTCCTTGGGTGACCCAATTAAAAATAAATTTTCCCTTATGTCTATTTCTTCTCGCATGATGGTGCAAAAGTACTTAAATACTTCATTAATGGGTGGTGCAAGATAATCTAGAAAGTGCACACAAAGCATCTCAAAGACACCAACAATATCAAATATTTTATATATATATTTGAATATAATGTCAAGCAAAACAATGTTATTTTCCTTCTTCAATGCTTCCTATTCTTATCTAATCTGCTTGGGCTATCCTATTGCAATGTATATATCTTCTTCTAATTTAATGAAATGATTTGTAATCATCAATACTATTAAATGCAACCATGAATAAGGTTGTAAGATTAACCTTGTATACACTAATTTATGTGGAATCAATTTGATGACACAACCCCTTAAATTTTTTAAGTAGTACTTTAGGATCTATAATGTTGCTAATATGGATGTCATATACATTATCAAAACAAAGAACAATGACACCATGAGTCTCATCCTTCTTGTCCCTATATATGTACTTCAACTATTTATAATTAGTATTATTAGGCTACTCATTCACATTTTCCCTTTGATTCAATGTAAAGCTTAAAAATTGATCTTCTAGGTAGCATGATTTGGACCACTCAATAAGGGCACATGATGATCCATAACTAGTATACTAAAATAAACATTCTACAAGAAAAATTTACTCTAAAAAAAAAACAACAAATTTAAAGATCTTAAAAAATTGAATGATTTGAAAATGAAATGGGCTGAAAACACTTGCACATGCAAAAGTTATGGTGCCTAATAATTTTATCATAAAATTATATAAATTAACTCTAAAACCTTTGAAAAAATCAAAAATATTTTCAATGTCTATAATGAATTAAAGGCCGCCATGTGTCACTACATGAGTGGTTGAGGGGGTGCCAAGTGTTTGCTAATTATGTAGTATATCAACAAATCACATAATACCACGTATAATAATTAGAATTTTTGCCTAATCTACAAACCATATTGTACCACTTGTCACATCTCGATTCACTCTAAAATTTGTGCATCACCAAGTCTGGTGTTGACTATGCAAGTTGTTTGTAAAGTTGAATGAGTTGGTGATATTTGATTAGGAAAAACTATATTTATACATGTCCAATGGCATATAACCTATCATGTCGACCACTATATGGCCTACCATATTCACCTAATAAAATACTTCCATGTCAATGCCTGTGTTAGCTCATTCAATCATAACACATTCCCTTGGATGTGCTTTGTTATAGCCACATAGGATATGTTTATGCTTCATTATGTGCATAGTTACCCCTGAACCTATAATTCACTCATTCTAATAAGTGGATGTCTAATATATATAATGAATTCCTACATATGATTGTGATGTTTCTTCTTCAAAATATCATCACCTTGTACATAGAATAGAGCAACACCAACACCCATTTATTACTGCTTCCTCATGTTTCTTAAACTGAATATTACAAAACTATACCTTGTGCCTTTTCTTTTTGTAAAACTCACAACCAGGTTTTTTGAAAAATATCTTGGGCTTCTTCACATTCTATTTTGACTTGTTGTCATTTTGGACATTGGCAACTTCTTCCTTGCATGACCCAAGTAAAAATAAAATTTCCTTTATGCCTATTTCTTCTCGCATGATGGTGCAAAAGGACTTAAATATGTCATCAATAGGTGGTGCAAGATAATATAGAAAGTGCACACAAAGGATCTCAAAGACACCAACCATATCAAATATTTTAGATATATTTTTGAATATAATTTAATGCTTGCGCAGTCCTATTGCAATATATATATATCTTCTTCTAATTTAATGAAATCATTGATAATCATCAATACTATTAAATGCAACCATGAATAAGGTTGTAAGGTTAACCTTGTATCCACCAATTTGTGTGCAATTAATTTGATGACACAACCCCTTAAATGTTTTAAATAGTACTTTAGGATCTATAATGTTGCTAACATGGATGTCATATAAATTATCAACATAAATAACAATGACACCATGAGTCTCATCCTTCTTGTCCCTATAGATGTACTTCAACTATTTATAATTAGTATTATTAGGTTCCTCATTCACATTTTCCCTTTGCTTCAAAGTAAAGATTAAAAATTGATCTTATAGGTAGGATGATGTGGACCACTCAATAAGGGCAAATGGTGATCCATAACTAGTATACTAAAATAAAAATTCTACAAGAAAAATTTACTCTAAAAAAAATTACAAATTTAAAGTTCTTAAAAAAGTGAATGATTTGAAAATGAAATGGGCTCTGAACACTTGCACATGACAAAGTTATGGTCCCTAAAAATTTTATCATAAAATTGCATAAATTAACTCTAAAACCTTTGAAAAAATCAAAAATATTTTCAATATCTATAATGAATTGAAGGCCACCATGTGTCACTACATGATTGGTTGAGGGGGTGGCAAGTGTTTTCTAACTATGTAGTATATTAATAAATCACATAATACCACATATAATAATTAGATTTTTTGCCTAACCTGCAAACCATATTGTACCACTTGTCACATCTTGATTCACTCTAAATTACGTGCATCACCAAGTCTGATGTTGACTATGCAAGTTGTTTGTCAAGTTGAATGAGCTGGTGATATTTGATTAGGAAAAACTATAATTATACATGTCCAATGGCATATAACCTATCATGTCGACCACTATATAGCCTACCATATTCACGTAATCAAAGACTTCCATGTCAATGCTTGTGTTAGCCCCTTCAATCATAACACATTTCCTTGGATGTGCTTTGTTATAGCCACATAGGAGAT
This sequence comes from Wollemia nobilis, assembly GCA_028583015.1. NCBI lineage: Eukaryota > Viridiplantae > Streptophyta > Pinopsida > Araucariales > Araucariaceae > Wollemia > Wollemia nobilis. The sequence goes on from JAQPPZ010016599.1 coordinate 3,470,361, forward strand.
GTTTGTGCTTCATTATGTGCACATTTACCCCTGAACCGATAATTCACTCATTTATGAAGTGGATGTCTAATATATATAATTAATTTCTATATATGATTGTGATGTTTCTCCTTCAAAATGTCATCACCTTGTACATAGAAGAGAGCAACACCAACACCCATTTATTATTGCTTCCTCATGTTTCTTAAACTGAATCTTACAAAATTATACCTTGTGCCTTTTCTTTTTGTAAAACTCACAACTAGGTTTTTTGAAAAATATCTTGGGCTTCTTCACTTTCTATTTTGACTTGTTGTCATTTTGGACATTGGTAACATCTTTCTTGGGTGATCCAATTAAAAATAAATTTTCCCTTATGTCTATTTCTTCTCGCATGATGGTGCAAAAGTACTTAAATATGTCATTAATGGGTAGTTAAATATAATCTAGAAAGTGCACACAAAGCATCTCAAAGACACCAACCATATCAAATATCTTAGATATATTTTTTAAAATAATGTCAAGCAAAACAATGTTATTTTCCTTCTTCAATGCTTCCTATTCTTATTTACTCTACTTGGGCAGTCCTATTGCAATGTATGTATATTCTTCTAATTTAATGAAAGGATTGAAAATCATCAATATTATTAAATGCAACCATGAATAAGGTTGTAAGCTTAAACTTGTATCCACTAATTTGTGTGGAATCAATGTTATGACACAACCGCTTAAATTGTTTAAGTAGTACTTTAGGATCTATAATTTTGCTAACATGGATGTCATATACATTATTGACATATAGAACAATGACACCATGAGTCTCATCCTTCCTGTCCCTATAGATGTACTTCAACTATTTATAATTAGTATTATTAGGCTCCTCATTCACATTTTCCCTTTTCTTAAAAGTAAAGCTTAAAAATTTATCTTCTAAGGTAGCATGATTTGGAGCACTCAATAAGGGCACATGGTGATCCATAAGTAGTATACTAAAATAAAAATTCTACATTAAAAATTTACCCTAAAAAAAAAACAACAAATTTAAATATCTTAAAAAATTGAATGATTTGAAAATGAAATGGGCTCAAAACACTTGCATATGACAAAGTTAAGGTCCCTAATAATTTTATCATGAAATTTCATAAATTATCTCTAAAACCTTTGAAAATTTTAAAACTATTTTCAATATCTATAATGAATTGAAGGCCACCATGTGTCACTACATGAGTGGTTGAGGGGGTGCCAAGTGTTTGCTAACTATGTAGTATATCAAAAAATCACATAATACCACGTATAATAATTAGATTTTTTGCCTAATATGTAATCCATATTTTACCACTTGCCACATCTTGATTCATTCTAAATTTTGTGCATCACCAAGTCTGATGTTGACTGTGCAAGTTGTTTGTCAAGTTGAATGAGTTGGTGATATTTGATTAAGAAAAACTATATTTATAAATGTCCAATGACATATAACTTGTCATCTCGACAACTATATGTCCTACCATATTCACTTAATCAAAGACTTCCATGTCAATGCTTGTGTAAACCCCTCAAATAATAACACATTCCCCTGGATGTGCTTTGTTATAGCCAACATTGAAGATGTTTGTGCTTCATTATGTGCATAGTTACCACTGAACCTATAATTCACTCATTTAAAGAAGTGGATGTATAATATATAAAATTAATTTCTACGTATTATTGTGATGTTTCACCCTCAAAATATCATCACCTTGTACATAGAAGAGAGCAACACCAACACCCATTTATTACTGCTTCCTCATGTTTCTTAAACTGAATCTTACAAAATTATACCTTGTGCCTTTTCTTTTTGTAAAACTCACAATGAGGTTTTTTGAAAAATATCTTTGGATGACCCAATTAAAAATAATTTTTCCCTTATCCCTATTTATTCTCGCATGACGGTGGAAAAGCACTTAAATATGTCATCAATGGGTGGTGCAATATAATATAGAAAGTGCACACAAAGCATCTCAAAGACATTAACCATCTCAAATATTTTAGATATATTTTTTAATATAATTTCAAGCAAAACAATGTTATTTTCCTTCTTCAATGATTCTTATTATTATCTGCTCTACTTGGAAAGTCCTATTGCAATGTATATTTCTTCTTCTAATTTAATGAAATAATTGATAATCATAAATACTATTAAATGCAACCATGAATAAGATTGTACGATTAACCTTGTATCCACTAATTTGAGTGGAATCAATTTGATGACACACCCCCTTAAATTTTTTAAGTAGTACTTTAGGATCTATAATGATGCTAACATGGATGTCATATACATTATCAACATAAATAACAATGACACCATGAGTCTCATCCTTCTTGTCCCTATAAATGTACTTCAACTATTTATAATTAGTATTATTAGGCTCCTCATTCACATTTTTCCTTTGCTTCAAATTAAAGCTTAAAACTTGATCATCTAGGTTGCATTATTTGGACCACTCAATAAGGGCACATGGTAATCCATAACTAGTATACTAAAATAAAAATTCTACATGAGAATTTTACTCTAAAAAAAAACATCAGATTTAAAGATCTTAAAAAATTGAATGATTTGAAAATGAAATGGGTTGAAAACACTTGCACATGCAAAATTTATGGTCCCTAATAATTTTATCATAAAATTGTATAAATTAACTCTAAAACATTTGAAAATATCAAAAATATTTTCAATATATATAATGAATTGAAGGCCACCATGTGTCACTACATGAGTGGTTTAGGGGGTTCTAAGTGTTTGCTAACTATGTAGTATATCAACAAATCACATAATACCACGTATAATAAATATATTTTTTACCTTATATGCAAACCATATTGTACCACTTGTCACATATTGATTCACTCTAAATTTTGTGCATCACCGAGTCTGATGTTGACAATGCAAGTTGTTTGTCAATTAGAATGAGTTGGTGATATTTAATTAGGAAAAACTATATTTATTCATGTCCAATGGTATATAACCTGTCATCTCGATGACTATATGGCCTACCATATTCACCTAATAAAAGACTTCCATGTCAATTCCTGTGTTAGCCCTTTCAATCATAACACATTCCCTTGGATGTGATTTGTTATAGCCACATCAGAGATGTTTTTGCTTCATTATGTGCATAGTTACCCCTAAACCTATAATTCACTAATTTTAAGAAATGAATTTCTAATATATATAATGAATTTCTAAATATTATTGTGAGGTTTATCCATCAAAATATCATCACCTTGTACATAGAAGAGAGCAACACCAACACCCTTTTAATACTGCTTTCTCATGTTTCTTAAACTGAATCTTACAAAATTTTACCTTGTGCCTTATATTTTTGTAAAACTCACAACCAGGTTTTTTGAAAAATATCTTGGGCTTATTCACATTCTATTTTGACTCGTTGTCATTTTGGACATCGGCAACATCTTCCTTGGGTGACATAATTGAAAATAAATTTTCCCTTAATCATATTTCTTCTTGCATGATGGTGCAAAAGTACATAAATATGTCATCAATGGTTGGTGCAAGATAATATAGAAAGTGCACACAAAGCATCTTAAAGACACCAACCATCTCAAATATTTTAGATATATTTTTTAATATAATGTCAAGCAAAACTATGTTATTTTCCTTCTTCAATGCTTTCTATTCGTATCTACTCTAATTGGGCATTCCTATTGCAATGTATATATTCTTCTAATTTAATGAAATCATTGATAATCATCAATACTATTAAATGCAACCATGAATAAGGTTGTAAGCTTAACCTTGTATCCACTAATTTGTGTGGAATAAATTTGATGACACACCCCCTTAAATTTTTTAAGTAGTACTTTAGGATATATAATGTTGCTAACATGGATGTCATATACATGATCAAGATAAAGAACAATGACACCATGAGTATCATCCTTCATGTCCCTATAGATGTACTTCAACTATTTGTAATTAGTATTATTAGGCTTCTCATTCACATTTTCTCTTTGCTTCAAAGTAAAGCTTAAAACTTGATCTTCAAGGTAGCATGATTTGGACTGCTCAATAAGGGCACATGGTGATCCATAAGTAGTATACTAAAATAAAAATTCTACATTAAAAATTTACTCTAGAAAAAAACAACAAATTTAAAGATCTTAAAAAATGAATGATTTGAAAATGAAATGGGCCCAAAAAACTTGCACGTGACAAAGTTATGGTCCCTAATAATTTTATCATAAAATTGCATAAATTAACTCTACAACCTTTGAAAAAATCAAAAATATTTTCAATATCTATAATGAATTGAAGGCCACTATGTGTCACTACATGAGTGGTTGAGGGGGTGCAAAGTGTTTGCTAACTATGTAGTATATCAACAAATCACATAATACCACGTATAATAATTAGATTTTTTGCCTAGTATGCAAACCATATTGTACTACTTGTCACATCTTGATTCACTCTAAATTTTGTGCATCACCAAGTCTGATTTTGACTATGCAAGTTGTTTTTCAAGTTGAATGATTTGGTGATATTTGATTAGGAAAAACTATATTTATACATGTCCAATGGCATATAACCTGTCATGTTGACCACTATATGGCTTACCATATTCACGTAATAAAAGACTTCCATGTCAATGCTTGTGTTAGCCCATTTAATCATAACACATTCCCTTGGATTTACTTTGTTATAGCAACATAGGAGATGTTTGTGCTTCATTATGTGCATAGTTACCCCTGAACCTATAATTCACTCATTCTAAGAAGTGGATGTCTAATATATATAATGAATTTCTACATATGATTGTGATGTTTCTCCTTCAAAATATCATCACCTTGTACATATAAGAGAGCAACACCAACACCCATTTATTACTGCTTCTTCATGTTTCTTAAATTGGATATTACAAAATTATAACTTGTGCCTTTTATTTTTGTAAAACTCACAACTAGGTTTTTTGAAAAATATCTTGGGCTTCTTCACTTTCTATTTTGACTTGTTGTCATTTTGGACATCGACAACATCTTCCTTGGGTGACCTAATTAAATAATAAATTTTCCCTTATGCCTATTTCTTCTCGCATGATGGTGCAAAAGTACTTAAATATGTCATCAATGGGTGGTGCAAGATAATCTAGAAAGTGCACACAAAGGATCTCAAAGACACCAACCATCTCAAATATTCTAGATATATATTTTGAATATAATGTCAAGAAAAATAATGTTATTTTCCTTATTCAATACTTCCTATTCTTATCTACTCTGCTTGGGTAGTCCTATTGCAATGTATATATCTTCTTCTAATTTAATGAAATCATTGATAATCATCAATACTATTAAATGCAACCATGAATAAGGTTGTACGATTAACCTTGTATCCACTAATTTGAGTGGAGTCAATTTGATGACACACCCCCTTAAATTTTTTAAGAAGTACTTTAGGATCTATATTGTTGCTAACATGGATGTCATATACATTATCAAAATAAAGAGCAATGACACCATGAGTCTCATCCTTCTTGTCCCTATAGATGTACTTCAACTATTTATAATTAGTATTATTAGGTTCCTCATTCACATTTTCCCTTTGCTTCAAAGTAAAACTTAAAATTTGATCATCTAGGTAGCATGATTTGGACCACTCAATAAGGGCACATGGAGATCCATAAGTAGTATACTAAAATAAAAATCCTACATGAAAAATTTACTCTAAAAAAACAACAGATTTAAATATATTAAAAAATTGAACGATTTGAAAATGAAATGGGCTCAAAACACTTGCACATGCAAAAGTTATGGTCCCTAATAATTTTATCATAAAATTGTGTAAATTAACTCTAAAACCTTTGAAAAAATCAAACATATTTTCAATATCTATAATGAATTGAAGGCCATCATGTGTCACTACATGAGTCGCTGAGGAGGTTCCAAGTGTTTGCTAACAATGTAGTATATCAAAAAATCAAATAATACCACGTATAATAATTAGATTTTTTGCCTAATATGCAAACTATATTGTACCACTTGTCACATATTGATTCACTCTAAATTTTGTGCATCACCAAGTATGATGTTGACTTTCCAATTGTTTGTCAAGTTGAATGAGTTGGTGATATTTGATTAGGAAAAACTATATTTATAGATGTCCTATGGCATATAACTTGTCATCTCGACCACTATATGGCCTACCATATTCATCTAATCAAATACTTCCATGTCAATGCCTATGTTAGCCCATTCAATCATAACCCATTCCATTGGATGTACTTTTTTATAGCCACATAGGAGATTTTTGTGCTTCATTATGTGCATAGTTATCCCTGAACCTATAATTCAATATTTTTAAGAACTGGATGTCTAATATATACAATGAATTTCTACATATGATTGTGATGTTTATCCTTCAAAATATCATCACCTTTTACATAGAAGAGAGCAACACCAACACCAATTTATTACTGCTTCCTCATGTTTCTTAAACTGGATCTTACAAAGTTATACCTTGTTCATTTTATTTTTGTAAAACTCACAACTAGGTTTTTTGAAAAATATCTTGGGCTTCTTCACATTCTATTTTGACTTGTTGTCATTTTGGACATTGGCAACATATTCCTTGGGTGACCCAATTAAAAATAAATTTTCCCTTATGCCTATTTCTTCTCGTATGATGGTGCAAAAGTATTTAAATATGTCATCAATGGGTGGTGCAAGATAATCTAGAAAGTGCACACAAAGCATCTCAAAGACACCAACCATATCAAATATTTTAGATATATTTTTGAATATAATGTCAAGCAAAATAATATTATTTTCCTTCTTCAATGCTTCCTATTCTTATCTACTCTACTTGGACAGTCCTATAGCAATGTATATATATTCTTCTAATTTAATGAAATCATTGATAATCATAAATACTATTAAATGCAACCATGAATAAGGTTGTAAGCTTAACCTTGTATCCACTAATTTGTGTGGAATCAATTTGATGACACAAACCCTTAAATTTTTTAAGCAGTACTTTAGGATCTATAATGTTTTTAACATGGATGTCATATACATTATCAACATAAATAACAATGACACCATGAGTCTCATCCTTCTTGTCCCTAAAGATGTACTTCAACTATTTATAATTAGTATTATTATGTTCCTCATTCACATGTTCCCTTTGCTTCAAAGTAAATATTAAAACTTGATCTTCTAGGTAGCATGATTTGGACCACTCAATAAGGGCACATGGTGATCCATAAGTAGTATACTAAAATAAAAATTCTACATGAAAAATTTACTCTAAAAAAAACAATAGATTTAAAGATCTTAAAAAATTGAATGATTTGAAAATAAAATGGGCTCAAAACACTTGCACATGCAAAATTTATGATCCCTAATAATTTTATCATAAAATTTTATAAATTAACTCTAAAACCTTTGAAAAAATCAAAAATATTTTTAATATCTATAATGAATTGAAGGCCACCATGTGTCACTACATGAGTGGTTTAGGGGGTTCCAAGTGTTTGATAACTATATAGTATATCAAAAAATCACATAATACCATGTATAATAATTATATTTTTATCCTAATATGAAAACCATATTGTACCACTTGTCACATATTGATTCACTCTAAATTTTGTGCATCACCAAGTCTGATGTTGACTATGTAAGTTGTTTTTCAAGTAGAATGAGTTGGTGATATTTTATTAGAAAAAACTATATTTATACATGTCCAATGGCATATAACCTGTCATATCAACCACTATATGGCCTACCATATTCACCTAATCAAAGACTTCCATGTCAATGTTGTATTATCCCCTTCAACCATAACACATTCCCTTGGATGTGCTTTGTTATAGCCACATAGGAGATGTTTGTGCTTCATTATGTGCATAGTTACCTCCGAACCTATAATTCACTCATTTTAAGAACTGGATGTCTAATATATATAATGAATTTCGACATATGATTATGATGTTTCTCCTTGAAAATATCATCACCTTGTACATAAAAGAGAGCAACACCAACACACATTTATTACTGCTTCCTCATGTTTCTTAAATTGAATCTTACAAAAATATACCTTTTGCCTTTTATTTTTGTAAAACTCACAACTATGTTTTTTTTAAAATATCTTGGGCTTCTTCACATTCTATTTTGACTTGTCATTTTGGACATTGACAACATCTTCCTTGGGTGACCCAATTAAAAATAAATTTTCCCTTATGCCTATTTCTTCTCGCATGATGGTGCAAAAGTACTTAAATATGTCATTAATGGGTAGTGCAAGATAATATAGAAACTGCACACAAAACATCTCAAAGACACCAACCATATGAAATATTTTAGATATATGATTTGAAAATGAAATGGGCTCAAAACACTTGCACATGCAAACGTTATGGTCCCTAATAATTTTATCATAAAATTGTATAAATTAACTCTAAAATCTTTGAAAAAATCAAAAATATTTTCAATATCTATAATGAATTGAAGGCCACCATGTGTCACTACATGAGTGGTTGAGGGGGTGCCAAGTGTTTGCCAACTATGTAGTATATCAACAAATCACATAATAACATGTATAATAATTAGATTTTTTGCCTAATCTACAAACCATATTGTACCACCTGTCACATTTTATTCATATTTTACTTTTATCCATGGCTATGATAAATTTTGTGCATATTATGTTGACTATGCAAGTTTTTTGTCAAGTTGAATGAGTTGGTGATATTTTATTAGGAAAGACTATATTTATACATGTCCAGTGGCATATAACATGTCATTTCGACCACTATATGGCCTACCATATTAAACTAATCAAATACTTCCATGTCAATACCTGTGTTAGCCCTATATCACCTTCCACATATTATCTCAAGATTTATACCACATACTTTGTTGAGCCAATACCTACACTGCATGTTATGTATGTCAATCTATGTCACCAGTATAAACTGCCACATCACCTATGTAGGCTATTATGACTTATCTTGATATTTGCATGTTGGTTGCTAAGTCAGTTATATGGACCACCACATCAACTACCATGTGTCACCATAGAATTTGTGCTCCTATTGCTAAGTCACCTATACAACATGATATATCATCTATATAAACTTTGTTGTCTCACCTTAGTATTCATGCACTTGCTACAATATCCATTGTGTAGACTTCCATATCAGTTGTACACATTACTTTGCATCATTCATATAGAATTGACATGTTATCACAACTATTTGAAGAGGTGATTGTCATATAGTGCCATGTCATCATAGGGTTTTACATCATTATATGTTACCACATAATTTATACTAAAGTCAGCAAGGCTAATTAAAATATTTAGGTATTAGAGGGATTAAAACCCAATATACTCCATGATAAAATATCTTAAAATATTTTCTTTAGCCAACTCTCCAAGCACAATGATTGGGAGATAAAAATTAAGAGCCACATTTAAAATACAAAAAACTATCAGTTTTTCTTTTTTGATGCCCCATGCTAACATAGGCCTACATCATGGTAAATCAAGCATAATATATTATTTTACTACCATTTTAGGGAATATTCTTTTTTAATTTTAAAAATTCAAATTTTAGAGGGAAATGATAATTTTTCAAATTTGGAGTACTTGGAGGTAAAAAAAATAAATGTATTAATATTTTACTAAGTCCTGATTTGATTATCTAATTACCCTAAATTCACATTCTACGTTAATTTCATTTTACTTTATAATTGTACATTTATAAAATTTTATAATTACACCCAATTGTACATTTACAACCTTACACTGTAAAATTAAACAAAACCCTACACTATACATTTTAATAAAATTGATAAAAGTATTCAAATTCAAACTTTATTATTTCTTCTTCTTTTGGAAGGTGGATTTTTGCCTACAAAAGATGGTTATCCACTAACAAGAATAAGATATTTAGTATGATACGAATCGACAATATTGCTTTGAGATTTTCTACGGAATGAGACTACTTTGTTCCCCCAAAAACTCTTGTGTGCATGGTGAATGGACAAATTATTGATGATTGTGTAAGATTTTTGTCCCATCAATGATTTTTATGGGATAAATAAGATTGGGTTTGTGCCACTAGACATATAAAAACTCTTAATCCTTTGATCTACCTAATAAAAATGTGCATCCTAGAACAAGTTCAAGATTGGATCACTTAGAACTACTCCAAAATCAACCTCTAGAGAAGGCTAGTTCCTTTATCTATATGCTACTCTATAAAAGACTAAAGATAAGAATAAGGTGGGAGAAGAGCAGATATAGAGATAAATATTAATGTGGTCGACTCTCAGATAATAACACTATTTTTAGATGAATGAGCATTGACCATCTACTACAAGCATTGCCTAACAAATCATTCAATTAAAAATGTTCAAAAAATATAGTAAGTTAAAATACTATAGAATTCAACATTCCAAGCACTCTAATAAAAATAATCTAAACAAATTCAAGCCTAATAGATATTACTTCAACTATCAATTGAAATAAGTCAAACAAATTCAAGCCTAACAAATCTTACTTCCATTAAAGCATGAACAATAATGTTGAAAGTCCAAATATCTCTCTAATCAATAATTCTTCATTATGTAATTGAGGTAGGATAAATAGCCTTTGATTGCATTACAATAGTATGAATAGAAAGCTTACAACAATAAAATGCTAAATTATATTACCCTTTATAATGAGAAGCATTCCTCTATTTATAGCTTTCACTAAGCTAAATTGAAGTTAACTTCTATGTATAATCATGAGAAAATTTGATTGTGCATGATCAAAGATGAGCTAGCACCACCTGGCATCACCTGACATCTTTAGCACGTAATTTGTAAGCCCTCTTACTAGTGTTAATTTTATTTTAGAGTGACTATCTTTGCACACTCTAACAAGCACAATATGGGCCTGACTACTTTTATCTAGGAGTGTCGAGTGTCTTCCTCTTAGAGCATTTTAATTTTAAAAATATGATGTCATCATTAGGGTTATGTGTAAGGGGTCAACCCCAAAATGTATTTATAAAAAATTTGCGAATCAGTTTCGAAATCCAGGCGAATAATATCCAAACACATGTAGAAGGTTCACTACTATTAGGGGTAATGTTGGAAATTTAAACTTAAAATGGTCAAATTATTATAAAATTGGGGTGAAACGACCCAAAAAAAATTGCAGCCATAATTTTTTGGCTAATGGACCCTGGTCAAGGGTCCCATATATTAACCATTCCCAAATTTTTAAAATCCTAATATTTAGCCAATTTAGCCATAAATAGCTACTAAGCATAACCCTGGACATCATTCTTGCCAAGAACCTCTAGTCTAGGATGCTTCCTCTCTTGTATTATCTTCTAGGATTCTTTTCTTGATCAATGCAAGCCTTTTCACTAGGTCAATACTTTTGGAATCTCAAGCTAATGTCATCACAAAAATATTCTAGCTTTCTTACCTTCTAGAATGAATACTCTTTGCTCTCCTATTTTCTTATAAATTTGGATATTTTCAAGCACTTTGTTGATGTCACTGCCAAAACATTATGGCTTGCTAGCTTCTTGGTTTTAAATATTCTTCTTCTTTAAAGGCTCTTATTGGGCCAGATATTTGTAAGTGCCTTGTTGGCATCACTACAGAAAAGTTTTGACCACTAAGACTTTTCAACTATGACCTTGAAGAATGTGAGGTTACCCCAAACCAAGGCTTCTACCTTGTTTGAATGAGCAATTTAAAGCCTAGAATTGCTTCCAAACAAGGTTATGCATAAGGGGTTGGACTCAAAATGTATTTGTAAAAAAATGGAAAATCCTAATCAAAATCAAGGTGGATCATGGCAAATCCAAAGCAAGTTAAATCATTTATCTTCACACCAAAATATGGGGCATTTGAAGCCCTAAAAAGTAATGTCATATTTGGGATAAATTTTGACCTATTAAATTACATTATACATTCATAAAAACACCACCATTAGATCAGGATTGAAAAGAGCTTTCCAACGAGTACAAATATGCCTATGTTTGGATATATATTGTGGCAAATTGACCCTAAGAAAAAAATTGGTCCTGAAAATTTTAGGCGAATGGGCCGACGTCAAGGGTCCTCATATTCACCAATTTTTAATTTTGGAAATCCTAATATTTGCCCAATTGGCGAATATTCTCCATTATGCATAACCCTGCTTCCAAATAATTGAAAAGGATAAATTTGAAACAAGAACCATGAGTTTGGAGAATCTCTTCAAGCTTGAAAAATAAAAGAGTTTGCAATTCTAGATGTTGGCAAAGAATTTGGCTACAAGTTCCATATGAGTAGAGTAAGCATAAGGCTTTAATCATATTCAATAAATTACATGAGATATATATAGAAATGGTGAAGTGCATGAGGAACCAAAGGTTCAAGAACAAAAAAAACATACTTTGCATAAGCAAGGGAAATGTCCAAGCCAAGAGTTAAATTTAGAAAAAAACATGAGGAGATAAAGCCCAAAATAAAAAATATTTCAAGAAACACGATAAGTGTGCTCTTTAATAGTTAGAAGCATCACCATATTTAAGAAAAGGTCAACAAGAAAGGAAAATATATCAAGGAAGATTATGGTTGAGAATAGGAGGACTTTTACATCCAAAAAGAATTGCCAAAGCTTCATTAAGCACAAATAATTGAGTAAATCATCTAAAATTGAAAGGCACAAGATGAAAATATTAAAGCATATTACATATAGAAGAAAATATCTCCTTAAAAAGTGCACCTCTAGCTTGGAGAACCAAAATCATGCAATGAAAAGTTCTGAAGCACCTGGTAAAAGGGTAGTTTGGAACTTTTATGCATGAAAAATAAAGTTTTCAACAAAATATAGACATAGAAGGTTGCGAGAAGGTATACAACAAAAGAAATTATATTTTATATCATTATCAATAAATAGTATGCTAAAGAAAGAGCTAACCCATGGAAAAGAATAAACCATCTTGAGATGATCTCTAGGCACAAACAAAAAGAACTTGAATGCACTCCCATAAGCATGATCTGAGTGCTCAATTCTACTTTTAAAAATGTGTAAGGTATTAAATACAATAGTGAAGAAGAGCATATCATCTACGAGATAAATAAAATCTAGCAAGTAGAGCAGGGTTCAAATAAAAATCGATGCTCACCAAACTAAGATACATTGAAAATCAAAGTTTCGCCTCTTCTAACTAGATGCTTTGAATATTACTCAAGCAAATTAGTACAAGAAATAATTAAAATATTAATTTGGCATGCAAATGTGCATGTGTGGAATCCAAAGGTACAAAAACGATATCCCACATTGGTGGTAAATAGAGTATTGAGATAAATAAAGGTTATTCTTTCTTTAACAAAAAGTGTAGGACAAAAGGAAAGATTTATATTTTTGATGGAAAAGAAAGTTATTGAAATATTTTATAGAATATTCCTTAGAGAATGAAAAATTCCCTCTAGCTATTATTTTTTTGTCTAACAAGATGCTATTCTTGAAATCAGAGGAATCATTTGAATCACAAGTATAGACTTATATATACTCATTGAAAAATATTTTTTGATATGGATTCAAGAAAAGAATAATATTTAAATTTTTTGAAATATTACTATGGTTAGTGGAGCACCAAAATTCTTGTTGACCAATTCCCAACTACTAAAGGGGAATAATTATATTGCTTATAAGACCAAACTAAAAACACAAATTGAGTTTGAGGAAGTATGCAAAAGAGTAGATGAGACCAATACTCATCTAGAAGAAGCCAATGGTGATCAAATAAAATTCAACAATGTAGACATAAAGGCAATATTAATCATCATATTTTGAGTAGTATATGAAGTAAAATCATACATTCTAGATTCAACTATGACCAAATATGGATGATAGAAGCAAAAAATAAATTTTGAAGTAAAGAATCAAAATTAAATTTTATTCCTTCATATCCAACTCCATTGTTTGAAGATGAAATGTGGAGAGAAATTGAAGTCATTCATGATAAATATTGAGAACTTGGGTATCTTATGAAACATTAGTTCTAATGATATTGATATCTCTCCCCTCAAAGTACAATGTGTTTGTGACAACATTAAATATAACTGAAAAAACAACAAGCTCTGACAAGCTGGTGAACCTACTTTAGATAGTAGAGGCCTCACATATAGTTGATGAATAATAACCATTAATAATTACAAATAAAATGAGGAAGCAACCATTTAAAAGAGGTATGAGACCTTCATTGTGTTTCCAACATAGAAATAATTTTAAAGATATTATAGTTAAAGAAATTATTCTCAAAGAAATACTTTCCACACAAAAAGGATATGTGAACATATTGTAAAAATGGCTAGACCATGAAGAAATGTTGGAACAATCTATTAAAAAAGGATCTCCTTAATGAGGGATGAACTAGTAGTAAGACAGGTCACCTTCAAAAAATAAAAATAAAATTTGGAGAAAGGTACAACAAAACAATGTGGCTAAAAAATCAAGTTAAAGAATAAGAAGAAAAGATCAAGAAGAAGATGTGTTTGTTGAACAAGCATAACTAAGACAACATATTAATGTTTGGTATGACTCTAAACATATGAGAAGTCATGAAAATTGATTCCATTCAAATACAGCCACGAACATCAAGAGCCAAGCACCTAAGAATGAATATGTACACTTTAAATGTGATTCCACACCATTCATAAAATAATAAAAATATAAGACAACAAAGAGAATGTGGATTCAATGCAACAAGTGTATCCATCAATAACAAACTAAAGAAAACATGAATACATATCTTTCCATAAACAATGACTTATTCAAATGTATAATGCTAAGAATAAATAGAATATGATTGATCTCACTACAAGTGATAATCAAAACATGAAATAAAAACTAGTTTACAAAGAATATATGACAACACAAAAAAATATTAGAAATCATTCAATTCAAAGATCCTATGTTCCTATATATATATATATTTCTTTACAATAGATAGAGAGAAATAGATTATAGGCAAGATCACTATAGACTAGTGAGTAGGTAGAATGTAGTTTCCATAAATATTATGGAGTGTTCATGTCCTCCATTATATTGCATTGTACTATTTTCATGACTTTCCATTAATAGCATATTTTAGATTTATTGCAGAAGACTCTTATATTATTTTCTTGCATATTTTACATCTTGTGATTGCTTTATCTCATAGCTTACATTATCAAAATATAACAGTGGTATCAGAGCACATGATAGATCGATAGGAAAAGGAAGAGCCACAAGAGAGGAGTTCAAAAATATCACGTATAGAATTTTTGGAAATTGCATTAGCTAGAGTCATTCCACAAAGTTGTAGGAAAACTCGTGAAGACTAGTACTTAGAGTTGATTCCACTAGATTGATTAATGAATATTAATGAGAAAAAACTACTTTGCTAGGGTTTGATGAAGAAAAATTGCTCTGTGGGGATGGCAGCAACTTTCGGAGGAGGTCTAAAAAATTGGAGGAATGTCATGATGGCATCGGGTCCGGCACAGAGAGTGCATGCTCGTGATATTTTTTCATCTAAAAATTACTATAAGGAATAGGATTTTCCAGTGCATGTCGGGAACCACTTGTTAAAGAACAATGGATGTTTGGAACGATGTGAAGCCAGGCCAGTTCTAGTGGTTCAACCAGACTCGGTGGCGGAAGATGTGGAGTATCTAACCAAACATGCCCTTATTGGCAAATTTTTGGGCATATGAATTTCTCTTCCCTTTTTCGAGGCTTGGGTCAGGAAGACTTGGAATCCTAAAGGTAATGTGGAGGTGATGCTGAGTGTGAATAACTATTTTATGGTGGTTTTCTCTTGTATTGTAGATCATAACAAAGCATTTGAAGGGGGTCCTTATTTCTATAACCAAGTGGGACTCTTTCTTAAACCCTGGCATGTGGGTTTCAACCCATTAGAGGAGCGATCATCGTGGGTTCTAGTATGGGTGTGGCTTCCATGGCTCCCATTGGAATTCTAGAGAACTGATATCTTGCATAAGATTGCCCTTCTGCTTGGGAAGCTGGTTGGACCGTCACAACAGACAATGGATAAAAAGATAATATTTGTTACTTGTATTTGTGTTGAAATTGACTTAAATAATCCTCTTCCTAATTCTATTGAAATACAATTTGGATCAACTACATGGGTTCAAAAACTTGACTATGAAGCACTTCCATTTCGTTGTCGGATTTGCCATGAATATGACCACCTGCAAAGAAAATTTCCTAAGTTTGTCTCGCCTGTGGCTTCAAATCCTGGGCCCTCTCGATCTGGACAAAGTTTGGATAAAGGAAAATCCATGATAAAGGAAGGAGAACAGGATAAGGAAGGTTTTTTTCTGGTAAAAGCCCAAAACAAAGGACGAAGAGCAAACAAAGACCTTAAGGATAGCCAACTAGATGCTCTACTCAACTATTTTGAAATATTAGATAATATTGATCATTGCATGGAGATACCTGAAACGTCACTACTTGATGCAAATATAACAAGGCTGAATCATATGTCTCTTCTTGAGGTAGAACTTAAGGAATTAGATCTAGGGGGTTTAAATGAAGAACAAAGGGCTTTGGATCTAAGTATAGGGGACATGGTTGGGTCTAGCCCTATAAGGGAAAATATTTTGGAAAGTGGTACAAATTTATTTATGCCCTCTCCTACTCAAGCACTGATGCATTCATCCTTGGACTGCAAAAATACTACGGTGTTGGGATTGCAAAAAAAAATAATTAAAAAAAAATTCAAATAAGAATATGAATGTGGGTCGAAAGAAGGACCAGGATAAAATTAAGTTAATGGGGGAGACTTTTGTGGAGTCAGTCTTGGTGAGAACATTGGACTCCCATTTTTATAACCCCCAAAAATGATTATCCTCTCATGGAATGTAAGGGGGTTGAATAGCATTCCCAAACAAAAATTTATTCATGATTTGGTTCATGTGCATTCTTCAGATGTGGTGTTTATTTAGGAGACTAAATTGGATATTGATAGTATGTTCAATATTGCTCCCAAGTTGTGGATAAGGGGGAAGTTCTAGTGTATTGGTGCATGTGGATATGCTGGTGGTATCGCTTGTTTATGGAATCCGGTTAAGATATCCATTTTAAGCTATTTTTGAGCAATTTTTTTTTGTGGCCATTCTAGGGTGGGATGGTGGTATGTTTTATGGCCATCCTAGGGTGGTAAAATTTCCCAAATATATGCTCGTCCCACCCTGGTATGGTCATGGCCTTTAGAGGGTTATTTAAGCCAAAAATGGGTTATTAGGGCTTATTTGTGCATTTGGAACTTTGCAGCTTGAGAGGTGAGAAGAAGAAGAAATATTATAAGTAGTGTAGCACTACAAATATCATAATATAGTCACCATGATCCAGCATATAGACTTTTCCAGTAGCAGAGCCAATGCGAGATGAGTAAGAATTGAATTTCTTACTACACTATGCTTAAGAAAAAGTGGATTTTTTGTCTGTTTTTTATTTTTGATAGAGCACACTAAATTATTGGTAATTGTACCTAATTAGGGCTGCCATATAATTTTTTGTGCTTATTTTTATGTTTTTATGGAATTTGTTTGCTTTATTTTACCATTTTTTTATTGTTTTTGGTGGCCTGGAAGGCCCAATTTTGCCCAATTTGGGTCCCATCCTTGGGTGGGACGGCTAGCCTAGGATATTTAGGAGCCATCCCTTGGTGGGATGGTCATATATTTTTGGGCCATACCTAGGTGTAACGGACACAAACTAGCCTGATAAAAGGCCCTTTTTGTGTTTTTTTGGGTGTTTTTGAGGCATTTTGAAGCCTATTTAGAGCTTGTTATTGATTGACTTGTCTCTGTAAGATTGTGAAGAGTCAATGTCAAGTTTTGACCCTCTTTGATACCATGAGAGAATTATTTACTGATTCTAACTGGGAGTGGTTTTATGCCATTGGTCTCAAACAGGTGATGTGGTTAGAGCCTGTGGTCAGAGCAGGACTCAAAGTAGCAGATGTACTCTAGAGACCTTACATGGATTACCCAACATGGGTTGATGTTCAGGTGCAACTTCACTGAGTAAGGCAAGGGATATGGATGGTTGGCCAACATGTGATAGAGAAGGATTTATTTCCATATGCTCAGGTTATGCAGTAGTTCGGGCTATGATAGACGTTGAGCAAGTGGTTTACTGATGCTATGAGGATGAGAGGACACTGAGTTGGCCGATGGTGTAGACAGTTGGAGGGGATGCAAATATTGTAATGGAAATCCAGATTTGGATGATATCAAGACTACAAAGGAGTATGAATCCTAGGGGGTGATGTGCTAGTGGTGAGGAGAGGGGCCACTAGGAGGTGGTGCAGTAGTGGCAATAGAGGAGGCTCATCAGGAGCCTACTGATGAGAACCAATTCAAAGCAGGTGAGTGGCATGGGTGTCATCACATGACCGATGAGAAAATTAATCTCTTGGACTTGGGATATCAAGGTGAATTTGGTGATGGTGACATTAGGGATTAAGAGGTGTAGGCACAATAGGTGTCATAGGGCGACATAAAGGCTAAGCTACGAGATAAGTTGACCAGGATCATGTAGGAGAGATATCTCTTTTGAACATAGGTACATGATTCTTAGGAAAATATAGTGGTTCTATAGGCACAGGTGAGATCATGAAGTCGTAGGCATAAGGGATACAATAGTGAGGATATGACTAGGCTACAGGCAAAGGTGGCACAACTCCATTCCATAGTGGAGACCTATCAAACGCGATACTAGTGGGGGTAAAATTACATGGATGATCTAGAGAATGATGTGGTGCACCTTGGAGGGCACCTACTCGATGATTTAGCTATCATTGGATCACATGAAAGTCAATATAGAGGGACAAGATAGTCTTCAACTAGGATGGAAGCACTTGGATCTAGATAGAGAGTAGATAGGGCAGGTGGTAGTAGGTATAGGAGTTCACATCATACTTTGACTATGGATGTAAGTATGAACCATAGCACTAGTTCTACACAACCATAGTGATTGAGGCTCTTGTGACTCTTTTTCATATTGTTTGATGTGTAGTAGTGTGAGGTATGAGGACCTATTTTATTGTAGCCTATGGGCGACATGATATATATTTTTACCCCACACACACACACACACACACACACACACACACACACACACACACACACACACATATATATATATATATATATATATTAGTTTTTCTATGGTTTATCATGTGTTTATTGCTTTATGATATGTATGCAATGTGTTTATTTGCTTTATGATATGATGATGGATGTCTATCATGTATGCATATGTGGTAGTTTGATTTGATTTGATGTACATGCATAGATGTATGATGAAATGAATAATATATTGATCTAGATTATAAAATGTATACTATAGTACATACTATATTAGCGCCATAGACTGTATAGAATTCATCAGTTCATGTGTAATGTTATCATAAGACTATGTAATGTATTGGTGAAAACGGAAACTAACATATATGTGATAAAATAGAATGGATGATAGGATGTTATAGTATGTCTTTGATATTTTCATGAGACTCAAACACTCCAGTAAACTGGTCAAAAATTATATACTAACCATGCAAGAATTTTTGACGAGGTATAAATATACTAGGATGACCAAGATACTCAATATCCATGTGTGTGAAAGTGAATTCATTTTGTGATAAATATAAGATTACCCCAATGCCAAATGGGATTAAAGCAGCCCATATGTATTGAATATCACCCTATGAGTAGCATGATCCTAGGTTTTGTACTTAGTTGGATTAGACCGATAGGTAGTATAGGCTACCAAAAGCTAGCTCGTCCACATGCAAATATTGGTCTGCACACATGCAAAAAGCTAATTTTATAGACATATTGTCATGCATAAGTATACTACCATTTCTAGGAAGTCTTGATGCCACCAAACCTGTAATGATGATCATCTAATGGTTTGTCAAATGCTGAGAATTCCAAAGATTCAAGTTCAGTACTCCCTTAATTTTTTTTTTGTTTGAACTTAGGGAAATTTGCTCACACTTAGTGATGATAATCACTATTTATTTTATATTTTGTTTTCTTTGAGCAATGGATTTGGGCAATGATGATAACCACTATTTATTTTTATTTTGCTATGTGCTTTTTGGAATTTTGATTTTGATAGTGGTGAAAACCACTGTTTATTTTGGGGAATTGGATAAGGAGAAGCTTGTCCTTTTGCCAATTCTCAACAATATTGAACCATTCACACAAGGGGATGAGCAAGATAGAATTTTTGCATAAGGTAACCTAGACAACTTTGTAGGTTTCATATTTCCTTGTGCAAAACTTGGATTTGTTAGTGTGAAAAATGTGTTGGGATTTTGAAATATGCAAGTTACAATCTAAGCAAGAGTCTACCTCCTAAAAGTTATGATAACTTTCTACAAAGTCTAAAAATAAAACTAGAGATGGTTGAGTGACCAAAAACCCTAATGACATTATAGAAAAAATGGATAGGTGAAGGGAAGGGGAACAAATATGAAAATTGGAAAATGTAGGTGGAAATGAGAAGTGAAATATGAAATTATATGAATGATGACTTGAGTAATATTGATTTTGAATTATGACTAATGTACAATTTCAGTGCTAGACATGTATGAGAAACTCCAAAATAAAAAGTGCAAAATGATGAGTATGCCTAATGCAATTGATTGTATAATGCAATGGTATGCAATGTGATGAAATACAATATTTTTGTATTTTTTATGTTTTGATAATATTTTTGGATTTTTTATATGTATATATTTATGTACATGTGACCAACAAGCTTATTAGGGGCCAAAGGGTCATTTGAGGTGACCAAAGGGTCTTATGGATCCCTTTGGGGCTTTTCAGGGTGCCCTAGATAATCATAGACTGTATAGGAGCATTTTGGGTTTACCAAGTGATATACCCTTAGAGAATTTTAGGGTGAAGTAGATGATCGTAGATTGCCTAGGAGCATTTTGGGTTGACCAAGTGGGTTGTAGACACCATTGGATCATTTTGGGTTGACCAAGCGGGTTGTAGACACCCTTGGAGCATTTTGGGATGACCTAAATGGTCATATATCACCTAGGAGCATTTTGGATTGATCAAGTAGGATGTAGACACCCTTGGAGCATTTTGGGGTGACTTGAATGGTCATAGACTGCCTAGGAGCATTTTGGTTGACCAAGTGGGTTGTAGACACCCTTGGAGAATTTTAGGATGACCTATATGGTCATAAACTATATAGGAGCATTTTGAGATGACCTAGATGGTCATAAAATTTCTAGTAGCATTTTGGATTGACCAAGCAAGTTGTAGACACCCTTGGAACCCTTTGGGGTGACCTAGATAGTCATAGACTACCTAGGAGCATTTTGGGTTGACCAAGCAGGATGTAGACACCCTTGGATCATTTTGGGGTGACCTAGATGGTCATATACTTCCTAGGAGCATTTTGGGTTGATAAAGTAGGTTGTAGACACCCTTGGAGCATTTTAGGGTGACCTAGATAGTCATAGACCACCTAGGAGCATTTTGGGTTAACCAAGTGGTTTTTAGACACCCTTGGAGCACTTTGCGGTGACCTATATGGTCATAGATTACCTAGGAGCATTTTGTGTTTACCAAGCAGGTTGTAGACACCCTTGGAGAATTTTGGGATGACTTAGATGATTATAAACTACCTAGGAGCATTTTAGGTTGACCAAGTGGGTTGTTGACACCCTTGGAGCATTTTGGGGTGACCTAAATGATCGTAGACCACCTAGAAGCATTTTGGGTTGACCAAGTGGGTTGTAGACACCCTTGGAGCACTTTGGGGTGACCTAAATAATTATAGACCATCGAGGAGCATTTTCGATTGACCAAAAAGGTTGTAGACACCCTTAGAATATTTTGGGGTGACCTAGATGAACGTAGACTACTTAGGAGCATTTTGGGTTGACCAAGCAGGTTGTAGACACCCTTGGAGCACTTTGGGGTGACCTAGATGGTTTTAGACCACCTAGAAGCATTCTAGGTTGACTAAGAAGGTCATAGACACTCTTGGAGAATTTTGGTGTGACCTAGATGATCGTAGACCACCTAGGAATATTTTGGGTTGACCAAGTAGGTTGTAGACACCCTTGAAGCATTTTGGAATGACCTAGATGGTCATAGAAAACCTAGGAGTATTTTTGGGTTGAACAAGCAGGATGTAGATATCCTTAGAGTATTTTGGGGTGACCTAGACAATCATAGATCACCTAGTAGCATTTTGGGTTGACCAAGTGGGTTGTAGACACCCTTGGAGCAGTTTTGGATGAGCTGATATCTTTGTCAATCATTGGATCGATTTACATATGTGACTTCTCCTAAAAATAATGAGGATTAGGGATCAGGTGAATTTCATCAATTAGGTTTAGATCAACAATTGGAGTCTTAGGTTCCTCCTTAGCATGGAAGACATCCTTGGAGAGAAATAAAATGGCTACAACATCTCATCACAAGTCTAGAACTCAAAAGGTGATGGAGGGAATCTCCCCCAAGTAAATTTCCCCCAAGTCAATATGCAATGGTTTCAATGGGTTATTCAGATCTTGTAGGGGCTCAAATAGGTCTATAGAAATAATGTTTATGGATGGATGATTTTATCTAGATGGTTGATGGTGTATATGAATATCGAGATGTTGCAAGAACTATGGAGGTGGTTGCGATGGATGTTGAATGACCAAAGGCAGTCGGTGTGGTTGCATGTAAGCTTACTTCTCTAAAGATAGAAGTTGTTGTCAAATGGGATCATGTAATGGAAAAATCTACAAAAAGAACTCATCGTCATCATCCAGGGGGATGATCCACACGTATTTTCCATCAGATCTAGTAGAGTCAATCAATGTGACTCCATAGTTTGACTCATCATTAGATGTCCACTCATAAGGGGACCCTAGATCCTCTTCCTCACTGTCATGGGGAAGAGTGTGTGAACCTTCACCTCTCTTATATGATTATATGACATCACGAGGTGGGTCATCATATCTCAAGTGTATACGGAATAGTCCTCTAGTTAGTAGACACGATTGGGATTGGCATAAGTATCTCGTACAAGCTCATCCCTAAAGTCAAAATTTATGCACTCTAAGCTATCTATGAGGACGTCGAGGGGAAAAATCTTGTTGTGTCCCAATGTAGACTTGTCATAAGGAATTTTATACTATGGTTGGTAAGGAATGTGGGTGCCTTGATCATACATACCCAACCCATAACTATGCCAATTAAAGATATGAAGATAATTAATGACAAAGTTAGGTTTGGACATGTAGTTGATGTCCTTGGAAAAGGTCTCTTCATCCTCCTCCTACTATTGATAAGACTCAATACCATATTTAAGGCCCCCATAGATGAAATTCATTTGATTTGTGGGAAGACCAAGAGGTATAATAGTACATATGGGAATATGAGGTTGATCCATGTATTGCATTGACTCGATGGCAGGAGTGCCTATGACATTCCTAACCATGTACTCTCCCAAACTGGTATAAGCTAGGTGTAGTGTGACCTATGGTTGTGGATAAGGAGCATATGGGAGTGAGGATTGAATTGATTCAACATTTACCTCATGAGGTAGCTCCTCATCCACTGGGCTAGGATTCTCACTAGTGGAGATGGTTTATATGGTCGAAGGACTCTCATCAATAGGTCTTTTTCCTATGTCTCTTAGAGGAGTATTCATCGATGATGAAGGCACGTATGGGGGTGCTGGATATGAGGATGGTGTGGCATGAGATGATGATGGATTGAATGAAGGTGATGGTGATAAAGTCAGACCTTGGATGGATTTATTCTGTTGAAATTCTAGATAGGTGTATGATAAGGTAGACTCAAGGATCTGCTACGCCATGTTATAGTACTTGAAGGGTTCTAGGTTTGTAGGGATGACATGAACTTGCTCTTCATAGGTGTATTTTAGGTACTAGTGAATAATGTAAGGAACGCACTTCATGTCCCTAATCCAAGGTCTGCCTAGCAAGATATTGTATGCTATCTCACCCTCCAAGATGTGGCACAATATCGATATAGTCTTTTGCCCCATCTGAATGGATATGACTATTATTTTACTGTTAATCATATGGTATCATTAAATGCTTGAAGGGTGTAGGTAGACATGACAATATGAGATGCTAGGATTTTTAGATGCTTTAGAGCCATTGTAGTGATGTTTCTCGAAGACCCAATATCTATCAAAAATATCTTGTAAGGTGTTATGTTAACACATGCAACGATGTGCAAGGGAGATCCACCATATCATTTGGAACTGGTTTAAGCTAATATTATTATAAGGTAATCATCGGTTCCATGCATTGTTGCACATGCCCCCAAAAATTATTGCAGTTAAACTCTTGGAGATATAGCTCTATCATCTTAAGGATCTCCATTAAATCATCTTTATGAGGTGGCAATTGCTTAATGAGCTCATATATGGAGAGTTAGGTAGATGTCATTCTCAGGATTTGAGCAAGCTTGCTATTAATTGTGACCATAGGCCTAGGTGGGAGGCTCGATACTAGAGGTAGTAGAGGCTACGATATCGAAGGAACATTGCTTTGAGCTATAGGTGGTGCGACTAGGATTGGGTACCACCTATTCCTCGTTACAATGTTGATCATGCTAACATACACTTGCTTAGGGAGTGTGTGATGAACCTCATTTACCTGGGACACTGGCTTGGTATGCTCTACATAGGCAAGCAAGGGGTATTTAAAGACCTTCATTTGTTGGTTGTTTGGCATTATAGCATTATCTACATGAAGGGTGTTCCTATCAATCATGTCTTGCACCAAATGCTTAAGTTTATAGCACATCTGCATGTAATGCCCATTTTGCCTATGAAATTTGCAATATAGGTATTCTTCATACCCTCTGGGCTTTGGTGCATTTAGATCGATAGGTCAACTCTTAAGCAAATTAATCGAGTTAGCCTCTAAGAGGCACTCAAAAAATGATTCCATAGACTCTAGAATGGGCATGAACTGTCACTTGGGGTGACATTGTTGATTTTGCTCTTGACTATTCTAGTTGTCCTTGTTATAGTTCCTAGGTGTGGCCTAATAATTAGGCTTTCGATATGATGTAGGTTGCACTAGCCTTGGGATGCTAATGGCAACCTGATTCACTATTGCTATATTAGGATGTGTTGGGATATTATTAGCATTCTTGTTTCACTTCTTCTTGCGAGGTTTCACAATATCTCCCTCTTGAATCTTGATATCATCAATGGTCCTAGCCTACGCTAGGGCATATTCAATATTTGGATATTGTTGGAGTTGCAATAATAATAAGATCAACTTTAGGAAACTTATGGGACCTAGACTCGAAGGTCTTATTCTCTATGGACTCTAGGCACTCTAGCAATGCCCGATATGCATATGAGGATTTAATATCCTCATCCTTGCTTCTATCTTACAGTGGAGGATGAGGATCCTCAAGTCTATTTTAGGGTGATGGCATGTCACCCCCTACCTTGTTAAGGCATTTCTAAATATTCTACCTCCATCTCGTGCTCATAGTAAACCCCATGGGGCATCTCCTGACCAGATCTATAGAGAGGGGTACCTACCTTCTATGGGTACCCTATGTTTAGCCTAGGAAGCAAGTCCCTATTTGGCCTTGGAGGTCATGGAGGCAACATTGTATAAGTCCTATAAGATCTATATCAAATGAGCATGGGTTGCCTTGGGTGAACTTCATATCTATATGTTCTAGGGGTAGGGACCCTCTCATGCAAAGTAATCTGAAACAGCTTGTTGGTCTATTGTTCAATTCTTTTTTTCTCAAGCTAATGCAATCGATCTAGTTGTTATTTGTCTCATCGAAGATACTTGAATTACACTTGGCATTATGCGTATCTTACAACCACTTGATTGATTTGTTCCACTGTGTGGGACCTAGGAGGCTCACCTTGAGACCAAACTTGTTCAAGATAATCTGTGATATCTACTACACGCTTCCCTTGATTGAGGATCATCACATTTAATTTAGAGGCACATCGTACGGGTGCAGTATACTACTTTTAATGATAATCAAGGATTTCCTCGCACCTTCCTTCATGAATGAGGAAGTGAAGGGTAGAGTTTTCTCACCTCAAGCGATGAGTGTTATACTCATCAATTTGCATAAGATTTTAGAACCTATTAGAGCAATGTAGAGGTAAGGTAGAATCAACCTGCTTTTCCCAATGTGTGAATTCATGCTTTGACCCATAAATGGGTGTGTTAGACCTATCAGGTACGTGGATGCATGGCACCGCTCTGTCTACTTGTACCTCAATGTGTTGTTGCCTTTCATCAAGGAAGGCATGTGATGTGTCTACATACTAGGAACACTATCCCAGATAAGATCCATAACCCATAGAGGTGTCCCACATAGGTATCCCTTGTAGGTTTTGTTCATGCCATGAAGGTATGAGCAAATCCCTAGGGTTAAAGTGAAGATGACTCACGTCTCCTAGTCCACTATTCATAGATTCCACCCATTATTAGGCTTGGCTATGGGTGCAAACCATTGTAACTCTCTACCAAACCCTATATGATTATCTCCTTTTCAAATTCTTAATGAAACAACACATTAGAAAAAAAAAACTCAATAAAAGCGAGTGATTATATTTTTCAAGTTTTAGATGTGAATCCCTAAACTATTATGTGTGTTTCAAATGTGTTGTTTGTAAAGGATAACCTTGTGTCACAAGTTTGAAATCTTGTTGATTGATAATATTGTTTTTAATTGGATTTCAAATGTATGCTTGCAGATTGAAAATCGATAATGAAAGTCACAATCACGTAATACAACCTATAATGTGTGGTGATGAAGTCCACACACGGTCAAGGAGAATAGGTCCTACTAGTTCCTCATCTAGTTCACCTACAATCTATGATGTACCTCTTCTAAGAGAGATACGTGCTATAACCCACGGGCTATGATGGATCTTGGAACTGGCCTTGGCAAAGAATAAGGGTTTGTGGGATTTAAGTTAATAGATGGATATGAAAGCTATCGTCGTTGACCTCTACCAGTGGTTGGTGATAAAATCCAACTCACTAGCATTTAAGTGAAGTGTAGTGTGCATGGTTATTTTTAAGCCAAAGAAAGTAAACAATAAATCACTCAATGATCATTCACTAAATGCATGCAAAAGTACATTTTAATTTTAGAAAACTAGATAAAAAGTAACCTAGAAGATGCAACTCCTAAATGATAACCTACCCATTGGGTAGGCTACAAGCAAGAAAACCACACAAGGGCATCATAACTTAACTTATTTTTTATTTTTCTTCTTTTTTTGTTATTTTGCATTTATAAAAAAATGAAACTATCTTTCTACCTTTTTAGCAAACAAATCATGCAAGAAAAATCAAACTTCAACAATTTTTGTGTAATAGAAAACCATAATTTTAGGTACCTACCTTATTGCCCGAGGAACCTATTGTTTCTAGCATCTGAGTATAAAATTATCTATTTTTTGGCCATCCTATGTTGGTAAGGCTACCATTTTTATGGCCATACTAGGGTGGGATGGTTGTGTGGCCATCCCAGGGTGAGCCAAGGAGTAGTCCAGGGGCCATTTCAGGCCAGAATGACCAATACCTACAACATAAACCAAGAAAAAACCAAGGTTAGAGGTACAGGGTACCACCATGATAACCACTAAATTAGATAAAAAATAGTGCACCTAAAAGTGTTAAACAATATACATCTATATTTGTTATTGATTAAGCATTACAAAAGGACAGATTTAAGAAACCATATAAGCCAAATAAATGTAAAAAAAGGTGTTTCTATTTATTTCATTTGATAAATAAGAATTTTTTTTACATATATGTACCCTTTAGGTATCTTAAAGTTATACAATTGTTTAAAAAATTATGGGTGCCAAAGTATCAAGTCCTTTCAAAGAAGCTCGTGTGCACTTCCAATGTTCTTACTCATACCCACAATTGAGGTGGGTGAACATATGATGTTGCCAATTTGTTCTATGATATTATGTTCCTTCCTTGTACATTGTATAACTTGCACCTACACACAATAAAATCAGAATAATTAAATATCAAGTGTGTATGGTGAAAACATGCAATCCCCACAAACACTAAAAGACTAGAAAACATGAATATGCAAGAAGCCTATCTAAATAAAATCCAAATAACTTGAATTTATAGAGGTATATAAAATATATTATTTTAGAAATATATCACTAAAAATAGAACCAAAATTATATCCTATGGCATGGCGTAATCGTAGTGCGCTTTTCCAACCTACAAAAACCAAAGCAAGCAATTTTTACCCCCAAACATATACAAAATGTATGAAAATTGGATAGAATATATAAAATGATATTTAAATATAACCCATGTGGTCATATTTACAAAATAAATAACAGTTTCATGTGCATCTGCAGATGAGCTTTGTAGACCTGCATAAAACCCTATAAAACACTAAAAATATGATATATCGCTCAATATAGCTTCAAAATGCATGCAATTTGGACAAAATATTAATATACTAATATTAAATTTGAATGAAAATAACAATAAAGGAATCATGCATAAATTGGTCCATGTACTAGGGTGGGATGGTCAGTACTATCATAAAATGGGGATCATCCTGGGGTGAGATGACCACCAATTTTACACTTATTTTATCATCAATTCCTCTATGAATTGGTCCAAACCCACCTACTAGTGTTTTTCGTTACATTTTATGGTGAAATTACTTCAATTTATTTGGTTTTGTAAGCAAATTGCACCTCCTAGATCACTCGTAAACCTCATTTGCTAGGTAGATCTTTTGAGGGAAAAATACACAAAAATATGAGGGGAAATATTGGAAGTACTCCATTTCTATGTCTTAAAACTCCTCTCTATATTATGCGTGGAAAAAAAAACAAATTTATAGCCAAAGAAAGCCTTTGGGCAAGAAGGCATGCGAGGGAATGCAAGGCAAGAGGTGCCACTCGGCCAACAGGATGGCATGTACTGGAGGGGGAAGAGAATCTATCTATTTGGCCTCACTCATGTAGTATGTCATAAAGATGTTGCACCTATAAATTACATACTTGAATAAGTGGGGAAAATGGTAGTTTTTGGATGCCATTTGTTTGTATTTTGACTTTTTTAGGGTCAAAGTCCATGGTCATCCCACCTAGGGATGAACACCGATGGCTATCCCTAGGTGGGACAACCATGCCTACATGCCCCAAAACTTCCCAAAAGTGGGGTAAAATATTCCAAAAGTGGTTAGGACCGCAATTAAACCTTTGAGGATTGCCCAAGTGGGCTATATGGTGTCAATTAACCAGTGCATTTTGATTTCCTAATCGAATTTACCAAATTTTAGTATCTACACATTGTAGCATTGTAGTGAATCATGCAATTGTATACAATCCAACCTTCCATATTGAGAGATAGGTAGAAAGGGGGTGGTTTATTCTTTGTAGTGGTAGAAAGAGAAAAATATCTTAGTCAGATTATTCCCCTTATATTTCATAAATTTTAGTGTTTCTTTCAACAAGTCCACTTGTCCAGGTAATTATAGTGCATCATAAAGACTCACCATGGTTGGAATCCTCTTCATATCTTTAACGATGTTGAACGTTGATGCATTGGACCTTTTTATTTTATTTAGAACCTCAAATCTGCTTTAATACTGCTATGTAACCTCTTCCCTCTGATGCTTAGTCAAGGATGGGTATTTGAGCTTTTCCTTGGCCTATTCCTCTATTTTGTATTTTTCCTACAAATTTGAAGCTTTTTTTATTGCACTCTTTCTTTCACTCATGGAGGCAACAAATATTTTAATAGGACAAGCACATATGGCTTGGGCACCCGAACAACTACTTTTGCGTGTGCTTATTTTTTCTTATTTTGTACCTTTGATTCAACAGGTACCTTCAAAAGCTCCATCTCAACTGGATCCACAATGATGGTATAACAATACAAGTAGAACAAATACATCATTCATATTATATTTTTCAAAATTTTACAATCAAAATTTAGTGTGGTAAAACTACCAACACATACCTTATCATATAAACATTTTTAATAAGGTTTGTTAAGCCCATTTAATAGATCCAACATCAAATCTATTATATCCTTTAGTGGAGCATTTCCAAATATACTAATCATTATGACAAGCATTGTGTTCCACATTTGCATAATGTTAGCTATTAAATATTTATTTCTAATAAAAATAGATGGTTTGTGGATTAAAGTGAAATATCAAACTCCATTGTTATAGTCCATATAAGTAATCACCAACCAATTAAAATATAAATCCTTAGAAGTAAGTTCTCCTTCATACTTGTGTCTTCATCCATTTTTCAATCTAAAACCTCTTGCTTATACCTTTCTCCTATGCTAAAAATATCAAATACTACAATATAAATTTAGACTTTAAAAGTGGGTCTTGATTGCATCATTTTAGCTATGACAAATACACACACATATGTGTGTTCACATCCACGCACACACACACATAAAATACACTAAAATTTATGAGATGATAGTCTTTTGCAATAATTTAAATAGTTTAAAATTTCCTTATAATCAAATTTAGAATATTTATCCTCATCTAATTCAATATCTTGTAGAATTTTTCATTGCTTTGTAAGGGAAAAAATTGATAAAAAAAAAAAGGATTTGGGGATCCTATTAATAGTCTCTAAGGTCTTCCTTAGTCCATAAGACCGAGCACCATGTGGATATCAATTCTAGTTCAAAAATTGCGACTAGGTACTAGTTATAGTGTCACCACATATAATAGCTAATAGTGATTATGACCTCAAACGCCTCCATCAAGAACACCAATGTGCATCCTCAATACCAAAGGGAACATGAAGGTATAACATTTCTAGATAATATTATCTCAAATCTTCTTGTAATTGCTAAAATACAAAAAAAATAATCTTCCTTAACATCTCTTGATATTTTCTTTGTATATATTCATTACTATGTATTTACTTAGCCATTTAGGTAGGTTAGTAAAATAGAGTATACAAAGTTTTATCCACATCCCTTCATAAGAATTGTTCTTATAGTGTTTTTATGTATAAAGAAAATATTTTATTTCTTGCATATTATTTCTTCATTCATCAAAAAAATTATAATTAAATCTTCCAAAATTTATTTTCAATGAAATTTATTTTTATTTTACACGAATTCAAAATATTTGAAACAAAATTAATTCTAAATCCCACTTATTTCTTTTTTAAAATAAGGTTATTTTGATATTTATTTTAGATCTCAAAGAGCATAAATCAGAGGTGTCCACGGAGTGGGTGCCAGCGGAGGTGTCCACGCCAATATCAATTCTCAGAACGGTGGCGGAGGAATGGATCCTAAGCCATAACCTCCGTCATGCCTCAAAATATTTA
Organism: Wollemia nobilis; assembly: GCA_028583015.1. Lineage (NCBI taxonomy): Eukaryota > Viridiplantae > Streptophyta > Pinopsida > Araucariales > Araucariaceae > Wollemia > Wollemia nobilis. The sequence goes on from JAQPPZ010016599.1 coordinate 3,501,769, forward strand.
TGATTTTATTGCACAACATTTTGGGCTTGCTGATCAGTTCGTTTGAGCACTACTGTATTAAGTTTGTCATTTAGTTCCATTATAGTACCACATTGTTCCGTATTGTTTCTAGTGATCTATAAACTCTCTCCTATATCGAGTATCAATAAGCTTGCGAATAGTATTTGTCTGAGATACTATATATATTGTAGTGGCCAGTATTGGAGGTTTCAGGTTTATTTTGTTGCTTATACACCTTTTGATAATGGAAATCGCATGCTTGTTGGTTTGAAATGCTGTTGTTGGAATGGATGAAAGCGTAATGGATGATTTGTGTCCGCTTTAAGCTTTGTCATATGTGGCCTACAATTTATGAATGCTCCTATGACCTTAGAAGACGAGTTTCTTTCAGTATTTCTATAAAATACAATGGGTTGATAGCTTATCATAGTAATTCTAAATCTAAAATCCTTTCGACTTTGATTGACTCTGTTTGTATGCTTCAATTTCACTTTTTTTTCGAAACTCTTTTAGTAATTAAACATGCTTTTTACATAAATATTTAAAAATAGCCGTCGTAGGACATGGCTTGCAATGCTATAGCCTTGCATTCCAATAAAACCATTGTCTTCGATGATTAAAACGCCGTTCAAATCAAAGATTGAGAAGAATTTTCTAATCTGACATGCCACACATTGTATATTAATATAAATAGAAATTATATATATTTATTATTCTACTTCAACATATTAAATATATTTTATGTTTTTTAAAGAATAATTTTTAAAAGTTATACATTCTCATTTTTTTTTGATGAGGAGCCTTTTATATGCAACATATCCGCAACATGTGAGGGAAGAGATTTGAACCTGGGCCTCTCTGGAGAGTTTTAATTACCCACTTGCTCTCCAACTCCTCTACATGAGCGAATTACATTCTCATTTTAACTATAATTTCAATTTTGAACCTTTAAAAAAAATACCAAAACTAATACCTTGCACTGTTCCTATACAAATATTATATATTTTAAAAATATTTAACTAAATTTTAACCTTTAAAAAAAATATTTCGACTACTTTTTTATAACAATTATTTGATAAATTAAAATTTTAAAAAATATACTTAAATTATGGATTATAAATTTTAAAAATATTAAATTAAATAATAAAAAATAAATATATTTAAACACATTCACATTCATATGAGACTAATTCTTAACGACTTTTACTACTCGGTTAACTATGTAAAATTTTAATACAGGAATTATATGTATTTTTTTGCAACATAGAATAGTTATACTCGAGCGTAAGAACTTATGTCCGCAATTGAAATTAAGAAGTGAATTGCTTCTATCACTTAGGTAAAATATATATTTGAAAACTACGAAGTTTTAAATTTGGTTTGTTATTTTTATTTTTTATTTTTTTAATTGAAGCATAATAAGAATTGAGTGTGAGGAAAAAGTAAATTTTATTTTTAACATAATTGAATATTATATAAATAAAAATGAGAGAGTTAATATATAAGTTTTATGGATACTAGTTAAGATTTTCAAAAATTAAAAATTAGATTATAAGGAAGTTATAATTGAATTCATAATATTATATGATTTTTCTAGGATTTCATCATTATCTTCTCAATCCAAAAGTTATGGATAAAATATTGAATGGCGATAAAAATGGATGAAAGGATTTCAATGTGGCTTAGGATTTTTGGACATTCATATCAGCTTATGAATAATGAGGTGTTGAAGATTAACCATAATATTTTACAAGAGTTCATCAAGGAGGACCAAGTAAGAAGCAAAAAAAATATTTTATATATCTAAGAATGTGTTGTCATTGATATTTTAATTTTTTTTTTGTCCTAATCCATTAAGATTAAATCTAAATAAAAGAAATGATATCAATAAGTGGATTATAAAAAAATAGCATTCAAGATATCATGAGACTAAAGACATAGCCTGGAAAGTAAAAATGATGGTGAAACAAATGAAATTTTTGATCATAGGATAAACTTTAAGATGAAACAAGAATATCATACTATAGTAGAGTTGAAATTTATCAGAATTTTTCATTCTCAAGAAAGTAGAAATAAAATCCCCTCTATATTATTAGATGTCAAAGGCAATAAAGGTTCACTCAAATCAAACATTAGAAGAGATAAATAAGTATATAAGGGTCGAGGAAGCATAATGTGCAAGTTTAAATTAGAAATAATTAAATATGCAAAAAAGAATATGTATAGGCAAATTTTAAAATAAAGAAAGTGGAAGAGATAAATTGTAATCCAAGCAAATTAGTTTCATTTCCTGAAGTTATATAAAATCATCTCCTTGAAATAAAAATAAAAATAGTATATACCTTATACCTTGTGATTTAGATTTAAAGTGCAACAATATAAACAAAGGAATATACATGATGCCAATAGCAATTTTAGTATTTCTAAGACATTGTTATAAATTAGGAACTATAGAGGATGGTTCTTTTACTTTAGGATTTTTAGGAAAACATAAAAAAGAAAATGCTCTTGAGGCTATTCTTTGCAATTCAAATTATTTAGATATAGTTAAGGTTAAACATGATAAATTGTATTATGAATAGTATGAAAAAATCTAAGAGATTGATGAAGATAAAAATGTTGGTGGGAATGCAAAAATGAGAGGAAATCCCTCAAATTAAGAACAATGAGAAAAGGAATTGGATATGCATATTGATATGGGAAACTAAAAATAGTTATCACAAGTGTTAACAAGAAGTAGGATGATACCATAAATAAGAATAATAAGTGATGATGAAAATGGAATCTTAAGCTATTTGGGAGGTATGTATAAAACCCTTAAAAGAGTCATTAGCACAACACTAGGTTGTTATAGCCATGATTTTAGTTTAATACAAGAAACAAATGTAAATAGTGAGGAATGCAAGGGTTCATTCAAAAGGATTTTGAAGATAAATTTGCGTACTAGTTTCTATTATAGAAGCTTCAAGATGTATTGCAACAACATGCAATAAATAAAGCTGAGATAGATAATAAATAGAAACAAAAATAAATTTTATTGATGTGTACTATTTTTTATTATAGAAGCTTCAAGAGTTATTGCAACAATATGCAAAAAAAAAAATGAGATGGATAATAGATAGAAGCAAAAATAAATTGGATTGATGGCTATTTTGTAGAAAAGAGAAAAATATCAAATTGTAACATTTGAATTAAATAAAATTTAAAGACTTTATTTACAAAGGATGTGAGGAAAAAATTAGGTTTCCTTTTTGTAAGTGGAATACAATTTATAGAGCGGAATAATATTATATTAGAGGAACAAGCTTGTAAAATTATAGATTGGTTAGTTTGGGATTAGGGGAAAGGCTTAGCTAGATAAATTTAAAAGATCAAGAAAAGTGTTGGAAAAGTATATTACTTAATATATAGGTTCTATTAGTGTAGTAAAAAATATTTAGAAAATGAACCTTACCTAGAAGTTGATTAACATACAATTTAACATTTGATAGTTTGTAATTGTTTAGAAATGTATAATATGGTTAGTTAACGAGGGGTATTCCCAATTTTTTTTGGTTTGGTGCTTTGTCGAAGTCTTATCTTATTATTTTTTATCCAAAATGACAACCACTAGTTCAAACATGTTTAAGTTGTAAAGGTTCAAAGGTAAAAAATTATACTAATGTGAGAAATAATTCTAGATCATATATTTTTATTAGAAAATTGATTGTAAGAGAGAAAAAAAAATAGTGGATAAGTTCAAGAGTTGCTTCAAGAGATCCATTTTCCAATAATTACACAAAGGGTTGATTTGTTTAGCATATCTTACAAGATGGTGGATACCCAATCAACTTGGTGTCAAAATTCATAACACTTTTCACAATCATTTCAAAACATGCATTCACCACAAACATAACCTAAAAAGACATAGAAGAAAATCAAAAGGTAGCATTGATACACAAAAGGAAAACTGAAGGAAAGAGAGAGAAAGACAAATGATATGATTTCATAAAATGAATAAAGTGTGGGTGCCCATAGGGACCCCACAATATTTAATATTTGTTACACATTGATACAATGAATCAGTCATTGTGGGTATTTGTAGTGATACCAAAACCCCTACTGGAATTAACTTGTAGTCAACATTAAGATGACTTTTAGGTTAATTTTTAAAAAAATAATAAATTTCACCCTTTAATCAAGGTTATCCATAAAGGTAGATTAACCACAATCACCAAGGGTAAAACATGAAGGGTTCCATTCAATATTACATGAACATGACCATAGGCTTACACAAATGTTGTCAAAATGCTTTACATAAAGAATGCTCATAGTCTTAGATATACACGTGTCTATAGGCTACACTAATAATGCTCATAAGTGCTTCATATTATGGCCTTTGGACTAACAAGATCAGATTATATAAAATTTAGAACCCCCAATAATGTGAACTATGGGGCCAAGAAACAGAGGAATTAGAGGTAACACATCCTCCCCATAATGGACTTTTTATTGGATCTCCACTATAACATCTTCATCATTTTGGATCTCTACTATAAAATTTTCTCATAATCAAATTAAGAATATTTATCCTCATCTAACTCAATATCTTGAAGTGTTTTTTATTGCTTTTTAAGGGAAAATATTTTATCCAAAAAGATTTTGGGAAATCCTATTAATAGTCCCTAGAGCCTTCCTTAGTCCATAAGACCGAGAACCATGTGGATATCAATGTTGGTTTCAAAAATTACCACTAGGCACCAGTTATAGTATCACCATAGGTAATAGACAATAGTTATTATGACCTCAAACACCTTCATAAGGATACCAATGTACACCCTCCTTGGTACCAAAGGGAACATGAAGGTATAATATTTCTAGATAACATTATCTCAACTCTTCTTGTCATTGCTAAAATATAAATAAATTCATCTTCTTTAACATCTCTTGATATTTTCTTTGTATATATTCATTACTATGCATTCACTTAGCTATTTCAGTAGGTTAGTATAATAGAGTATACAAAGATGTAATATTTATCCACATCCCTCCATAAGAGGTGTTCCTATAGTTTTTTATGTATAAAGTTTTTATTTCTTGCATGTTATCTCTTTCATTCATTAGCAATAAATTAATTAAATCATCCAAAATTCATTTTGAAAGAAATTTATTTTTATTCTACATAAATTCAAAACATTATTAAAATATTTTAGTCATTGGAGAAAATTATGGAATGCTGAGAAGCTGCATAGGTAGGACAGTGTTCCAACAAGTTGCTAGAATTTAGTAAATGGTCAACTAGTATAGCTTTGAAAGTCAAATCATTAGTTGTATGATCCAATCATTAGTTGTATGATCTTACAAAAAAGCATGGTAGTTCACATGCCTTCACGTCCTTGATGGGTGGTTCATGACAAATATTTGACTTTAATTTCGAATGAGAGGTTCATGCAGGCCTAGAATTTTATAGGTATATGAACGTATTTTCAATTTAAAACTATAAATTACTATTTTGATTTTATATTAACCGTATATTTTTACTTGCTATTTTTTTAATAAACCATAAATTTTAAATCTAAACATATTTAAAAACCATAAAATTTACTTATGATATACATATGTATATTAATTATAAAAATTTAGACATTAAATTTAATTATATTTGATTTTTAAGTCTCCACTCACCATGCCTTATTGGTGAGCTTCAACTGTGAGTGGTAACTTGAGAGGTATTAATTCCTTCTTTATTAATAGAAGCATACAGGGGTGAGCTGCAGCTGCGGAGGTGAATGGTAACTTGAAAGAGGTATTAATTCCCTCTCTATTAATAGAAGCATACAGGGGTGAGCTACAACTACGAAGGCGAGTGGTAACTTGAGGGAAGTATTAATTACCTCTCTATTAATAGAAGCATATAGGAGTGAGCTACAACTATGGAGGCGGGTGGTAACTTGAGAGAGATATTAATTCCCTCTCTATTAATAGAAGCATATAGGGGTCAGCAACTGTAGAGGTGAGAGGTAACTTGAGAGAGGTATTAATTCCCTCTCTATTAATTGAAGCATACAGGGCAGTGTGGGGTACTTTTATAAAGTATGCATGCTTACATGTGATATTTATGTGTATTTATTGGTTTGGTTTGTATGGTCATTAATGAAAAAATAGTGGATTGCACAAGAATTGCAATAACGCATGCGATGGAGTGAGTAAATGTGATGAGGTAGAGGTTTTTATAGGAGAATATCGCTGGATTAGAATTTACATGTTCTTTAATGAGTTAATCAACTCATTATATCATTTGCTTGCCCAGGTTACACTTATATAGTGTTGATGCATAACAATCATCGCACAAAATAGGAACAAATCTCCTATTATTGGCTCACACCAAACATAGTATAGTCTAACCTATTTCCTAGATGCTCTCCAAATAAACTCTAGAATAGCACTAATATTATCTACATAGAAACACAAATATATATGCTAATAATAATAAATATAGAACCTAGGGGTAACTCAAACATTCTCCACCTTAAATTTGAGAGGGCTGACTAGACAGTCTCTCAGCTTTACATATTGAGATTTAGCAACTCATTTGGTGAAGATGTTTGCTATGTTGTCCAAAGTGCTAAAATGTTTGAGCACAAATACCTATTTCTCCACCATATCTATAATGAAGTGATACTTCATTTCGAAGTGTTTGGACCTATTGTGGTGGATAGCATTATGTACCAACTGAATGACACTCATATTGTCACAATACAATCTAGTAGGACCGCTTTATCTCTCTCCTATTTCTTCAAGAACTTTTCTCAGCCATAAAGCTTGGGTACTAGCAATTTTTATTGCTATGTACTTAGCTTCAATAGATGATAATGCTACAACAATCTATTTTTTTTGAATTCCATGTAATTAGTCCTGATCCAAGACTAAAATAATTCCTTGAAGTAGATTTCCTATCATCTACATTGCTACCCTAATCAATATAACTAAAGCCAACTAATTTTACAACATTACATTTGTGGTAATGGATCCCATAATCCACTGTAGCCTTTGCATATCTCAAAATTCTTTTAGTTGCTTGTAGATGAAGTTTAGAAGGATCAGCCATATACCTTGAAACTAGAGAAACAACATATTGAATATTCGGCCTTGTTTTGCTGAGGAAAATTAGACTCCCAACCATGCTCATGTAAGTGGTCTTGTCAACTTTTGGTGCTCCATATTCTTTGCATAATTGTATCCCATGACCTATTGGAGTTGCAAAAAACTTGCATTGCTCCATAGAAAATTTCTTTATCATGTCATGAGCATATTTATGTTGACATATGAAGATCTCATTTCTTGTTTGATGTACCTCCATTCATAGAAAGTAATGCATCAAACATAGATCCTTAATTTCAAACTCTTTCATCATGGAGTGCTTGAACTCCTCATTCATTTTATCACTACTACCCATGAATATGAGATCATACACATATAAGCACACAATGAGAATATCTTTATCTTGTTTCATGTAGTAAAGAGTAGGTTCACTTTTACTCCTAGTGAATCCATACTTATGAAAGTAGCCATCAATGTTTAAGTACCATGCTCTTGGTGTTTACTTTAGGCAATACAATGCTTTCTTCAATTTGTAGAAAAGGTTCTCCTGACCTTGTTCTTCAAAGCCTTGAGGTTGTTGCACAAAAACCTCTTCATTCAAGTACCCATTGAGAAAGGCACTATTAACATCCATGTGTTGAATTTTCCACCCTTTGTGGGCAGCCAAAGAAAGAACTAGTCTAATGGTCTCTTGTCTGGCAACAGGAGTAAAAGTATCCTCATAGTCAATCCCATAATTTTGAGAAAACCCTTTTGATACTAGCCTTGCCTTGTGTCTTTCAATGCTCCCGTCAACATTCCCATTTAAATTCAACATATTTCTTGCCCTTAGGAAGCTCCACTAGCTGCCATGTATCATTATTTTTTATAGAAGTCATTTCCTCATTCATGGCCTATTTCCATACATCATGAGTACGTGCTTTTTCATAACTGTATGGCTCTAGCTCTACACTAGTCATTAAATCATAGTTTACAACATCTCCCTTAGGCTCTTGGGAGTCTTCATCACCATACATGTGTAAACTTTTAAGTCTTTTCAAAACTTTATTCATATCACTAGCTTGACTTTTACTGTACCTTTTTTGAAAATTATTATCCAACATTTGGTAGGAAGAATGGTACTTAAGTGTTCTCTTACATCTTGATGGTGAATATATTTCCATTAACATTGGAGAAGAACTTGCTGATATTTGTGGAGAAAAACTTGGAGTAGCACTTGTTGCACTTGTTGGAGTAGAACTTTTCTTTGGAGGAGGATTTCCAATGTTGATTTTATTAATGGTATTCACTTGAGAGGATCTTGCATCTTGAGATCCATCATAAACAAAAAGTTTTTTATGACCCCATACCCGCCCCTTCATCAAAAATCACATCTATGGAAATTACTACTTTGTGTGTTTTTAGATTGTAGAGTCTATATGCCTTTGAAGACTCACAATACCCAATGAAAATACATGCTTGAATTTTGGGATCAAGTTTCTTTCTTGTCTCATCAGGAATGTCTGCATATGCAAGACAACCAAAAACTTTGAAGTCTTTTACATTTGAATTTTTGCCATACCATCCCTCATAGGGAGTGATCCCATTTAAACTAGAAGTAGGACTCCTATTCAAAATGTAAACACTTATTCTAACAACATAAGTCCAATACATGTTATTGAGTTTCTTTTTTTGAAGCATTGATCTAGCCATTTATACAATAGTGCAGTTCTTTCTTTTAGCCACACCATTTTGTTGTGGGGTGTAGGCAATAGTTAATTGCCTTTTTATCCCACAATAATTACAATATTTGTGAAATACATTTGAATAAAATTCTCCTATATTAGTCCTTAATCTCTTTACAACATACTCACTTTGAATCTCTACATTATTTTTAAAATCCTTGAAACATTCAAAATATTCATATTTAGTTTTCAAAAAATAAATCCAACACATTCTAGAGAAATCATCAATGAAAGTGAGAAAGTAAGAATTGTTACCCAATATTTTGGTATTCATTTGACAAAAAATATTTGAATGCAACAATTGTAGTGGATGGTTTGCTTTCCATGCTTGTCCTCTTGGAAACTTTGTTCTTGAGTGCTTTCCTAAAACACATCCTTCACACACATCCTTGTGATCTTCAACTTTTGGTAATCCACACACCATAGTTTGTGAAGTCAACAAGGTCAAGCTTGCAAAGTTAAGATGACCATATATCAAGTGTCAAAGCACACTTGGATTTTATATGGCTACACTAGCAAGTTGAGCACCTCCTTGTTCCCAAAACTTAAGAGGTAATAACATATTATTTTTCATATGTATATTTGTGACAACTCTATTACAATGGTTTTTTTCAAAAATTACACATTTTCCATCTTCAAAAACAAGTTTATAGTTCTTTTCCATGATTTTTCCAACACTAAGCAAATTATGTTGGAGTTTGGGGGTGTAATAGATGTTGTTTACCTTATTTGTGCCTTCTTTTGTTGGAACCTCCATGGCTCCCATACCTTCAACTTGTAGTGCCTTATAATCTCCCAATTTTATCTTTGAGCAACCAGTATATAAAATCCAAGTTTAATTAATATTTTGATTTGTTTTCCATATGTGAGGAACAAATTTGAAAAAGCTCCTTCCTCTTATCCAAAGTTTCCATATTGACCTCTTCTTCCTTGAGAATTCTTGGACCAACAATATTTAGCAAAGTGACCAAACTTACCATAATTGTAACAAGATTTATTTGATCTATCACCTCCTCTTCCTCTTTCTTGGTTGCCACCTCTTGATCTACCTCTTCCATTGCCTCTCCTTTTTTCTCTTCCTTCTCCTCTTCCTTGTTCTCTTCCTTAGCCTCTTCCTTGTCGTCTTTCTTGTGTATTTCTATGAGTCTCACCTTCCTTAGATGAGAATACTTTTTCATCACCTCCAAAACTAGATGATGTAGAACCTTGTAGTCTCTCTTCATGGGATATCAAAGAATCAATTAGTGCATCAAATGTTAGATTAGACAAATATTTAGATTCTTCAATAATGATAGCAATATGGTTCCACTTATGAAGAAGTGTTGTAAACACTTTCTTGACAACCATTTTAGTTTTGATGTGTTATTCAAGGGTTTGCACTTTGTTGACAATGGATTATACTCTAACACAATAATCACCTACCTTTTCATCTTATTGCATTTTGATATTCTCAAAATCTCTCTTCAAGGTTTGAAGACTCACTTGCTTCACTTGATTGCTCCCTTGATAGCTATCCTTCAAGGCTCCCCATGCGTCTTGGGCTGATGAACAAGAAGCAATCCTTGGAAAGATGCTTTTCTATAAGGATGCTTGGAGATTGTAGAGGGCAAAGGAGTTCTTATTTTGGGAATCATTCTTATTGGTTTTATCTGTTGCACTTAAAAAATTCTAATATGCAGGTTTTACATAGCCTTATTCAATTATGTCCCTTAAATATTTACCAATGAGTAAGATCTTCATTTTGATAGACCAATACTCATAATCTAATCTGTTGAACTCAGGAATAGGAAACTTATTATTGGAAATCATTACTCACTAAGAAATCAACAAGACTGAGAAAATTTTAATGTAAAGAAAATATTTTTCTCATGGTCACAGGTTTGTTTCTTGTGGTAAATGAAAATGTAGGTTCTTAGTAGGCTCTTTTTTTTCACAGCACGATCTACAACAACCTTATATTGGGCTTAAACTTTTCAAAAAACAACGCTTCTCACAACAACCTTCATCTTCCTTGAGCATAGCAAAATTGGTAGTCGTCTCTACACTAATTTTTCTAGTTTTATGATAGGACGTCTAGCAGTCGTCTCCTTATGTAGGCTATTCTAAAAAAGCAATATTTTCAACAAAGCATGTAGGCTTTTCAATTCTTACAAGCTTCTCTGTGATAGCATATGCATAGTGCTACTTTTATAAAATAATAGTACAATTGACTTTGTAAAAGATGTCTATCTACACATAGATATCTTCTTGACCACACAATAGTTATCTCCACACAGTCATCACCACACAGTAGTATTCAAAATAATTGTCTTTACGAGAAAAACGTCTCTACATATCCTCTCAAAACATTTTAATGCAAATTATGCGTTCTCTGATAGACAAAAATAGTAAATCACCTTTTCTCTCGATGACTCAACATGTTGTTTTTAGTAATTGATATATCTACTATTTTGGTGTAAATACGAATCACGTTCGAACGTAACTGTACACAGGAGCATACCAAACTTTCTTCACATTTTTTAAACGTCTTGTTAGAATGATAATGATTTTATTTATCATGCAGTCTCCAAAACAAGAATTAACCACTCCTTGACATCACTTTTACTGGATTTACCAGCCACCTCATAGATTTACAAGGTCTTCTTGTAGGTCTTTTTAGAGCATTTAATATCATGCACATTGTCACGCTCTTCAAGATAATCACTATAGTCTTTAGTGCCATCTCTAGCAGGAATGCACAATCTCCTTTCTCATACAACATAGGAGACACAAATGTCACGCTTTGTAGGCAGCCATCTCATCCATAATGAACACGCTTTTTATGGCAGGCTACTCAAATGGCGTTTGTAAATCACGTTGGAATTTGAATGGCAATTCAAATGCCTATTTCCTCACTTTACGATCACCATTAACATCACAAAACAACATGTATTATTTTCTCCACTTTATGATCACATAAGCAACGTCCTCCTCACAGCGTATTTTTTCCTTCACAATAGTGGATCTCACAATAACAAGACATCCATATTTACCATCTTCTATATGTACAAATGTGTTAAATAATCTCATAAAAATCACAAGCTACTTGGCTCACATCTATCACATCACGCATCTTGATTCGCTGATCAACTCACATAGAAATACGCTTTTCATTCCAAATGAACTCACACAGCTTATAGTGTGGTTCATCTTCGAGTACGCTCCCTCACATCAAAATTAAACATGGTCAAACACCCAGTAAATCAAACACAAATAAAATGCTCTTACTACATTCTGCTCTCCAGCGATCAAATCCAATAATCTCTCCAGCGATTATCAAAAATCAAATGATCTCTCTTAGACTTCGTGGGCATACTCCATACGTGATTTGTTCTAGGCACAACTAAACAACTCCACTGAGCTTTCACCTGTGAACTAAACTCACAAATTTCAAAAAATGTGATGGGCAATTCAAGGATTTAAAGCTCTCCTAAAAGCTCTGATACCACAATGAGTGAATCAACTCATTATATCATTTGTTTGCCCAGGTTATACTTATATAGTGTTGATGCATAACAAATCATCGCACAAAATAAGACTTTATTTACAAAGGATGTGAGGAAAAAATTAGGTTTCCTTTTTTTAAGTGGAATACAATTTATGTTAGAGTAATATTCCATTACTTGGGATACTTACCATTTACTCCTCTATGTAAAAGAGTATTTACATTTATATTTTACTATCTAGATATTTATTCTTCTATCCTAGGTTAATATCTAAATATCCTAGGTTAGTGGTTTGGTTAGAATTCTCTACATAGGTTAGTGGTTAGCATCACGCAACTCCCTGCTCTATTGTTAAAGGGTAGTTAGCGCTATTTCCTAATGTTGTTAGTTAGTCTATTTATTTAATCATAGACTTTCTATTGTAATTGTTAGTTGATTAATTGATCATTGTTTTTCCTCTCACTCACTTGATCACATTGGTATCATCGCAGTCGGGTGGCCTAATACGATCTTCGCTCATTCCACCCGACCTGGACTTGGCACGGTCTTCAAGGGCCTTGTTGGCCCTTAGGACCTGCATGAATCCCGCGGTAGATCCTAGGCATTAGGGCTTGCAGGTCCACATCACTGGGTGGCCACGGGAGAGGGCCCACAAGACCATGTCACCGTGTGGCCACAGGAGCAGGTCTGCAAACCCTGATAGATCTGACAACATTCTGCTGTTCGACCTATCAGGCCTGAAAGGAGGCCAGAGCCCATAGCACAAGGCATGGATCCCGAGGGTAGGATGCCTTCTAGTTATCGTTAGTCGCTAGTGCTGCCCCCGTGGGTCTAGCACATAGTCGGGATGGCAGGCGTGCCCTCCTAGGCAAAAATTGGACCCAAACTCGAGGGTAGGAGTGCCCTCGAGTCTGACCAGCACTAACAGGGGACATCCTTGTCATATCCCCAATGATCACGATCGGTGGCAAAGATCCGACAATAGGGATATGCGAGGGCAGGCGCACCCTCTGATCCCAAGTGATCGACAACACAGATCCGATGACTAGGATCTGAGAGGGCAGGAGTGCCCTATGATCTTCGATGATCGGATCTGAGACCTTACACCAGTGGACAAACTCTCAGGCACAAATCCCAAGGACAATTGTAGCTAGGACCCACGCATGCTCGGGCATAGATCCTGAGGCACTGACTCAGACCACTCCATGGATGACACGTGGCAGGCTGACGAGACCTTGGGCATAGATCTCGAGGTGCTAACATGGCACTGCCACTGGACAGGACACGTGGCAGGCTGACGTGACCTCAGGCATAGATCTCGAGGTTCTAACATGGCACTACCACTGGATAGGACATGTGGCAAGCTAACGCTACCTCGGGCATAGATCTCAAGGTACTGACATGGCACTGCCACTGGACAGGACATGTGGCAAGCCACGCACTAGCTGGACAAGACAACTGGACGATGATGGACACGTGGACTGAAGACCTGGATATGATGCAGACTGACACATGGGTGACACGTGACGGACTGGCCACGTGCCACCTGACCCGACTAGCCACGACGTGGCAGCGAACAAAAGGAAGATGAAGGACTCTGATTGCCCATAGGCAATCGAGTCCTTATAGGGGCTAAGTCATTTTTAAATGACTTACATGCACCATCACAGTGCATGTGGGACTAAATTCCCAAAAGTTTTTTTTAAAAGCTTTAGAGCACGCGAAGTCATGCGCTCAAAGACCTAGGGAGGGGAGGCTTCAAGATGAAGTCTCCTCCCCAATATCTCCATCGGGCTAGCTAGCCCGACTGGAGGTTTAGCCCTCACCAAGGCGCGACCCGACAGGGAGGTCGGGAGTTCGACTCCCGTCGGGGCCAATTTTTTTTGCTAAAACGCGGGCGGAGGAATGGACCAAGTAAAAAGGGTAAATTTTTTTTTATTTTTTTGTAAATTTTTAATTATTTTTTAATCTTTTTTATTTAATAATTTAATATCTTTTGTCTAAAATCAATTTTTTTTCCAAAATTACATTGATTTTTTACAAAATTAAATTTTATTATTAATTAAATAATGATTAGATTTATTAAACTTTTGCATTAAAATAGAGAATTAAGGATCTATTTTTGCAATCAAAGTTAAGGAGCTTTTGTTTTTCTCCATGGGCGAATATAAGACATAGAACAACATCTACTTCTATTGCAAATAAGAAAACCTTAAACTCTTCTCAACCTTGTTAGTTTTGCACAATCCAAGAGGGACAACATCAAAGACATTTGATTCTTTCTTGCACAAATAGCAAACAAGGAGACTGAATTTTTTTTTGTAAAATTCAAAAGGCAAAGTGTGCATTTGTTTTCTTCGAAGGGGGATATAAGACATAAAATTGCACATTCTTTTTTGCAAAAATTGGAGAAGAAATTGTAACCTTGGGTCCATCAAAAACTAAGTCGTGTGTCGACTATTTCTGGAAGCCTTCCAAATGCAGGTCGTGTGTCGACTTGTCTTGGAAGGAGTGCTCAAAATTGTTAATTTTGCAAAATACAGGGGAGAAGACAACTTTGTACTTCTTTTGCAAAATTGGAAAACAAAGTAGGAGACATAAAAATATCATTTTTTGCACAACACAAAAACACACATTTTGTTGCAAAAATTAAAAAGGTGCATTTTCGATTTTACTCGACACCTTTATTGGCAAATTAGGTGCATTTTCGGTAGCATCCGACACCTAGGTGATAAGAATTTATGGGAATTCTTGTTTGATTATTGAATTATTTCTTTTGCAATTATACATCATAGAATCAAGAACACACTAAACCCCAAAATTTCACAAATTTGTGTAAATCCTTGCATAGATTTAAAGCCAAAATTACTTGATATTCTCTCCTAAATCAACAAAACCCCTAATTCACTCTTATTTGTTTGGCTTAATTTCCTCAAAATTTTCATCCTTCTTGAAGGGAGTTAACACAAGTGCCATTAAAATATATGTTTGAGTGAATTATATTTTGGTACTCTTTTAGAGTAATCAAACGAAAGAACAAGTTTTTTGAAAATAAGGAACCTTAAAAGTTGCAATCCTTTGCACTAAGGGGGGATAATTCCTTTCTTCCTTCAAACATCGATTTTGATAAGAGGGAAATAAAACTTGTAAAGGTAATTAAAAAAGTCAAGTCATCAACATTAAACTTTTCTTTTAGACTTCATAATAGCAATCATGCTTGAAGTACTTACAATAATAAGGGACAAATTGGTGAACTTTTTTGATCAAATTGCCTAGAAAGCATAGTTTTGCACAAATTGTAAAAATGAAAACCATGACACCATTCAGTGTTGGTTTCAAAACAAGCAAAACTAAAATGGCAAAGGCACATCACAGAAGCCATATTTCTTGTGAAGTGTCTCATTCTGATTCTGTTTCCGGTTCAAATATAGCACAAGGAGTGCTAAATTGCTAAAACAGTTTTGTAGAGGGAAAACACATGTGTCCCTTGGGCAAAAGCACCATTTTATCTCACTCTTCTTTTAGGCTTCATAAATAGCATAAGTTTTTTGTTTGAAGTCCTTGCAATAAGGGGTTCTTGTACCTTTTTTAGGCTTCATAAATCACAAATTCTAGGTGTTTGAAGTACTTGTAACAAGAGGAGTGACTTTTTGTGATGTAAAATTGTCTAGGAGGCAATATTTGTAAAATCCTTCACAACTCTCTTGAGTTGCACACTTTTTTGCAATTGAGGGGGGATATCCATTTCTTTTCTTCACTAATTTTTGTAAATAGGGAATATGACTTATAAGGGTGCATTTTCGGCTTTGATTGACACCTTAGTCACACTTCCTTCAAAAATTAATTACACTATGTTTTGCAACAAGAAGGGGGGAACTTATAAGGGTGCATTTTCGATAGTGTCTGACACCTTAGCTACATTATCTTTTGCAAATTCATATTGTAAATGCATGGACCTTGTATGAAGTGATCTATTCTACTACACCTAGCGATTGCAGTGTCTGGTTACCCATGCAAATTGATTGGATGATGTGATTACCATAAGGACATGTGTTGGTGTGAATAAAAAGTGAGGAATGACCCACTTTTTGCTTAGGAGCAGCCAGAGTACTATGATAGAGCAAAGAACTAGCAGATCAACATCTTCTTCACTATATTGGGGCAGTTATATACTTTTCCCAAATATTTTTGTATTAGAGGGATATGTATGTATTACCCAAATAATGTAATAAGGGGGGATGTTAGAGTAATATTCCATTACTTGGGATAATTACCATTTAATCCACTAGGTAAAAGATTATTTACATTTATCTTTTACTATCTAGATATTTATTCTTCTATCCCAGGTTAATCTCTAAATATCCTAGGTTAGTGGTTTGGTTAGACTTCTCTACATAGGTTAATGGTTAGCATCACGCAACTCCCTACTCTATTGTTAGAGGGTATTTAGTGCTATTTCCTAATGTTGTTAGTTAGTCTATCTATTTAATCATAGACTTTCTATTGTAATTGTTAGTTGATTAATTGATCATTGTTTTTCTGCTCACTCACTTGATCACAATTTATAGAGGAAATAATATTAGAGGGACAAGCTTGTAAAATTATGGATTGGTTAGTTTGGGATTAGGGGAAAAGCTTAGTTAGATATATTTAAAATATCAGGAAAAAGTGTTGGGAAAGTATATTACTTAATATATAGGTTCTATTAGTGTAGTAAAAACTATTTAGAAAATGAACCTTACCTAGAAGTTGATTAGCATACAATTTAACATTTGATAGTTTGTAATTGTTTAAAAATGTATAAGATGGTTAGTTAACGAGGGATATTTCCAAAAAAATTTGGTTTTTTGCTTTTTTGAAGTCTTATCTTCTTATTTTTTATCCAAAATGGCAACCACTAGTTCAAACATGTTTAAGTTGTAGAGGCTCAAAGGTAAAAAAAATTATACTAATGTGAGAAATAATTCTAGATCATATATTTTTATTAGAAAATTGGTTGTAAGAGAGAAAAATAAAATAGTGGATAAGTTCAAGAGTTGCTTCAAGAGATCCATTTTCCAATAATTACACAAAGGGTTCAGTTGTTTAGCATCTCTTACAAGATGGTGGATACCCAATCAACTTTGTATCAAAATTCATAACACTTTTCACAATCATTTCAAAACATGCATTCACCACAAACATAACCTAAAGAGACATAAAAGAAAATCAAAAGGTAGCATTGAGACACAAAAAGAAAATGGAACTAAAAAAAGAGAGAAAAAGACAAATGATATGATTTCAGAGAAGGAATAAAGGGTGGGTGCCCATAGGGACCCCACAATATTTAATATTTGTTACACTGATACAATAAATCAGTCGTTAAAGGTATTTGTAATGATACCAAAACCCCTACTAAAATTAACTTGTAGTCAACATTGAGTTGAATTTTAGGTTAATTTTACGTTTGTCATTTACTTCCATTATAGTAGCACATTGTTCCTAGTGATCAATAAACTCTCTCCTATATCAATAAGCTTGCGAATAGTATTTTTCTGAGATAATATATATTGTAGTGGCTAGTAGTGGAGGTTTCAGGTTTATTTTGTTGCGGCCAGTATCGAAGGTTTCATGTTTATTTTGTTGCTTATACACCTTTTGCTTTGGATAATGGAAGTCGCATCCTTGATGGTTTGAAATGCTGTTGTTGGAATGGATGAAAGTTTTATTGATGATTTGTGTCCGCTTTATGCTTTGTCATAGGTGGCTTACAATTTATGAATGCTCCTATGAATGGATGAAAGTTTTATTGATGATTTGTGTCCGCTTTATGCTTTGTCATAGGTGGCTTACAATTTATGAATGCTCCTATGACCTTATAAGACGATTTTATTTCAGTATTTCTATAAAATTTTAAAACGGATATTATATGTATTTTTTTACAACATAAAATAGTTATACTCGAGCGTAAGAACTTATGTCCGCAATTGAAATTAAGAAGTGAATTGCTTCTTTCACTTAGGTAAAATATATATTTGAAAGACTATGAAGGTTATAAATTTGATTTGTTATTTTTATTTTTTATTTTTTAATTGAAGCTCATTAAGAATTGAGTGAGTAAAAAGTGAGTTTTATTTTTTATATGATTAAATATTATATAATTAAATATTTTGTAATGGTTTTTAAGATAAGAAAGTTAATATATAAGTTTTATGGATAATGGTCAAGATTTTTAATAATTAAAAATTAGATCATAAAGAAATTACAATTAAATTCATAATATTATGTGATTTTTTTTTTTTAATTATTTCTTAATCATATTTTCAATTCAAAAGTCATGGATAAAATTTTTAATGGCTACCTATAGTTTTAGATGGAGAGATCAACTAATTCAAGATAATGTAGAATTTATATGAACACTATTTTTTTTTTTTTTTTAACATGGTGGAATCTATAGCCGCCACAAATTCGAGCAGGCTATCCATTTTTTATGGCTACCATAGTATTCTGCACTATCCACCCCAGAAGCTGCTACATAGATCTTTGTGTAGTCCTCATTTATAACCACCATGCTACAATCATTTAAAACTTTTAACGCTACTGAAAGCACCACGAAAGGGACAAGCGTTCAGTCCAGTGAGGCCCGAGATTTGAACCTTGGACCTCCGCCCCCTTTATGGGGTTTGTATGAACCAATTGGTCTACACCTCAGAACTTTCTATGGAGACTGTTGAAAGGATGTTTAAAATATTTCTATGGAGATTGTAGCTTAGGATGTTTGGACTTCCATATCAGGTTATGATAATATTTTACAAGAGTTCATCAAGAAGGATCAACTAAGAAGTAAGAGCATTTTATATACCCAAGAAGGTGTTGTCATTAATATTTCAAATATTTTATCATAATCCATTAAGAAATATTTTGTCATAATCCATTAATATTAAATCTAAATCAAGGAAATGGGATCAATAAGTGGATTATAAAAAATTGCTTTTGAAATATTAAGAGGCTAAAGACATAGCCTGAAAAGTGAAAATGATGGTGAAAGAAATGAAATTTTTGATGGTGAAAGAAATGAAATTTTTGTCATAGGATAAACTTTGAGAGGGAACAAGAAGATCATACTATAGTAGAGTTGAACTTTATCAAGAATTTTTCATTCTCAAGAAAGTAGTAATGAAATCCTCTCTATATTATTAGATGTCAAAGGCCATAAAGGTTCACTCAAATCAAACATTAGAAGAGATAAATAATTATATAAAGGTTGAGGAAGTACAATGTGCAAGTTTAAATTTAGAAATAATTAAATGCGTAAAAAAAATGTGTGTAGGCATATTTTAAAATAAAGGTGGAAGAGATAAATTGTAATCCAAGCAAATTAGTTTCATTTCCTGAAGTTATATAAAATTATATCCTTGAAATAAAAATAAAAATTGTATATACCTTATACCTTGAGGGTTTCAAATGCAACATAATAAACAAAGGAGTATAGATGATGTCAATAACTTAGAATGTAGATGAAACTATAATGGACGATTTGTGTCCGCTCTAAGCCTTGTCATATGTGACCTTAGAAGATGAGATTCTTTCATTGTATTTCAAAATTACTTCAAGAGAAATAGGTTGTGTATCCTTAATATCACAACATTCACATTCAAAACCATAAAAATCAAATGAAAAGGAGATAAATTTGAAGTAATAGATTTAACATACTCTTCATTGCATTTCACCATGTCTAACCCATATTTTAGGTATTTGAAGTGAGATATATAGTCTTTAATACTATTAAAATATAAATTTTAAGATAATAAAGCTTTATCTCTATTATATTAACTTTTCTAGCATTTACATTTTCATAGAGATCTTTCAAAGTGGTACATACCTCAATAGGATCATTTTTCTCCATGATATGGAAAAGTACATCTGGATCAACTAACATGAAAAAGAGTCCAAAAACATTCTTCTTACCATGTTCATGGTCACTAAGACCTTCTAGTTCATATTGAAAAATAAATTAGAGATTCTTGCTTTTGAGTCATTCTCCCATTTGAACCGGCCAAGTGCTATAAATTTTCCCATTGAGGTTAGTAACATACTTTAGGTAATCCATTTCACACACAATTCCCATGTAGAACTCTAATAGGTTTGTAAATTGATATCACCATTATGTAGAGCTTGAAGAATAACACATTCTACAAAAATATGCTCCAAATTCCTCTATTTACAAAAATATAGCCTTACAAAAAATTGCTATACTAACACTAAAATCAAGAGAAAAATCAAAATATCAAACCTTAGAAAAAAATTCCAAAACAAATCGAGTCATTTAGTATAATTAGACTAGATATGACCTTCTTCAACTAGAAAATCATAGATTGATATATATATATATATAATTTTTTAATAAAGGGTTTTTATCTATGAATCAACAATCTTGCTAATCCAAGTGCATGAACAAGCCCATGTACCATGTGTATTATTTGAAATCAAGGAGGAGATGGATGTGAAAATTAAATTACTTGTTTCATACTATACTATAAGGGATGGTCATGTCAAGGTTTGAACTGAGAACCAAATATCCACAAGACATCTATCCAACTATTGTGCCAATGATATTTTTGAAAAAAGGAAGGAAACCTTTTTACCTTTAACCACATGTACGTCATTCACCAACTAATATTTCCTCCAAAAATGATAACTTGCAAGAATCAAACCATCAATCTCTATGCAAGAAGAGAACTATCCAACCTTTTCACTATAATACTTCATTGGAAAAAGAAAGGAGAAAAAACCCATAAAATCCCATTAACAAGTAATGCAATCCAAAAAATACCCATGATTCAAACCAATGACCTTTGTCAAGTAAAAAATAAGTACAACCATTATGGTCCAACTGTTTGTGTAAAAGAATATTAAAGGGCTCAATTGATCTATTGGTAGGTTAAGGGGAATGCATATGCCACCCTAGCATTTCCCATGGCTAATTCCCTTACAAACACCAATTCCTAGCAAATAATAAATCTAAACCAAAGATTAAACTAGATATATATTCTTAGAAAGCCAACATTCATGTTTTCATCCCCTCTATCTATTATGGAAAAGATATGATAGGGCACAAGAATATGAAAAAATGAAAATATGAAATTAAAAAAGCCTAGACAATTGAAATCGTGACCTTTTTCGCAAGAAACCAACATCAATACTAATATTCTAAGTACCTCCGACAATCCCTATAGTATGTTGTTGGTTTTTAGGAAAAAAAAAACAAACAACATATACAAAAAGTACACAAATAATATCACAAGATTTGGTGCACATGAAGCCAAGGTGACTAGATCAAAAAAATTAAATCTAAATTTTTAAATTGCATTAAAATTCTAATGTTTTTCCCTCTAAGACAACATGCTAAATCTACATATTCAATAAAAAGGAAGGATAAATATTTTCAACAATTATACAATGTTGTTTTGGTCTTTAATTTTATACCATGTCAATATTTACAATATTTTCTAGAATCATTCGAAAACATGCATTCACCATTATCATAACCAAAAAATATGAAAGAGTGAATTAAAGATAGCATTGGTAGATAAAATAAAAAATGAAGGAAACAAAGGTAAATGAAATTATTTGAGAGGAGGAATAAAGGGTGGAACAAGCCATTAATTAGGTGAAGTAAAGCATTGCACACCATATAGTAGGTGGAATAATGTAGCATTGAAGGAGGAGATAAATTAGCTACCAATCCTAGAGGTAATGTTCAAACATTACAATTTGAAGAGCATTAATTAGGAATGTTCCAGATTTAGTGCATTGTGAGGAGGAAAGGTATGATAAATTACCTTTCATATTATTATTGGATGGAAAGTTAAATTAAATTAAATTTGAATTATTTAGAAGTTTTTAGGTGGGAGTTATAAGGTTTTCTACCTTATTGATTTTTAGAATTTATTTTTTCAATATATTTTTCAAAACAAAAATCAAAATTTTGAATTTATTAAGTTTTTGGAGTGATAAGGTTTTCTACTTAAGGATTTAGAAAAATTAAATAAAAATTTGAAAGTTAAAGTTCTTTAGAAAATTGAAGAGTTAGAAGATTTG
Organism: Wollemia nobilis; assembly: GCA_028583015.1. Taxonomy (NCBI): domain Eukaryota; kingdom Viridiplantae; phylum Streptophyta; class Pinopsida; order Araucariales; family Araucariaceae; genus Wollemia; species Wollemia nobilis. Next base: position 3,524,138 of record JAQPPZ010016599.1, read on the forward strand.
AATTTGGTTTTCCAAACTTAAATTTCTAATTATTTATTTATTTATTTATTTGAAGATATTTAGGATTTACAAATTAAATAAAGTAGGGAATTAAAAGGTTTGCTACTTAAAAATATTTCAAATATTTAATTTTTTTAAATTTGAATGATTTCCATTATGTCAAACAATAATTTTCTTCTTTTTGAATCTCAACTCTCGAAGGACCAAATTTTAAATTATTTAAGAACAAAATGAAATCAATTCTTACTGTAGCAAAATTATGAGATATAATAAATGGAATAAAGAAAAAAAACCTTGTGAATATGAAAGAGAAATACAAAAAATTAAAGAAAGTAATGCAAAGAAACTCATATCAATTATATTTGGAATAATTGATGAACTATAGCTATTTTAAGTGGAGCAAAAGCTTCTACAAATGCATTGAATACATTACATAAAAGATTCAAAGAAAAAAACAAAGTAACTATTTTGAATTTACAATCTCAATTATATTATTTAAAGGTTAATAGTGGATAAAGTATAGAAGCGGATATAAAAGCTGGACTTTTGACTATGGGAGAAAAGGTAGAAGATAAATGTCTTGTTCAATAAATATTTAGTTACTTCTTTACAAGTACTAAATATGGAAACTACATTTGATGATTCAATATGAAGTAGAAAGTTTTGTCAAAGATGAAATGTGTTGGAATATTTTCAACATTGCCTCCTTAGTCCTAAGTATTAAGTCCTAGTATTTATTTTTAGTTTAATGTTTTGATTTACATATTTTTAGTTAATTTGATTAGCATACATTGAGGTTTTGGCTTGGTTGGTCAATGTTTGACCATAGTCCAAGATTAGCATGTTGTTAGGATAAGAGCTATCTTTAAGTTAGTTTGTTGTAATAAGTTTGAGAGGATTTCTCTCAACCACCATGTCTATTTTTAGTTCTTTCAAGAACTATAAAACTATGTAATGCATTGTTAATCAATATAAAAATTTCACCATTGTTTCTCATTTGGTATCAGAGCAGGTTTGCTCAGATGGATCAAAACCTATGGAGAGTGGCATGAAGAGATCTAAAGCACATACTTTTTCAGAGAAACTCAAGTGGCCAGCACTTAGCATATTTGCAAGGAAGAGCTCGAGTAAATCATAAATATCTCACAAATCTTGAGAGTTGATGTTGTTTTGGAAGACTGCAGTAAGGGCTATTAAATTACTGTAGTAAAAAAAAAACAATGTGGTTTCATAAAGCAACATAAAAAAAATCTAAAAAAATAGAGAGAGAATGGCCACAATGTATGAATACTTGGAGGTGCCAAGTTTCAATGGTAAATATTATGCTATTTGGAGCATAAAAATGAAGACCTTCTTGATTGCCAAAGATCTTTAGAGCATCATCGACAAAGGATATGAGGAACCCACTTGGAAAGCTACAAGGCAAGGAGAGAAAAGAGAAGAAGGAGTAGCAATATGCAAATTGCTTAGCTTTTATGGATTTGAGAAGAGGAATGGAAAAGAATATTTTTCCTCTCATAGCCAATTATAGATCAACTACAATGGCATGGCAAGTATTGAAGGATGCTTATGGTTTTGATGACGATACCCATAAAGCCATGTGTGACAATCATGAAGATTGTTTTTGCAAGGAGGAGCCTTGCTTCCTTGATGAAGTTTCTGAATTAAATCCTTTTGAAGGAGACTTTGAAGAGTCTTGTGAAGACTCATATGAAAATATATATTTTGCAGAATACATACATTCTTATAATGGGGAATTCTTTCTTGAAAATCAAGACATACTTGAAGAAGAACCTTGTGTGAAAGAGAGAAAAGAATCCCTTAATGGAGAAGAGGATAAGAAAGAGGAAGAGCCTTGTACAAATTTCCTTGGAGAGAGTCATTGTGGGATACAAATCATTGAAGACATGTCTTGTATAGGTATCGAAAAATGTAATAAACAATTATTTCTTTTAGGAGGAGAAAAATATGAAAAGAAAAATTGTACTAATAATTTTTTTGCAGTAATGGCATGCTTGGAAAGCATTTGCATTTATAGCAAAGAGGATGGATGTCTCAATGGAGAGATAATTGCTCAAGGACCTTGTAGTGAAGACCACTCAAAAGTGGAAGAAGATTTTGAAGATGAAGAAAGAGAAACACTCACATTGGAGTGTTCCTTGCTTGAAGACCATCAAAGTGAAATGTATGATGAAGAATGTCTCCTAGAGGAGATAAATGAAGAGTGTATTATGGAGAATGCACCTACAATTCTCATGAAAAAGAATAAATAAGATGATGATGGAGAAGCAATGTTCATGGATGATCATTGCCCTGAAGACCATTCAATTGGAATGGATGTGTGCTCTCTTGAAAGAACAAATGAAGTGATGTGGGATGTTGATCCACAAGAAAAGTTTGATGAAGAGGATATGGAAGAGATAGGCTTCTTCTTTGAAGATCACTCATCAAGGGTGAAGGATGTGTTGTGTGAAGAAAAGAACACACAATACTCTCTCATTTGGGATATGGAAAGTGAGAGGGCAAATAGGATAGACATAGAAAATGGAAATAAGATTGCTGATTTTCTTATCATAATGGCAAAGAAAACATCACTCATGGATGAATATCACTCACTTGGAGTGACTACATTTCATAAAGAGAGTTGTTTTGAAAAGGTAACTATGTATGATTGCTTGAATGAATGGTGTTTCAACACACCAACATGGATTAAACAAATGAGAAGAACTCTTAGTGAAGATTTGATGGTTGATATTGAAGCACCATACAATGAAGGAGAACTGCTACAAAATAGCTTTATGGGAAGCACCAAATCTACTCATACTAAAGGTAATATTTTTATGATTAATGATTTGTTTTTTGTGAGTAGGAATGAAAAGAAAGCCGATTGTCTCATTGAGATAACTTTGATGAAGAATATTCTTGGAGAGAATACAGTGATGGAGGACTTGGGCCACATGGATCAAAATGATGTGTTCAAAATTCTTTGGGAGAAGGATTCTTGTAAAGTCATTATTTTGAGAGAATATTTGTGTGAGGAGCAACTTTATGTTGCATATGTAGTTGGTCATTATATGGCCATATTTGTTGTGATATTTTGTGTTGAAATATGTGAAATAATTGTATGGTATAATCATCTATGTGAGATGATTAATTGTAAATACTCATGTGGAGTATTGTTTAGTGTTGAAGGTGTAAAAGAAGATCAAAATGTGAGAGCATGGTTTAAAGACCATAATGATAAAGATGTAAGAGAGTGGTTGTTGAAAACCACAAGAGGAGATACTTTTGTTGAAGGGGGGGCTAATCAACAAAAGAAGACACTCAAGCATTTGCAAGAAATTCCACATGAAGAGTGGAAGAAGTGCCAGCATAAGTATTTTGTAAATTCTAATTTCTTGATTCAAGATTGGAGGAAATGTAAGAGAAATATTTTCTTCCAACTCTATGATGCTTGAAGAACTCTTACATGAGTGTCTTTAGCATCAAGGAGGAGAATGTTGGAATATTTTCAACATTGCCTCCTTAGTCCTAAGTATGAAGTCCTAGTATTTATTTTTAGTTTAATGTTTTGATTTACATATTTCTCGTTAATTTGATTAGCATATGTTGAGGTTTTGACTTGGTTGGTCAATTTTTGACCATAGTCCAAGATTAGCATGTTGTTAGGATAAGAGCTATCTTTAAGTTAGTTTGTTGTAATAAGTTTGAGAGGATTTCTCTCAACCACCATGTCTATTTTTAGTTCTTTCAAAAACTATAAAACTATGTAATGCATTGTTGATCAATAAAACAATTTCACCATTGTTTCTCAAAATGACTAACAATGTCTTGGTATCTAAAGAAAATACACTAAGTAATATTACAACAACATCCAAGTATAATCTAAATGGAATTCAATATTTTATCATATATGTGAGAAAAAGGATCATAGTACTTTTTTTTTTTAAATGATCAAGAAAATTAAATGAATATGAATCAAGGAAATCAAATAAATAAAACTATTTAACAAAAATAATATCAACCTCAGTATCAATATAATCAACAATAACAACATCAATATCAACCTCAATTACGATATGACCATTAACTACAATTAAGAAACGAAACTGAAAAAAAGAAACTTAGTTAAAGAAATACAAGATTTAGAATTCAAAGCTCTTAGAATAGAAGATATATATTATTGTGATGTTATTTGTGGATACATATGGGAGTTGGTTAGTAACTGGATTCCAGGAATATCTTTACTAAGAGAGCACGGTAGTGAACATGCCTTGATGGGCGGTTCGCGTGTGAGTAGGTCTGACTTGACTACATAATGTAACGCATACATGGTCCACAGTCACACGATTCAATTCCATCTGCCACGTGTGACTCTTGGACACATGTGACGATGAGGAGAAGATCTGCAGCCGGCGGTCGCATCAGCCCCGCTAAGTCTCATAGGCAGAATACCAGCCGATTTTATGTCGCTATCACATATGTGCTATTCGTGCAGACGGTACGTATTTTAACGGAATACCGCCGCCCAAGGCATGCGCAGCGCATAGCAGAGAGCAGAGGACGATGAGCAGGACGAAAATTCGCAATACTTACTAGTTAATAGTTACAAATACTTGACTTTAATATCGCAATGAGAGCCGAATATCACGGACCCAGTTTTCTACTAAAGCTTCTCCTCCTCCTCTATGTGTAGGCATACACTGTTAGTAGAGAAAGAGCTATTTGCGTGTGCTTCTGTTCAAAGTCTCGTTAAGAACCAAAAGAATGACGCTGTTTAAAATTTGTATCATCTTGTTTTTGTGTTTGAGTGCCAATGCGGTGAATGTGCGAGTGCCAAAAGGTGGACCAAAAGCCAGCGCCGGGACGCCGATCGGGGGAGCAGGAGTGGATGGCAGTACGCCGATCGGAGGTGTCCACACCAATTTCAAGTCTCAGAACGGTGGCGGAGGAATCGATCCAAAGCCATAACCTCCGTCATGCCTCAAAATATTTATGATTTTATTGCACAACATTTTGGGCTTGCTGATTAGTTCGTTTGAGCAGTACTGTATTAAGTTTGTCATTTACTTCCATTATAGTACCACATTGTTCCGTATTGTTTCTAGTGATCTATAAACTCTCTCCTATATCGAGTATCAATAAGCTTGCGAATAGTATTTTTCTGAGATACTATATATATTGTAGTGGCCGGTATTGGAGGTTTCAGGTTTATTTTGTTGCTTATACACCTTTTGCTTTGGATGATGGAAGTCGCATCATTGTTGGTATGAAATGATGTTGTTGGAATGGATGAAAGCGTAATGGATGATTTGTAAACATACTACTCGGTTAACAGTGTAAAATTTTCATACAGGAATTATATGTATTTTTTCGCAACATAGAATAGTTATACTCGAGCGTAAGAACTTATGTCCGCAATTGAAATTAAGAAGAGAATTGCTTCTATCACTTACGTAAAATATATATTTGAAAACAATGAAGCTATAAATTTGATTTGTTATTTCTATTTTTGATTTTTTGTAATTGAAGCATAGTAAGAATTGAGTGTGAGCAAAAAGTAAGTTTTATTTTTAATATAATTAAATATTATATAAATAAAAATAAGAGAGTTAATATGTAAGTTTTACTGATATTAGTTAAGATTTTCAAAAATTAAAAATTAGATTTTAAGGAAATTACAATTGAATTCATAATATTATATGATTTTTCTTTTAAAAGAATTTCATCATTATCTTCTCAATCCAAAAGTTATGGATAAAATATTGAATGGGGATCTATTGTTTAGTGGGAGGGAGAAACTATATTCATGACAATGTATAATTTCTATGGATATAAAAATGGATGAAAGGATTTCAATGTGGCTTAGGATTTTTGGACTTCCATATCAGCTTTATGAATAATGAGGTTTTGAAGATTAACCATAATATTTTACAAGAGTTCATCAAGGAGGACCAAGTAAAAAGCAAAAAAATATTTTATATATCTAAGAATGTGTTGTCATTAATATTTTAATTTTTTTATCATAATCCATTAAGATTAAATCTAAATAAAATAAATGGGATCAATAAGTGGGTTATGAAAAAATTGCATTCCAAATATCATGAGACTAAAGACATAGCCTGGAAAGTAAAAATGATGGTGAAAAAAATGAAATTTTTTATCATAGGATAAACTTTAAGATGGAACAAGGAGATCTTAGTATAGTAGAGTTGTAATTTATCAAGAATTTTCCATTCTCAAGAAAGTAGAATTGAAATCCCCTCTATATTATTAGATGTCAAAGGCCATAAAGATTTACTCAAATCAAACATTAGAAGAGATAAATAAGTATATAAAGGTTGAGGAAGCATAATGTGCAAGTTTAAATTTAGAAATAATTAAATGCGCAAAAAAAAATATGTATAGGCAAATTTTAAAATAAAGGTGGAAGAAATAAATTGTAATCCAAGCAAATTAGTTTCATTTCCTAAAGTTATATAAAATCATCTCCTGGAAGTAAAAATAAAAATAGTATATACCTTATACCTTATGATTTAGGGTTAAATTGCAATATTATAAACAAAGGACTATACATTATGTCAATAGCAATTTTAGTATTTCTAAGGCATCATTATAAAGTAGGAACTATAGAGGATGGTTCTTTTACTTTAGGATTTTTAGGAAAACATAAAAATGAAAGTGCTCTTGAGGCTATTCTTTGCAATTCAAATTATTTAGAGATAGATAAGGTTAAACATGATAAATTGTATTATGAATAGTATGAAAAAATCTAAGAGATTGATGAAGATACAAATATTGGTGGGAATACAAAAATGAGAGGAAATACCTCAAATTAAGAACAATGATAAAAGGAATTGGATATGGATATTGATATGGGAAACTAAAAATAGTTATCACAAGTGTTAACAATAAGTAGTATGATACCATAAAAATAATAATAATTGATGATGAAAATAGAATCTTAAGCTATTTGGGAGGTATGTATAAAACCCTTAAAAGAGTTGTTAGTGCAACACTAGGTTGTTATAGACATGAGTTTTGTTTAATACAAGAAACAAATGTAAATAGTGAGGAATGCAAGGATTAATTCAAAAGGATTTAGAAGATAAATTTGCGTACTAGTTTCTATTATAGAAGCTTCAAGATGTATTGCAACAACATGCAATAAATAAAATTGAGATAGATAATAAAAAGAAACAAAAATAAATCTTATTGATGTGTACTAATTTTTATTATAGAAGCTTCAAGAGGTATTGCAACAATATGCAAAAAATAAAAAATAAGTTGGATAATAGATAGAAGCAAAAATAAATTGGATTGATGGCTATTTTTTAGAAAAGAAAAAATATCAAATTGTAACATTTGAATTAAATAAAATTTTAAAGATTTTATTCACAAAGGATGTGAGGAAAAAATTAGGTTTATTTTTTGTAAGTGGAATACAATTTATAGAGAAAACAATATTAGAGGGACAAACTTGTAAAATTATGGATTGGTTAGTTTGCGATTAGGAAAAAAGCTTAGCTAGATATATTTAAAAGATCAAGAAAAGTGTTGGGAAAGTATATTACTTAATATATAGGTTCTATTAGTGTAGTAAAAAATATTTAGAAAATGAACCTTACCTAGAAGTTGATTAACATACAATTTAACATTTGATAGTTTGTAATTGTTTAGAAATGTATAATATGGTTAGTTAATGAGGGGTATTCCAAAAAAAATTTGGTTTGGTGCTTTGTTGAAGTCTTATCTTCTTATTTTTTATCAAAAATGGCAACCACTAGTTAAAACATGTTTAAGTTGTAAAGGTTCAAAGGTAAAAAAATTATACTAATGTGAGAAATAATTGTAGATCATATATTTTTATTATAAAATTGCTTGTAAGAGAGAAAAAAAAAATAGTGGATAAGCTCAAGAGTTGCTTCAAGAGATCCATTTTCCAATAATTACACAAAGGGTTCAGTTTTTTAGCATCTCTTACAATATGGTGGATACCAAATCAACTTGGTGTCAAAATTCATAATACTTTTCATAATCATTTCAAAACATGCATTCACCACAAACATAACCTAAAAATACATAGAAAAAAATCAAAAGTTAACATTGATACACAAAAGGAAAACTGAAGGAAAGAGAGAGAGAAAGACAAATGATATGATTTCAGAGAAGGAATAAAGGGTGGGTGCCCATAGGGACCCCACAATATGTAATATTTTTTACACATTGATACAATGAATCAGTCATTAGGGGTATTTGTAGTGATACCAAAATCCCTACTAGAATTAACTTCTAGTAACATTTAGTTGACTTTTAGGTTAATTTTTAAAAAAATAATAAAATGCACCCTTTAATAAATGTTATCTATAAAGGTAGATTAACCACAATCACCAAGGATAAAACATGAAGGGTTACATTCAATATTACATGAACATGACCATAGGCTTACACAAATGTTGCTCAAATGCTTTACATAAAGAATGCTCATAGTCTTAGATATACACATGTCTATAGGCTACACTAATAATGCTCATAAGTGCTTCATATTATGGCCTTTGGACTAACAAGATCAAATTATACAAAATTTATAACCCCCAATAATATGAACTATGGGACCAAGAAAAGGAGGAATTAAAGGTAACACATCCTCCCCATAATGGACTTTCTATTGGATCTCCACTATAACATCTTCATCATTTTGGATCTCCACTATAAAATTTACTCATAATCAAATTAAGAATATTTATCCTCATCTAACTCAATATCTTGTAGTATTTTTTATTGCTTTGTAAGGGGAAATATTTGATCCAAAAAGGATTTGGGAAATTCTATTAATAGTACCGAGAGCCTTCCTTAGTCAATAAGACCGAGAACCATGTGGATATCAATGCTAGTTCCAAAAATTACCACTAGAAATCAGTTATAGTATCACCACAAGTGATAAGGAAACTTAGACCTAGGGGCTAATTATTTTTAGACCTAGGCTATGTTCATTAGGACTTAGTATGCAAAATAATCAATGTGAGTTGTTTGTTTCCTCCGTTGAATGGTCTAGGTCTAGGTGTTTTTCTTTTCGACATTTTAGGGCTTTCATCTTTAGCCTTTCCTTGATTTTGTACATAAATCCTTGGAGCAGTTGATGATTTTCAGGATTACGATTTTATTTTTGGACTTATTTAAAGTCTTATGTTTTCAATAATACGTAGCTTCAATTATTCCATATCAGTTGGTATCAGAGCGTAGTAGTTTTGGAGGTTTTAGGTTATTTCTGATATCCATAGTGTGGTTTGGATAGTGTTCCACCACCTTCGTTCCTGTTTGAAGCTCAGGAGGAATTGATGCAATTTTGCTGTCAAAATTTGCAGCAAATTGTTGACAAATTCATTTGTTGTCAAAAATTGCTGACAAGTTTTCTACAATAAAAAAATTGTCGACAACTTTTGAAGTTTAAAAAAAAAAAAAATTGAAGGGCGATTCATATTTGCGGCTATGTTCATCTACAAATTCCTTCGATTTCTGACACACTCTAGGTGACCATGAAAATGGAGGTCAATCTATCGCTATAGACAACCACGCCCAAACCCTCAAATTTGGCATTCTCTACAGGCTCTCAGGACATTCTAGATCTATCAGATCTATCAAGAGGTGCCAGACCCAGAGGAGCCGACTCGATTTTGTTCGCATTGCGAGAGCTAGATGCACTTCTATGTGTTTGTTTTCACAGACCAAATAGCCACGGGCCCTTGTGTTCTCTGACACTGTCAGATCTCTACCATTGTCGTTGTTAGCTAACTGCTAAGCCTAGCTCCTGTCGGCCTTATTTTGGGAACATGCGAACACCTGCTGCTCTGGCTGAACACCTATATCGAATAAATACCTACAGTTATGTCTTCTACCTCCACTGAATGACCAACCTTGCACATAATTTTTCTACATTTCCTATAGCCCCGATACTTCATATTGCCCTCTCAACCTGTGTGTCGGCCTTCTCCCTGTGCATCTGATGTCCAATGCGCTTCCCAGATCTATCAATGAATGCACTATTAGGGTTGAATTTTGCTATGCAAGAGGACCTTTTCATCGCCACACTCTTCCTTGACATTTGTAGATGACCTCTAGGCTACTGCCATCGACCTCGACCCGCGTGCCTAAAGAAAAACTCTATGTCGCTGACATCGGCAACCTTCAGGTATTCCGTCGCTGTTGGGCGACACGTTTCAGATCTAGAAGTATTTTTTGGCATGATAGAATTAGTGCTGCCCTATTTTACCCGCCAACACCACGTTTAATCTTTCCATCCACGACCGCGACAGATCGGCTACTTGTGGACCACTTGCAGCTAGTGGACGCGTGGACAAGCTTGCTGGATCATGGATAGTCTGTTGTTCTTAGATAGTTTGTTGTTCGTGGACTTTGGCAATTGAGGATAACATTTACTAGGTATTCGTTGTCTAGGTTTTCTAGGATTTACTTATACTTTAAAGTTGGTACATTATTAAAAAAAATGGATATTTAATTTAAAAAAAATTCCTTTTGTCTTTACAAGTCAATTTGACTTTTTCAATATTGTGCACCTATTCTTTTTGCCCATTACATGTTTTAAATTTGCAATTTTTGCGAATTATTTTGGGCACATTTCATTTTTGCACATTTTGTAACTTGTCTTTTTGTGACAATTTTTGTTGGCGATCACTCGGGGTCAAATGGCTTCTGAATTGGCCAAAAAATTAGCTCAAGTAACCTAACTTGTCAGCGTCTTGGCTAATAAGGTTGCTTCTAATGAAGTTCAACAACAATGTGAGGTTCCTGTTTACACTGGTTCGCAAGATCCTGAGGTCCTCAAAAGTTGGATTTTGGACATGGGCAGTTGGTTTGAGTATATCAAGATAGCAAAGGATCACCAAGTTAACTTTTGAAGCTTTCTGGCATTGCCAAGGTCCTTGTCACTGATCAACAACGGACCCAAAATCCCATTGACACATGGGATGAATTGCAAAGAGTTTTGAAGAATAATTTTTATCCTTCAAACTATGCCACTAAGTTTGACATCAAGTGGCTTCATCTTCGAAAAACCTCTAATATGAGTGTTCATGACTATTTTTTTTAGTTTAACAAGTTGCAGATTTTGAATTCTGTACAGGATAATGCAGCACAACTTGTTAACAAATTCAAAAGTGGCTTGCAGGAACCCATTTACAGGAAGATGAAATACAAGTTGATTGTTAACATTGACATGGCTTTCAATCAAGCCCTTCTTGCTAAGGACGAAATGAGGGAGGAATCATGTGGGACTCACTCTTCTACGTCGAGAGGAAATTAGAATGCTTCTCCACAACCTTCCAAGGGAGAAAAATCTTCTTCTTCTTCTTCTTCTCCCTCTTCTTCATCTTCCCCTTCTTCTTCACAAAAATATACTTCTTCTAAATCACCTTTGATTTCTAATTATTGTAAAAAGCCAGGACATACTCAAAAGAGGTTTTTTAAGTTACAAAATGTGAAGAAACAATCCCTAGTTGTAAAGCCTTCCAATGAGGACTCACAAGAAAGTCCCATTGAGGCTACAGGGGAACGTAAGCCTTATAAGGAATTGGCAGGGTTAAACAAATTGACCCTTATGAATACTTCACAAGGTGATTGTGAGAATTTTTTTGTGACTACCGTCCATCTCAGTGACACCTTTATGGTTGATTGTATAATCAATAGCGGCTCGCAAAAAAATCTAATTGCGAGGTCCGTTGTCGACAAACTGAAGTTACCGATGAATCCCCATCCTCATCCTTATCCTTTGGGATGGAAGGACAATGGGATTACATCCGACATCACACACACTTGCACTGTGAATTTTGCTTTCAGTCCTTCTTTTGTGGACTCGGTTGTGTGCGATGTAACTCCAATGGATTGTTGTGGCTTGTTTCTTGGAAGACCCTATCAATACGATAGGAGGTCTATACATGATGGGTAAAAAAACACATACACTTTGCACAAAGACAATAAAACTTTCATAATCAGAAGTACACAACAAACACCACATAATTTGATGTTGCTTTGTAGACAAGCACGTATAGCTGTAAACCAAGAAAAGGAATTAGCCCTCATCTTCATCAGACCAATTCAATAAGAAAAGCAAGCACCTAAGCACACTGATAACAGGAGTTCTTCGGTCCATTCAATACTTCAATAATTTTTTGATGTTTTTCAAGAACCCACAAGTCTTCCTCTTGAAAGACAGATTAATCATAGTATTGAGATTGTTCATGCATCTTCTCTTCCTAATTCTTCAATGTATAGACAATCAATAGTGCAAATGGAAGAAATTAAGAAACAAATTCAAGCATTGTTGACTAAAGGGTTCATCAAACCCAATACTTCCCCTTGTGCTTCTCCTATCTTGCTTGTGTTGAAGAAGGATGGCACATGGAGATTATGCATTGATTTCAAGGCACTCAATAAGATTACAATCAAGAATCGTTATCCACTTCCTCGCATTGATGATCTCTTGGACCAATTGCAAGGTGCAAAATTCTTCTCCAAGATTGATCTCAAAAGTGGGTATCATCAGGTGCGAATTCAAGCAGAAGACACTTGGAAAATAGCATTTAAGACCAAAATGGGGCTCTTTGAATGGCTTGTCATGCCCTTTGGCCTTACAAATTCTCCAACTACATTCATGCAGCTGATGAATGAAGTATTCAGAGATTGTTTGGATCAATTTGTAATCATCTATTTGGATGACATTCTTATATATTCTTCTACTTGGGAGAATAATTTAAAACACTTGGAAATGGTTCTTCACACTCTTCATAAGAACCAATTGTATGCAAATTTTCCTAAGTGTTCATTTGGGCAAACATTCATTGCCTATCTTGGGTTTGTAATTAGTGAAAAAGGTGTGCAAGTGGATCCTTCCAAAGTTGAAGTCATCTTCTCTTGGCCAAATCCTACTTCAGTCACAGAGTTAAGGAGTTTTCTTGGACTTGCAAATTTCTATCGCAAGTTCATTGGAGGATATTCTTCTATTGCTGCACCTTTACACTATTTGATGAAGATCAAAGTTCAGTTTTAGTGGACAAAGGATCAACAAAAAGCCTTTGACACATTGAAACACAAATTGAGTACTGCACCAGTTCTTGTTCTTCCTGATTTGTCTCAACCATTTGAGATAGAAACTGATGCTTCGCAAGTTGCACTTGGAGCTGTGCTCATGCAGAATGGCCATCCAGTGGCTTACCATTCAGAAACATTTTTAGAGGCCAAGAAGAACTATTCTACATATGATAAGGAGTTCTATGCTTTGGTTCAAGCAATCAAGTATTGGAGGCATTATCTCTTGGGAAAAAAAATAATTGTTCATACAGATCACATGCCCCTTAAGTTTCTTCAATCTCAAACAAAAATTGAGGAAGCTAGACACATGAAATGGGCATCATACTTGCAGTAATTCCATTTGGTAATCAAGTACAAGAAAGGACAAAACAATGCAGTGGTTGATTTTTTGAGTCATCCTCCTACTCTTTTTTTGACAATTGTCACTACTTCTCATTTAGGCTTCCAAACTTGGCCTACATAGTATCCTATGGATCCAGATTTTGGCAAAGTTTTCCACCAACTTTCCAATCCTTCTTCTTCAAATTTGAGAGCTCTTCAGGACTTTCATATTCAAGATGGAATGTTGTACAAATTGGACAAACTTTGTGTTCCTCATGGGAACAAGGAGTCTCTTCTGAAGGAGGTTCATTCCACACTCTATGGGGGACATTTTGGTAGGCAAAAAACTCTTCATCATCTACAATGGTTTTTCTTTTGGCCCTACATGCAAAGAGATGTTCTTCAATTCTTGCGACAATGTGCAGTCTGTAATCGCTCCAAATCTACCAATAGAACATTAGATTTGAGCATGCCTTTGCCCATTCCTTCTCATCCATGGGAAAGCATTTTCATGGATCTCTTGAGTGGTTTTCCAATGACGGTATGCAAGCATGATTGTGTCTTCATTGTGGTGGACAGATTTAGCAAAATGGCCAAATTCATTCCTTGTCGCAAGACAAGTACTGCTCAGGATCTTGCCCAACTCTTCTTTGAAGTGGTATGGCACTCTTTTGGTCTTCCTACCAGCATTGTCTCTGATCGTGACTCGCGCTTTGTGGGTCACTTTTGGCGATCACTTTGGAAGATTTTGGGAGTATCTCTTAACTTCTCTACTGGTTATCATCCTCAATCCGATGGGCAGACAGAGGTAGTTAATCGTACTCTCATGCAAAGTTTGAGGATTTACCATCATTCCACTCCAGCCAAGTTGGACTTAAGCCTCACTCACATTGAGCACGCCTACAACAGGGCCGTCCACAGTTCTATCGGGCACTCTCCATTTGAAGTGTGTTTTGGTTTTCAGCCATTTGCTCCTTATGAGTTACCTTTGTCTTTGCCTTATTTATCCACAATGCACATTCAGAAGGAACAAGACAAGGCCAACTCTTTTGTAGAGCATTTGCAGAGTCTTCAAGCCAAAGTGGTTCAAATTCTTTAGAAGACTCAGCAAAAGCAAAAACAATAGATGGACAAGCACCGCACATCTCATTCCTTTCAAGTTGGTGACAAAGTATGGTTTCATCTTGAAAAACAACGATTTGCAGATAAGGAACATAGCAAAATCAAGCCTCTTCGTTATGGGCCTTATACTATTCTTCAACAAATCTCTGAGAATGCCTTTTGCTTGGACCTACCAGCTCATCTTGGCATTCACGATGTTGTCAATGTTGATCTTCTCAAACCATACTATGATTCCACTTTGGAAACTGTTCCAACCATCATTCATCCAGTTGATGTGGTTCCTGATGCTCAGCTTCTACTTGACACCGATACAGTCTTTGATACGAAGACTCGACAAACACGCCAAGGTGTTTCTACTTCATATCTTGTGGCCCGACGCGGCCAATTTCCACATCAGGCTCGCTAGATTTTTGCTCACATTCTGTCCTGGTATTTTCCCTCTTTGTTAAAAGCATTGGAGTCCAATGCTTCTTTTGTTGGGACGAATGATAAGGAAACTTAGACCTAGGGGCTAATTATTTTTAGACCTAGGATATGTTCATTAGGACTTAGTATGCAAAATAATCAACGTGAGTTGTTTGTTTCCTCCGTTGAATGGTCTAGGTCTAGGTGTTTTTCTTTTTGGTATTTTAGGGATTTCATATTTATCCTTTCCTTGATTTTGTACGTAAATCCTTGGAGCAGTTGATGATTTCTAGGATTACGGTTTTATTTTTGGACTTATTTAAAGTTAATACGTAGCTTCAATTACCATATCAACAAGTAATAGACAATAGTGATTATGACCTCAAACACCTCCATAAGGATTCCAATGTACATCCTCCTTGGTACCAAAGGGAACATGAAGGTATAACATTTCTAGATAATATTATCTCAACTCTTCTTGTAATTGCTAAAATATGAAAAAATTCATCTTCTTTAACATCTCTTGATATTTTCTTTGTATATATTCATTACTATGCATTTACTTAGCTATTTAGGTAGGTTAGTAAAATAGAGTATACAAATATGTAAGCTTTATCCACATCCCTCCATAAGAGGTGTTCCTATATTTTTTAATGTATAAAGAAAGTTTTTTATTTCTTGCATGTTATCTCTTTCATTCATTAGCAATATATTAATTAAATCATCCAAAATTCATTTTGAAAGAAATTTATTTTTATTTTACATAAATTCAAAACATTATTAAAATATTTTAGTCATTGGAGAAAATTATGGAATGTTGAGCAGCTACACAGGTAGGACAACGTTCCAAAAAGTACCTAGAATTTTGGTAAATGGTCAACTAGTATAGATTTGAAGGTCCAATCATTAGTTGTATGATCCAATCATTAGTTTTATGATCTTCCCAAAAAGCACGGTAGTTCACATGCCTTCACATCCTTGATGGGTGGTTCACGACAAATAGTTGACTTTAATTTTGAATGAGAGGTTCATGCAAGCTTGGAATTTGACAGGTATATGAACGTTTTTTCAATTTGAAACCGTAAATTACTATTTTGATTTTATATTAACCATAGATTTTTACTCACTATTTTTTTAATAAACCATACATTTTACAACTAAACATATTTAAAAACCGTAAAATTTACTTATGATATACATATGTATATTAATTATAAAAATTTAGACATTAAATTTAATTATATTTTATTTTTAAGTCTCCACTCACCATGACTTATTGGCGAGATGCAACTGCGAGTGGTAACTTGAGAGAGGTATTAATTCCCTTTCTATTAATAGAAGCATATAGGGGTGAGTTGCAACTGCGGAGGCGAACGGTAACTTGAAATAGGTATTAATTCCCTCTCTATTAATAGAAGCATACAGGGGTGAGCTGTAACTATGAAGGCGAATGGTAACTTGAGGTAGGTATTAATCCCCTCTCTATTAATAGAAGCATATAGGGGTGAGCTACAACTACTAAGGTGAGTGGTAACTTGAGAGAGATATTAATTCCCTCTCTATTAATAGAAGCATATAGGGGTGAGCAACTGTAGAGGCGAGAGGTAACTTGAGAGAGGTATTAATTCCCTCTCTATTAATTGAATCATAAATGATAGTGTGGGGTACTTTTGTAAAGTATGCATGCTTACATGTGATATTGATGTGTATTTATTGGTTTTCTTTGTATGGGTATTAATGAAAAAATAGTGGATTGCACAAGAATTGCAATAACGCATGCAATGGAGTGAGTAAATGTGATGAGGTAGAGGTTTTTATAGGAGAATATCGTTGGATTAGAATTTACATGTTCTTTAATGAGTTAATCAACTCATTATATCATTTGCTTGCCTAGGTTACACTTATGCAGTGTCTATGCATAACATATCATCACACAAAATAGGAACAAATCTCCTTTTGTTGGCTCACACCAAACATAGCATAGTCTAACCTATTTCCTAGATGCTCTCCAAATAAACTCTAGAATAGCACTAATATTATCTATGTAGAAACACAAAGATATATGCTAATAATAATAAATATAGAACCTAGGGATAATTCCAACATTCTCCACCTTAAATTTGAGAGGGCTGACTAGACAGTATCTTAGCTTTACATATTGAGATTTAGCAACTACTTTGGTGAAGATGTTCACTATGTTATCCAAAGTGCTGCAATGTTTGAGCTCAACCACTTGTTTCTCCACCATGTCTATAATGAAGTGATACTTCATGTCAAAGTGTTTGGACCTATTGTCGTGGATAGAATTATGTACCAACTAAATGGCACTCATATTGTCATAATACAATCTAGTAGGACCACTTTGTCTCTCTCCTATTTCTTCAAGAACTTTTCTTAGCCATAAAGCTTGGGTACTAGCATTTTTTATTGCTATGTACTCAGCTTCAGTAGATGATAATACTACAATAGTCTATTTTTTTTTAACTCCATGTAATTAGTCATGATCGAAGACTAAAATAATTTCTTGAAGTAGATTTCCTATCATCTACATTGCTGCCCTAATAAATATCACTAAAGCCAACTAATTTTACAACACTACATTTGTGGTAATGGATCCCATAATTCAATGTAGCCTTTGCATTCTCAAAATTCTTTTAGTTGCTTGTAGATGAAGTTCATAAGGATCAGCCATATAACTTGAAACTAGAGAAATAACATATTGAATATTCGGCCTTGTGTTGGTGAGGAACATTAGACTCCCAACCATGCTCATGTAAGTGGTCTTGTCAACTTTTGGTGCTCCATATTCTTTGCATAATTGTATCCCATGACCTATTGGAGTTGCAACAGACTTGCATTGCTCCATAGAAAATTTCTTTATCATGTCATGAGCATATTTATGTTGACATATGAAGATCTCATTTCTTGTTTGATGTACCTTCATTCCTATAAAGTAATGTATCAAACCTAGATCCTTAATTTCAAACTCTTTCATCATGGAGTCTTTGAACACCTCATTCATTTTATCACTACTATCCATGAATATGAGATCATCCACATATAAGAACACAATGAGTTATCTTTACCTTGTTTCATGTAGTACAGAGTAGGTTCACTTTTTCTCCTAGTGAATCCATACTTATGAAAGTAGCCATCAATATTTAAGTACCATGCTCTTGGTGTTTTCTTTAGGCCATACAATGCTTTCTTCAATTTTTAGACAAGGTTCTCCTTACCTTGTTCTTCAAAGCCTTGAGGTTGTTACATAAAAACCTCTTCATTCAAGTACCCATTGATAAATGCACTATTAACATCCATGTGTTGAATTTTCCACCCTTTGTGGGTAGCCAAATAAAGCACTAGTCTAATGGTCTCTTGTCTAGAAACAGGAGTAAAGGTCTCCTCATAGTCAATCCCATAATTTTGAGAAAAACCTTTTGCTACTGGCTCTAGCTCTACACTAGTCATTAAAGCATAGTTTACAACATCTCCCTTAGGCTCTTGGGAGTCTTCATCACCATACATGTGCAAATTTTTAAGTCTTTTCAAATCTTTATTCATATCACTAGCTTGACTTTTAGTGTACCTTTTTTGAAAATTATTATCCAACATTTGGTAGGAATAATGGTACTTAAGTGTTATCTTACCTCTTGATGGTGAATATATTTCCATTGACATTGGAGAAGAACTTGCTGATCTTTGTGGAGAAAAACTTGGAGTAGAAATTGTTGCACTTTTTGGAGTAGAACTCTTCTTTGGAGGAGGATTTCCAATGTTGATTTTATTAATGGGATGCACTTGAGAGGAGCTTGCATCTTGAGATCTATCATAAAAAAAAAGTTTTTTATGACCCCATACCCGCCTCTATGGAAATTAAAACTTTGTGTGTTTTTATATTGTAGAGTCTATATGCCTTTGAATACTCACAATACCCAATGAAAATACATGCTTGAATTTTGGGATCAAGTTTCTTTCTTGTCTCATTAGGAATGTATACATATGCAAGACAACCAAAAACTTTGTAGTGTTTTACATTTGACTTTTTGCCATACCATCCCTCATAGGGAGTGATCCCATTTAAACTAGAAGTAGGACTCCTATTCAAAATGTAAATACTTGTTCTAACAACATAAGCCCAATACATGTCACTGAGTTTCTTTGTTTGAAGCATTGATCTAGCCATTTCTACAATAGTGCGGTTCTTTATTTCAGCCACACCATTTTGTTGTGGGGTGTAGGCAATAGTTAATTGTCTTTTGATCCCACAATAATTACAATATTTGTGAAATGCATTTGAACAAAAATCTCTTCATCTATCAGTCTTTAATCTCTTTACAACATACTCACTTTGATTCTCTACATTATTTTTAAAATACTTGAAATATTCAAAAGCTTCATATTTAGTTTTCAAAAAATAAATCCAACACCTTCTAGAGAAATAATCAATGAAAGTGAGAAAGAAAGAATTGTTACCCAATATTTTGGTATTCATTGGACCACAAATGTTCAAATGTAACAATTGTAGTGGATGGCTTGCTTTCCATGCTTGTCCTCTTGGAAACTTTGTTCTTGAGTGCTTTCCCAAAACACATCCTTCACACACATCCTTGTGCTCTTCAACTTTTTTTAATCCACACACCATAGCTTATGAAGTCAATAACGTCAAGCTTGCAAAGTAAATATGACCATATCTCAAGTTCCAAAGCACACTTGGATTTTCTATGGCTACATTAGGAAGTTTAGCACCTCCTTGTTCACCAAACTTAAGAGGAAATAATATATTATTTGTCATAGGTATATTTGTGACAACTCTATTACAATTAGTTTTGTCAAAAATTACACATTTTCCATCTTCAAAAACAAGTTTATAGTTATTTTCCATGATTTGTCCAACACTAAGCAAATTATGTTGGAGTTTTGGGGTGTAATAGATGTTGTTTACCTTCTTTGTGCCTTCTTTTGTTGGAACCTCCATGGCTCCCATACCTTCAACTTGTAGTGCCTTGTCATCTCCCAATTTGATCTTTGACTTATAGGTGGAATCCATTGTAGCAAATAACTCTTATTTTCCACTCATATGATTTGAGCAACCAGTATCCAAAATAAAAGTTTCATTAAGATTTTGATCTGATTTTCCATATGTGAGAAACAATTTTGAAGAAGCTCCTTCCTCTTCTCCAAAGTTTCCACATTGACCTCTCTTTCTTGAGAAGTCTTGGACCAACAATATTTAGCAAAGTGATCAAGCTTACCACAATTGTAACAAGCTTTCTTTGATTTATCACCTCCTCTTCCTATTTCTTGGTTGCCACCTCTTGATCTACCTCTTCCATTGCCTCTCCTTTGTCCTCTGCCTTCTCCTCTTACTTGTTCTCTTCCTTGGCCTCTTCCTTGTCCTCTTCCTTGTGTATTGTCATGAGTCTCACCTTCCTTAGGTGAGAATACTTTTTCATCACCTCCAAAATTAGATGATGTAGAACCTTGTAGTCTCTCTTCATGGGATATCAAAGAACCAATTAGTGCATCAAATGTTAGATAAGATAAATATTTAGATTCTTCAATAATGATAGCAATATGGTTCCACTTATGAAGAAGTGTTCTCAACACTTTCTTCACAAAAACTTTAGTTTTGATGTCTTCTTCAAGGATTTGCATTTTATTGACAATGGCTTATACGCTAACACAATAATCACCTACCTTTTCATATTCTTGAGTTTTGAGATTCTCAAAATCTCTCTTCAAGGTTTGAAGCCTAACTTGCTTCACTTGATTTCTCCCTTGTTAGATATCCTTCAAGGCTCCCCATGCGTCTTGGGCTAATGAACAAGAAGCAATACTTGGAAAGATGCTTTTCTATAAGGATACTTGGAGATTGTAGAGAGCAAAGGAGTTCTTATTTTGGGAATCCTTCTTACTGATTTTATCTACTGCACTTAAAACATTCCAATCTATAGGTTCTTCATAGCCTTCTTTTATTATGTCCCACAAATCTTTACCAATGAGTAAGATATTCATTTTGATAGACCCATACTCATAATCAGGAATAGGCAAGTTATTATTGGTAGTCATTACTCACTAAGAAAAAAACAAGACTGAGAAAATTTTAATGCAAAGAATACCTTTTTCTCACGGTCACAGGTTTTTTTCATATGGTCAATGAAAATGTAGGTTCTTAGTAGGCTCTTTTTTTTCACAGCACAATCTCCAACAACCTTCTATTGGGATTAAACTCTTCAAAAAACAATGCATCTCACAACAACATTCGTCTTCCTTGAGCGTAGCAAAATTGGTAGTCGTATCTACACTGGTTTTTCCCATTTTTACGATAGGACATCTAGCAATCGTCTCCTTACGTAGGTTATTCTAAACAAGCAGGATTTTTAACAAAGCATGTAGGCTTTTCAATTCTTACAATCTTCTCTATGACAACATATGCATAGTGCTACTTTTATAAAACAATAGTACAATTGACTTTGCAACAGATGTCTACCTACATATATATGTCTTCTTGACCACACAATAGTTATCTCCACGTAGTCATCACCACACAGTAGTATTCAAAATAATTGTCTTTACGAGAAAAGCCTCTCTACATATCCTCTCAAAACATTTTAATGCAAATTGTGAGTTCTATAATAGACAAAAATAGTAAATCACCTTTTCTCTCGGTGATTCAACATGTTATTTTCAGCAATTGACATCTCTACTGTTTTGGTGTAAATACCAATCACGTTCGGACGTAATTGTACATAGGAGCGTACCAAACTTTTTTTATATATTTTAAACTTCTTGTTATAATGATCATGATTTTATTTATCATGCGGTCTCCAACACAAGAATTAACCACTCCTTGACATCGCTTTTACTAGATTTACCAGCCACCTCATAGATTTACAAGATCTTCTCGTAGGTATTTTTAGAGCATTTAAGATCATGCACATTGTCACGCTCTTCAGGATAATCACTATAGTCTTTAGTGCTATCTCTAGTAGGAATGCACAGTCTCCTTTCTCATACAGCATAGGAGACATTAATGTCACACTCTGTAGGCAACCATCTCATCCATAATGAACACACTTTTTATGGTAGGCTACTCAAATCGTGTTTGTAAATCATGTTGGAATTAGAATGTCAATTCAAATTCTTGTTTCCTCACTTTACGATCACCATTAATGTCGCAACACAACACGTCTTATTTTCTTCACTTTATGATCACATAAGCAATGTCCTCCTCACAACGTCTTTTTTCCTTCACAATCATGGATCTCACGATAACAAGATGTCCATATTTGTCATCTTCTATCTACGCAAATGTGTTAAATAAACTCATAAAAATCACGAGCTACTTAGCTCACATCTATCACATCACGCATCTTGATTCGCTGATCAACTCACATAGAAATATGCTTTTCATTCCAAATTAACTCACACAACTTATAGTGCGGTTCATCTTCGAGTACGCTCTCTCACATCAAAATCAAACATGGTCAAACACCCAGCAAAACAAACACAAATAAAATTCTTTTACTACAGCCTGCTCTCCAGCGATCAAACCCAACGATCTCTCCAGCGATCATCAAAAAAACAAATGATCTCTTTTATACTTTGTGGGTACACTCCATACGTGATATTTTCTGGGTACAACTATACAACTCCACTGAGCTTTCACCTGTGAACTGAACTCACAAATTTAAAAAAATGTGATAGGCAATTCAAGGATTTCAAGCTGTCCTAAAAGCTCTGATACCACAATGAGTGAATCAACTCGTTATATCATTTGCTTGCCCAGGTTATACTTATATAGTGTTTATGCATAACAAATCATTGCACAAAATAAGAACAAATCTTCTTTTATTGGATCACACCAAACATAGCATAGTCTAACCTATTTCCTAGATGTTCTCCAAATAAACTCTAGCATAGCACTAATATTATGTATGTAGAAACACAAAGATATATGCTAATAATAATAAATCTAGAACTTAGGGGTAATTTCAACATTTAAGGGGTGTGAAAATCATTGGGTCTTTTACATCTCGACAAAGTCAGAGAAAAGAGGAGAAAAACTGAAACAAAATTTTATCTAGTTTCACAATTTCAAACAAAGAAAGAAGATTAGTTCTAGTGTGGCATTGTCTCTTCATACGGATTTTAATTTTTACAATTGCACAACTTTAAAGGTGATTTTTTTCTTAAATCTACAACTAATTGATATTTTCATTGAATTTGTTCTATCAATCATTTTTATTAACATGCAAAATAGTATTTGTTAATTGGTTACATGGGATTAAACGGTATATGTTAATTGGTTACATGGGATTAAAACGGGTAAGTATTTGTTAACACAATTATTTTTTTTCAACATTCTTTCACTTGTTCCTTAAAGTTAGATTGTAATTCCATGATTCTTACTATGACTCGTAATTTTACAAATAAATAATCCTTTCAAAATAAACTTGATTATTTTCCTTTATAAAAAATATGAAGTTAGAGAAATTGAAAGAAGGCAAATAAAATTTTAAACCATAATCTAAAAGTCGTCACAGGTAATTTATTTTTTAAATTCCAGCGGTGGGAGCATGTCATGGACCTAGAAACACGGACCCAGGTTTCTACAAAATATTCTCGTCCTCTGCGTCGACGCATATATTGTTAGTAGGGAAAGAACTATTTGCATGTGCTTCTGTTCAAAGTCTCGTTAAGAACCAGAAGAATGAGGTTGTTTAAAATTTTTATCATCTTACTTTTGTGCTTGGGAGCCAATGCGGTGAATGTGCGAGTGAGAGGTGGACCAAAAGCCAGCGCCAGGACACCGATCCTGTTGCGTACCATATTAAGTTTGTCATTTACTTCTATTATAGTACCACATTGTTGCGTATTGTTTCTAGTGATCTATAAAGTCTGTTCTAATCGAGTATCAATAAGCTTGCAAATGGTATTTGTCTGAGATAGTATATATTATAGTGGCCAGTATTGGAGGTTTCTGGTTTATTTTGTTGCTTATACACCTTTTCCTTTGGATAATTGAAGTCGCATCCTTGTTGGTTTGAAATGCTGTTGGAATGCCGATGGATGTACTTGGAAGATATCCTTCAAGATTAAATATAATAGCATGGATTATACTCCTGATTCATGTGATACTGTGTCGCTAGCTTTTCTGAAAACATTTCGATACACGGAAGCTAATGAACGCTGATCACACCTCAGAATGTAGATGAAAGCGTCTGAAAACATTTCGATACACGGAAGCGCTGATGAATGCTGATCACACCTTAGAATGTAGATGAAAGCGTAATGCATTATTTGTGTACGCTCTAAGCTTTGTCATATGTGACCTTAGAAAACGAGATTCTTTCATTGTATTTCAAAATTCCTTCAAGAGAAATAGGTTGTCTATCTGTCACAACATTCACATTAAAAACCATAAAAATCAAATGAAAAGGAGATAAATTTGAAGTAATAGATTTAACATACTCTTCATTGCCTTTCACCGTATCTAACCTATATTTTAGGTATTTGAATTGAAATATATTGTCTTTAATACTATTAGAATTTAAATTTTAAAATAATAAAGATATATCTTTATTAGATTAATTTTTCTTGCACTTACATTTTCGTAAAAATCTTTCAAAGTGGTACATACCTCAATAAGATCGTTTTTCTCCATGATATAGAAAAGTACATCTGGATCAACTAACATGAAAAAGACTCCAAAAACTTTCTCCTTACTATGTTCATGGTCACAAAGATCTTCTAGTCCACTATTGAAAAATAAATTAGAAATTCTTGCTTTTGAGTCATCCTCCCATTTGAACCGGCCAAGTGCTATAAATTTTTCCATTGAGGCTAGTAACATACTTTAGGTAATCCATTTCACACACAATTCCCATGTAGAACTCTAAGAGGTTTGTAAATTGATATCACCATTATGTAGAGCTTGAAGTAAACACATTCTACAAAAATATTCTCCAAATTCCTCTATTTACAAAAGTATAGCCTTACAAAAAATTGCTATACTAACACTAAAATCAAGAGAAAAATCAAAATATCAAACCTTTAAAAAATGCCAAAACAAATCAAGTCACTTAGTACAATTGGACTAGATATGACCTTCTTCAACTAAAAAATCATAGATTGACAATTTGATTGATATGATTGGCTATATATATATATATATATATATATATATATATATATATATATATATATATATATATATATATATATATCGATAGATAGATGGATATAATATGATTTTTTAATAAGCTCATAGCCAAAGGGCTTTTATCTATGAATCAACAGCCTTGCTAATCCAAGTGCATGAACAAGCCCATGTACCATGTGTGTTATTTGAAATCAAGGAGGAGATGGATGTGAAAATAAAGTTACTTGTTTCATAAGGGTCATGTCAAGGTTTGAATTGAGAACCAAATATCCAAAAGACATCTATCCAACTATTGTGCCAATGATATTATTGAAAAAAGAAAGGAAACCATTTTACCTTTAAGCACATGTATTTCATCCACCAACTAAGATTTCCTCCAAAAATGATAACTTGCAAGAATCAAACTATCAATCTCTATGCAAGAAGAGAACTATCCAACCTTTCCACTATAATAATGCATTGCAAAAAGGAAGGAGAACAAACCCACCAAATACCATTAACAAGTAATGCAATCCAAAAAATACCCATGATTCAAACCAATGACCTTTGTCAAGTAAAAAATAAGTACAACCATTATGGTACAACTATTTGTGTAAAAGAATATTAAATGGATTGATTGATCTATTGGTAGGTTAAGGAGAATGCATATGTCACCCTAGCATTTTCCATGGCTAATTCCCTTACAAACACCAATCCCTAAAAAATAATAAATCTAAACCAACGATTTAACTAGAGATATATTCTTAGAAAGCCAACATTCATGTTTTCATCCCCTCTATCTATTATGGAAAAGATATGGTAGGGCATAAGAAGATGAAAATATGAAAATATAAAATTAAAAAATCATAGAGAATTGAAACCATGACCTTTTTTGCAAGCAACCAACATCAATACTAATATGCTAACTACCTCTGACAATCCCCATAGTATGTTGTTGGTTTTGAGGAAAATAAAAAGTAAACAACATATACACAAAGCACACAAATAATATCACAAGATTTGGTGCACATGAAGCCAAGGTGATTAGATAAAAAAAATAAAAAATCTAAATTTTGAAATTACATTAATATTCTAATGTTTTCCCTCCAAGACAACATGCTAAATCTAATATTCAGTCTAAAGGAAGGATAAATATTTTCAACAATTAGACAATGATGTTTTGGTCTTTAATTTGGTTTGTGGGTTTTCGTCCGAGTCTATCTGCTTTCAAAGTTTGGGCTACAAAAAGCTGAAAAACTAAAGGTGAGTTACAAATATCTATTTATCCAAATGGTTATTTTCTTGTTTTATTTGCTAATAATGAAGATAGAGAGAAAAATTTTCAAGGGGGTCCTTGGTTTTTTAGAAGGGCAAGGCTTTTCATGGAGCCTTGGCATACAAAATTTAAATCCGAAGAAGATATGTCTTCTATAGCTCCCGTGTGGGTTAGACTCTTTGGCCTCCTTATTGAATTTTGGAATCCTACTATTTTTTCTTCAATTGGAAACTCTTTAGGAACTTTTATGATGATTGTTGATTGTACTCAAAATTTTGAACATATTATTTATGCTCGTATTTGTGTTTTAATGGATTTTGACAAACCCCTACCTAAAAATATCACATTACAATTTGGGGAAGACACTTGGGAGCAAGTAGTGGACTATGATAACATTCCTTTTCATTGTAAAAATTGCCATGAATATGGTCATTTGGCTAGTGCTTGCCCAAATAAAATTCCCGATCAAAATAAAGAAGATATAAACTTAGCAGGTTTCCAAATACCTAAGAACAAGAACACTCAGAAAAAAACCAATTATGAAGGATCAATCAAAGTCATCTGCTAATATGTTTGAAATCCTTTTCACAAATGATGTCCCAAGTGAGGAAGAGGAAATAATGGAAACTGAAATCTTAGAAACACAATTTAAATATGAAGGGAAGAACTCAAAGACAAACCAACAAATCAAAGGTTTTCAAAAGAAAAAAAAGGGAGAAAATTTACACAAGAAAAACAATCTTTCAAATGTCAAAACTTTAAATATAGCAGGTCCCAATATAGACTCCGTTGAACCATCTAGTAAAATTTTGGATGTGTACGAGCATTCTTCAAGGTTAGAATCCATCTTAGATTCAATTGAAATAAGTCAAGAAACAGGGAAAAAAAATTGAAGATGGATTCTAATCAAGAAGCAGGTCGCAAGACCAATCAATATCATATGGTAAAATAAAGTGAAAAGCTTGTAGAGGAACATAATATTAATGCCCTTCCCAACTTTTTTAGCCCTAGTATTAATGAAGATCATCACTTGGAATATTAGAGGACTCAAAGGGAGTATTTCAAAACAAAATGAAATTAGAAGAATGATTCAAATAAATCATCCACATATTTTTTTCCTTCAAGAAACAAAGATGTCAATGGAGGATATGGACTCACTTGCCAGTAAAATTTTGCCACCTGGAAAAGTGGTTTCCCTCATTCCCAAGGGACTTTTGGTGGCATTTCTTGTCTTTGGGACCCAAAAGAGGTAGTTATTCACCATATGGTTGGCAGTTGGGGTTTCTTGGCTATAGCTATTGAAAGTAGACATTCCAAAAAAATTATGCTCTGCATTACCGTTTATGCTCCGACTTCTTTGGAGGAAAAAATAAGACAGTGGAAGGATATTACTCATATTATCTCTCATTTTCTTGAAGCTTGGATCTTGATCGGAGGATATTTCAATACCATCCTCTCTCTAGATGAGAAAATGGGGGGAAATAGAAATTTGTACAAAAGCACTGACCTCATGAGCGAATATATTACAAACCTCCATCTTGTGGATATCTAACAAAATAATGGTATTATTACTTGGTCTAACAGAAGGCAAGGCTTAGCTTGTATAATGGAGATATTGGATAGGTTTTTGCTCTCTAAAAAATTCTTAATCCATGGTCACATTCCTAAAGTGAAGACCCTTAATAATGCTAGTTCGGATCATTGGCTAGTCATGGTGGAAATTTGGAAAACTAATGTGAGTTTCTCTCCTTTTTGTTTTCAATTAATGTGGCTTAGAGACATTTTCTTCAGACCTCGTGTGCAACAATGGTGGAAGGAAAGTAAACCTAGGCATGGGACTAAGATATTCTGTTTTGCCAAAATACTACAATACGTTAAATCCAAAATCAAGACTTAGAACTGGAAAGATTTTGGGGATGTTCATAAAAAAAAATTAAGTTATTGCTCATATTAAAAATTTGAATAAGAAAATCCGTTTAGATGGCCTCACAAAGAAGAGAAGTGCAGATGAAATTAAACTCACAACTTAGTTAGAGGAATGGGAAAAAAGAGAAGAAATCTTATGGAAGCAAAAATCTATAATTCAATGGCTCAAAGAAGGAGATCGAAACACAAATTTCTTCCACAAATCTCTTCTAGCTCGAATATATTGCAACTTTATTTCTTCCTTAAAATCATATTTTGGAGATGTTGTTTATACTTTGGATGGCATGAACTCTATTGTTGTTGATTACTTTTATAATCTTTTTGTTGCTACTCCTCTTGACTCAACTTCACAACAAAATGTTCTTCAATATATCCCTTCTCTTATCACTTCTGAGGAGAACTTTATTTTTACTGCTCATGTTACTATCAATGAGCTTCAACAAGTAATTTTTAAAATGCAAAAATGGAAAACCCTAGGTCCTGATGGTTTTCCCATTGAGTTCTACCAAGAGTTATAGGATATCCTTCATGTTGATTTATTAGAGGTTGTGGAAGAAGCCAGGAAAGCCAAAGAAATTTTGAAGGTTATCAATAAAACTTATATTACTCTTGTTCCAAAAGCTCAAGAGGTTGATCATATCTCAGCTTTCAGACCTATTACTTTATGTAATGATCTTCTCAAAATCATTACTAAAATCATGGAAGAAAGGTTGAAGCCTCTTTTGCATAATATTATTTCCCCAGAGCAAGGGCATTATGTGGAATGACGTCAAATAGTAGATGAGATAGTTCTTGCTCAGGAAGCCATCCATTCCATGGATATGTAAAAATCTCCTTTCATGTTCATTCGGTTAGACTTATCCAAAGCTTAT
Source organism: Wollemia nobilis (assembly GCA_028583015.1). NCBI lineage: Eukaryota > Viridiplantae > Streptophyta > Pinopsida > Araucariales > Araucariaceae > Wollemia > Wollemia nobilis. The sequence continues at coordinate 3,553,308 of JAQPPZ010016599.1, forward strand.
GACAAAGTGGATTGGCACTTCCTTATCAAAGTATTGAGGCAATTTGGTTTCTCTGAGGATTGTATGGATTGGATTATGGGATGTATCTCTTCAGTTTCCTACGTAGTTCTTATCAATGGCAGGCCATCTCAGTCATTACCAGCTTCCATAGGTATTAGGTAAGGTGATCGGATATCCCCTTATTTATTCATCATTCTTATTGAATGCTTGGGTAGGACTATAACCAAAAAGAGGGAAAACAAAACCCTTGAGGGAGTTACCATTGCTCATGGATCTAGACCTATCTCTCATATTCAATTTGTGGATGAATCTACTCTTTTAGGTAAATCTACAGTTAAGGAAGCTTCTAATATTAAGCAAATCATTAGTTATTTTTCTAAGGCTACTGGGAAGTTGATCAATGAAGATAAATCTAAATTTTTTTCTTTCATTGCTATACTAGACAGGAATCCATGGTCTTGGATAAATTAATATATAAGAAGACCTCCCTTCCAATCACTTATTTAGGTATTCCCATAAATATTCAAATGCAAAAAAATAAAGATTGGAATTGGATGTTGGACAATGTCAAGAAGAAAATTGAAAAGTGGACCAATAAGTGGCTTTCTTCTAGGGGTAGAATCACCTTGGTAAAATCAGTCCTTCAAGCTATTCATATTTATGTTTCTTCCATTTTGAATATCCCAAAGGTTGTTCTTCGAGAATTGGATCAAATCAGTCATTGTTTCCTTTGGAGTGGTACTAAGGAGAAAAGATAATGGGCCTTGATGAAATGAGATACTTTATGTCTTCCTAAGAATGAAGGGGGATTAGGATTCCAGTCTTCTATTAATAACAACAAAGCTTTAGGTGCTAAATTATATTAGAGGATGTTGCATAACCCCAATGCTCTTTGGGCAAATAATCTCTATGCTAAATATGCTGAGAACAAAAATCCTGAAGACCTTATTCGCTATCAACTTCCTACCAAAGATTCTCCCATTTTAGCCGTTCTTAAGACTGGTGAGGATTTGAAAAAGAATAATATATTTTGGATCATTCATAATGGTCAATAGGTAAATTTTTGGACAGATTCTTGGGATGGTCACAAGCCTTTGATAACTCAGTTTCCTAATTGGAGGCCTTGGATGGAGGAGCTTCACCGAACTAACTAGATAAAGGTGGCTAATTACTGTCGGTACCATCATCGGTAATTCAAAGGTTGGTATATATTGGATCCCTATTGAGGACTGGCCTATTCAAATCCTAGAAAGGCAAATACAAGATATCCAAGGCATCCTTCATATGAGATCCCTCTCTTGGTCCCATGAAAAAGATTGTTTTGGATGGAATAACACTACTAAGGGTGAGTATTAAGTTGCTCAAGGTTATTTGACCTTATGCCATAATAATCCCAACCATTCTTCTGACATTCTTTCTCGATTGTGGGCTCAAAATCTCTTGCCTAAAGTGAGGTTCTTTAATTGGATTTTATTGAATCGTAGGGTGCTTACTGGTGAGCAACTTATGAAGCATGGTTTTCATGGCCCTTTTAGATGTGAAATGTGTGAAGAGAATGTAGAAACTATCAACCATTTGTTTATTGAGTGTATTTTAGCCTCTGAGCTATGGAGGAGAGTGGCCACTATACTTGGATTATAGTGGTCCATTTTTTTTACTTTTGAACAACTTTGGAGGGATTTGCCATTCTTCTTTGGTCCTAATCAAGAGGGTGTTGATCATTTTATTAGGCAGTTAGTTTGTATGGGTTCTACCATTCTTCTTTGGAATATTTGAAATGAAAGGAACAGCCAAATTTTTAATCAAGATAGGAAGGATATTCACTATATTTGGCAAAATACCATAGCCAACTTAGTTGAATCAGTCCATCAACTCATTAATCACATCCAAAACTCCCACCAAATATGGGATCAAGTGATGCAAATATTGAAGATTAAATATTCTAAGGGAAACCAACTTAAAGGGAATGTGAGTATAGTAAGATGGATAGGACAAAAAATTGGCAACATCCTCCTAAGGATTTTGGAAAAGTCAATACTGATGGAACCTCTAGAGGGAACCTTGGAAAAGCTAGTGTGGGAGGCATTGGTAGACTTTCAGATGGCTCCCTAGTTTTTACTTTTGCTAAGAATTTGGGTATTCTTTCCAATAACCTTGTTGATGGGTATGGTATCCTCAAAGGACTTTAGGAGGCTACTAAGGTTGGATGGGAAAAGGTTCTAGTTGAGTCTGACTCTCAACTTATGATTAATCTCTTGAAGACTCCTTCTGAAAATCATAAGGTGGATTGGAGAATAAAAATAATTATTGAGAAGATTCAATTAATCCCATGCTTGGTGAGTTGTCCTTATTCCTTGGACTATATATTTCACAATAAGAGAAGGGTGTATTTCTCTCACAAATCAAGTATATAAAATAAATTTTGAAGAAGTTCAAATTAGAAGACTGCAAACCAGTAAGTACCCCCATGATTATGGGATGCAAGTTGAGTAAATATGATGAATCTCTTGAGGCAAATCATACATTGTATAGATCTATGATTGATATCTTACTATATGTTAGAACTACAAGACCAAATATAATGCAGGCAGTGGGACTAGTGGTAAGATTTCAAGCAACTCCAAAGGAAACACATGTACTGGCAATAAAGAAAATTCTCAATTATTTAAAAGGGACTATGGATTTTGGACTCTGGTATCCCAAAAGTGAAAATTTCACTCTCATAGCATATACAAATGCAGATTGGGTAGGTAATATTAATGAAAGAAAAAGCACAAGTGGAGGAGCGTTCTTTCTTGGAGATTATTTAGTCTCCTGTCTAAGCAAGAAATAAGCATCGGTATCCTTATCCACAATAGAGGTAGAGTACATTGTAGCGGTTTCTTGTTGTACACAAGTGTTATGGATGAAACAAACCTTAAAGGACTTCAAGGTAGAGCATGATCATCCTATATACATACTATGTGATAATACAAGTGCTATAAATATTTCAAAGAATCCAGTCATGCACTTCAGGACCAAGCACATTTCGATAAAATACCACATTTTGAGTGAACAGGTGATGGATAAGCAAGTCAAATTGGAATATGTTACTACAAAGGAACAAATTGCAGATATTTTCACTAAGCCACTTCCAAAAGAAACTTTTGAGTATCAACTCAAGGAAATTGGGTGTAGTTTTACTCCCATTTCAAAATTAATCAACTCAAGGAGAGGAGGTGGGGAGGGGGTGGAGCTAAGCATCTTATATTTAGCCCCAAAGGAGTCCCTTTGTCATTGATGTCAAAGGGGGAGATATTTGAGTAAGGGGGAGAGCATTCAGTCAGGGGGAGTAGTTTCTCAGGAGGAGCATATTTGGAATCAAAGGGTTTGGAAAAAGGAATTTTTAAAAAGGGTTGCCATTAATGACAAAGGAGTAGATTATTGGAAATTTGAGCATGTTGTGTTGTCATTGATGTCAAGTGTTTGGTGCAAGGTAAATTTCATTATGATACATGAAAATTGGTAAAAATAAATGGTTATAATATTATATTATAAACCAAATAGGTTGGTTAAGAGGTTGAAAGCAAAATTTTAAGCCCATGTTTTTAAAAGAAAAGAGAAAGCATTATAATATTTTAATATTATAATAATTAGGCCAAAAGGGTTTAATAAAAGGAAAATGAAAAAGTGCTTTGGACAAAGGTCTTAAAAGGAATCAAGTTGATGGAATCCATGCAAAAGTATTGTTTAATACTAAAGTTAAATAATAAAATATTTAACACAAGGCTAAATATTATATTAAATATAAAATTAAATTTGAAATCGTCAAGGCACCAAATTTCAAATTTAAATGGAGGTAAATAAAGGTTTTCACCGACGTCATAGCAATGCTTCAAATGCATATAAAAGTGAGGAGCTAAATCATTTTTAAAAGTTACCAATGTTAACGTGTAAGTCTTAATCGATCGTAGAGTGTAGAGAAAAGTATCCAAAACGTTTTTCATCAAGCAAGTGACAACGAATAAGGACAAGGAGGCGCATGTTGTGTTTCACAGAAGGTTTGTAGCCCAAGTGGCAGGCGAATCTTGTGTAAGGTGTGGCAGAGAAGAGGTCACAATTTATAACAATATATTGGCATATTTTTTCTGAGACACCTTGATGTAGTGCTCCTTATGGATTGCAAAACTTGCGTGTGACGTCTTCATCTGCAATGGGGTTGCACTGCGATTCCAAAAAAAAAATATTTTTTTTAGTCCCACATTTGGGACATTGCGGGAGCAAAGATTGTTTAAAATGACAAAGTCACAATAAACCATATGTCCACCAAATGGTGGATATTACCTCTACTTTACCTTTTGTAGCCCACCATTGTGTCAGTCGCGCTAATTACGTAGCGATCATGCGAGCGTCTGGTGTCCTTCATATTTAAGTCATAGGTGTCTGTCTAGTCATGAGCCACCCCAACAGTTGGTTCACGAGCGTTTGGTGTCCCTTATAATAGTCCACGTGTCCTCCAAAGTTTGCTTACGTCACGTTGTGAGTGCTAGCTATCGTCATCAAAGTCTTGTTAGGTCTAGGTCTGACAAAATTTTCCTAGATAGTAGGGCTATTTCCTAGGTCAGAATCCAGTTCAGATCCTGATACAAAGTTTGATCTGTAGAGTCAGAGGGTCTACCCATCCGTTGGATCAGCCCACATCAAATTCTAGATCTGACAGAGTCAAATCTCTGCTTCCCTTCAAAGGGTCTACCCGTCCGTTAGATCTATGCTTCCCTTCAAAGGGTCTACCCGTCCGTTGAAGCATCCCACGTCAAATTCTAGATCTGACAGAGTCAGATATCTACTTCCCTTCAGCACTTGAAATTTCAAGTCAAATAATTCCACATGGTAGAACCAGGGTACAAAATTTGCCTTGGCCCTTTGCCTTGCCACACCATCAGCTCTGATACCATGTAATCAAATCAACATAATAATCATTGATGAAAAGAGTTTAAATAATACACTTGACACCCTAGAATAGCACGGAGGTTATGAAACCACCCGAGGCATAATTAGGTATTGTTATAACAAATAACAAATACTAACCTATAATGTAATAACCAAAATGCCTATGCTAACAATTTCGACTCCTTACAACAACAAAGTTTTTTTCACTGCGTTTGAGAATGAAGGTATATTGGCATTGGTGCATGTTTCCATTCTAGTCGTGGGGCCAACCTAGTTGGCACACTAGATTGTGCTAGAGTATGGGCACTATGTGGTTCAGCGTTCGAATCTTGGCAACGACATCGATGGATGTAGGTAAGGACATTATTTTTTGTTGAGATTTGATTAAGCGCTTAACGAGAGAGTTATAAGATTTTGTTTTTTGGTAATTAAAAGTGCTTTATTTTTTAAGGTTTCGAGAGATATAAGGGCAGTGTTTTTAATTTTTAATATTATGAGGTTATTTTGAAATTGTTAGAATATGGTCATGTTTTATTAAATTGAAATATATTTTGAGAAAAAAGAGCAATAAGGTAGTTGAAGATATTTGATGTATGGCATGAACTTAGGGGTATTAAATTGTGATATTGTAATATAGGTGGATGTTATAAGTAGGAGTGATAAGGTATTGTTGTGGTTTATTTTGAGTGTGTATTTTTTATGAAATATAATATTAAGAGAGCTTTTTTATTTTTTTTGTTAGGTAAAAAAAAAATATTTACTATCCGGGTTGAAGGGTCTTGCCCTTGTTACAGCAGGCACTTGACATGCTAGTAGTACAAAATTGGCGCATCCTGTCATCACAGGGATAGACATTACATAAATTCATAATTTGAAGACCTAGCAACTGACCAACTAAGCAAACCGAGAGAGAAAAATAAAGGAGTTCTGGGGCCTGAACCCCTAAAGATGGGAAACAAATGACTAAGATAAAAACAACAAAATCACAAAAAGGCTAGTTGTTTGCTAACACCTTCTCAATGCTACTGTGACTCCTTTTCCTCCTTCTTGACTACGTCTTTTTGGTATGAAGCGATAAGGACCCTGATCACGATCTAAAGCTCCCAGACCTCATTGATGATGCTGGACAAGAAAGCACCCATCTCTTTGATCATGTTGGCAACAAACTTGAGCTGCTCTACTACTCTAGTGATGTGATTGATGGTGGATGAATGCGACAATTACTCTGCACTACTGATAACCTCTTCCTCCTGATCCAAAATAATTTTGGGGAGTTGACGTGAAGTATTCTTACTCTTTGTCTTCATTCGGTGTGATTTTCTACTTTTTTTAGGGGACCATATAGCTTTCCATTTTCTCCTTAGGTTGGGGCCAAAAGGGCGCTACTCCATAGGGACAGTGTATCTAGGAGTGGAGGAAGGGTTGTCTCTAGGATTCCCCTTACCACTAGCTTGGGTGAGGGTGATATTTTCTAGGGGAATGTTAGCAAGGGAATCCAACTACATGGGGATATCAAAAAAGGGGTTGGAGGAATCCACCAAGGAGTTAGGATCACTTGACTTAGTATTATGGGTGGATGCAGGGCAAGATTTTGGGCTTGGGGGGAAATGAGGGGCCACCAGTGGGTTGGTGCATGAGGGCATGATTGTAGATAATTGAGAACAGACCTTTGTGGCATAGGGGTTTGGAATACTTTTTGTCCCTAAAATTCTTGATGGTAATATTTATGGACCTAAAGATAAAATCAGGGATGTTAACGATTTTGACATCGCGAAGGTGGTTGAAAAGTGCAAGGTGGTAGGCACAAAGGGGTTGGTTGGGATTATCAAAAACAATGTACTGGATAATATAAACAATGGCAAAGTCCCACAGGAAGTGGAGGGAGGACCAAACAACTCGCTATTTCTCCCATTCCAGATCCTTTTCTTTATCAAGGAAGTGCTCGATTTCATCCTTAAAGTTATGCTTGTCCCTTTTGATCACCTTGAATTTTGGAACCAATCCAAAAATCTTAGTAATCAAATGAATATTTACCTTGATATGGAATTCCCAGACCTGCACCGCATCATTGTTCCACAAGCTGACAAAGTCGCTAGTTACTTGATCATTGACGTCACTAAAGAGTTTAAAAAATGGGATAAACCCTTTGGCTTTAAGCAGTGCTTCAGCCACTGGGTCGAGCTAAAGCTTCATAGGTTCGAGGATGGCCATCGTGCCAGAGTACCTGAAAGTGTTCATGCTATTGTAATGGCCTATGCCAACCTCATTATTGCACCCCAAGCGAGTACACATAAGAGGTATGGAAAGGGGTAAATAGGGTTGAGGCTTGAGGCAAGGGGGAAAACCATATAAGGGGTCTTTTTCAAAGCAGATATAAAAATAGCAAAAGCATAGACTAACCTTATAAATAGCACAATACAAGGAGGGAACACGAAGACAGGGGTGGTAATATTGGCAACCAAAATGGAAGGGGCTATAAATTTGAATAGAGATAGTAACGTAAGAAACGAGAGGGGGTTTGAAATGGAAGGAGATACAGGTAGACAATGAGAAGTGGGATAAAACGAAGGTGGTGAGGTGGAGGCACGAGGTGGATAGAGGGTTGTGGGAGTGACTATGATATTTGCCACGATCAGGGTAATCCACATGATTAAGAATACATGTGATATTATGGAAAATTATGAAAGGAGTAGGGACACAAACTTCCTTGGTGTTGACAAAAACACCCTTTGTGTTAATAAAAATACCTTTGGAGTGGCACTTGCTACTATTTGAATATGTTCTCCACATCATGATTGGCTGCGTCGATGATGTCCGGAGGGAAGGATTCTTCCTAGATAGTCATGTTGTTCTAGTTGGCTACTTTGTTATCCAATAGGTCAGTTATTGTGTTTGCCTCTCTGAACACATGTTAGATTGTTTTTAGTGGGAATTTTCTAAGGGTAGTTTGACACTCTTGGATAATTTTTTGAATGTTCCAAACTCCACTAGTGTTGTTCTTAATGTGGTTGATTAAATTTAATGAATCGCCTTAAAAAATCATGGGGGTATTCAAAAATTTGTTGACCTCGATGCTTCTCCATAGAGCCCGATCTTTGGCATAGTTGTTAGTTTGGACCCCTAGGTTTTCAGTGAAAGCATTAATGATTTTCACTTTGTGGTCCCTGATGACTCCTCCAGCCCTAGCATCCCCAAGATTACCTTTGGAAGACTCATTGAAGTTTACCTTGAGTTATCCTAAGGTGGAGGATTCCACTTGGCATTATATCTGTTGTTGGTGGGGGTCTGGGCTTGGGAGCATTTAGTAGATATACCCAAAGTCTTGAACAAGGAGGACTCCAGCCCAGATGTAGGCATGTCTGAGCAAGGTACCAAGTTCACATTTTCAATTGCAAATCACAATGCTTTGTTGGTCAGCTTCAGGATCCCTAGATCATTTGTTGAATATGTGGTTGTTACACTCAAGCCATATTTGCCAAATCGTGTGGTGCAGCAAATATTTCCATAAGAAATTGAGCCTAGGGTTTCGAAAGACTATGGGCCACTGAGTGAATAGATTAGGGGTTGACTTGGGCCATACCCAGTTGACTTGGAACCTACTAATCAGGATAGAGAATACATTGTAGGCAAAGGGGCATTCAAGCAAAATATGTTAGTTGGACTCCCATGCTTGTGAGAAAAGATATCATCTATTGGGGACAATGATACCTCTTTTGATCAGATTTTCAGTGGTGAGAATCTTGTTGTGGAAGATGTAGACACCAAAACAACACCAATCCGATTATGTGACTGCAAACACTGATCGCATTGACACACACAGCCCCAAGGGCAGCCCACAAAGGTTAAACAGTGGTCCTAACCACTGTCACAATAGTTTTGGGAAGCCAGAGAACAATTTGGCACCTTCTAGGCACTTTGCTCAGAATTTGTCCCTCCCTGGGACGAATTCAAAATGGGATCCATTTTCCCCTGGGACAAATACAGAATCCGCTTTGGGGTAGGACGAATTCCAGGTTCAATAGGAAAAAAGAAAAATCTTGACAAGTGGCAGCTAAGGATAGTCCATTAATGCCTCCTGCCTTGCATGCACGTGTAGGTGAGTAGGGTGAGCATTAAGGACTGTTACAGGGGTAGTCATGGAAGCCCAAATCAGGGAGGAATCTCTTCCCTCATGGGAAGACATGACTGCCATGTGGCGCCCATGCATGCCCATCCAAAGAGACCCCTTGGGTCTATAAAAAGGTGAGTTTTCTCACCCCCAAAAAATGAGATAGGTTGGAGGCATTTTCAAGCAACGAAGTGCTATCAAATTGATACTATGCTTTCCCCTTTTGATTCACCTCTTCCACATCCTTGATCTCTTTCGCAATGGAGGTCATTGGGTGGTTATTGGAAGTGTGAATCTAAATCCAAAACCTGACACTCGACCACATTATCCCACCCAATTTGCTGACAACCCATTACAAGATATTTTGGGCCCATCCCAAGTGGATTGGTGCCGAAATCAGGTTCCAACAGTGGGTGGCCCGCCCGGACGCCCCACACTATCACGAGCCTAATCCTATTTTTTTAAGAATGATTGGGAATTCATGTCAGATTGTTCTTTTTGTCATTTTTTTACTTAGCATTCCATATTATGCTGCTTAAATAGCTTATGATTATGATTTCACAATGTTTTGATCAATTTTTATCATGTTTTGTTGCTTTTGTTGTTCCCATTAACTTGCTGGTAGCGACGTCAAATTCCCATTTATGGAGGCCAAATTGGGGAAATCTGACCATATGGGTCTTCCTAAAATGCCTCCAATTAGCTAACCCCCAAGTTTTCAGGTCTTTTGGAGTTCTCGAGACACGACATTTTTGCAATATCACTTTGGCGCTTTGGTGCAGGTGAATTCATCCTACCTCGAAGCGAATTACAGTCAGATCTGTCCTGCCCCAGAGCGAATTTAAATCGATGAAGGATTTCCTGATTGTTTCACTTGCAGTGACCTTTTGGTAATGTTCTCTATTTTTTGTCAAATTTGCAAGTTATTTAGAGTCATTTTATTTATCGATTTACCTAATCTTATGCATACATACTCCATTGGTTTTTAGTATCAAATGCTTTATCTTTTGTCACAGGTGCTACTAACGATTTGTTGTTTCTTTGAATGCAGGAGGAGTAGCAAGGATCAAGGAATCATCAACACCAATGACGGCAACATTTTGGCTCGCCCATTTTACATGTGGGCACGCGGAAGGAGGAACACTAAGTCATGATTGTAACCAAAACTCATTTAACGCTCCTAGCCCCTGAAAATGGAGGAAGCATATTTGTAATTAATATTAAGAGAGTTAAATAAAAAGGGTTGTGCTTTCTGTACTTTCTTTTATCTCAGTTCAATTTGTCTCTTTCATTTCATGCATTTCATATTATAGGACTTAAGCATTTCGTTTGATTTTGAATGCATCGCATTAGTTTTCCTTTCAATCTTTCGAAAAGAGTGAACAGTAATCAATCACAAGTGATTTTGAATGCGTCACATTAATTTTGATATTGAAGGAGGAATCCTCTCGAATCGGACAGTAATCAATCACAAGTGATTCCCATGGATGACTACCAAAAGAGCTTAATGACAATATTCCCTCTAGAGGTGCCAGTTGAGCAAGCGCCACATCAAGGAAATCAGGTCCCCCCGCAAAGAGCGAAACAACCCCATTGGGACCACATCAATATGCTCGAACAAGAGGAGCCGCATATGTCACAAGTAGCTCGGAGCCAATGAGGGTCTATGGATCTCCGACAGTGATTATGAGGACAAAACAGAGATGGCTTACCTCAATCACATGCGACAACATCAACACCCCATGGGTATCAATGACGTACTTCAACAGTTTAATATAAGGCCAGGGCATGAGTGGTGCGTTAACCCAGTGTAGTGGGATCAAGTGTTACATCTGCCACTTTGGGCATACAGAGATCAACTTCCACCCAGAGACCCCATAGCAACATCAGTGTCGAGGACAAACCCTGTCCTATCTGCACATAGGGCCGATCAATTTGTGCAAATCCCTCCAGAGCCAGATCCAAAGCATAAATATCATAAAGCTGGGGGTACATCTATCCCCTGAAGAGCAATCCAAAAGCTCCAAGGATTATCATAATCGCTTGGTCACCCAAAAGTCAAGGATTACCGTAATCGCTTGTCAACCCAAAAGTCCAAGGATTACCGCAATCGCTTGGTCAACCCAAAAAGCTCCAAGGATTACCATAATCGCTTGGTCAACCCAAAAAGCTCCAAGGATTACCGCAATCACTTGGTCAACCCAAAAATCTCCAAGGATTACCGCAATCACTTGGTCAACCCAAAAAGCTCCAAGGATTCTCGCAATCGCTTGGTCAACCCAAAAAGCTCCAAGGATTACCGCAATCGCTTGGTCAACCCAAAAAGCTCCAAGGATTCCCGTAATCGCTTGGTCATCCCCAAAATGCCCCAAAGGTGTCCATGAACCCTTTGGTCAACCCAAAAGCGCCCCAACGGTGCCCATAAATGATGTAGGAGCATCCAACGAAATTTGGGAAATTTTATTTTTTTCTAAATTTTAGTGCATTTTTCCAGGCCATAACTTCTCAACCGTAGCTCCGATTGATGTGAAATTTGATAGGGAGATAGTTGGGAGATTTTTAAACAAATATGACTCCCTAGAGTCCTATTTGCCAAAAAAATTCAGTTTTTGGAGCCAAATTCCATCATCTAGTGCCCCGAAATTAGGTTTTAAAATTACTCACCTAATTTTTTATGCTTTTTGAGCTATTCGGAGGTCAATATCTCCTAATGTATTTAGAGTTAGGACTTGAAACTTTATTTTTGGATTTTCTATTATAAGAGGGATGCACACCCCAATTTTGGGCCCCATCCGACTCATTTTAATTTTTGGGTTTTTTTTTTTTTGGCTATATAGCCACAAAATGAGGGTTTATTGATGGAGAGCCAAGCTTGCTCAAACCAGTTCTCATTCAAAACTTGGGAAAGATTACCTCACAAAGAAATAACTTCATTGCACAAAAGCTCCAAGGATTCCAGCAATCCCTTGGTCAAAACCCAAAAAGCTCCAAGGATTATCGCAATCTCTTGGTCAACCCAAAAAGCTCCAAGGATTACCGCAATCCCTTGGTCAAAACCCAAAAAGCTCCAAGGATTATCGCAATCTCTTGGTCAACCCCAAAATCTCCAAGGATTATCGCAATCCTTTGGTCAAACCCAAAAGCTCCAAGGATTATCGCAATCGCTTGGTCATCCCAAAAAGCTCCAAGGATTATCGCAATCCTTTGGTCAAACCAAAAGCTCCAAGGATTATCGCAATATCTTGGTCAACCCCAAAAGCTCCAAGGATTATCGCAATCTCTTGGTCAACCCCAAAAGCTCCAAGGGTTATCGCAATCCCTTGGTCACCCCAAAAGCTCCAAGGATTATCGCAATCGCTTGGTCAAGAAAATCCAAAAATAAACAAAATCATCAAAAACAAAAAAAATATGCATCTCAAATTCATGCATACTTCAAAATTCAAAACACAAAAATATAGTTGCATAAACATTGCATCCATCCATTGCATATTTTTGATCACATAAGGCAAAGGCACCATAGACTGTCATTACTTGGCAAATCCACCACCTTTCACATTTTCCATTTTGAAAACAATACAGCAAAAATAAACGACAATCACCATTTCACCATATCATAAATCAGTTGTCATCCAATGTATCTAGAGTTTTCGTCATTCAACTGTCATTAGATCTCTAGCCAAGAATTGTACAAAGTCAAATGGATGTTACAACGGTAGAGTTTTACTTGAAATACACCTTGTTACGTAGCATCCCATCACAAGTTCAAAAACACATAAAAACAAATTCCCAAGTTGTGTCAATGAAAGATGAAACCTGTAAAGCAATTCAGGATACCAAATAGCAAAAAAGTTATCTCACTCATCCCCCTGTGCGAATGACCCCAAGAATGCTAAGAGTTGGCAAAAGGACAAGAATCTTCCCTACCCAATTCCCCAAGAATCCCAAGTTCTCAAAAGTTGCAAAACATCAAAAATTTGCAAATGTCAATACTCCAAAAATTGACATCAAATCTCCTCAAAGTGCATACATCAAAAGGCACAAGCAATAGTGATTCTCATCACTCCACATCCTAATCCCTTGTTCAAAAGAAGAATTAATACGAAAATAAACAGTGATTTTTTTCACTACAAAAGAGCAAGTATCCCAATACAATTGAAGAAAAGAAGGGAGTTGAAATTGAATCCCTGGAACTCTCAGCATTCCTATAGGTCATGAGGCAAGCCTCAATACCGATTTTTTTGATAGCCTATCAGTCACTGGTGGTAAACCTCCTACATGACGATATATCTGTCACATTAATTTGTGTGTAGATCAATGTTTGCATGTGGATGAGCTAGCTTATGGTATCCTAGAACGCAAAACAGATTAATCTGACTAAATACAACAAAGGAGTTAGTGGAACTAATCAGGTGATCCTTAGTATAGGTTCGGTTGAAATCCCATCTGGCACTAGCGGTATCCTGACAAATACCACAAAAACAAATTCAATTGCACACATAAGGACGTGAAATAACTTGGTCAAAAACAAGCACGATTCATACCTTGTTCAAACATCTTGTAAGACAATAGTACAGTCTTGGCTAGTTAGTTAAACCATCTGAGTCTCAGAAACACTTAGCTACATTCTACGCCAACCATTGCATATAATCCATCCCTATATCACCATCAAAAAAAAAAAAAAAAGAGCAACATATATACACAAAAGCATTTACCACAGCAATCACCCAGTACACAAAGCCATAAGTCCTATATAGTCTATGGTGCCAATGCAAAGTTATCAACAAATCATTTCATCCATTCCATTACCTATCATATAAATCAACAACATTCACATTTATCATACCATATGCATACATCAATATAAAGTAGCATGCATCCATCAACATCAATCATTGTGCATAACATGAAATTATGACATATACACAAAGCAAGAAAATCAAAACAACAAAAACAACAAATATCCACAAACAATAGCAATAAAAGTGTCGAACAAAGGCACCTTTGCGCCTGACATTCAATGGCATAGAAAACTGATGTCGGGGTTTACATTGTCACTACCCTACTCCCGAAGAAGGCTACCATAGCCGGACCGCTCCATGGGAGGACGAATTTTTGACAATTTAATCCCCAAATGGTGTCAAAAAAAAAAAAAAAATCAAAACAACAAAAACAACAAAAATGCAACACAAACACACAGCAATAAGCATTTTCGGACACAAGTGCTCTTGCACTTAACCTCTTGGCATAGAAAATCAATGTCGGGGCTCAAATTGTCACTCTCCTACTTCCCTAAGAAGGCTACCATAGCCGGACCGCTCCATAGGAAGACGGGTTTTTGACGAGTTCACCCCATAATGGCATCACCAAACGGGTTTTTACCCACCAAAAATAGGTCCAAATATCGAGAAACTGCTTAAGCTTTAAACGAAAAACATCTGAAGACACCCTCACCTAAGTCATCTTGGGTCAAGCGACTCGTCACTTTTCTCATGGCAGTCATTCCCTCATCGATTCATCGCTTGAGGGGGTAGTCACACTTAGTCACCAATCAACAAACACACACCCAATCAAGGCAATGGCATGCATTCAAAGAATCATTGACAAAGACAATCACGCTCCTACTTGGGGCAGCAAACAAGCAATAATCACAAATTGATCAAACACTTGGCATTCTCGAAGCATGAACACAAGGTTCCCCTATGGACAAAAGGTTGTGCCCTTTTCCTATTCATGACTGATCAATGTCCAAGCTCAAGTCACACCTCACCAAAAAAGGTTAACACTTGAATTAAGTTCCTTTGCTCGTCAAAAGCAAGGATTCAAGAATGCATGCCCTTTCCATGCTTGGGGCATCAAGAGTTGGTTAGGTTACTAAGAAACCCTAATCATTAGTGCTTTGGTTATCTATTTTTTTGCTCAGCACTGCGCCATGCACAACGCATCCCAAAAAGGGGCATCTATAGACACCAAAACAGCACCAATCCGATTATGTGACTGCAAACACTGATCGCATTGACACACACAGCCCCAAAGGCAGCCCCCAGAGGTTAAATAGTGGTCCTAACCACTCTCACAACAGTTTTGGGAAGTCAGAGATCAATTTGGCACCTTCTAGGCACTTTGCTCAGAATTTGTCCCTCCTTGGGATGAATTCAAAATGGGATCCATCCTCCCCTGGGACAAATACAGAATCTGCTCCGGGGTAGGACGAATTCCAGGTTCAACGGGCAAAAAGAAAAATCTTGACAAGTGGCAGCCAAGGACAGTCCATTAATGCCTCCTGCCTTGCATGCGCGTGTAGGTGAGTAGGGTGAGCGTTAAGGACTGTTACAGGGGCAGTCATGGAAGCCCAAATCAGGGAGGACTCTCCTCCCTCATGGGAAGGCATGACTGCCATGTGGCGCCCATGCATGCCCATCCAAAGAGACCCCTTGGGTCTATAAAAAGGTGAGTTTCCTCACCCAAAAAAAATGAGACAGGTTGGAGGCATTTTCAAGCAACGAAGTGCTGCCAAATTGATACTACGCTTTACCCTTTTGATTCACCTCTTCCACATCCTTGATCTCTTTCACAAGGGAGGTCATTGGGTGGTTATTGGAAGTGTGAATCTGGATCCAAAACCCGACACTTGACCACATTATCCCACCCAATTCATCGACAACCCATTACAAGAGATTTTGGGCCCATCCCAAGTGGATTGGTGTCAAAATCAGGTTCCAATGGTGGGTGGCCAGCCCGGGCACCCCACACTATCGCGAGCCTAATCCTCTTTTTTTAAGAACGATTGGGAATTCATGGCAGATTGTTCTTTTTGTCATTTGTTTACTTAGAATTCCATATTATGCTGCTTAAATAGCTTATGATTCTGATTTCACAATGCTTTGATCAATTTTTATCATGTTTTATCGCTTTTGTTGTTCCCACTAACTTGCAGGTAGCAACATCAAATTCCCGTTGATGGAGGCCAAATTGGAGAAATCTGACCATCTAGGTCTTCCCAAAATGCCTCCAATTAGCTAACCCCCAAGTTTGTAGGTCTTTTGGAGTTCCCGAGACATGACATTTTGGCAGTATCACTTCGGCACTTTGTTGCAGGTGAATTCGTCCTACCCCGGAGTGAATTACAGTCGAATCCATCCCGCCTCAGAGTGAATTCGAATCAGTGAAGGATTTCCTGACTGTTTCATTTGCAGTGATCTTCTGGTAATGTTCTCTGGTTTTTGTCAAATTTGCAGGTTATTTGGAGTTATTTTATTTATCGATTTAGCTAATCTTATGCATGCATCCTCCATTGGTTTTTAGGATCAAATGCTTTATATTTTGTCACAGGTGCTACTAATGATTTGTTGTTTCTTTGAACGCAGGAGGAGCAGCAAGGATCAAGGATTCATCAACACCAGTGACGGCAACACTTTGGCCCGCCCATTTTACATGTGGGCATGCGAAAGGAGGAACACTAAGTCATGATTGTAACCAAAACTCATTTAACGCTCCTAGCCCCTGAAAAGGGAGGAGGCATCTTTGTAACTGATATTAAGAGATTTAAATAAAAAGGGTTGTGCTTTCTATACTTTATTTTATCTCAGTTCAATTTGTCTCTTTCATTTCATGCATTTCATATTATAGGACTTAAGCGTTTCTTTTGATTTTGAATGCATCGCATTAGTTTTCCTTTCAATCTTCCGGAATCTCGTGCTTTCAGAACACAAGCTAAAAAAAATGGGTAACCTTCAGGATGATATGCTTGAGCCAAATTGTCCTGGTTGTAGTAGGATCTTTCTTAGGGTTGTGTCTACTTTACAAATTTTCTAACAAAATAAAAGCAAAATTCATTGAGAATTGCCCATAGTTGGTGCATTTTTAGAAAGGTTTGTCTATGATCTGGATTTTAGGGATGAAGTTAGACCTAAGAACTATCTGCATAGTAGAAATGGCTCTATCTAAGACAATGTTTCTAACTCTAAAGTGGAGTTGCTTCCACTAACGATTGTCTTGATTATTAGCAATGAAGTCTATCTATTTAGACCCAAACCTTCTATCTGTAATATGTTTGATCGCAATGATGTCAAGATATCTTATGAGGGGTATATCCCTTGCCCAAGGATCATACCATAAGTCGATGTATTTTCCATCTCTAAGCTACCACTTGGTACCTTGTTGTAGAAGATGTTTGGTCTGGGTTATGGACCACCAAAAATGGGACCCAATATAGGGAGTCCCTTCATCCCTAAAGGAATGATGTTGCAGGTATTTCCTTTTGATAATTGAAACCCATTCCAAGTTTTTTTTAGTGACCACCTTTCATGCCTGCTTAGAAAGAAGTTCCTGATTCATCATATTGATCCTGCAGAATCCAAGCCCTCCACTATATTTAGGAGTGCAAAATTTGTCCCAGGCCACAAGATGGAACTTCTTCTAATTGTCTGCCCTTCCCAAAGGAAATAATTTTGGATTTGTTCAATTGCCTCCCCTACTACTACTGGGATTTTGAAAACATATAAGAAATACACGAGGATACTTTGGAGAACTGACATGACTAAGGTGGCTTTACCAGCTTGGGAGAGGAGAGCCCCTTTCCAACTTGCCAGTTTCTTATGAAATCTTGTGACGTTATTCCACATTGCCTTGGCTGGTCTCCTCTAAAACATTGGGAGGTCAAGATAGGTGGTTGGAAGTGCAACAATGGTGCAACCCAGGATATTTGTAATCTTGGCTTACTTTTTTAGTGAAGTATTGATGAAGTAAATATTGCTTTTTGTGAAGTTGATTCTTTGCCCTGCAACTTCCTCATAGAGATTGAGGATATATTTGATGATTCTGGCTTTAGGAACAGAGGTAGCAGTAGCCAGCAGGGTGTTGTCCACAAATGCTGGTGGGTCGAGGGTTGGACATTGGACGTAGCCTTAATTCTAGAGATCAATATTTTAGAGTAGGTGACTTTAATAGCTATTTCGTGGCTCTCGGCCAAGATTATGAAGATAATGGGGGAGAGGGGGTCCCCTTGCCTCAACCCTCTAGTGCTGGGGAAGTAACTTGTCATTGATCCATTAACTAGAACTAAAATCCATGACGAGGAGATGCATCGCAAGATAAAATAAACACAGTTTTTGTGAAATCTAAACTTCAAGAGGACCTTGGTTAAAAATTCCCAATCTACTCTATCAAAGGCTTTGTTTATGTCGAGTTTAAGGAAAAAAGTAGATTTATTGGAATTATGGGCCGAGTATATGAGTTCATGGATGGTGATGACTCCATACACTATATTTAGGCCCTTGACAGTGCTTCCTTGGTAGGGATCAATCATGGAATGGAGGATGTATTTAAGTCTATTGGATATGGCTTTTGACAGGATTTTATACATAACATTGCACAAGATTATGGGTTGATAGTTAGACATGGAATTGGAACTGGGCCCTTTGGGGATGAGGGCAAGGAAGGTGGAATTAACATCCCTAGGAATGGATCTGGAGTGTTATATTTCATATATGGCTTAGCAAATATTGAGGTCAATGATATCCCAATAGGTTTGAAAAAACCTCAAGGAGAAGCCATCGGGGTTGGGGGCTTTATTAGGCTGCATGGAAAAGAGATTCTAGAGGATTTCCTCATAATTTAAAGGGCTAAGAAATTAGGCGTTCATGTTTTCAGAGATGTATTTAGGGATATTCTCAAGGAGGGAGTCCATGGCCTGGCTAGAGGAGGACAGGTGGGAGCCAAGGAGGGACTCAAAATGACAAATTACTTTACCCTAGATCTAGTGGATATTTGAGGTGAATGATTGCTTGATTAGTCCTTTGATCCTATTAGCTCCTCTGTGCTTAAGAGTAGAAATATGGAAAAATTTTGAGTTCGAGTCTCTTTCTTTGAGCCATAATTACCTTGATTTCTGGTGTAAAAAAATATCTTCTTTTCGTAAGATATTGTGGTAATTTAACAGCAGGAGCTTCTCATCAGTTCTAAAATTGTCATCCCCTTGGCCCTACTAAAATTGATTCTCAATCCTATGGATCTTGTCCTTGATGTTCTGTTTATTTTTTAAGATGTTTCTAAAGGTTTCTTTGTTCCAATCCTTCAACTTTGCTTTGATGGACTATAATTTCTAGGTTACCTGGTTTGTTGCAGTCCTAGGGAACATTTTCCCCCACCACTAAGCAATCCAATTTTTGAGGTCTGAGTGTTGGGTCCACATTGATTCAAAGAATAAAGGGGTTTTGAACTGTGGTTTTTTGATAATTTAAAAAATAAGTGGGTTGTGGTCGAAATCAATCTTCGACAGAGCCTGCAGACTGGCATCACTAAACAGAGGGACCACTTCCTAGGACATAAGGAAGCGGTCAATAATTTATTGGATAATATTACCTCCCACCCTTTTCGTTACTCCATGTGAACTAAGACCCCCTCAACTAGACATCCATAAGTTTATTTGTCTCGATGAAGTGAGCAAAATTGCCTATGGTTCTAGGGGTGATTGCATTCCCTCCTCTCTTCTATGAGGATGGTAATGGGGTTGAAATCCATAGCTAGGATCCAGGGGATGTTGTTGAATGCTTCTCTCTATAGACACCAAAACAGCACCAATCTGATCATGTGGCTACAAGCACTGATCGAATTGGCATACATAGCCCCTAGGGCAGCCCCTAGAGGTTAAACAGTGGTCCTAACCACTCCCAAAGTAGTTTTGGAAGGTCAGAGGTCAATTTGGCACCTTTCAAGCACCCTGCTCCTTACTCGTTCCACCCCGGGGTGATTAGAATGCTATTCGCCCCACCCTGGGATGATTAGCAGCAATCGCTCCAGGGTGGGGCGAATAGCAGGTTTGATGGGCAAAAGGTCAAACCTTGACAAATGGTAGCTCAGATCCACCACTCAACTCCACCTTCAATGCATGGGAGTGTGAGTGAGCATTTTTGAGCTCAAAGAGGCAGTCATAGAGGCAGTCATGGAGCCCTTAATCGGGGAGGAATCTTCTCTCCCCTGGGAAGGCATGATGGCCAAGTGGCGCCCCTGCATGCACATTCAAAGCAGACCTTCATGTATATAAAATGGTGAGTCTTCTCACCCCAAAAAGAGGATAGAGCAGGAGCATTTGGAGCAATGGAGTGCTGCCGAATTACATCCTCACCCCTCACTTGTGCTTCTTACATCCTTGATCTCTCTTTTGGAAGGGAGGTTATTGGGTGAACATTGGAAGCGCAATCCGGACCCAAAACCCAAACATTTGGCCACAATACCCCACCCAATTTGTTGACACAACCCCCTAGGAGGTTTTGGACCCATCCCAAGTGGATTGGTGTCGAAACCAAGCCCCAAACGGTGGGCGTCCTGCCCCGGGCGCCCCTCGCACTACTGTAGTCCTAATCGCCCCACCCCGGAGTGATTAGAAATATGTAGTATATTTCTTCACTATTTCTTTTGCATCTTATTTTATGTCATTCATATATGCTGCCATTCAAATTTCATGCCATTCTGATGAGTTTTGACTGTGTTTTCATTGTTTTTCGCTTTCACTAACATACAGGGAGCATCTTCGGATACAGGGTGATCGGGGCTGAATCTGCAAAATCCGACCTTCTGGGTCATCTCAAAATGCCCTATTTTTCCTAACCCCAACTTTGCAAGTGTTTTGGAGGCCTCTGGATGGGACATTTAGGAGGTTGCTTTCTGACATTTTATGACAGTCCTAATCGTCCCACCCCGGAGCGATTAGAAATCTACAATAGATTTCTTGACTGTTCCTTTTGTAGTGTGTTCATGATGGTGTTTGCATGCTTCTATCCAAATTTCATCTTATTCTGACATGTTTTGATTACCATTTTAATTATTTCATGCATGCATTAACCGGAGGCCTTGGGGATTGCATGTTTCCCTCCATCCGTAGGTGCTATTAATCATTTGTTATTTCTATGAATGTAGGATCTCGACACCGAAGGGGTAGCAAGGAACTACAGATGCATTCATGCAAGTGGCGGTGATGTTTGGCCCACCCATTTCAAATGTGGGCACGCGGAAGATCCCGAAGGGAAGCGTACCATCCGTGGTGTAACAAAACTATATCTAACGCTCCTAGCCCCTAAAAAGGAAGGAGACGTATTGTAACCTGATCTCAAAGAAAAATTAATAAAAAAATGGGCTGCACTTTACATTTGCTTTATATCTCATTTCAGTTCGTTTGTTTTCCCTTTTCATGCACTTTAGTCCTTTCTTCATTCGTAGGAGCTAGCGTTACATTTGCTTTTGTTTGCATCGCACCCGGTACGCCATTGCTTCCGTATCCTAGTGCTTTCAGTGGCGATCATGGTGGGACTCTGTCCCCTAATTTTGGGATCAAATTTTTGATCAAAATTTTGTGTTTTTGTTTGTAGGTGTTAATCCTTCAAGCGCTGGACTGCTGCTCGTGCCACCCTGTGATGAATACAGACTAGAATTCATGCCACCCTGGGATGAATAAGGCATTCATCCCACCCTATGATGAATACAGATCTGCTATTCATCCCACCCTAGGATGATTAGCTCTCTATGCATTTTCTGAGCAGAAACTCAGAGGCATCCGGTTTGGGTAGAGAAGAGGTAGGTTTTCTGAACATCCTCTATAATTTTCTGTCTCTATTTCTATGATTTTTCTATTTCTTTGCTTGCATAGAAAATTTTACTACATGTTTTCTTTCTTTGCACAAGTAAAAATAACCACACACACCACGTGATAATATAAACATCAAGGAGTTGGTCGTAAAACCCCAACACTTGATCAAGACCAACGGTGGATTTCATCACCACCTTGGCTTGAATTTTTGCATACATAACCCCGATCGCTACTATTGCTAGACGTAAATCCTGATGAAAGCTGACCAAGTGTAGCTGGGGTGATTCCCAATGCATGAGGATAAGTCTTCTATGGTAGGTGTCAAAAATAGGGTGATTCCCCTTTCGTACCGCCTATGTTCCACGTATTATTCTGCTCTCGCGTACCAATAGTTTCCCTCACGTAAGGGCGGGTATATTGAGAGGTTCGGTATAATGGCCTGGCAGTGGTATATTGAAGGGGCAACCATTTTGGGAGATATAAGAGCCCTCATATTGCATATACAACAAAATTTTCTTTACAAGGTTTTCACCACAAAATCAAAACACACTAAACCAGATCTAGGGCACACCTTTAATCTATAAACGAGATAATCATTGCTTTGATTGTGTGGTCCCCTTTTGTTTAGTGTAGCATAAAAAATTGTAAAGAAGATAAAAACCTACATATATTGTAGAGAGACACCACCATGGTGTACACCCGTAGCCAAGCCCAATCATGGGCAGAAGCTGAAAAGTGTACAAGGGGGCACAAGTCACCTCCGCTATAGCCCCAAGGACTTGGTCATACCACCTTGGTGGCTTGACCCACAAAATAGTCCACATCATACCATGACGGAATGGGACTATAGAGGCACCCCTTCGAGGGGCACGCCCATGCAACATAGACCCTTTCAGGAGGAGTCCATACACGTGGCACTCAACATAGATGGGAGGGCTCCCTTAGACACTCGTTATGAGTGGCCACCATGTGATGAAGTGCTAGAACAACATAGGGTCCATAAGGAGGGGCCACATGATTACATCATCCCTCCTCTACCCCTTATTACTATCAAAAACAATAGGCCAAATCCAGAGTGCAAGGCTCTTCAGACAGGGTGAGCCAACTCTGCCCGCCCCTTTCACATATACGAAAGGGAGCATGAGGAAAACCACTACATTCCTCAAGAGCAATACACAACGTGGGAACAATGCGCTTCCACACCTGCTATTTATCAAGATCACCTACTGAGGCCAGAGCCTCGGGTGAATGCCGCTAACCTCGATAGAGGGAAGTGACCTATAGAGATCTCGGATCACCATGACCGAGATAGATGTGTAGGGGAGGCATCTAGGCCTCCTAGACTCAAGACGATGGAACAAATCGACTTGGCATTTGCCAAACATGCCGCCCGCCAAGCGCAAATCATGTAGCTTGAGCAAGACCAACAATAGTTAGAGCACCTATATCACCTTAGCAAAGAGTGCATTCGATGTCAGACAGATGAGTTGCTCCAGAACACTATGCCTGAGAGGGTCCCAACCCCTCGCATGCATAGGACAGAGTTGTATGAGAGGCACAACCCCTTGGTGCGAGACAGGTCTCCATGACCTTATCAAGTGTTGCCTCCAAGACCTCCTAGACCTGAGCGGGAGACCACCCCTAGAGCCAATGATGGGCACCCTCCATGGGCACCCACCCATGTTTATAGGTCACGCCCAGGAACTCCTCAAGAAGCCTATGAGGAATTTGAGCAAGAAGAAGAGTGGGCTGAAATGCCCTACCAAGGTAGGGGGCGCTACCCGGTTGCCCCTCCATAGGCCTCAAGTTCCCCGTAATTCACAATGGGAACAAACCAAGGAGGAAGAGATCAAATATTTCGATGCATACAAAGTGTTGCTAGAGCGCTTAGAGTCTATGGAGACCAAGACTTATGGGCCCCAAAAGCCCACTTTACGCCAGCTCCGTAGTCACCCGGTGCATCCTTCAGTATCGGCACCCCCATACCCTAAACACTTCAAAATGCCTCAATTGGCAATATTTAGAGGGGATGAGGATGCCCAAGAGCACGTGACAAGATTCCTAAGCCAATGCTTTGGCATTCAGGACAATGATGCTTTGCTTCTAAGAACATTTATAACCACGTTCGTAGGCCCTACCTCGGATTGGTTTACCCAGTTGTCGAAGCATAGCATCAACAACCTAGACCAGCTAGTGGATGCATTCCTTGAACATTTTGCCTTCAATACCAAGAAGAAGGCATCATTAAGTGACCTAGCTAGCCTCAGAAAGTATGAGGAAGAGACCATGGTGGCCTATGGAAATCGGTGGAGGACGTTGCTTTCAAAGCTACCTTACCTCCCTCCCATGGCCGACCTGACCCAAATGTTCTCGAAAAGTTGCCTAAGATCGATCTCCATGCTATTGTAGCTGCAGAAATATGCCACTCTCGAGGAAGCTCTGGCGCAAGCCAGAATCATTGAGGAGATCAAGATACAGGATGGCGAGATTGCCAAGCCATGCAAGAAAGAGTGGCCCAAAAATGCCAAAATTGGGTCAACGCAACCAAAACCCATTATGGTCAATCAGGTTGCTATAAACATACCAAAGCCTGCATAGACGACACAACCCCCAAAGGCTAATTATCAGGCAGTTCCTCTTGACATCTATGAGAAGGAAAATCATAGGCAAGAGCAAAATCAGCAGCGTCACCCTAGGCGACAATTCACACCCTTCACAGAATCTAAAGACTCCTTGTTTGACCACTTGTCCATGGAAAACTTGATAAACCTACCAGAAAGTCGACCCGTAGACCCCAACGCGCCAAAACCCAAGGGCTATAGGGAAGACTTGTACTGTAGATTTCATCGACAGAAAGGACATGACCTTTACGCATGTTGGAAGTTCAAAAGCTTAGTGCAAGACCTAATAGACAACAAAATGCTAGCGGTGGATAATCCCGTAGCACCAAACAACCAATAGATGGAGGTCTTCAAAGACCCCCTACCTACCCATGATGCGCAGGCAAAGACTCTTCAAGTCAATGAGGTGACACAAAACTGCCCCATGCAGGGGTATGTAGGGATGATAAGCATAGTGACACGGAACAAGAGGTATCCAAGCACAGCTGCCCCGCTATAGCTACAGGAGAGGTTCCATCAATGTCACAACCTCAACAACACCCTACGCAACCTCCTCCACCTAGACCAGTGGCCACGATTTGGACTAAACTTACCCAAAGTTTAAGGACCACGTCGGCTAGGCTCTCCATCTATGAGCTCATCCAACAATCATCGCCCCATCGAGAGGCTCTAATGGAGATACTCAAAGCCATCGAGCTACAGCCCCATGAAGCAAACTCTTTCAACAACTTTGTGGGACATGTAAAATGATGTACAGAACCAGTCATCACCTTTAGAGAAGATGAACTAAAATCGATGACTGGTGATATGGTGGATCCACCCCGCACGTCATTGCATGGGTCAACGAGATTCCATTTAAGAGGGTGTTGGTGGACACTGGCTCGTCCAACAATATAATCACAATAATGGCATTGAAACACCTCAAGTTGCCAGCATCTCACATTGTGGCCTCCACCTATACTCTTCGAGCATTCAATGACGTGATATGCTCGATGGTTGGCACAATTGTCCTACCCATCCAAGTGGGACAAAAGACTATTCCTACATTGTGCCACATCCTGGAAGGTGAGATGGCCTACAATATTTTATTGGGTTGGCCTTGGATCAGGGACATGAAGTGTGTCCCTTCGATAGCCCATCAATGCCTAAAGTACACATACGAAGGGCAAGTGCATGTAGTCCCGATAGACTTAGAGCCCTTCAAGTATTGCAATGCGGTGTAGCTGATGCCACAATCGACCCTTCCATCGACACATTTGGACTTTCAGTTGAATCCATCCAAACAAGGTCCGATTCCGCATACATCCCCACTGTTAAGTCCCTCAAATCCCCAATCGGGTCCATCTTCATCATCTGGTCCTTCACCAATGATGCCACCTACGGTGGCCACATCGAAGGACAATGGGAAGAAACCCCTGGAAGAGGCACCACCATCAGTCTCAACCATCTCTATCGAAGAGGTGCCTAGCCGAATGGAAGTCGAGATGCCTAGTTCACCCGACATGGAGTGGACTCAGGAAGAACTCCCATTCCCTCCCCCTCAACCACCAATGATCATCATTGAGATGGCCAATACGGGCTTAGGGGAGTATCTAGTGTGGAACATTGTAGCAACACCCATGCTTGAGTCCATGCAGGACATGGGGAGACCTCGCCTCCCCATCGACACTATTGTCCCTTTGGGCTACCCACCAAATCAGACAAATTTTGTATATGGGGGCCTCGACAATGGCATTGAACCTTACCTACAAGAGGAAGAGGATGAAGAGCCCTTTGCTGAGAATGTCAACTATCTGTCCAACCCGAACTTCACTTTGAAATACCTTGGCCAATGTAATTGGCATGGATATGGGTTAGGCAGATATGAACAAGGGGTGCGCATTCTTTGTCAACCAAGATATCAGATGTCGTACGACAAATCAGGAGTAGGGTTCAACCACCCTCTACCCCTTGACATCTTGGTAGAGAACATGCAAGGCCTAGGGCTAGGCAACAAGGATGGGTTGGCACAAGATCCATATGCCAATCCTAACACAACATACACATTGGGGGATTATCTCCCATTGTTAACAACCAACCTTGTGGGCCTCAACAATTCCTCCCCTTTGATCGAGAAAGGGGAAAGTTCAAGAACTTGCCTCCAAAAGGGATATAGACAAGGCCAAGAAGGATCTTCAGAAGATGAGTCAGAGTATGAGGTAGCACCTTGGGACCCTTTCGAGTCCGATAGCAATCACTCGCAAGTGATGCCCATAGATGACTATCAGGAGAACTTCATGACAATGTTCCCCTTCAATGCTCCAATCGAGCAAATGCCACCTCAAGAGAATCAGGTCCTCCCGCAGAGAGCGGAACAACCCCGATGGGACCAAATTAACTTGCTCGAGCAGAACGAGCCTCACATGCCACAAATAGTTGTTAGAGCCAATGAAGGCCTATGGATCTCTGATAGTGATTATGAAGATGAGACTGAGATGGCATATCTCAACCACATGCGACAACAACAACGAGAATACCCCATGGACATTGATGATATGTTTGAATAGCTAAACATGGGGCCAAGGCATAGGTGGCACCTAAACCAAGCATAGTTAGACCAAGTGCTGCACCCGCCACTTCAGGCATACAGAGAGCACCTTCCACCCAGAGACCCTATAGAGCCATCAGTGCCAAGGGTAGACCCTATCCTTTTATCCACACATAGGGCCGATCCATTTGTGCCAATACCCATAGAGCCAGATCCGGAGCACAAAGATCACCAAGGATGTCCGAGTCACCACCCGCATGGTAATGGAGACCAAATTCACTTCATCAACATGATCTCCATTGACTTAACCACCCCCATCCACAATCCAACTCGATCCAACATGACCATTGTATCTAAACCTAGATGCCATAGACTGGGATCATGCTAACTCGCCACCATCCCCATCAGAGTACTGGCCTTGCGGTGAGATGCTTCATTTCACCCCAAGACCAACTCAGGATATCTTCCATGCTGAAGAGGAACCCGACGTTCCAAACGTAGATCTAAATTTAGAAAATGATATCCACCTGATCCCAACTCCACACCAGTTGGAGGATGGGTCCCACATGTCAATCGAAGAGACGACTGACGTAGACATCGGCTCTGATCCAATGAATCCACAAATCATCAAGTTAGGGGTAAGTCTATCCCTCGAAGAGCAAGCCGATTACATTGCCCTTCTCAAAGAGAAGAAGGAGGTTTTTGCATGGTCCTACAAAGACATGTCGGGGCTAGACCCGTAGCTAGTCATGCATAATCTAACGCTTGATCCGACAGTCAAGCCAGTCAAGCAAAAACTATGTAAGATGCACCCAACAGTAGCCTTAATGGTAAAATATGAGCTACAAAAGTTGTTGGATGCATAGTTTGTCATCTGTATGGATTACCCACCATGGTTGTCCAACATGGTACCCATCAAGAAGCCTGATGGGAGGATTCGCATATGCATCAATTTTTGAGATCTAAACAAAGCGAGTCCCAAGGATGATTTCCCCTTGCCTAGCATCGATGCATTGGTAGATGCTACAATAGGCCATGAAATGCTTTCCCTCATGGATGGTTTCTTGAGATACAATCAGATTCATATCAATCCCGATGATCAACTCAAAATGGCGTTCACAATGCCTTGGGGGACATTTTGTTATAAGGTCATGCCCTTTGGCCTTAAAAATGTTGGTGCCACCTACCAACGCGCTATGACATACATCTTCCATGATCACATGCATAAAACTTTGGAAGACTATATGGATGATTTGTTGGCCAAATCTCTTTTGCACCCAGATCATCTCGATGACTTAAGCAAGATCCTCGATCGCCTCATCGAACACAAAGTCAGACTAAACCCCAAGAAGTGCGTATTTGGCATCACATCTAGAAAACTCTTGGGTTTCATAGTCTCAAAATGAGGCATCGAGGTAGATCCAAATAAATTCAAGGCAATCCTTGAAATGCTTCCCCCAACCACCATCAAGCAGCTCAGAAGCTTGCAGGGAAAGGTCACGTCAATCAAGCGCTTCATAGCGCAATTATCTGACAAGTGCCGACCCATGAATAAATTATTACACAAGGGGGTAGCATTTCACTGGGATGACGAGTGCCAATCAGCCTTCGATGACATTAAACAATACTTGGCTTCACCGCCAGTATTGGCACCACCTAGACCAGGAGTGTCATTCTATTTATACATCTCAGCTACTGAGGTGGCACTGGGCGCCATGCTAGCCCAAAAAAATGAACTACATAAAGAACAGGCTAATTACTATCTTAGCCGCACCCTGGTCAGTTATGAACTTAACTATGCATACATCGAGAAGCTATGCTTAGCAGTGGTATTTGCCACCAAAAAGCTATGCCACTACATGCTGAGCAATACGACGTATGTTGTGTCTAAGGAGAATCCATTGCGGTACATGATGAGTCATACTTATCATAGTAGCCGCACGACAAAATGGATCATGTTGTTGATGGAGTTTGACATCGAATTCATTGGACAGAAGTCCATCAAAGGTCAAGTCATCACCGATCAACTAGCAGAGGCTCCTCTCGAAGACGATCAACCTCTGACCATAGAGCTGCCCGATGATGGGGTCTTCCATGTCTCAGAATCGCCAGATTCTGATGAGCCTGAGTCACAGGCCGACATAACCTTATTCTTTGATGGTTCTAAATGTGAGCAAGGGGGTGGCATGGGAATCATATTCTTCACACCGCAAGGGGCTCCAATGCCTCTATCATTTAAACTTGATTTCCCATGCACCAACAACAATGTCGAATACGAAGCCTTGCTCATAGGTCTTCACACAACAATCACCATGAACATCAAATGCTTGAACATCTTTGGTGATTCACTATTAATCGTCAACCAAGTGAAAGGGGTATTCCAATGTAAATGCCCAGTTCTACAGGCATACAAAGCCCTTGTGGATAAATTCTTGGAAAAGCTTGAATGGTACGACATCGAGGCACTCCCTCGATCATCGAATCATTTTGCGGACACTATGGCCTCCTTGGGGTCACTAATCCCGCAAGACCCTTCTGGTGAGATGACAACCATTCAAGTCAAAACATTATCGCAATCCATGATGGAGCGTGCAAGCTCTGACATAACGCCAGGAATCCACCTGATCCAGATTGAACCATCTCAGGATAGGTTCTCTCGAATCCATGATAGCCTGAATCATGCCAACTAGGGGTCCTTGTTCTCCCCTATTCCCCTTGATAGCAACACAACGCTATTTTTACAAGTTCGTTCCCACTCAACTTTTTCTAGGGATGAACTTCAAGAGGGATTGGCAGTTCATACCATCGAGGTTTCTGATCAGCAAGATTGGTACACACCCATAAGAGACTACCTCAAGCTAGGTAACCTCCCACTTGGATTGATGCATGCCACAAAAATATCATTCAAATAGAAAGTGGCAAAACATGTCTTGCTAGGAGACATTTTGTACCATCGAAGCTACGAAGGGATCCTCCTCCATTGCTTGGACCAGCAGGAGTCCACTTGGGCGATCACCCAAGCGCACGATGGTACATGCGGTGGCCACTTCAACGGTATGGCCATCACAAAGTGCATCCTTCGCATGGGCTATTATTGGCCATATTTAGAGCGAGATTGTTGCACGTATGTAAGGAAGTGCATGAAATGTCAACACCATGCTAATTTGACACATGTACCTTCTCAAGCCTTGCAGCCGATCCAATCGGCTTGGCCATTTTCATAGTGGGGCTTAGATCTAATCGAAAAGATCTCCCCTACATCGTTAGGTCATCACACGTTTATCATAACGGCCACAGAGTACTTCACCAAGTGGGTGGAAGCAATTTCGCTTACCTCTACGATTAGGACCCGCATTACGGAGTTTATTTTACATAACATCATATGTCATTTTGGTATTCCATCCAAGATCATCTCGGATAATGGGATGTCATTTAAGAACAAATATGTGCGTGCTTTGACAACAAAGTACAAAATTTAGCATAGTTTTTTGACACCTTATTATCCGTAGGCAAATGGGCAAGCAGAGGCATCAAACAAAATGCTAGTTGCCATCCTTAAAAATATGGTCACAGATAGTCATAAGGATTGGCACATTCAAATCCCACTTGCTCTTTGGGCTTATCGCACTAGCATTCGGACGCCCATGGGGGCAACTCCATTTTCGTTGGTGTATGGCTCCGAGGCAGTCATGCCTCTCGAGTTGGAAATACCTTCCCTACGCATATCAATGCAAGAGTTCATCGATGATGACACTGCATGGTAGGCCCGGTTAGACCAGCTTACGTTGCTCGATGAACGATGCATCAATGCTCTCGAGCATTTACGTATCTATCAAGAGCGACTTAAGAAAGCATACAACATGAAAGTTCACCTGAGGGACTTTCAGGTTGGTGACTTGGTCTTAAAAGAGAACCAACAAAATTCTAACTTGCCGCCCCATTTAAGGGACAAGTTCATGGCAAATTGGTTAGGTCCTTATGTCATCGATAGTAAAATAGGACCTGGAACATACCGGCTCGCCTCTCTTGAAGGAATCAAGGAACTAGAACCCTTGAACATCAGTCATTTGAGGCCATTCCACATTTAAAAGAGCCATGGCCCACCCCAAAAGCTCCAAGGATTCTCACAATCGCTTGGTCAACCCCAAAAAGCTCCAAGGATTCCCACAATCGCTTGGTCAACCCAAAAATGCCCCAAAGGTACCCATAATCCCTTTGGTCAAACCAAAAGCTCCAAGGATTCCCACAATCGCTTGGTCAACCCCAAAATGCCCCAAAGGTATCTATAAACCCTTTGGTCAAACCAAAAGCCCCAAGGGTTCCCACAACCGCTTGGTCACCCAAAATGCCCCAAAGGTATCTATAATCCCTTTGGTCAAAACCTCCAAGGATCCAAAAGAATCACTCGGTCCGCACCCACTCGGGATAAACCAACCATAAAGAATTTTCAAAAACAATAAATAATAAAAAATAACAAAAAAATTGCATCTCACTTCCATGCATACTCTTAAAAATCAAAACACAAAAAAATAAGTTGCATTAGGCATCGCAAACATACATTGCATATTTGTTGGTCATACAGGTCAAATGCACCATAGACTATAATTACTCGGCAATTCCATCATTTTCCACATTTTTCCACTTTGTAAATAGTCCAACAAAAATAAACGCCATCCACATTTTTCACCATATCATAATCAGTGTCTTCTAATGTATTCTGGGCTTTCGTCATTCAACTGTCTTTAGATTTCTAGCCAAAAATTGTACAAAGTCAGACAGATTTTTACAAAGGTAGAATTTTCCTTGGATCACACCTTGTTACGTAGCATCCCAACACAAGTTAAAACACATAAAAATTCCCAAGTTGTGTGAACGAAAGATGAAACCTGCATAGCAGGCTAGGTTACCATACGTGAAAAGGTTATCTTGCTCATCCCCTGTGCGAATGACCCCAAGAATGCTGAGAGTTGGCAAAAGGACAAGCATCTTCCCTACCCAATTCCCCATCACTACTACAAAATCCCAAAATTCTCAAAGGGTTGCAAACATCAAAAATTGCAAAAAGTCAAAATACAAACTCCAAAGTTTGATATCCAAACCCCTCAAAGTGCACACATCAAAAGGCACAAGAAATAGTGATTCTCATCACTCAAAATTCAAATCCCTTGCTCAAAAGAAAAAAATAAAAATAAACAGTGATTTTTATCACTACATACGAGAGCAAGTATCCCAATAAAATTAAAGAAAAGAAGGGAGTCGAACTTGAATCCCTGGAACTCTCAGCATTCGGAAGGTCATGAGGTGATCCTCAGTACCGGTTTGGTGGATAGCCTGCTGGTCACTGGTGGCAAACCTCCCGCATGACGATATATCTATCGCATTAAACTATGTACAGATCAATGTTTGCATGTGGATGAGCTAGCTTATGGTATCCTAGATTGCACCATAGATTAATCTTACTAAATACAACAAAGGAGTTAGTGGAGCTAATTAGGTGATCCTCAGTACAGGTTTGGTTGATAGCCTATATGGCATTGGCGGTATCCTGACAACTACCACATAAACAAATTCAATCGCACACACAGGGATGTGAAATAACTTGGTCAAACTCAAGTCTGATTCGTACCTTGTTCAAAAGTCTTGTAAGATAAATGTACAGTCTTGGCTAGTTAGTTAAAACATCTGAGTCTCGAAAAAACCTTAACTACATTCTAGAACAACTGTAGTACATTCCATTATTACATCACCATCAAAAAATACAAACAAAAAAATATTACACATGCAAAGTCATCACATAGTACAGAAAGCCAGTAAATCCTGTACAGTCTATGGTGCCACCGCCAAGTTATCAACAAATCATTTCATCCATTCCATATGCATACATCATATAATTAGAAACATCGCATTCATAATAACACATGCATACATCAACGTAAATAAATGTGCATAAAAGTAACAATAAATCATGACAAGTGTATAATAAAAAAAATCATATATATATCACCAAAAATCCCGTAGGCTACAATAAGTCGGTCCTCTGACCTCACAACAAAATCAAAAAATCAAAAACCCCAAGCCTAGGGAGTCGGCCACCATGATCACGTAGGATCGGTGCGACTGGAACTACCCCCAGTGGTGTGGGTCCTATGGGACCTCTCAGGGCGGCTGCTGCCAGCCCCCGCATCATGCCCACTAGTGCTACCCTCACCCACCCGCCCTGATGAGAGGAAGCAGACTACTCAGTCTCACTATCTCTCGTTCGGCATGAAGATCCACCTCTAGTGAGCTCAGGTAACTGTCCACCAAGGTGGATAATCTCGACCTCCAACTCCACCCAAACCGACCCCACTCCACATCCCATCGATGGTATGCAGCCAATGCTTCATCCCACTATGCCAACTGAGCCCATAGGTGATCCCTCTCGATGTTGTGCTCCTCATCCCATCTCCGTAGTAGCTCCTCCAATCATGCTATCTCAGCATGATACCTAGCCTCCATATCCCTCGAGACTGCCTGAGGCATGGGCATCTCGAGGATGGCATGCTGCTCCGACACCCACTACTCCGAAACGTCCTATGTATCCGGCTACTCCAGAACCCCTAGGTCATCCCCAATCAAGTCGTCAACCTCCACCATATCCGCATCATCGAGTGGAGCTCCCCAACCCTCCCTCGATGCCTCTACATCCTCACCACCTACTACTATCGCATCCGTACCTCCTAGAGGCCCCTCACCCCGCCATCGCAGCATCATCCACCACTGGTCATACTCGATAGTCACCCCGACGTTGTCCACGTCGGGGACATCAATCACTACATCCGACTCCTCACCCAATGGCTCAATGATCGGCCAGGCCAGAGTCCTCTCATCACCCCGACGTCGATAGATCAAGGGCTCACCGAAATCCCTGGTGCACCCCAAACTATCGAGTCACCCGGACGTACGAGAAGTACTCCTGCTCGGTCCCATGTCGCCCGATCAGCCACCTCCCCCTACACCCATCGAAGCCACTCCCTAGCCTCAAGCCAGGCTGGACAGTCCCGATATGGCCGCCAGAACACCTCTCCTAGAGCAAGACATGAGAAGGCATCAACATAGTGCCCCATGACACCTGCCCACCATCGACTCTACCCCTGCTCCTCGAACCTCCACCATAGAGCAGCATAGCCAATATCCCTATCCACCATCTCTCCCCGAGTGGTCCAAGGCAACCCCTATGACCACTCCATAGCTATGTGCTGCCATCCCCAACACTACAATAGGTAGCTGCACCCAATCCCCTTTCACCTTCGATAGCGGACCTCGTACAACTCATCATATAACTATGCCAATAGCATCTGACCCCACCTCATAATCAGTGGTGCTACCATCGGACACTCCACCAGTCTGAACACTACCTCAAGTAGGTTCCAAGGGAACCTCACACCTGAGGAGTCAGGAAGCAGCATGTTGGAGATGAGGGTCATAAGCAATGTATGCCTCACCCCCAACATGCCCTTCTCAAACCACCACCGCACCAGAATCCCACCAATCAGGAAGTCCCCCTCTGCCCTCTCCACCGCCCCATCCACCCCCATCTCCGTCGCATGCCCAAAGCACCATGTCAGCACCATCGTCCACTGATCCCGAGGAGTCATCCGAATGGGCAGCCCATCTATCAAAATCCATAGAATCCGATAAACGTCCTCCAGAGTCACTATCATCTCCCCTATTGGGAGATGAAAGGTGTTGGTGCAGGGATCCCACAAATTGATCAAGGCAGTCAGATATGCTCGATCCCCCACCACAGGCTCTAACCGAGTCACCTGCTTGAGCCCAAGGGCATCAAGCCAATCCTAGTCCGCCATAGTCAGCGCATCCCGTGCATCAAAAAATACCGTCGGTTGACGGTACCGACTCTTCACCACCTGCAAAACAAAACAACACAAAAACATTAAAACATGACAACAAAAAAAATTGTACAACACTAAAACAAATATACAACAATGTATACAAACTGTACAACAAAAACATTTAATAAACTATACAACAACATTAACAAAATGTACAGTACAAACATTCAAAAAAATCAATAAACAACGCAAAATAAAAACAAAATTTTTAACCTAGGGTTTTTAACCTTAGTTTAAACTAAAAAAAAAACAAAATAAAAACAAAATTTTTAACCTAGGGTTTTTAACCTTAGTTTAAACTAAAAAACAAAAAACAAAATTTTAACCTAGGTTTTTAACCTCTAGTTTAAACAAAAAAAAAAAAAAAAAAATTAACCTAGGGTTTTTAACTCTAGTTTAAACTAAAAAACAAAAAAAAAAAAATTTTAACCTAGGGTTTTTAACTCTAGTTTAAACTAAAAAAAAAAAAAAAAAAAAAAATTTTAACCTAGGGTTTTTAACCTTAGTTTAAACTAAAAAAAACAAAATATTTAACCTACCAGGTTTTACTTAGTTTAAACAAACCAAACAAACAAAAACAAAACAACATTTAAACTAGGGTTTTGATCTTAGTTTAAACAAAAAAACAAAAAAATAAATTAATTACGATTTTGACTGTAAAATAAAAACAAACAAATAAAGTGAAGGAGCACCTACCGGTCTTGCCTCGGCTCTGCCACTCGAAGATCCGGTCCATGCACTCATGGTATCCATGAAATCTCGATAGCGCTCCGCTACGTAGACTCGAACTCCTCCTCCTCACAGCTCCAAATCGCCAGAAAAAACAATTGCAAATGAGCCCAAAACCTAGTTTTGGCCCTTATATAGGCTCTTAGGCCTGTAATCGTTCCACCCTAGGATGAGCACTCTAGATAGCACTCATCCCACCCTAGGATGATTACAAAACTGGTATTCGTCCCACCCTGGGATGATTACAGAGCAAGAAAATAAAAAACAACCAAAACTGCATCCAAAATGCACCAAAAATAACAATAAAACTACCGAACAAAGGCACCTTTGCGCCTACACTTCAAGGCATCCAAAACCAATGTTGGGGTCACAAATCCTCACTATCCTACTCCCTAATAAGGCTACCATAGCCGGACCACTCCACGGGAGGAAGGATTTTCGAGAATTTCATCCCCAAAAGGCATCACAAAAAGGGTCCAAACCCACCCAAAAATAGCAATAACATTGCCGAACAAAGGCGCCTTTGCGCCTGACATTCTTGGCATACAAAACCAATGTCAGGGCCACAAATTATCAATATCCTACTCCCTAAGAAGGCTACCATAGCCGGACCGCTCCACGGGAGGACGAATTTTTGACAATTTCATCTCCAAAATGCGTCACAAAAG
Source organism: Wollemia nobilis (assembly GCA_028583015.1). Taxonomy (NCBI): domain Eukaryota; kingdom Viridiplantae; phylum Streptophyta; class Pinopsida; order Araucariales; family Araucariaceae; genus Wollemia; species Wollemia nobilis. The sequence continues at coordinate 3,589,362 of JAQPPZ010016599.1, forward strand.
GGTTAAAACCCACCAAAAATAGGTCAGATTGTTGGGAAACTGCATAAGCATTCAATGAAAAACAACTGAAGGCACCCTTACAAAAGTCATCTTGGGTCAAGTGACTCATCACTTTTCTCATTTCGGTCATTCCCTCATCGATTCGTCGCTTGAGGGGGTAGTCACACTTAGTCACCAATCAACAAATACACACCCAATCAAGGAAATGGCATGCATTCAAAGAATCATTGACAAAGACAATCACGCTCCTGCTTGGGGCAGCAAACAAGCAATAATCACAAGCTGATCAAACACTTGGCATTCTAGAATCATGAACTCAAGGTTCCCATAGACAAAAGGTTGCGCCCTTTGCCTATTCATGACTGAACAATGTCCAAGATCAAGTAACACCTCACCAAAAAAGGTTAACACTTGAATTAAGCTCCTTAGCTCGTCAGAAGCAAGGATTCAAGAATGCATGCCCTTTCCATACTTGGGGCATCAAAATTTGGTTAGGTTACCAAGAAACCCTAATCATTAAGTGCTTTGGTTATCTATTTTTTCTCAACACTGTGCCATGCACAGTGCATCCCAAAAAGGGGCATCTGTAGACACCAAAACAACACCAATCTGATCATGTGGATACAAGCACTGATCGAATTGGCATACATAGCCCCTAGGGCAGCCCCCAGAGGTTAAAAAGTGGTCCTAACCACTCCCAAAGTAGTTTTGGAAGGTCAGAGGTCAATTTGGCACCTTTCAAGCACCTTGCTCCTTACTCGTTCCACCCTGGGACGATTAGAATGTTATTCGCCCCACCCCGGGACGATTAGCAACAATCGCTCCAGGGTGGGGCGAATAGCAGGTTTGATGGGAAAAAGGTCAAACCTTGACAAATGGCAGCTCAGATCCACCACTCAACTCCACCTTCAATGCATGGGAGTGCGAGTGAGCATTTTTGAGCTCAAAGAGGCAATCATAGAGGCAGTCATGGAGCCCTTAATCAGGGAGGAATCTTCTCTCCCTTGGGAAGGCATGATGGCCAAGTGGTGCCCCTGCATGCACATTCAAAGTAGACCTTCAGGTCTATAAAATGGTGAGTCTTCTCACCCCAAAAGAGGATAGAGCAGGAGCATTTGGAGCAACGGAGTGCTGCCGAATTACATCCTCACCCCTCACTTGTGCTTCTTACATCCTTGATCTCTCTTTTGGAAGGGAGGTTATTGGGTGAACATTGGAAGCACAATCCGGACCCAAAACCCAAACATTTGGCCACAATACCCCACCCAATTTGTTGACACAACCCCCTAGGAGGTTTTGGACCCATCCCAAGTGGATTGGTGTCGAAACCAAGCCCCAAACGGTGGGCGTCCTGCCCCCGGCGCCCCCGCACTACTGCAGTCCTAATCGCCCCACCCCGGAGTGATTAGAAATCTATAGCATATTTCTTCACTATTTCTTTTGCATCTTATTTTATGTCATTCATATATGCTGCCATTCAAATTTCATGCCATTCTGATGAGTTTTGACTATGTTTTCATTGTTTTTCGCTTTCACTAACATACAGGGAGCATCTTCGGATACAGGGTGATCGGGGCCGAATCTGCAAAATCCGACCTTCTGGGTCATCTCAAAATGCCCTATTTTTCCTAACCCCAAACTTTGTAGGTGTTTTGGAGGCCTCTGGATGGGACATTTAGGAGGTTGCTTTCTGACATTTTATGACAGTCCTAATCGTCCCACCCCGGAGCGATTAGAAATCTACAATAGATTTCTTGACTGTTCCTTTTGCAATGTGTTCATGATGGTGTTTGCATGCTTCTATCCAAATTTCATCTTATTCTGACATGTTTTGATTACCATTTTAATTATTTCATGCATGCATTAACCGGAGGCCTTGGGGATTGCATGTTTCCCTCCATCCGCAGGTGCTATTAATCATTTGTTGTTTCTCTGAATGTAGGATCTCGACACCGGAGGGGTAGCAAGGAACTACAGATGCATTCATGCAAGCGGCGGTGACGTTTGGCCCGCCCATTTCAAATGTGGGCACGCGGAAGATCCCGAAGGGAAGCGTACCATCCGTGGTGTAACAAAACTATATCTAACGCTCCTAGCCCCTAAAAAGGAAGGAGACGTATTGTAACCTGATCTCAAAGAAAAATTAATAAAAAAAGGGCTGCACTTTACATTTGCTTTATATCTCGTTTCAGTTCGTTTGTTTTCCCTTTTCATGCACTTTAGTCCTTTCTTCATTCGTAGGAGCTAGCGTTACATTTGCTTTTGTTTGCATCGCACCCGGTACGCCATTGCTTCCGTATCCTAGTGCTTTCACTCTCATCTGGATGAGTTTGTTCTATGGGGTCATTTTGTCGTGCGGGCTGTTTAGGGCATAAACATTCATTAGGACCTAGGAGTGATGGGTGATAGAGTCATGGAAATAAATGTTGGACAAACGACCTTCACCTGAGATAACTCTCCCTTCCACCTTGCTTAGGTTCCAGAGATAGAGAATTCTGCCTGAGGTACCAAAGGCATATGTAAATGTGAACTCACATTTTCTCCAAATAACTGTAGCGAATTTAGGTGACCAATACTTGCCTAACTTGGTTTCTTGAATTAGAAAAATAGTGGGATTTGATTCCTTCCACATAGAAGCAACCAATATTTTTTTAGCTACCTCATTTAACCCTCTCGCATTCTAGGAGAGGATTCTCATTTGGAACTTTTGGATAGTTTTTTGCCTCCTTTGCCTTGCTACGTAGGAGGTTTGGATCTCTTTTTTTCTTCCCTATTGGACATTCCCAGTTCCTGGAAGAGGGTTCGTTGAGTGCCATTGGCTATGTCTTCTACTGTGTCTCTGCTCCTTAGGTCTACACCAGAGGGTCTACCCTTATTCTTGTCACCTCCAACATCTATTTGGAATTTTTTGAAGCTCCTAGTTTGTTTTGGGCTCCATGCCTCTGGGGATTCATGGGAGGATTCATAACTATCAATCTTAACATCATGAAATTGATATGGGGAGTGGGGTGATCTGGTCCCATTGGGTGGGGAATATTTAGGCATATCCGATGGGGGATTAGAGCACGAGGATGGGGATGAAAGATGGATTTTTATGGGAAGGTTTACCTTCAAGGGGGATTGGTCTGGTTGGTTTGAAATAGGTATTTCCTTGTGAGGATGCTCCTCATCATAGTTTTTAGCATTGAGACCGAAATTACTGAGTAAACTAAACTTATTAGAGGAGGTAAACAAACTACTTGCCTTACTCGTTTCACTGATTGGAGAGGAGGCATGTTGTTTACCTTTGTGGTGCTACCTTGGTCCTGCTTTGGTTTTCATATTTTGGGCTTCTCTATGGACCGGGTGAAGCAATTTCTAGGATTCGTTCTACGCACTTTTTATAGTCGGGCACTAGGTTAGGATATGACCCTGGAAGTGGCATTCAGTGCAGAATGAGGGTTTATTTTCATACTCTAATGGATGGCATCAATGGTAGGACCTATAAATCATATTAACATGGTTCGGGAGTTGGGTATCCAAATTGACATTAACACATATGCAAGCCTACATCAATCGTGATCGAGCACGTGTTGTCGGGTCGATAGTAACAAGCTCCCCAATCGCTCGAGCTATCCCTTGCAGCACATCCTCATGGCAGAAGTGAGGGGGTAGGTTTGGGAGCCAGACCCAAATGGGAGTATCGTTGATGTGTTAAAAAATTATTCAAAATTCAAACTAAATGAATAATAATAAGTAAATGTGAGAGCTTGGAACTAAAATTAAATTCAACAGAGACATGGATGCATATAAAATTAGATGCAATATAATATGAAATATTAATTGCATTAAATTATAATAAAAAGATAAGTAATCTTCCTAAAATGGTGAGAAATCTCACACATGAAATTGAAGAAAATGCTAGTAAAGTGCTTGAAATAAAGAGACAATATATAAAATAAGAATGCTAAATATCTAAAAATGAAATAGCATGGAAGGAGACAAGATGGGTTAGTATGTTGTAGGAAGAATAAAGAGCTTGTAGACAAAGTATTAATGAGAGAATATGTAAATAGAAATATGACAAACCTTGAAAAAATGGAGGATTAGAATCATAAACTATGGCAAAATATGGTATATTTAAAGAAACCTTCAAGAGAGGTGTGAGAAATGACAATATAGAAGCAAATTATATAAAAATGAGGCTTCAAAACACATTTAGAGTGCTGCAAAAACTAAGTTAGAGGATGCCAAAGAAAGAGTTAGAGAAATTATGATGAAATATTTAGCTTATGAAAGGAAATGCACAAAAGAAAATGAGAGGTATTAAGCTAGCAAGGCTACAACCATAGGGGAAAAAATACTGTGGAACCAAGATGAAAAGAGAGAATAAGGGAGCTAGTAGAGCTTCCCTTCTTGCCTCCAATAGTGACCTCCTTTATTCCAAGTCATCCTTGCCTTGCTTGACTTGCTCTCAATGCTCACAAAGGATACTCAAATGCTTTATAAAAACCTATGCAATACTTGAGAAAATCTTGAAAGAGGAATGCTAATTCTAGAATAATGTGGACAAATATTTGCTACAGTGAATTGCCTTGTAAAATGCCTATCAATGGGGTCCTTAAATAGGATTTGGAGGAGGGATTGGAGGGAGAATTGGATAAGAATGAATTCAAACCAGAAAATATCAGACCTTGCTGGAGCATGTGGGATCGATGGTGGAGGTAGAAATATGCTCAATCCGTGGTTGCTTGGTTCATGTGGAATATTCTCGACCGTTTTATCAAATTCACCACTATTGACCAAATTCACCATAGGGGTGGTGAATTTGGTTTTGAGTGGCGAATTTGGTAAGTAGGAAAATCCTGAATTTTCAAAATTTAAAATTTGGATGTTTTCCAAATTCACCATTGTTGACCAAATTTGTCACTGGCGAATTTTGTTATGGACAATAATTTGTGTTTTGTAGTTTTATACATCGATATGAATCCAAATATAGACATATTTATACTTACCGAAAAGCTCTTTCCAAGGGCTATTCGATGTTGGTGGGTTTGTGAAATTTGAAGATGACTTGATAGGTCAAAATTTGTCCCAAATATGACCTTACCTTTTAGGGTTATAAAAACCCTAAATTTGGGTATGAGGATGATTGATTTGATTTGCTTGATTGAAAGGCTTGCAAAGGCAAGGTGATTGATGAGTTTTTCTAGGATTGGAAATTGATAAAATATGCCAATATTCGATGCCTAATTTGACAAGGTTAGGATGCCTTGATGAGGTGTTGTTTGATGTCTTGATTGAGGATGATGTTGGCTAGGTGTGTCAAAATTGGGTGTCTACAATGATTCAATGTCTAGTGGCTATTGGGCTTCCATGCATATCACATCTAAGTGTTGCATGCGAGGAATGTATTCCTGGGAAGAATCATAGGGAGACCTTTCCAAAAGGGGTTGTAATACAAGAATCACATCCCTTAGATATTACATATAGTGATGACTATGGAACTATAGACACACTATATCTCTTAGGAAACAAGTACTTCCTTTTATTGATGATTTCTCTACATATGTATTGTTGCACACCATTTGCACTAAGGATGAGGTTTTTGAGAGGTTTAAGACCTTCTAGGCCCTTATTAAAAAATAGTTGCATAGGAGAATCAAATGCCTAAGGATATATCAAGAAGTGAATATGTTAGCTATGCTTTCCATGATTTTTTGCTTCTCATGGGATTGCATATTATAGGACTATTCATTATAATTTAGAATAAAATAGTATGGATGAAAGAAAAATAGGATGATTATGGGGATGACATGATACATAATTCATGCCTAGGGGATGTATCATAATTTGTAGGTTGAGTTTATTACTTATATAGCATACATCATAAATAAAGTTCCTACCAAGGTAATCTAGGGCATGACACTTCTAGAGAGACTGATTAGAGATAAGCTTGATGTGTCTTGATTTTGTATCTTTGGGTCTTAAACATAGGAACACATACCTAAATATATTTGAAAAGAGAAGATATTAAAGTGTCATAATTGTATTTTTGTATGGTATTTAGATACCTCAGGCATATTGTCTTTACAATCCTTAGATGCGTGAGGTTTTGATCCATAAATATGTCATCTTTGATGATGTTTTTCTAGGTATTCATTCTATCCCACCACCTAAGTTATTAGTAAATGCTCCTTTTGATCCTTTTACCATAGTAGATTCAACTATTTATTTTGATAATTTGGTTGGATAAATTCCTATTAGAACATCTTATTCATATTCCCCTTTATCTTCATCTTCAAGAGGTAGTCCATTGGCTATTTATTTATCCTCTTCATCAATAGCATGATATGTAACACTTTCTTCTCTTAGTTTAAGTAACAATAAGTAGGATACATCAATTTAGAATGCTTTAGCCTTGGTATATGAGGTGAGTGGTGATGTTAAGATGGATTATTTAATTTTAGATTTTGATGTTGAGTTGTCATAGAATCCACACAATTCTTTCTCAATTTGTTCAACACCCAAATTGGTTAAAATAATATTAAATGATGCTCATTCTATTATATCTCTTTAATGGCACGAAAAATATACTTCCTAATTATTATTTTTGAAGGTAGCATATTCTCAAGATCCTCTCACATATTCCTAGGCAAAGGGTAGGCTAGACTAGGAAGATGTTATACTAGCAAAGTATGAGACTCTAATGAAGAACAAGACTTGGGTGTTGGTTCTTCTAGAAGAAAATAATATTATTATCTACAAATAGTTCTAGAGGACCAAATATACTTTATATGGTCAAGTAGATAAGCATAAGACATGCCTTGATGCTAAAGCATTCTATCAACAAGAGGAAGTGGACTATTTTGAGATATTTGTACTAGTGGAAAAATGAACTAAATCATGATGATTCTCTTCATTGCTACCCCATAAAGGTGGAATGTATATTATATGGATGTGAAGAGAACCTTTTTGCCTGATGAAATTCAATAGAAAATATACATGTAGCAAATACCTAGTTTTGAGCTTGAGGGACCTACTTAGTTGGTTTGTCATCTAACTAGATCATTGTATGGACTTATACAAACTCCTCATGCATGTTATGATAAGATCCATTCTTTATTCCTTAAATATATTTTTTAATGATGTGATATTGAACATGATGTTTGCATCAAGCATTAGAATGGGAAAATTGTAGTGATTATATTTTAAGTTTATGATCTTCTCATCACTGGCAGCTCTTATACTTTGATTTAGAACATGATGAAACCATACGCTCATTCCACTTTTGAGATGATATATTTGATGCTTTTGCATAATTTTATGGGAATTTATATTGATCAAACAAAATTTAGAATCATCATTTCCCAACCCAAGTATGCTTTGTATCTTCTACAACATTTTAGGATGGAATATTATGAGTTTTCTTAGACTCATTTTACCTTAATATTGAAGCTTCAAGCTAATTGTACCACTCCTTTACTTGATGCTATGTTGAACTAGTCTCTTATAGGAGGCCTTATCTATCTTACTCACATTAGACCTAATATAGCTTTTTTTATCAATTATTGTCCATATTTATGCAAGCACCCTAAGAGAGCCCCTCAATAATAGTGAAGAGAAATCTTGGATACATTTGAGGGACTTATTAGATGACCATTCATTGCTCAACTGGCCTCCCTCCAAGTTTGATAGGATTTTTATATGCTCATTGGGACTTGGATGAGTGATGATCCATTGTAAGTTTTGTGTTCTACTTAGGCTCTAACCCAATTTCTTAGTGTTCTAAATTCTAATCCTTTATTTCTTAGTCATTCACAAAGGTTGAATATTGTGTTTCAAATGAGGAGCTAAGCATCTTAGGTGGATACTCATGATTTAAGTGTTTATTAGTATTCCTCAATATTTTCTAGTCACTCTTTGATGTGAAAATTAGAGAACCATTTAACTTTTAGTGTTTCATCATCATACAAAGTACATAGATATATAAATGCAATTTGTGAGATTGCTTCATGCATGTGGAATGCTTTGATATAGTTTTTATACCTTCATCAAAATAAGCAATAGATAGTTTGACTAAGGTCACTTTTATGTACATGCAAAATTTTTTTGGTTCTAAAGAGTGTTCCATAAGGAGGTATGATAAGTACATCTCTCTTTATATACCTTGTTCAATTTAAGTGGGGATATTGAAAAATGTGGTGGTTAAGATTCTCTTGAGGATATGGACAACTTTTACATTTATATTGATCATACTTTTCTTTAGGCCCATGTAAATCCTAAGAAATGTGCTTTTGTAAATTTTTATGATATTTTATTCCTAAAGGTTAGTCTCATAATATTGACCTAAAGGTAACTTGTGTTTGGGTTTAAATACCCTTTCATACCAATTGTTTTTCTTATTAGTGGAAGATTAATTTAATTCTCATTTACTATGATAATTAGGTGTCCACAAATACCCTATTCTATATTCTTTGATCTCATTCTATGTATTCCTTTCTTAAGAAATACTAGGTAAATTTCCATTCATTTTTAAAAACCGTTATAAAATCTAACATTGTGAGGATGTGAGGAAGCCTAAAGTGCATCATTTTCATTCAAGTGTGGATATGTTTTTGTTTTACTTACTTGTAATATAAAACTTCTTCTTAAGTAGGGAACGTGAGTAATGACTAGAGGTTAAGTTTTTAATAGAAATCAATTCTTACCTAAATTTTTAAAACAACATCCATTATACTTGCCTTTGTGAAGAGACCATTATCGTGCCTTTTCTAATATGTAAACATCTTCATGGAAACCATGGAATTGGTAGTCACAACTTACTACCTTAAATGACACATTAATTATGTGCTTGATTAGACAATAAATTAACTAATGAGACGTAATTGTAAGTTGAATTAAAATTTTGTTATTACTTATTTGGCATTATAAACCATAACACCATGCTTGATTTTTTTTTTTTTTTTTTACATGTAAAATTTGTTAGAGTTCTATACAAAAATTATAGTTGGAATTAGAATTAAGGAATGATGGAAAACATTAAACTTATGAATTGTTCCAAATATAGTAAAGTGTTGATGACTATACTTATTATAGTAAGTTTTGGATGTGGATGTGAGATATTTTATGATAACATGGTTGTAACTATTTATTGTCATTATGATGTAGAAAACATCATAATTGATACAATGTATGGTAAAAATTTATAATTTGATATTATGCAATGAAATAAATAATTACTCATATTGAATTACTTGTGGCAAAAATTAGTTGCATGATTATTGGAATACATTCAATCAAAATATGAAATCCTATATAAATAAAGAAGTGGTTTGACAAATAAACGATGCATCATTAATGTGAGAATAATATGCATAGTAGTTGCATACCTATAGTGCAAGTTTACTATTGCACTAATATCTAATAATGATGCCAATATATGTTTATTAATGTCATGGATGTATGAGTGGATACATTGCACATGTTGATCTCTCTAGTTTGGTTCGTTCTATGTCCTCACCTTCATGAAGGGTTGTGTATTTATATTATAAAGCTAAGATAGGGAGATTCATGGAATATTTCTTGGTTAAGTAGTAACACCTAAATATTGTCTTCTCTCCATTGAGCATTACCTTAGGTTTGAAAGAAGAATTGTAATGAAAGAGATTGTATTGAGATTTCAAAATTGAACATATATATCAATGAGATGAAGGAATGAATAACTTGTATTCTTGGTAAGGTCAAACCTTGAAATAACAATTGATGTCTAAAAAATGTATCTTATTTCATAATACAATTTTATATGTATGAGTTAATATTTTTGAACGAGAAGTTATTTTTTGTCTTGATAAGTTTTGGAATTCTTTTTTTTCTATGTCATTAGTTGTATAGTATTAATCTATTTATTTCTTATAATATGATGAATTTACCTTATCAAAATATTTTCTTCACCTTTAATGTAGCAAGTATTTCTTAACCATTGAACCATAAAATCCACTTCTTGTTTATAAATGAACTTTTTTTTTGTTACATAGGAGAGTTGGTCACAACCACTCTATTTTTAGTAACTAACAAGCATAGGGTTCAAACCACAGGGCTGCTCATATTTTACCTCATTATTGTTGACCCGATGTGAAGGGGACCACCGATTTCTCGAGATTCATACCATCATCATCGATTTGGCATGCACTCAAAGGATTTAGATCAGACTACTACCTTTGCAAATAGGCTACTCCCGAGGTTTGAACCTGGGTGTCTTCTTGGTAAGTGCTTATCTTCTTGGTAAGTGTGTGGCTAGATAAGCACTTACCAATCCACCTAGCCCTTAGGGGCATGAATGAACTTCTAATATTAACATGTTTTGCATCATAAAATTAATGTTACATTACTTACTTTTGATGATTCCTTTGACCAAAATTAGACTAAAAATAAAAACACAACTATGATTTGAACATGAAAATTTAACTTGGAAAGCAAATATAGCTTATTCATACTTTCAACATAGTGCAAATTAAGTTGGTATTAATTATCGAGAACATGGTAAATATGCATACATTATGTATGCTTTAATAACTCTAAAAATTAAAGAATACATTTTAAAATCCAAATAAGAAAATGCATCTCTAAGATTAATAAAATTGTGATTCTTTAATTCTTATTAACCATAACAAATAAAATCTTAAAAATATCAAAATAATTTAATTTGCACGAAAAAAAAATTACAACTATTTATTTAAATTTTATTATGACATAGAAAAAACTATTAAAAAAATAAGATGAAAATTGAAAACTTATAATTTTCACCCTAAACAAAGATTATTCAAAACTTTGCCTTCCAAACACCTTTCATCCCATGTGATAAAAAATAATAAAAAATAGCCTAGAGTGATGCATTATTGAAACATGTATTATGCCTCCATACACGTCAAACGCATGAAAGAACTTTTCAATGCTAGAGTTGTAAATCAATGTTCTTTTCAAACAAGTCTCGGAGAAGTTTGCTTATAATATTTTGTTTTATTTTTGTTCTTTTGGCTTCCTATCTCTTGTTTAAACTTCGGTTATCTCCGGAAGCGCTGTCCACATTTGGCTGAAAGGTGGTTGGTCAAGATCGAACCGGCGTATCTGACGCCACCAATAAGACAGATCGTTAAGTTTCTTTCTTATCCCTTTGTTCGATTCGGTACGGGTCACTAGGGCTGGAATTTCAAAAAAAAAAATTGTTAATAGGAATTTGTACGACGGATAATTTTTTTGTTGACTTTTTACGATAGGGTTTAAAATTTTATTTGTTTTTAATAAGTATTTACTAATTTATTTTGAAGTATGAAATAATGGAAAATCTAACAAATAAACTGAATTAATTTATAAAATAATAATGAATTTTTAAGTTAAAATATGTGTGCTTGAAGTGAATGAGATTTAAAGATTGCTTTAGAAGTGGATGAAATTTAAAGATTAGTGGAAAGATGTCACTTTTCTTTAAGTTGTTTTATGGTTGAAAGTTGTTTTTCCCAGCCGATGTCTACTTTTTCAATGTTTGTTTTTTCTTGGAAAAGGAGAAACGAAAGTTGAAAGCAAAGTTAAAAACCATAACAATATCAAATTTCAAAATTAAAATTTTTATTTGCCTCCAACAAATTTGCACCTGTACACCTGCTATCCACCTTAATTAATCAGCCTCAAAGAAGCCAACAAATTTGCACCTGTACACCTGCTACCCACCTTAATTAATCAGCCTCAAAGAAGCCAAGCCATGATTACCATCCGCTAAGGGTATTGGCTCGATCCTTCTCTTTTTGTTTGTAACCGAGTGAACCAGACGGAATTGTATATATTAAAGGGATGGATGAACATATTGAAGGATGGATGAACGATTTTGATGACAACTTTGTACTCACTGAAGTAGTATATGTTTCAATTTAATGCTCATCTCTATTAGCATTCCATGTCTAAAGAATACACTAAACTAACAATTAATATATTTATATATAAAATCTACGATCAATAATTAAAACTGTAATTTACATTTTCAAATGCAAAATACAATCAAATTTCAAACTTGAGTTCAATAATTCAGGAAATTTCGGAGTGAGGATACCAATTTTCCCAATCAATGTACAATTTATTCGCCGTCTAAACAAAATCCACTACTTGATTTTTATTTTTCAACTCAGTACAGATTGAATTTGATCATTTATACATGTTATAGTCCAGGATTACGTGAGCAATATAAGGATACCGATTTTCAGATCAGTACAGATTGAATTTGATCACTTATACATATTACCTGTGCAATGTATTCGTAGTCTGTCAAAACAATGTGCTTGTAGTCTGTCAAACCAGTATCCGCTCTTTTATTTTTTTGATCGCTTTATTTAAACCGTTGTTAAACGATAACCCTCTGCCTTATTTCGTTTGTGTTGGTCCTCGTTCCAATTTTTACGTGCTTTCGAACGACAGATTAAAGACTACACGGACGTGACAATTTCTGAGCAACTCTCTTTATCCGTGCAATAAGCCATTCACGAAATTGGAGATACCAATTTTCAGATTTGATCACTTGTACTTGGATACCTGTCCGATGTATTCGCAGTCTAAACAGAATCCACTACTTTATTTTTCAGATCATTACAGATTGAATTTGATCACTTGGTACATGTTATGGTCAGGGATTAGTCTGTCAAACCGTGCAGTTTTTAACCCGTCGTTCGCAAGCGCATGTAAAAATTGAAAATTTTTAAAAAGCACAACGAAATAAGGCAGAGGGTTTAACAACGGTTTAAAATAAGCGATAAAAAAAATAAAAGAGCGGGTACTGGTTTGACAGAATACTAGTACATTGCACACGTAATATGTACAAGCGATCAAATTCAATCTATACCGATAAAAAAATAAAAGAGCGGGTACTGGTTTGACAAAATACTAGTACATTGCACACGTAATATGTACAAGCGATCAAATTCAAACTATACTGATCTGAAAATTGGTATCCTTACATTGCTCTGGTAATCCTCGACTATAACATGTACAACTGATCAAATTCAATCTGTACTCATCTCAAAAATAAAAAAGAATAATGGATTCTGTTTAGACGATGAATAATTGATTGAGAATATTGGTATGCTTACTCTGAAATTTCCTGAATTATTGAACTCAGGCCTCGAATTTGATTATTGACCGTAGATTTTATTTTTATATAAAAAATATACAATTAAATGTGGGGAGTAAGAATATACAAATACATTAGATCTTTTTAGTTTAGTGTCGTATATTTTACTTGTTATATACAAATTGTATTATTTATATGTATAAATATACAATTAAATATGGGAGTAACAATATACAAATACTTCTTTTTTAGTTTAGTGTACCGTTTAGTCATGGAATGCTAATGCAGGTGAGCATTAAATTAGAGCATGCCTCCCTGACAATATACAAAATTATCATCAAAACCATTCATCCATCCCTTCAATATGTACAACTCCATCTAAGAAGGATAGTTGGCTCGCTGATGGTAATCAAGGTTATGCGATTTCCATTTTATCCACTCTTAATAATGCTAATGTTATAATAGCTTCTCTGAGGCTGATTAATTAAGGTGGTGGCAAGTGCACATGTGCAGTTTGTTGGAGGCAAACAAAAATATAAATATTAATTTTAAAATTGATATTATTGGGATGGCCTTCAACTCCGCTTTCAGTACAACTAATTTTGAAATTTGACATTATTGTGGTGGCCTTCAACTCCGCTTTCAATACAACTAATTTTGAAATTTGATATTATTGTGGTGGCCTTCAACTCTGCTCTCAATTTTAAGTAGACATCGCAAGGAAAAACAGGAAAAGTAAACATGCGTTCACTAATTTTCAAATTTCATCTACTTTCAATAATTTTCAAATTTCATCTACTTTCAATATTCCAAATTATTAAAGGTGTACATATTTTAATTTTATTATTGAGTTATAAACTAATTTATGTTTATATTTACAAAATTATTTATTAGATTCTATATTATTTTTCATACTTATTTTTATTAATTTAAAAATAACAAATGTTTACTAGCAAAAAAAAAACTAGTGTTTAGTGACGTCTCCTCTCGGTCTTTGGAGACTTGAAGAAGCTTCTCAATGATCAGTTAACAAGAACTGAGAAAGTTGGAGTTCATTAGCATACTCTCAGCCGTCCTTGAACTTCTTTTCCAGACCGGAAGTGGAGAAGGATCTTCTCCAAAAACTCCTAGAAAACTGTATTACATGCATTAAAAATATTCAGCTTGAGGAGCATTTCTTGCTATAGTGGTACGATAGAGAATGAGGGGTAGAAGCATCTAGAGGTTTTCAAGTTTCAATAAAGCCTACTTGCTTTGGAGAAATGAGGGATGCATTGATAGGTTTGAAGCATTTGGTTAGAACGTTACCTTTCAGATTGCCTCCCGTCTATTATTCTTATCATCTGATAAAGGATCTGAAAGAGAATGCACTGCTTATTGACTTTTCAATATTCGGATTTTTTTCCTGAAAGTAATTATAAACTATGAGTTCTATTCCATTGTTGATGTTCATTGTCGTTTGATGAAATAAATTGGATGTTTCCATCTCTTGGTTGCAAGTTGCAACGACTATATTTCAAGTTTCTGCTTTAAAATGTCTCTTCCTTGAATTGATATTCAAGGCCCACCAGCATAGTTTTATCCTACAAAAGTATCATCTTATTTTCAATAGTAGATTTTTAAGCAAAGATGTTTTCAAGGATCAAGTGATTCCACAATTTAATCTTGAATTTTAGCACTTATAGCTTCTTTGGCATCTTATACATCTAAGGTCTATTTTCTTCAAGGATGGATATCCACCAGTCCTATATAATCAACATTGGAATGTTCCATCCACACCTTTTTAAATTGGAAAGGAGTTATTTATGGAGGATTATCCTCTCCTATGTGAAGATTCACACGCGAGTGATCTGATCTGTTTATTCTGAGTTTTCAGATTTGGGAATGAATCCATATACAAGACAACTTGAACTGGCTAAAAATATCTTCCTAAACATTCAGCAATATAATTACATCCAAATCTCCTGTTAATTGAAGTGAATCTTCCTAGACATTCTATGGAACAACTGGCTTCATTGTCAACCTTGGTCCAGAGGTAAGTTTCCCTAAGGCCATGGGTTTATTAAGGAGTGTGTCAAGCTCTCATGGAAAAGCTAAGAGGTAAGAAGCTCAGTTCTTTTCATTTTCTGCAATGTAATATAATGTTTATGCTCCAGGTGCAGGAACCTTTCTCATACATCTTGACCATACTCAGTCTATGAGAGGAATCAAACTGGTCTTACAGGAGATAAATGAGCAAGAAACCCAGAGTTGGGGGAGAAAGGAAAAACTGTCTTAATACATCTACTTTCTCTTTAATTACTTCTGCTGTTTCTTATTTTCTGAAAAATATTTATGGTGCTCGTTACTAGTTATCGCATGACATATTTTCAAGAAAGCATCATGGAGAATGCTTCTGCAGTCAGAATTTAAAATTCAGCACATAAAAAGTGTTAATTTTGATGGTTCTTGTTTGAAAAATTGGGTACCTTTTGTATGAAATGTTATGTGTGACATCTTACAGGATGTGCAATGTTTTGGGTTTCACGGAGAAGGAAAACAAAGCTCGACTGTGGCTACAAACAAATTTGAAATAGTTTGATTCAGTAGTCTTAATGTGCAATATTCCTAAAATTACAGATTTCAGTTTTGAACTATTAGAAAATCTCAAACTAAACTGCTATAGCTGTCGAAGAAACTTAACAAAAAAATCTGAACCTGAAACCAAACCCAAATCTGATCTAAAATTGTAATGTATTTATTTAACTATATATATTTTACTTTAGTTTGAAAACTGAAACATAGAATTTCTAGAAAATATTTATGGTGTTTGAACGGCAAGGGAAACACATCAAAGTCTGAAACTAAAATCTCAAATGAACTAAAATATAAAATTTGGGTTTCCAAGTGAGATCTGAAATATGAGAATCAAACATAACTTTGTGTTAAGAAGACATTCCAAATTATATATAAAGCGAAAAATACTTTTCTAAGCTATCGATGCCGGCCTAAAGTCTCCAAGGGCACATGGGCGTTGTATTTGGGTAAGCAGATTAATCTTTCATAGACTACCTGGAGAATAGATTATCCTTGACATGACTTCTAACAACTATATCCTATTCATTTTGTATTTCTCATCATAGTTCTCTTTCTTGAGTGCATGTAGGACTGTTAATTTATTAGAAAAGTACATGTAATTACAACAAAACCCAAACAAACCCGTAAGTTGTGCTGTGCTGTCCCACAAAGCAATTTCATAGAATAATAAACCCTTTTTAAGTTGTGTTGACCCAAGGCAACTGGAGTGTTGGATGATGAATAGGATATCTGCAAACTCATTAACATTCCCCATTTGAGGGAGTTCTTCAATATTGGGTAAAATCCCCTGACTTTAAAATGGATCTGCTGGCAACCCTCTATTGTAGCCTGTTGCTAGCCTTCCGTAAATTTCATAGACATCTCATAAAGATTCATCTGGCGTTCACCTAAACTTTTCAGTCTTTGTGCTTCTATAACCACATTAGCTATTGCCAGAGCCACTACATAAATTTTTTTTTTTTTTCATGGTCATCCAGCTGTAGTTTCATGCCTTTTACCTTCACATTGCACTCCTTATGCCTTGCCTCCTGTTTTCTGAGATGCAATCTTTGTATCAACAAACATAATACCAATGATGGAACTCACCAATTTTGATGCAAAAATTTCCTCTAGGTACATTCTTTAGAGTTTAAAGCCCTTAAAAACAAATAAGAGATTTGACACCTGAATTATCAATATGATGTCTTCCATGAGGAAATCCCTTGGAGATGTGTCCATCATCCCGGAAATGCTTCTTGTTCCAGAAACATGTTCCACCATCTTGGGCTGTCCTCATTCTGAAAACTTGATGGACCATAGTCAATAAGATAATTTTGTAGATATGGCTTCCTGCTTAATACCAGTCCAATGTCTAAAACTAATTAGAGGCATTGGTTTGTCAACATATTTTGCTCCACCAGTAACCTGAAGCTTCATTGAGAGATGCACACTAGGAAGACTAACTACTGTGCACCTTTGTGGACTTTCGTAACTTAGAACTCCATAAGATGCCCATCTTTCATATGAATCTACCCTAGACTTGTAAGACTTTGGAAAAGCTACGTTGCATCGACCTTTAAAATATGAAGTGTAAGACTTTGTTAAAAAAAACTTTGATGGCAGAATAAATTTGCATTTACTGTATTAACTTCCATCAATTTCCATTATAGTGATTAGTGCTTCCTATCATTTTCAGCCCTTGCCCCACACCCAACTTGTGTTCCTATTAAACCCATCCCAAAACAAAAATTGGTCTCCAAAACAGCCACTTGCTCCTTCTGATCTTCCTTTGATTTTAGTTTGGCACTTCATTTTGTTAGAAAAATTAACCCAGATTTCACGCCTCTGCTAGACTGCGCTCCGAATTTGGGCGAAGCCGGACTGCGCTCGCGCAGTTGGGGATCCCGGCAAAAAGGGCTGACATGACGTCGCACCTACCCTCTGACAGATGTGACGTCTGACAGATCCGATCGCCGTAGAAGTTAATGCCAGTTCGGCGATTTAATGCTAGTGCGGCGATTGGTCAGAAACCCTAGTTGAGGGCCTGTCAGAACCTGTCAGAGGACAAACCCTAATCCTCCTCTTCCCGCGGCTATATAAGGCGTCTCGGGTATTTCAGACAGAGAAGCAGAAGGCAGAGAGCAAAGAGGAGTCAGGAGAAGAAGAGTATCTCAGTGAGCAAGTGTGGCTCAGCTGATTAATGTCCGAGCAGCCGACTCGACATTTTGTCTGTTAGTTTATCCTGCAGCGTAGCCTGTAGATGTTGTTATTTCCTTGGTTGAGGAATTCTGTAACCCGAGTTTCATATGAATAAAGTTTGCTATTGTTTGTGGCATCTTTAGGGTTTACAGTTTTATTGTGCTAAAGTTTATTGTTCTCTCGTTCCGATTCTCTCTCTCTCTCATACGGGTGTTGCCAAGCTAGTGCAAACCCAAAGCAACGATCGTGCAAGACAAAGAAGTCAAGAAGGCCAAAGTTGGGCAAGTCTCGATGCAGCCTTTCCAACTTCGTTGTCGCAAGTCCGATCGCGCCCGAGATCCGAGCACAGCCTGAGTGCGCGAGCGAAGTCCGAAGTTGGCCATAGTCCGCACTTCGCCCAGCGCAGTCCGTCGGCTGAGCGAAGTCCGCACTTCGCCCATATTCTAGGCGAAGTCCGTCAGCGAGCCCGAAGTGCAAACTTCGCCCAGTTTCGGGCGAAGTCCGTCGCAGCCTCGAATGCAAACTCCCCGAGCCCCGAAGTCGACTTCACCGCTTTGGCGAAGTCCGTCGACGGCCCCGAAGTTCGCACTTCGCCCATTTTCGGGCGAAGTCCGTCGGCGCCCCGACATTCGCACTTCGCCCATTTCGGAGTGAAGTCCGTCGGCGCCCCGACTTTGCACTCGCCCTCCCGAATCGTCGTTCGAACTTCGAAGTTCGAAAAGAAAAATTAAAATTTCTTCAAATTGGTATCAGAGCTGATTGAGCCGTGACGCGGAGATAGAAGATGGATTCCGAAAAGAATTCCCTGCAGTTGCAGATCCCGAGATTTAATGGCAAGAACTACGATTACTGGAGCATCCAGATGAAGATCCTGTTCGGATCTCAGGAGCTATGGGAGTTAGTCGAGAACGGCTACCCAGAACCGGCAGATGCAAGAAGATCGGCCGCCCTCTCTCAAGCAGACAAGGATCTGTTGAAAGAGCACAAGAAGAAGGACCGGAAGGCCCTCTTCTACATCATGCAAGCGGTTGAGGAGACCATCTTCCCGCGGATTGCATCAGCCACCAAGGCCAAGCAGGCCTGGGAAACCCTGGCAAGTTCGTATCAGGGCACCAACAAAGTGAAGTTGGTGAAACTATAGATGCTCAGGAGAGAGTTTGAGAACCTGCAGATGAGCGAGTCCGAGTCGATGAGCGACTTCTTCACCCGGACGACTGACATTATCAACCAGATGCGGTTGAACGGAGAAAATGTGCAGAGCCAGAGAATCATGGAGAAGATTCTCAGAAGTCTGCCTGCCAAGTTTGACTCGGTTGTGATAGCAATCGAAGAGTCGAGGGATCTGACAACCCTCTCGACAGACGAACTCATGGGTTCCTTGCAGACCCATGAACAGAGGCTGAGCCGCTCAACTCAGTCTTCTTTGGAGCAAGCCTTCAAAGCGCAAGTCTCAGTCCGAGACAACGGCAGACAAGACTCCCACCATGGCGCTTCTAGTTCTCAAGGAGGAAGAGGCAGAAGCAGGCATGGGAGAAGTAACAAGCAAGGAGGGAGATCAAACCCTCATGACGCTGAGCCAAGTTGCAACTTTCATCAAGCAAGGAGGAAGAGGCACTGGCAGAAATCAGCAAGGAAGCTCTCAACAGAAGAAGGACATGTCAAAGGTCCAATGCTACTACTACAGTAAGTTCGGCCATTATGCCTCACAATGCAAGAAGAAGATGGCGAACGAGAATCAGAAGCAAGCCCATTATACGGAGGAACCCAAAAATGCGGCAGGAGGAAATGTACTGCTGACTTGCAGTATTGAAGAGGAGAGCAAGAAAAACATCTGGTATCTTGACAGTGGTTGCAGCAACCACATGACTGGGAACAGAGAGATGTTCTCACAACTGGATGAAACAGTCCAATCCAAGTCAAGATGGGGAACAACAACAAAGTTCCTGTGATGGGGAAAGGAAAGATCCTCATCCGCACCCGGCACGGTGAAAGAAAAACAATTCAAGATGTTTTTTATGTGCCTGGGTTGAAGCACAATCTGCTAAGTGTTGGACAGCTTGTGCAGAAGGGGCACACTGTACTGTTCAAAGACGGTGTCTGTTCCATCAGAGACAAAGTGCATGGACAAATCGCAATAGTGTCCATGACGAAAAACAAAATGTTTCCGCTGCAGATTCAGAATGAATCATTGATGTCTCTGAGTGCAGTTGAGAAAGATGCTACCTGGCTGTGGCATCTCAGATTCGGTCACCTGAGCTTCAGTGGCCTGAATCAACTGCACAAGATGCGAATGGTGAAGGGTTTACCCCTTATTGAGCAACCGAACCAAGTGTGTGAAGGTTGCCTAGTCGGCAAGCAACATAGGGATGCATTCCCTGTAGGACAGTCTTGGAGAGCATCACGACCATTGGAGCTGGTGCACTCAGACATTTGCGGTCCGATGCAGACCACCACGTTTGCCGACAACAAATACTTCTTGACATTTATAGATGACTTCAGCCGAAAGACTTGGATTTATGCCATCAAGTTGAAGTCAGAGGCATTTGCCAGATTCAAGGAGTTCAAGGCTCTGGTGGAGAAACAGAGCGGATATCAGATCAAGACTCTCAGGACCGATGGTGGAGGTGAATACATCTCCAACGAATTCCATAACTACTGCAAGCAACATGGAATTCGAAGGCGCTTCACTGCTAGATACACGCCACAAGAGAATGGCGTAGCTGAGAGGAAGAACCGAACCATCATGGAAATGGCACGAAGCATGATGAAGGCGAAGGGATTGTCGCATGAATTTTGGGCAGAGGTTGTAATATGTGCAGCCTACTCGCCGAACAGATGTCCCACCAAAAGCGTGAAGGACAAAATCCCTCGAGGAGGCCTCGGAGCGGAGTGAAGCCAAGTGTGGCTCACTTGCGTGTGTTCGGGTGCATTGCATATGCACATGTTCTGAAGAGAAGCGGCAGAAGCTGGATGATAGAGCCGAGAAGTGCATTTTCATAGGGTACAATGAGCAAGCGAAGGCATATAGGCTGTACAACCCTGTGACGAAGAAGCTCATCATTAGCCGTGATGTGAAGTTTCTTGAAGATAAAGCCTGGAACGGGAAGTCAGAGACTGGCCAGTCAGAGCCAATAGTAGTACAGTCTCTTGACTTGGAAGAAGGAAGTGTGCAACCACCTGCAACTTCCAGCAGCAATAGCGGTGCCAGCAGTAGCACAACCACTCCATCTCGGTCGCCTCCACTCGCAAGTAGAATCCAAAACCTGGTGATGCCAGCGAAGACAAGGAGCTTGCAAGAAATCTACGAGGCAACCCAAACCCACATAGATGAAGAGCACTCTGACTTTGCATTCTTTACTGAAGTTGATCCAGTAGAGTTCGAAGATGCAAGTCAGAATCGAAGTGGGTGCATGCGATGGATGAGGAGATAGCAACCATTGAAAAGAATGAAACATGGCAATCGACTGATCTTCCAAAGAGGAAGAAGACCATTGGGGTCAAGTGGGTGTATAAGACAAAGTTCAACGCCCAAGGAGACGTTGACAAGCATAAGGCCAGACTGGTGGCGAAGGGTTACAAGCAAAAGTCAGGCATCGATTACCATGAGGTATATGCGCCTGTAGCCCGACTTGACACAATCAGGATGATCCTAGCATTGGCAGCCCAACAAGGTTGGAAGATGTACCAGATGGATGTCAAGTCAGCCTTCCTCAACGGAGTGTTGGAGGAAGAGGTCTACATAGACCAGCCACCAGGTTACGAAATTGAAGGCCAGGAGGGCAAAGTCCTGAAGTTGAAGAAGGCCCTGTACGGTTTGAAGCAAGCGCCCCGAGCTTGGTACAACCGGATTGATAGCTATTTTCAAGAAAATGGGTTTGTCAAATGCCCATATGAGCACACCCTATACATGAAGACAAATGAAGCAGGTGAGCTCATAATCGTCTGTCTATATGTGGACGATCTGATTTATACTGGCAACAACAATGTCCTGTTCGACCAGTTCGTAACAACCATGAAGAAGGAGTTCGAGATGACGGACTTAGGGCTGATGAAGTATTTTCTCGGCATTGAAGTTGACCAATCGGCAGATGGCATCTTCATTTCTCAGGGCAAGTATGCGAAGGATGTCCTGAAGCGATTCAAGATGGAGGACAGTAAACCTGCCATCACACCTGTAGCCACAGGTTTGAAGCTGAGCAAATTGGATTCAGGGAGGAATGTCGACCCAACCCTGTTCAAGAGGCTAGTTGGCAGTCTGATGTATTTGACTGCAACTCGGCCAGATCTCATGTTCGGAGTCAGTCTGATCAGCCGTTTCATGGAGACTCCGAAGGACACGCACTGGCAAGTAGGCAAGAGGATCTTGCGCTATGTCAATGGGACGCGAAACCATGGCCTATTTTACGCTAGACAGGACCAGCTGGAACTGGTCGGCTTCACAGATAGTGACTGGGCTGGCAGTACCGACGATCGAAAGAGCACCTCCGGGTATGCTTTCCATCTCGGATCAGGGGCAGTCTCATGGGCGTCCAAGAAACAACCCATCGTTGCGTTGTCCACAGCCGAAGCAGAATATGTCGCCGCCACGTCAGCCGCATGCCAGGCAGTTTGGCTGCGAAGAGTTCTGAGTGAACTGAACTTTCCTCCGGAAGGCGCGACAACAATTTTTTGTGATAACAATTCGGCCATTGCACTGTCAAAGGATCCCGTCTTCCATGGCCGGACGAAGCACATAGACATCCGGTATCATTTCATCAGAGAGCTGGTGAAATTCGATGAAGTACAACTACAGTTTTGCAGGTCCAAGGAGCAGCTGGCTGACATCTTCACGAAGCCTTTGAAGGAGGAAGACTTCAGCAGATTGCGAGAGCAGCTTGGAGTCAAAGCGCTCGTGAAATCAGGCTTAAAGGAGGGTGTTAGAAAAATTAACCCAGATTTCACGCCTCCGCCGCACTGCGCTCCAAATTTGGGCGAAGCCGGACTGCGCTCGCGTAGTTGGGGATCCCGACAAAAGGGCTTGACATGACGTCGCACCTACCCTCTGACAGATGTGACGTCTGACAGATCCGATCACCGTAGAAGTTAATGCAGTTCGACGATTTAATGCTAGTGCGACGATTGGTCAGAAACCCTAGTTGAGGGCCTGTCAAAACCTGTCAGAGGACAAACCCTAATCCTCCTCTTCCCGCGGCTATATAAGGCATCTCGGGTATTTCAGACATAGAGGCAGAAGGCAAAGAGCAAAGAGGAGTCAGGAGAAGAAGAGTATCTCAGTGAGCAGTGTGGCTCAACTGATTAATGTCCGAGCAACCGACTCGACATTTTGTCTGTTAGTTTATCCTGCAGCGTAGCCTGCAGATGTTGTTATTTCCTCGGTTGAGGAATTCTGTAACCCTAGTTTCATATGAATAAAGTTTGCTATTGTTTGTGGCATCTTTAGGGTTTACAGTTTTATTGTGCTAAAGTTTATTGTTCTCTGTTCCGGCGTTTCTCTCCTCTCATACGGGTGTTGCCAAGCCAGGCAAACCCAAGCGACAGTCGTGGAAGACAAAGAAGTCGAAGGCCAAAGTTGGGCAAGTCTCAGAGAAGCCTTTCCAACTTCGCTGCCGCAATCCGACTGCGCCCGAGATCCGAGCGCAGCCTGAGTGCGCAAGCGAAATCCGAAGTCGGCCGCAGTCCGCACTTCGCCCAGCGCAGTCCGTCGGCTGAGCGAAGTCCGCACTTCGCCCATATTCCGGGCGAAGTCCGTCGGCGACCCCAAAGTTCGAACTTCGCCCAGTTTCGGGCGAAGTCTATCGGCGGCCCCGAAGTTCGAATTTCGCCCAGTTTCGGGCGAAGTCCGTCGGCCCCCGACATTCGCACTTCGCCCATTTTCGAACGAAGTCCGTTGGTGCCCCCGACTTACGCACTTCGCCCTCCCGAAGTGCGTCGTTCAGACTTCGGCGAAGTTCGAAAAGAAAAGATTTAAATTCCTCACATTTAATATTCGTTCATTACCATTTACTACATACATCTTCAAAGTCCAATCAAAAGCTTTAATCTCTGAGTCATTTTAATATACGTGGAGATCAGAGATCGCAAAAGAATAGAATCAAAGGTTTTCTGTTTAAGGTCCAGCTATCCTATTATTTTTTTTAAATATATTCGGTCTACTTCAAATCAACTTTTTACTTAAATCTACTGTATATCAAATATATACTTTGTAGAAAACAATATTTCAAAAACTAATCCGAAGGTCATAGAAATAGAAATAAAGAACAAATGTTTTATTAATGATTCAATTAATTAATATATGCACTACAAGCATAAATATAAATATTATTTTCGAAGAAAATTTAAAATAGAATGAAGAAAATTATGTTAAGAGTGTAGAAATTTAAACAAAATACCTTTGACAGGAATATGTCCCTGAGATTTTAGTAGATGAGCGTACTTCTGGCCAATGGATGAAGCGGCGCACAGCGGCCAGAAACAGTGACCATGTCCGGCTCCCATGGCCTGTACTCGACATGACTCATGTGCTCCTCCGTCTCCAACTCCTCTCCATGACTTCTCAGATATTCCAGAAACGCTGCAGATCCCGCAAATTTCATGTTATCCGCCACGATTACGCTCCCTGTGCCTATCAATCTCTTGTTTTTATGCCGCTCAAAATCAGAGAGATACAAGGCTTTGTCGTGGTCCAGAAACACCAAACCAAACTGAGAAGCCCTCCACCCTGCCTTCAAAACTTTCGCCAATTTGTCCCCCTGTTCGCTCTGTGTTCCTTCCACAATTTCCACCTTTGACGACAAACCTGCATGGTCGATTATGGCTCTTGCGATCTGGGCACGGATGGGGTCGATCTCGAGAGAGAATAGTTTGCTGTGGGGGTGTGTGAGGAGGAAGGCGATTCTGATGGCAGAATAGCCACAGAAGGTCCCGAGTTCGAGGCACAACTCGGGGTTCCATCTCTTGACGACAGCATCCAGGATGGCGCCCTTCTCGTCTCCGATGTTGGGCAACCACGCCTTCTGCTGGGCATAGCCGTCCATGGCGTCCAAAACGGACTGCGGATTTCCTTTCTCTGCGCTCTGCAGAACATGCTGCAGCAACCCACCTTCTCTGCGATTTGTCGCTGCCCCTGCCGAAGACATCATTGGTTCTCTGCGATCGAATATATTCTTTCAACATATTACCGTAAGCAAAGATAACAATTCCTTTCGCGACGTTCATAGCTAACTGCAAAAGCATCTCATTCGCACATTAGGATGTGACAGTTGCAGGGCAGTACATGGCGCGTGTGGTCCGCATTGCTGTCACCCTTGGCTTGCTGTGCATTTGGTGACATCATCTTAATTATTTAAACCCAGCACACTAGTGTCTACAGAAACGGGCAGATTCGTTCTGCAATTTCCTTACTATCGCTCTCATCATTCTTGTTACAGAATTTTCTTAAGCTAATATTATTTTGCATTTTTTTATATACAAAGTACATTTTATGTATAAATATATTTGCTAAGTAAAGATATTAAATGTTACCTTTTTAGTTTAGGTGTTCTATGGAATGTTAATGTAATGAATATTAAATTGAAGTATGTGATACCTCTAAATAAAATCTATTTGAATACAAAGTTGTCATCAAAATCATCTATCTATTCCTTTAATCTATACAAATCCATTTGCAAACAAAAAAAAAGTTAAAGGAAAATTCCCGCATGAAGGAGATCGTCTTAAGGAGATCGTTTTAAAAAGAGATATTTTAAAAGAAAAGAATAGCCCTCTTTAAAAGAAAAGCATATATTTGGGAAGGGAAGGGATTATTTGAAAAATCAAAATCTTCCGCCTTGAATTCTTCATTTTTATTTAATCGATATTTTGGGGTTTTAAAAAGAAATTGTGCCAACTTCAAAAAAATACCGTCCACGGGATGGTAACAAGGTGTTAATATTATAATGACTTCTCTTAGGGTGGATGTGCAGTTTGTATTGTGCCCAACTTCAAACCAATACCGTCCACGGGATGATATCCTTATGGCCTTTAACTCTGCTCTTAACTTTTAATTTTTGTTTCTCTTTTTAATATTTAACTTTTAAATTTTGTTTCTCCTTTCAATATTTAACTCTGGAAGACAAGATAAAACAACTTTCAATTGTAAAAGATCCAAGGAAAAGTAAACATTGGAAAAGAAAAACAACTTTCAATTAGTCTCCAAATCTCAACCACCTCCAAGACTCCAAATATTTTAATTTAAAAATTCATTATTATTTTATAAACTAATTCATGTTTATATTTACAGGTTTATTTATATATTATTTATTTTTATTAATTTAAAAATTATAAACCAACAGAAAAACAATAACCTAAAAATCAATAAAAAATTCTAACCCTTACCAGCTTCGCTTTTAACAATGGTTTACACTAAGCGATAAGAAAAATCAATGAGCTGGGACTGGTTTGACAGACTGCGACTGTAAGTACATTGTACACGTAATCCTTGACTATAACATGTACAAGTGATCAAATTTAATCTCTAATCTGAAAGATAAAGTAAATTCATGGACATATGGCAGAAGCCTCGCTTTTAATCTCTAATCCGAAAGATAAAGTAAATTCATGGACATATGGCAGAAGCCTCGCTTTTAACCCAGTGTTTCGAAACTCGCAACTCGCTATAAACTCGGGAGCCTAATTTTTGCGAGTTATCGGCAACTCGCGATAAACTCGGCAAAAAATGGGACAAAACTCGGGAAAGGAAACATCGAAAAAATAAAATAAACAAACAAATATTTTTTTAACCTAACGTCATCAATCCCGTGTGCTTGGCATTGGAAGGAGACACATCAGATCACCGTCTACCCATTTTAGCTTGCGAAACATTCGAAAATAGATAATCATAGGACCGCCCATTTGGTATGCCGGACGCCGCTTCGATAGAAATTAACATCTTTCTAATCTCAGCCCTGTAAATTTCTAATCTCAGTCCCTTGTAAGAAATTAGCATTTACGCGCCGCACTTTCTAATCTCAGCCCCCAGCACTTATAGTTCATATTTACCAGTTGGGCAGTGGTGGATACTTTTTTGATGGTGCAAATGTAGTTATTAAAACAATATTTTAAAATGTATAATTAAAAAATTATTTATAGGGCTTTCCCGCCTCGGCCCTGCCTCCCTGCTCCCCTGTCTTTCCCCTGCCTCGGCCCCTGCTTCTCTCCGTACGCCTCTTCCCTGCCTCGGCTCTCTTTCCCCTGCCTCGGCCCCTGCTTTCGTAAGAGTCTTCCCTGCCTCTTCCCTGCCTCCGCTCTCTTTCGCCTGCCCCTGTCTTCCCCTGGCTCGGCCCTTGCTTCTGTCTGTACGAGTCTCGGCAAGTAATCGCCGAGTACTCGGCGAATAATGGGCGAGTAACTCGCCGCGCCCGAGTTTCTTATTAGAAAAACTCGCAGGCCTCCCTGACCCGCGAGTTTTGCGGGTACTCGCGAGTAACCTGCGAGTTTCGAAACACTGCTTTTAACCAAGTAAATTCATGGACATATGGCAGAAGCTTCGCTTTTAGTAATCGATAAGAAAAATCATGGAGCGGGTCCTGGTTTGACAGACTACGAGTACATTGTGCAGGTAATCCCTGACTACGAGTACATTGTGCACGTAATCCCTGACTATAACATGTACAAGTGATCAAATTTAATCTGTGCAAGTAATCCCTGACTATAACATGTACAAGTGATCAAATTTAATCTCTAATCTAAAAGATAAAGTAGTGGGTACTGTTTACACAGCGAATACATTGGATAGATATCCCTGACTATGACATGTACGATAAAAGACTTGTTGGGAAATTGTCACGTCAATGCAAGCACTAAGAAATAAGGGAGAGGCTTAGCGTTTAACAACGTAAACTATATAAAAAAAAAGTCGGTACTGGTTTGACAGACTAATCCCTTTGCTATACATGTATCAAGTGATCAAATTCAATCTGTAATGATCTGAAAAATATAGTGGATTCTGTTTAGACTGCGAAGAATACATATCCAAGTACAAGTGATCAAATCTGAAAATTGGTATCTCCAATTTCGTGAATGGCTTATTGCACGGATAAAGAGAGTTGCTGGGAAATTGTCACGTCAGTGCAGTCTTTAACCTGTCGTTGGAAAGCACGTAAAAATTGAAACGAAGACTCGCACAGAAGGAAGAGGCTTAGCGTTTAAAAACGGTTTAAAATAAGCGATAAGAAAAATAAAATAGCGGGTAGTGATTTTGAGTACGATTGCACACGTAATATATACAAGTGATCAAATCCAATATGTATTGATCTGAAAATTGGTATCCTTACATTGCTCAGTAATCTTCGACTATAACATGTGCAAGTAATCAAATTCTATCTGTATCGATGAATAATAAAAATAAAGTAGTGGATTTTGTTTAGACGAGAAATACATTGTACATTGATCTGAAAATTGATAACCTTACCCTGCAATTTCGTGAATTATAATTTCGTGAATTAGTGAACTCAGGTTTGGAATTTGATTGTATTTTGTATTCGAAACTATAATAAAGAGTAGGGATATATAAATACGTTAGATGTTATCTTTTAAAAAGTTTATGGTTTGGATTAACATTGTCAATAACTTTGTGGAACTCCCTAGAGCAATGGAGACTACATTCATTTCTTCTTCACCGCATCTGCCACACATGGCCTCCTTCGTACAACTCTAGCAGTTTCCTATGCCGAATGTGAAAACTAAAAATAAAAAATAAAATGATATGTGAATAAACAAAAGTTTTTTTTGGTCAAACACTTATTTTTAATAGGCTTTCTCGGTTCACAAATTCAAATTGCAATAACAATTGTAGAAATGGTACACCACCGTTTCGTTTTTTCTTTAGATAGGTAAATAATTTGTCCCTAAATTGCTCGAAAGTACCGTGACCCAACTCTATTCGCTTCTATCTCAATTATTGGAGATAATGGAGGTAGCATGCCAAGGTAAAATTTAAAATATTTATTTATTCTTTTAAATTAAAAGATTAAGTTTTTCCCTTATTCTTAATTATAATTTAAATAAATCTTTATTAAAGCATTTAATATTATATTTTTATTAAAAAATTTAATTTTAATCATTTAGTTCACACATTTTTAAATTCAAACATTTATATAAAAAACATATATTTTTATATTGAAAAATAACTGTATACAATGTAAAGGTTTGTGTTTTGCTCAAAATTAACTGTATATATAAAATGATATTATGTGGAATTTTATTTCTAATTTTTAAACATATAATTTTTTTTTCCAAAGTTTAAGAATGTCTAATACAAACTCGAACTTGATATTGATATATAAGCTTTCAACTATAAAAAACTTAAGGAAATGTAGACATCCCTCAACTAGTCTTCAAATCTCATTCGCTTCTAAGGCTTCAAATTTTTAAAAGTATACATATTTTAAATTAAAAATTCATTATTGTTCTATAAACTAATTCATGTTTATATTCATACTTATTTTTATTGATTTAAAAATCATAAATTAATAAATACTTACTAACAAAAATAAATAAATAAAATTTTAAACATTAAAGTGAAAGTCAAAAAAATTTAAACTTAATCTTTTTACTTGGTTTTAATCTTATATCATTAAAATATATATATATATATATATATATATATATATATTTAAATTTTAATATAAATTTAAAATTATAAATTAAAATATTTTAATTAATTATTATTATTGTTTTATAATGTGAAGTGGAATTTTTATGTTTTTATTTTTTATAATAATTCTAAATTACTTTTATATAGTTAACATCCTAAATTTTTTTTGGAATGCGAAAAAAAATAACTGCGGGGAATCTTGTAAAGGAATGTTTATGTCCAAGAGTCCGAGACGAATAATACTTTTTGTCTTATCACGGAACTAGTGGAGAGTGTAATATAATAGTCTTTGCCTTGTCGAAGTCCGACTTGGCACCGGCAACTTCCAGGCTGTGCAAACAATTTTTTTTTTAAAAAGGTGAACTTAATCTTTAACGACTGAAATATTCGATATGTACGAAACCCATTATTTACGAGTTTTACTTGTTATTAATTATCTGGGTGTTTGGTTAAGTTTATTATGGTAAAGTTCAAATTTATACTCTTATTGAAATGCTTAATATTGAAATGCTCAATTAAGAGGTATGAGTACTCATATTTGTTTTTCCTTATTATTCTTGTAGGCGCCCTAGCGGAAGAGAGTGATATAACGGATGGTGATTGGTACTCCATTTTTATCTGCGTCTCAGGAGTTGGATATGGAGAAGGCATGGGTGGCATTGAAAAAAGAAGGGGTATCAATAACGCATTGAGAGGCTTTCGCAAATCCATCGTTCATGGGACCAGAATGGCTCTCAGATGTGTTGAATCTGATCCCTCCCTAGCGTAGGTGATATGGTGATGAAGATCAAGGACGGCTATCAAATATCAGAACGAGGTAGCCAGATTAAAAGAACTTTTAGATGACACTTTTGTTGAATATGGCGAATCATAGAACAACCAATCTCTATTACTGATTCCAAGTGGACCAAAATTAGTGGGCTTGACTTAAATAGATCGAATTTTACTCAAAGATAGGTCTGAAAGAGATGGATTAGGCCGTAACTTTTAGAAATAGTATTAGATGATGATTAGGCGATATCCCTTTTTAGAGTTGTTAACTAATGTGTAAATGTTTTTTATACATATATAAAATATTGAAATATTTTCAAACTTTTTTTCTTTATAGTTTTCCAACATGATATCACAGTTTGTTTATTTATTTTGTTTGTGTGGGGAAGGAAAAATTCTTTCTTCTTTATCTCAATCATAGGACTTTGATTTTTCCGGCTTATAACACGCGAAGCACGGCACGTGAAGCGCCTTCCTTTTCACTCTAACTCCATTGCAGCAACTGCATGAGCGTCTCCGGTTGACGCACCCACAAACAACACACAACTCACTTATAGTATCTCTGGCGATAGCATTTCATATCGAGCAGGGTAATATAGGAGGCATTTTGCAGAACCTGACAGTCGTGAAAGGCTTATGACTTTACCGGGCACTTTGAGTACGAGTTGATCAACGGAGACCGTACGATGAAGTCATTTGATTAAGATTATTTTTAAACTGTAGTTTAAGAAAAGATTTAGGTTTAAATTTTTGGGTATGTTTATATATAAATTTAGTAGTTTGTTTTGAATCTGTTGAGTGTACATCAACCTAATAAGACAAGGTACCAATATTAATGGTTTTCTTCAATTAACTGAAATAAATAGGTTAGAATTTAAAACCTGCTTAATAATAAACAACAAAGTGAAATAAAAATTATTAAAAATTTAATATCTTAATAGTAAAAAGAATTGAAAATGTAATCAATTTCTTTAAAAATTAAAAAAAATAGACTATAAAATATTTTAAAAACAATTACCGTACACTTTATAGGGGCAATCACTGTAAAAGTTAAATTCTCTGAAAACTGGAAGAAAAGTGTTTACATTTTTTGACGCCGAACCCTTAGAAGGCCAGCTGACTATAAAATATTTTAAGAACAATTACCGTACACTTTCTAGGGCCAATCACTGTAAAAGTTAAATTCTCTGGAAAAGGAAGAAAAGTGTTTACATTTTTTTGACGCGGAATCCTTAGAAGGCCAGCTCAAGTAGTTTGTATTTTTATTTTATATTATAATATTATGTGTAGATAGGTAGTAGCGATTAGTAGTGTAGTGTACAATGTGGGTAGCAGATTTTTATGGACGAAAAGAAAAATATTGTATTGATTGAATTAAATATTTAAATTTTAAATTGACCACCTAAAGTTGTTTATATTTTCATTTAATATTATAATATGATATGTGTAGAGAGGTGGTAGTGATTAGTAGTTGTATAGTGTACAATGTGGGTAAAAGATTTTTACGGAGGAAAAGGAAAATATTGTATTGATTGAATTAAATATTTAAATTTTAAATTGATTATATTTAAGTAATTTGTATTAATATTATAAATTGTATGGTATAATTTTTTTATTGTAATTTTTTATTTAATATATTTTAATAATTATTAATAATTTTTATAGTTGAGTAAAAGAGCTTAATAGTAATTTGATAAAATTATATTTATTGATTATTGATGAGGTTATTCTT
Source organism: Wollemia nobilis (assembly GCA_028583015.1). Taxonomy (NCBI): domain Eukaryota; kingdom Viridiplantae; phylum Streptophyta; class Pinopsida; order Araucariales; family Araucariaceae; genus Wollemia; species Wollemia nobilis. The sequence continues at coordinate 3,621,345 of JAQPPZ010016599.1, forward strand.
TACTTTTTGGTTATTTAATTATATTATAGTTTCTTATTTTTTTTTTTTAAAGTGTAATATTTTTTTAATATTTTATAAAGTGGTTATTATCAAAGTAAAGGGTGTAAAAATTAAAAAAAACTAAGCAAAAATATGGATATAAAGAACGTAGAACATCATGTTAAGGTTTTAATATATTGCTATCCAAAGGTATGGATTAAGAAAACAATATTGTTGGGAGTAGTCCTTGTGGTTTGAACCCTACACTTGTCAGTTACTAAAAATAGTGGTTGTAACCAACTCCTCTATGTAATAAAAAAAAAAAAAACAAAAATATTACTACTCTATATGGAATGAAAAGGACACCAAGTATGGGAGTGTTCAACAAAGAATGTATAGTGATTCTTGTTTTCAAATTGGTGCAACAACATCAAGGTTCAAGTAGATCCATTGTTCAAGTTATCAAAGCAAAGCAACAAAAGCATGGATCCGAAAAAGCAATCTTGTGGACTTAAGTGGGAAAAGCAAGCAACCATCAATGAAAAAGAGTGATACTTATTATTAGCAAAAAGATACCTCTAACTCACAGAACCAAAGAAATGCTTATAAATAATCAAAATAGTAGAATGACATATCAACATTAGCAAATACCACCACCAATCAGAGTTTTCATTGAGATGGATAGATGACCCATTCATAACAAGGATAAAAAAATAATATTATTTAGTGGCTTCTTATATTTTAGGATGAAACATTTTGTAAGGAGTATGGAATGTTAGGTGGCTTAGTTAGGATGATATTATAGTTTTATACTTGATATTAAAATACTATAGTATACATAATTATCCCATATATGTGGATAAGTGGTAGTGGTAGGCAATCGAGTATTATATAATGTGAGCAAAAGACTTATATGGGAGTAAGAGAAAAATATTGTATTGTTTGCATCTTATATTTAGATATTATAAGTAATAAATTCCTTCTAATAAGGAGCATTGTATGGTTTTGCCTTACCTTAAGGGTTTAAATTTTAAATTGAACACACTGCATTAATTTGCGTTAATAACATAAATTGTATTATATAAAATTATTGATTGTAGTTGTTTATTTAATATTTTTTTAAATTGTTAATGATTTGTGTGGTTGAGCAATGGAGGTTCATAACAAGTGGTATCAAAGCACTTTCTAGGGTCATGTTTCATTGCAAAATATTTAGTACTAGAGTACTTTTTAAGACCATATTTTATAATAGGAGTTTCAATCATCTATTCATTATTGGATCTAAATTTTGGTCCTTAATAAGTGCATGAATTAGGCTAATAACATCTTGTAAGATCAAGTGTAAGTTTTAATCAATTAATTAGGAGAAATATGGATTACCCCAAAAACCATAGAGTTACTCGTTTACATGTGTTGCTAGTGAAAATGGTGAACTACCCCACACTCTATTACTAATACTTTTACTTTTTGAGAGTATACAAAGAGATGTCATTTAGAGATAAAACCATGTGTAATTTCTCCATAATTATTTCTTAGCAAACTATTGTTGGTAATTAGAGTCATACTCACTTAGTCAACCTTTGTAATCAATGATATTTACCTTAACCCACTAGGAAGCTAAAGTTTGAGACCTAATTCATTGCTAAGAGTTTCATAAAATTTCCATATAGTCTTTAGCAATAGCTTCAACAATAGTTTCTACATAGTTTCCATAGTCTTCAATAGTTTCACAACTTCAGTAGAGCAGACAATTGGAAGTGATTACTAAAAATAACTAGTGTATAGTTTTTAGCTATTTGGAAAAAAACTTCTAAAGTAAGCCAATGTTAGTGAAATTTTTTTTGCAGAGGAAGCAGCTATCAGTTGCTAGTCTAAGTGCAAAAATACTCAATCCATAGTTGGATAGTGCTCTATAATAAAATAAAGTTTGTTGAGCAAGCTATCATCAATAAAAAAATCTACAAAGGATGTCACTATTAATTGTTAGTCCAAATGTAGAAATAACTAATCTAGAGTTCTGCAATATTTTACAAAAAAAAGTAATCCATATGCAATGTTTAAAAAAAATAGTCCATAGAGGAGATTGTTATTGTTGAAAGTACATAGTTTACAAATTGTTAATAATTGTAAATTATATTAAAAAAAATCTTGTAGAGGAGGCCATTGTGAGTTAGAAGCTCACATTCTATAAGTCATTAAAATTTATTAAGTGCAAAAAATAGAAAAAGAAATATCCATAAAGAAGGTTGTTATCAATTGCTAGAAGTACATAGTCCACAAGCCATGGATTAGCAATCTTGGAGGCATGGATTAGGACAACAATATTACTATTCTAAATTCATTTTTTAAATGTTTAATGCTAACATTTGCCAAGTTGTGTTTCAATAAATATTTGATATATAAATAATATTTTATAATTGGATGGACTTAATATCATTGGCTGGAAGCCTTGTTTTCCAACGAAGAAAAATATTTTATAAATTGGATGGAAGCCTTATCTTCTTTAAGTGCCACGTGCTCTTTTGACGTCATCTTTGGATGTGTTTTTTAGTGGGAAGGCAGGTCAAGCTATGTTTACGGATAATTTCCCCCTATGGTGGTGCTTGGATGGGTGTTGAGTTCTTAGGCTTTCCACCTTAGTTGATTATACTTACAACTTGAATCGTGCTAAGGGAAGAAATAATTACCACTTATCATGGTTCTGATGGTATTTTAGTCATCTCACCCTTGCTTGGTTTTTGGGCCATTTTACATACTCTAGGGATGAACACATTCATGTTTATTCTAGAAAGGGTTTTGTCAACTTTTTAGGTGGATAAGTATTTCTCCTTATCTATGGCACCGTATTTCCAGGCACACCTTCAACACCTTGCTAAAGTGTGGTGGGTGGGAATATACAACCAACCTTGGGTGTTTCATGATTTTAAGGGATGCACTTTTTGGTTTACTTGGTGGTAAGTTAGTGAGCTAGTTCCCCTGTTCTGTTTGAATATTGGTTCCCATGGCTGGCGACCATCCCATAGAGAGATGAAGATTTTCGTCGAACCTAGTATCTTGATAGTTAATGATGAAGTGAAGAAGATATTACATACAGGTGGCCTCTTGGACTTTATTCAGTCATTTCATGGGCACTATAGGGCCTTGTTGAGAACTCTGGCCCACTCTTGGTGAAAGGGGTGGGTCCATGTTAGAGGAATAAAATTTGTCATTACTATGGACCATATTGGTGAAGTGTGTGGACTACTTATTAATGGTGGTTACCAGAGACATCCAAAGCACTCCCTGAAGCACAAGTACATATTCTTTGTTGATTCTTGGGAGTATCTACCATAGGTGCAAAATGACTATGATACCAAGGCCCTAAAGCCTCCCTAGAATCGGTTCCTCACAATAATCATGGACTATTTTAATTTGGATTTGAGAAAGAAGGTAATTCGTAGTTATCACATGATGTTCTTGATTCATATCAAGAGAATGCATCTGATAAACGTGCCATTATTTATATTCTATTCTCTAAAAAAATCATTGCGTGATGTTAGAGGAGGGAAAGGGCTCACCAAGACCTTTTTTTATTTTATTTTTGAGCATGTGGTAAAGTCTAGAGGAATTGTTGTAAAGGAAGATTTATGAAGAATTGAGTTTCATAAAATTCCTCCTATGCTTGAGCCTTTGTAAACTAATTTTGAATATTTTAAAGAGTTGTATGAGTCATAGTATGGGGATTTTACTCCTTCCCCTTCCTATTCCAAAGGAAAAGTGTCATCATCTAAGAAATCCAAGAGTGCCCATAGTGAATACAAGCAAGGTAGCGCAACATTCAAAAATATTGTCTGAGAAAGCCTCAAAATTTATCAAACTGCTTGTTTCAATTGAGTCATTAGATGTAGAGGAGATCCTTCCAACATGAAATATATTTAAAGGTAACATGGATTCTAACTTAGCATCAGATATCTCTTCCTAGATACTTCTCACCACTCCTGGTGCCCTCCCGCTCATGAAGACTCTTGATGAGAAGCATCAAGTGCTACTAGGTTTGTTGCAGGTGGTTATTTCTTTTATTAATGAAATCTCAGATGCTGGTAAAAAAAATTTGGATTTGCCAACCCTTAAGTGATGGTGGGTGCAAGGGTCTCCCAAAGGTTATGCATAGCGGCTATTTATCATCAAATTGGCTAAAATTATGATTTTCAAATTTTGGAATTGGCTAATATTTAAGACCCTTGACCAGGGTCCATTAGCCAAAAAAAATTGTTCACCCCAATTTAATAATAATTTGACCATTTTAAGTTTGAATTTCCAACATTACCCCTAATAATAGTGAACCTTCTACATGTGTTTGGACACTAATTGCCTAGATTTTAAAATTGATTCATCAATTTTTATAAATACATATCGGGGCTGATCCCTTATGCATAACCCTAGGTCTCCTCATTGGGCAACAGGTCTCATGGCTATATAGTTTGGTCTTCCTTTTGATTTTACTACTAGTTTATCCTCACTTTTTGTTATATTTTTGGGGATTTTTTGTTACTAGTTTGGTTTCAGGTTCTATTATTCTATTGGAGATGTATTTCCTCTAAGAACAGTATATTGTTCGATGTTTGTTCTAAGTTGTTGGTTCTGGATCCTGATTCTCTCTCTAATTTGGAGGTCTTATTTTTTAGTCACACTTGGACCCACTCCATGAAAGAGGGGTGTAGAGGGGCAACGACCCCCCTACTAATGCCCTATCTATAATTTTCCCTTTGTAAATCTAAACCATTTATTATTAGGTCACAAATTGGATGGTGGGATTTTATGTTTATATTTGCACCCTAAAATGTAACTCTCTTTTATAAGAGTATTTTGAGTGATGGTTGTGCATTATAAAAGACATCGATAGAAATAAGAGGAGGTTACAATGAATGTGTTGTAGGTTTTATCCTTTTATTTTGCTAGATAGAATAAAGAAGGCCTAGTTATTTTATTTGTGGATGTAGCCCATATTGGGTGAACCACGTATATTTGTTTGTCTCTTGTATTATGTTTTGTTTTGCATTATATTTTCGTGTTTATATTATTTCTCACATTATTATTCCTAGCAACTAATATTAGAGCCTAGGGTTTGAAAAATACACTTAAAAGGAGGTTTTCGTGGTTTGAGTGAGAGTAATGGAAAAATAAGGTAAGTTTAGGGTTGATAAGTTTAATGGTTAAAATTACCAGCTATGGGAGATGTAAATGGAGGACTATCTATATTAGAAGGATCTTTACCTATCATTAAGTAGAATAACAAATAAGTCGGTGAAGCTATTAGATAAAGAATAGGAAGTTCTTGATAGAAATGCATTAGGAACAATACGACTATGTTTGGCAACATTAGTTGCCTTCAACATTTCAAAAGAAAATACAACAGCGAATCTAATGAAGGCACTAGCTAAACTATATAAAACGTTTATTTAATATGCAGATGTTAGAAAGTGGGTCTTTTATTGATCATTTAAATGAGTTTAACACGATCACAAATAAGTTAAGTTCTATAGGAGTAAACTTTGATGATGATGTTAGGGCTCTTTTGATCTTGTACTCATTGCTATTTTAAAGTTTTATGATGTTATTGGTGTTATCCTTAGTGAATAAATATGATGGAAAAGCACAAGTGAGACATCAAGTAATGCTTTGAATGTGGAGAAAAGGGGGAGACAAAGAGAGAGAGGAAAGATTCTAAGAAATCATGGAAAATTAAAGAAAGGTAAATCCAAATCTAGAGGAGAGCAGTTGGAATAATGGCATTGTGGAATGAAAGGACACCTAAAAATAGAATGTTGGTCTCAAAAAGAAAAAAATGGGAGATGAAAAATAGGATAATAATCAGGAAGTAAATATAGCAGGTGATGTGCTACAAGATGCTTTAATCCTTTCATTAGATAATACTAATAATTATTGGGTGCTAGACTCAGGGACTTCATATCATGCCACACCCTATAGGAAATATTTTCTAGATTATGTTCAAGGTGATTTTGGATAGGTTTATTTGGGTGATGATAAACCATGTAAAATTATTAGAATGGGTAAGATACATATAAAATTACCAAATGGAAACTAATGGTTGTTGAAAGAGACAAGATATATTCCTGAATTGAGAATAAATTTAATTTCAATAGTGTAGTTGGACAATGAAGGTTGTACAGTTACATTATCAAAAAATTCATGGAAGGTTACTAAAGGATCACTGATATTAGCAAAAGGAAAGAAGGTACATTGTATGTATGTTATAGTAATATTGATCTTTCTATTGCTATAAATTCTACAGGAGAGGATACAACTTTGTGGTATCATAGGCTTTCACACATGAGTGAGAAGGGAATGCAAATTCTCCACTCAAAGAATTTGTTTCCATGTTTGAAGCAAGTTTATTTGGACTTTTGTGAGCACTATGTTTATAGAAAATAAAAAATAGGTAGATTTCTCAAAGTTGAGAAGGAAAAGAGTCAGGTATCATATCTTGGTGGCTCTCATTATTATGTTACCTTTATTGATGATGCAACAAAAAAAATTTGGGTTTATTGTATTCGAATAAAATCTAATGTCTTTGATATTTTAATGAAATAGAAAGCTTTGGTTGATAATGAGATAGGAAATAATTTGAAGTATCCTAGATCATATAATGGAGGTGAATATTGTAGTAAGGAGTTTGATAGTTACTGCTCATACCATAGGATTTGTATAGTTAAGATGGTTTCAAGAACACTACATGGTGTGTCAGAAAGGATGAACATGACAATCATGGAATGTGCTAGGTATATAAGATTACATGCAATATTATCCTTATAGTTTTGGGTAGATGTTGTGGAATTGTTGTTTACTTAACAACCAAAGGACCTTCAAGTTCTCCGGATGGTGGTATTCTAGAAGAGGCATGGACATGTAAACCTGTTAACTAATCATTTTTGAATAATTTCAATGGTGATGTTTTTATTCATATTGATAAAGAAAATAGAACAAAAATTGAGGAAAGTTCAAGAAGTGTATTTTATTAGATATGGAGTTAAATATTTTGGTTATAACTTTTAGGATTATGAAAATCACAAAATAATTAGGAGTAGAGATTTGGTATTCAATGAGAATGTTGTGTATAAAGATTAGTTGTAGAGAAAGAAACAAGAAAATCTAAGCATAGAATACATAGTGTTTGATGAAATCATAGAAAATGAAACTCCAAAGGTGCTAGAAAATCAAAATATTCAACAACAATAGTCAAAAGTAAGTACCTCAAAATATTGCAAGTACTGTTAGAAGATCTACTAGGCTAAGTAGACCCCCTAAAAGTTACTCTCCTTCATTGTATCATGTATTGTTGATTGATTATGGTGAACTAGAAACATATGAAGAAGCAATGGAGGTAGAAATAAAAAAGAAGTGGGATCAAGGAATGAAAGAGGAGATGGACTCTTTGGTACATAACCAGATTTAGGATTTGGTTTGGTTGCATGTAGAAAAAAATATCATTGTAGAATAAATGGGTTTACAAGGTGAAGGAATAAGACCGAGGCAAAAAGAGGTATAATGCTAGACTTGTTGTAAAGGGGTTTGCATAGAATAAAGATATAGATTATGATGAAATATTTTCTCCTCTTGTTAAAATGAATTCAACAAGAAATTTTTTAAACCTAGTGGCAATAGAAGATTTGCATCTTGAACAGTTAGATGTAAAAACAATTTCTCTCCATGGGGATTTGGAGGAAGAGATTTATATGTAGCAACCATAGGGGTATGAGGTCAAAGGGAAGGAGAAATTAGTATGCAGTTTGAAAAATAACTTGTATGGCCTGAAGCAAGCTCTAAGGCCATGGTATCTAAAATTTGATAGGTTTATGATAGAACAAGGTTATAGTAGATGTTATTTAGACCACTATGTTTATTTTAAGAGATTAGATAATGGTAACTATATTACCTTGTTATTGTATGTAGATGACATGCTTGTTGTAGGGTCTAACATGTAGGATATAAATGTGCTCAAAATAAAATTAGCAAATTCATTTACAATGAAGGATTTGGGTGCTGCAAAGCAAATCCTTGGTATGATAATAACAATATATAGGAAAAAATGTAAATTTACATTATCTCAAGGTGAGTACATTGAGAAGGTATTAAAAATATTTAATATATAGGATGCAAAACCTATTAGTACACTCTAGCTAATCATTTCAAACTGACTAAAGATATGTGTCCCAAGACACAGGAGGAGATAAAATATATGTTCAAGGTTCCTTATTCATTGGTAGTTGGTAGTTTTATGTATGCGATGGTGTAAACAAGGCCAGATATAGCACATGTAGTGTGATTTGTGAGCAAGTTTATGAATAATCTAGGAGAAGAGCATTGGAATAGAGTGAAATGGATTCTTAGGTATTTAAGATGTACTATCACTCAGCCATTATGTTTTGGAGGTTCTTACACTATTCTATGAGGATATGTTGATTCAGACATGTCAGGTGATATAGATAGCAGAAGTAGTACCATAGGGTATATCTTTACTATAGGTGGAACTGTAGTAAGTTGGATTTCAAATTTATAAAAGGTTTTTGCACTTTCAACAATGGAAGCAGAGTATGTTGCCACTACAGAGGCTAGTAAAGAGATGATTTAGTTATAGAGGTTTATAAAAGAATTGGGAAAGAAGCATGAGAATAACATATTATATAGTGATAGTTAAAGTTCCATTCATTTTACAAAGAACTCAACCTTCTATTCTAGGACTAAAAATATATAGACCAAGTACCATTTCATATTATCGATTTTGAAAGATGGATAGTTGAAGCTAGAAAAGATACACACTAGCCAGAATCCTACAAACATGTTAACAAAGGTAGTAACCAAGGAGAAACTGAGTTCTTGCTTAGTTTTAGTTAGTCTTCAAGCATGACAGTAAAGATGAGAAAATTTTCAGGTCCAAAGTTGAAGCAAAGTCTAGTAGGTGCAATAGTAGTGGAGTTATTGTGATCAATCTTCAAGTGGGAGATTGTTGGTTGTGGAGACTAATTATCTCTCTAATTTAGAGGTCTTGTTTTTTAGCCACACTTGGATCCACTTCATGAAGGGAGGGGGTAGGGGGTAATACCCCCTACTAATATCATCGGGGGGGTCTAAGGTGCCAAAAATAGATATATTTTTCCCTTTGTAAATATTGACCATTTATTATTAGGTCACGGATAAAACTAGTGGATTTTATGTTAGCGTTTTTACTCTAAAATGTAATTCTCTTATATAAGAGGATTTCAAGAGATGGATGTGCATTGTAATATATGGTGATAGAAATAAGAGGAGGTTACAACAAATGTGCTATAGGTTGTATCCCTTCATTTTATTGGATGGAATAAAGAAGTCCTGGTTATTTTCTCCGTGGATGTAGCCCATATTGGGTGAACCATGTATATCTATCTCTCTTTTTTTTTGAATTATATTATAGCACACATTATTATTCCTAACATCAGTACCAGGTCCTAGGTGTAGACCAATTGGTTTGACCAAATTCCGTAAGGGGGGCGGAGGTCCAAGGTTCAAATCTTGGGCCTCATTGAATTGAATACTTGTCCCTTTCCTAGTGATTTCAGCGGCATAAAAGGTTTAAAATTATTATGAAATGGTGTTTATAGGGGTAGACTACACAAAAAATTATGTGGTAGCTTCTGGGGTGGACAACACATAATACTATGGTAGCCACTAGACAACCTATCTGGATTCATGGTGGCTACCGTTTCCACTACGTAAATTCAAAAAAAAACTTCAATCACATTTATATTAAGTTTTGGGATCCTCTCAAAACCCCTTCCTTTACGTAATAAAAAAATATATCATTAGCTCAAACACATTTTTTTTGTTCTCAGTCTAAGCAACTTCTTGTTAGTAAAGATTCATAGGGTAAGTCTATAACTACATCTCTAAATTTGAATTTTTAATTGTTTATTATTTCTATTTCTTAGTTTTCAAATATAGTATAACTTATTCTCCTCTCTCATTGGTAATTTACTTAGTACTTTCACATCCATAGGAGAGCAAAGCATGATTTTCTTTAATTTTTTATCAGAGAAAAATGTAAAAGGTGCGAAATTATTTTTTGTTATTGGTGTTATATATACATACTAGACTATAAAAATTTTACAATAGAAAAGGTAAAAAATTGGAGTCCCAATATCCCTCCTATTTTGTTCTCATATCACTATGCATTTGTAACATCTAAAAAATCTATAGCCTCTGTTCTCACAACTTTTTATTTTTTTATGTTGTGTGCAACTTGTTATTGACGTGTAGAAGTGTATCATTGTTGAAATCATTTTAGAAGGGCCTATAATTATTCAAGAATTAATCACTCTAATTTGGATTGAAGATTGTGATTACCTCAATATCGTTATTCAAGAATTAGTCACTCTAAGTTGGATTGAAGATTGTCATTACCTCAATATCATTATTCATTAATTAATCACTCTAAATTGGATTGAATATTATGATTACCTCATATTTATAATTGATTTCAAATACATGTTCATTCTAATAACGGGTTTTAAATACATTGAACATGATAAAAAATGTTGTATACATGGAAGACTAGAATGACAATTTATGTATGGGATTGGTGGTGCAACTCATTGCAAGATATACTATTGCTAAATAAAATAATGATGTATTTATTACATTGACCTCATGGATTCAGTGACATCATTTTCATTTGTACATATGAAAATAGTTGTAGTGAGCAAAATGTTGTAATATAACCTAGTGTTTGAATATTTTTTAGAGAATTTGATAGATATATTGTAGATCAATCCATCGGTCTTAGATTACACTTCTTTGTTCTCTCTAGAGATAATATATACAAATATAAACAATTGTCCCATAGATTTAGTTGATTTTAAAGGACAAGGGATAGAGCCAAGATTAAGAATGAGAAAAAGAGCAAATTTAAAGTTAATTAGGTTTACATTTATTAAATATAAATAAAATTTATTTCAAATATCATGAGTTGATGGTAGAGTGGTGAACAAAGGCATGTTCAGTATGCTGGAATTTAAGGTTCTAGTTTCCTCAATAATTATAAGATAGCATTTTTTTCTTGCTAATAAAAAAAATCAAACTCATCCAACTTATTTTTTATTATAAAAGTATATGTCAAAGTAAAACTATTTTGTGATTTTCTAAAATCACTTAGCTTTAGATACTATTTTTAAACTATATTTTAATAAAATTTAAAATTTTAATTTTAATATTATTTATAAAATTTGTTAGAATTTCACAATAATAGATATGCAAAGTATTACACAAAAGATGAAGAGAAGAGTGGAACTGATTGATTTATCTCTAGGATCAACTCTGTATAAATAGTAGAGTTGATCATTGAGAGCCGTTAGATTACAACAACTCATCAAACCTGATGAAGACACAACTTAGAGTTCTCCTGACACATGGAGGAGTGGAAACTCAAGTGTGTATCCTAGTGAACTTAAGAGAATATTCACTTATTCTAACACCCCCCCTTAAGTGATACTAGGGGAGATTCTATAAATGAGTCCCGACAACGAGGCCTGATTAGGTACTCATGTACAACATAGATAGTTGGTGGAAAAAACCCTTGTGGGGAAAAACCAACTATCACCTCTTTGTTTTGAAATGATGGTAAAAACCCAGTGGGAAAAGCCACCAATCAAAAGCAAAGAAGTATGAAAGAGGCTTGTCTTCGGATGGCGAAGATTGTCCTCTTTAACAAGTAAAATATGAGTCCCGACAAGAAGGCCTGATTAGGTACTCATGTACAATATAAAGAGAGGTGGAAGACCTCTTTGTCAATGTAGTTTTAACACTCCAAGTTTCTCTCACAACTGAAGGTATCATGGAGAAGGAAATGACTTGGTGAAGATGTTTGCAAGTTGATTCTCTATTGGAATATATTCCAAAAGTATATCCCCATTCTGAATATGTTGCCTGATGAAGTGCATGTGGATCTCAATGTGTTTGGTGTGCTGATGTTCAACTAGATTGCGTGCAATATGAATTGTGCTTTGATTGTCACACCATAGAGTTATAGGCACTTCTTGGAAAAAACCAAATTCTTTGAGAATTTGATGAAGCCATAGGGCTTCCTGACTGGCTGTAACTGTTGCTCTGTATTCTGCCTCTGTAGAAGATAATGCTATTATCTATTGTTTCTTGCATAACCAGGCTACTGGTGAAGAGCCAAGGCAAAAAACATATCCAGAGGTAGAACATCTATCATCTACTGATCCTGCCCAATATGAATCTGTATAGCCAATGATATCCATGGAGTCTCCTCTATAGGTGAGCCCAAAGTTTGTAGTACCCTACAAATAATGAAGAATTCTTTTAGCTACTTGCCAATGACTAAAATGAGGGTTATGAGAGAACCTGGATATGAGCCCAACAACATATGAGATATCTGGGTGAGTATGAGTGAGGTATAACAGACTGCCTACAAGCTGATGGTATAGAGTAGCATCACAAGGAGGGGATGAGCAGGAAGTACTGAGATGAATGCCAGATTGAAAGGGGGTGGGAGAAGGTTTGCAATCTATCATTTGAAACTTCTTAAGGAGATCTTGAGTGTACTTTTGTTGACATAAGGTGATCCCTGCTTTATTTTATTTTATTTGAATCCCAAGGAAAAAATGAGCTAGACCTAGATCAACCATTTCAAATTTCTTAGAGAGGGAGTCTTTTATATTCTGAATGTGAGTGAGGTTACTACCAGTGAGAAGGAGGTCATCAACATAAAGAACAAGAATGGTGATATTTCCTTTACTTCTCCAAATGTAAACTGTATTATCAGACTCACAATGAGAAAATCCTGCTGAAAGAAGGAAGGAGTCCATATTTTCATACCAAGCTCTAGGGGCTTGTTTGAGGCCATATAGAGATTTTTTAAGCCGAAAAACAAGAGAGGAGTCTTGAGTAAAACCAGTGGGTTGTTCCATGAATATTTCTTCTTTTAAATTTCCATGTAAGAAGGCACTTTTTACATCCATTTGGTAGACTGGCCATTTATGGAAAGTGGCCAGAGCAAGAACTAATCTAACAGAATCCATTTTAGCAACAGGAGCAAAGGTTTCTGTATAATCAATACCCTCTATTTGAGAAAAACCTTTGGCTACAAGACGAGCCTTGTGTTTATCTATTTCCCCATTTGGTCCATATTTTGTTTTGAAGATCCACTTACATCTAACTAATTTTCTTCCCTTAGGTAAGGGAACTAAATCCCAAGTATCATTTTTGATCAAGGAAGAAAATTCATTATCCATGGCATCTTCCCATTATTTTATACCTGAGGCTTCTTTGAAGGATTGAGGATCAGAGGAAATGGATTGACATACAAGACTAGAACCTGTGGGGTTGGATGATCTATTTGAAGGAAGATTTTGAATGTAGGGAGTAGCTTCTTTAACAATTGTGCGGGCCCATTTTGGCATAGAAGAGGGAGTTGAAGGAGTTGAAAGACTTTGAGAAGGAGTTACAGGATCTTCATCTTGATTATCAATAATCAAATTAACTTCAAGGGTTGGTTCTTCATAATATTGAGGTTCCACTATAGGAGAAGGCTCAATGGAGGAAGAGTCCTTTGGAGGTTCTTTTTGAGGGAATGTTTCATCAAATTGGACATTCCTATGAAATAATACCTCATGAGTTGAGGGATCAAGAAGTCTGTATGCTTTCAATTCTTCACAATAACCGACAAAGATGAGTTGTCTACTTTTCTTATCAAGAGCCTTCCTTTTCTTCTTTGGAATGTGAGCCCAAGCTATACATCCAAAAATCTTGAAATTGGAAACATCTAGTTTTAAGCCAGACCATGCTTCTTCAGGGGTTATTTGGTCAAGGGCTTTATGAGGTGTGCGATTTTGAATATAATTTGCATAGTTAATAGCCTCTACCCAAAAAATTTTTGGAAGATCTCTTGAATGGAGCATACAATTAGCCATCTCTTTTAATATCCGGTTTTTCCTTTCTGCAATGCCATTTTGTTGAGGATTATGGGAGACAAAATGTTGATGAATTATACCATGATTAGAAATAAATATGGAGAACTCATTACTGCAGTATTCTCCCCCATTATCAGTTCGAATCTTCTTGATTTTGCAAGAAGCCTGATTTTCAACTAAGGCTTTAAAGATTTTAAAGTGGGATAACACATCACTTTTATATTTGAGAAAGTAGACCCAGGACCTTCTAGAAAAATCATCAATAAAGGTAAGAGCATACTTTTCTCCCTTAAAAGAAGTTTCAGGAAAGGTCATTAAGTCACTATGGATTAAATCTAGAGGGGATGAGGATTTTAGAGAGCTACTTGGGTGGAAAGGATCTTGATGTTGCTTTCCAAGAGCACATCCAGAGCAAACCCCATCACTAGAAGAGACTTGGGGTAATCCTTTAACCATATTATGGGTGTGTAAATCCTTTAGGTAGTTATAATTAATATGACCAAACCTTTCATGCCAAATTTGACTTTCAAGATTACTATGAGCCACAAAATAGGAGGCTCCTTCTAGATTTTGAAAGCTTTTGAAGTAAAAAATATGAGATTTATGATCAATATCCCCTTTTGCTATAAGAGAATGAGGGGGTTGAAAATCTCTTATCTCAACTCCTATTGGGGAGAAGAGAACAATTTTCTCATTTCCAGAAGTACAAATTTGATAAATGGATAGGAGATTGGTGGCAATGTCTGGAACATAGAGAACATTGTTTATAGAGCCACCATCAATGGTTATATTCCCTTTCCCTTTGACAGGAATGAAGGAAGAGTCTCCTACTTCTATGCTATGAGTAGAGCTAGAGGAGATAGAAGAGAAAGACTTCTCTAAAGCAGACATGTGATGAGTTGCTCCAGAATCTAGGACCCAATAATTAGAGGAATATTTGGAGGTTTTTCCTTGAACATTAAGGGCTTTTCCTATTTGCTTATTATTTTCTATCTTTTGATCTTTTATGGTTGCCTCTAGTTGTTGTAATATTTTCCAGCATTTGTTAGTAGAGTGACCATTCTTTTTACAGTGGGTACAAGTAATGGGAGTCTTTTCCTTCTTTTTGAATTTTTCTTTGGAGGATGTGGAGGCTACTAAGGCTTTTGAAGAAGAGTTTTCATATCTAGCAAGTTTGGTCTCTTCCCTAGTTAATCTATCACAAAATTCTTCTAAAGAGGGCATTTTAAAGGTTGCACCAAGAGCATATTTAGTAGATATGAAGGTGGTTGCAAATATTTGAAAAACACCATTTAGTTTTGAAAGGATTAGATAAATACATTCTTCTTCTGACTTAGTCTTCCCACTACCTTTATATTGAGTGAGGATTTCTTTGAACTTAGTGAGGAAATCAATAATACTACTAAAATATTCAGGAGATAAAGAAGTTAATTCAGCTTCTAGTTGCATTGATCTCATCTGATCTACTTTTCCAAACAGGGTTTTTAATTTCTCCCAAATTTCATGAGGAGTTTTGCAATCTGTAATATGAAACCACAAGCTTTCATGAACATTGGTGCTAATAATACCCATAGTTTCGTGCATTTTCCCTTTATGAACAAATATTTCATATTCTTTATCAAATTCTGGTTGATTTTCTTCTAATAAATGAGTAAGACCTTTTTGAGAGATGAGATTTAGAATTTTAGGTTTCCAAGTGTGAAAATTATGAGGGGTGAGAGGCTCAATTGAATTCATTTTTGAGGATTTTAAGATAATTAATATACCCCCCTTTAAAATTTCAAAAAAGGAAGATAAAGAGGAAAATGAAGCTTGTTCAAAAATAGGTAACTCAAATATACCCGCCCTTACTAGAGGGAAACTATAAGTATAAAGAGGCCTATGATTGTTTGCTTTAGATTGCCAAATCTTCAATGGATCACAGTACCCGCCCTTACTTGAGGGAAACTATAAGTATTGTGAGCATAAGAAGTTTTTTGGTTTGAAATGCATGGGGGGCAAAAAGTTTGAAAGGTGATCTCAACAACCCGCCCTTACGAGAGGGAGACTATAAGTTGAGAGATGTCCAAAGTAAAATTTTTGATAAGAAAATATTTGTCAGGCCGTTATACCAAGTTTCCAAAAAACCCACCCTTATGTGAGGGAGACTATAAGTTTTTAGGACCTTGATACATGGAACGTAGACAAAAGATATTTATGGAAAAAGAAAGGAAGTTTTGAAACTTTTTAATATATTGCTTAAACAAAACTTAAAACAATTATTTAGATATGTAATCTGAAAGCAATTAAGTTTTGAATATATCAATATTTAACATATTTGTTTATAAATAAATTTTGGAATAAATACCAAAAATGATAATTTCCTTTGAAAAAATAAAACAATTTTTATATATGTAATCTGAAAAGGAAATTAACTTTATAACCCAAATGTTGTAAATAAAATTTTATAAATTAATGAAAAGAATTATTAGTTTTCTAATCTAATATACTATTGAGTATATTCCTTTTGAAAAATCAAACAATTATTTTAATTTGAAATTGAAATTAACCTTTAGAAATGAAATGAACTTTTAGATATCTAATCTAATATACTAGTGGGAGATATTATGCAAAGAAAATATCGGAAAGTAAACACCCCCCTCTACACATAAGAGTGCAAAAATATGCACTCTAGAGCCCCCCAAAGGAATATTTTATATATTTAATACAAATTATGTCTACGTCGTAAATGGGTGACCCAAAAAGGAGGGCAGCCAAAAGAACGAAGACAAAGGAGCTCGCGTTAATCGATATCCACCCTAAAGAAATGCGGAAAAAAATATACAGACTCTTTTCCGAAATAGTAAGAGGGGAAATCAGTTGAACAGGAGTCCGACAATTATCTTCCAAAGGCTTCGCAGAGATATTGGCGCTGCGGATCTCAGACCTGTAGAAAATGGGTTACAAAGAGGAAATCCCTTTACCAGCGAAGCTCACCAGTGATGCTTCCCGAAACTCACCAGCGAAGCTCTCTTTCACGTACGCTACAGAAAATATATATCTAAAGGAAAAAAAACTTTGTCAAGAGGACATTTTTTTAATAATATATTTCCCTACGAAAAACGTTAGATTGTTGCTGCCTAAAACTGACAGTGTCAAAGATCGCCTTTGATATTGAAATAACCTGCAGTATTTATAAAATGAAGGAGGCAACAATGAAAAAATGATGGTCTACAATACTTCCTTATATTTAAATAGCAATATTTAAATATTTTTGAGAAAGCATTCAAAAATAAATGAAACCTACAGAAAGTTGTTAGATATTTGTCTGCTGAGTAAAACCGAGAGAAGCCTCAAAGAGCGCTTTGGAAGTAGAAGAACCTGTAGAACTTCGAGCTAAAAATGAGAAGTGAAATATGCATAAAAGTAATATTATCTTAGAAACTCAAAATATGTGTAAAAGTTTTGAAAGGATGAAATATATATACCCTTCAATGAAAGAGCATCGTTGAGCGAGACTGGAGTGCGCCAGATCTTATTTGAGTGCGAACGGGAGTTAAGAGGATGATGCCAAGTAGAGAGGCAGCTCCAATGACTAGAAAATCTTAGTCTAGATCGAAGGAGGCCAACAGTCTATGAGAGAGCGTCGGAGCCTAGAGGCCCAAAAAAAAGGACCAATCTCCAGTTCGATCGGGAGTCCCCATACCACAGATTCTCAATGATTAGAACGACGTCAAGGAGAGGTAGTTCTCTCAACGTCTAGAAAAGCGATCATTGAGAGGATATTGAACGTAGAGTAAAAGTGAGGTTTAATTAAAAAACTCACTAATAAATATAAACTCTACTCAATCTCTAAAAAAACTTGAGTTATTTCATTTCCTTTAAAAGCGGAAAATAATAACTAGAAGTTTAGAATATGATTTCCAACAAGAATGCATCGAGAGGAAAAAAATAAAGAAAAAATGCTATTTTCCTTAGATTTGAAGGGCGAGAGAAATGCCTACACACAGGGTAAACTGTGTTTAAAGAAAGGAAATAGCTATTTTTCTTAAAAATTTCCTCAAGCATTCAAGAGTATTCAACATAAAAAAAATATGCTGAAAGAGAGAAAAAAAATTACAATGGATAAAAGGAGACTTAAAGCAAACTTTTGAAGTTTAGATAGTCAAAAAAAATATCCAAAGTAAAGAATCAGATCCTAGAACCTTCAAGAGAGAATACTAGCAAAATCTATCCTGCTCTGGTACCATGTTAGAATTTCACAATAATAGATATGCAAAGTATTACACAAAATATGAAGAGAAGAGTGGAACTGATTGATTTATCTCTAGGATCAACTCTGTATAAATAGTAGAGTTGATCATTGAGAGCCGTTAGATTACAACAACTCATCAAACCTGATGAAGACACAACTTAGAGTTCTCCTGACACATGGAGGAGTGGAAACTCAAGTGTGTATCCTAGTGAACTTAAGAGAATATTCACTTATTCTAACAAAATTATTATGTTAATTGTAGAGTGGTGAGGAGAGATGTTCATTGCATTGATGTTCAAGATTTGAGTTTCCTCCACAATGCTGCTTGCATAACATTTTTATTATGTTAATCAATGAAAAATTATATCACTTCAGTTATTTTTAGTTTATTTTAGTATTTATTTCAACTAATAAATAAATAAATAAATTTTAAATTTTCATTGTTTTGCAATTTTTTTAAATATCCTTGTTTTAAATATTTTATTGTATAAAATTGAAAGTATGAATTTTTTAATTATATTGTAATTAAGCTTAACACTTGAATTTAATATTGTTTATAAAATTAAATTTCTTACTTTTTTTTATAAAGTATAAGTTATCAATTATTTTGTGATTTTTAAAGTCATTTGTCTATACTTTGCTATTGCATAAAATTAAAGTTATAATTTTTATTTTGTAATTATAATTAATTTCTAGTTTTAACGTTAATTCCTATATTAACTATAAAATTATGATGCTAAAAATTTAAAATAAAAGATCAAGTTCATTTTAATTTTTGATCATGAGTATATTTTTCAATTTTTTTAACTTTTCTTGTTTTTGACATTGTTCTTGTAGGTCATCAAGTGTAGATAGAGCCATTTGTAATGTATTTTCTATTTTTTAAGGTATTTCTTATCATCTTGTTTTGAGTTATCTTTTGCTATCATACAATCTTGATTTATTTCCTTAACCATGAGAGCCATGTGTTCAATAATGTTTCTTTGATAATTTTGACTTCTTCTTTGATATTGGACTTGTGATTGATATTTGTTTTGTTGTAATAGTTGATTTAACTGTTTATGAGAGTGTTATCATATCTTAAAAAAACTATGGAATTTTTGAAGGAACAAAAGCTTCAATGTCTCTTTGTATTTTAATAAAATATTTTTTTACTTCCATTGACAACTTTTGAATTTAATTGTACTACCTTTATCCAACAATTGTGATAATGATATAGAGTTATTGGTTAATCCAAGAATATAAAGCATATTTTCTAGTGTGCATCCAAGAAGAGGTAGGCTAAGTGAAACATTACCTACTTCCTAGACCTAATAAATTTTATCATCTATAATTTTGATAGGTGTAGACACCAGAACCTAGCCACTTGTCATCCACTCATCATCATCAAATCACAACCATTCATTATTAATTATATATATGAATAAATATTATACACCCATCATGTCTTAATCCTGGTCATTCATTCAATATGATTTGTGTCACTTATCCAATTGCAATCTCAACCCTTCATCATGTTTTAATCTTGATCGCTCGTTGGTGTTGTTGAAACCCTAACATGAATCAAGGTCAAATCATAAAATATCATTCATTTTTGCGAATGAAAGACTTGAAAGGTTGATCATCCATCATATTATGAGCCTTAGCATTCTATTACCACATTCCCTCCTTACATTCACACGAACCCTAATCGCTTCCATATATGCTATTCAACCATCGAGACATCTACAAACCAGATTTGAATTTCATAAAGCATCCCCCATAACCCACATATGCTCCAGAGTGTTCCTTGAATGATTTAAATTATTTCAATGATATTGTAGAGTGTTTACAACCATCCTTTAATGTTGCAGGGCATTCACCATTCTTTGTATTGCATTCGCCAAACCCAAAACCTCGGACGCTCTTGGGCATTCACACATTATTAGATCAAATCATTAGAAGTGTAGATCTAGTGACTCAAGTATATTTTGACAAGGTATTTGGTTTCATTGTTTTACTTATATTTTTTGTATGTTGCACTTTATTTAGCATGTATTTCATCTAGGGTTATTAGTTTACCCTTTCTAAATAAAAACAATTCCTTTATTAAGCAATTTATTTTATTTGATTAAATTGATGTAAACTATGGTTATAAGCATTCTTTCGTCAATGATTCCTAATTATTGCTTACTTTATGCTAAGTTGAGACAATATTTTAAGAAAAAATTATAGATCATGTATCTATTAAGATAGGATTTTAAACATAACATTTTATTTTATTTCAATCGATTCAACCTTAGATATAGATATATATACATAAAAATGCATATATCTTGGTTGTCTCAATAGACTCTTGGTGCTTTACCTCCATCTAATTCTTCAACTTCTCCCAACATCCTATGAGGTGTAGTTGTTCATATTCTATTAACCTCCTATGAGGTGTAGTTGTTCATATTCTATTAACCTCCTATGAGGTGTAGTAATAGTTACAAATAATGTATTATCTAACATCCCCTATGGTGTAATAATTACGTTAAATAATGTAATAAGTATCTAACATCCCCCTTATTATATTATTTGGTATAGAAAATATTTCATGGTGCTGATCATGGACAAAAATACACATTTTACAAAAAATGATCACCCTTCCTTAATTTTTACTTCCTAGGGTAGAAAAATAAAATTATGGTTTAGCTTCTAGTGTTGGCACTTACTTTAGCTCTAGCACTAGCTCTAGCTTTGGCTCTAGATTTAAATTTAGCTTTATCTTGTACTTTAGATTGTGCTTGTGCTTTGGCTTAGTCTGTATATTTAGCTTTGGTTTGGTATCTAGCTTTAGAAATTGCAAGAAATATACCAACATATTTCATGAGTGATAATCAACAAAGAGCTATCAAGTGACATTATATCAATTGGTTAAATTTCTTAATATTTCAAGGAGACTGCATTCAAATCTTACCAAATGATACATAGATAATATCCAAGATTTGTTGTAATACCATAACATGGTGATGATGTAATATGGGTGGGGCCCGTTTCAATCCCATATAACCCATTGAAAAATAATAATCAATAAAGATATACAAGTACCTATGTCTATTGTAACTAGCTAGTGTTGGTCCACATAAATCAATATGTATAACATCCAATGGTCCTTTAGTTTTGTGAGTGCTAAGCTCACAAGATATTCTATGTTTATTTCTTGTTAGAGAACCCAAAAATTTTGGCATTTTCCACCATACATTTGGAATCTTCCATGTAATATTTCATGATAGGATTTTTTAGCATATTCTGAGTCACATCTATAAATTTTAAAGAGGAAGTTATACATCTTTAAATAATCCCAAGAATACATTGCTCCATGGAAAAAAATAATATTTTAAAAAATATAACCATCATTTTGGTCTTTCTAAACCACAAAAATCCATCCTATCCTTTCTCTTTTCTAAGAACAAAAGTATTATTTTGTAGAATCCACACAACATTTCTTTCATTTTTTGTCATTCTATTATAGTCATCCATCCAAAATTATAGTGTCTTTTTTTGACCAATTTATCCATGTGCCAAAAATATTTTTGAGAGATTATTTCCACCATAATTTTCATAAGGTTATAGATCCCAACACTTAGTTTTCACATATTTGGATCATCCAAAATTATTACAAGAACTTATTCTATATTTTCATCATTTTCATAGGTTTCTCTTTTCATAAATTTTGTCTCATCATGTTGTATTTGATCATCATAACCAAGGCCTTCATTATTTGGTGTTGCATTTAGATTTATGGGATTTATTATACCTTACCCATTTCTTCCCAATTCTATACTATTATATCCCATTATTTTAATTAATTTTGATCCAATACCTTTGGCGTTATTTTGAAAGCACCCAACTTCATCAACATGACCATCATCACAACTAGCACCACTATCACCAACAATATACAAACACCTAAACTCTTCATAATAACTATGGTATTAGGCAATATGGAATTTGTCATGACTAGCACAATCAAAAATATTGAGCATGATACCATGATGCTCTTCTTCAATGTGAATCCTACTAGCATCAAAAATTTTAAATCACTAGTATAACAAGAAAAATTTATTCTTTGGATAAGGTCATTTGTTTTACAAAAAGCATTTTCCATCATAGGATTCACCTACACAATATTCAAATCACTAGTATCACAAATGAAATTTATTCTTTTGATAAGGTCATTTGTGTCATAACAAACTTGTGTCATCAGAGGCTTGACCTTCAATATTTTATTTATTTCTTCTTGCCTTTTACACTTCAAATTAAATATGTTAAGAGTGATTAATACTTGGAAAATTGTATTCACAACATCAATAGGAAATATAACACCATTTTTAAATGATCTTCATAAACAACTTCTCTCATAATTTTTTGCAAGTAGTTCCTTAGTGTTAAGAATCCTGCATCTTCATAAGGATCTTTACTTTCCTAGAAATAAATATTTTATCTATTATCATAAAAATTTTAACTTCAACTTTCTTCTCTCCACCTTCACTAGCTTCTTGGATACCATTATCTTTAGTTTACTTCTTGGCTTATTTTATATTTTCCTTTCCCATTATTCAAGTGATATAAACTCTATTTCTTGTAGTATTTATAATTTGTTTGCTTCAACACAATAATGAAGGGTTTTTGTATCACTTAAATGGTCCCCATTTTAATATATCATAAGTTTGATATACCATCCTTCCTATATATTTTTTTCTACATGGAAGAAGCTAGTGTTATTGATCTACATGGTCATACATGAGAGAGAGACCTTAAGGTAGATGAAAGAGAATGATATATGGTACCAAGGTAGTATATAAAGGGAATCACATAATTAAAGATAAATTCTTGTACATGGGTGTAACTTCCCTATATATTTAAATTTTCTCAATTTTAGGATTTGTTTCTAACAGTGGTGATGAATAAGATAAAAAATAAAGTGAAATAATTACAACAAAATGATAAACTTATTTCTCTCTAAAAATTTATAGGATTGATGAACATATGTTGTTAAGGTAGCTATAGTAGGTTATAGACACAATAGCTTAATGTGAAAACTTTACCTATAAACAAAAGCTAAAGGTATCATTTATGACAAATTCTATGAGTGTGCTTATGCATATAGACAATTCTTTTCTACCATAGATAACACTAAACTATTTTAACAAATTACAAGTTATTTTGACACCCAAAATATAGTGACTCCTCACCATACTATCACATTACTCTCACATTATTTCTTGAATTTTATTGACCATAACATATTTTTCAATTTAATTTCTTGACCTTTAACTAATTACAACTATGACTCTTTTCATACTTAGACACTATATACTAAAAAATAATAACTTAAATTTTACAATATTATTGGATAACATATACTATTCTCACAATATGAGTCTTGACTTGACACACTCCAAGAATTTATAGCTCAATCTTTACAATTCACCTTGATATTATACATTTAAATCATAACTCTTACCCAACATTATAAACTTGGATAAGACAATTTATATCACATGATATTTTAACTTATGATAACCCTCACATAAAATCTGTTTTGTTTTTAACTTTTCCTCCTTTTTTTCTATTTTTTTCTTTTCCTTACTATAATAAAATTGTCTTAGTGGGTTTTGACCCATTGACCTTTGTTTTAAAATTCTATAACTTGTTTGAAAGTACCAACTCTCCTACCCAAGGAGATATGCATAAAGAGAAGAAAAATTTACTTTTAGCCATTTTAAAATATGCCAATTATGCTAATTTATTTTTATGTATTTTGATATTATTTTCATGAACTCTACTCTAGAAAATATAATGATCGATGGTTATCCCATGTTTGATTCTATCAATATATGATTTTTGAGAAAAATCATCAATTATTTGTTTGACATACTTGTAGAGGAGTAGAAGGGTTTCCTCACTACTGCTAATATAAAATAAACTCTTCAAAATTCCTTTTGACTGAAATATCCATGTGTTCCCATCCTTGAATTATGGTAAATGCATTTTAAACCTCCTGTAATATGTCATCAAATGAGAGTGTGAATCAAACAAGAGCAAGAATAGAAACATTTGTCCACCTACACTAAGGAATTTACTCCAATGATGCACCATAAGATGATTTCTACAATAGGCTTATCTCATTACCTTCTTTGTTAGGTTTGAAACCTAAATTTTTATTATCATATTTACTTTCCTACTTTATTGACTGATTCAAAAAAGTAATTGATGCATGTATGGTTGTAGGTTTTTTCATATATAGACTTTGTTAAACAATATCAACTAAAAAATGACTCCTACGTAGGATTCAAATTACAAACCCCCTAAATTCCAAGGTGTTGCCAAAAATTTATTGATTCAACCTAAAAATACTAGATCACTAAACTTGTTGTTAAGTATATGATCCATGTCAAGATAGGTGGTAGGTGGTATAACAAAGAGAACAAAAAATGCATCTAATTTTCTCTACTCACTGAATAAGAATGATCACATGATGGACTCAGTAATAACAATCTTAGACCAAAAGTACATGAACCCTCATATTTCTTCACATACAAATATTACCAAAAAATTTTAAATAATAAAAATGTGCTTTAATTTTTCATATCTCATTGATGCAAAAAGCACACCATATAATAGTGCAACAATTAGTATAAGTGTAAGTTGAAATTAAGTGTAGCTACGAGTGTGAATGTGAGGTAGGAGTCATTGCAACTATGAGTGTGAGCACAAGATGAGAGTAAGTGTAACAGTGAGTGTGAGTTGGAAGTAAGTGCAGCAGCGAGTTAGAGTGTGATTTGGGAGTAATTTCAAAAAAAAGTGTGATTAAGTGCAACTAAAAATGAGTCTAAGGGAGTGCAGTAAAAAATGAGTGCAAGAATAAGCCAAGAGTAAGTGCAGCAACAAGTGTAAGCATGAATTGATAGTGAGTGTTCAAGCCAAGAGCAAATGAGATTAGAGAGGGAGTGTGAACTAAGAGGGATTTAGAGCCAAGATTTAGTAATGGTAGACGAGTGCTAGATTCATCTAGAGTGCATAAATACTTTAAACCCTTACCATTAATGTGTGGAACTATATTTCCAAATAATTTTTGAATCCAAGGAACATTGAGAAAAGAAGAGACAAGGATAATTGTGATCCAAGAGGGAGTGTAATGTAGGAGTGAGTGTGAGGCAAGAGAGAGTGCAAGGCAAAAGAGAGTACAAACCAAAAGGGAGTGTAAAATAGAGGGAGTGCAAGCTGGGATTCAATTAAGGAAAAAAATAGGTTCATATAAAGTGCATTAATGCTTCAAATTCTTACCACAAATGCATGGAATATTATTTCTAAAAAAAAATTGAAGTGAAAGAACACCAAGAAATAGAAGAGACACAAGCAATTGTGATTTAGGAGGGTGCACAAACCTGGAGCAAGTTTGAGGTAATAGAGAGTGCAAGATGAAAGTAAGAGCAAGAGCAAGCAAAAAGGGAGTGTGAACCAATAAGGAGTCCAAGCCAAGATCAAGCCCCATTAGCTATTATGAAAGGAAAGTTATTTTTGAAAGCCCTAATGGGAAGCCAAGATTCCCTAGCTAGAAATCAAAATGACCTAATAGAAATTATGAAGGCCCAAGCTAGAGATAAGTGAAAGAGCGACTACATGGCAATTTTGATCCAGGTAATAAATGGTACACCAAAAATAAGTATCAAGGATGAGATGATTGAGAATGATATAATGGTTCTTAAAAGTAGAGGGCTAATATGTAAGTTACTTAAATTATGGCCAAGGTTTTTGGAGTTTCAAAATTGGATCAAGTGGAAGTGGGAATTGAATTCAAATTATTTTGTGACTTTTCTTCCTAAAGGTTTTTTCTTCATCATTTTTTCTAGTTCAAAAATATGGGATAAAATAATGGTTGGTGGTCCATGGTTTAGGGAAATAGATGCACTTTATTTGAGACCATGGAATGAAATTTTTTCCATTGAAACAAAAACTATTAAGAAGTTTCCAGTGTGTGTTAGGCTTTTTGGACTTTTATATTAGCTTATAAATAAGGATATTTTGAAAAGTAATGGAAATAACCTAGAGGAATTCATAAGGTAAGGACCAACAAATAAGGAGTAAAAACATGCTATATATACTTGAATATGTGTTGCTATGGATATTTAAAAACCTTTTCCACAATCCATTAAGATTAAATATGAATCCAGAGAATGAGATCAACAAATATATTATGAAAATATTATATTTTGTTGTCATAATTATTTTGATATTGGACACATGGTAAGAGTTTGCAAAGTAAAAACTATGAAGAAAGAGATAAAAAAATTCTAGCCATAAGATAAACTTCAAGAAAAAACAATGAAATCATACAATTATAGAAGCTAGATTAGATCAAGGATATTCCACTCCAAAAGAAGAGGTAAATAAATCCTATAGACAATATCAATTGGTAAGTTTAGAAGGAATTAAAGGTGCAAAATAAGACATGGAGATAAAATCCAAAATAAAGACAACAAAAAATGTCAAGTTTATTCTAGGTAAATCATCTTCATTTTTCTCTAGTAGTATAGAATCCTCTTTAGGTAATAAAAGTGAAAGTGGTGAAGATGTTATCCCTTGCACTTTAAGGTTTCAAGAGTAAAATAATATAGAAATGAGGTTGGAAGATACCCATAACAATTTAGGATTTTTAGTGTAAAATAATAAGGTAAGTGCTATAGAAGAGCATATTTGCACTTTAGGGTCTCTAGATAAATATAAAGAAGATTGTGCTTTTGAGGTTATTCCTTGCTCTTCAAATCCTTCAGAACAAGGTAAACCTAAAGATGATAAGTCTTATTATGAGTAGTGTGAGAAGATTTAAGAGATTGATGAAGATGAAAGTATTGCTAGGAAAGAAAAAAAGAGAAAGACCCAAGAAGCAAAAACAAAGAGAAAAATAAACACAAAGAGATATTGATATGGGAAAACAAAAGCAAATATCACAAGTGTTAACAAGAAGTGGGGCTAAAAGCTCAAATAAAATAAAAATAACAATAAACATAATATCTTGGAATATTAGGGGAATGAAAAATCCTAAAAAAGGTATTAAGAAATTGTGAGGTGGTTATAGATAATATATTTTTGTATATAGAATTTGGGCATCAAATATTTTAGAAATTCATAGTGTTGAATTTCATCTTGACAAAATTTAAAATTTTTGAGGCATTTGATATAGAAGGATTTAATTTTGGATACTTAGTAGTTTGAGGAAGATGAAGAATATATTTGATAGAAGGGTAAATGAAGAATATCTTTAATAGAAATATAGATTTGGATATGCTTTAACTTGTTAGAAATGTAATGAGAGAAATGTAATATTTTGTTTTCGTAATAGGAGTGGCCTCCAATAGAAGCCACATATAGCTTATTAAAAAAACAAGCACACCATATAACAACTCTTGTTAATTATGTCACTAAAATGCATCCATACAACACTCATCCATAATCATGATAAAATAGTCTTGTCATATCAAAAAATGCACCCCTTTCATGCAATACTTACTCTTCTAACATACTATTCCAACATCGCTACAATGTTGTCTACTCGAAGTAGAAGTCATGACAAAACCATGGATTTTGAAAGGGATGAAATAATGAGAAAAGGTTTGGAACAAGATGCCCAT
Source organism: Wollemia nobilis (assembly GCA_028583015.1). Classification (NCBI taxonomy): domain Eukaryota; kingdom Viridiplantae; phylum Streptophyta; class Pinopsida; order Araucariales; family Araucariaceae; genus Wollemia; species Wollemia nobilis. The sequence continues at coordinate 3,649,181 of JAQPPZ010016599.1, forward strand.
ATTATATAATAATTATTGGATGTGACAGTGAAAAGGATGGAGAATGATAATAGGAACTTGAAGAATAATGCTTATGAGAGTTATAGAGAGAAGGTGAATATATGGTTCTATGAAAGACATGGTCTCTAAAAATCAAAGAAAATGATAAATAAAAATGGTGTTCAAACTTGTTTTGATAGTACGAATAGGATTTTTAAAATAATAATTTATTTTATTACAATGAATTCAACCTTGGATGTACACATATATGCATACAAATGTATGTCTCTTCATTGTTTCAATATATTCTTGGTGCTTTACCTTTATAAAATTGTTTAGCTTCTCTCAACCTCCTATGAGGTGTAGTAATAACTACAACTAATGTACTAATTTTATAGTTTCCCTAAGGTGCAATCATTACATAAAATAATATCATAAGTATCTAGCATATTATCCATTTTAATTTTTCTTAATCTCATTTAATATCCATTTCATTTACATCTATCCCAACAGTTATTAGTTCTCCTTTGACTTCATCTCATACCCTTAAGATCCTTGATTACAATGAATAATTAACTCTTTATAGTTATATGTTTAGGAATTTACCATCACCTTGGCAAAATGTTCTAGTACATTATTTCACCTAAATATGAGCTTTATTCCATCAGTAATCCTATAGGTTCATGATGATGGTGCTGAATATTTTATGTCTTTAGATTCTAGTAATTTGACTATAAAAATCTCATTCCATTTTATTATTTTAACTTTTATTTTCTATAGGTTTATATAATGATAGAAAAATTACATCTTTTACCTATATTTAGACTCTAATTATTCTAATAATATGTTTTTTAATACATAGGGAAATCTAAAAAACCATTGGATGATGCCTCTATATGCCCTACCTCTATGGGTAAAGTGAAAAGTGAAGTCAATGTGATTGTCGATCCTCCAAGGTATCAAACTAGGGTGATCAACTAACAAACACTTAGTCACTACCATCCAACCTATCCCCTTATGGGTACATCATGGTTTGAACCATGGACCTTACCAAAGATAAGCTAAAGCCCTATCCACTACACCATCCTTGCATATAATTATTCTAATAATATTATTGAGCATAAAAAAAGTCCTAGGGTTAGTCCTCTAAATTATAGGTATTCCTAACCTTGTATTTTATGGTTTATTTTATCTTATATGGAACTATTTTTTTGGTCATTATCAAACTTATTTTAAGCCTCTCTTACAACATTATAATTAAAAATATTACTTTATAATTGTATTAATACTTTAGTTATTTTCATGAGGTAAGTTTTTTTTATCTACATTACATTAAACCTTATTATTACCTTAAAATGTGTATCTTCTATTGATGTATTTTTTGTTGATGAAAATAAATAAATCTAAACTTATTATTGCTAAGCCCTTACCTTTTTACTCCTATAAATGATTTTTTTTTAATTTACATTGTGGAATCGATAGCAATCACAGTATTTAGCGCTATCCACCCCAAAAGCCATCACATAAATCTTTGTGCAGTTCACCCCTATAACCACCATGCCATAATTATTTTAAACCTTTTACACCATGGAAAGCACCAAAAAAGGATAAGCATTCAGTCCAACGAGGCTTGATATTTAAACCTTGAAACTTCACCCCCCTATGGGGTTTGGTCAATCCAATTAGTTCACACCTTGAACCTTATAAATATATATTTTAAATATTATTATTATTGTTTATTTGGTAATGCGAAACTAAAATACGCCCACCTATATCACATCATTACGTCATATAGTGATACTACAATATCTTAAAAATTACACATATATCATTTGAACTTTATTCTTCTTAAAAGTTAAGGAATTTAATTATACGATCTCATGCCATTTGATATATGAATGGTTATTTTTTATTTTTATTTTGAATTTACATGGTGGAATCAATAGCCACCATGAATCTGGGCAGGTTGTCCAGCTTTTTTATGGCCACCATAGTATTCTGTGTTGTCTGCCTCAGAAGCTGCCACACAGATCTTCACGCAGTCCGCCCTTATAACCACCATGCCACAATCATTTTAAACCTTTTATGCCACTAAAAAAGCACCAGGAAAGGGACAAGCATTCAATCCGATGAGGCCCGAGATTTGAACCTTGGACCTCCGCCCCCTTATGGGGTTTGGATGAACCAATTGGTCTACACCTCGAACCTATATGGATGGTTATTTAGTGAAGATATATTAAGTAATTTCCTCTTATATTATATACTCTTGATAATGATAATAATTACCTACAATGGCCTCGTGTCATCAAAGTAGAATCATAACACAAAGAGGAAATATTTATCATCAATTTCTCAATATTTAGTAATACCCTACCTTGGGATATTTCTAAAATCATAACATCGAATTGTCAATTTTATTCATAAGCTAGTAATATTACATCATAAGATGTAATATTCCCAAAATAAGAAAAAAATTGATTCATGTTAAATGTAGACACCCAACATTGTCCTTATTTAAAAAAAATGAAATATTTACACTTCGATATTATTAGTAATATTAATCAATCTTGTTGCAAGGATTAATATATTCTACCCAATATGAATATGATATTTCATTCTACTATAGGGTACATGCATGTGATTGTGATAAATTTTATTATTAATAGGGGCTCACAACATTGAACCTTGCAATTTAGTTCAAAGATATTTTCATGCAAAACTATTTACTTAAAATAAATTGATATAAAATTATGGGCATATAATTTTTTTTACTTGTATAATTATGAAACCAAAATTGAGTGGATATTGTCAATAAAAAAGAGATGACATATTGTATTATATTAAATAATTAATGTTATATATAACCTTATTATATTAGAGTTCTTTGTAACTATGTCAATTTACATAGACTTGGTAGTATCTCTAAGTAAAATATCTCTCTAGAACTTCTTATGATTATGTTTTTGGAGTTTTAATAGTTTGTACTCCTCATTTCTTAAAAAAATAAAAATAAAAATTGCTAGTTAAACATTTCAATTTTCTAGAAAAAAGTTATTTAACAATTCAAGCATAGTACGAAAAATCATGGACATCTCTAAAGAAAATATGAAACTCACAAACAAACCTATTTGATAAAATAAAATAAAAATACCATTTTCTGAGCATCTAAACATCAAAAATTTTAAATAAGGAAATTACCAAAAAGTTGTGGAACACAAGTAGAAAGTCTAGAAACATTTTATTTTATAAGAGGAAAATGGTTAATTTTTACATTTTTTCCACTTCATTATTCTTTATTGTAAATTTGTAAAGGCTAAGTAAACATTCGGCTAAGCAAACATTCTCTAACTTTTTTAGACAATGATTTGAGGATTGAAAAGTTGTTTCTTAATTTTTCATATTTTGAAACACCTAGAGGGTGTTTTTGTTGTTTAAGCATTATTTTAAGGTCATATTCTTTGTTTTTTTCCCTTTTTTAAATTTTAAATGATAATTTTAGAGATATTAAAAACTTTTAAATATATCTAATACAATATTTTAAAATCTTAATAATTTATTTTATTTTTAAATAGATGAATTCTTTAAATAAGAACTAAAAGAACTCATAGCAATAACCAAATCCATTAACCCAACTTCAAATCTAGGAAGAGACCTAATTTAAAAACACAATATAAAAAAAAATTTGCTTAATCACACATACTTAAGGCAATGAAATACCTTTCTTAGGTTAAAGGTGATGATGCAGTATTGTGTCTAGCAATAGATAATACAAAGGTTAAGGCTAAGGCTTAGATGAGAGGAGAAGAGAACAAACATAAAACAACTTAAAACTAGTATAGTTTATGAGTTTTGTATATTATAATTATAATTTTTAATAAAATAAATTTTTTTTTTTTTTTAATTTTAAATTAAATTATTATTTATTTTAATTTAAATTGTTTTCCAACTTTATGATAAAAATTACTTTGCCAGTCCATAAATTCAACTATATTTGCGAATAATTGTCAGCATACTGCTTTATCTACCTGATTTTTCTTTTTCAAAATGGTGTCACCATACTGCTTAAACTGATAATTAAATCTCACCAACTTACATAAATTTGATCTGAGATACAGCTTGAAAGTTAAGATATGCAACAAAATTTTTGATGCGAGCAGATCGCTGTAAAGCGCAGTCGTAGAGCATACGTTCATGCAACAGTAAAACCCTTTAATTTTGTGGAAGCACTACAACAGGATATACGTCCCTATGGCGATTTCTCGCACCGCTTAGAATGGCTTCTAGGGATTTCTATTCTGGAGACTGAAATCTATTCAGGAGCTCTAAGACACCAAAAAGGCCATATAGCTAGAGTCTGGAAAGATTTGCAGATTTAAAGAAAACTATTCCCCTGGGAATAGGAAGCTTCTATTCGCGGCTTCAGACGTTGCTAATAAGCAAAAAACTCATAAAATTCTCGATGACAAGAATGAGCATCGAGTCTCATTATATAGATTTACAAGAAGGCTAAGGCCCAAGAGATGATTACACGTGTAGGCATAAGATGTTGCCGACATTTGAAAAGCCTTGCATATTTTCTATAGTAATCTATCAGATCATTACTTTATATAAAATCACAACAACATATACTACTAACGGGATCTTAACCACAACATATACTACTAATGGGGTCTTAACCACAACGGGTCAGTGTCAACCATTTTACAACCATTGGGAATGTACATTACACACGCCTGTAGGAGCATTACTACAATTTGTACAGTTGCGAATCATTTGGTAGATATTCCCTTCCAAATCTGTATCTTCTGGTTGAGCATCTAGGATATCATCTGAGGGTGGGTCTGGAGGTCCTGAATCATATACCAGATCTTCATCTGCATATAAATAAATCCTTGGGATTGCAAAAAAATTTAATCGAAGGATATGAGTCCATAAATATTGTTGCCATATCTGATAATCATTAACATATAACAACAAAAATTCATTAAAGGATATGGATCTTTGTCTTGAAATTTTTTTGAGAAAGATAATATCATCCAAGACGCCATTATTGATCAAGTGTTGCACCATGTTCTGAGTGTAGAAACTCCATTGTCCTGCATTCACAAGAACATTAATACGACCTGCCGAATTATAAACAAAATCAATATAAGGAACAGAGGATATTCTGGTTTGATTTGCTTGAGGAAAAAATCCTCTGATTCTCTGGCACCATGATTGTCGCATTTTTGGAGTATCTAATGGCCAACGTTGCCAAGCATTTGAATGTCCACCAAACATATTCATATGCGCCATTTCCCTTGTTAGAGCATCTGGAAGTGAGTTATCCTTACCAGGGATATACTCAACTATAAATTGATATTGTGACAGGAGGGTCTGCCACCATGCATACCTGCCACGACAGAGCTGAGCAGAGATCTTTTTACTCATAAACCATTTAAAATTTTGGCTGTCTGTTCTGATAAGGAATTCTTCTGGAAGTAGTAAGGTTCTGTATTTTTCTACTCCCTTAATAATTGCCAAAATTTCTTTTTCTGCTGGCCAATAGTTTAATTCATGATTTTTGAACTGACCAGATTTATATCCTGCTAATTTCTCTGCCTGAGCTGGATTTGAAATAAGAAGTATGCAAGCCCAATTTTCTTTGCTTGCATCTGTTTGTAAAATATATGGTCCATTTAAGGCTGGTTCTAAAGGAGGTAGGTGTTGTGATGACTCCTTTAATCTTTGTACTGCCTTTGTTGCATTTTGGGACCATACAAAAGGTTCTGCCTTCATACAGTCTCTAATAGGTTTTGTTATCATGGAGACTTTTTCAATATAATCATGTAGATAATTAATACAACCAAGAAATCGTTGGCATTGTTCTTTTGAAATCAATTTATCTGGAAATAAACTGATTTTATCCAAAACATGATTTTGCATAACAATCTGTCCATCTGTTAAGAGAACTCCAAGAAATTCTACCCGAGTTACAACAATCTAAAATTTTTTACTGTCCTTGGATAGACCAATACCATGCTGAAGCATTAACTGCTTGAACTGTTGTATGTGTCCTGTATGTTCTGACAGTGTTTGGCTAAAAACCAAAAAATCATCAATATAATTGGCTAAAAATGCTATAAATGGCTGACAGATTTTATCCATCCTCATTTGAAATTGTGCAGGTGCATTTTTTAGCCCAAATGGCATTACCAACCATTCATATAATCCTGATGGGGTTGTGAATGTTGTTTTATGAATGTCTTCAGGTTTAATTTTTATCTGATGATAACCTGATACACAATCAAATTTAGAAAATATCTTCCCCTGTGCTACTCTTTGGATTAACTGTTGCTTATCCGGAAGAGGCCATTTAATATCCTGAGTTACTATATTGAGAGGTATGTAATTTATAACCATTCGTGCCTTACCTCTTTTCTGCTCAGAATGTTTCCTTACAATGAATGCAGAACATGAATAATTGGAATCAGAAGGGCGTATCAAACCTTTGTTTAGCAATTCTTCTATTTGTTTTCTGGCTTCTACATCATCCTCTTTACTTAATACTATTCTTTTTCCTGCAACAGGGTGATTATGAAAAGTAGGGATTTCGGCCATTGGAGACGTTACATCCCATTTTTCCAAAGGATGCTCTACACAACATTCTTGCATACTTTCTACAAGTTCCTGTATGCAATCAGGATCAGTATCTAAAGAGAATTTTGATAAAGAATGCAAATATTGTTGTTGCACTCTTTTTCTATTTAATGCATGCTCATGGTTAATAATATCTTCAATTGAAGGATCTATCCATTGAGCTTGCAGTTTATGTGCCTGAAAAACTGTGGGTATTCTTGGTACATTTATTTTTTCATTATCAATTGTGAGTACCAAGCAATGTTGTGCTATTGTAAAAGGACCATATGTATCCAAAAAAGGACTGTCAAATCCTATATCATAACCAGAATCATTTATCTGAACAAAATTTGTATGCACAATTTTTCCAGATATCTGTACTGGTATATCAAAAGCAAAATACTTAAGTCCTCGGGTTCCATTCATTGTAGACACAGTAAAATCCTTTGTAGACTGTACCCAGTTTTGTATAAGTTTTTCATGAAAAAAATTTAAATTGCAACCTGTATCAATAAATGCTATTGCCTTCTGAAAATGTATTCCACCATCCCCTACAATTTTGATTGGGCATAAAACCTGATGGTAACTATGCACCATTTTGTTTATCTGTAACTGTGCACTTTTGGATGCTAATGGAAATTTTTTATATATATAAGACTTTGATTTAGGCAATTGTACAGGCTTCTTGTATGGCATCAAAGAAGTTGGATCCTTCAATGGATCATATTTGTGGAAATTTTTGTGTGAAATACTGGTGTAATCAGATTGTGTATCTGATTCAACTTCCAATTTTTCTTCATCTGAGGAGGAAGTACTGGGTGTACTAGAGGAGAGGATTTCAGAATTATTTGTATCAAAATGCCATTTTTTCCCTTCATTCTGATAATCCTTATATTGTTGTTCAATTTCATCTTCATCCATGGATCCTTGATCACAATCAGTACAATTTTCTAGCTCTGGCATGTCAGGATCTCTAGTGTTCATCATAAACATATCATTTATGGCATTTAGTTCTTCCTCATTAACATTTAATTCAGCAAACTCATCATAAATTGGAACAACTGATTCTGGTTCATATATACATTTAAATATACCATCATTTGTTTGCTTCCAATTTTCTAAGTCTGATTCCTTTTCACAGAGTTCCCATGTATTTATAAATTCAGGATTTGTAAATAATGCTTTTACATTTCTAGGTGCCTTTGTAGGACATGAATGTGCATAATGTCCTTTTTTTTTGCAAGCATAACAACAAACATCTTTAGGATTTTTTTTTACTGGCTGTCTGCGTCTGCGAAAATACCTAAAAGGCTTAAACTTCTTACCTTTAGATCTTTTAAAATATCTTTTTACAGAGTATGGCTTTTTATAATTGTCTGCACCTTCAATTCCTGAACATTCTTTAGAACTCAATGTAAGCTTTTGTTTTGTTACTTTTTCATGCAAACAAATGCGTCTGCATTCCTGTCTAACGACTTCTATAATATCTACAAAATATATTGTGTTTATATCTGCCCCCTGCTGACCAAGTTTGTCTAGGACTAATTGTCCCAACCCTTTGGGTAAAGAGGAGAGGAATTGTATTTTCACAAATGAATCTCTGTGTAGATTTAATTCATAAACCTTTTTCATATAATCTTGTACATATTCCTCAAATCTACTCATATCATGTAATCTTTTAAATGCCAAATTTAACTGGTCTTCCTTTTCTTTGTTTTGATATAAGGAAAGCACGAGAGACGGAAAAAAGGCCAAAATATAAGGATATGTATCGTAGATTCGATTCTAAGCCTATGATGAGACCCGCCTATCTATTTATAAAGTTATAAATATCGAACTAAATAACAATATCATCATAATAATATTAACTTTATTTCTTTAAAGAAGACGTTAGCCCAATGTTTATATTATCTTCTACAAATATTATGTTCCAAAACAATCCCAACAGCTCCCAACCATCAACCATCACTGAAATTAGCAAAATCCAAAATCCAGTAAGCACAGCCCGCGCTACTGAGACATCAAGGATCTTCAATCGTCTAAGGCTTCTTATGACATGGGTACTTGAATTTTTATACAACATTATTCAAATCATATGCATCATAATTGATTTGGAGACATATACGCAGTTTGGAACCATAAAGCGCCCCCGAACAGCGTTGAAGAAGAGTAACGATCCTCTCAGGAGGCAACCATGGCGGGGGAATGGCCTTGTACTCGGGAATACTGGCGGGTTTATGGTACAAGAATTCATGGAATGTGGCTCCGTTAAGCAATAAATCCTTACGCGACTCGATGCGGGGCGTGGTGTCTAACCCTCCTACGGCGCCTTTGTACCATGGAGTAATTTCCTTCTTCTCTCCAGCCATGAAAATGTTGCCTTCGCACTTCACCGTCGCGTAAACCCGCCCGCCTACGGCGTAGTAACCCCAGTTCGTATACAAGTTGTTCACTAGATGGCAGAATCCCCACCTGCAAGAAAGGGCGAAGTAGAAATTAAAATAGTACTGAAAGTTAGATCTCAAATTTCAAACTTTCCGAAGCAATTCAATCCAAATACATACTAACGGAGAAATTCAAAATGATCAGATATAACGGTAGATCTTTTCGAAATTTAAAACCAGAAAACAAGCACATATGGGAAGTACGGAGAAATTCAAAGTGATCAGATGTAACGATTGATCTATTCGAAATCTAAAACCAAAAAACAAGTACTTATGGGAAGTATTGTCAAGCAGTCAGAGACTCAAGCCTGTGATTTCTTCACAGAGAACGCCCTGGACTCACCCCTCCTCGATCAAGCCCGTTCAAATTTTAAAAATTTTAATATTAAAAATTTGCATACACAAAAACAAACAAATACACGAAATCTTGAGATTACTGAATAATACTGTCAAATACCCAAAGCCATTGTTTTAAAACTCCAAACTCGGAAAACCCCTGCAGCCTAATTTTGGAGAGTTATTCAAAACTCCGCAAAAGCTTAACAAAATATAAGTTGGTTCCAAAATAAAAAATATATATAAATCAAAATTTTGGAGTTGGAGAGGAGTGGGTAGTTGAAACTCTCGTGTTAGAGAGGCCCTAGGTTCAAATCTCTCATCTCACATGTTTGCAGATATGCTATGTAATAGTTTACCCACTTGATGTAATAATGAGCTTAATGAAAGATCAACAACATTTAAAAAAAAAAAAAAAATTGTCAACAAGTCAACGCAACATTTTCAAATATAAACCAATTTTTTTTGTTTTTTAAATTTAAATTAACCTGTTCAACATATAAATATTTAATTTGTTTTATTTTCAATTTAAAATAATAAAATTTTATTATAAAAGGTAATAATGAGCTTAATGAAAGATCAACAACATTTAAAAGAAAAACAAAAAAAAATTGTCAACAAGCCAAGGCAACATTTTAAAATATAAACCAATTTTTTTTTTTTTTAAATTTAAATTAACCTGTTTAACATATAAATATTTAATTTGTTTTATTTTTAATTTAAAATAATAACATTTGATTATAGTAGGTAATAATATCATTGTAAAGGTTATATTGTGACCATGTAATAATATTTTACCCCTTTATCGGCACTAGGTACCTTACTTACAAGTTCCCTCAATTCTCGTAAGAAGGTTCGGGGTTCAAGCCTGGCGGCCTACGCCAAATACAAAGAACCTCCAAATAGTTAATTAAACATTTGAGCACCTAGGGGTGCAACACAACGATTTGGGCTTTGGCTCTTCTTTGGAAGGTCCAAGGTTCAAACCGTGGCGTGGGTGAGTGTGTGAGTGGGTGGGTGTGTGTTTCCCTGATGGAGTTGTTGTAACCAGTTAGGGGATTCTTGGAAAAACCCCATTTCTTAATATTACCAAAATAATAATAATAATAATATCATTATAAACATTTTTCAAAACCTTTATATTTTCTTTGTGGATTAGATATCCTCTCACTTGTAATATTAATTTAACTTTAAAGGTATTCAATTCTCTCAAACTATCCAATATGCTTCTAGCTCACATTCCATTGGGACATACATTTAAACTCTTTTTTTTTTTAGCGAAAAAACCCTTGCGGAGCCGCCTTGGTCTGAGAGACCATGAACACAGGGTTCTACACCATCAAAGTCACTCGGGGATTGCACCCGACCCTGCTCGCACCAACATTATCAATTGGATTTTGGATACCCAATTCAACTTTTTGGTAGGGTGGAGATTTGAACCTGGGACCTCCCTTGGAGGATTGCCCTCTCCTCTCCAACTCACCTACAACACCTGGGTACATACATTTAAACTCTAATATTCAATAAATTTGTATGATATAATTTGAATGGGCCTAACGTTGAAGGCATGGGTGTTTTACATAGGAAATCCAAGGAGGAATATAGCATGTGTAGTAAACTTAAAATAGTGTAGGTGGTGTAATATATATAATGGTCATGGGTTGTAAATATCAATTTGCTTAAAGCTACAAGCTTACTCAAGTGGTAAGGGTTTTGGTAAGGGCTTTGACCTCTCTTTTATAGGTCCAAAGTTTGAACTTAGAAATTTCTACAACTTTAAATGTCAAACCAAGATTCCATCCAAAACCTAAAATAGGGATATGGGGCTTACTTATATAATCTTGAAATTTAAACAAAGTAGGTAATTTTTAAACCCTAAGTTAATAAACTAAAAAAAAAAAAAAGATTTTAACTCCATTGGATCTAGATCTAAAAACTACTAATAAATTATGTACCTTTTTGTGTTGCCTATGGGAATTTGAAGTTAGCCTAATCAGTCTAGGGAGGACCCCTAGGAGCAAATGTAAAAGATGTCATCTTCACTAATTCCTTATCATCCTAATTTTTTTCAGGTAACTCCAACACCAGAAAGTTGTTATGTTTGAAGATCTCCAGCCAAGGTTAAGAAATATGGCACTATTTCTATAATATGTAGTCCCTTGAATCTTTCTCCTTCTTGATACTACGGTAATAGTGAGAAATCACAAAAGGTGAAGGGTAAGGAGCCTTAGTGGCCATTATTTCCATATTATTTGTTGGGTTGCAATTTTAGTGAGACAAATGAGTCTCAATGACCACCATTTCATTGTTGATGGCCTTACACTTGGTTGCTCTTCCACCATTTTCTAGGACTATAGGAATAAAAAACTAGCCTACTTTTTTGTTGGTTAGGGGTGTTACACTTTGGATATGGGGTCACATGAGTTTTTGTGCACTTCCACTATGGTCCAACCATCCTTTTTGACCTAGGGAGGAGACATAGTGGTTGGGGTGGGGGCCAAATTTGACTTATTGCAATGAATAAAGGAATAATCCTTAACCTTATGACATATTTTTTAACATCTAAATTAGGTATTCAACAAGTTAATGTACAACCACTTGTAAAATTATGGTGTTTCCCAATTGTATCTTGATAACCTCTTGTAGGTTCTTGGATAGATCAACCTCAACATGAACCTTTTTTATGATTTGACATTGAAAAAATTATCTACTTCAACCAATAAGATGCACCCTAAGAAAATCACCATGTGATTCAAAAAGGACCAAAGGAGGAGAAGAAGAGCAAGGAACTAAACCTAGACTAGGACCTTATAGGTTATTTCCTCAAAAATTGAAAAATATTGAGTCCTTGGAAAGATGACCATCAAGGAGATTCTCATGGACCAAGGCACTATGGGTGTAATTCTCATTTTCCTTCTCCCCCATGGAATCAATGGTAATTGTTGGGTTGTTGAGGTTGGGTGCCATGCAAAACCCCAAAATCCAAGGAAACCCTAAAGCAAAGTAAAAATGACTTTTGCAAGAGATTGAAAATCTAGCATAGAAAAAAACAAATATAATTATTATTGTATTCATGAAAACAAAAACCTATAGGATTCTTAGACCTCTATTCAACTTTCAAAGTCTACACCCTCAAGCTACTCATGTGTTTATATAAAATGTATTCATTGAATGAAACTTTAATTTTTAAGCTTATAATATTTAAACCTCTTATTTATTGTCCCATACCTTACAACCTTAATTTTTTTAATTTACATGGTGGAATCGGTAGCAACCACAAATTTGGACATGATGTTTGGATTTCATGGCCGCTACAGTATTCTATGTTGTATACCCTAGAATCCACCACATAGATCTTCACATAGTCTTCCCCTTATAACCACCATGCCACAATCATTTTAAACATTTTACGCCATTGAATGCACTAGGAAAGGAATAAGCATTCAGTCCGACGAGGTCCATGATTTAAACCTTGGACTTTCACCCTCCTTACAGGATTTGGTCGAACCAATACAACCTTAAATTTACTTTAATAAATTTTATTTAATTTTTATGAATTTTAATATATATTTAATATAATTAAATTTAAACTTAAGTTAATAGAACTTTGGCAATGACATTTCCTAAACTTTAAAAATTGAAGGCTTCTCTAACTTTAGAACCAAAATTCTATGAATCATGTCACATAAGGTCCATTTATGTAATGTCAAAATGAGAAACTAATCTTACACATTCCTGGACAAACACACTAAAAAGATATATCCCCACCCAATTTTTTAAAACTCATAACTTGGGGAAAACTTGTAGCCTAATTTTGGAGAGTTACTTGGTAACTTAAAAAAAAATAAGTCGAAGAATTTTTTAATAAAAAAAGTTAAGCAACCATTAAAGATCAAATTTTTTATTAGATATATATTAGAATTAGTATAATTATAGTTTATGAAACAACAATTCAACCCAAATGACAAATACAACATAAAAATACAACATTTTGAAATGTAAAGTAATTTTTAATAACCTCTACATTAACCTTTTATATCCAATAGTGCTCAACATATAAAATTGTAAAGTGTTTTATCTTCAATTCAATATAATGCAATTCTAGTATAGTAGGCAATAATACCATTACAAGCCTTTTTCAAAACCTTCCTTTTACTTGTGAAGTAGATATTCTCCCACTTGTGAGATTAATTTCCCTTTAGGGGCATTCAATTTTCTCAAACTATCCAACATGCTTATAGCTTACATTCCATTGAAACATACATTTAAACTCTAAGGTTCAATAAATTTGTATGATATAACTTGAGTGGGCCTAACGTTGAAGGCTTGGGTGCTCTATATAGGAAATCCAAGGCTTGGATCCAAAGGAGGTAGATAGCTTGTGCAATAAATCTAAAGTAGTCTTGGTAGTGTTATATATATATATATATATATATATATATATATATATATATATATATATATATATATATATATATATATATATATATATATAATGGTCATGGGTTGTAAAAATTACTTTTCCTAATTAACTTGATTTTTTTTAAAGTACCTTGTATTACTAAAAGGAATATTAGTTACATTGATCACAAAAAAAGTGAGTGGTATGGAAACACACCCCAAAATGTCAAACTAAGATTCCACCTAAAACCTAAAATAGGAATCTGGGCTTACACAAAAAATATTGAAATTGAAACAAAACATACAATTTTAAACCTTAAGTTGATAAACTAAAAAAAAAAATGCAAATTCCAATTGCATGAGATATAAATATAAAAACTACTAATAAACCGTGTACCTCCATGCATCATCTATGGGAACTTGAAGTCATCTCAATCAGCTCAAGGGGAACCCTTAGGGACAAATGTAAAATATGTCATCTTCATTTATTCCTTGTCATCTTGCTTTTGTTCAAGCAACTCCAATGTACCAAAGTTGTTATGTCTAGAGATTTTTAGTCAAGGATAGCAAAAATGACATCATTTCCTTGGTAATTATTCCCCTGCATATTTCTATTTCCTAGTAGTATAGGAAGAATAAGAACTCATAATATGAGAAGGTGGAGAAGCCTTTGTGACCATAATTTACATATTAGTTGTTGGGGTGCAACTTTGGTGAGGCAACGTAGTCTCAATGACCACCATTTTTTCATTGTTGACCTTACACTTAGTTGCTCTTCCACTATTTCACTATTTTTAAGACTATGGAAGTGAAAAAATAGCCTCATTTTTTTTTGGTTAGGGTGATGCACTTTGGCTATAAGGGCACATGATTTTTTGCACCCTCCAATTATGGTACAACCATCCTTTTTGGACAAGGGAGGAGATATAATGGTTGGCATGAGGGCCAACTTTTATTTATTACGAGGAGTAAGCAAACAATCCATAACCTTTTGGTTTTATTTTTGACATCTGAAGTAGGTATTCGGTAAGTTAACATACACGACTTATTACAAAATAGTGATGTCCCCCACTTGTATCTCAATAATATCCTATAGATCCTTGGATAAATTGACCTCAGCATAAACCCTTTTATATGGGTGACCATTAAAAAGGTTTTCAGTTTCAATCATTAAGACACACTTTAAGACTATCACCATGTAATTCAAAAAGTACCAAGAAGGGAGGGGAAGACCAAGGAACTCAACCTAGACTAGAAACTTGGAGGTTCTTTCTTCAAAAACTAAAAAATTGTGTCCATGGAAATAATACCACTAGGAAGCTTCTCATAGAACAAGGCCCATTATCATAAATTACCTTTGCATGAGTAGCATCTACAAATTAGAAGAGAAAAAAAAAACTTTGTAAGGTTTTGAATCAAATAGATCTTAGTCCATGAGGAGCCCAAGTCGAGCTAACCAAGACTGCAATGTCACTTCATTGATAGTGCAACCCACAAAATACCCAACCAAAGTAAAATATCCCAACCATTGAAAAGCAATATCAAACTTGAACAAAGGTAGACTGAGCATACCTCGTGACTCTCCATTGAAAGTACTTTCCTAGGAGACTCCATGGGTGCCATTTTCATTTTCCTTCTCTCATGTTGCACCAGTTGTAATTATTAGGCCATCAAAATTGGAAGACTCTCACCATAGACAAAAATCCTAGAATAGCAAATACCTTCCTTGAAAGTTTTTTAATTTTAAATTTAATTATTATTGTTTTTTAAAAAAACTAATACCTAAAATTATATAAAAGAATAAAATAATTTTTTCTTTATTAATAAAAATATTTATTTATCAAACAAGTTTTACTATTTAAACTAATGTACCTCATAATATTATATAAAATAATTAAATTAAACCAAACTTTTTAAAATTAAAGTTAAAATAAAATAATATATTTAAAAGTAAAAAGTTGACCTTTCCACCTAGTTAAAATAAATTATAGTTTTAAAATAAATAATTAATAAAATTTAACATTGATAGGATTCTTAGACCTCTATTCAAAGTTCAAAAGTCTACACCCTCAAGCGACTCATGTGTTTGATTTTCACTTTTAAGCTAATAAAATTTAAACCTTTTCTTTAATATCCCATGCATTATAACCTTAAACTTACTTTAATAAATCTTTATTTAATTTTTATTAGATTGAAAGAAGGGGTTTTGAAAGGGTCCCTAAACATTTTACACAACCAAAGAGTATTCAATAAGCTTCTTCACAAATACATCAAAAGGATTGAAACCAACATCCGACATGAGATCCAACATTTAATAACTTGTGGATCTTGCAATCTTGAAAATCTATGCTTTGAAAACTTAAAATTTATAAATCAAAATTAAAGTTGAGTGCAATCAAGAGATTTGAGGTTTCCTATCTAAAATGAATCCAAAAAATTCTTGTCTAATGAGAATATTTACGGTCCATGATCACCCAACAACAAATTGCACACAAAGGAATCTATCCAACAGCTGGCCTAAAGATATTCAAGAAGAGTTGTAGGATTTTGAGAGGAACCTAGAACCTTAGCAAGGTTTTGACAAGAACCCAGAACCTTAAGAGGGTTTTGATAAGAACCCATAACATTTTTACAGTAGGTCCAAGCAAGATTCAACCATCAACCAAGGAGGACCATAGGGTTTTAAAAGGAGTCCAAAACCATAAAGAAACAATTAGCCCCAAAGAGATTCAATAAGGGCTGCAGGATTTTAAGAGGAACCTAGAACCTTAGTAGGGTTTTGATAGGAACCTAGAACATTAATAGGGTTTTGACAGGAACCCAAAACTTTTTTATAGTAGGTCCAAGCAAGATTCAACCATCAACTAAGGAGGACCGTAGGGTTTTGAAAGGAGTCCAAAACCTTCAACAAATAGGATTTTGACAAGGACCCAAAACCTGAAAACTAGTCCATCCATCCATCCCCCAACACACCTAGCTATTATGACTCCTTCAGCTGACCTAGCCTTCCACCTATCACCCAACTGTGATTCCTTCAACTAACCCCAGCCTTCCACCCAACAAACTAGCATGTTGAAGCAGCTCCAATAGCCAAACCAGTGCCCTAAGAAACATGGAACAAATAAATTTAGAAAGCCACCCAACAATGTTGTTAGCCATTAGAGATCCCTCAATTGACCTAGCCTCCTTCTCATAGCCCCCCAACTAGGGTTCTAACTATCCAGCCTTCCTTCCAACAAACCTATAAGTAGTTGCAAGGCCATATACCAAAAACGTTCTCTACCCAAAGGGCATCAACTAGATTATAGGGATTTTCCAAAAAGTAGGGTTTGTGATTGGAGTAACAACCCTTTGATTCATGGCCCTCTCTTCCACGGTGAGGCTCGCGCCATTTCTGCCATGGTGAGGAAAGTCTAGTGGCATATTCCATGATTAGAATTTCATTCCACATTAATACCCATATTTCTATGTCAAGCCCTCAATATTTATTGATTTTAATATATATTTAATATTTATATATTTAATATAACTTTAACAAATAACTTTATTAAACTTTAAACTTTAAGGAATTGTCTAACTTTAAAACCAAAATTCTATGAATCATGTTACATAAGGTACATTTATGTAACATCAATATGAGAAACTAATAAAACACATTCCTCAAAAAATACACTAAAAACATATATCCCCACCCACCGTTACACACAAAATATTTATCTTCACCTATTGTTTTAAAACTTACAACTTAGAAAAAACTTGGTAGTCTAAATTTGGAGAGTTATTTGACAATTAAAATAAAAACTTAGAAACAAAAAAAAATCAATAAACAAAAAAGATAAAATTAAGCAACAATTCAAGAGCTAATTTTGTATTATATATTCATTGGAATGAGTAGAATTAAAGTTTATGAAACAACAATCCATACCAAATGACAAATACAACATAAAATGCAATATTTTGAAATGTAAAGCAATTTTTAACAAACTCCAAATTAACCTTTTATATCTAATAGTGCTCAACATATAAATATCTAATTTGTTTTATCTTCAATTCAAGATAATACAATTTTATTATAGTAGGCAATAATACCATTACAAGCCTTTTTCAAAACCTTTATTTTCTTTGTGAAGCAGATATTCTTGTAGATGTGATATTAATTTCCCTTTAGGGGTATTCATTTTTCTCAAACTATACAATATTCGTATATCTTACATTCATTTAAAGTCTAAGGTTCAATAATTTTGTATGATATAATTTGAGTGGGCCTAATTTTGAAGGCATGGGTGCTATAGATAGGAAATCCAAGGTTTGGATTCAAAGGAGGCAGATAGCACATACAATAGATTTAAAATAGTATAATTAGTGTATCATAAGTAATGTTCATGGGTTGTAAAAATTATTTTGCTTAATTAACTTGAAATCTTTTTGGTGTTGTTGTTGAAAAGTGCCTTGTATTATTAACAAGAATATTAGTTACATTGATCACAAAAAAAAGTGGGTGATATGGAAGCACACCTTGAAATATCAATCTAAGATTTCATCCAAAACTTAAAATAGGGATATGAGACTTACATAGACAATGTTTAAATTAAAACAAAGAAGATAATTTTGAACTCTGAGTTAATAAACTAAAAACAAAAAAATCTACAAATTTTAACTACATGAGATCTAGATCTAAAAATTAATTACAATCCATGTACCACCACGGATTTCCTATGGGTATTTAAAACCAACCCAATTATTTCAAGAGGAATCCATAGGAGCAAATATAAAATATGTCATCTTTCCTAGTTCCTTGTTATCCTACTTTTTTTCAAGTAACTCCAACACCCCAAAGTTGTTATGTCTAACCTCTTTAGAAAAGGATAGGAAGAATGGAACCATTTCTCTAGTAGGTAGTCCCATACATAATTCTCCTTCATGAGACTATGGGAATGGTAAGAACTCCCACAAGGATAAGGGGGAGGAGCCTCAGTGACCACCATTTATATATTAGCTATTGCATACGACTTTGGTGATGCAAAGGAGTTTTAATGACCATCATTTCTATCATTGGAGGCCCTACAATTGGTTGCTCTTCCACCATTTTAAGAAAATGGGAGTAAAAAACTAGCCTCATTTGTTGTTAGGGTGGGATCTTGCACTTTGGATATAGGGCCATGTGATTTTTTATATCCTTCCACTTTGGTTCAACCATCCTCTTTAGCCTAGGGAGGAGACAGTGGTTGTGTAGGGGCAAAATTTGACTTATTGCAAGAAAAAAGTGGGCAATCCTTAACCTTGTGGTTCAATGCTTGACATCTAAAGTAGGCATTTGGTAGGTTAATATACACTAATCATTACAAAATAGTGGTGTCATCCACTTATATCTCGATAACCTTTTGTATATCCTTGAAAATATTGACCTCAACACAAACCATTTTTTGTGGGTAGGCATTGACAAACTTGTAGGATTCAACCAATAAGACATGCCTAATATTATCACCATATAATTCAAAAATAGCCAAAGGGGGAGGGGAAGACTAGATAACTAAATCTAGGCTTAGACCTTGGAGGTTCTTTCCCAAGAAACTATAAAATCTTGAGTCCATGGAAAGAATACCACCAAAGAGCTTTTCATGGACCAAGGTCAATGCTCATAAATTGCATTTACATGAGCAATATTTGCAAACTTGAAGAGAAAAAGCCTTTGTTAAGTTCTAAATCAATTTGAGCTTGACTCCATGATGAGCCCAAGTCGAGCTAACCCAAGACTATAATGTTGTTTCATTATGATGCAGGAGCATCCAATGGTGTAAGGGTGATATTGCATGTGTGTGTGTTTTTAGACCCATGTTTTTGAAAAATAAAAAATGTTTAGACATATATGTTTAGAACCATATGTTTAGACCCATGTGTTTAGACCCATATATTTATACCTATATATGTTTAGACCCATATGTCGAAAATTCAAGTGAATATTTTCTTGGGCGGGAAAATGAAAATGAAAATTTCAAATGAATATTTTCTAGGTAGAAAAATGAAAGGTGGGAAAATGAGTTACACTTTTTAGAACATTCTATGGGAAGTTATTAAAATGGGAATAGAGATTATCGAAGGGGGTCTGGTATCAGAGGTTGTGGCTCCAATTTGCAGTTATTCAGTAGCTATAATAAAATAGGCCTTATAGCCATACATTGTAATTTTTTATTCTATTTTATTGAAGAAATATTTGATGTGGGGTTTTTGTTGAATTTTTTTGTGATTTAATATTAGATGTGGGGTTACTATTGATTTTTTTTGTGATTTTGAGTATTGTGCAAGTGTTGGGTGGAGTAGCCCTTCATCAAGTGGTATCATAGTGGGATTTCTTGAGTGTGTAAAAAGATCATTGAATGTGAGGTAGTTTGCACCATGACCTAGGGTTGAATGTTGTGAGAAAGGTGACCAAAATTCCTCCACAAAGAAATTGTGGTAGTGGGAGAAATATTATGGTACTAGAAGAGAGTTTTAGAGCCCTAAAGAGACAAGTTCAAGCACTACAAGAGGAGCTATGTAGAGAGCAAAGAAAATAATATGAAAGTGAATACAAAGCTAAAGAAGAAGTTCAATATGAAGAATAAGAAGAGGCAGTAGATCCAGTGCAAGCCAGGATGTATAAAACCATATCTCATATTGGAAAGAGATTGAAGTTTAATGTTTCTACATATTCTGGAAATATTAACCTAGAAGAGTTGATTGATTGAATCAATGATATGGAGGAATATTTTGAGTATGAGGAGGTGGAAGATCTTGAGAGGGTCAAAATTGCTAAGACCAAGCTGAAGGGTCATGCTAGTATCTAGTGGAAGAAAGTAAAACTAGATAGAAATAAAAGAGGAAAATAAAGAATAATAAGATGGAATTGGATGGTGGAAGAGTTAAAGAGATAGTTCATTCTAGTTGACTATGAGTTAGATCTGTTAAAAAAAATGTGGGGTTTGAGGCAGACAGGTAAATATGTCAAAGAGTATATAGAAGAATTCTACAATATAATGATCATAACACGCCATTCTAAGTCCAACAAGGTTAGGGTAGCCTATTATTTAAATGGATTGAAGCCAAATATTCAATAGGAACTAAGTTTGGTTAGAATGACTACCATAAAAGATTCTTATAAATTTTCCCTGAAGGTAGAAGAGAAGCTGAATAGAAGGTTTGAAAGCAAGTAGAGAGAAAGAGGTCGTGGTGAAAGGACTGGCAAAGGACCATATGGAGGACAAAATGAAGATCAAAAGAAGAATGGAGAAGTCAACAGTAGTCAAAACCAAGAAGGGGATAATGCCTACCACCCTTGTGAGCAAAATAATGGTGACCAAAGAGGAAGAGGAAGGTTCAAACAAGGACCTGGAAGAGGAGGATTTTGTGGAACCTATTTTGAATGTGGAGAAGAAGGACATCGAGCATACGAGTGTCCACAACATCAAGGAAGGATGAATAGGAGACCTGAAGGTAATGCACAAGTTGCTTATGCATATGAAGATGTTGAATCTGAGCATTCTAAAGAGGTAGAAAGAGGAGAAGTTCTTGTCACAAGGAGAGCCTTGCTGAATGAGGAGAAAGATCTAGATCAGAGGAAGAGTTTATTCTGCACAAGGTTTAAATGTGCAAGTAATGTCTATAATGTTATCATTGATAATGATAGCACTGATAACCTAGTTTTAAAAGGAATTGTTACCAAGTTATAGTTAGAGAGAAGGAGGCACCCACATCCATATCAAATTGTATGGTTGCATAAGGACCATAGGGCTTTGGTTAATGAGTAATGTTTGATAAAGTTCCATATTGAGAATTACCATGATGAGGTCCTATGTGACATCCTGCTTATGGATGCTTACCATTTGCTATTGGGAAGTCCATGGCAGTTTTATCAATGTGCAATACATGATGGACATGCCAACACTTACCCCCTAACAAAGGATGAAGTGCACCACAAGATGAAACCCCTAAAGAAGGTGGATAAAAAGGTATGTAGCAGTTCTAGAATTTTTTAGTTTATGGTAGAAATTTTTTTAATTTTATGAAGCACAAACATATGTGCTATGCATTGATTCCTAGAGTTAATGAGAAAAAATGTGAAGATATACCAGTAGAAGCCTCAGATCTATTGGGAGAATTCCAAGGTATTATATCAAATAATGTACCTGAAGGTTTACCACCAGTGAGGAAGATTAGTCATCAGATGGATTTGATACCAGGAGCTAGTTTACTAAATAAAAGGATTCCTGTAGAGAATGAGGAGTTGAACAGACAAGTTCAAGAGATATTGAAGAAAGGACTAATTTAGGAGAGTTTTAGTTCATGTGAAGTACCTACAGTACATGACTCAATATTTATGGTGGTTGATAGGTTTTCTAAGATGGCACATTTCATTCCCTATTAGAAAATCAGTGATGTAGTTCAAATTATAGGTTGGTTTTTTAGAGAGGTGGTACGACTACATGGTATACCAAGGAGTATATTTTCAAACAAAGATACCAAATTTGTTGGTTATATCTGGAGGACCTTACGGAAGAAGCTGAAGATAGATTTGAAGTTTCTTTCTACACACCATATGCAGACTGATAGACAAACAAATGTGGTGAATAGGAGTTTGGGCAACCTATTGAGATGCTTAGTAGGAGATAAGCCCAAGGGATGGGATTTGATTTTATCACAGATAGAATTTGCTTAAAAAAATTCTATCAACAATGAGCTGAGTAAGATAGGCAAAGGAGAAAAGAGTATAGATAGAAGTACAAGAAACGTGTAGTATGAAGAATATCTAGTTAAGTGGAAAGGCAAGCCTTTTGAAGATTCATCTTGGTTGTCACAGATAGAGGTTGACCGCCTTGATTTTCCTCCAATATTAAAGAACTAAAGGTCACTTCTCAATTTACCCTGAGTGTTTGATGCAGGAGCATCCAATGATGTAAATGGTAATCTTGCATCACCAAATATATATATATATATATATATATATATATATACCCTTATGTCAAAAATTCAAGTTTCAAGTGAATATTTTCCTGGGTGAAAAAATGAAAATGAAAATTTCAAATGAATATTTTCCTGGTGGGAAAATGAGTTACACTTTCTAGAATATTCTTTTGGAAGTTATTAAAATGGGGAATAGAGATTACCGAAGGGGGTTTGGTATTAGAGGTCGTGGTTCCAATTTGCAGATCTCCAATCTTTGTAATAAAATCGACCTTATGGTCGTACATTGTAATTTTTTATTCTATTTTATTGAATAAATATTTGATGTGGGATTTCTATTGAATTTTTTTGTGATTTAATATTAGATGTGGGGTTATTGTTGATTTGTTTTTTTGTGATTTTTAATATTGTGCAAATGTTGGGTGGAGTAGCCCTTCATCACATTAGAAATCCATCCCAAAAAATATCTAACCAGAGAAAAAAATTCTAGAAATTAAAAAATATTATCAAACTCATGCAAAGGCAAACTAAACATATTTCTTGACTCCCTATCAAAAGCAATTTCCTAATATGCTCCATGGGTATCATTTCATTTGTATTTTCTCCTATGACACCAATGGTAATTGCTAGGCCACTAAGGTTTGGGGCATTAAAAAACCCTCCAAAAACCAAGAAAACCCTAACTCAAAGCAAAGAGGACTCTTATTAAAGACCGAAAACCTAATAAAACAAAAACCTTCCTTACTTGAAAGCTTTTAAATTTTAAATATAATTATTGTTTTCATAAAAACAAATACCTAAAAATATATAAAAAAATAATATAAATTTATCTTTATTAATAAAAATATTTATTTATTAAACAGTTTTACCATTTAAACTAACTATTATACTTCATAATACTATATAACAAAATTAAATTAAACTAAACTTTTTTAAACTAAATTTAAAATAAAATAACATGTTTAAAAGTTAAAAGTTGACCTTTTTACTAATTAAAATAAATTATAATTTTAAAAATATTCTCTTATTAAAATTATACTTCTATAATCAAAAGTCTTTCACTAACACTTTATTTTTTATGCTTATAATATTTAATCCTCTTATTTATTGGACAATAATAACCAAATAATTAAATAAATAATTATTTAAAAAATATTATTTAGTTTTTATGAATTTTAATATATATATTTTAAGAATATATATTTTGTTAGTGTAATAAACACCTATGACCAAGGCACTAGTTTGAGCAGTTTCTTTCAACTATGAACTCTTGTAAAGTGAGAGCTATGCTTATCAATAGGGAATTTAATACACACCCATCACCTCACACAATCACCCATTCTACAGATTGAACCTTGGACCTCCCGAATAGTCATTGCCCTATCTCTCTGGGATAATTTTAATGTATATTTAATATAATAGTTCCGAGGTGTAGATCAATTGGTTCAACCAAATCCCATAAGTGGGCGGAGGTCCAAGGTCCAAATCTCAGGTCTCGTTAGAATGAACACTTGTCCTTTTCCTTTTGCTTTAAATGACATAAAAAGTTTAAAATAATTGTAATATGATGGTTATAGGGGTGTTTTCCTTTTGCTTTAAATGACATAAAAAGTTTAAAATAATTGTAATATGATGGTTATAGGGGTGTACTATGATAGCTTTTTGGGGGCAAATAGCGTAAAATACTGTAGTAGCCATAAAATTCGGGCAACCTATCCGAATTTGTGACGGCTATCAATTCCACCATATATATATATATATATATATATATATATATATATATATAAGTGGGCGGAGGTCCAAGGTCCAAATCTCAGGTCTCGTTAGAATGAACACTTGTCCTTTTCCTTTTGCTTTAAATGACATAAAAAGTTTAAAATAATTGTAATATGATGGTTATAGGGGTGTTTTCCTTTTGCTTTAAATGACATAAAAAGTTTAAAATAATTGTAATATGATGGTTATAGGGGTGTACTATGATAGCTTTTTGGGGGCAAATAGCGTAAAATACTGTAGTAGCCATAAAATTCGGGCAACCTATCCGAATTTGTGACGGCTATCAATTCCACCATATATATATATATATATATATATATATATATATATATATATATATATATATATATATATATATATATATATATATATCGATGATGTGATTCAGGTTCAATCTCCATGTGGATGTGTATAAAAAATATATATATTATATTATATTATTAAATTTAAACGTAATTACATTTTTGATTATGCTTAGGGTTGGGTTAGTTATCCCATCCCAACTATTACCTTTCATAAGGATGAGAGATGAACATATCAGTGGAGGCCATACCCACATCCACCCTTCACACACTCGTCCAATGTTGCCATTTGAATCTTGGACCTTCTCAAGAAGAGCTTGAACCTTGCATTATACCCCAAAATAATTTAAACTTATTAATAGAATTTTAACAATGTAACAAATTAATCCACATGTTGTAGTTAGAGAGGGTAGGGCAATCCTCTAAGGAAGATCTCTTCTCCACCCTACAAAATGCACATCTGATACCTAAAATCAAATTGATAATGTTGATGCGGTCAAAGCCAGACACAACTCCCCATAATTTTGATGGTTTAAAAAACCTTGATCATGGGGTGCTAATTTGATGGTATAAAAAACCTTGATCATGGGGTGCTAATTTGATGGTATAAAAATAAATTATCTCAACAAAAATACACTAATAACAAAAATTATTAAACTCTCTTAAAAATGACCCTCTTAAAAATATCCCTAAATACCCTTTCCTTTCAACATTTTCATAATCAAATTGAACGAATTTTTACTTTTAAAACCAAAATTCTATGAATCATCTCCATGAATTCTATTTAAATGTAGCATCAATATCCAAAACTAAGGAAACACATTCCTCGGCAAACACACTAAAAAGATATATCCATAATTGGTCTCTTCGCAATTGTTTATTATCCCCTCCTCCTTTGAATGCCAAATAGCATCCACTCGAATATACACAACTTACGATGTAAGCCACTCGAATGTACACAACTTACGATTTAAACTTTCATGCGTGCTGGTCCTGCCAGCTTTTTCTTTTCTCAATGCTTGCAGTGGCAAAGGGCTGGTCCTAGTTCCAGACCCACTCGCTGACAAGAGCAGAACGTGATCCCTCGACCTTAGAAGTAAATCCAATTTGATTCCAGCAAGCTATCATTATTATATCACTCGGCCCAAATAATCCTGTTCAACATCTACACCATGAACTCATGATTGTCCTCGTTGAATTAGCGTTCTCAGGTTTAAGGAGAAACGGGGCAGGAATTTCCACTCATGATTGTCCTCGTCGAATCAGCGTTCTGAGGTTGAATGGAGAAACGATGGAGGAATCGAGGAATTTCCGCTTTCGTTGGCCATCAAATGATGAACCCTCTCTGTGGGATGAACTTGATCCCAGAACAAGTATTCGCCTGGATCTTTGCACAGAAACGCTTTGTATTTGCCGCTTTCTCCCTGCGTTAAACGCGCCTGCTCCACAACAAGCAGACGACATCTCACGGAACCCTAATCAACAATAACAAAATAAGCAAAACAATCAAGTTTTCGCCCAACTCCTCTACTCGTACGTGTCTCGGCGAGTAATGGCCAAGTATTCGGCTAGTAATGGCCGGGTAATTCGCGACGAGTCTGCAAGTTTCTCGGTCCTAGTTTGTTAAGAAAAAGCAAAAAATTCTCCCTACATACGAGTTTTGAAACACTGCCCAAAGCATTCAAACCCATCTTCTCTTCACACAATCACACCGACTCAAGACTCTTTAAATCTCAAAAATTTGATAGTCGGAAAAGTTCAAAATTTATAATTCCTTAAAATTTCCAAAAGCAAAAGTTATTAAATCTATAAAATAGCAGTTAACCATAATTCTCAGTTCTTACTATCTGATCACAGGGAGGACCATACAGAATAATAAGAAACGCATTCAGTTTCTAAAGAAAACGCAAGCGACCGCGGTCGGCGTATAAATATGTGGTTTCTCCATGTTTTCCTTCCATAAAGCTTTAAACAAGCAGAAAAGATTTTTCAAGCAAATAGAGACTGACAACGCAATTAAATTTTGTTCGCTATTGCGATTACCTGCAGTGTGGCATGCGCTGAATAGAGTCCCGGAACCAATTGCGGTACACTGTAACGCGCATATCCTGATCCTGCACGTCCTCGTCCGAGGCGCCTAGCAGCATATTAAAATTCACCTCAGACAACCGGCAATTCGATATCGTCACGTCCGTCGACCCCTGCAACACGCTTATCAGCCCCAGCTTCGCCCCGAACGATGTCACGTGGTCGATCCACACCAGCCTCGACCCGTGGTAGACATGGACGGCGTCACTCTCGCCGTACATGGAGCTGATCTGAAAATTATGCAGAATAACATTGGTGACGCCCCGCAGGGCGAGCATGTGGCCGTTGAGGGTGACGTTGACGCCACGGCCGTCAATGGAGGTGGAGCTTCGCACCCACAGCTTGTCCCTGAGGACGATCCGCATGCTCTTGGAGAAGGTGATCCAAACGCCGCCATGGTGGGCGCCGTTCGAATTGACGGCGTGACGCAGCGTCCCCGGCTGCGGGTTACGGAGGTCGTCGCGGGGGCTAGTGACGACGTAAGATCGGCCGAAAGCGCCGCCCTTGGCGCCCCACGCGAACCCGAAGGCACAGTGGTAGAGCCTCTTCCCTCTCGCGCACGTGGAAAACTGGCACGCCGTTCCATCGACGTTGACGCGGCAGTCTGGCTCGCCGCTCAAATCCGACGCCTCGTTAATCCCGTCCGTCAGGAATAACGGAGCCATCGTTACATTGCTGGTCATGCCCTGAGAAAACATTATTGTGAGTGCTGCTGCGCATATCAAAAATCTGCGCACCAGAAGCCGACCCATTATTTTTAATTTTTGTTTGTGTGATCATGTGGACTTGGCAATTTTTTTATATTGTCACCGAGAGATTTGGAGGTTATTTTGTGGTGTTCCTGTGGAGTAGGTGACGTAGAGTTTACGGTAGTGTTTTGCTTTGGAGGGGAAGCAAGGGAGCGTCTCCCCTGCCATTATTCGTCTGGCGGTGGTGGCCGTGTTGTCAGTTTTACTTAGAAGGAATTTTATTCGGCGGAGTCCTCAACAAGCCTCATGGAGGTGTTAAAAATACTGTTGCAGAGGACAAGACCACAAGCGGCATTCAACAAGAGTACCGTCGATCCTCAACCTCTTCATAATAACCACTATCGACTCATTAAGACGAGTGCAGTGGTAACAGGACATATATTCTCACCACACCATTAAAACCTGCACTTCATTTTTTTTTTTTAATAAATCTGAAAAGTATAACGTGAGCATCAAATAATATTGAAATATGTCGTACTTGGCTGCGCGTTTCTTTTTTAAAGGCTGGAAAGCGATAACGGGGGAATCAATGCTGGTCTAGAAGCTTTGTAGTGATCAATTCATGTCGGCATCCATTTATTCGCCGCCTCTAGCTGTTGCTCATATCGGTCTCAGGTTTCTCTCCTCAAGACAAGTCATTGACTGTTACCTCTCACTAACCGTGAGGTTGGTGAAGGTCCCAACCCAAAGAAAATGAGGTTATATCCTAATAGCTCTTCACCATATATATTTTTTTTTGTGTGAAGGATTAATTTAGTTGAAAATTAGATTAAATACTTTGTTTTTAGAGTTGAAGGATTATTTTTTCTTACATTTAGTATAGATATATAAATCTAGATACAACAAGCAATACTATTATAGATGGTAAGAATGGGAAAAAGAGTTTTCGTAGTCCGTTGAGGCAGTCATCTAGGAGGATATCCATAGCAAGTGATGTCTTCTAGATCAAGAGCTGAGTTAGCCATCGCATCTATTACCTTGTTTTGATCTTTAAAGATATATATGGATTCCATTGTTTCAAAGCGTTGTTGGGTCATATATATCTACTCAAGGTTTATATGTATTCTCCAGTTTATATTCTTTTTCTTGCCTAGTCCTTTTAAGTGGTTAATCATGATTTGGGATTTTGTTTCCCTTTTGATTTTCCTCCACCTCACCTTTAGAGTCTCTTATAATCCCCTTAAGATGATATATCCCTTTTCCAAGTTATTGGATAAGATACCTAGGTTTGTTTTGTTGATAAAAGCAAGGGGGCTATTTGAGAGGTGACCTATTCCCGCCATACTCACTCTTCCTAGATTTTACCTTGAGGTTCCATTTGTATTAAGCTTACCTAGTCCTTTTGGATAAGGTTTTCAATTCCTAGTTTTGATTACTTGTGCACAATCTATGATTAACTTTTTTGATATGACCACCATTGGAGACACTTGTAATCTAGATATTATCTTAATCCACTTTTGGTTAGGATTCTGAGGTTCTTTTAACATGTATTGGATTGACTCCCTCATATCGACTATGATCCTTTGTCAAACAAAGTGGTTGTCTTTGTACTCTTGGTTAAAGATATGATTATTTCTCTCCTTCCACAAATTCCATAGGAGAGTCATCCCCACCCAAAACATTTGTTGAGTGGGTTGGTCCATTTCTTCTTGTTTAGGCCACTCCCTCTAAAGTTATTCTATAGAAGATATCTTAGACTAACAAATGCCTAACACAACTGCCATATGTTTCCATAGTTTGATTGTGATGGGGTGTTCTAGAAAAAGGTGAGAGATTGTTCCCTCATCCTCCCAACACATCTCACATATGAAAGGCCTATGTATCCCTCTTTTCATCAAGTATTTCCTTGTTAGCACCCTTTTATGAAGTAACAACCAAATGAAGAATCTCACTTTGGACCAAAGGTTATATGCCCATAGTTGGATGAATATATTGCTTAACAATATTAAGGTACTTTGGCAAAGGACTATGTATCCAGAGGCAACTGTATATTCACCCTATTTTTTTTTGTATCATCCAAGAGTATCCTCCTTTTGAGACCAAAAGAGTGATCTAATTCGAATGGTCCTATAGATTTTTTTTCTTTGATCCTCTAGGACTTGTATTGGCCACTCCTCTATTGGGATCCATTGCCTTCCTACCTCTTAGCTACTACTTTGATCTTATAGCATTTGACTATCCTAACCCAACTATTTCTATGTAGATTCTCCATCAACGGTATTCAAGTTGAGAATTGAGTTATTAGAGGATGATTGTTATTTTATGAATATGTCTAAGAGTTAGCCTTCTATCCATTATGGATAATCTAGAATAATATTTTCTTGATCATATCCTTTCCTAATTAAGTCCCATTAATATGGGATATCCTCTACTAGGAAGCAAAAATTGGATAAGCCTTGTTTGGGTTTTATTCTCTATATATTTGACCCTCAAAATTTGAGCCCATAATTCCTCAAGGGATTTTAGCAATCTCCAATATAACTTAGCCACCAATGCCTTGTTATTCTTGACAACTGATCTAATTCCTAGTCTTACCTCCTATTTTTGTAGGCATAAAATATCCCATTTCACTAGTGCCCATTTTTGTTCTTTATTGACTCCACTCTAGATAAATCTATAACTTATTTGATCTAATTATTTAAAAAATACCATAGGGGGATGGCTAGAAATGAGGAGACATAAATAGGTATGGCATTCAATACTACATTTATCAAGGTCATCTGACCTATAAAAACCCACATATTAGTCCATTTTCCTAAGTTGGCTTTCACTCTCTCTGACAACCAAGTCCATCCCTCATTTTTTGACTCCCAACTATAAATGGAATTCCTAGGTAGGTGATTTGAAGAGATGTTTTCTTGTATCTCAATTTATCCAACAACATCATCTCGTATCTA
The DNA here is from genome assembly GCA_028583015.1 of Wollemia nobilis. NCBI lineage: Eukaryota > Viridiplantae > Streptophyta > Pinopsida > Araucariales > Araucariaceae > Wollemia > Wollemia nobilis. Next base: position 3,679,708 of record JAQPPZ010016599.1, read on the forward strand.
GGTAAACAATGAAAAAATATGACCGTAGAATTTTCTTCATTTATGAGTTGTCTAATTGCTTTTGTAAATTGTCCTAGAATTATTTTAAATCTGGAGGCCTCCCTTGTTGATTTTATTAATGATGTAGAGACATCAATAAATTGTAGGTGAATAATTTATTTAGCTCTAGTCACCATTATTATTCCCTCTAAAGATCTAGTTTCCTTATCCTTAATGAATGTTTTGCCTAGACATTCAAATAATATGATGAACATGTGTGGGGATAAAGGTTTTCTCTACTTAATACCTTTGAAAGTTGTTAATAGTTGGGTAGGATCTCCATTCATTATAATAAAATAAGATATCAAGGAAATACATACCTTGATTCATTCTACCTAATCCCTCAAGAATCAAAATTGTTTCATTAGCTTTAGGAGGAAGTGTTAGTCAACTCTATTGTATGATTTAGATAGGTCTAATCTAATAAACATGAAGGGTTATTTTTGTACTAACATAGAGTGGATGGAATCTTGAGCTAAGATCATCTCATCCAAGATTTTTATTATTTCCATAAAACCACATTATTCGAGAGAAATAATTTTATGAAGAAGAGGTTTGACCCTTTCTACCATGATCTTAGTTATAGTTTTATATAGAATATTATAAAGAGCTATTAGTTGAAAGTCAAAGATGTGTTCAAACTCCCATATTTTTAGAACAAAAGCTATATATGCCTTTTTCACCTCTTTGAGCAACACTTTGGCTATCCTAGACTCTTCTACCACTTTTAATAGTTATTCCTTGAGGATATCCCAAAATTCTTGGTAGAATTTGATTGGAAATACATTTGGACTTTGAGTTTTGTCTTTTCTCATCTTGAAAACTACCTATTGAAGTTCTTTGGTAATAATTAGGATGGATAGTCAAATTTACATTATCTTCTTTTGTGATGAGAGTCAGAATATCTTAGCGTACTTCCTATTGATCCTCCTACTTTAGTGCTTCTACCTTAAAGAGATGTGCAAAGTATTTTGTTGTTACATTTTTCATCCCATCCCATGTGTGTATTGAATCACCTATTATTGTTTCCAAGGATGAAATGAAATTATGTGATCACCTTGCTAGGAGATATTTATGGAAAAACACAATATTCCTATTTTCCTCATAGATCCATTGGATCCTATATTTATATCTCTACAGTATCTCCTTTTTTCTCCCATTTATCTAGTAGAGTAGTAAACTTAACTTCCTCCTTGGTTTGGATATTAGTACCTGCTCATTTAGGTCCTCAAATTTGGTTAAGATATGTTATTTCTTTTCCTTTGTCACTGAAATACTCCTAGTTATATGTTCTCAAATTTTGACATCCATTTGTATCTACTCATTTAGGTCCTCAAGTTTGGTTAAGATATGTCATATATTTTCCTTTATGTCATCAAACTCTTCCTAGTTATATGTTCTTAATTTGGACTTGAGGTATTGAAACCTCCTCACAAAGTTGTTTATCTTCATACCATGTTTGGGTTTTCCCTCCTGCTACCATCGCTGAACCTTATCTCAAAACTACATTAGTTGGAATAAAAAAGGAAATGACTAGATATCGTCTTCTACACTTCCACCAACATCACCAAATGATTGAATCTTGCTATATTTAACATTTGTGCTCTTGGAATATATACATTACCTAGAAACTTCTTTGATAATAGAAACCTATCTAAAATTTCTAGAATGCATGTTGGGACCTACCTTTTGTTTGACTATATCATCATATCATTGTCATGTTTGATATCTACTAGATGAAGAAATCTAATATGTTTTATCATGAGGTCAATAGTATTGTCTATAATGTGATTTCCCCTATATTCTCTTCCAATGAGAGAATGGTGTTGAAATATCCACCTACAAGTGGCCAATATTTAGGGAAATGATTGATAATTTTGGCTATATTCCTCCATTGTTGTTATTTTTTATCTAGGCTAATAGGTGTGTATACATTGAGATATAATATATGTTGGGGATAATGTCTACTTTGGGTTAGTAAATCTAGAATATCCCAACTTTACATTATTTGGTGTATCACTATTTCTTTTGAGTCCTAAAGACAAGCCTCTCCTCCAATTGCTCCTTGGGATCTTAGGGACTCAACCTTACACATAGACAAAATATTTTGGTAAATATCTGCATCTCTTCTACTAACACTTTTATTTCTTGGATGAAAACAATTTGTGGATGATGTTGTTGAATCACTTATTTTACTTCATTATGCTTTATTAGGATATCCTTAATCCCTCAACATCTAGGTGATGCACTTCACGAGGCACAAGGACTAAAAATATAGCTAAGATCCTTGACCTTACCCATTGCTATCAAATTTGTAGATTTTTTCCCTATTTGATGTTGAGTAGTCTTCCTACTTGTTATTTGGTGTGTGTGTCTAGATTCATCTTTTTAAACGACTCCCGAATTGCTCCTATTCGTTTTGATATGCAATCCAAACCTACCGTAGGTAAGAATACCACTATGGCATTGTTAGAAGATTTCCAAGTGCCACCTCCATCATATATTCCTTTATGATTTCCTCCATTTGATCAGTTAGAGTCATTGTATTTCTCTTGGCTTCTATTTTTCCTTTGGGATATCTTCAAATTTTGGGTTGAGTTCTCGTGTAAGCTACTTGATAGACCTCGAATTAGCTCATCGTTGTGATTTATTATTCAACTATTGGTCCTTTCGTAGGATGTGAATTGGAGTTTTGATAACATTCATATTCATCATGTTCTCCTCATTGGCCATTGGGAGGTTAGCAAACTTATTGGTGGAGATGATTTTTTGCTCTTTAGATGTTTTCTTTCTATATATTCTTATAATGATGTAGTTGGAAACCTCTAGGATTATTTTTCTCTTATGCCTCCTTTGGGATCTAATATTTGTAATACCTAGCTAGGTGACCATATTCATGATAAATATTGCACTTGAAGGGGATGTTCTCATAGTCCACATCCTATTCCCAAGTATCCTCCCTAAACTACAAAGTAATATTGTTTAGCAAGGTCTTATCAAGGTCAATGAAAACAAAATTCTAGCATCGATAATTTTTTCAAATTGGATTGTACTATTAATTGTCATCATATAATATCCTAGATTATTGTCTATTGCAATGAAAACAACTTGGTTTCAAAACTTAGAAGGTAACCCAAAAATTCTCACCCAAACTAGGACTATTGAGGGTATTTCCTCTTTTACCTTGAACTTGGCATGCCAATGATTCATGAAAAGCCCTTCTCTACCTAAAAATAAATGAACTCTTAGAAAAATTGTTCTCTATATTCCTCTTTAGAAAAAAATAACAAATAAATAACCATTAGGATAATATTTAACTCACCTCTAGTTCTCCATTATCTAGTGACCCACATCTTGAAAGCAAGGAGGCATAGACTAAGACCTAAAAATTGGTTAACTAATTCTCTATATTTCATAACATCTATCCCAGTTTGTATATTCAACATTTGAAATTGGACTATGGAAGATCCATTTGTTGCTTTCATGCACCCTAAGGTTGTTTTCCTATTGTTTGTTTTGGGCATTCTCAAAGGTCTAAAATAAATACTAGAGTTATTAGTTATAGTTATTTATAGTTGTATGCCTCTCAAGTCATCCCAAAAAGTAATCTTTGGTAAATTTTCACTAAAATATCTACCCATACTAGGGATACACTCATTTTCCTTGCTATGACCAACAATGTTGATCCCTACTTGATTACATTCCAATGATCCAAGTTTATTCCCCTTTTAAGACATTTTAACTTATTACAATATAAACCTAGCTTATTATTTTAAAGTTGGTCTTCTAAATCTTGTGCATTTGTATCCTTCATTCTACCATTATTTGGGATTGGCTACTATGAACTCAAATAAATATTCATATTTCTCTTTCTAGAGTGGTATTTGATCATTTTCTTATATTATTTATTTTAGTTTCATGTGCTCATGGTTATTTTGGCCCTTATTTGAGTCCATATCCTTTGGTTTATTGCATATGGTCATGTTCCTATGAAATACTCCTTACAAAATTCAAGGTTTCATTTTTTTGTTATCAATTGATCTCTATAAAACCTCAACCAAGGGAAAATCCTCAATTAGGGATCTTTGTAAACCCTTTATTAATATTTTTGACTTGTATTCTACACTTGCACCTCACCATAAATCCCCTTGTTGATATTTTTCTTGTAATAATTGTCTAACTCATAACCATAAAATGGATACAAACTTTCACATCTTAATACAATATAGAATGAAGCAGATTGAACATGAATCTCCTTTTAAAATTTATGTAATTGCTTTCTCCTAAAATTTCATTTATTTTGAATTTATAATGACTTGGATTTCATAGTTAAAATTTGGTATAATTTCCTTCCCAACTACTAAAACCTCCCCTATGACCAAGTATTGCCTCTTAATGGGGACACCATTTTTATTTTCTTAGCATCCAATTAACAAAAGCAATATTGTATAATAATGACTACACATTTGCATTGTCATACTTGAAAAATAACTTGTATTATTTACAAGAAATACCCTAAAAATTATTGATTTATATGATATTATTAAAATAAGAAAAAATGTTAGTAGAGAAAGGTCTTCATAATGGTTATTCTCATTGGCATAGTCTTGCACTTTATCCTTAGCTATAGGATAGCATATATAGTTGATACAATGATTGTAAGCAATTACATGGTAGGATGGATAGTAGTATAGATACAAGGATAATGAATGATATGAGCATGTTATAAGGTAAACTAGATGAAAGGATGATGGTGGAGATGGATGAGAAAGATGGGTAGGAAGTGAAGGAACAATCAAGTATCCTTTTAAATGATTCTAGAATCAAAGAGGAATATATAACTATTTTAATCAATGTTACAATTATAAAATTGTTAAAAGTTTAAATTAAAGATAAAATACTTAATATTATGAATATTATTACAATTTGCAATCTGTTATATATATATATATATATTTGTCTAAGTTTAAAATACTTAGTATTAAGAATATTATTGCGATGTACAACCTATCACTCATTATTATGTGTTTTTAAACTATATAAGTTCATAGGTTTTTACATTATATTATAAAATAAAATTTATAAGATAATAATGTGTTGATTATAAATTTATTAGGCCTTATACAATTTTTGAAGACTAGAATTTTACATAATAGGTTCAATATTCAAATTCTATAGATCAAGGTTGTACAACATGCTTCCATAAACCAAAGTTGGTCATATAACCATATGTTGAGTAAACATCCTCTATGGAGATCAATCCATATAGCCTATGGCCTCGTGGATGTTAAAAACAATTTTACCTTTACCTTCAAGGTATTTATGTATGTCTTTCATTGCTCTATTACTAGTAACATATGATCATTTCATTATTGTAAAATTTTAGGTATTTAAAATCATTTTATCAATCTATTTTTTGTTCTTTGGATATATTTCTATACTTTCTAATAATTTTTTGTTGTGATATAAATAATGTGATATTTTGGTTCATTTCAAAAATATATTTTGAAATCCGATATGATATTAGAATGGATATTTTAATTCATTTCAACAAGCCAAGGACACTACATGCAAGTGTAGAAAACACTAACACTAATTATATTAATTAAAAATTAATTGATAAGGTATAAAGAATTAACCTTTAGATTGAACTCTAAGATATATACTATATCTAATAGGTATAATGTAGGATTATGGGAATAATGGCCATACAATCTTAACTATGAAAAAGTAATATAATTAAAAATATTTGAGTGAATTGAAGTATATGCTTGATGATTATGGAATAATGCCCATACAATATTAACTATAAAAAATTTAATATAATTAAAAATATTTGAGTGCATTGAAGTAGATGCTTGATGCATTAAGATAAAATAAAAAAGAGATAAAATTATATTTTTATGAAGCTTAAAGGGTACTAACCTTGGTTGACATTTATACTTGATGAAGACACTTGACTTGGTGATGTGATTTGACTTTATTTTAACCCTTGAATGCTTTGATGACCTTTGATAACCCCTTGAGGAAGATCATTTAAGGATATATGATGGATTTATTGATAAATAAATCTCTCCTATTAAATTGAGGTAAGTAATAACCTAGTGGAATAAATATGCTTGTACTTAGGAGGACATGAAATTTATAAAAGGATTTCAAATGATATATGGTTTTAAAAAATTAAATACAATATTACCACATGAACATTAAGGGATTCTGATAGAAAAATCCATTATGTGTTATCTACCTATTTATAATTTATGGATGGTAAGATGTTAAATGACCTTAAAATGTTCTCTATTTATATACTTTGGATTTTAATTTCATCTTGATAAGAGCATTGATTGATAGTAGCTGCTCATATTAATCACACATTAAAATAGACTAATAATATTTACATAATTTTTTTTGGATTAGTGGACACCAATTCTAAAATTTAAGTTAACTTGGACCAGATTTAATTGAGAGTATCTATGTCAATATTATCATATAATACAACATTATAGAGTAACATCGTTGTCTATTAGAGTGGAATTATTTATAAAAATTGAGGCACTAGATAGTTTAGAGAAATCTAGGTGAATTTGATAGGTTTAAGTGATCCTACTCCCAAGGTCATTTTCATGTTATATCAAGGAAATACTAGGGATATTTCTAAAGTAAATATAACTCAAATTTAAAATTTAGAGAAGTTACATCGATAACGAAAGCTACAAAGAAGAAAAATATTACCACAAGACCTTCAAAACCAACTGTAAAAAAGGTCACTTGTGCTCAAGCCATAAGGACTAAGCCTTTGAATAATATAGAAGATGCATTTGAAGTGTATAAAGATGTATTAGAAGGTATGCGATACTATAAATTGAAAAAATATATAAGGGAACTAAGGGAGGAAGTGTTTAGAAAATACCTTGAGGTAAAAGGAGATTTTTTACCAAAAACATTTGGACTAGTTACTAAGTTTAGTAAATTTTTTGGAGGGTCCATCATTTCTATGAATTGATAGAAGCATATGTGTTCTACTATGATTTTCATAATAAGATGGTTATCACAACCCACAATGATCTTTAACAAGTGATTATGTCTAAAGAAGTTATAAAGGAAATGTTGCCACTACCAAGTGGGCTCAAGATAAATTCAAAGAAAGAAAATCAATATTATGAAAAAACTAATGACAAGCTAAAGTGCTTGAACTAGGAGCTTGTTAGTTGCATAGTTGCTATTCCATAATTTTCCTTGGAAAAAGAAATTTTCAAAAATGAGGCCAAAGACATCTTAACTATGGCAACCTTCATATTTGATGCCAACAAAAAGAAAGAGGTAGTGCAAGAGGAATTGGTTGTCATGCACATGTTTAGGGGTAGATGTAAGAGTAGGGATTTTATTTTTAATTTCACTAACTATATAGTGTAGCAAATTCATGAACCACTTAGCACTTTTTGGAGAATCAAATATTTAGGTACTGCTCATTCCTACCTTGTTTGCTATTGCATGAAAAGTCTTGGTTTTTTGAGCATATAAATATAACGATGGAGGATGAAGAAGTACAAGCAAATCCATCGCCCTTATTAATGGAATTCCTATACTAGATATCCTTATATTTTTAGTTCTCAACAAAAATCTTAGTGTTGGCTATAAGTGTAATCAAGGAGGAATACCCATATCATATACCAAAGGATGTTGTTGAGATTATGAGACTTTAGAGTAAAGGGGATTTGTTCTTAATGGATAAGGTCATTTTTTTTTATGATTTTGGTTTCATAAATCTTATATAATAGCTACCAAAGTATGTAACCAATATATTAGTGTGTATAAATATATTAAGACAAGCTAATATAATAGATGTCTCCTATGCAATCAAGAAAGGAAAAACAACATATTATAGAATACCAATTCAAATGGAGAATATAACTCAAGATAAAATAAATATATCTAATGAGATAGAGGTCAAGTTGAGGGAGTTAGAGTTAGAAATAATAAGTATTCTTGGATCTATGAACCAGACAAAAAAATTGTTGCACGGCTAAAAAATGCCAATATTTCTAGAAAATTTATGCGTGAGCCTAGGTTCAATCTAGAAAAATTATAGAGAATAGATGAAAGTATTTTACCTCCCATTTGAAAGCAACAATTATTGTTTTAAGAACCTCAAAAAATATTATACAAGATATTCTATACAAAAGTAAAGGATTTTTATCATATGCTTCCACTCAGGGTGGCTATGAAAAAATTCTTGTGAAGATGAAAATGGAGCAATAACAAAACAAAATCCTAGTGGAAGTTTTGTTAAGAAATTGTTTAGATTGAGGTAACCTTTGGGACCTTATATTCATATTAAAAACTAATCCTTTAGTTAGTGCTACAACATAAAGCACCCAAAATAAACACCACTCAAGATGAAAACTAAGGAAAATGGGCATTAAAAAGGGGTTCCAATAATAGAATCTACTCCCACACTTTTATAATAAACAAGAATCATTCAACCAAATCCTCTAATCAAGAAAGTAATACAAAAAATATCAAGAAGAAATAAGACCCATCCCAAAAAAAAATTAATACTTCAATCAAAATCACCCAAGGAAGGAGAAAAAATATAACATCACAATAAAAGACTCCTCAGTCATCAAAGTACGATATTGAATTGATTGACTAAATGTGGAAGGAATCAATATGAGTTGATGAAGATGTAGCTACAATGCCAGTTGTCATTCCTAAGTCACTAATCTAAAAACAACAAGAAAGAAAGGGAATGATATCCCTGAAGTTAATCTATTTACTAACGAAACCTCTCCATAGGTTTCTCCATCCTCTTCCATTGATGAGCCTATGAATTCTTGAAATGTGCTAGCTTTTCCAAACCAAATGCTAACTATTAAAAATATCCACCAATGGTCATCCAAATTTCCTAGTAGATTTTGTTATGCAAGAAGTAATAGCTTAGCCATCCCTAAATCTCCTAAGTTCATCAACTTCAAATACGTCAGTTCCTCCATTAATTCCATTTTTTAAACCTTTGACCATATTTTTGGCACCTTTAGGGCAACATGAAGATAAAAAATGAACCATTCTAGTTTTAAACCCACTATAATATCTTTAGAGGTTCCAATAGTAAATAGAAAAATACAATAAAAATAAGTAAACTTTATTGGAATATTGTCACCCATAACCAAAATTATAAGCTACTTTACCTAGCAAAAGAAGCCATTGCTAATCTCACAAAAGAGTCATTGGTATCTAAACTTGGAGAAGAAATGATGAAAAAATATTGGTGTGTTGTAACAAAAGCGATTGACCTAAGTGGCTAAAAATAAATTCCAAGCTAGAGATAAATTCCAATTCATGCAAGTGGCTAAAAATTTGGTTGTGATTCCTTGAGTTAGAAACTAATAAAAAGGGAGAAAGAATTGAAATATATGAAAAGTACCTTGAGCAACTCTCATATGGAAGACAAAGCCCTCTAAAACTAAATCAATGCACTAACCAGCCATCTTTATGGATTCTATTCTAAAATAGAAAGAGCAAATTTACTTGTTAGACATACTTACTAAGCAAGAAGCTGGATTCAGCCTGGAGATAGAAAACCTCCAAAAATAATTATAGGAAGTAAGACAAAAGAAAATAAGATAGGGTATGGAAAATAAATAAAGGACCTAGTTGGAGAGCTAAGTGATGCATATTAAAATGAAATTACCAACATGGCTTCTCTACTTTTAAAATAATTTAGATTCATTGAGGTAGCCACTATACAAAGTACCCAAGTGAGTCTAGAAATTGAGTAAAATATTACCAATATTTCTACAAAAATGGTGGAAAACATGGCTTGTAAAGTAAAATTAGCCTCTACATAAGATTTTGATTTGATGACTATTGGAGTTCATGATAAGGAATAGATAATATATAAAATAATAGCTTCAAGTAAAAGAGAATATTTTATGCATTAATGTAAGTCCCAAATAACGTCCCCAAGTACCACTACTACCAAGCTTAGAAGCAAAATTTATACATTGGTGCAAAATGGATTCCCATCCCTTTGGACTAAAAATGAAAAACTCATCTTGGAGCATGAATATATGTATATTATAAGTCTCTACAAAAGAGTTAAGATCCTTTTGGAGGTATGGTCAAATCCTCCCAATGTAAAGGATATTACTAGAGTTATTGAGAATGCAATAACACTAAGAACCCAAATGCATGGGACTATCAACAATAAAAGAAATTTATTTTCCAAAAAACAATATGAGCTAGAGGAAACCCTTAAATATTATAGAATGATCCAATTCCCATTAGATGAGGATTAGGTATGAATTAAGTAGATAATGGATAAATTGTCAACCTTTTAACCCCTTTTGTTTTAAATTTCTTTTATGTTTTCATTTTATATATTCCTTCAATTTTGACTTCTCACCTAGGATAAAGGCAATCGTCCTAATTTTCCCTTCAAGAAAGCAAGAAGGTCTCTAGAACTATAATGGTTTTTTCACTACATTCAAAGTTTCTTTTCTTAGGAAGTTTTGGAGGGAAGACTATAGTGAATGCAATATGGTTGAATTCAAAGGAAGAGACATCAAATATATGTAGGTAGATGCTACTTTGTAAAATTTTCAACCAAGAGAGAAAGGCAAGAGTCCTCAACACTTGTGTGGACTAGATTCCTAAAAATAAAAAAAGTAAAAATAAATGACAAGTGCTAGAGAGAGAAGACCTCTAATTATCAAAAGTTTTGAAAGTCCTAATGAAGAAGAAAAAATATATTTTTTTTAAATAAGAATCATGCAAAACAAAAAATCTTGAAGGATAAAAAAATAAAAGGTCTAATGGGAGGGTAGAAAAAATACTTCCATAAATTATTTCCAATAAAGAGTTGAAACCAATATTGAAAATTTTCAAAGTTCCAATTGGAAAGGACAAAGAAAAGTCTTGACATGCAACCAACAACCTACATCCTTATATGGAAAGACTATGAGTGCTTCAGTTACTTAAGCATAAGACCAAAAGTAGTCAACTCATAGGACAAATTAGATTAAATAATCAGGAATTAATAATGAGGTACAAGCTTTTATAGAGGTTAGATGAGCTAAACTAATTCACTATTGTGAAGGGAGGATAAAAATTACCTATTGATGTTACTTCAACTCAACAATCTAAGAAAATTAGATGGTTTATTGATGACAAGAGCATGGCACCTACAATAACGACAATATTAAAACTGACAAGAGTAATTATAATGTCAAAAGATACTTCCATTTATTTTTTAGGATCCCTAGAAAGAGAAGTTTGGGTTGTTAGATTATCCTACAAATCTTGGAGGAAAAATCTCCGTATTTTGTAATCTATATATAGTAGTTAGTTTAGCATTATAAAGGATTAACAAGTTGTATAACTTTCCCTTCATTTTCCTTTGTATAGTAGTACTTGGATTCTTAAGTGGTCTTGTAGGTATGATTTGGATCCTTCACTTTTAGCATATCTTGTAATATTTCATATACATGTTTAAAACCATGACTATTTTCTTTTTGTCCTATTTATGTGTGTGTACTAGAGGCTATGACTATCTCTATCCCATTTCCTTTATGTGTAAATTTTTGCTTAATATGCTAAGAGGATGAAGTGTTATTTAGGGTTTTTTGTACATTACACTCAAGGTTGTTGTGTAGGGATATCTTATTTATATCTTAGTGTATCACCCCCTAGTTAGAATAGGTTTGGTTAGCAGAATTTTTCTTCTTGCATTTTCACTAACTCTTTTCACCCTAAAGCTAGTTGAATAGGATTATACACTCAAGATCACATATTAAAAGGATTTGAACTTGTAAAAAATGTTAGAGGACTTTTTCTTCTTGCATTTTCACTAACCCTTTTCACCCTAAAGCTAGTAGAATAGGATTATGCACTCAAGATCACATATTAAAATGATTTGACCATGTAAAAAAGGTAAGAGGGATTTTTATTCTTGCATTTTCACTAACCATTTTCACCCTAATGCTAGTAGAATAGGATTATTAACTCAATATCACATATTAAAAGGATTTGACCTTGTAAAAAATCTTGAAGAAACTCGATTAAGCCAAACCCCATTCTCTCATGGTTTCCTTGTTTGTCACTCTACTCAAGGGTTGATTTTCCTCACCACATAGTACCTATACCTGATGAATGAGACAATTAAACAGGACAACACAATCATAGAGATATGTAGACCTTACTAATAGTGTGACATAATTATATATTGTTTTTCTCATTAATGAGGAAGCACATATAAAAACTAATTTTGGGGATTAAGGTTTTGGGATCATCTCACCATTTAGATATTCATAGAGAGGTAACACATATTATTTGGTGGTAGGCATTTAGTTTTAAGTATTATACAACTATACAAACAATAGCTATAAAAATTTGCTTCAATTGAGATAATTTAATACTAACTAAATTTATCATTTTTTTTATGGTATCCAAGTAGGAAGTTAGTATAATATGGCAAGGGTGATATTACACATGTGATAGATGTGGAAGATGTTTTCAAGGTAAAGGCCTCATGAATTATATATATATATATATAGTGAAATACATATGTTATATACTAATTGATGGTTGATATAGACCTCATAGACTATCTTGTGATGGATGATCATATGTGTATTGAATTATCACTACACTAAAAAAAAGAGCCTTAGGATTTTCTTTTTTAAGATGGTCTAAGAGGATGTAAATTAGGCCAAAGGTAGAGAAAGAAATGTTAGACAAGTGTAAGCAAAAGTTTGGAATAAAATACTGGTAAGGAAAAATATCCCTTTTGTAATTTATAAAAAGAATTTTTATTGTTGTAAGGCATTGGAAAGTTGCTTATTCAAGCCTTGAGCTTAATATGTAACTTCACTATCATTTCTCTGTATAGTAGTCCCTAAATCTTGAGTGGTTTTGAGGGTAATTTTTTAAGCCCTTGCTTCAAGCATAACCTATAATTTTCATTATATATATATAGATAGATATTGGAGGTCATGAATATTGAGTTCTTTCTATCGTATTTCTTGTAAATATGTTTATGAGTGTATAGTAGAGGCCATGACTATCTATTTTCTGTCCTATTTCCTTTAAATGTTGTCTATGATTAACATGCTAAGAATAGAAAGTGTTCACTTTGAGTTATTGGCACATTAGAATCACACATTTATGTGTCTTAATATTATGTAGATGAATTTTATTTTGATCTTGGTGCATTGTCCCCATTATCTTAGGCTAGCTTAGGTTATTTTTTCCTTTATGCTATATTTATTTTATGGGTTTTCTTTCTCTTTTCCTTGTGCACCCATAGGTTAGGTTAGAAATTTCTAAAGACTATAATTTAAAAGTATTTGGTCTTGTAAAATAACCCATAGATAATATAATCAAGCTACTTTTTATGCTTTCTAAGTTGCCCTATTGTCGCTCCATGCAAGGTGCATTAGTCTAGTCATTTGGTTCTTGCATCTAGCAACTATGACAATAAAAGAGGACAAAAATTTAATGGCATACTATATGGGATCCAATTGATTCATTTCTACCAGTCCTATAATAGAAATAAATATAACAGACTAAGACCTTGGTGTACCTGTTTATATGCTTGATTGAAGCATCTAAAACTCACACTTTGTAACTTTGCTGAAATATGAATACCCAAAATTAGCTAATAAGAAAGACTTCAAATTAAGGTTTTAATGAATATATAAATCTGCCTACTTAGAGGGAAAACGTAGTATTCACCTAGTTACTCTGCTTAAAATATAGAACCCAAGTTTATGAGTAAAATACCTATAACGAAATCCTTTGTTATTGTTAATATTCATGTATTGTTCCCATTGCTTAATACCATTCTAAGAATAAGAATAAGCATAGGGTAGATCATGGCTACTCAAACACCTAGAACATTTACTACTTGTAATGAAATAGGTTCATTACTACCTCCTACTTTACCTATAATATGGGATAAGATACCAATGTGTACACTAAAATTTCTCCCAAGCTTCATTGGGGAAGATATGATAACTCTAATTGAGAACCTATAGAACATGATGAGTTTGTATGTAGTTCATAATGTGAGAAAGTAGAATGTGGCATTAATATTGCTAGTGGATTCATTTATAAGCAAATCTTATGAATGGTACATCTCTCTTCCCCCTTATCCAATCACTAACTTGGATCAACTTGTGGCATTGTTTGCTAAATTATTGAAGGAAAAGGTTAATGGAGTGTCTCTCTTAAATAAATTATCTACCATAAAGAGGGAACCAATGGAGTCTATGGATTAATTCAATGATTGCTTTCTCAAGGAATTGCATTGAATACCTAATGAGATTCATCTCATCCAATATTCAACAATTATATTATGTGAAAGTCTTGGATTCAAAAGTTTATATGATGATAAATACCAAGGGAGGAAATTATCTATCAACTACTTATGCGATAGCCATCTAGGATAAAAATGACCTAATCCAATTAGTAAGGCTAGATTCTCGACCTCTCATGCCTTTGTTTCCAAGAATCCAACCAATAATAGTTGTCCAACCTATCACTCCCCAACCTAATCTTACTCAAAAACCCACTACTTACCCTAGGGTAAAACACAAAGAACTTTTGTAGGGATAGGTTCCATAAATTTTAACCATATTTTGTTAGTCTAGCATATGGAAAAGGTGTATGCTAAATCAAAGGGAGTGGGTACTTCAATGAATAGTGGGTTATAAGTCCAACCTAATTATATAACAAGGTCCAAGAGGGAGGCACTAGACGAGAAAGGGGAAGCCAATTAAGTGTGTCTTAGTACCCAAAGCAAACCAATAGATATAGCATCATGCATTTTCTCCATGGCCATAGTTTGTTAGGAGGTGCAAAGCATCTCAATGGTCACCAAGGAGGATGTGTATAAGGCCTCAAAAAACAAGAACTAATTTCAATGTAGCCTCCACATTCATCAGATAGAACATGAACCTTTGGCCAATTTTGGTGCTGATAAAACCCATGTTGCAAAAAGAGGGCAGTCTTAGTCAGGTTGCTTCTACCTTCCCAATGATAAAATAGACTAATGTTTGACTAAAAATAGGGTTTCAAATCCCTTTGTATTTCTTGAGAAAGCAAGCATAGATATTTATTTGATCCAAAAGGAGAACCCTTTATCTTAGAGGACATAAAAGAAAAATATGACGTAACCTAGAGGTGGAAAATGTACTATAATAGGGCCAATATTAGGAAGAAGGCAACACTAGTACCTATCTACCTACACCAAGCAAGTTACTCAAGAGTCCTAATTCCTTAAGAGTAAAGGTGTTTCACCCAATGAAATATAAAATAAAAAACTAAAGTATCATGTACTTAAACAATTATTAGGGTCCCTTAAGGCTAATATATGAGTTATCATGATTCTACATCCCCTTATTTGACTCCATGCATATTGAACAAGGCCACCCATATGACCCTTGTATATATGTATTATACTCACTATACATCTTCATTTATAGTAGGTTGTATTTTAGGTACCATTGATTGGGAGTAATATTAGGTTTGTGGGACAATGGAGGTTTTAAAAGCTATATAGATGTGAATTCGTAGGCCAACTACCCCAATTTTCCTATGCTTCCACCACAATTTTAAATTTGTTTTACTTTGCACCTAATAGACAAGGCTACAAATTTATCTAGGTTATTTACCTTCATCAAGTTAAATATCCCCTTATAGTTGTTAGAACTGTGATGAATTATCTTTACTCTCAATTTATTTTTTTCCTTAGGTAAATTTTTAAAGATGACCTAAGAGGAGCTAAAATAGGTTGAAGATAGAGAAAGAAATGTTAGACAACTACAGAAAAAATTTTAGATAAAAAATTCATGAAGAGTTCTAATGAAAGGAAAAATGTGGAAGGTGAATAAGAGTTTTGAGGGATGATCCTTCTTAGGTGATTAAAACTTCCAATCACAAGTTTGCATCACTTTATATAAGTTCCAATACAAGGCAGAAATCAAATGTTCCTATGGCCCATGAGCCATATAAAATTTTTGAAAATAAGAGGGTGATGAAAAGTTATGAAGGTTAGAGGGGAAAAAAGAGTACAAGAAGAGTAAAACTTCTAAAGAATGGAAGTAAATGTTTTTTAAAAGTCAGGTCTTCCAAGAGATGCTAATAAAGAGAGGAAAGGAGAAGTGCTCTAGATTTTTCAACAAAAATATCAATAACCCATATTATATTTTGAAACTCTCTAACTTAAGTAATTAATAGCCAAAAAAGGATGTATAAAAACTCAAGTTAATATGAAAGAGTCACATAAGTTGTTTGATCAAATATAAATCTTGTAACATCACATGTATGAGATTGTAATGTGCTAAACTTATTCATGCTTTGATATTTTAAGAGACCAAAATTTATCTTGGGGTATCTCACCACTAAATACATACATGGATGGACACTTCCCCCATCCCCCCTAGTTGAGGTCACAACCCTAACCCTTGCACATTGTGTTGAGGATTGTAGCATTTTAAGGTGTACAAATATTTTCCTACAAAAAATACAACACATTTCCCAGAGATGGAAGCTAAGCTCATAACTATACCAATGGAAAAAAGCATCAAGTCTACCTACCTGCACCACTTAAACCTAATAATACAAGAAAGTGGTTGATGAATTAAATACAATAGTAGCATCAATTATAAATATATTCTATGTTCAATTTTTAGGAATCCTTATGAAGTATAGTTGGTTGAAAATGATGATAGTAGATATTCATTTAGAATCCTAGAACCATTTGGAATTAATGATTCTAGATCCAAAGCTCTCAACTTAAAGGCAACCAAACTAAATCCCAAGTCTGGTTATGTACCAAAGAGTCCATCTCCTCTTCTATACCTTGCTCCCACTTCTTTTTGGTTTCTACCTACATTACTTCTTCATATATTTCTGGTTCACCAGAATTAGTCAACAATACATGATGCAATGATAGAGAGGTTTAGAATATTTACAAGGATGGAGGTTCCAAAAGTTCACTTTTTCATGACCAATTTGATTGCAATAAGTGCATTGTAAATATATTCCAAATGGTTTGTTATATATTTTATGAATATCATGTTTATCTATCTCCTTGATAAGATACTTAAACCATATGTGGATAATTTAAGCAATTGCATTCTTATTTTTTCATACATTTATATTATATCTTTTTATTTAATATTATTTTATTTCCCTATATCTTCATTATTGCATTTATCAGCAATTTATTTTGTTGTCTCACTTGAATATGTAATGTATGGATCTATATTTCCATTATCAGAAATTATTTTAAGCTCTATTGATTATTTCCTATTATTATCCATTAAACCATCAATCATGCTTCTAATCCAGGTTGGTATTTTTATTAAGACTTTTTTAATAGCATTATTCAAAATATTGGTAGACATCCTTATGAATCCCTAAATAAGAGTATATGAGTTGATTTTATAAAGTTATTCAAGTCTTAGCCTTTTGTAGAATTCCTTATATATCCCTAGTTAAGATATGTGAACTAATTTGATAAAACCTTTTTAGAATTAGGTTTTGTAGGCTTACTTATATCTCCATAATAATTAGAATATGGTTAGTTCACCTTCTAAGTTGATTTTGTAATGTATTGAGAATAATCAACTTATTAATTTTACCTGGTCTATCCCAATGAAGAATGCTTTAAAGGTTGGATTTCTTTTGTCTCCTTAGAATGAGTATGAGATAATTTTTACCAATTATTTCCAAATCTATATGAATGCAATTGATTTGATTCTCCTTCCAATAAATTAATTTTATGAATTCCAATTATATGTATTTAGTTTGAAGTAGTATGCCTTATATCTCTCTACTTTTTGGAATATTAGAAAACAATGATATTTGCAAATTAATATTGATTTAATCAAAGTTGACAACCTTATGTCTCCCACTTGAGTAATTGTAAATATGAATATTCAATATCTTGAAATAAGCTTTCTTGATAATATTTTATGCTTGTTAGGTTTATTTTAATGTAATATATCACTTTTTAATAATGCAATAGTCTATATCACCTTATAAATCTGATTTTAATTAAAGCAAGCAATTTTAATTATTACCTTTGTAAGACTTGAAGCTCTATGTATCTTTGAGTAGCTCCATGTACTTCAAAAACTGATTGATACATATTTCAATGTTGAATTGATGCTGCTTTGACCACGATGTTCAACGAATGACCTACATGTTCTTATTTTGAGCTCTGCACTTTTACAGTGCCTATTTTAGCTTGATTTTCTCCTTAATGAGTGCTTTCACCACAGGAATTGAATGCTTGTTTATGATAGTCCTCATTGTCTCCTTTGGCTTTGATTTTAATGTGCTCTCACTCACTCAAACATTTTTATTTATCCTCTTTCACTTCACCTTCATTGTTCATCTACATATTGGAATTAAATTTTTATGTAGCTACATGGCACGTGCATCTTGACTAATACCTAAGAAATTTTTAATCCTTATTTGGATAAGGGTACATTTTTAAACTTATCCATCTTATCTTATCATCCTTAGTTGTATGTCAAGTTTTTCAATCTTACCTTCAATCACCTTCATCCACTTCTTATAACCATGCCACCTCTCTAGATTTCAAATCTTGGTGGATCCTCCTAAGGCTCCTCCAAGGGAGCCAGGGTTACCTATAAAGCTAGACGTTAGGGAAGACATTTTAGAGGACAATATATTTAATGAACTAAAACACTACCAAAACCATTTATCAAATATTTTGTGTGCCAAAATTGTCATTATTTTTCAAGAATATTAGGAATCCAAAACTCTCATCTTTGCAACCATTTGATCCAATGTTGTTAAAATAAACTTTGAGTAATCATCAAGCAAGAGTATCAAGTCTTCCAATAATGAATAAGCAATATATTAACAATATCTTACAAGGGTGAATTCCCTACTATCATGGGATGAAATATTTCTCCTTTAGCTACTTATAGACCTCATCTATATCTTTTTATTTTTTTCTTTAAACTTACCAACCTAGCTAGTCCTTTATATCTCATGTTTTCATAGCTAGTTTATCATCATTTTGATATTTTATTTCAGAATTTTGTTACCTTTTCATATTTTTATCTATTTTGTTTATCTTAAATAAGGGTTTGACAACTACAACAAGGAATCCAATTATTCCATTCCATATCATACAAGCCCCTTTACTTTGATTCAACTAATTTTCTCTTTTGTAGATATTGGCAATAGTGACAACAAAAGGAGATAGTGTTAGCCATGATTCTATGAGTAGGTGATGCTTCTACTTCTACAATAGAAACAAGTTCTTCTACTCCCTACTTTTAATAATTTTAGTAGCTAGGCTTAGTTTCTATCTATTATATGCATCAATAGGTTTTTGCCTTTTGTCTTTGATTAGATTGATTAAGAGAAAATATTAAACCTAATCTAGTTGTAAACACATAGGGGATAAATCAAGTTTTTAATTCCTATAAATTAATCAAACTTGCATGTTGATTTCATTATAGGCTAAATTTTATCTATTACCTTTTTTTTTGTATCTTATCATTGAAATACAAAATTATTTTAGCCTTATGTCTTTATATGTTGATTTGTCACATGCACCTATAGATTAGAATAAGGTTAATAATGGATATAAAGGAATCTTAAAAAGAAACTTAATTTCTTGTAAAACATAGGTGTTCTTTAATATACACATCAAACTAGTCATTAGGCTTTCATAACATCCCCTAATTTTGAAGGGAAACACATGTTGAATCCTTTATGGCTGGTAATTTAAAACCCTTTCCCATTTATCATATTTTTGGTGAACTTGACTTGAACAAAACTATGGTTCCAATTATCCGTTTTGTCCAAGCCAAAATTCTTAGTAAAGACTAAAATCTATTAAACTTTAAGCAAGATCACTAAATATGTTGTGCAGTTAGCACATATTAAATACAAATTATAAGAATCTAATCAAAGGCTAATCATATTGAGTATCATTTTTCAATCCTCTGAGTAACTATAGTATGAATCATTAGGTTATCTTGGGTATATTGTGAGCTTGGGTTGCTAGCTACCCACATAGGGTTTCACATGTACTTATTCCTAATGATGAGTATATCATAGTGGGATGGTGAGAGTCATAAGGAGGTATAATATTACCCCTGATACACCATATTTAGTTATCTATCCATAGATTCACTTCCACATATCTTTATAGTCCCAAGTATGTATTGCCACTCACATATTGATGTGTATATAGAGCAACCATGTATATAGGGACCTTCAAGCATATAAAGAGGTTGCTAATTTATATTGGCCATATTAGGTAGATCAAGGGAATTTTGCCAAAATATTATCTCTTTATTTTTTATACAACTCTATAAACTTTAAAATATAATTAGTCTAAATCTCCTTTACTTCCAACCATGGTTGAGAGATACTACTTAACCCATAGTTTCATTCATTATTTGGCCATTAATCTTGATCCTTTGGTGGATAGTCTTGAGAATTAGATCGCCTAGGAAAACCCTACCTTTGGAGAAGGTGACGATGGTTCTTCTTTATCAAATTATTTAACATTCATCTAAGATGATTATAGAATATTGGTTTTCAATTTTTTTGATCCCGTGGCTTTCTTCTTATAGAAATATAATTAAATTGTGGCAACCATCCTTATGGATGGTAATGACAACCTAGGTGCCTATTGTAGTATATTACATTATTTGGTACATTCCAATGTACCACCTTGGATATATCATTATATTAGGAGAGTGTCTTAAATTAATATTTGAGTATTTAATTTATGTATTGTAATAAACGCACAAGTGCTAGAATGTGCAATGATGTAAATATGAATGTAGTCCAAATGTACATAAGTCATAGAATAGGAAGATGAAGAGTCATAGGTAGGTGAAAATCCAAGGTTCATATCTCTCTATACATAGGCCTTTGAAGATAGAATGCAAGTGAGAAGCATATAGAATAGTAGAGCATAGTAATGATAAGAGAAGGTAGATACAATGGAGATCATGCAAGAATTCTTTAGTGTTTAAGATCTCCATTATATTATATTGTACTATTTTCATGATTTTTCATTAATGGATATTTTTTGAGTTATTATAGAATTTTCTCATATAGTTTTCCTACATATTATATTTTCATTATCATATAGTTAAAATTTCTTGCTCATTTTAGATCTTGTGGTTGCATTCCCTTTAATATATATCATCAAAAACTAATAGTGGTGTTTGAGCACGAGCTATATTGATAGGAAATATAGAAATCCACAAGAGAGATTGAGAGGATATAGGAAAAATCACAAAAATATCTCTATAATTACATTTGTCTAGAATATTTCCATGGATTTGCATTAAAAATTTTGAATACTAGGACTCAACATTGATTCCACTAAATTGGCAAATCAACTAGTGAAGCTTATTTTCTTTAGATTTAAATAAATTACTATTATCATTTTTGTATAAAATAGGAGATTCAAAGAAATTTGGGAAACCTCCTACAATATATAGGAAGAATATCTTCTTTAGAAAGAATTCATCACTTGAAGCAACAAGTTGAAGATTGAAGATATTGAAGCCTAATAAAAATGTCCCATTACAGGATTTACAGATTAAATATTCTAAGTAAAATATTGAGAAGAGAGGAAAAGATCAAAGAAGCCACATTGAAGACTATAGATCAAGGATGATGTCCAAGAAAGAAGACCCTCTCACAAATTGAAGATTAAGGAGAACCATAGAAATCTGAAGATTGAAGACTTTAGAGTGAATAAAGAAGAAAGAAACTCTAGAAGGAGGAGACACAAGAAAAAGGTCCCATTGAAGAACTTCTAGATTTGGAAGATTGAAGCTTGATGAGAGAGGACTAGAAAATTTCTAATGAAGATTTCAAAAGTTGTAAAAATTAGAAGACCCGAGAGAAGAGATCTCAAGAAAAGATAAATGGAGAAAGAAGTAGAAGGTTAGGAAATCCTTATTAGAGAATTTGAAGAAGTCAATTGCAAGGTATTTGAGGAGAACTCAAGTGAGAAGTGTTCTAGCAAAGAGAAGAACATAATAATTAAGGATTTGGAATAATTATTGTCATCCGAAAATAAGCCTAAAAGAATGAAATATTTGGCAAGAAGTTTGCCAAATTTTGGAAAGGATTTCCAAAGACCTCAATTCATTTTAATTTCTTGAGAAGAAGGCCAAGAAATAGGCCATGATTGGATTCAAAGTTTAAAAAAGAATATTGGAATAGAATGGAGCTAGAAGAAGCCACCAAACTAGTTTAAAGTAGCAAAGTAATGTAAATTGAATATGCAAATTTATCAAAATCAGATTAGTAATTAGGTGAACCAAATCACCAAGAAATATTGCTACAAGGATATCAATATAAGGTATGATAGTTGGTGTTATTAAAGTTTCTTACTCAGTATTATTTAAGTTCCTTTAAAACACCATTTTAAGAGTTTTTAAAAGTAGCAATAAAGAGGTTGAGTTTTAAGGTTTTCAAGTTGAGTAAGGATGTGGCATTATTATATTGAAACTTTCAAATATATTAACACAAGTTAGTATTTGAAATTTGATTAAAATGAGTAATCAAGAGGAATTAATAGTGTATAATACAAGTTATTTATAAGAGCTAATAAAAGTGCATCAAGTATTAAGTAAGAAAGGAATATTAGTGCACAGAAACAAAGTTGATTTGAAGCATCAAAAGACACCATTGAGAATAGGTAAAACTACAACATGTCATGGTGAAGAGAATCCACCAAAGGAGAACTACAACCACTAAGAAATAGAGAAGGTGTTGCCTTACTAAAGAAAAGGAAGAAAGCTACATAAAGAGACTAAGAAAGACTCAAAATACTGGTGCAACTATGGTATTCTATCTTAGTTTATATTAGATTTATTTGCAGTCCATAATAGCACCATATTTGTCTCTTCCAAATTAGCAAAAGGAAGAAAAAAATTGAAGTGTCTTAAGACACAAAAGTAGCATAAATTTATAGTCATCAAGCGATAATATTATCCAGTATAAGGAAGGAGCTATGAAGCAAAGGGAAAATGGCCAACTAAGGAATCAAAATAATCTTATTCAAGGTGTCTAAAGATACCAAATACGGTGCCATAGTCCCATGAAGATAAAACTCATAGTGCAAAAATAACCTACAACAAGAAAGGAGCCTAAGTAAGGATAGCATAGAAATAATAGCAAGGATAACATAATGCAACCAAGGTGCAAATTGTAATAAGTATAATGCATGGAGAATAATGTAACAAAGATACAAGTATTAAGGAGTGTTACCCAAGTAGAAGTGGAGATAAAATTGGATGAACAACCATCTAGAAGAGAGCATTAAAATACCATATGAGGAGCCACCTTCATTGGAGAGGATCCACCATACATTGGATAAAGCACACTGCTATTGCAAGAGAAGCCAAACAACTTGCAAGGAGTTGGAAAAAGCATTAAGGAGATATGGGATGTTGAGTGCTTGGTTACATGCAAGGGAAGAAGCCTCCACTTACCACACGAAATAAAGGAATCTTATGCTATTTGGAGCAAAGGAGAAGAGCGCCTATGAATTTTTAGTAACACATCAAAAATATAATGCATGTTCAAGGCTAATAGAATCCAAGTCTGAAGTAATGCTTCATTCAAGAAATAAAAGAATAAAATAACATTACTTCAATATCCATAAGGAGAGATAATGTATGTGCCACCTAAATCAACATATTCTAAAGACTATAATGTCATTGCACCATCTAACAAGGGGATCTATGTTCAATGGCAACATAAATTCCACATGGCATGCATTCCAAAGGAAAATAGAAAAGTATTAATAGCCTTGCTTGAAAAGAGCATGCATATCAAGATTCCACATGCTAGAAAGCATTGAAGTGGAAAAGAGAACAGTCTAAAATAAAAAAGTTTTCTATAAAAAGAGGTGCAAGTAATGTAGTAGTATCATGCCTTGAAATATGAAGAGAATAAAAATTTCAAATAGTTCAAAAGTGCATTCAAAGAAAAATAAATAAACATGAAGTGCTTCATATCAAATGTATATTGATAATATTTGCTTTTCATCAAATTTAAGGAGACATAAGTTTTATTATTCATAAGGTCAAGTTTAACTAATCATTGCAATGATATATAAGGAAATTGCAACCTTAGATATTTCATTGATGGATTACAAAGGTAATTAAAGTAAGGAGATTATATCTTTAAGAGCTATTTCAAATTGCATTATTTTAGATTCAATTATCAAAATATTTTCAAATAATGAAACTAGGAGATATAAGTTTTCTATACTGAAATTAGAGCATTATTTTTATAAATATTATCATTTTCTAAATTTATAAATAAGGAGTTCAACACCAAATTAAAAATCTTAAAATTTAGAAACCATATCATTAATTCAAGGATATAGGAAGCAAAACATAGAATTGCTTGAAAGTTAGAAAATTATTGTTGATACTAGTCTCTTATACAAATTTAAGGGACAAAAGGAATCCAACTATAGGGTCTTGTAAAATAAAGAACATTATCAAATTTAAAGTGCATTAAGATTATTTATAGCTTTCAAAAATAGAGAGAAATAAGGTGAAAATTAGTAGTTGAACATTAGGGAGATAAAAATAATTCAAGTCAAAATAAATCTAAAGAAATCTAAGCAATTTATCAAGACCATGTTACATTCAAAATTCTTGGGAGATATAAGGGGTTCTACAAAACTTGATAATAGAAAATATTTTATCAAGTTTGATCATATACTTAAAACTAGGGAGTCATAAGGTAGACAACCTCAAAGGTTTAGAAATTTTAAAATTCTACCAAAATTGTTCCTTTTAACAAGAAATATTATTTCAAAAGGAACTATGAAAAAGCTTATTAAGTATACAAGATTCAAGGAATCAAAATGGTTCAAAGACATACTTGATTCTAGAAATGATAATAGAGAAAATACAAGTAGAAGAGAAGAACCAATATGGCATAGAAATATTTTTGAGAACTCTCAAGCTAATAAGTCAACGAAAGTAGATTCTATAGAAATATCTTCCAATAATATTAATTAAAGGACTTGATGACAATTATATTAATGAAAATATTGATAATTAAATCAAGAACCATACCTAATAGATAAATAAGGACATTGATGAGAAATATTTTGTACAAACTTATGAAAGAATAGCTACAATTGTACATAGATGGTTCAAGCATTTAATTAAGGAAATTGATGAACTTGATTATCCTAAAACAAGTAACAAAGAATTTAGGATATCTTCACAATGCACTTATTGCAACAAATTTTGTTATGAGAAAGCGTACTATTGGAGTTTTCATCCATGTAAATATTATGGAGGAAAATATCATTCATCTTTTTGGTAAGTGTTTGTATTTATAACGGGTTTTAACAAGGATCCCAAAACCTGATTACATAAGCAATGGACCTAGGGCATCAATCCCTTGAAACTGGACACCAAAACATAAATCCTACCCAGTGGTAACAGTAAGCATGAAACAATCCCCCTTAGTGGGAAACAAACAAATAAGAAAGAAAGTAGTTTTGGAGATCCCGCCCAGCGGGGAGTAGCCAAAAACCACCATCGAGAAGATCCCGCCCAGCAGGAAGCAAAAAAAAACCGTTACAATAAAATCCCGCCTTGCGGGAAGCAGTCAAAACCACCACAAACGGTCCCGCCTAGCGGGAAGCAACAGGGAAATCCCGCCATCCGGGAAACCAGCAGAAAAGAAAGGATCCTGCCTCGCAGAAAACCAGCGGATTTGGCTGATCCCGCCCTGTGGAGAAACCATCCCGCCCACCGGGAAAACATTCGATTCAGTGAGAGCCATCCTGCAGGAAGCCGATAACCAGCACAGAGAGGATCCAGCCCATCAGGAAGTGACCAGAGAGTTGCACCACAAGGAACCCGCCCCGGGAAAACATAAGAGGATCCCAGCAGCAGGGACCAAGAATCCCGTCCAAGCATAGAGTCCGCCGAGAATTCACAAGAAAAAGGGGGAAGCTATCCAAACCCTAAACCGTCACCTCCATCGCATCGAGAAACGCAGGGGACCAGATCCACGCAAAAAACCTGCAAAAAACCCCAGGGGGAAGCCTGAGGGAAAAAGGGAAGGGATCCCCAACCAAACAGGGATCCCTGGGAAGCACCAGTCCAAAAAAAAAACCAAAGAAACCCTAGCCGGCCGGGAGGGGCGCAGATAGTGGAGAAGGATCTCCCCCTAGGAGATCATCTGCAAACCAAATATCATTCATCTTTCTTCTATTACTATAAAGACAATTACTATAAAATATTTGCATAATTTTTTATATTAATATTAGATTATCTCTTTCAAGTTCTTATTTTAGAAGCATCTACTAACAATGAATTCAAGTTTGAAATTTTTGAAGAACAAGGAGACAGGTCATTTAGAGAACCAAAGGAAAGAAAATGGATCAATTATGATCCACTTATAACTTGCAAAGTTATGAGATATCTAGTTCATAAAATATACTTGGAAAACTTCAAGGACAAAAATTTTACCAATCACTTTGAAATACCAAAAATTAGTGGAATGATGAAGACAAGAAAAGACAATATGAAGACTGAACCAAAAGAAGGACCTGATCGAGATGAAGAACATGACTCATATTGAAGACTAAAGTCTTAAATACCCAAATAATGTAATACAAGGGGGTGTTGGAATATATTACATTATTTGGTACATGCCAAAGTACCACCTTGGGTACATCATTATATTAGGAGTTTGTCTTAGATTAAGGTTTGAGTATTTACTTTATGCAATGTAATAAATGCACAAGTGTTAGAATGTGCAATAATGTAAACGTTCATGTAGTCACATGTACATGAGTCATAGAATAACAAGATGAAGAGTCATAGGTAGGTGAAAGGCCAAGGTTCACATCTCTATATATAGGCCTTTCAAGATAGAATGTAATTGAAAAGCATATAAAATTGTAGAGCACACTGACAAGAATATAAGGTAGATACACTGTAGATCATGCAAGAATTTTTGGAGTGTTTAAGACCTCCATATATTACATTGTACTATTTTCATGATTTTTTATTAATGGCTATTTTCTGAGTTATTGCAAAATTTTCTCATATAGTTTTCCTGCATATTATATTGCCATTATCGTATAGTTAATATTGCTTTAACATTTTAGATCTTGTGGTTGCATTCCCTTTAATATATTTCATCAAAATGTAATAGTACCTCTATAGGGGAGGGTTCACTTTTAGAAAATACTCAACAACCTTATGCTAATCCTTTATCATGTAGCCAAGTGGATCCATATTTTGGATTCTTAAATACAATCCTTACTACGTCCACATCTATTCATGGTAATTCTAATCCTCTTGTCATCACCACTTCTACAAATAGTGGATAAAATATCTCACCATACTTAGTATATTATTCATTTGTGCTTCCTCTTGAGGAATCATTACATGTCAATATAAGTTGCCTTGTGTCTCAATAAGTGGGAACAAGCTATAATCCTATCTCAAATTTTTTTCTACTGTTCCAATATCTCATCTAATTGTCAATAATATTCCCCTTATTATTGCAAGTATTTACAAGGGTTTCACTCAAAAAAAAAAACCTTGTAAACTACCACCTTTCATATTTTAATCCTTTCATTTCAACTAGCTTAGGGGTAAGCCATATCATGACAACCTCAACATTTTATTCCTTAATACCTCAATATTATGTGTTATCAAAACCTATTTCTTTTGATATTTAAAATTTAACCACCTAATTAGAGCTACTAAAGCAAAAAATGACCTCAATCCAAGGATTTTTTTCTAGTCACAAGTACTCATTATGAGGGTTTTCATGACAAGCCTTTTGATCCTTTCATAGCAAGTCATCCTTTTCCTCCCAAATTTAAAATTCCTAAATTTAAATGTAATAAGGGAAAGAATATCCCATTAACTAGCTTAGATTAATTAGGACTACTTGTAATAATATATCTCCATCAACTTCTTTCTCTTAATTTTCTATCTTGAATGTGTTAAGGTACTTAACCTAAAATAATATATCTAATAACAAAGAATCTAAATCTCAAACTCCTAATATAACCAACCTTAACATTAAAATTTAAGATAATAATCAACCATTTTTTGACCTAGTCGAGCTTCCTCCATCTCCCTAAACCTTATGCTTGTGTTCTAGTAGGAAGCGTAAAATGGTGCAAATTAAAAGTTGCTCCTTTATTTGTGCTAGCATTGCTAAAGATGCTAAAATTCAAGGGACTTACCCTCTATTGGATAAATAAAAGTATGCTTCATGATTCTTGTCAAACACATATCCCATCTTAAAAGAGTATGCTTTTCAACATAGGATATTGAGGAAAAGGACTAAGCCTTGATGAGTAGGGTATCAAATATTTGTTGGAGATCAAATATTTGTTAGGAAACTATGGTATAGGGTACATTTATATCCATATTTAATCTCATCCTTCTTATTTATTCAATAACAAGACAAGTCCAACCCATTCTTTAGGGAGCCCCATGATAAAATCATCTTGATATATAGATATAATTAGGACATGGATGATGGCAATAGTGTATCACTCCTCATAGACCCTAACTTTTCTATATTTACATGCTTAACCAATATAAATTTTTAATGTTAGCCTATATTGATATTATTGCTAATAAATACCACTATGAGGTAAAGTACATTTCATAAGATCCTCCTTAAGATAGTCCCTTTGACTATCTAGTCCAAAACAATTTCAATTTTGGTAGATAATTTACCCAAATCACAAACATTATTATCTAATATATAGTTAATCATGATCAATCACCCATATATTCTATAAATGTTGAGATCCTAAGAGTTTTACCTACTCATAATCAATTATATGTAAGTCCAAAATTTTGATCAAGAAAACTATAGACGTCGATATTGGGACTCTTGACAATATCAAACTCCTTAAGCTAGGTAAAGTCTTGAACTCAATTGAACATAAAGAATACACCAAGATCTTGATAGATTTTAACAACATATTTGCTTACTCCTACATCAATATTCTAGGTCTTGATCCTTGCTTGGTTGTGTACCACCTAGTTGTTGAGCCTGACACAAAATATGTAAAGTAAAATTTATGGAACACACATCCAAAGGTCATGTTGCTAGTCATGGAGGAGCTCTAAAACCTCAATTATATTAGATTTATCAAATCTATCAACTATTCTAACTAGATATCTAATTTTATCCCTTTTTCTAAGAATATGGGTAGAGTTAGAGTCTACATAGACTTATGGGATATCAAGAAGGAATGCCCTAAGGATGACTTACCTTTAACAAACATTGAAATGATCATTTATTTCAATATAGGATTTGGAATATTGTATTTTATGGATATATTCTCATTCTACAACTAGGTCATAATAATTCTTGAGGATATATACAAAATAAAATTTACTAGCCCATGGAAAACCTTCTACTATCAAGTCATACCTCTTGGATTAAAAAATGTAGGAGCCACCTACCAATGAGCCATGACATGATGCATGACATAATGGATTATTATGGTAATAAAATTCTTGGCTGATATTTAAACTAAGAATATCATGTTCAAGATCTAAGACACATATTTGAGTGACTAAGGGAGTGTAAGGTAATATCTAAAGCATTAAAAATACATCTTTCGGATGATGCCAAGAAAACTATTGTGATTCATCATATCTTGACATGGCATCAACTATTTTCCTAACAAAATATTGGCTACCATCAATTTTATGTCCCTTCAAAATCTAACTCAGATTCAAAATCTTTGGGTAATCTATAAACCATTTGGAGATTCATTTCTTAGTTTGTTTGTACATGTTAGCATTTTTTCAAGATTTTGAGAAAGGATGTGGTCTTCAATTGAGATGTTGACTATCAAGTAACCTTTGATGCTCTCAAATCCTACTAATTTCCCCCTCCTACCTCATAATCCTTCTAAATATTTATTGATATACATAGCAACAATTATTCATTATTAGGTGATATGCTGACATAGTATGACAACCAATATAGAGGGAGATACATCTTCTATTTAGTAGGAATTTGGTCAATTGCAAAGTACACTACATCCCTCTATAGAAGGTTTATCTTTTTATAGTATTATCTTCCCAAAAGCTTAGACACTACATTCTTAGCCATAAGACCTTTGTCATTGTGAGGGTTGATCCATTATATTATATCATGTTGAAGCCTAACCTCTTGGGATAAACAACTTAGTGTGTCATTGCACTTAATAAACTTGGTATTGAGTTTTTCTATCATAATTCTATGAAATGTTAAGTCATTGCCAACCGAATAGTATATACAACCTTAGATTCTAGGCATCGTTTAATCATATACTTTCAAGATGATTAAGTGTTTTTTCTAGATGCTAATTAACCATATACTTGTACCCTATACTTTGATAGTGGTTAATGTGTCAAAAGAATAAAGGTAGGATTAATTTTGATCACTCATTAGTAGTAGCTTATCCCATTGTCCTTTAAGATTAATTTGTTTTGTACCAACATCATGGAGTATAAATATCATATCCTAGGACTTTGTATAGCCTTAGCCTTGTAGGATAGAACCCTCTCTAGTTTTGGAGATTTCCAATGTGTAGCCAACAAGTCAATGATGTTTATCAAACAAAATATAAAAATATTAAGCCATACAAAGACGTTATTGCTAAGCTAATTTCTATTTTTATAAAATCATTATTACAACCATCTCTTTGTCTAGAAATCATCATGTTAATTCTATGACTATATGCATATCCCTTATCCCCCTAAATTTGGATTAAAAATAATCTATAATCATCATTCAACAAATTAGTGATCCCTCAACCTTAGATTCTATCCAACTTCCTATAGAAATCATTTCTACAAAAACATATCCTTCTCTTGATATTTGGCATAAGAATATCTTTACCTCCCTTAGGGATGGCATGTTGCCTAATAATTTGAATTACAATAAGTACAAGAACTTCAAGTATTGGTCCTATTTCTATATCATCATTGAATATATATTATACTACATTTTCTTTGATGGCATTCCTCTTAGGTTCCTAGCCTCAACTGAAGCCTGAGTAGCCATCAAAGAGACCCATGATGGATCATGAAATTCCCATTTTGGTAAAGTTTCCATCACTTAGAAACTCCTATTGATGGGTTATTATTGGTCTTGTATGGAAAGGTACTCTTGAAACTATGTTAGGAGGTGTGATTGGTGTTAGAAGCATAATGATATTATCTATAATCCATCCCAAGTTGTTTATCCTTTTACCTCTCCTTGGCCTTTTTTTGTTTGGGGTTAAGACATGATTAACAAGATCAACATAGTATTATTTGAGGGGTATAATTTCATAATCATATATATTGAGTACATCAAATAGGTTGAAGCCATACCATTAGCCTCATCTATTGAAGTTCAAGTCTCCATGTCTATCCTTACCCAGATCCTTAGTTGTTATGGTATACCATGTATACAAGTCTTTGACAATGGAATACCCTTCAAGAACAAGGATGTCTAAGAAAATTATGCTAAGTAAAATATCTAGCGCAAATGGTCAAGCTAAAACTTCTAACAAGAGTTTAATAAATATCCTTAAGAATCTCATTAGCAAAATTAGTCAAGATTGGTATTTTCAACTTTACCTTACCTTGTGGGCCTATCACACTAGTGTTTCAACTCCCACTAACGTAATGCCCTATGCCTTGGTTTATGAAACTAAAATTATCTTTCCATTAGAGCATGAGGTGATTTCATTGCATATTTTATTGTTGGATTCCTCTATTAGAGATGAATGTCATATCACCTATGTTAGCTAGTTAGAATTGCTTTATGAAAATAAAATGCATGCCATAGAAAACTTGCAAGTATATCAATAAAGGCTTAATAATTCATATAACAAGAAGGTGCAATTTGAATTCTTTGAGATTGGTGATATCATTCTCAAGGAAAATAAAAAGAATACATTTTCCAAATCCAAGATCAAATGTAAGTATGATACTAATTTGCTAGGTTCATTCATTATAACTAAGCTTATCACTTGGCCATGCTTGATGGAAAAGAAACAAAACCAATAAACATAATGCATCTTAAAATATATTGTGTTTGAGTCTACATTGGTTACCTACTTCATTCAACTACTTGTCCTTGGTTGCTTTCATTGTTATCTAATCTCATTCCTACTTGTACATATGTGCTTGTCTATAACTAGAGTGCTTGTTGCATATCAATTCAAGGATCTACAATGATGCAAATAATTATTCTAATTACGATAGTTCACTCTTTCATTACAAATTATTATTTTAATTATGATAGTTAATTCTTGTATTACACTTGATTTAATGATTGACGTGAATAGATCCTCATAGTCCTATCTCTACAAATCAAATCAGGTTAATACAACCACTTATCTTTAACCAATTTCATGTTTCTATCTTAGTTTTATTTATCTCTAAATTGTATCTATAAAGTCTTATAAACTATGACTTCCTTTTCACATGATGAATATTATGAAGTTCATAGGTGTTATTAGTAAATCTAGTCAAATCACTTTCTTCTATCTCATTAATGGCTACATGATGAATACTACAAGGTTTTGAAGGTGTTGACATCCCTATCACTATTTTCATATATTGTTTTCCATGTCACAAATTTTTCTTCTCAATTGAGGGCATTATTTGTTTCCACACCAATTAATTATAAGACTTCTATGATTTCTCTCTAAGAGGTAAATTATTCAAATCAAAATACCCTATGGCTAATGAGAAAATAAAATCAAAATATCCTAAGACCAATGAATGAATCTTATATCAAAATTCCTTTAGTCATGAGGCATATGTGCAAAGGAAAATATTATATCAAAATTTCCTTTAATAATTTGTCTAAAAACTAGGAAAATTAGCATCTGCTTAAAGTTAATTATATTAAATCTTATATCAAAATGTCCTTTAAAAAATTATCTAGGGACTAGAAAAATAAAAATCTATTTAAAGGAAATCATATCAAATCTTGTATGAAAATTCCTGTAGGAATAACTCTTGGCCTAAGGGAAAATCTTGTATATATAGTTGTATATATCTTGTATTATATCATACTAACCAAAAGTCCTCCAGAAAAAGCTAACACAATTTTAGTAGCTAACTAAAATGCCCCTGGGCATAGCAAAAGTCCCCTTAGTCATATATCAAAGCTAACAAAATCCCTTCAAGCATTTTTCTAAAGGTGCTACAAACAAGCATTTGATTAAAGGTAAATATTTTATATATAATTGTACATATTTGTATATAATTAAGGTAAAATTGAGATATTTTTCTTTTCTAAGTATTCTCTAACTCATTATCTCTCATTATTAAGTTCACATATTTTAATCATATTTAATTAAAATTTAATATAAGAATATCTACTCATTACATCATTGATCGATATTTTTCATCATCACTAAAAATTAAATAATCAAATCCTATATAATTAATAAAATTTAATTATATCATTAAACTATTAATACATGCATTCTCCTCATCATCATAACTCTACAACATTCAGATTTTAATTTCATCCCACCACCGTTTAGTAGTCAATTGTAAAACATTAAAATTTTTACAACAATTCATATATTATCACATAACCATTACAACATCATCATTGATTTAAAATGATCATCACATTTGCATAACAAATTAACAACTCACAAACACTCAATCAACACAAGTCATTAGTAATATATAATAATAATATATTAATAAAAAATATGTATAATGTCATATGAATAGTTATAATACAACAATGATAGCACATCTATTAAAACTAATATAATCTAAGACAACTAGCGTCAAAATCGATTGACATAAATTTGGTATCCCCCTCATCCTCCTATCGATAGTGACATCCTCACTAGCTACTAAGAATGTCAAGTCATTAACCTAGAATGGTCCCATTCACATATTAGTCAATGAATATAGTCCCTGCTCCATGGGCACCATTTCATGATATGCAATTTTGTACTGCCCTTCCTACTCTACTTCTACCTATATATCATGATGTGTAACCTATATCAATGCATATACTTGATTTATCTACCCCTATACATAGCTTAGTTGGCCTAGAAACATATAGACCACCTATTAACCTTTAGTTATCCCCACTGTGATAACTTTTACTATTATCGCATCTCACTCCATGGTTAGACTTGTGATAGTTTTCCATATCATGACAATATTCTCTATCAACTAGCCCCTATTGAATTTTGCTCCATGGTTAGACTTTGGATAGTATTCCATATCATGATAATATCTCCTACCAACTTACCCCTTTCCACTCACTTTGTCATCTCAAAGCTAGAAATTTATTCTACTAGATCATATCTATCTTCCACTATCATCTCTATAGTCATATCTATGGTTAGCAATCCATCATAAGAATGCATCATATTCCACCTCAATAGCCACATGAGGTGATCTACTAGTTTTGGCCTCTAGCTAGTCACACTCACAATAAATGGTAGTGTTAGCAATGAAACCATTGGTGTTGTTTTCCCTACCTCCACCTACCTCTTCCTCCACCATACCTCCCTAAAGTGCATCATCAAAACTAGGGTAACTTTTATTGATATCTATGATCATGCTCTTAGTATTGTCACCCTCTATGATTATATTACTTAATACCAATGCTCATACCCTACCATCATGTCTAGGTCATCTTGTCCTCAATTTAATATATCATCCAAGTTGTTTTTTTGGTATGCATTAAGGTCCATCAACCCACCAAACCCTCTCTCCTATGTGGTAGCCTAAATCACACAAGATATTTTGGAATATCCTATATGCTACTAACCAAGTAGACTACTATATAAAAATGGTGGATTTATTTCTCCCCTATACTTTGACCAACCATCTAACTTGCATGACTTAGACCAAGTGATAGGCATCATCATGTCACCTTAAATGATAATTATAGGGTCTCCATGTGATCTGAGATATCATTAGATCATCCATTTTTCTTTGTGATATTTCTAGTTATTCTCTCTATAGACATCCTTTTCTACCATCAAAATGGTATCCTCACTCACAAGCCACTAATACCTCTTTGTCCTTTGTCTTTCCTAGTATCTTTTTTGGCCTTATTATTACAAAGTGATCCTATACCCACACCTATAGAAATGTCTAAAATTGTAGGATCCTCCTACCTCTATATACAAACCTATGGAGTGTTTAGTATAGCCTATCAAGAATTAATTGGCTCCACATAAAAACCACTTGATAATCCTTCCTCTTAACCATCACCTCTCCCAAAACCTAATGCATGACTCTCTTGCTCATGTACCCAAACAAGATCATTGATGTCACGATGAAAAGGGTGGTTGCCTACTTATCCATGTGATATCATACATAGGAGACAGTAATGTTAATCTCCACAATTTCTCCTCAAATCAATATGTGAAGGATCCACCATACATCCTCCAACATGACTATCATCTTGTTAGGTACCCAATATGGGTACTTAATAATTAATATTGTATTATTTAATGGTATGAGCCATAAATTAACTATTGAGTAAGGAAGGTAATATACCAAATTATATTTATGTAGGATAATAATATCATCATATATGTAGCCATTAGAGCATATTGTCATATGTAATTATCAAGGAATATTTTTGTATTATTATGCACTTTATAACTCATGAAAGGTGAAACACCACATGGGTGATCTTGTAACTCATGGAAGGTGAACTATAACACTCTTGTATAAAGAGATATGTTCCCTCATTTTAAAATATATGTATGAAGTATTCTTGTAGAATTATTGGCCTATGGAGCTAGAGATCTTATGGAGTGGCTTCCTTCTAATAAGGAGTATTATATAGTGTTGTCCTACCTCAAGGGTATTATCAATCTCTATTTTATTTTGTGGAATTTATTGTTCAATTTATTTATGGATGCATGTTTAATATTTATGCATATTGGTTAATTATTTATGGTTATGATAATATAGGTTCATAATATTTGGTAGCAGAGAAGTGATTCTGGAAAATTCGGGTTGTTTTTGCAGAGCTAGGGCACTTTTAAAAAAAACATCAAATTTTACGTAAGCCACATTTTTTTTTCTAGCTATCATTTTTAGATTTTTTTTGCACCATTGTGTAGGTCATTTTGAGTACTACAAAAGTGACTACTCATTTTATAAATTCTAATATTTATTGAGAAAGTTATGACTATTTGAAGTTGGGTTATTTGTGTTGTTCTTTGGTCGCACAAAATTGTAAAAAAAATAGTAGTCATTCTCAAATGATTTTGGCACCAACACATGGATTATTTTGAGTGATATAAAAAATGCTCATTTTTGAAATTTTGATAAGTATTGAGAGACTTACAACTATTTTAAGTTGTTCTACTGAGGCTATTTTTGGCAGTGCAAATATTAAATATTTTGGAAATCATTTTTAGAATATTTTTTTACTAGCATGTAGGTTATTTTATGTACTATAAAAATGACTACTCACTTATTAATTTTTGTTAAGGATTGAGGGAATTACAACTGTTGCAAGTTGGGATTTTGACGTTGTTTTGGGGGCTACACAAGAAATTCATGCAAAGGTAAAAATTCATAACTCTCTATTTGTGTAAGTAGATCGATTGTCATTTATTTTATTTTGAAGAAAATCTACAAATTTAATTGTTTTAAGAAAGAAATAGATGAGATCTCAAAATTTTAATTTTTGAGAAATTTTGGTTATTTAAAATCCTAGCTCCTTTGAAAAAAATCATGGAGTTGCCAATATTCAATGGAGAGGATGATAGTGATGCTTGGGAATGGTCGAAACTTGATAATTATTCAAGATTTTCTTTTCATTTTTGGAGATGTGATTTTTATTTTTGTTTACAAGGGTCAACTTTATTTTGGTTTAAGAATGTTATTAATGCCCATCAACCTACATATATGTGGGAATAATTTGAATTTGAATTTTTAAGAAAATGGAGATCAAAATAAAAGTATGATAATGTGTAGGCTAAGGAAACTACACCTTGTGTGCTAGGGCCAAATAGTGGTGAAAAAATTGTTTAAATGTAAAAATTCTATTTTGCAAGTTCATGGTTGCATTCAAAATAAAAAATTTATTATTTCCAATAAATGTATTAGCAAATATAATTTTATACATATTTGAATAAGAGGTTTCATGTTCAAGCAAATAATTCAAAGACATGCAGCTTGAGGATAAAAATGTTTAAATTTTTGAAGATTTGAAGCTCACGATGGATAAATATGTTTACATTCAGATTTTCATACTATTGAGCTAAATAATGTAGATATTATTTTTTGTTATTCTTGGTTGTATTATTTGGGTACTATTAACATTAATGTGCAAAATAAATTTATGAAGTCATGGTACTTTAAAAGAAGATAGCATTGCAAGATATCTCTGTCTAAATCAAGATAACATTGAGGCATGCAAGAATGAATGGAAAACCAAGAAGTTATTGTGGGGAAGCAAGTTGTAGTAGATCATGAAATAAAATTTAAGGAGTCAGTAACTGAAATCAAGGAAGAAGCAAAATCTAAATCCAAGGACAAATTCAAATATGGGAGCTTAAAAAAATAACATGATATTAAAGAGTCCAAACAAGTTGACCATCAGCCTAAGGTTGGAGTATACCTCCATCCACACCACCATGAGAGGTAACAAACATGCAAATAGGACTTGAGGTAGTATAAGAACAATGAGGGACATACAATAAACTAGATGAGCCCAATATTTGGTTGTAAATACAAGCAAGTATGGATGATAAAAAATGAAATTTATGCTTCCAATACATGGCATTAGCATCAATGAAGACCACCATCAATAATAGTTTTACTAGGATAGATGGATGATCAATATTGGTAGCAATAGTCAACATGGCTCAGAAGATCATATTAGCCTCTTCTAATGTTTCAAGGATGAACAATTTTATAAGGGGGATGGAATGTTAGGTACCCATGATAGGTACTTAATAATTTAATATTGTATTATATAATGGTATGAGTCATAAATTAACTATTGATTAAGGAAGACCACATGTCAAGTTAGAAATATGTAGGAGAATATTGTCATCATATATGTAACCATTAGGAAACATATGTAACCATCAAGAAATATTATCATATTATCATGGATTTTATTACTCATGGAAGGTGAACCACTACATGGGTGATCTTGTAAGTCATGTAAACTAAGACATCACACTCTTTTATAAAGAGAGATGTGCCCTCATTTTAAAATATATGTATGAATTATTATTATAGAAGTCTAGGCTCGTGGAGCTAGACATCTTGTGGAGTGATTTCCTTCTAATAAAGAGTATTGTATGGTGTTACCCTATCTCAAGGGTATTATAAATCTCTATTTTATTATGTGGAATTTAATGTGCAATTTATTTGTGGATGTATGTTGAATATTTATGCATATTAGTGAATAATTTATGG
Organism: Wollemia nobilis; assembly: GCA_028583015.1. Lineage (NCBI taxonomy): Eukaryota > Viridiplantae > Streptophyta > Pinopsida > Araucariales > Araucariaceae > Wollemia > Wollemia nobilis. The sequence goes on from JAQPPZ010016599.1 coordinate 3,718,233, forward strand.
TTATGACAATTGAGGTTCATAACACATCTTTCTATTGGGAAGCTAGAAGTTACTTATCCTTGAGTACCACTACTCTACTAAGGCCATAAATAGTGCCAAATGTACTTTAAGTAGATCAAGGTCATGAACAACATCGTGTTAAACTCTACCTTGGATATTAGGGCTACATAGTATAGACCTACTATATTAATAAATACATGATCCTAAAATATTAAAATCTATTGGATTATGTCTAGGGAAAGAAGTAATATCTCATAGCACTCAGGTGTTACTTGCCATACCTACATTCAAAACAAAAATAATGGTTAGTTTAGCTAACAAAAAACACTAAATATAGAAGAAGTATATAAAGCCTATCCTAAACAACCCAAACATAGAAAGTCCATTGGAGTATAGTAATGTTAGGGATAACAATATTGTCTGGGTGTAAAATAACCATCAAGATGTAAATATGTTATTTAGGGTTATGCACCATGGCGAATATTCGTAAATAGGGTGAATATTAGGATTTTTAAAATTAAAATTTGGTGAATCTGAGACCCCTAGAAGTTGGCCTATTCGCTTGAAATTTTCAGGATCAAATTTTTTTAGGGTCAATTCACTCTGTTATCATACTTATTAGTCCCTATTTCATGTATATTTCCTACCTAATTTTCTCCTTCAAATTATAAAGATTTTTATTTATCCCACCAAATTTACCTCTTATACCCCATTATATATAGCTAACATGAGAATGAAATTTATACATTTAAAACATTAATTTTCTTCGATAGCGTGTGATACAAAGTAGGTGAGAGACAACAAGCAATAAGTAAAAGAAAGTAGAACAAAGAGAGTGTGCAATATATAAAGGATGACATACATAGTGTGTCAAAAGGTGATAGATAGAAGGCGATTAACACAAAACAACTAGAACATGGTGACTGATATAAGGCAACTTGCATAAGGTAATTGGTAGAAGGTGACTAGCAGAAGGTGATTGGAAAAAGGTAACTATCAAAAGGTGACTGACATAAGGTGAATGACACAAGGTAACTAGCACAAGGTTGACAAAAGATGACTGGAAGAAGGTGACTAGAAGAAGGTGACTGGCAGAAGGCAACTAGTAGAAGGTGACTAACATAATGTGATTGACATAAGGTGATTGATAAAAGGTAATTGGTAGAAGATGACTGATTGAAGGTGATTGATAGAAGGTGACGAATAGAAGTTTACTGGTAGAAGGTAACTGACAAAAGATGATTGGCACAAGGCGACTGACGTAATGTGACATCCAATATTTTTGATAGAGGAAAACTAACATACAACGACAACCATTTACCGATGATTTTATTTTACCATTAATTTTATTTTCTTAAACATCTTGTTCATGGACACTATATAAGGAGGTTTTCATATTATTTGGGCACCAATATCAAGTCTGCCTTCTTTTTTTCTTGATTCATATTTTGTAATAATGGACAGTGTTATGCATAGAAATGAATTATCAGATACTAAGAAGAGCATTGTAATACAAGGTTATGCATAGAAAATGACATACAATGACAACCATTTAGCGATAATTTTCTTTTACCATTAATTTTTTTTTAAACATTTTGTTCATGAACACTAAATAAGGATGTTTTCTTATTATTTGGGCATCAATCTCAAGCATTATTTCTTTCATTCATTCATATTTGCTATAGATGTCTAGAATTATCATCAGACATCATGTTGTCTTGAACTGTAGTTCTCTTTTACTAGTTATTTTATTTTTTTAAAATGATGTTCATGTTCCTCTTTTGTTTATATAGGTAAAATATCACATGTTGGAAATGGAAATAAGGGAGGCCAATCTTCTAAAACAAGTAGTATCCTAAAAAAAATTCATAATATTTCGAAATCCAATCAGCCATCAACATCTATACAAATTCAAGGTACAAATACCTTTTAGTTACTAACCAATTAATTTTTGTACATTGTTAATTTTATATATAATGTTTTTATTCATTAAGAAGGGTGCTTTTTGATTGATGAATTTATCCAATGTTTTCCTAGTATTTTTTAATAGAATGTATGTTTTTAAATGAAAAATGATATGGAAAAAAATTCTTTGCAAAAAATACTATTGACCCTGGTATACCTCCACTTCCACATATCCCTGATAATGAAATATCTATAGATGAAAATTACACAAACTAACACACCAAGAGATTCTAGAAACTAACACACCAAAACTAACACACCAAGAGATTCTAGAAACTAACACACCAAAACTAAAACACCAAATTGAAAATAAAATAATACACATGAAGAGATTCCATAAACTAACACACTAAATGGAAAAGAAAATAATAGTTCTCATATAGTCTCTACTTTCATAGAATCTTCTTCTAAGAAACATAAATGTGCCAAGTTATCTAGGTGGACAATTAATAAATCATTTCAACCTGATTGGGTATCATAATTTTCATTTATTGAGCCAATGCAACCAGAGAATAGTAGTGAAAAATAAAATAATTGAGATGCATAATTTACACTTGGAAACACGGAAGGGATCATAGATTGCAAGTTAATAAAGATATGTTAAAAAAATATTATGGAAAATTTTATATAAAAACAAAAGAAAATGATGGAACAATACCAAACAATTATATGTGGAAGGATGCATCAGAATGTGCACATATCAGATATGCACAAGAATATGATAATTAAATGAAACAAAAATAAAATTTGATTCAAAGAGGTGCAACGATTCAAGCTCAATTTCAAAAAATAAATAAGTTTAATTTAGTTTCAAAAAGTTTACAGTTTGCTCTTGTATACACTATTCTTAAAAAATGAAGACTTATGTCTGATTTCATTGATTATAAATATCTATTTCAACTAACTGATGTGCAAAACCTTCCTAGTGTCCTTTGGTTAGATTGAAGTGGTTGGAAAATTATAAAATGTCTCTCATTGGTTGAGTAAGATAACCTCAAAGATAAAGTAAAAAAATCCAAATTCATTTTACTTTCAATTGATGAGGTGACTGTTGTTGACAACACATATTAGATTTTTATGAATGTTTACACATTGGAAAATTATTTAAGGTAACCTCATTCACTTGGAGTATGTAAGATGGTGGAAAATTGCAATGCAGAAAACCTTTACAATGTTGTTGTAACTAGTTTAAATGAAATAGTAGGAATGAATGATATGGAAATAACCACTAAGTTAATATGTGTCGGAGCTGATGGTGCTTCTACAATGCAAGGCCACAGGAATGGTCTTTGTGTTAGACCACAAATATCTATTACCCCATATTTGATCCCTATTCATTGCATGGATCATAGAATGAATCTTACATATAAAATTGTAGATATATTTAAAAATTTAGCAAGAGTGGAAGATCTTATCCGTGAAATTCATTTTTATTTTTTGTGTAGTCCAAAAATAATTTTAGAGTTTTAACAGTTTGCACTAGGAGTTATTGAAGGCAAAAAACTGTTAAAATATGTAGATACTAGGTGGATTTCATTGTATCAACAAACATATAGAGTTTTCAAAGAATATAAAACCTTGACAGGGTTTATTTATGCAAATCATAAGGTAGTTGATAAGGCTAAATATTTGTTATTCTGAATGAGTGACTTTGAAACACTTCTCACATTGTGTGGTATTCTTCCAATGTTGGAAGAAATGAATACTTTGATTAAACTTTCACAAGAAATATTGATATATATTTTGGATTTCATTAGGGTGAGAAAATAAATTTGAATACATATTGATATGATGTATGCATCTGGTGAAATTTTTATGGATCCCATGTTTGAGAGTTGGAAAACATTAACAAATATCAATGATCCTCAGAACTTTCTAAAGTTCAACATAAATGATCATCTATATATTAATATCAAGGGAAAGGAAATATATTTATACTATTTTGGTCAATGAAGGGATATAACTACAAATGAAGTTGAAAAAATACCCGTAACATACAACAAATTTGATATAGTTGTACACGATACAAAAATTACACTAAAAAAATAGTAGAATCATTGATAAAAGAAATAAGAGACCGTTTTAAAAGAGATGAATAGCTTGAGGCTATGGGTGTGTTTAACTCGATGTTTTGGAATCCTTGTAATGAATACCAGACTATAAATAGTTTTTTTATCAAATACATGGGCACTCTTGCTAAATATTTCACTAAACATGTGGAAGTCAGTGGTATTGAAATCAATAGTATTCTCAACAATGATATTTTATAAAATAATCAAACTATTTTGAAATTGCAATGTCTACTCAAGTTTCACAATTGATTAACAGTCATGAAACAGGTTCTATTTCACATTTATGGAAAATATTACATCCCAATAGTATCTTACAACATACTATGAGTGAATATTTTATTTTACATGAATTATGTCAAATGATGATTTTAGGATTAGTGGAAGATGAAAGGGTATTTAGTGCATTATCATATATAAAATCTAAAGTTTGAATTAGGTTGGAAAAAAATTTGGAAAATTGTTTGGGAGTATATGTGTCGACCTATGAGGTGGAGAAGTATCCTTATGAAAGAGCTTTGGCATATTGGAAATCTCTGGCAAATAAAAGAGTTATCACAAATACTTATGATGATGAGGATAATGGTAACACTAATAAAATTGTGGTTACAAAAATTTTGGGAATGAGTACAGAAGATTTTGTACAATTTGAAAAGTGTTTGTTCCAGATTCCAGCATTATAATCAATGGATGTTTTCATTTGAATAGATTTCACATATTATGTTATCAGTTTTCTACATAATATTGAGATTTGATTATAATTTGAGACATGTATTTTTTGATATCATATAATATGAGATTAGACGTTTTATTGGATATTATGTATATCATAGCCCTGTTAATTGATTATGTATATGTTGATGAAATTGGATTATTTGATTACATATATGTTGATTATGGATCATTGGATTGTATATCATGTTATTTAAGCCTTGTTATTGGATTATTAGTCTATGATATTCAAATTATTTATTAGATTTATATTTTATAAACCATTTATGGCAAAGTAAATATATGTGCTACATTTCAGTCATTTCAAATGATTTTATAAAACATAAAAGAACATTTTGGCTATGTTTATTTTTCCTAGCAATTCATTTATAATTCAAAATTATTTATTGCATCCACATAACTAATAAAAACATCACAATATTTAAAACAAAATTTCCAAAAGATAATACAATTTTTTTTTAAATTGTCCATTTTATTGATTTAAAAACATTTTTTTACAATTTACAAAAAAGTAATACAACATGTTTGGTTTCTCAACAAAAAAAAACAATAATTAACTAGTTTTCTTTCTCCACAGTTCCTACAGTTTCAACTGGATCTTCCTCAATATCCTTTTCTTGCAATGCACCACATCTTACCAAACTTTCAATTGTAGTGTTCAACCCTACTTCAAATGAACCTTATTCCTTTGTAAAATATTCTCTAAAACGTGCATTATGTTCTTTATCATTGTTTTAATAAAACCTCTACATCTAGGCCCTTATATTTGATAAACTTATTTAGCCATTTGTTTTATCTGACAGTGTATTGTAATATTTTCTTCATTTCCATAGCATTAATCACACTAATTCTTGTAGTCTTAATCAATGTTTTCATGGTGTTGAGTTACACATTTAAGTGCTCAAAATTAGACTACAAAATAGAAGAGAAAAATGTTAATATTTATAAACAATATATATTTAAGAAAAAATAATTGTTAGTTATAACGTATATGTAAAACATACATCAGTAGTAAGTCTTGCAGTTTATGCAACTACTACATTTTTCTTATATGTTGCCCATGCATTAAAATATGCTTGGGCCTCAATATTGAGGTTTTCTAATTGATTCAACATAATTTTTAAAATTTCATCATGGTATATAGACTCAGCCTACACGATGCCAGATTTATCTTTATGGAACAAATCATCAAACTTTTATGGCTCATTCTCCTCCTTTGAAAACAACTCTTTTATTTTTTAAAAATTCCTATCTCGAGCATTTATTTCTTTTATAAAAACCTTGGACCGATATTCCTAATCTTTAAACCATCAATACCTAAAAGTAGACTATGATTAATTATAGCTTTACATCTATTATCTAATAAAACATTTTTTGAAAAATTAACTTTATCATCATCATTCTGAAGATAATGGGTGGTGACTTGATGGGGGGATGAGGACACTCTAGCAACATCTGCCTAAAAAGTCTCTTCTGCTTCATGATGGCTCTACGGACCTTGAAGCACATCACTTGCTTTGAAAGGTAAAGTTTCTAGATTGGTATCCTGATAAATACAATCATCATCAATATTTCCAAATGGAATTTGAGATGCAGTTTGAACATTTGAGAAACTACCAAGCGATAATGTTGGGAAGGCTAAAACATTAGACAAAGTGTGTCTTGGAAATACTTTTGCTTGCTCTAGGAGGTGGTCATGCAAGGAATTATTTTCCACACATTTGGTTCCTCACAAATGGTACTACCTCCTATGGATGAACTTGTTTTGGTAGTTTTTGTGGGTGCATTTGTGGTGTGGAGATAGTGGAGGCATATTTTTTTTAGTCTTTTGAATGTAACCGACGTATTTGCAAAATTTTACATGAAAATATCAATTAAAACTAGTGTAAAAAACAATATCATAAAAAGATATTTAATTTAACCAAATATACCAGACTCAAACTCTACACCCGTTGGTGACTCATCCACTTGCCCTTTCTATGAAAACAAATAAAATATTTTCTTAAACTAAATATAATTTAAAATCATTAATTGGAAAGAAAGAAAACATATTTTTTTGAAAAAATATTTTTACCTTTATTTCTTCCTCCATCATATCAATAGCCATCAAGCTTGGGTGTAATGCAGTTGGAGTGGGGCCATTTTGAATATTTTAATATACTTCATTAAAAAGAGACATAATAAAATTGTTGGTTTTTGCTGCATAAGAATAAGATTGTATTTTTGGGTGTTCAGAAGATCTTGTTTAATGTGGTTTGAAATGTGTGTGGACCAATCAAATATGATGCCTGTAATACATCGAACTAAACAAGACAATACTCAAAATAGTATATCTATAGGTCATACCTATAGAATAAGTCTTGATTGGAAAAATTAAATGCAAGCATGAAGAAATTTATCTCCAACGTTGGAAATGTTTAAGCCCCTTTTGGACTTAGTAGAATTAACTAAAAAAAAGGAGAACATTATTAGAAAACAAAAATTACAAAAGGGAGAACATTATTAGAAAATAGAAACTACAATACCTAAAAAATGTAAAAAAATAAAAACTAAATTTTAAAAATATACCTTTCAAATTATCGGAATGGACATCGTAGCTGGTCTCTAGCAGTCATTTGTCATCTTCACTCAAGGTGTATTGGTTTTTCACCAGGTGACCATCCGTAAATGGGAGCCCTATTAGTCACTATACATCTAATAGAAAAAATCTATGTTATCCACTTTGATATGAGTAGTGGACTCATCATGGTCATAGGAACTAACTATCATTTTCATCAGGGAGACATTGGCATTGAACTATGGATTATTTATCACTCCTACGATTCTAGAGGTGTAAACCCATTACGAATCTCTTCCAAGTGTTCCAAAAATGTTTGAAATATTGGGGAAAAATTATTCTTGAATGAGACATTCATAGGTAGAGGATAGGAAGAGCTAGTCTTTTCTATACCAAAAATGGCTTGAACATGATCTAAAAATGGTCTAAACACAGTATGAAAAAGCCCTGAAAAATCCCTGAAAATGCATGGAAAACACTCTGGAAAATGCTCTAGAAAAAGCTTTAAAAATATATGCACTAAAAAATAGGCAAAAAATGATCCTACATTCCTATTTATAGAATTCAACATGGCTAAATTTTATGGATGCATGACACGTGTTAGAGGATAAGGCACATGACAACATACTATTGACGTTAGTAGAGATCACCCTCTAGTAATCACGTTCTATGAGTCACATTTTTCGAGTCACATTCTATCAGTCACTCTCTACTAGTCACACTCTTCTAGTCGTGCTCTGCCAATTGCTATATTTTTATAGTTTTTACGAAAAGTTTTTAAAATTTCACCAAAATTTGATGATGTTTTTGCAAAATTTTGAAAAATTTGCCACCTACATTAGATACAATTCACCTTGTTTGCATTAAGATTCACCAAATTTTTATAAATACATTTTTGGTATTATCCCTGATGCCATTCCATGATGCAAGTGTTGCTGGGCATAAAATCACCACTCGAAAAAAATAACAGCATACAAAAGTGTTGACTGTATATAGAAGTATTATTGCTTCTCTACGATATGCTTTTTGAGACAAAATAAAAAACAATAAGTGCAGGGTTTTAATATTTACCAACTCTATGGGAGGACCAACTCTATCGTTCTTCATCCTAATGGTGCATTCAAATCGTATCTGCATAATGCCTTAGGTTCTTGTGGTGTGCCATGATAATCACCATATAATCTCTTCACATCTCTAAAAATGTGTGTTGTTGGGTAAAAATGAATTCAATTTTACCCTAGGCCTCTCGAGTCATTTTATGTCATCTATCCATATTTTCATCATAGTTCCTATATGGCTCATAATAAAGTCAAATTTTCTCAATCCAACTTGAATTTTCCTCCATGGGAATGGCTACATTTAATGAGTCAATTTTAAGTAAATAATCTTCACATCATTCATTTTACATTATTGACCTTATGCAATAGAAAATATTCCTATCTCAAAAATTAGGGCATCTACATTAATTCTTCTTTATGCAATACATGCATGAAAAGGGATAAATATAGGCACCCAAGTTTGCATAGGGCTAATAATAAATTTTATGTTTTCCCTCATCAATCAACATTCTAATAATCAAAGTTGATTCAAACATCCTCATGCCCAAATTTGGAGTATTTTTTGCTCCAAAACTAGAAGCACCAAGACATAAGTAGTATTGATGCTACCACTCCCCTGGTGTCATTTCTACCAATTTTAACTTTTTGACCTTTTCAATATGATTTTGATCTCTAATGATCACTTAGTAGTAGTGCAGTGCAATAGCATTGGTGATTTTATTGCACCCTAATGCTTTTCTCCTATTTCCACAAAATCTAAGATTTACAAATCTATATCTTGCTCTCTCTATCTGTCATTAGTGAATTTGATTATGTTAACTTTATCTACCAATTAAAACATCTTAGTAGGCAATCCAAATCTAAAATTACCTATATTATATCCTTCCTTAGCTACATGTCAAGCCTTTGTAGTATTAACTTCAATCAACGTCATCCACTCCATGCAACCATGCCACCTCTTCAGCTTGTCAATCTTAGCAGATCCTCCCAAGGATCCTCTAGAAGATCTGTTCAACCCTTGGAGAGTCCATTTTAGAGGAGATGAATCATTTTTGCACTAAAATGTTACCAATGTCATTTAGTAAATCTTTTGTCCACCAAAATTATATTCAAGACTATTTTAGAATCTTATTCATCCCAAGATCTCATCTTTGAGAGCAAATGTTGCCAATCTATTTTAGAATATTTATGTGCTTACATAGCTAATTTATCATCATTTTTATAATCTATTTTAAAATTTTGTTACCTTTGGTAGTTTTTAATGATTTTGCTTATTTTAAATAGAAGTTTGATCATGTAACAAGAAAACCAATTGGTCTTTGGTATATCATATACACCCCTTTACACTGATTCTACTATTTTTTATCTACTCTATAGGTATCGACAATAACACTAACAAAAGATAATAAAATACTAATGGAAAGCAATAATGTTGATGATACTTTTGCAAGCAAGTAATGCTTTTGCTTTTATAATATAAGAAGAATCAAGATTAAAATTTATACTCCCTTGTGCAAGTAGGTTTTTCTATTCCATGCTTCTATCACTATATAGAATAGAAGTAGAGTGAAATTTTACTCTGCTCCCTTGTAAATGTAGGTTTTTGTGCTTCTACAATAAAAGTAGAGTAGAATTTATACTCCCTTGTAGAAGTAGATTTGTTTATCTTCTATCATTATTTAGATAGAAATAGGAGTGGAATTTTACTCTACTCCCTTGGAAAAGTAGTTTTTTCTACTATAATAAAAGAAAAGTAGAATTTCTACTTTCTTGTAGAAGTAGGTTTTTCTATTCCATGCTTCTATCACTTTTATTTTTCTATTTTATACCTCTATCATTATCTAAAATAAAAAATAGGAATAGAATTTATACTTCTTTGTAAAAGTAGTTTTTCTATTTTATGTTTATATTCCATGATGATTCTATCACCTATCTATAAGAATGAAGTTTCTACTTCCTTATAAAAGTAGGTTTTCCTCCTAGCAAATTAGAAATACAATAGAAGAAAAAGCACGAGTAAAATTTCTACTTCCTTGGAAGTAGGTTTTTCTATTCCATTTTTTAATCTATGCTTCTATCATTGTCTAACATTTCTACTCCTTGTAATTGTAAATGTAGGTTTATCTATTCCATACTTCTATAACTTTTGTTCTATGACTTTTAGGTAGTTAAGTTTAATTTTATATTTAATGTTTTTCTACTTGTTTTAGGTTTTTAAATTTTTTAATGTTTTTAATTTTTATAATATTTAGAAATCGATTTTTCTATGCTTCTATCACTTTTTATTTTTAGAAATTTTAGAATTTTTCTATTCTATGCTTCTATCACTTCTAAATAGTTAGATTTTGTATTGTATACATATACATTACTCTCAAATATTTTTAGAAAAACATGAAAAGGATTGTGAATGTAAATGATTTCCCTAAAAATATATTTTAGAGACATGTTTTTATCACTTTTAGTTGTTTTTTTTTTTTGAATTTACATGGTGGAATTCACAATATTCTTCTTTTTATCCCGAAAACTGCCACATAGTTCTTCGCGATTGGTCTTATAACCACCATGTCACAATCACTACGGGAAAGGATGCCACTTGCATTCACAATCACTATCGGAAAGGATGCCACTTGCATTGTGGTGATGTGACTCAGGTTCAATCCCCATGGCGGATGTATATAAGTAGTATTTCTAAAAAAAAGACAAACATTAAATCTAGCAAAAACTTGAGAGTTGAACCTTGAACCTCCTTTTCTCTTAAATATTGGATCTCGACCTCTCACTTTTAAATAATTAAATTTAATTTTATACTTAATTTTTTGTATACTATATGAAAGCACGAGGATACGGAAACAAAAAGGAAAATGCCAAGCACGATGCGTGTAGAACCAAACTTAACACTAAAAGCCTATGTATTGAAAAATGCATGAAAGGAAAGAACATCAACGAATCAACACAAGATAAAAGCAATAGGGAATAGGGTCCTCTTTATTGATATGCTTTTAAAGTCGTGTTACAATACGTCTCCTTCCTTTTTAGGGGATAGGAGCGTCAAATATGTTTCTTGTCACATCCATGGATAGCAATCCTTCTTCTGTGTGCCCACATGTAAGATGGGCGGACCAAAACATTGTTGTCGCTTGTGTATATGATTTTTGACTCCTTCTTGCTCCTCTGATGTCAAAAAACTATGTTCAAAGAAACAGAAAAGATTAGTAGCACCTGCAGATAGGATAGAACATGTATTTCCCAAGGCCTACTGTTAGTGTATGCATGAAAATATTAAAACGATGACCAAATGGCCTCAGATCGACCTAAAAATTTAACAGAAGCATGAATATGTTACCAGGAGGGCACTGCAAATGGAACAGTTGAGAAATTCCTCACATATTTGTATTCGCTCCGGGGCAGGATGAATAAACTTGCAATAAATTATCAGAAAGCACCCTCTTCACTGTCCTATTCAGGAAGCTCCAAATGACCTGTAAAGTTGGTTTTAGCTAATTGGGGGTGTTTTGGGAAGACCCAGAAGGTCATATTTCTCCAATTTGGCCTCTATAACCCAAATTTTTATGGTGCCATCTGCAAGTTAGTAACAACGAGAAATGATAAAAACCTGGTCAAAAATGCTCAGAATGAAGTGAAATTTAAACTACAACCTATTTAAATAACCTAGAATAAGATGAAAAAAAAATAAAAGAAATCTATCACATATTTTTAATTGCTTCGGGGTGGGGCGATTAGGGTTGTGATAGCTTGGGGGGCGCCTAGGGGCAGGACGCCCACAATTTTAGACTGTATTTCGGCACCAATCCACTTGGGATGGGTCCAAAACTTCTTATGGGGTGTTGTCGACAAATTTTGTGGAATATTATGGCCAAATTTTTGGGTTTGGGGTTTAGATTGCGCTTCCAATAATCACCCAATAACATCCCTCCAAAAGAGAGATCAAGGATGTAAAAGCACAATTAAAATGTGTGTATGTGGATGTAAAATGGCAGCACTTCGTTGCTCAAAATGCTATCTCTCTCTATATATTTTTGGGTGAGAAGACTCACCAATTTATAGACCTAGGTTCTCTCTGTTTAAATGCGCATGTGAGGGCGCCACTGGAGTTGCATGTCCTATTTGGGGAAAAATATTGTTCCCTGATTTAGAGTCTTCTTGCATGAGGCCTCCAAAATCAAATACATGCATGACTGAAGTCTCTCTCCTTGATTTGGAGTTGTTCCTTGCAATTGCATGGCCTAAAGCTATAGTTAACTGGCGGACTTGTCGAGGTTTGACTTTTTGCCAGCAAACTTGCTATTCGCCTCACCCTGGGGCGAATGCTGCTAATCGTCCCGAGGTGGGGTGAATACTAGTTTGTATTCGTCCCAGGGTGGGACGAGTAGAGAACAAGGTGTAAAATTGACCTTTGACCTTCCAAACTACTTTTAGGAGTGGTTAGGACCATTTTTTAACCTCTGGGGGCTGCCCTAGGGGCTGTGCATGTCAATGCGATCGATGTGTGTTGTCACATAATTGGATTGGTGTTGTTTTGGTGTCTATAGATGCCCCTTTTTGGGAAGCACTGTGCAAGACGTAGCACTGAGCAAAAATGGATAACCAAAGCACTAATGATTGAGGTTTCTTAGTAACCTAACCAACTCTTGATGCCCCAAGTATGGAAAGGGCACACATTCTAGAATTCCTACTTCTGATGAGCTAAGGAACATAATTCAAGTGTTAACCTTTTTTGGTGAGGTGTTACTTGAGCTTGGACATTGATCAGTCATGAATAGGCAAAGGGCACAACCTTTTGTCTGTGGGAACCTTGAGTTCATGATTCATGAATGCCAAGTGTTTGAATAGCTTGTGATTATTTCTTGTTTGCTGCCCCAAATAGGGGCGTGATTGCCTTTGTCAATGATCCTTTGAATGTGTTTTATTTCCTTGATTGGGTGTGTTTTTGTTGATTGGTGACTAAGTGTGACTACCCCCTCAAGCGATGAATCGATGAGGGAATGACCGACATGAGAAGAGCGATGAGTCACTTGACCCAAGATGACTTAGGTAAGGGTGCCTTCATTTGTTTACCATTGAATGCTTCAACAGTTTTCGAACATTCTAACCTATTTTTGGTGGGTTTTAACCCTTTTTGTGACGCATTTTGGAGCTGAAATTGTCAAGAATCCGTCCTCCCGGGGAGCGGTCTGGCTATTGTAGCCTTCTTAGGGAGTATGATAGGGACAATTTGTAACCCCAACATTTTTTTTGGATTCCAAGAATTTCAGGCGCAAATGCGCCTTCGTTTGGCAATGTTATTGCTATTTTTGGTTGGGTTTTGACCCTTTTGTGACGCTTCTTTGGGGATGAAATTCTCGAAAATTCGTCGTCCCGTGGAGCGTTCCGGATATGGTAGCCTTTTTAGGGAGTAGTATAGTGAGGATTTGTGACCCCGAAATCTATTTTGCATGCCCGAAATGTCAAGTGCAAAAGCACTCTTATCGGACACTTTTATTGCTTTTTTTGGTGCATTTTTTTCTATTTTTGAAATTTTTGCTCTGTATTTGTTAGAATATTTAGTATATCATATATTACATTAAATAAGTTAACCATTTCAGTTGAGAAACTGCCCAGCATAGTTCAAACTGCCTCAACGGAGTTCTTTGTAAATCTTATATATTTACCATGAATATGAAGAGCAAGGTAATGATTCAGTTTCTAATATGGCATCAGAGCATTGAATGATTTTTGGGCTATTTCGGCACTCCATTACCAGATTCACTCCATAACCAGACGGGAAGGGGCCAGCAGTTGGCGGTCTGTTGGATTCTCCGTCTCTGGTAAAGCAAACCAGACGGTCTGCGCTCCGAACAGTGTGTGGCTAAGCACGGCGCAGCCGAACACGTCATCGCAGCAGTTGCGGTCTACGCTCTGACCAATGTGTGGCTAAGCGAAGTGCAGCTGTCACAGCAGTTGTTTTTTTTTTTTGCAGCGGTCAACCGAATTTTCTCGATGATCACAGAATTGCGTGAATCTTCTGTTTTCCGACGTAGAAGCAGCGCAGGAAATTGGCTTGCCATGAATTACTTGGGTGTGCGAAGTGTGGGCACTGGTTGCACAGCCGGTGATGGTGCTAGTAAGTCTACCTGCATGGCTGTTGGTGGCACAACTAGGCTTTGAGCCTTGCTATCAACTGGGCGATCAACTGGCCCAAACCTTCCCAACTGGTGCTGCTCGCCCTAATCACGTCTCCCCCTATCCCGTACATGGCTATTCTGGCCTGGACAGTGCACGTCAACGTGGGATGAACCTCCAGGCCAAAGGGAGTTGACGTCCATTGTGAAGACGTCGGTTCGATTTCCCGAAAAACGGTTCTCGGCGAAAAAGGGAGGAGAATACGGTTTGATGTCGGTTCGATTTTCTGGCAAACACGGTCGAGCTTTAATTTATCGCTGACGGAATTGAACGAGCTGCTGACGCGTAAGCTTGGGGAGGACGGCTATTCCCTTCGTGTTGCTGCCAAGTTGACGCCCGAGGAGGGCATTTTGACGCCCCGCGGGTATTGTTGACGCCTCGAGGGCCCTGTGACGCCCGAGGAAATTTTTTTTTGACGCCCCGCCAAGACGGTTTGGTGACACATTTTTCAGACATGTAAATTTTTTTTTTGTTTTCCAAAGCAATTATTCAAAGGCATATTGGGAAACTTCCAAGATAGAGGGGGAATTCACATTTTCAAATCCTCAAAAAAAGGCATAGATAGCAACTCAAAGGTGCATTTTCGATTTTACTCGACACCTTCTTTTGTCAAATTTGGGTGCATTTTCGGTTGAACCCGACACCTCTGTGAGAAGCACTTTGTGAGCATGCTTGTTTGATTATTGCATTTTTTTTTTGCAATTAAAAAAAACAACATCTACATCAACGCATCCACTACTTCTCTCAGCACATGTTGCACAGGTTCTCCAAAAGCACTTATCTCTTTGCACAGGGATCTTCATTTGATCATCTACTTGATGTTCTTTCACCAACACTAATTTTCTCCTAGCTTTGTTTTTTGACTTAATTACCTCCAACTGATTATTCTTCTTTCGAAGATTCTCAGGCAGGTGTCATTAACATCTCTTTGAGTGAATTTTTTACCCCCATTGCTATTGTGTTTAGGCGTAAATCCTGACGAAAGTCCTGGACTCCAAAGTGTTTAGGGGAAGTTACGCCCCACGCATGCGGATTCCAGTCTTTCTAAGGTAGGTGCCATCAACAAAGCAATCCTTTTCAGTACTGCCTATGTTCCACGTACCGTTTTGATCTTCATAATACCTATAGTCTCCCTCACGTCAGGGCGGGTATTGTTTTGATTCAGTTCAGGTATAACTGGCCTGGCAACGGTATATCGAAAAGGGGACCATTTGGTGCTATAAGGAACCCTAAACAATGGCTACAGTGCACAAGTATCTTTCAGATGCCCAATTGCTCAAAGGCACCAATTTTGTGCCATGGAAGCATAAAATGAAAGCCATTCTTCAAGTGGAAAAATTATGGGATGTCGTCAGTGGCACTACCTCTCGTCCCACCACAACAGGGACAGATCAAGATACCTTTGATGATCAGGACAGGAAAGGCCTTATGTTTTTGTTACTTGCCATAACAGATGAGGTCCAACCTCATATTTGTGATGCCACGACCAGTAAAGATGCTTGGGCAGCATTGATTACTGTGTATGAAGGAAAGAATAATTCCACTATCCTTCACCTACAAACTCAGCTTCACAATCTCAATATGAATTCAGGGGAAACTGTTGAATTGTTTCTCTGCAAAGTGGCAGAATTGAAAGCTAAACTCAATACTATGGGAAAACCCATCGATGATGATCTTTTGACATCTGTTATTTTGAGGGCACTCCCACCATCTTACAAAAGTTTTATCACTTCACTCAATGTTTCTGGCAGAACATTAACTTTTGTTGAATTAGTTAATTTGCTTCAAACTGAAGAAGCCAATCAAGTACAGAGAGATGAGGAACCTGCCACTGCTCTTTCCACCTATCAAAAGGGTCACAAGCAAGGACAGTTGCAGAAGGGAGGGTCTTCTTCCAAAGGCAAAGGCAAGCCCAATCTCCAGCGAGATAAATATTGCAAGATCTGTGATATGAACAATCATGATACCAACAGGTGTTGGTTTAAAAACAAACAACAGAATGATCCCTCACAACATAAGAAAGGCAAGGGGAAGCAGAAATATCCCCAGCATCGCAAACAACAAAAGGGTCATGTTGCTTATGCAGATTCCCATTCAGATGATTCTCATTCATCTTTCGATAATGACTCCGAAAGAGCACACAAGGTGCTCATGACCCATACTGCCTCTTCCAAATCCGATGTTGTATGGTATATTGATTCTGGAGCAAGCAAACATATGACTGGGAATAAGTCCTGGTTTCAAACTTTTCAAGCAAGAGAAGGCAAACCTGTCACTATTGCAGACAATCAGGTCTATCAAGTACAAGGTGAAGGGGATGTTACAGTCACTCTCCCTGATGGTGACTGTGCCATAGAGAAAGTTCTCTATGTTCCTGGCCTTGCCAACAATCTATTATCTGTTCCACAGATGCTAGATAGAAATATGGATGTTGTTTTTCAAGTTGAAAAAGGAAAAAAGAGATGTTTCATCAGTCACCAAGGTCACAACATTGCCACTGGCTCCTACAAACATGGATTATTCATCTTGGATACAGTTTCTACATCCCATACTGCCCTCATTGCCACTACAATAGAAGCTACTTCCTTATGGCATAAAAGATACGGGCACCTCAGTTCTGGGTATTTACTCGAATTAAGCAAATATGACATGGTCAAAGGGCTTCCTCCGCTTTCATCCGTTCTTCCAGTGTGCTCAGATTGTCTAGCAGGGAAACAACATCGAGTTCCATTTGAGACAAGTTCTTCTCGCTCTAAGAAACCCTTGGAATTAATCCACGTAGATCTGTGCGGTCCTTTCCCAACCAATCATGGTGGAAAGAGGTATTTTCAGCTATTTGTTGATGACTACTCCCACAAAATATGGGTCTCCTTCCTTGCACTCAAGTCAGAAGCTCTTCTCTACTTTCGTCAGTTCAAGAGACAAGTTGAGAAGGAAACAAGTTGTTCCATCAAAACCCTCCGCTCAGATCGAGGGGGGGAATACACTTCCAAGGAATTTTTAGATTTTTTGGAAAAACATGGGATCAAGAGACAACTCACTACAGCATATACACCGCAGCAAAATGGAGTTGCAGAAAGGAAAAATCGCTCCATAGTAGAAATGAGTCGGTGTATGTTAAAAGGAGCAAACTTAGAAAAACAATATCGGGCAGAAGCAGTAAACACAACATCTTACCTACTAAATAGAGCACCTATAAGGGCTCTACAAGGAAAAACTCCACAAGAAGCCTGGAGTGGTAAGAAACCCTCAATTTCTCACCTAAGAGTTTTTGGATGCCAAGCTTTTATGCATATTCCTAAACAGAAAAGAAGGAAACTAGATGAGAAAACTCAAAAATGTATATTTCTTGGTTATGATGAAAATTCAAAAGGATATCGGTTGATTGATCCTATAACCAAGAAAACACACATCAGCAGAGATGTAGTATTTGATGAAACTTTCACATCAAATAATACACTTGTATATCTTAATGAAGATGAACCTAAGAAAGAAGCAGCACCTCCTCAGAAGAAGGTTCCTAAGTGGTATACTAGTACATTGCAAGATTCAAAATTGACATCACTTCCAGATCTAACTCTAGATCGACCCGCTACTCGCAGTATGACTCAACACAAAAGAGCAGATGATGCAACAACAATAACAGATGTTGATGACCTTTGTCAACATTTTGATGATTTATCTGTGAATATAGAAGATGATGAGGATATAGATATGGAAGATGAAAAAGTCTATCTGACAAAACTAGATGAAAAAGAACCCACATCAGTCTCAGATGCACTCAGTAAAGATCAATGGAAAACTGCTATGGATGCAGAACATACATCTCTAATGAAAAATCAAACTTGGAAGTTAGTGAATTTGCCTTCAGGAAAGAAACCCATTGGTTGCAAATGGGTATTCAAGATAAAATATAAGGCAAATGGTGCAATAGATAAATATAAAGCCCGACTTGTTGCAAAGGGCTATGCACAAAAAGAAGGCATAGACTATGAAGAGACATTTGCTCCTACTGCTAAAATGACCACTATTCGAGTTCTGTGTGCAATGGCAGCTCAATTTGGTTGGCGACTACATCAGATGGATGTAAAGAGTGCTTTCTTAAATGGTGACCTACAAGAAGAGGTCTATATGTCTCAACCTGAAGGTTTTATAGTTCAAGGGCAAGAACAGAAAGTCTGTAAGCTGGTCAAATCTCTATATGGACTTAAACAAGCTCCTCGAGCTTGGTATATCAAAATTGATAGTCACCTAGTGCAACATGGGTTTAGAAGAAGTCCTGCAGATCCTAATCTATATATCAAGAACAATGGTTCTAACATAGTAATTCTAGTACTATATGTGGATGATCTGATCATAACAGGCAGTTTAGAGAGTATGATCAAAACAGTTAAGAAAGATCTTAATACCTCTTTTGAAATGACAGATCTTGGACTTCTCCACTATTGTCTTGGTCTAGAAGTAACTCAATACAAGCATTGCATACAAGTTACTCAAAAGAAATATGCCATGACTCTAATTGAAAAGTATCGGATGACTGATTGCAAGCCCAAAGCCACACCAATGGAAGCAGGACTTAAGTTATCCCGATTTGATGAATCTCCTAAAATAGATAGTACTCTCTATCGTCGGCTGATTGGGAGTCTCATCTATCTCACAAACACCAGGCCAGATCTTAGTTTTGTTGTGGGTTATCTTTCACGATTCATGCAAGATCCTAAAGTTAGCCACTGGAAAGCAGCAAAAAGAGTCCTTCACTATGTCCGTGGTACGACATATATCGGCCTGGAATACAAAAAGAACAACAAGTTCTATCTTCAAGGGTACACGGACTACGATTATCGTTGGATCCATAGATGACCGAAAATCAACTGCAGGTTATATTTTTCACCTTGGATCCGGTCCTGTCTCTTGGCATAGCAAGAAGCAACATGTTGTTGCTATCTCTTCTACCGAGGCAGAATATCGAGCAGCTAGTGGAGCAGTCTGCGAGATCATATGGTTACGTCGCATCCTCATAAATATGGGCCTTCCAAAGAAACTTCCTTTACATTTATTCTGCGACAATCAAGGTGTTCTGAATCTCGTCAAGAATCCTATCTTTCATGATCGAACCAAACACATTGACACTAGGTGTCATTTCATTCGAGATGAGGTTCCAAAGCATCATATTCAGCTCCACTACATTCCCACAGATGAGCAAATAGCGGACATCTTCACCAAAGCGCTTGCTCGAGTCAAATTTGAATTGTTCCGCAATGCTATGTGTAGTCAACATTAATGTAATAAGGGGGGATGTTAGAATATTTAGTATATCGTATATTACATTAAATAAGTTAACCATTTCAGTTGAGAAACTGCCCAACATAGTTCAAACTGCCTCAACGGAGTTCTTTGTAAATCTTATATATTTACCATGAATATGAAGAGCAAGGTAATGATTCAGTTTCTAATAGTATTCGTCCCTAGGTGGGACGAATACTAGTTTAGTAATCGTCCCAAGGTGGGACGAGCACTAAAAATAGTGCTCATCCTAGGGAGGAACGATTACAGGCTCAAAAAGCCTATTTAAAGGCCAAAACTGGGTTTTGGGCTCATTTGCATTTGTTTTTCCTGGCGATTTGGAGCTCTGAGGAGGAGGTCAATTCTGCGAAGCGAAGTGCTACCAAATTTTTCTCGTCACCATGAGTTCATGGACCGATCATCCAGCGATGGAGCCGAAGCGAGACCAATGAGTGCCCTTCCTCTTTATTTTGTTTGTGTTGCAATTTGAAAACCGCAATTTGCTTGTTTTTTGTTCTTTTGTTTTTTTTTGTTTCAAATTTAAAAATGAAACCCTAGTCTATCAAAATTAACACTTAGTTGAAAACTTAGTGTAACCCTAGTTAAACAAAGATCAAAAGTTAGTTTAAAACTGAGCTAAAAAACTTAGTTTAGAACATAACTTAAAAACTTCGCTTAACCCAAATTTAACAAAGATCAAAACTTAGGTTAGAAACGTAGGGTAAAACTGAGCGTAAAAACGTAGCTCAACCCTAGTTATTTGTTGTGGTTTGTGTTTTTGTGTTTGTAAGTGATCAGTCGATTTTTAGAGTTAAAAACCCTAGGACTGACAAACAATTATTTTGTTTTAATTTTTTTGTTTTTAATTTATCAGTTAGAGTTAAAAACCCTAGAACTGACAAATTAGTTTTTTGAATTTTTTTGTTTGTTTTTTTAATTTATCAGTTAGAGTTAAAAACCCTAGAACTGACAAATGATTTTTTTGAATTTTTTTGTTTGTTTTTTAATTTATCAGTTAGAGTTAAAAACCCTAGAACTGACAAATGATTTTTTTGAATTTTTTTGTTTGTTTTTTTTGTAATTTGGTTGTACATTTTTATGCATTGTTGTATATTCATGTTTTTGTTGTACAATTTTTCATTGTTTTAATGTTTTTGTGTTGTTTTCTTTTGCAGGTTGTGAAGAGTCGGTACCGTGTGCCCATGGTTTTCATTGAAGCATGGGAGGCACTGACTTTGGCTGACTAGGATTGGCTTGATGCCCTTGGGCTCAAGCAGGTGACTCGGCTGGAGCCGATGGTCGGGGATCGGGCCTATCTGATGGCCCTGATCAACCTGTGGGATCCTCGGACCAATACCTTCCATCTCCCAACAGGGGAGATGATGGTGACCTTGGAGGATGTCTATCGGATTCTTCGGATTCCGATAGACGGACTGCCGATCCGGATGACGTCGCGGGATCAGAGGACAGCAGTGTTGACACGCTGCTTTGGACATGGAGAGGAGATGGGGGTGGACAGCCCAGTGGAGAGGGCAGAGGGTGACTGCCAGATTGGTGGCATATTGGTTCGATGGTGGCTAGAGAGGGGTGTGTTGGGAGTGAGGCACGCATTACTTATGGGCCTCATTTCCAACATGCTTCTCCTCGACTCTTCGGGTGTGAGGTTCCCGTGGAACCTGCTAGAGGTGGTGTTTCGGTTGGTGGAGTGTCCTACGGATGCACCTATGATCATGAGATGGGGATAGACTCTGCTGGCACAACTCTATGATGAGTTGTACGAGGTCCATTGTCGGAGGCGGAAGGGGATTAGTTGCAGCTACTTGTTGTAGTGCTGGGCTTGGCAACACATAGCAGTGGAGAGGCCGGTGGGGCTGCCCTGGATGACTCGGGTAGAGATGGTAGACCGAGAGATTGGATACGGGGCACTGTGGAATGGTCGGAGGAGTAGGGACAGAGTCGGCGATGGGTAGGTGTCGTAGGGCACTATGTCGATGCCTTCGCTCGGCTTGCTCCAGGGGAGGTGTTCTGGCGCCCCTATCGGGACTGTCCAGCCTAGCCTGAGGCTGGAGAGTGGCTCCGATGGGTACGGAGGGGGCGATGGCTGATTGGGCATCATGGGACTGAGCAGGAGTTCTTCCCATATGGTCGGGTTACACGATAGTTCGAGGTGTGCCAGGGGTTTCCTGGTGAGCCCATGGTCTATCGACATCGAGGAGACGAGAGGACTCTAGCTTGGCTAGTCATTGCACCGCTAGGTGAGGATGTAGATACAACGATTGATGTCCCGGATGTGGATGACATCGGGGTTACCGTGGAGTATGAGCAGTGGTGGACTTTGCGATGATGGCGAGGTGAGGGGCCTCTAGGGGGTGCAGAGGCGGTTGCAGCAGGGGATGAGGGTGTAGAGGCACCAGGAGAGGGCTGGGGGGTTCCGTTGGATGATGCGGACATGGTGGAGGTTGAGGATGTTGGAGGGGAGTTTGGGGTGTCGGATCAGTCAGAGATGTAGGACGTCCCGGAGCAGTGGGAGCTAGAGCAGCCTGCCTTTTCAGAGATGTCGATGCCTCAAGCAGTCTCGAAGGACATGGAGGCAGGATTGCATGCTGAGAATGCATGATTGGTGGGGTTACTCCAGAGGTGAGATGAGGAGCTCGGGGATGCATTGCAAGAGAGGGATCTCCTATGAACGCAGCTAGTAGAGTGGGAGAATGCATGGGCTACATACCATCGGTAGGATGGGGATACCGATGCTATGCGGGAGAGGGATCTCCTATAGACACAGCTAGCATAGTGCAATGATACTTTGGCTATGTATCATCAGTGAGAGATGGACTCGATGTGGTATCGATTGGAGCTAGAGGTAGAGATTAGTCACCTCGATGGGTGGGTCCCTATGTTTAGCGATGGTGGATCGTCACACCGCTCGAGAGGGAGTGATACTGAGCAGTCAACATCCTCTCGATGTAGGCGACTGGAGGAGGGAGGTGCTAGTAGGCATGATGTGGGGGCTAGCAGCAGTCGCCCTGAGGGGTCCCATAGGACCCACACCACGGGGGGTAGTTCCCATTGCATCGATCCTGCGTGATCATGGTGGTCGATGCCCTAGGCTTGGGGGTTTTTGAGTTTTTGCCTTTGTTGCGAGGTCAGAGGACCGGTTCATTGTAGCCTACGAGCATTTTTGATGATATATATATATATAGATGACTCTTTTTTGGTGTTTATGCACTTTTCATGGTTTGTTTTTTTATGCACATGTATTTATGATGATGTATGCATATGGTATTATGAATGCGATGTTTCTAATTTATATGATGTATGCATATGGAATGAATGAAATGAGTTGTTGATAACTTGTCGATGGCACCATAGACTGTACAAGATTTACTTGGCTTGCTGTACTTATGGGATGGCTTTGTGGAATGACTTTGCATGTGATAACTTTGTTTTTGTATTTTGCATATTTTTTGATGGTGATGTACGTAATGAAATGTACCAGTTGTTTTTAAAATGTAGTTAAGCTTTTCTGAGATTCAGATATTTTAACTAACTAGCCAAGACTGTACATTTATCTCACAAGACTTTTGAACAAGGTATAAATCCGACTTGGAGGTTAACCAAGTTATTTCACATCCCTGTGTGTGCAATTGAGTTCGTTTATGTGGTATTTGTCAAGATACCGCCAGTGCCAGATAGGCTATCAACCAAACCTGTACTGAGGATCACCTAATTAGCTCCACTAACTCCGTTGTTGTATTTAGTAAGATTAATCCATGGGACAATCTAAGGTACCATAAGCTAGCTCATCCACATGCAAACATTGGTCTGCTCACATGCAAAGCTAATGTGACAGACATATCGTCATGCGGTTAGGATACCGCCATTGCCAGGTAGGCTGTCCACCAAACCCGTAATGAGGATCACCTAGATGGTTTTCGAATGCTGAGAATTCCAGGGATTCAAGTTCAGGCTTTTTATTTGCTCAATGGTTTAGGATACTTGCTCGTATACATAGTGATGAAAATCACTGTTTATTTTTCTTCTTTTGTTTTTCTTTTTGAGCAAGGATTTTGAATAGTGGTGATAACCACTGTTATTTGATTTTGTATTTTGAGCTTTGTAAGGTTGAGCTTGTAGGTTTGTGGCTTGTGAATGACATTGATCCTTTTGGCCTTGGGGATGACTACCCATCCTATTCAGGGACGTGTAGTACGAATCCTTACGACTTTGGGAACCAAAGGGGATTATGGAGATTATGAAGTAAGGGCATTGATATTTTAGGCCTTGGGGATGACTACCCATCCTATTCAGGGACGTGTAGTACGAATCCTTACAACTTTGAGACCAAAGGTGATTGGAGATGGTCATGATGATGGCTTGTGGGAATTTTGTTTTTGAATGGCATCGATCCTTTTAGGCCTTGGGGATGACTACCCATCCTTGGTAAGGACGTGTAGTACGAATCCTTACAACCTTAGGGACCAATGGTGATTGGGATTTTTGGTAGTGGTGAAAACCACTATTTATTAAGGGGAATTGATGGGGAAGAGCTTGTCCTTTTGTCAATTCTTAGCACTCTTGAACCATTCGCACAGGGGGATGAACAGGCTAATCTTTCACCTATGGTACCCTAGACTGCTTTGTAGGTTTCTCTTGCGTTCACACAACTTAGGAATTATTTTATGTGTTTTAACTTGTGTAGGGATGTTACGTAACGAGGCGTGATCCAAGTAAAACTTTCCCTTGTAAAATCTGTTTAACTTTGTACAGTTTTTGGCTAGAAATTTAAAGACAACTGAATGACGAAAACCCTATATACATTAGGAGACAACTGACTTATGCTAAAAATGGGGATGGTGTTATTCTGGATGTATGTGTTTATAAAATGGATTTGATGTGGAAAATGATGGAATTGCCAAGTAATGACAGTCTATGGTGCTTTTGACATGTATGACCTAGCAAATATGCAATGTATGGATGTGATGCCTAATGCAACCTATATTTTTGTATTTTGATTTTTACGAGTATGCATGGAATTGAAATGCAATTTTTTTGTTATTTTTGATGATTTTATTGTTTTTGTTTGTTTTTGAATATTTATTTTGACCAAGCGGTTATGGTAACCCTTGGAGCTTTTGGTGTTGACCAAAGGGTTTATGGATACCTTTGGGGCATTTTTGGGGTTGACCAAGCGATTATGGGAATCCTTGGAGCTTTTGGTTTGACCAAAGGGTTTATAGATACCTTTGGGGCATTTTTGGGTTGACCAAGCGATTGTGAGAATCCTTGGAGCTTTTGGTTTGACCAAAGGGTTTATAGATACCTTTGGAGACATTTTAGAGGAATCCTTGGAGCTTTTGGTTGACCAAAGGGTTTATAGATACCTTTGGGCCATTTTTGGGTTGACCAAGCGATGTGAGAATCCTTGGAGCTTTTGGTTGGACTATGGCTCTCTAAATGTGGAATGGCCTCAAATGACTGATGTTCAAGGGTTCTAGTTCCTTGATTCCTTCAAGAGAGGCGAGTCGGTATGTTCCAGGTCCTATTCTACTGTCAATCACATAAGGACCTAACCAGTTTGCCGTGAACTTGTCCCTTAGATGGGATGACAAATTAGAATTTTGTTGGTTCTCTTTTAAGACCAAGTCACCAACCTGAAAGTCCCTTAGGTGGACCTTCATGTTGTATGCTTTCTTAAGTCGCTCTTGATAGATACGCAAATGCTCGAGAGCATTGATGCATCATTCATCGAGCAATGTCAGTTGGTCTAACCGGGCTTGCCATGCAGTGTCATCATCGATGAACTCTTGCATTGAAATGCGTAGGGAAGGGATTTCCAACTCAAGAGGCATGACTACCTCGGAGCCATACACCAACGAAAATGGAGTTGCCCCAGTGGGCATCCGAATGCTAGTGCGATAAGCCCATAGGGCAAGCGGGATTTGAATGTGCCAATCCTTATGACTATCTACGATGGTCTTTTTGAGGATGGCGACTAGCATTTTGTTTGATGCTTCTGCTTGCCCATTTTCCTACGGATAATAGGGTGTTGAAAAACTGTGCTGAATTTTGTACTTTGTTGTCAAAGCACGCACATCTTTATTCTTGAATGACGTCCCATTATCCGAAAGGATCTTGGATGGAATACCAAAATGACATATGATGTTATGCAAAATAAACTCCGCAATGCGGGTTCCAGTCATAGAGGTTAGCGGAATTGCTTCCACCCACTTGGTGAAGTACTCTATGGCCGTTATGATGAATGTGTGATGACCCGACGATGTAGGGGAGATCTTTTCGATTAGATCAAAGCCCCACTATAAAAAATGCCAAGCCGATTGGATCGGTTGCAAGGCCTGAGAAGGTACGTGTGTCAAATTAGCATGGTGTTGACACTTCATGCACTTCTTTACATATGCGCAACAATCTCGCTCTAAAGATGGCCAATAATAGCCCATGCGAAGAATGCGCTTTGCGATGGCCATACCGCTGAAGTGGCCACCACATGTACCATCGTGTGCTTGGGTGATCGCCCAAGCGGACTCTTGCTGGTCCAAGCAATGGAGGAGGATTCCTTCATAGCTCCGACGATACAAAATGTCTCCTAACAAGACATGTTTTGCCGCTTTCTATTTAAATGATCTTTTCATGGCTTGTGTCAATCCAAGTGGGAGGTTACCTAGCTTGAGGTAATCCCTTATGGGTGTGTACCAATCCTGTTGATCAGAAACCTCGATGGTATGAATGGCCAATCCCTCTTGAAGTTCATCCCTAGCAAAAGCTGAGTGGGAAAGAACTTGTAAAAATAGCATTGTGTTGCTATTAAGAGGGGTCGGGGAGAACAAGGACCCCCATTTGGCTTGAGTCAGACAATCATGGATTCGAGAGAACCTATCCTGAGATGGTTCAATCTGGATCAGGTGGATTCCTGGCGTTAGGTCAGAGCTTGCATGCTCCATCATGGATTGTGATAATGTTTTGACCTGAATGGTTGTCATCTCACCGGAAGGGTCTTGCGGGATTAGTGACCCCAAGGAGGCCATAGTATCCGCAAAATGATTCGATGATCGAGGGAGTGCCTCGATGTCATACCATTCAAGTTGTGCCAGGAATTTGTCCACAAGGGCTTTGTAGGCCTGCAGAACTAGACATTTACATTGGAATATCCCCTTTACTTGATTGAAAATTAACAATGAATCACCAAAGATGTTTAAACGTTTAATGTTCATGGTGATTGTTGTCTGAAGACCTATGAGCAAGGCTTCATATTCTGCATTGTTGTTGGTGCACGGGAAGTCTAATTTAAATGATAGAGGCATTGGAGCCCCTTGTGGAGTGAAGAATACAATTCCCGTGCCACCTCCTTGCTCACATTTAGAACCATCGAAGAATAGGGTCATGTCAGCCTGTGACTCAGGCTCATCAGAATCTGGTGATTCTGAAACATGAAAAACCCCATCATCAGGTAGTTCTACGGTCAGAGGTTGATCATCTTCAAGAGGAGCCTCTGCCAGTTGATCGATGATGACTTGACCTTTTATGGATTTCTGTCCAATGAATTCTATGTCAAACTCCATCAACAACATGATCCATTTCATCGTGTGGCTACTATGATAAGTACGACTCATCATGTATCGCAATGGATTCTCCTTAGACACAACATACATCGTATTTCTGAGCATGTAGTGGCATAGCTTTTTGGTAGCAAACACCACTGCCAAGCAGAGCTTCTCAACGTATGCATAGTTAAGTTCATAACTGACCAGGGTGCGGCTAAGATAGTAAGTAGCCTGTTCTTTGTGTAGTTCATTTTTCTGGGACAGCATGGCACCCAGTGCCACCTCAGTAGCTGAGATGTATAAGTAGAATGACACTCCTGGTCTAGGTGGTGCCAATACTGGTGGTGAAGCCAAGTATTGTTTAATGTCATCAAAGGCTGACTGGCACTCGTCATCCCAATGAAATGTTACCCCCTTGTGCAATAATTTATTCATGGGTCGGCACTTGTCAGATAGCTGCGCTATGAAGCGCTTGATTGACGCGACCTTTCCCTATAGACTTTTGAGCTGCTTGATGGTAGTTGGGGGAAGCATTTCAAGGATTGCCTTGAATTTGTGTGGGTCTACCTCGATTCCTCATTTGGAGACTATGTAACCCAAGAGCTTTCCAGATGTGATGCCAAATACGCACTTCTTGGGGTTTAGTCTGACTTTATGTTCCATGAGGCGATCGAGGATCTTGCTTAAGTCATCGAGATGATCTGGGCGCAAAAGAGATTTGGCCAACAAATCATCCATGTAATCTTCCAAAGTTTTGTGCATGTAATCATGGAAGATGTACGTCATGGCACGTTGGTAGGTGGTGCCAGCATTTTTAAGGCCAAAAGGCATGACCTTATAGCAAAATGTCCCCCAAGGCATTGTGAACGCCATTTTTAGTTGGTCCTCGGGATTGATACGAATTTGATTGTATCCCGAGAAACCATCCATGAGGGAAAGCATTTCATGGCCCGCTGTAGCATCTACCAATGCGTCGATGCTCGGCAAGGGAAAATCATCCTTAGGACTCGCTTTGTTTAGATCTCAAAAATTGGTGCATATGCGAATCCTCCCGTCGAGCTTTTTGATGGGCACCATGTTAGACAACCATGGTGGGTAATCCACGTAGATGACAAACTATGCATCCAACAACTTTTGTAGCTCATATTTGACCATTAAGGCCACTGTTGGGTGCATCTTACGTAGTTTTTGCTTTACTGGCTTGACTGTCGGATCAAGCGTTAGATTATGCATGACTAGCTATGGGTCTAGTCCCGGCATGTCTTTGTATGACCATGCAAAAACCTCCTTCTTCTCTTTGAGAAGGGCAATGTAGTCGGCTTGCTCTTCGAGGGATAGACTTACCCCTAGCTTGATGATTTGCAAATTCATTGGATCTGAGCCGATGTCTACGTCGTCTCCTCGACCGACATGTGGGACCCGTCCTCCAACTGGTGTGGAGTTGGGATCAAGTGGATATCATTTGCTGAATTGAGATCATCGTTCGGAACATCGGGTTCCTCTTCAGCATGGAAGACATCCTGAGTCTGTCCTGGGGTGAAATGGAACATCCCACCACAAGGCCAGTACTCTGATGGGGATGGTGGTGTGTCAGCACGATCCCAGTCTATAGCATCTAGGTCTAGATGCAATGACCATGTCGGGTCGGCTGGATCATGGATGGGGGTGGTTAAATCAATGGAGATCATGTTGATGAAATGATTATGGTCTCCATTACCATGGGTGTGACTGCTCGGACATCCTAGATGATCTTTGTGCTCTGGATCTGGCTCTGTGGGTACTGGCACAAATGGATCAGCCCTATGCATGGATAAGAAGATAGGGTCTACCCTAGGCACTGATGGTTTTATAGGGTCTCCAGGCGGAAGATGCTCTCTGTATACCTAGAGTGGCGGGTGCAGTAATTGCTATAACTACGCCTGGTTTAGGTGCCACCTATGCCTTGGCCCTATGTGTAACTGTTCAAACATGTCATCTATGTCCAAGGGATATTGTTGTTGTCGCATATGATTGAGATAAGCCATCTCAGTTTCATCTTCATAATCACTGTCAGAGATCCAAAGGCCTTCGTTGGCTCCAAAAGCTATTTGTGACATATGAGGCTCATCTTGCTCGAGCAAATTAATGTGGTCCCATCGAGGTTGTTTCGCTCTCTACGGGGGGACCTGATTCTCTTGAGGTGGCATATGCTCAATTGGAGCATCCAAAGGGAACATTGTCAGGAAGCTCTCCTGATAATCATCCATGGGATGTACTTGTGAATGATTGCTATCAGACTCGAAAGGATCCCAAGGTGCTACCTCGTATTCCGACTCATCTTCTGAAGACCCTTCTTGGTCTTGTCCATATCCTTCTTGTAGGTGAGTCCTCGAATTTTCTCCCTTTTCGACCGAAGGGAAAGGGTTGTTATGGTCAACAAGGTTGGTTGTTAGCAATGGGAGATAATCCCCCAATGTATATGTTGTGTTAGGATTGGCATATGGATCTAATGCCAACCCATCCTTGTTGCCTATCCCTAGGCCTTGCATGTTCTCTACCAAGATGTCTAGGGGTAGGGGGTGGTTGAACCCTACTCCTGACTTGTCATACGACATTTGATATCTCGGTTGGCAAAGAACACGCACTCCTTGCTCATACCTGCCCAACCCATATCCATGCCAATTACATTGGCCAAGATATCTCAAAGCAAAATTAGGGTTGGACAAATAGTTGACATCCTCAACAAAGGGCTCTTCATCTTCATCTTCTTGCATACAAGTCTCAATGCCATTATCCAGGCCCCCATAAACAAAGTTTGTCTGATTGGGTGGGTAGCCTAGAGGAACCACAGAGCCGATGGGGAGTCGAGGTCTCCCCATGTCCTGCATGGACTCAAGTGTGGGTGTTGCTACAATGTTTCACACTATATACTCCCCCAGGCCCGTGTTGGCCATCTCAACGGTGATCGTTGGTGGTTGAGGGGGAGCGAATGGGAGTCCTTCCAGAGTCCACTCCATGTAGGGTGAACTAGGCGTCTCGACTTCCATTCGGCTAGGCATCTCTTCGGTAGAGATGGTTGAGACTAGGGGTGGTTCCTCTTCTAGGGGTTTCTTTCCCTTGTCCTTTGGTGTGGCCACCGTAGGTGGCATCATTGTTGAAGGACCAGATGAGGAAGATGGACCCTGTTAGGGATTTGATGGACTCGACAATGGGGATGCCTACGGAATCGGACCCTGGTTAGATGGATTCAACTAAAAATCCAAATGTGTTGATGGAAGGGTCGATTGCGGCATGAATTGCACCGTATTGCAGTACTTGAAGGGCTCTAAGTCTGTCGGGACTACATGCACCTATCCTTCAAATGTATACTTTAGGCACTGATGAGCTATTGAAGGGACACACTTCATGTCCCTGATCCAAGGCCGGCCCAGCAAGATATTATAAGCCATCTCACCTTCCAAGATGTGGCACAATGTATGAATAGTCTTTTGTCCCACTTGGATGGGTAGGACAATTGTGCCAACCGTCGAGCATATTGCATCATTGAATGCTCACAGTGTATAGGTGGAGGCCACGATGTGAGATGCCGACAACTTTAGATGTTTCAATGCTGTTGTTGTGATGATATTACTGGATGAGCCAGTGTCCACCAACACCCTCTTATACGGAATCCCGTTGACCCATGCAATAACGTGTAGGGGTGGATCCGCCACATCACCAATCACTGATTTCAATTCATCTTCTCTAAAGGTGATGACTGGTTCTGTACATTGTTTTACATGTCCCACGAAGTTGTTGAAAGAGTTTGCTTCATGGGGCTGCAGCTCGATGGCTTTTAATATCTCCATTAGAGCCTCCCGATGGGGCGCTGATTGTTGAATGAGCTCGTATATGGAGAGCCTAGCCGACATGGTCCTTAGACTTTGGGTAAGTCTAGTCCGAATCATGGCCACTGGTCTAGGCGGGGGAGGTTGTGTAGGGTGTTGTTGAGGTTGTGACGTCGATGGAACTTCTCTAGTGGCCATCGCAGGGGCAGCTCCTTGATACCTCTTATTCCTAGTCACGATGCTTATCATCCCTACATACCCCTGCATGGGGCAATTCTGTTGCACCTCATTGACTTGAAGGGGTTTTTCCTACGCATCATGGGTAGGCAAGGGGTCTCTGAAGACTCCCATATGTTGGTTGTTTGGTGCTACGGGGTTGTCCACCGCCAATGTCTTATTGTCGATTAGGTCTTGTACCAAACCTTTGAACTTCCAACATGCATTAAGGTCATGTCCCTTCCACCTATGGAACCTACAATACAAGTCCTCCCGATACCCCTTAGGCTTTGGTGCATTGGGGTCTATAGTTTGAATCTCTGGCAAGTTGATCAAGTTCACCATTGACAAGCGGTCAAACAGGGAGTCCCTAGACTCTGTGTAAGGTGTAAATTGTCGCCTAGGGTGACGCTATTGATTTTGTTCCTGCCTCTGGTTTTCTCTATCATAATTGTTAGGAGGCACCACCTGATAGTTAGCCTTTTGAGGTTGTGTTGCTTGTGCAGGCTTAGGGACATTGATAGCAACCTGATTGACCGCAATGGGTTTCTATTGCATGGTCCCTATTTTGGTGTTCTTGGTCCATTCTTTCTTCTTAGGTTTGGCGATCTCGCCATCCTGTATCTTGATCTCCTCAATGATTCTGGCTTGCGCCAGAGCTTCCTCTAAAGTGGCATATTGTTGCAGCTGCAATAGCATGGAGATCGATCTCAAATAGCTCTTTGAGAACATCTGAGTCAGGTCGGACATGGGAGGGAGGTAGGGCAGCTTTGAAAGCAACGTCCTCCATCGGTTCCCATATGCCGCCATGGTCTCTTCCTCATACTGCCTGAGGCTAGCTAGGTCACTTAATGATGCCTTTTTCTTGGTGTTGAAGGTGAAGCATTCGAGGAACGCGTCCACTAGCTGATCCAAGTTACTGATGCTATGTTTTGGCAATTGAGTGAACCAATCCGAGGTAGGGCCTACGAATGTGGTTATAAATGTTCTTAGTAACAAAGCATCATTATCCTGAATGCCAAAGCACTGGCTCAGGAATCTAGTCACATGCTCTTGGGCATCCTCCTCCCCTCTAAAGAGTGCCAACTAGGGCAGTTTAAAGTGTTCAGGGTATGGAGGTGCCGACACTGACGGATGCACAGGATGACTACGGAGTTGGCATAAAGTGGGCTTTTGGGGCCCAGAAGTCTTGATCTCCATAGACTCTAAGCGCTCTAGCAGCGCTTTATATGCATCGAAGGATTTGATTTCTTCCTCCTTAGTTTGCTCCCATTGTGGGTTGCGGGGAACTTGAGGCCTATGGAGGGGTGGCTGGATAGCACCCCTCTACCTTGGTAGGGCGTTTCAGCCCGCTCTTCTTCTTGTTCATACTCCTCATAAGCTTCTTGAGGAGTGCCTGGCTGAGACCTATAAACATGGGTGGGTGCCCGCGGAGGGTGCCCATCATTGTTTCTAGGAGTGGCCTCCCGCTCAGGTCTAGGAGGTCTTGGAGGCAGTACTTGGTGAGGTCACGAAGACCTGTCTCGCACCAAGGGGTTATGCCTCTCATACACTTCTACTTTATGCGTGCGAGGGGTTGGGACCTTCTCAGGCACATTGTTATGAAGCAATTCGGTTGTTTGATGTTGAATGCGCTCTTTGCTAAGGTGGTACAGATGCTCTAACTATTGTTGATCTTGCCTGAGCTGCGTGATTTGCGCTTGGTGGGTGGCATGTCTGGAAAATTCCAAGTCAATTTGTTTCATCGTCTCTTGTTTAGGAAGCCTAGATGCCTCTCCTACATGTCTATCTCGGTCGTGGTGATCCGAGATCCCTATGGGTTGCTTTCCTCTATCGAGGTTAGCGGCATTCACCCGAGGCTCTAGCCTCAATGGGTGATCCTGATACATAGCAAGTGCGGAGGTACATCACTCCCATGCTATGTACTGCTCTTGAGGAACGTGGTAGTCTTCCTCGTACTCCCTTTCATATGCATGCAAGGTGCGGGCAGAATTGTCTTGCCCTATCTGGAGAGCCTGATACTCTAGATTTGGTCTAGTGTTTCTAATAGTAATACGGGGTAGAGGAGGGATGACGAAATCATGTGGCCCCTCCTTATGGACCCTATGTTGCTCTAGCACTTCATCACTAGGCCACTCATAACGAGCGTCTAAGGGAGGCCTCCTGTCTATGTTGAGTGCCACGTGTAGGTTCTCCTCTTGAAAGGATCTATGTTGAGTGGGGGTGCCTCTCAAAGAGGTGCCTCTATAGTCCTATTCTATGATGGCATGATGTGGACTATCTTGTGTGTCATGCCACCAAGGCGGGATGACTAAGTCCTCAGGACTATATCGGAGGTGACTTGCCCCCCTTTGTACACTCTCTGCAATGCTTGCCCATGATTGGGCTCGGCTACGGGTGTACACCATGGTGATGCTTACCTAAAGATGTGTACATTTTTATCTTCTTTTAGGATTTCTTATGCTACACTAAACAAGAAATATCACACACACAAAACAATGATTATCTCGTTTAAAGATTAAAAGTGTGCCCTAAACCTGGTTTAGTGTGTTTTGATGTTTGTTTTGAAAGCTTTTGTAAAGAACATTTAAATGCAATATGATGGCTCTTGTGACTCCCAAAAATGGTCGCCCCTTCGATATACCATTGCCAGGCCGATATACCAACCTCTCTATATACCCGCCCTTACGTGAGGGAAACTATTGGTACGTGAGAGCAGATGGTACGTGGAACATAGGCGGTACGGAAGGGGAATCACTCTGTTTATGACACCTACCATAGAAGACTTATCCTCATGCATTGGGAATCACCCCAACTACACTTGGTCAGCTTTCATCAGGATTTACGTCTAGCAACAGTCACGATCGGGGTTATGTATGCAGTATCTCAAGCCAAGGTGGTGATGAAATCCACCGTTGGTCTTGCTCAAGGGTTGGGGTTTTACGACCAACTCCTTGTTGTTTCAAATTACCACGTGGTGTGTGGGGTTCTTTTTAAGTTGCATAAATGAAGCAAACAAGCATTCAAACTCTCCTATGCAAGCAAATAACCAGAGAACAGAAAGCAAAGAATTGATAGAAGGTGTTTAGGACCTCTACCTCTTCTCTGCCCAAATCGGATGTCTCTAAATTTTTGCCCTGAAATTGCATAGAGAGCTATTCATCCCGGGGTGAGATGAATAATAGATCTGTATTCATTCTAGGGTAGGACGAATTCCTATTCGTCCCTGGATAAGATGAATTCTAGCTCTGTACTCGTCACAGACTGAAACGAATAGCAGTCCAGCGTTTGAAAACTTGGTACCTGTAAGAAAAAACAAGCAACTTTGATCAAAAAGTTAATCTTAAAAATCAAGGGATAGAGGTCCCACCATGATCGCCACTGAAAGCACGAGGATACGGAAACAAAAAGGAAAATGCCAAGCACGATGCGTGTAAAACCAAACTTAACGCTAAAAGCCTATATATTGAAAAATGCATGAAAGGAAAGAACATAAACGAATCGACACAAGATAAAAGCAATATGGAATAGGGTCCTCTTTATTGATATGCTTTTAAAGTCGTGTTACAATACGTCTCCTTCCTTTTTAGGGGATAGGAGCGTCAAATATGTTTCTTGTCACATCCATGGATAGCAATCCTTCTTCCGCGTGCCCACATGTAAGATGGGCGGACCAAAACATCACCGCCACTTGTGTATATGATTTTTGACTCCTTCTTGCTCCTCTGATGTCGAAGACCTACGTTCAAGGAAATAGAAAATATTAGTAGCACCTGCAGATAGAATAGAACATGTATTTCCCAAGGCCTACTGTTAGTGTATGCATGAAAATATTAAAACGATAACCAAATGACCTCAGATCGACCTAAAAATTTAATAGAAGCATGAATATGTTACCAGGAGGCCACTACAAAAGGAACAGTCAGGAAATTCCTCACATATTTGTATTCGCTCCGGGGCGGGACGAATAAACCTACAACAAATTGTCAGAAAGCACCCTCTTCAATGTCCTATCCAGGAAGCTCCAAATGACCTACAAAGTTGGGGTTAGCTAATTGGGGGTGTTTTGGGAAGACCCAGAAGGTCATATTTCTCCAATTTGGCCTCTATCACCCAAATTTTGATGGTGCCATCTGCAAGTTAGTAAAGGCGGGAAATGATAAAAACCTGGTCAAAAATGCTCAGAATGAAGTGAAATTTAAACTACAACCTATTTAAATAACCTAGAATAAGATGCAAAAGAAAAATCAAAGAAATATATCACATATTTCTAATCGCTCCGGGGTGGGGCGATTAGGGCTGCGATAGCTTGGGGGGCACCCGGGGGCAGGACGCCCACCGTTTGGGACTCTGTTTTGGCACCAATCCACTTGGGATGGGTCCAAAACTTCTTATGGGGTGTTTTCGACAAATTTTGTGGAATATTGTGGCCAAATATTCGGGTTTGGGTCTAGATTTGTGCTTCCAATAATCACCCAATAACCTCCCTCCAAAAGAGAGATCAAGGATGTGAAAGCACAAATCAAAAGGGATGTAAATTGGCAGCACTTCATTGCTCAAAATGCTACCTCTCTCTATATATTTTTGGGTGAGAAGACTCACCAATTTATAGACCTAGGGTCTCTTTGTTTGAATTGCGCATGCGAGGGCGCCACTTGAGTTGTTTGTCCTATTTTGAGAGAAAAGATAATTCCCTGATTTAGAGTCTCCTTGCATGAGGTCTCCAAAATCAAAGACATGCATGACTGAAGTCTCTCTCCTTGATTTGAAGTCGTTCCTCGCAATTGCATGGCCTGAAGTTGCAGTTAACTGGCGGACTTGTCGAGGTTTGACTTTTTGCCAGTCAAACTTGCTATTCGCCTCACCCTGGGGTGAATGCTGATATTCGTCCCTGGGTGGGACGAATACCAGTTTGTATTCATCCCGGGGTGGGACGAGTAGAGAGAAAGGTGCCAAAAAGGTGCCAAATTGACCTTTGACCTTCCAAACTACTTTTGGGAGTGGTTAGGACCATTGTTTAACCTCTGGGGGCTGCCCTAGGGGCTGTGTGTGTCAATGCGATCGATGCTTGTTGTCACATAATCGGATTGGTGTTGTTTTGGTGTCTACACTATATACAAAAATAGGTTTTAGGTTTATTTTTTATTTTTCCTAATTTTTTATCTACTATATGCATCGTATGCATTTTATTTCTGTCTTTTATTAGATTAATTAAAAAAAAATACTGAACCTAAACAAAGTCTTTCGTTTGAAGAAATACATCACATTCGAGGTTAAATTTAATCTGTTGCATGTCTTCCTTTCGAAGTTAAATATTGTAGGATAAATGCATGTTTTTAAACCTTTGCTTTAAAGAGAAATCTTTTTATTTTCTTGCTCCCCCTGGATAAAAGAGAAATCCTTTCATTTATCATTAAAATCCAAAATTATTTCAGATTTCGGGTTTCTGTCTTGATGTGTTGCATTGTTATATCTACATATAGATTATTATATCAGATTAAGGTTTGAGGATGGATAAAAAACCTTAGGTGTTCTTTAATCTAGAGTCAAAGAAGTCATTAGGCTTTCATTACATCCCTTAATCCCAAAGTAAAAAAGGAAAGGAAAATAAGTCATTAGGCTTTCATAACATCCCTTAATCCAAAATGTAAAAAAGGAAAGGAAAAGACGCGTTGGATTTAACAACCCTATCCCCCTGCTTCTCACATGAGGCTATTGGTAAACGGAGGTGATGCCTTGGAGGAGGCTGTTGGTCAAATCACTTTTTTATATATCCAGATTAAGGCAGGAAATATAGGTACCTACAGGAAGGAGGTGAAAATAGATAGATACATTGGTGGAGAGATTTAGGAAGAAGGCAACTTGAGGAAGAAGGTAAAAATAGAAAGATACATTTTTTTGGGCTACTTATAGACTCTCCTCCCACTGCTAAGTCGTCCTCCCCTCATGAAATAAATTCCAAAAAATTTCTAGGTGCTCCCATCTCGTGTGAGATAAATGCGGTCTAGTCAAAGATAATAAAGAAAGTTGAGGAAAGGGGACCACTTCAATTACTTTAAAAATCAAAACCACCGGTTTAATAAAATTTAATGTCACCTGCTAAGAAATACGGCAATGTTGTGCTCCACACGTCTGCCCGGTGGTATATGTTCCACATATTTTAGTCAGCTTATGGAACCTCCACCTCAACTACAAAGACATGAATGAAAGAAAGATTTTAATTACGTCGCGTGATTCAAATATGGCATTCAAATATGGCTTATAGGATTTTAAATATGGAAGTACAATTACTCAAATCATATCATATGATTTTTAATATCTTTGAGAAGGTTGTTTCTTCTGAGTTGTGTTAGTAATTCGTCAACTTTTTTTATTTTACTGTCTTCAAATAAATCTGTCATAAACCCGTTCTCAAGTGTTTCTTTGTATTTGTCACGGATATCTAAAAAACTTGAGCATTTATAGATGAAGTGTTCCTTTGTCTCTACTGCCCTTGTGCTACATAGAGTACATATCCTTTCTTCCCATTGTTCTTTGGCCGTTTTCCATCTCCCTGTTTCACATCGAAGCCTATGAGAGCTAGTTCTTATCTGAGCAATGAGTAATTTTTCCTTCCACTTGATTTCAGCGCCTATATACGCTTTTTCCTTGTGGTCATATGTTGGGTTAAAATTTGCAATAAAATATTGTTTTTTCCTGCTTGCATTTTTCCACATTCCACTTGTGAACTTTTCATTCACATAATTTTTTATGTCTTTGTTGACATTTGGGCATTCCTTTATGTTGATTTCCCAGCGTTTCATCCATTTCTTATTTTGCCTCTCTTCGTCCCTAGCTGCCCTAGGCCATCTATCATCTTTCATGTTTTCTATTTTTTTCAAGTAACATAATAGCTTGGTCATAGCAATTGCTTGTAAAGGGAACATTCCAATTTTAACTAGAATAATTTCATAAGAGGTTGTGGCCTTAAATTTGAGAAAATTTGTGATTAGATATTTTTGAATCCTTTCTATTTGCCTCCATTTTGCATTTGTTGTGTCACTAGTCCACACCTCGCATCCATACAACAGAACCGGTGCAACAAGTAGGCCAAATAAGACTTTGGTGGTCTTTCAGTCCCACAACTTGGCATTCCTACATTTGTTTTGAAGTGCATATAGTGCTCTCTAACCACTTTGAGTTCTTTTCATCCTACATGTATTCCAATTAAGTTTGTCATGAAATTCTATGCCCAGGTATTTTTATTCTACTACTACATCAAGCGGTTCTCCTGCAAACTAAAATTTGAGTTGTTGCTTTTTCTTTTTTGCTGAAAAAAATCATAATTTTTGTTTTGCTCGTGTTCACCTGCATCTCAACTTCTTTAAAAAAGAGTTCTAGAACTTAAAGGTGATCTTCTAGATCTTTGGTTGTTTTGGCCACAAGAATTACATCATCTGCATACATGAGGAGTTTTACCACATATTTGGCTAAATGCACACCTTCTCCCCCAAATTTGTTTTCCATTCTTCTAACTTGTCAATGTACAACCCAAATGAGGTCGGAGATAGAGGGCAACCTTGTTTAACACCTATGTCACTACCAAAACATTCAGATAACCCTTCCTGTGTTCTGATTCTAGCCTTTACATGTTCATATAGTCTCGTGAATTCCCGCTCCTGTAGTGAATTGGGACCTCTAGCTCTTCCATTCTCGCTCCATAATTTTTTCCTTGGCACTGTGTCAAATATCATTTTGAAGTCTACAAAACAACAAAAAGCCTCCTCTTTTTTGTCCCATATTTTTTCCACTGTGTCTGAGCGTGATACAGTGATCAATAGTTGAGTGCTTGCCCCTTTGCTCTATTTTCCTTTTTTTCTACCCATATACTGATCTTACATGCTGATCCTACGCTCTATCATACTCCCAAACAACTTTGCAAAGAGAAAATTGATCATGATAATTTGATAGTTTAAGGGATTATTTACATCAAACTTATGTTTGCTTAGACATATTGATACTGTCAATGATTCTTTAATGCATATCATTAATGTCAGGTCGCTGCGTTAATACATAACATTGAAAACCAAAACCCTGAGTTGTTGCATAACATCAAAATCCAAAGCCGAGTGTCAAAAAGTCACAACTACACTATTTTTAATAATTGTTTAGAGTTTAAACATTTATTATCGATATGAGTGCAAATAAGCTTGAATATGGAAGGATTCAGATCAGACTACTACCTTTCCAAACAGGTCGTCCCTGAAGTTTGAACCTGGATGTCATCTTAGTAAATGTCTGATCAATCAGAGGATTCAACTCAAACTGCTACCTTTGTAAACATGCTTGAACCTGGGAAGATTCAGATCAAACTACTGCCTTTGCAAACAGGCCCGAGGTTTGAACCTGGGTGTCTTCTTGATAAGTGCCTGACCAATCAGAAGATTCAGCTCAAATTACTACTTTTGCAAACAGTCTTGTACTGGGAAAACTACTGCCTTCGCAAACAGGCCCGAGGTTTGAACC
Organism: Wollemia nobilis; assembly: GCA_028583015.1. Classification (NCBI taxonomy): domain Eukaryota; kingdom Viridiplantae; phylum Streptophyta; class Pinopsida; order Araucariales; family Araucariaceae; genus Wollemia; species Wollemia nobilis. The sequence continues at coordinate 3,758,160 of JAQPPZ010016599.1, forward strand.
TGGGTGTCTTCTTGATACGTGCCTGACCAATCAGAAGATTCAGCTCAAATTACTACTTTTGCAAACAGTCTTGTACTGGGAAAACTACTGCCTTGGCAAACAGGCTGCCCCCAAGTTTGAACCTCAAGAAGAAAACTACTGCCTTGGCAAACAGGCTGCCCCCAAGTTTGAACCTCAGTATCTTCTTGATAAGGGTTTGACCAAACAAGCATTTACCAATCATCCAATCATCCACTAGTCCTTAGAGTCAAAAAAAAAAAAAAAATTATGATAAACCTAAGTGAATCCAGGCCGCACTCGCACTCACACTCACCTTAATATCACTCTTCCTAGCAGGGACCTCAAGGCAATTTTAACTTCTTTCTCACCTGTATCACATTTCTTTCATGAAGTGGAAACTGAAAAACTACGGAATTTGTGAAGCCCATACACACAAATGGATAAAAAGACTTCAGTATAGAAATTAAAATCATGTCGATTATTGCATAAACAATATTAAAATGGATTATAAAACAATTAAAATCGAATAACCCGTAACAAAAATATGTAGCACCAATATCTACCGCCATTATGCTTAGTAAGGTTCTCTCTCCTTATCAGGATCAAAATTTGACCCTACATTCATAAACGTTACAGCACAGATAATTGATTTACAAAAACAAGAAGCAACGACTGATAGTCCAAATTAATTTCCCACATCAACAAACACAATATACTTTCTTTTAAACTTTTTCATTTAAAAAAAAAAAAAAATTCCTTTTAAAACAAAATGAATCCATTACTAAGAGTAACAATAACGATCTGATATAGATTTTCGGCACAGATTTCTCATAAAATAGCCCAAACCAGTTTCAAAAATGTTTCTCTAATAAGATCTTAAAATTTTCATAGGGCTAATGACATTTCTAACAATTGCTAGGTCCGAGTTATTCGCTTAGAAGAGAATAATGGTGTGTCAGAAAGCTGGATTTGAAATCATTTCATCAATCAGTGGCAATGGAACTTCTTACATCATTCACACCATAGCAAACAACAGTTACACACTGAAACTAAAAGCAGTTGTCTTGCAAAACTATTGCATACTCGTCAAAGAAAGCCTAATGACTTTGGAAGGCAGAACGGAGAAAAATAGACACAAGTGCCTTACTACAGCAGAAGCATTCTCCAACACAGACAGTAGATATGGGGAAGAATCCTCCACGTGGCAGGGAAAAAAGCAACACGGCATCGGAAGGGCACATGTGAAAAACATGAAGACACGTCGAAGGCCTCTATGATTTAGGCTATACTTATCTAATCATATGACTTAGACTAACGTTATTTTTATTTTTAAATTTTAAAGTTTTAATCGTAAAATATTATAAAATATCTTGGAAGGAAACAAAAACTAAAGTTCTATAAAGATGTTTTAATCTTTCTAAAAGTTTGGGTCGTATTAAAGTACATTTATTTATTTATTTTATGTGATATGAGACTTATGATGAGGTATATAGACTGCTAATTTTAAATAAATAAATATTTTTAAATAAAAATATTTTATTTTCATTTTTATTTGGTTAGTGTGAAATTTTTTTCCGATTAAAAATAGAGGGTTGAATAGGTTCCGTTAATCATGACCTTTCCTAAAGTCAAGAGTTATGCTTTCCTAAAGTCAAGAGTTATGCTTATTAATAGGGAATTTAACATACAACCACCCCTTCACACACTCTCCTACATCGTGAACCTTGGATCTCCCAAAGAAGAGCCAAAGTACGAATCGTTGTGTTATCCACCCACCCCCTCATACACTCGTCTCGCCCGGTTTGAACCTTGGACCTTCCGAAGAAGAGCGAAAGCAGAACCTTTGCATTGTCCACTTGGGAATTAAAATAAAACCTTACGATGGAGAGCAGTCTCCTCCTAACCATCATAAGACTGAGAGCTACACTTGTCAATTAGGAAATAACACAAAGCCATTTAGGTATCAACAGGGTGGGTACAGGGAAATAGAACCTCGTCGCCTTTACTGGCACATAGACCATTTCCAACAGTGCCTTATATCTGCAAGATGGACACAAGAAAGATTGAACCTGGGTAGACCTCTCCCAATACCCAAGACTTTCATTAATTATACTACCCAAACAAATTAAATAAAAATAAAAATACTATATTGATTTTACTTGTAATTTTTTATTGCCTTCTATTCTTATAAACTGTTCCATAATTTTAAATCAGTTTCAACTATTATCCAGTAAATATTAATCTTTTAAAGTTGTTTTCGAAGACAATTAAATATTGATCTTTTAAAGTTGTATTCGAAGACAATTGATGACACGCTTGTAAATGCTCTCTTGAATATCCTAAATAATCTTCAATAGGAAGGGAAATTTATTGAGATCAATATGTTATGTAAAAATATTATGTTTAATTTTATTATGGAATTGTATTGAATATCATAGTGTTATGTTTTTGGATTTTTATTGAGAAGATTTTTCAAACTTCAATAAGGGAATCCACATTTTTAACTAAACGTTTGTCAATGGATCCTTGAACTCCTTGGTTTAATGGTTGGAACAAATATTTGATGTAGCCCACACCAAGTTTCAAATCTCCACCGCACCAAATAGTTGAATGTGTAAATCAAGATAAAAGGGAAAGAGTAACCTTTCAAAACTTAAAAAAAAAAAAAAAAAAACTTCATTAAGAATAAGTGTTATAGTTGAGAGTTAGAGGAAGGTGTAAATTAAAAAAACATTATACGAGAAGAATAAAATAAAAATATAACTTTTAATTTTAATAATAAATATATTAATATATTAAATTATGTATTTTAGAAGAGGTTATATTTATTTTTAAAAATTTTATATAGAAAAACTCAAATACAAATAAATAATTTCATATATAACATAATTATTTCGACAAAAAAAAAATTATGAATATGTCATTTACACAAATAAATATAGGATTTAGGTTCAAACTTTGGGAGCATGTTTGTCAGCTTGCAAAAGTAGTAGTTTACAACCTTGGGTGATCAGAGAAAACCCTAGGAGTTGAGAAAACCCTAGGAGCTGAGAATATGCCTTCGTCTATTTCATGGCTGCCGCAAAGTCGGTAGCTTCAACTTATGCTGAAGCTACCGAAGCAAGGAATTGTGCCAGGGAAGAGGTCTCGCAAGTTCGTGCTAAAATATTTCCGCAAGGTAACGATGTCAATCCTGTTGTTGAAATTTTTGCTACTAAGTTTGATAATGCATGCAAGTGGCTAGAAAAGCATACCTTGATAGGATATTTCTTGGGTCGTATCTCGAATGATACTTTGATCCAATCTTGGATTCAACAGTATTGGTAACCTTATGGCATTAAGATAGAGAATATCCAAAATATGTCAAAGGGTTTTTTTTTGTCACTTTGTTGATGCTCAAGATGCACAAGAAGTTTTTAGTCGGAGTCCCTGGTATGTTCGAAGCTCTTTGTTTATCTTTCAACAGTGGTCCAGAGATTTCTCTGTCAATGATGAGGCTTCTCTAGAAGTGCCTGGTTGGGTTGAGTTCCCTGGTATTTTGATAGCCCTTTGGCCATTCTTGCAAAGTATTGCTTCCACCCTTAGGAAGGTGGTCTGCTTAGAACCAAATAAATTCTATAATGTTCATCCTAATAGATGTGTGTGTGTCGAAGTCAATATTTCCAAGGACCTTATTGAGTCTATTGACCTGAATATTGGTGATAAGGTTTTTACACAACGTGTTGTGTACATTAATTTGCCCAACACCTGTTATCGTTGTCAATAAGTAGAGCACAAAATTAAATATTGTCCACTTATGGATGATAAGTTCAAATTGTGCAATGTTGTTGTTCCTCCACTTGCTTCGATAGTTCCAGCTTTAGGAGCCAAGAATCCTCCAAATGAATGGACTACAGTGACAAACAGGAAAAACTGTCCACCTAAGCAGTCAGTGTTGTAGGTGTTAGCGTACTTGTATACTTGTATTTGTCTTTATTTTGGTTACGGCAGACTGTTACAACTCCTGTAACAGATTCATTCCGCCGGTGACTATTCCCGGCTATTGTAGTCCTATTTAATTATTGTTGTTCAATACAATTGTTGTTCGCACATTTACATGGCATCAGAGCCAGCGATGTGCAGGGAGGCGTGACGAGAAGCCGAGGCTGGAGAATCTGGGCGGGTGTGCAGTTAATTTAAAAATTTTTTTTTGCCCCCCGCCCGAAAAAAAAAAAAAAATACCATTCCCCACCGGTCGTCGAAGCGAGCACGCAGCCGCGCGCTCGCGGTCGCAGGAGGGCCCGGACCCCGTTGCGCGCGGTTGACGGGAAAGAGAGACCACTCCCCGCGTGTGCGCGCGACCAGGAGGGGCCCGCTCCCCCGCGCGACAGAGGAGCTGTCGCAGCAGGCCCGTGCGCTCCCGGAGCTGCCGCAGCAGGCCCGTGCGACAGACTGTCGCGCAGGCCGTGCGACAGGAGGGGAGGCCCCCTCCCCCTTGGCCGACGCTGCGGGGGAAATTCAAATTTCCCGCCCGCCGCGACAGGAGGGGTATAAACCCCCCCCCCAACGACTGCGTCATTCTAGACGCAGCCCCGGGCCGGCGTGAAGGAGACGCAGCCCACGCTCCGCGACGCGCTGGAGGGGGACCACCCTCCGGGCAGGGATTTTTAAATTTTTTTTTCCCGCCCGCCGCCCGCCACAGGGGTATAAACCCCCCCCGCCCGGCGCAATTTGCGCGACTCCCCCTCCCCCCTCTCAAATCGAAGAAGACGCGTTCCGGATTTTTTTTCTTTCGCAGAAGGCGAATTTAAAAAAAAAAAAAAAAAAACAAACCGGAGGCCGAAGCAGCGCATCGTCCGGGAAGGTTGCAGACTGCGACGAGGAAGAGGCTGTAGAACGCGGGACGGACCGCGACTAGCAGAGGAGGTGGCAGAGGGCTTGGGCAGACCGAGAAGGGACAAAGGAGAGGTGCTCCATTGTTTCTTCCGGATCAGCCCGCAAGCTCACTTGGCAATGAGCTGTGCGGTAAGGCTCAGGGAGCTTGCAGGTCGGGGGTTCAAATCCCGCCGACTCCTCTCAGGTATATTTTTTTTTTCAAAGTAATTTTTTAATTATTATTATTTTAATTAAAATTTTTAATTTTAATTTTTTAATATAGTTTTAAACTTTATAAATTAAAATTTAATTTTAATTTATTTTTTCTAAAGTTTTTAAAACTATATAAATTGAAATTATTTATTTTAATTTTAAATAAATAATGATTATAAAAATGCTTTGTTAAAGAAAGCCTTTTAAGGGGGGATTTTTTTCAAAAAAAATCAAAGGGGGATTGAGAGTAATTTTTTATGAAAAATAGCAATTTGGCATTGTAAAAGGTGCATTTTCGGCTGTGACCGACACCTTGTGGGTTATTCTAGTGGGCATTTTTTTTTGTTGTATGTTGCATATTTCATTTTTGCACTATAACATTAAAAATTAAAATCAAACACTCCCTAAAGTCCCCGGAATATAAAACCCATCTCGTGCAATTTTTTTGCACTCGCAGCTGTTCGGTATTTGCGATACCTCCGGCCAGCACTTACAGTAAAGCCGTCGTGATTTGGCTATCGTATCCGCCGCCTAATATAGCTGCAACAACGACGTCTGAGCTTGTTCTCTATAAATCGTCGGGGAGGAATAAGTACGCCATTTTTGCATTTTTTACTCCATCCACTACCCTTTATCGCACTTGTGTTTAGGCGTAAATCCCGACGAAGTATTCTTCATAGTGTTTAGGGGAAGTTACGCCCCACGCATGAGAAGAATCTTCTATGGTAGGTGCCATCAACAAGGCGATTCCCTTTCAGTACCGCTTATGTTCCACGTATCGTATGATCTCTAAATTTCACCTATAGTCTCCCTCACGTAAGGGCGGGTGATTTTTTGTTGATCTTTCTAAATACCTATAGTTTCCCTCACGTAAGGGCGGGTATTTTGTACGGTATATTGGCCTAGCAAAAGGTATATCGAAAGGGGGACCAATTTGGTGATATAAGGAACCTTCACTATGGCCGTCGTTGCAAAATTGATGACCGATCCGCATCGCTTATTGAAAGGTCCAAATTATACACCATGGAAACATAAGATGAAGGCTATTCTCCAAATGGAAGATTTGTGGGATATTGTTACTGGAGTAGCAACAAGGCCTTCACCAACAGCAGGATCCACAAGTCCTTCAACAGATCAGATTGCTTTTGACAAGAAAGACAAGAGAGCAAAGGTGCTCATTTTGTTTGTTGTTTCCGATGAAGTGCAACCTCATATAGCCGATAAAGCAAGTGGTAAAGAGGCATGGGATGCCCTTAGAACCATCTATGAGGGGAAGAATGAATCCACCATTCTTCATCTTCAACAACAACTTCATAACCTGAGTTTGAGACAGGGTGAAACAGCTTGAACTCTTTCTCGTGCAGAGTGTCCGAGTTGAAAGAGAAATTGAGTTCTCTAGGAGATACTGTGGATGAAAAGCTTCTCATTTCACTTGTGATGAGAGCTTTACCTTCTTCATTTGACATGTTGATAACCTCCATCCAGGTGTCCCAACGACAAATTACCTACATCGAGTTGGTCAATCTGCTTCAACAACAGGAGGCACGCCAACTTCACAAGGATGATTCTTCCAATACAGCCCTATACACCAACAAACAAGGTTCTAGGAAGAAAGGTAATGGGCAAAAAGGAGGCAACTTTTAGAAAGGAGGAAATTCTCAACAGGATACGAAAGGAAAAGGCAAGCAACCTCAACATAAGAAGAGGTGGTGCAAGATCTGTGAGAAAGACAACCATGACACCAACAGGTGTTGGCATAAGAACAAGCAAAAAGGCCAAAACAAACCACAAAATAAAAACAAGCAACCCCGAGCGAATGTTGTCGTTGAAGAATCTGACTCAGATTCTGAATGGGCACACAAGGTGCTCATGACTACCACAGATTCCACTCAGAGGGATCCTATTTGGTATGTCGATTCTGGAGCTAGTAAACATATGACTGGCGACAGATCGTGGTTTGAATCATTTGTGGCCAAGGAGGGCAAACCTGTCACCATTGCTGATGATAAAACCTACAGTGGTTCAGGGAGAGGGTACGAGCTTCGACCACTCTTCCCGATGGCAAGTGTCGATTGACAAGGTCCTCTATGTTCCGGGATTGGCCAACAATTTGTTGTCGATGACACAAATCCCGGACAGAAATATGGTTGTCAACTTTCGTGTTGAGAATGGAAAGAAGTGTTGTACAATTACCAGTAAGGGTAAGCAGATTGCAACAGCTTCATATAAGCATGGCTTATTTGCACTAGATGCTATCTCTATTCCACATGTTGCCATGACCGTCTCTACCAAGGAGGCAACTTCCCTATGGCACAAGAGATATGGGCATCTTAGTTCTGGCTACTTACTTGAGCTCAGCAAGTATGAGATGGTAAAGGGTCTTCCTTCCCTTTCTGCCACATTGCCAGTGTGCTCTGACTGCTTGGCAGGAAAGTAGGATAGAGTACCATTTGAGAAGAGCTCTACAAGAGCACGAAAACCTCTAGAGCTAATTCACACCGATCTATGCGATCCTTTCACACCCAACAGTGTTGGAGGGAAGAGGTACTTTCAGCTATTCGTAGATGACTACTCACGAAAGATGTGGGTTTTCTTTCTCAAACCGAAATCGAAGCTTTTGCATTCTTCCAACAGCTCAAGAAATCCGTTGAGAAGGAGTCGGGGGCTTCTATCAAAACCCTCCGCTCAGATCGAGGGGGAGAGTTTACCTCTAATGAATTTTCTGCATTCCTAGATAAACATGGGATCAAGAGACAGTTAACAACTGCCTATACTCCTCAGCAGAATGGAGTTGCTGAGAGAAGGAACCGTTCTATCATGGAAATGGTTCGTTGTATGCTCACAGGTGCAACTCTTGGGCAACAATATTGGGCAGAAGCTGTCACCACTCGCAGTTGTATCTTTTGAATAGGGCACCCACAAAGGCCCTAAAAGGAATGACTCCACAGGAAGCATGGAGTGGTCGAAAACCCTCCATATCTCATCTACGTATTTTCGGGTGTCAAGCTTTCATGCACATACCGAAAGAAAAAAGGAAGAAGCTAGATGAGAAAACACTGAGATGTATTTTTCTTGGATATTCTGAGCACTCTAAAGGATATCGGTTGATAGATCCTTTGACCAAGAAAATTCATATCAGCAGAGATGTTGTCTTTGATGAAGCTTTCACATCACAGAGCACATCTACAGTACACCAGGATATTGTGGAACCAAAGGAAGAGGAGATTCCTTCGTCAACACAGACAGGAGGTCCTTCTACATCTTCTTCACCACCACCGAAGCAGAATCCTAAATGGTGTACAAATACAATCAGAGATGCAAATTTATCCACTCCTCCCAATTTGAATTTGGATAGACCTCGTACACGCAGTATGGCTCAACAGGAAAGAGAAGCCAGAGAAACTGGTGAGGTTGATGATCTTTGTCAATCTTTTGAGGAACTTTCTGTGACTCCAAGTAGAGAAGTTGAGGATATGGATATTGATGATGACAGGGCATTCATGTCTACCATAGATAGTCTTGGACCTGCATCGATGCAAGATGCTCTTAGTGAGCCTCGATGGAAGGCCGCTATGGATACAGAGTATGAGTCTCTGATGAAGAATAAAACTTGGAAGCTTGTTGATCTGCCTCATGGAAAGAAACCTATTGGCTGCAAATGGGTATACAAAGTCAAGTACAAGGCAGATGGAACAATTGATAAGCATAAAGCCCGTCTTGTTGCAAAGGGCTATGCTCAAAAGGAAGGCATCGACTATGAAGAAACTTTTGCACCTACTGCTCGGATGACCACAATTCGGGTTATGTGTGCTATGGCAAGACAATATGGGTGGAAAGTTCACCAAATGGATGTCAAAAGTGCCTTTCTTAATGGTGATCTCCAAGAAGAAGTCTATATGACTCACCTCAAGGATTTGAAGTGGAAGGCCAACAGACAGAAAGTTTGCAAATTGGTTAAATCCTTGTATGGTCCGAAACAAGCTCCTCGAGCTTGGTATATAAAAATGGACAATCACCTAATGCAAGCATGGATTTAAGAGATGTCCGTCGGATGCAAACCTCTATTTCAAGAAACAGTGGTTCCGAGATAGTGTTGCTTGTACTCTATGTGGATGATCTCGCTCATTACAGGGAGTTCAGAAGATTTGATCTCTACCGTCAAAAGAAACTTGTGCAAATCTTTTGAGATGACAGATCTTGGACTTCTCCATTACTGTCTTGGTCTGGAATTCAGCCATAAGGAGCACACCATCAAAGTGTCTCAGAAAAAGTATGCCAAGACATTGCTCGATAAATATCGCATGACTGACTGCAAGCCAATGGCAACTCCTATGGAGAATGGACTTCAGTTATCGCGACATGATGACTCACCCTAGGTAGATGGCACTCTCTATCGACAGTTGATTGGGAGTCTCATATATCTGACCAATACTAGGCCAGATCTCGTATTTGCTGTAAACTATCTTTCGAGGTTCATGCAGGAGCCTAAGATTACTCATTGGAAAGCAAAAAAACGTGTTCTTCACTATGTCCGTGGTACTATAGAATATGGCCTAGAATACAAGAGGAACAACAAATTCTTCTTGCAAGGATACACGGACTCCGACTATGCCGGATCATTTGATGATCGCAAGTCAACTTCTGGATACATTTTTCATCTGGGATCCGGTCCTGTCTCTTGGCACGACAAGAAGCAACAGGTGGTTGCTATTTCTTCAACAGAGGCAGAATATCGCGCCGCACGTGAAGTTGTGTGCGAAGTGATATGGTTACGTCGCATTCTAACAAGTATGGGCCATCCATCAAAATCTCCAATACACTTGTTTTGCGACAATCGTGGTGTTCGAACCTCGTCAAGAATCCAATCCATCATGAAAAAACAAAGCACATTGACACACAATGTCATTTCATTCGAGAGGAAGTTCCAAAGCACCGAATTCAGCTTCAAAGACATTCCCACCGATGCTCAAGTTGCGTACATTTTCACTAAGGCACTTGGACGTGTCAAATTTGAATTGTTTCGCAGCTCACTTTGTATTGCAAAATAATGTAAGGGGATGTTAGTAGTCTAGTATAGCTATTAGTTATTACATTACCCAAATAATGTAATAAAGGGGGATGTTAGCGTACTTGTATACTTGTATTTGTCTTTATTTTGGTTACGGCAGACTGTTACAACTCCTGTAACAGATTCATTCCGCCGGTGACTATTCCCGGCTATTGTAGTCCTATTTAATTATTGTTGTTCAATACAATTGTTGTTCGCACATTTACAGTAGGAAGGTTCTAGTTCCAACCCTCCGATGCAACAACCTTCAACACCACGCATGCCAGCCCTTCCAGCTCAAACTGCTTCAATGTAGTTGTCTCCCTCGACACCAAGAAGGTCCCCTTTTGTACCTGCTTTAGATGGAGTTTCACCACCTCTAGTATCTTCTTCACTCGATGATCTTGCTCCTTCCATTCTTAAGCAAGTGTTACTGGAGGATGTGTCATTCTCCAGGTCCCGTCGTTCACGTAGTCCGGCTCGTGAGGGGTTACATCAAGAAAAGATATGGCAAACTAACTTTCGTAGGGAAAATCATGAACGATTTCTTAGCAATTCGAATAATTCCCTAAGAGAGTTGGGAGATTTTGAATATGTTTTTGAGGTAATGAACCTCGATCATCTACAATGATTTTTTTGTCTTGGAATGTGAGAGGACTAACAGATCTAGTCCAAAAATATCAGGTCCGTAGAGAGATTCAGAATTTTTCTCACCTGCATGGCAGTTTGGATTTTTTGTGTTTGCAAGAAGTTAAGATTTTTGACTTCATTTTGGACAATACTTGTATTTTTTTAAGGTCGACAAGTAAGTTTTTTTGTTCCCATAATTCTCTTGGCAGAGGAGGAGCTATCACTTTCATTTCTCCTAGATGGGATTCTCATCTTGTCACATGGGGGGTGGACCCCTCAAATCAAGCAGTTTGGACTCTTTTTTAAGTTGGTGGCATCCATTTTTGTTTGATTAATGTATATGCTTCTAATAATGCATCGAAAAGGTGTGTTTTATGGCGATGGTTTGCTCTTTCCCTGCCAGAAGCACTTTGGGTGGTGTGTGGTGATTTCAATATGGTGGAGAAACTGATTGACAAACTTGGCTTGCTCTTTATGCGTTGGAATATTGGTGAGCAAGAAGAATGGTTTTTTTTTAAATAAGCTTGGGTTGAGTGACCCTAATTCCTACTTTATACCCTCTAATTTTCATGAGTCTATGTGGTATACCTGGTCCAAATTTTAAGCTAGAAATGCCTGTATTTTGAAGCAGCTTGATAGAGCTATGTTATCTGAACATTCTCATTTTCATTTCCATCGCTTGTCTGCTTCTTCGCCCTTTGTTTCAATTGTTCCTGATACTACCCTTTCTGATCATACTCCCATTATGTTTTCCATCTCTTGTTCTCCACCTCCGCCTCGTCAGTTCAAGTCTTAGTTTTATTTGAATGTTTCTATTTTGAAACATCAAGTTAGTTTTCTCATATTCACAGGATTTGGAATCTAGTTCCTAGACCAAATAGAATTCATGGTAGAATTTCCTGGTGGAATGAATCTATCTCCAGAACAATTATTCTTCTCAGGAATTTAGGATTTGAAGTTGCCAAGCGAAGACGAATCTCTAATGCAGCCCTTAAAGCTGAACTGGATCATGCTTCTATCAGACTAGAAGTGAGCCCTCTAATCTCTATTCTTCAAGCCCAAGTTGTAAGTCTTAGGCATGAGCTTAAAAAAAATAAGATTTATGAAGCAAGGGGAGCTCAACTTCATGCTCGATTTCACTGGCTAAAAATTGGCGATATGGTTTCAAAATATTTTTTTTTCAAAAAATAAAGCCCTTGAGACAATCCATTCAATTAAATTCTATTCAGGATGTAGGGATTTGTTAGAATTCACTTCCTAATATTATTAAAGTTTTTTTCAAGAATTATCATAAAGTATTTGCTTCTTAGGAGTTAACTCCTGAACGACAGGATATAATTCAAGCTTGTTGTGTAGTTGTTCCTGAGAAGCTTTCAGCTCTTCAAAAGGAAGCTTGTGAGCGTCCTTTGTCATTGGATGATATTGTTGAAGCCCTATCCAGGATGGCCAATGATAAAGCTCCAGGATTAGATGGATTTCCTTGTGAATTTTATAATGAGTATTGGGACATGGTTGGTCCAGATTTACTGTATATTTATCAGGAAGCAATGTTTGTTGGCTCTTTAGGTTCTATAATTAATAAGGGCAATATTAAATTCATCCCTAAGCAGGGGGATACAAAAGTGCTCACCAACTAGAGGCCTATTACTTTACTCAATGTGAGTTACAAAATTATTGCTAAGGCTTTGGCCTTATGCCTTAGACCTATGTTGCCACTTATTATTCGTCCTGAGCAAACTGGGTTTGTGCAGAGCAAATATATTCTGGATAATGTAATTGCTATTTGGGAGGGCATGGAATGGGCTAGAGCCACTCAAAAAAATACTCTTTTCATCAAGATTGATTTTGAGAAAGCCTATGATAGGATTGAATGGAATTTCATCCTTACCATGCTTCAAGCTCTTGTTTTGGGCCACATTTCTTGAGATCGGTTAGTATGCTTTTTGTGGATGCTTCAGTTGTGCTTACTTTGAATGATTGGCATTCTGAATCAATTGGATTTGTCAGAAAGAGTTGTCCTTTGGCTCCTTCTCTTTTTATATTGGCAACTGAATCTTTTGGATACCTTCTTGCTAACCAAGTGATTCAAGGTAATATTAGGGGTATTTCTTTACCTAGATAATCTTCTCAAATTATAGATGGACATTTTGCAGATGATTATTTTTTGAATCTTAATGAGGATGAACGCCTTGTCAAATAGGCTCTAGATTTTTTGAATATTTTTTGCAATGCATCAGGATCTAGCATTCAATGGAGGAAGACCTCATGCTATAGGCAATCCTCTTTGGACCTTCCAAGCTGACTTGAAAGCTTCTAATGGCATTGGATCCAACCAGAGGAGATGTTTAAATTCCTTGGCATCCCATTTGCTTTTCAGAGTTCCCCTGCTATCTTGTATAATTATGTTTTACAAAAATTAGAGAAATTTTTTTATTTTGGATCACCAAAAAACTTACTCTAGATAGTAAGTTTCATGTGTGTTCCAAAATTATTGCTTCTACGCATGTGTACTATTCATCTTGTTGGGTCCCTTCTCAAGCCTACTATAAAAAAATGGAAAAGCTTTTAAGAGATTTTCTTTGGGCTAACTCATCACATAAACGAGGGTTTCATAGAGTTGCCTGGGAAATCTGCTATCTTCCCAAAACATCAAGAGGTACTGTATTGCATGATTGTCAAAGACAAGGTTTTGCTTTATCTACTAAATGGATTCTTTGAGCCTTAAGTGGTTCTAAAGCTTGGAAATTTCTCATTCGAAACTGCATCTCCATTGGTTTGCCTCTTGGTAGGAAGGCTTGGAAAGGTATAAATTTTCAATCCCTCTTGGTTGCTCCTATCCTAGTTAAAATTCAAGGTGCTTTTGTCATTCAGAGCATATAGAGGGTTTGGGAGAAAATTAAGCCCTAGTTGAGTTGGCTAGGGGATGGGCATCGAAAAGGCACTTCCATTTCTGCTTATAATGTTTGGTGGTCACCTTTTATTACTCTTCAAGGTTCTCCTCTTGCTTTCGTGCAATGGATTCATGCTCAACGGTTCTTCAGGAAAGGGATTTCAATAGTGGCAGACTTTTTTTTGAGACATTCTAGGGATTGGATCCCATGGGATGATTTCAGGAGATTATTTGGTCTACGGCTAGATGATAAGATTACTTATGACACCATTTTGGAATATATCCCCTTTTCCCTTTGGCCCATGATCTATATACATTCTCAAAAGCCTTGGTGGTATGATTGGGGATGGTTTAAGAAAACCCCACTTCTTACTTACAAACCTAAGTTAGGGTATGCTTGGCTTACTTTCAATATCCCTATGGTTCAAAGACTCAATGCTCGGTGGGATCTTCTTTCCACTCAAAATCGTTGGAGTCTAAGATTTAAAATGGCTTGGGCAGGTTAAATTGAATACAAACATGATTTCTTTTCTTGGAGCCTCTTATCCTATGGTCTTCCTCTTGGACAACTATTAAACTACCTTGGAATAGAGAATCCTTCCTATCATTTTTGCGGTGCTCCAACGGACCCACTTCATTTTTTTTGGCAATGCAAAAAAGCTCGAATGGCTTGGGGTTGGCTTGAGATATTATTTCGTCCTCATATGGCCAGTTCATTCACCTGGCATCATGTTTTACTTGGAAACCCACCAGATTTTTCCTTACCCCTGTTGGAAGTGTGGAACATTATTCACATCAATGTGCTCTTTCATATTTGGAAAACTCGTAACAAAATTATCTTTTCTCAGCAACATAGTTCAGATGAATTTTCAATTGCTGATAAGTGCACAATTTACTCTAATTTTTGGCTCCATATTTTAGTTCAAGTGGAGAAAGTTCATATAGAGGTGGAGCATCTTCGTGCTCTTATGCAACATTGGGGTAATGCCCCATGTATGGTCATCCGAGTGCCTTCTATACAACCTTCTTGATCTTGTCTCTGATGGCATTGATGGTTTTGGTACAAGTGATAATGTTGGCACACCTAGGGAGGATGGGTGGCTCATTTCCATTCCTTCTAATATCAGTTGTTAGCATATCATAGGTTATGGACATTCACCTCGTGAGCATACCTCCATGATTGACATGATTTAATGCATGCTTTTTGGTGTTGTGGTTGGTGACGGGTTTAACCCTGTTTTTATTGTTTTGAGTAATGTTGACTAACTCCACCTGAGTTAGTGTGACTACATATTGGGGTGTGCCTATCCACCTATTTTTTTGGTTTTAAAGACTTGTATTTTTAAATTAATTCAAATTTAGGCCTTTACATTCAAAAAAAATATAGGACCATATAATATTCATAATATTTCATGGATATGTATTTTGACAAATAAATTTATGAATATGTCTTTTACACAAATAAATATATACTCCAAGATATGTCATGGTTGACTATAAAATTTATGCTACATTAAGAGTAGTTTCTCAATGTTATAAGGAGGGGTATTAGAAAGAAATGATGGTCTTTCTTATTGAGCTGGAGATTATACAATTTCCCCTTATTTTGATCTTGATATTGATTTTATTTGTCATGGATAGTGTGATAGATTTTCTTATTTCCAAATCTTGTTATGGATATTGTTATTTTTTAAAGATTTATATAGAAAAACTCAAGTACAAATAAATAATTTCATATATAACATAAGTATTTTGACAAAACAAATTATGAATATATCATTTACACAAATAAATATAGGACCATATATAATATTCATAATCTTCAAGGATATGTATTTTGACAAATAAATTTATGAATTGTCTTTTATACAAATAAATATATACTCCAAGATATGTCATGGTTGACTATAAAATTTAAGCTACATTAAGAGTAGTTTCTCAATGTTATGAGGAGGGGCATTAGAGGGAAATGAAGGTATTTATTATTGAGTTGGAGATTTTACCTTTTCCTCTTCTTTCGATCTTGATATTGATTTTATTTGTCATTGAAAGTGTGATACATTTTCCGATTTTCAAAATTAAGAGTCATGTCATTGGGATCTTTTTGGTACTCTTATTTCCTTAGGGTTGTTTGTGTATTCCTTAACTTGGGTATTGTTTGTTTTATTTTATTTTTTGCATATTTTTTTGCAAAGGATCTTTAGCATAGTTTGTCAAGTTAGGTTCCTATATTCGTAAAAAGATTAACATAGCTAGAAGCGCCAATTTGTAGGCCATTGCACCAATCTATTGTAATACTTGGTAGGGTCCATAGTATTTGGCAATTAGGTTTTGACATCTATGGAGTTGAAGTGATGATTATTTATAGCAATGCAAGAGGAGAAAACTATATTTCCTACTTTAAAGCTATGCTCACTATGGTGTTGATCAATTTTTTGATGCATACGGTTGGGATATTTTCATATTCATCTTCGGTTGAGGGAGAATTGTTTCATGTTGGCTAAGTGTAGTGTCAACAACATGAACCTTATATATTCCTAGAATGTAGGAGGATGGTGTTGATGAAGGATGGACGTAGACTACTTCAAAATGGGTAACCTTGGTCATGATGTGATATGAAGTATTATACGACCATTTGGCCAAGGGAAGCCACTTTTCCCACTATGTAGGATGTTTATATGGAAAGCAACGAAGGTAGGTCTCCAAGTATTTGTTAAAAATATTTTTTTGGCCATTCGTTTTGATCCGAGTTCCCTACAACTTAAATAGTTCTTGCAAAAAATGACTAGTAATGGTAGGATCTTTGTTGGACCAATAGATGAGAACATGCCATGATGGTGAAAGATGAAGTCTAGAAAGATTTGGGCTACTACTAATATTGTGTAGGGATGGGAGAGGGAAAAAATAAAATACTTGGTGAAACAATCCACTACCACCTAAATAATGGATTTTCCTCCTAATTTGGGTAACCCTTTAATAAAATCCATGAAAATATCTATCCATACTTGTTTTGGAATTGGCAAGTGCTGAAGAGTTATAGGGGAATACACCATTTATCCTTTCATTCTCTAGCACATGTCACATTTAGCCAAAAAAAATTAAATATCCTTCTTCATTCCCTTCTAAAAGAAAGTACGCTTAATCCTTTCATAATTCTTTAGGAACCCAGAATGTATTGTAGTGGGTGAGGTATGCATTTCCTTATATATGAATTCTTGTAGTTGTGAAATTTAGAAAATAACAAGGTGGTCAAGATATCACAAATTGTGTTCATCCCAAGTGTATCCAAGGCATGAGTTAGGTTTTGTTTGAAGTTTGGTGATCAAATTTTGCAATCCTGAGTCCTTGATCACATCCTCTTTGAGAGAACTACTCCATTGAGGGATGGAAGAAGAGATAGCATTTAACATTCTATAATCCTTAAACTATTGAGAGAGTGCATCAGCCATGATGTTATCCTTTCTTTTTTTATGTGTGATCTCATAATCATAGCCCATGTTGAGCAAGGTGCAACAACAGTATTGTCATTGTTGTCAACACAGTCAAAAAGATCGGTTGATGTAGTGGACAGGAGTTCTGAGGTTACTCAGAGTATGTACAGTGATTTTCCAAAATATCGAAGTGGCCCATATGCTAAAAATCAAAAGAAAATCACAAGGAAGAAAACTATCGTGATATCGCGACATGTTGAGCAAGAAAGAAAAATTGTCGCGATATCGCGACATGTTGAGCAAGAAAGAAAAACCATCGCGATATCGCGACATGTTGAGAAGAAAGAAAAATTGTCACGATTTCGTGACATGTTCAAAAAGAAAGTGCAAGTAGGAAAAACTATCGCGATTTCGTGACATGTTCGAAGAGAAAGCGCAAGCAAGAAAAATTGTCGCGATTTCACGACATGTTCGAAGAGAAAGCGCAAGCAAGAAAAACTGTCATGATTTCATGACATGTTCAAAGAGAAAGCGCAAGCAAGAAAAACTATCGTGATTTTGCGACATGTTCGAAGAGAAAGCGCAAGCAAGAAAAACTATCATGATTTCGTGACATGTTCGAAGAGAAAGCGCAAGCAAGAAAAACTGTCGCAATTTCGTGACATGTTCAAAGAGAAAGTACAAGCAAGAAAAACTATCGCGATTTCAAGACATGTTCGAAGAGAAAGTGCAAGCAAGGAAAACTGTCACGATTTCACGACATGTTCAAAGAGAAAGCGCAAGCAGGAAAAATTGTCGTGATTTCACGACATATGCAAGAGAGATAATACGAAAGAAAAAGTGTCATGATTTCGTGACATGTTGAAAGAGAAAAAGGCAAGTAGAAAAAGTGTCACGATTTTGCGACATATTGCAAGAGAGATAGTACGGAAGAAAAAGTGTCACGATTTCGTGACATGTTGGAAGAGAAAAAGGCAAGTAGAAAAAGTGTCATGATTTCACGACATATTGCAAGAGAGAGAGTCCGAGAGAAAAAGTGTCGCGATATCGCGACATGTCGAGTTTTCGCGACCCGAAGGTAAGAGAAAGAGCAAAGGAGAAAAAGTGTCGCAATATCGCGACATGTCGCATTTTCATGACTCAATAAGGGCAGGAAGGAAGAGAAAGAAAAAGTATCACGATATCCTGACATGTCACATTTTTGCGACTTGAAAAGAGCAGGAAGGCCGAGAAGGAAAAGTGTCGCGATATCGCGACAGGTCGCATTTTCACGACTTGAAAAGAGCAGGAAGGCCGAGAAGGAAAAGTGTCACGATATCGCGACACGTTGCATTTTCGTGACTTGAAAAGAGCAGGAAGGTCGAGAAGGAAAAGTGTCATGATATCACATGTCACATTTTTGTGACTTGAAAAGAGCAGGAAGACCGAGAAGGAAAAGTGTCGTGATATCGCAACATGTCGCATTTTCACGACTTGAGGAGAAGAGAGAAAGTAAGAAGGCAGAAGTGTCACGATATCACGACAAAAGTAAATAGGAAGAGTACGGAGGCAAAAGTGTCATGATATCGCGACATGTTGTGTTTTCGTGGGTACAAACTAAGTAAAGTAGCAAGAAGGCGAAAGTGTCATGATATCGCAACATGTGTTTTTGCGGGTACAAGCCAAGAAAAGAAGCAAGGAGGCGAAAGTGTCACGATATTGCGACATGTTGTGTTTTCACGAGTGATATGCGAGAAGAGGACAAAGAGGTAGAAGTGTCACGATTTTGCAACAGGTCGCTTTGGTGCGAGCTAAGAAGAGAACCCAACCGAAATAAGATATGTGATAGTTAACTAAAGTTATACGATAGTTACAAGGGCCGTTGCAAAAGAAAATCATGCAGCTAAAATAATAAGAGTTAACTGAAGTCAGTACGACGATTACTGAAGTGCGATTACGAGAGAAAAATCATGCAGCTAAAATAAAAACAGTGAACTGAAGTTAGAACGATAGTTACAAGGCCAGTTACGGGTTACATGCAAAAGTATGGAAGTTAAAAATAGAGTCATAACTTTGTTATAAAAGGAGGTCTACGTAGAGAATTAAATAGCTGCTAAAAAAGAGTGTAGGGGATCAGGATTAACGTGAGGCAGATTTAATCTTGTGAAGAGAGCAAGAGGAGAGCGAGAGGCGAGTGAGAGAGGTGTGCGATATGTGAAGCATGAGGAGACTGCGCGGGAGGTGAGCGAGCAGGGTGTGTGTTGTGTAAAGAGTGGGCGATGTTGAGAAAGCAATAGACCAGTCAAGGTCTTGTAAAAGTGAAGGCATATTTATGTCAATCTTCTAGTTTTAGAACAGAAGTCCAAGTTGGTGCTTGGCATCAAGGGTTGGTGCTCCTTCCAGTTGGTGCTGGTAAATCAGGGATTGGTGCTCCTTCCAGTTGGTGCTAGTAAATCAGGGGTTGGTTCTCCTTTCTATTGGTGCAGATAAATCAGGGGTTGGTGCTCATTTCTGTTGGTGCAGATAAATTAGGGGTTGGTGCTCCTTTTTGTTGGTGTAGATAAATCATGGGTTGGTGCTCCTTTCTGTTGTTGTAGATAAATCAGGGTTTGGTGGTCCTTCCAGTGTGTTCTGGTAAATTGATTGTAAAGTTGTTGCTTTGCAAAGGTTGGATTTGGATGGGAGTCCAAACAGTCAATTTTGAGGAGTAGACAAAACTGGTGAACCTCGGTACATATTGTGTTGTGTGATGATCTTTTGGTATATTTGCTTTACTGGGTTTTAAGTTTTCATTGTTTCGGCATTAAGAGTTGAAGATTTAAGTTTTTAAGAGCTACACTGATTCACCCCCCCCCTCTCAGTGTCATTGTGAGACTAACAACCCATTATTATAGAGACTCACTTTTATTGTTTAGGGGTGGTGACCCATTATTCTAGGAAGTATTTGAGACTTTGGTGGTCTATTTTGACTAAAAAATGATACCCGATGAGATAGGACCTCTAGTGATTAACCACATAAAAAATAGCTAGCATCTTCTTTGCATAAGTAGATTTTTCTAAATTGCATTCTGAAAATACATTACTGGTGAAGGCCAATGGTCTTCCCTCTTGCATTAACATGGCCCCTATACCATTTCTTGAATCATCACTTTCAATTATAAAAGATTTGAAAAATTAGACATTGTTAACATTGGGGTGGTTATCATGGCATGCTTTACATCAAAGAAAGCCTTCTTAGCTAGGGTTGACTAAGTAAAATAATTCTTTTTCAACATGGATCTTAAAGGAGCTTATATGTTTCCATAGTTTGGATAAAATTGCAGTAATATCCTATTAGTAAAAAAAATCCTCAAATTCCCTTGATGGTGTGAGGATTTGGCCAATCTTGAACAACTTGAATCTTTTTAGGTTAGCTTTAAATCCTTCTTTGGTGAAAATTTGACCCAAGTACTCCACTTATATCATCCCAAAATAACACTTAGACCGATTGGCATAAAGTTTATTATGAGATAAAATTTGTTGAGTTTGACCCAATGTATGAGGGGCTCCTCACAAGAATATCTATAAATTAAAAATATAAAAAAAAAACTAGAATAAATTTATGAACAAATGGATGGAAGACATGATTCATGAAGCTCTAAAATGTGGATGGTATATTTGTTAGGTCAACTGATATGACCAAAAATTCATAATGGCCCTCATGAATTTGAAATGTTGTTTTGGGGATATTTTCCTCCTTAAGCCTTATATGATGATAGCCCGAGCAAAGATCCAACTTGGAGAAAAATATTGCAGCATGTATCTCATCCAACAATTTATCGACCATTGGAATGTAAAATTTATCCTTAATGGTGGGTTTATTGAGATCATGAAAATGTTTACACAATTGCCATGGCCCATATTTCTTTATAATTGTAGGTAAATTTCACCATCTACATCCATGGTGTGGTCTTATCTAAGTCATGTAGTCATTTTTCTAAGGCAATAGCATAGCGAATTGCATTTAGTAGGTTAGAAGGCAATTAGAGCAGCACCAAATGAAACCCCTATAGGAGATTCAAAGATAAAAGATAATGCAAATATATATACAGAAGGATGTAGGGTGATACCAAGAGTAGAAATGTATTGTTGAATGCAAGACTAAGTGAGGCAGGTAGAAAATCAATAAGAAGAAGCTTGCCATATAGTAAAAAATATGGAGGTAATTTATTCTGGCAAGACAAAACTAAAAACATGAAAATTTAGCTAAGAAAGCTAGAAAGACATTATATGATACCAATGTTAGGAAGGACATAACGAATAAGTATCTGGTGCTATCAAAATGAATAAGTTGTGAAAGCACGAGATTCTAGAAGATTGAAAGGAAAACTAATGCGATGTATTCAAAACCCAAAATTAACGCTTAAGGTCCTATAAAGTGAAATGCATGAAATGAAAGAAAAGAGACGAATTTAAATGAGATAAAAAGAAGTACAGAAAGCACAACCCTTTTTATTTATACTCTTCCAATTCGGTTACAAAGACGTCTCCTCCCTTTTAAGGGGTAGGAGCATTAACATAGTTTCAATTACAATCATGGATTTAGTGTTCCTCCTTCCGCGTGCCCACATGTGAAATGGGCGAGCCAAAGTGTTGCCACCACTGGTATTGATGAATCTTTAATCCTTGCTGCTCCTCCTGCGTTCAAAGAAACAACAAATCGTCAGTAGCACCTGTGTATGATAATGAAACTCGCAAATCTGAAAGAGTACTGTTAATGAATATAAAATATGAATATAACGATGATTAAAATGAATCCAAATAGACTAAAAATTTGACAGAAGCGTAATCATGTAACTAGCAAAATACTGCAAAAGAAACAGTCACCAAATTCGATACAGATCCGTATTCGTCCCTGGGTAGGACGAGTAAACCTGCAACAGTTTGGTACTCGTTTCGGGGTGAGACGAGTAAACCTGCAACAGTTTGGTACTCGTTTCGGGGTGAGACGAGAAAACCTGCAATAAGGCAGGGGGTGCCCGAAGGCAAACCACCCGCGGGTTGAGACTTTGTTTCGACACCAATCCGCTTGGGATGAGTCCGAAACCTGTTGTGATGTGTTGTCGGCAAATTGGTAGGATATTGTGGTCAAAAAAATTAGGTTTTTGGGTCTTGATTCGTGCCTTCAAAAGTCACCCAATAACCTCCCTTTCGATTAAGAGATTATGGATGTAAAGGCACAAATCGTAAGTCAGCAAAGCAACACTTCGTTGCTCAAAATGCTCCTTCTCTGTATATCTTTGGGTGAGGAAATTCACCATTTTATAGACCCAAGGGGTCTCTTGAATTAACATGCAGAAGTGTTACTTAGCATGAATGCTTTTTTGTGAAGAGAAGACTTCGTCTTGATCAAGGGCTTCTTAACTGCCTCTGTGCATGTCTTTGCAACCGGTATCATGAATCGCCTCGCATGCTCAGAAAACTTCACTCGAACTCCCATGCAATGAAGGGATAGTTAAGTGGCAGTTCTGAGTTGTCATGGGCCGAGGTTTGACTTTTTGTTGGTCAAACCTGGTATTCGTCCCACCCAAGAGCGAACGCAAACTGGAAGTTCGTATTCATCCCTGGGTGGAACGAATAAGGAGCTGAGTGCCTAAAAGGTGCCAAAATGGTATTTGACCTTCCAAAACTGCTGTGAGAGTGGTTAGGACCACTGTTTAACCTCTGTGGGCTGCCCTGGGGGCTGTGTGTGTCAATGCGATCAGCGCTTGTTGTCACGTAATCGGATTGGTGCTGTTTTGGTGTCTACAGATGCCCCTTTTTGGGAGGCATTGTGCAAGGCACAGCGTTGAGCAAAAATAGATAACCAAAGCACTAATGATTAGGGTTTCTCAGTAACCTAACCAACTTGTGATGCCCCAAGCATGGAAAGGGCATGCATTCTTGAATCCTTGCTTCTGACGAGCTAAGGAACTTGATTTCAAGTATTAACCTATTTTGGTGAGGTGTGACTTGAGCCTGGACATTGATCAGTCATGAATAGGCAAAGGGCGCAACCTTTTATCCATGGGGGAACCTTGTGTTCATGCTTCAGGAATGCCAAGTGTTTGATCAATTTGTGATTATTGCTTGTTTACTGCCCCAAGCAGGAGCATGATTGTCTTTGTCAATGATTCTTTGAATGCATGTCATCTCCATGATTGGGTATGTTGTTGTTGATTGGCAACTAAGTGTGACTACCCCCTCAAGCGACGAATCGATGAGGGAATGACCGACATGAGAAAAGCGACGAGTCGCTTGACCCAAGATGACTTAGGTAAGGGTGTCTTCAGATGTTTTCCGTTGAATGCTTAAGCAGTTTCCCGATTTTTGGACCTATTTTTGGTGGGTGTTAACCCTTTTGGTGATGCATTTGGAGCTGAAATTGACAAAAATCCGTCCTCCCGTGGAGCGGTCCGGCTATGGTAGCCTTCTTAGGGAGTAGGATAGTGACAATTTGTAACCCCAACATCTATTTTGGATGCCAAGAATGTTAGGCGCAAAAGCGCCTTCGTTCGACAATGTTATTGCTATTTTTGGATGGGTTTTGACCCGTTTTGGTGACGTCGTTTGGGGATGAAATTCTCGAAAATCCGTCTTCCCGTGGAGCGGTCCGGCTATGGTAGCCTTCTTAGGGAGTAGGATAGTGAGGATTTGTGACCCCGACATCTATTTTGCATGCCCGTAATGTCAAGTGCAAAAGCACTCTCATTGGACACTTTTATTGTTTTTTTTGGTGCATTTTTGTGCATTTTTTTGGTGGTTTGTTTTTATGTACATGTTTTTACATTGATGTATGCAGATGCGATTATGAATGCGATGTTTCTAATTTGTATGATGTATGCATATGGAATGAATGAAATGAGTTGTTGATGATGTGTCGATGGCACCATAGACTGTACAAGATTTGACTGACTTGCTGTACTAATGGGATGACTTTGTGGAATGACTTTGCATGTGAAAACTTTGTTTTTGTATTTTGCATATATTTTGATGGTGATGTACGGAATGAAATGTACCAGTTGTTTTAAAATGTAGTTAAGCTTTTTTGAGATGTAGATATTTTAACTAACTAGCCAAGACTGTACATTTATCTCGCAAGACTTTTGAACAAGGTATAAATCCGACTTGAATTTAACCAAGTTATTTCACATCCCTGTGTGTGCAATTGAGTTCGTTTATGTGGTATTTATCAGGATACCACCAGTTCCAGATAGGCTATCAACCAAACCTGTATTGAGGATCACCTAATTAGCTCCACTAACTCCGTTGTTGTATTTAGCAAGATTAATCCACGGGACAATCTAAGGTACCATAAGCTAGCTCATCCACATGCAAACATTGGTCTATGCACATGCAAAGCTAATGTGACAGACATATCGTCATGCGGGTAGGATACCACCATTGCCAGGTAGGCTATCAACCAAACCTGTAATGAGGATCACCTAGATGGTTTTCGAATGCTGAGAATTCCAGGGATTCAAGTTCAGGCTTGTGTATTGGTTCAATGGTTTGGATACTTGCTCGTCTATATAGTGATGAAAATCACTGTTTATTTTTCTTTTTTTTTTTTTTTTTGAGCAAGGATTTTGAATAGTGGTGATAACCACTGTTATTTGATTTTGTATTTTGAGCTTTGTAAGTTTGAGCTTGTGAATGGCCTTGATCCTGTTGGCCTTGGGGATGACTACCCATCCTGTTTAGGGACGTGTAGTACGAATCCTTACGACTTTGGGAACCAAGGGGATGATGGAGATTATGAAGTAAGGGCATTGATATTTTAGGCCTTGGGGATGACTACCCATCCTTAGGTTAGGGGTGTAGTACGAATCCTTACAACTTGGAGACCAAAGGTGAGTGGAGATGGTTGTGATGATGGTTTGTTGGAATTGTGTTTTTGAATAGCGTTGATCCTTTTAGGTCTTGGGGATGACTACCCATCCTTGGCAGGGACGTGTAGTACGAATCCTTACAACTTTGGGGACCAACTATGATTGGGATTTGTGGAAGTGGTGAAAACCACTATTTATTATGGGGAATGGATAGGGAAGAGCTCATCCTTTTGTCAATTCTCAGCATTCTGGAACCATTCGCACAGGGGGATGAACAGACTAATATTTCACCTATGGTACCCTAGACTGCTTTGTAGGTTTCTCTTGCGTTCACACAACTTAGGAATTATTTTATGTGTGTTAATTTGTGTTGGGATGCTACGTAACAAGGCGTGATCCAAGTAAAACTTTCCCGTGTAAAATCTGTTTAACTGTGTACAGTTTTGGCTAGAAATTTAAAGACAGTTGAATGACGAAAACCCTATATACATTAGGAGACAATTGACTATGCTAAAAATGGCGGTGGTGTTATGCTGGATGTATGCGTTTATGAAAATGGATTTGATGTGGAAAATGATGGACTTGTCAAGTAATGACAGTCTATGGTGCTTTTGACTTGTATGACCTAGCAAATATATAATGTATGGATGCGATGCCTAATGCAACCTATATTTTTGTATTTTGATTTTTATGAGAATGCATGGAATTG
Organism: Wollemia nobilis; assembly: GCA_028583015.1. Taxonomy (NCBI): domain Eukaryota; kingdom Viridiplantae; phylum Streptophyta; class Pinopsida; order Araucariales; family Araucariaceae; genus Wollemia; species Wollemia nobilis. Next base: position 3,783,763 of record JAQPPZ010016599.1, read on the forward strand.
AAATGCAATTGTTTTTGTGATTTTTGATTTTTATGAGTATGCATGGAATTGAAATGCAATTTTTTGTGATTTTTGATGATTTTATTATTTTTGTTTATTTTTGAATATTTATTTTGACCAAGCGGTTATGGTAACCCTTGGAGCTTTTGGTGTTGACCAAAAGGTTTATGGATACCTTTGGAGCATTTTGGGGGTGACCAAGCGATTATGAGAATCCTTGGAGCTTTTGGTGTGACCAAGAGATTATGGAAATCTTTGGAGCTTTTAGGGTTGACCAAGCGATTATGAGAATCCTTGGAGCTTTTAGGTTGACCAAGAGATTACGATAATCCTTGGAGCTTTTAGGGTGACCAAGGATTGCGATAATCCTTGGAGCTTTTAGGGTGACCAAGTGATTGTGATAATCCTTGGAGCTTTTGGGGTGACCAAGTGATTACGATAATCCTTGGAGCTTTTAGGGTGACCAAGTGATTGCGATAATCCTTGGAGCTTTTAGGGTGACCAAGTGATTGTGATAATCCTTGGAGCTTTTAGGGTGACCAAGTGATTGTGATAATCCTTGGAGCTTTTAGGGTGACCAAGTGATTACGATAATCCTTGGAGCTTTTAGGTTGACCAAGTGATTATGATAATCCTTGGAGCTTTTAGGGTGACCAAGTGATAATCCTTGGAGCTTTTGGGTGACATCCTTTAACCTTTTGGGACAGGATAATCCTTGGAGCTTTTGGGTGACCAAGTGATTGCGATAATCCTTGGAGCTTTTGGGTTGACCAAAGGGTTTATGGACACCTTTGGAGCATTTGGTGGAATCCACTCGCTCTTCAGGGAATAGAGGTACCCCCAGCTTGATGATCTTTGTGCACCGGATCTGGCTCTGTAGGGATTGGCACGAATGGATCGGCCTTATGCATGGATAGGAGGACAGGGTCTGCCTTCGACACTGATGGTGCTATGATATCTCTTGGTGGAAGTTGCTCGTGGTCTACCCAAAGGAGCGGAGTCAACATTTGATTCCAGTGGGCTGGGTCTATGCGCCACTCATGCCCTAGTCTTATGCCTAGTTGTGCCATCAGTTCTTCATGGGTTACAGGGTGATTGTGCCATCGCGCATGATTGAGATATTCCATCTCAGTTTCATCTTCGTAATCATTGTCGGTGATCCAAAGGCCCTCGTTGGCCCCGATAGCTATCTACGACATTCTAGGCTCGTCCTGCTCGAGCAGATTGACATGGTCCCGATGGGGTTGTTCCACGCTTTGCGGGGGGACCTGATTTTCTTGCAATGGCACGGGCTCGATGGGAGCCTCCAAAGGGAATGATGTTAGGAGACTTTTGTGATGATCATCCATGGGGACCACCTATGAATTATTGTTGTCTGACTCGAACGGGTCCCATGGTGCTAGTGCATATGCTGACTCGTCTTTGGCGAGAGAGTCAAGCTCATCAGAATCTGGTGATTCTGAGATATGGAAGACCTCGTCATCAGGTAGCTCTACAACCAGGGGTTGATCCTCTTTGAGAGGAGTTTCACGTAAGTTGGGCTTTTGGGGCCCCAAAATCTTGGTCTCTATCGACTCTAAGTGCTCTAGCAGTGCATTGCTTGTATCGAGGGATTTGGGCTCCTCCTCTTTGATTTGTTCCCATTGCAGGTTGTGGGGAACTTGGGGCCTTGGGAGGGGTGGCCGAATAGCACCCCCCTGCCTTGGTAGGGCATTTCATCCCGCTCTTCTTCTCGCTCAGGTTCCTCAGAGGCTTCTTGAAGAATTTTTGAGGGTGGCCCATGAACCTGGGTGGGTGCCTGAAGAAGGCGCCCATCATTGGGCTTAGGAGTGGCCTCCCGCTCAAGTCTAGGAGGCATCGGGGGCAACGTTTGATAAGGTCATGGAGACCTGTCTCGCACCTAGTTGTGTCTCTCATAATGTTTTGTCTTATGCGTGCGAGGGGTTGGAGTCCTTGCCTGCATATTGTGTTGGAGCAACTCATCCTTCTGGCGTTGAATGCACTCTTTATTTAGAAGATATCGTTGCTCTAACTGTTGTCGTTCTAGCTCAAGTAGCGTGAGTTGCATCCGACGTGCGATATGCTTGGTAGATTCTAAGATAGTTGGTCCTGCCGTCTCATGTCTAGAAGGCCTAGATGCCTCTCCTAGATATCTATCTCGGTCATGGTGATCCGAGATCTCTATAGGCCACCTCCCTCTATTGGGGGTAGCGGTATTCCCTCGAGGCTTTGGCCTCAGTAGGTGATCCTGATAGCTAGCAGTTGCGGAGGCGTATTGCTCCCGTGATGTATATTGCTCTTGAGGAAGGTAAGGGTTTTCCTCGTGCTCTCTTTCGTAAGTGAAAAAGGAATGGGCGGAGTTGGCTCACCCCGCCTGAGGAGCCTTGTGCTCTGGATTTGTCCTTGTAGTCCTGACAACTAGAGGGGGTGAAGGAGGGATAGTGTAATCATGTGGTTCCTCCCGTCGAACCCTATGTTGACCTAGCGCTTCATCGCGCGGTGACCACTCATAGCGAGCATCTAAGGGAGCTCTCCTACGGATGTACCCCTCATGGAAGGGTGTGTGTTGGGTGCTATGCTGAATAGGAGTGCCCCTAGAAGAGGTGCCCCTATAGTCCCTTTCTGTTAAGGTGTGGAGGGGACTGCCTTGTGTGTCAGGTCGCCAAGGTGGTATGACCAAATCCTTGGGACTGTAACGGAGGTGACTCGTGCCTCCTTGGACATTCTCTACAGTGTATGCCCGTGAGTGGGCTTGACTACGGGTGAATACCATGGTAATGACTCTCTACAAGCTACGTAGATTTTTATCTTTTGTTTATGATTTTTTGATTTTTTTTTTTGTTACACTAAGCAAAAAAGAACATACACACACAAAGCAATGATTATCTCTTTTAAAGATTAATGGTGTGTCCTAGACTGGTTTTAGTGTGTTTTTGATGATGATTTTGTTTTGTTTTTGAAATTTTTTGTGAAGACCGTTTAAATGCAACATGAAGGCTCATATGACTCCCAAAATGGTCGCCCCTTCAATATACCATTGTCGGACCGATATACCAACCTCTCTATATACCCGCCCTTACGTGAGGGAGACTATAGGTACGTGAGAGCAGATGATACGTGGAACATAGGTGGTACGGAAGGGGGATTGCCCTGTTTATGACACCTACCATAGAAGACTTATCCTCGCATGCTGGGAATCACCCCAGCGACACTCGGTCAACTTTCGTCAAGATTTACGTCGAGCAACAATGACAATCGGGGTAAATGTATGCAAATATCCAAGCCAACGTGGTGATGAAATCCATCGTTGGTCTTGCTCAAGGGCTGGGGTTTTACGACCAGCTCCTTGGTTTAAGTAACCACGTGATGTGTGGGGTTCATTTTAATTTGCAAAAATTGAAACAGGCAAACAAAAAGGAAACTTTCCCTAAGCCATACAAAAACTAAAAATCAGAAAACAGAAAACAAAAATTTGATAGAGGCTTGTTAAAAACCCCTACCTCTTCTCTGCCCAAAAGGATGTTTCTGATTTGCTGCTCTAAAAAATGCATAGAAAGCTATTCGTCCCTGGGTGAGACGAATATCAGAACAGTATTCGTTCCAGGGTAGGACGAATGCCTATTCGTCCCTGGGTGAGACGAATCCCAATTCTGTAATCGTCACTGACCGAGATGAATAACAGTCTAATGACTGAAAAATAGGTACCTGTAATCAAAACAAGCAATTTCAGATCAGAAATCTAACCTAAAAAAAACAGAGGACAGAGGTCCCACCATGATCGCCATTGAAAGCACGAGATTCTAGAAGATTGAAAAGAAAACTAATGCGATGTATTCAAAACCCAAAGTTAACGCTTAAGGTCCTATAAAGTGAAATGCATGAAATGAAAGAAAAGAGACGAATTTAAATGAGATAAAAAGAAGTACAGAAAGCACAACCCTTTTTATTTATACTCTTCCAATTCGGTTACAAAGACGTCTCCTCCCTTTTAAGGGGTAGGAGCGTTAACATAGTTTCAATTACAATCATGGATTTAGTGTTCCTCCTTCCGCGTGCCCACATGTGAAATGGGTGAGCCAAAGTGTTGCCGCCACTGGTATTGATGAATCTTTAATCCTTGCTGCTCCTCCTGCGTTCAAAGAAACAACAAATCGTCAGTAGCACCTGTGTATGATAATGAAACTCGCAAATCGGAAAGAGTACTGTTAATGAATGTAAAAGATGAATATAACGATGATTAAAATGAATCCAAATAGACTAAAAATTTGACAGAAGCGTAATCATGTAACTAAAAAAATACTGCAAAAGAAACAGTCACCAAATTCGATACAGATCCGTATTCGTCCTGGGGTAGGACGAGTAAACCTGCAACAGTTTGGTACTCGTTCCGGGGTGAGACGAGTAAACCTATGAATAGTTTGGTACTCGTTCCGGGGTGAGACGAGAAAACCTGCAATAAGGCAGGGGGTGCCCGAAGGCAAACCACCCGCGGGTTGAGACTTTGTTTTGACACCAATCCGCTTGGGATGAGTCCGAAACCTGTTGTGATGTGTTGTCGACAAATTGGTAGGATATTGTGGTCAGAAAAATCAGGTTTTTGGGTCTTGATTCGTGCCTTCAAAAGTCACCCAATAACCTCCCTTTCGATTAAGAGATTATGGATGTAAAGGCACAAATCGTAAGTCAAGCAAAACAGCAGCACTTCGTTGCTCAAAATGCTCCTTCTCTGTATATCTTTGGGTGAGGAAATTCACCATTTTATAGACCCAAGGGGTCTCTTGAATTAACATGCAGAAGTGTTACTTAGCATGAATGCTTTTTGTGAAGAGAAGACTTCATCTTGATCAAGGGCTTCTTAACTGCCTCTGTGCATGTCTTTGCAACTGGTACTGTAACTGCCTCTGCATGCTCAGAAAACTTCACTCGAACTCCCATGCAATGAAGGGATAGTTAAGTGGCAGTTCTGAGTTGTCATGGGCCGAGGTTTGACTTTTTGCTGGTCAAACCTGGTATTCGTCCCACCCAGGAGCGAACGCGAACTGGAAGTTCGTATTCGTCCCTGGGTGGAACGAATAAGGAGTTGAGTGCCTAAAAGGTGCCAAAATGGTATTTGACCTTCCAAAACTATTGTGAGAGTGGTTAGGACCACTGTTTAACCTCTGTGGGCTGCCCTGGGGGTTGTGTGTGTCAATGCGATCAGCGCTTGTTGTCACGTAATCGGATTGGTGTTGTTTTGGTGTCTACAAGTTGATAAGGCATCCATCATCTAGATTTAAGAAAAAATAAAGAAAAATTAGGTATCTGGTGCTCTCGAAATGAATAAGTTTATAAGGCATCCATCATCTAGATTAAAGAAAAATTAAAGCCAAGAAGTGCAAGTAGTCAGACGAGCAATGATGCTGACATCATCAACATAATATTAAAAATCAGATGTAGTCTAAAAGAGAGGCCCAAAGAATCCAAGGAATTGGGTTCAATACGTAGCATTTGGTGTCATACACTACAATATTTTTGAAGGCACCAAAATTTAGAAGTGATGATGTCAATATCAATAGCTAAAAAATTTAACAACCAAAATGAATGTCGAAACTAAAGTAAATTCAAGCTAGGAAAAACAACAATTAAGCGCTATAATTAAAGTAAATTCAAGCAAGTAAACCCAACATTTGACATCATGCATAAGTAAACATGGCTGCAAAAGTATTTAAGCAAGGATGTCATCAAGAGAGAAGATTTTTGACACTTGATAAGGAAAAGTGCAAACACTCGATATGAAGAAATAGAAAAAGAAGCAACACTCAACCAAGATAAATCATTTGGCAATAAGAAATATGCTCTCACACTGGTTTCTTTTGCATAGAGGCTCCAGATGCATCCTAGTTAGAAAGGTCATGTGTGTCAATTAGCCACCAAATTTCATTGCTATCAAAATATCTAAATGACCGAGCCTCCCCTCAATCACACACCTATCCTTGATTAGTTAGCTAAGCATAATATAAAGGAGTGGACCATCATCAAATGGTTAGAATCCAACGATGTAGCATGCAAGGTAGCTTTACAAAAAAAAAATCCTTATTGTGCATGTCAACAAAAATGTGATTAAAGCAGTCAAGCATAGCTCACCTGAATGTGACAACCACTCTCTTCTACTATTCTTATAGGCCTACAATATGCCTTGTAGGAAATCATGATTAAATGTATTTTAAAACTATATACCTGAATGTAACCCATTCATAGGGTTGACTCTTTAGTGTTTACAATTGCATAATTGTATGATGACTATGTTATATACCTTTTGAATTAAGATTATATTGTTGTCTAGCCTCTTTCTTAACTTTGTGTCAAACATGTATGTATGTCAACCGAGTGATTAAGCATTTATGTTAAAGCTATATGAATGGTTAATTCTATTATAGTTATTTTTATTTCTAGATTTAGCCCTAGATTTATTTCTTGGAATGCTTAATAATGCTTAGCATTTATTATGATTAAATGTTTTGCAATAAGAAAAGTAAGCTAGTCTGCTAGATATTCTAATTTATTTTAGATTGTAAGACTCTCATGCACTATGTCTCTTGATATTTCTCAATCTACACCACTTTTAGCTTAGCTTATAACTTTTACATCCCTTACTTTAGTCTGCAACCCCATTTTAGTTAATTTATCTAGGACCATAGGATCCAACCTACTTCAAAGGTTGATTTGGAAACCCCTATTTCTAGGTCATCCAATCTTGTCCAAGGTATTAAGGGTATAAATCATGGACGTAGGTATAATTTGGACCAAGAGTGATAGGGATAAATATAATAAATGCTTATAGAAACAACATATTGTGCACATGGTGCACATATCATTAAATTTTATCATCATGAGCTAGCAATGCTAGGCGATCCTTATCGCCATGAGTTATACTTGGGGGGTGGGAAAATGAGCAAGTTGGGCTACTAAAAATATTTTAGGGGCTATGTGAATGGAGTCTTCAATAACCAAATATTTGGTAAAAGTTATAATTTTTTCATCATCAAGAATATCAATGAGAACTTCTTCATTGAAAAATTCAACAATGGTTGCACGTTTTAGATTTGCATCAAAAAATTGCACTAAAAGAGTGATAATAGTTGCATAAGAAGGTAGGGATGGTGGTACAACTTTTGCCATAGCTGAAACATCATTGAGAGTAGAAACTATAATTGTAGTTGTGTCTTATTTTTCTACCAAATCTGCATTAAATAGAACTACAATTTTAGTACGTAAAACAACATGAGGTTCATCAATTGTTGTAAATTGTGTAATTTCATAAATAGAAACATCATCTAAAGGCAAGACGATGGGAATCTAACCCATAGATCCTAGTTTGAGTCTAGATGTTGCTTTATGATCTGTAACAGGTTCTTTACCAAGATTTTTTTGTGGTAACTACCATTTATTCTAGCAAGTAACTCAGATCTGCTGAATTTTGGCATATATATCTCTACATCATTGAGAGATCGCATCTAGCAAAGGATTCAAACTCGACAACATGGTGTCAAATGTAAATATAAAGAGAAGAGAAAAACCCATGGTGGATCGAGGTGCTCTAATACCAAATTGATACATAAACTAAGATCCAAGAATATGAATTGTTATTTCTATTGATAAACATGCAATTTATAGGAATGAGATGTCTTTACAATACCATGGTATGATGAATACCATTGGCATACAATGATAAGAAGGCATTTAATATGCCTTACAACATTTAATGATATGTGCACCATGTGCACAATATGCTATTTCTAGAAGCATTTATTATATTTATCCTTATCCTTCCTCCCCACTAAAGAAGCATTGGACTCAAATGCATACAAACATAGAGGAGAAAGAGGAAAGGTAAAGTGTCAAGTATGATCTAAAATGCACTCCAATAAAATAATAGAAAGACTAATGATGAGGTGGAGTAGGTCTTCATAAAATATAAAATGGATGCAGGCACTGAGTCAGACTCAAAAAAATATTTCCAATTACTGTAAATACTACTAGGCATGCAAATAGTTGTACGGGCCCATGATTCGACATGAGAAGAATGTAACATGTGATGTGGTTAAAGGAATATTTTGTTAGAAGTACCAAGGGTAAATTAAATTAAATAAATGTTTGTTTTTATTTAAGTTCTTTTTTTTGTTTTAATGGATGTATTTAGTTTAACGTGCTTAAAAATTTAACGTGTGTGATGCACCTAATTAAAAGGTGCTAATCGACACGTGATCCATGTGCGAGGTTGTTCACGTGGCACCCATTCAAAGGAACTTAACCTACACATGGGTCGTGCATGGATTTTTTGGGCACCTAGTGCCTCATGTGCACTACCTGAGCATTACACCAAATGACACCCTACATAATGCATGCAAAGATATGTGTAGGCTTACATACCCGGGATAGCACACATAGAAACTCGCGTAGGCCTACCATAAGGGTAATAGGTAGGATGTGGCCCTATCATGCATGAAGGCCTACCCAATATTTTTTTTTTATTTTTTATAGAGTTGGGTTGGAAGGCATGGATAGGGAAATCATGAAGCAAAGCCAAAAGGAAGAAAAAAATTGGCATGTTTTATGAATACAAATCAATCTAGAGTTTTTAGCTTGTAAATTTGTATCAATTTGGTATCAGAGTGGTGAGATCCAACCTATGAGGGCCTGTGAGGGGGATTTCCCTCTTAGAAATTGCCCTCTCTCTTCTTCCAAAATTTTCATCCATGTTTCTCTAGATTAGATTGTGCTTATTCATCTCTAGTAGAAAATTCATCTTTTTCATGGTCATTGTTGACACTAACAAAACCATCATCCTATGAAACATCATCGAAATCCTTTGTATAATACATATGGATGCTTCCATCTTCATTACGGCCTCCACATGTGTCACTACATTAGATTTCAATGGGACAACCCTTCAAGCTTTCACTAAAATCAATGCGGGGTTGTAAGTCATGCACCACCTCATGGCCTAGGTGAAGGGCAAGCCACAGGTATGGTATGGGTGGACCAATTCTCATCATTGATGAGATTAGCATGATCCACAATGACATTTTTGACAAGCTGAGCCACGTCAAAAAATAATTTAGGGTTAAAGTCAAGAATTTGGTGGACTACGTTGGTCACATAATTGCCAATGTGTTGAACTATGATCAGCTAAAGGGCATCCTTACTAGTTTTTACCTGCAACTTCCACTCAATAACATCACAATATCATTTTTATTACATCTAGAAATGAGCGGTCCACATATTGTTGCTTGTGACATAGCAATTGCACATACTAAAAATCACCATTGCAGTCATGTATTGTAAATCCATCGTATTTTTTGGTTGCAATCTATGGGGAGACTCCTTTTCTATGCTCTGTGCTTTCCCCTTCCATCTATACTAGGAGAATATTTCTATTTATATCCAATATAGTGCTCACTACATCTTGTGGAGATTTCACTCATGTAATAACTACCTTCAACATTCCTATCACAACACTCATCTATCCATGTTGGATTCCCTTCATAAATCGATCCCATGCCTTCCAATCAACCAATTCATTATAGATTTGTGGTCTTCAATATTTTCCACTATTCGCTACTCAACCTCTAATTATTTGACCACTCTAGGCTCATGACCCACATTTTGGTGATACTAGTCATTTCTCGACCATTTTTCTACACTTTTTGAAGGTTTCTAAGTTTTTTTATGAACACCTAATGTTTTTTAGTGATATCATAGCTCATTCATAGCTAATTCATAGCCCTAAAACCCTTCGATGGTGACTATCTATCAAATGGTGCTTGATATGATACTCATTTTCCATCGCTCCGCATGCGACGTATACCTCATAGTTATGTTGTGGTCATGATGGCCCAACCAGTCATGGCTCCTTCTAATTTGTGGCACTAGTTAAGTCAATGGCCTTCTTGATATCATTGAGGATGCCATCCATGTAATTCCCAAGTGCCACTAGACAGGTAGGAAATTTTCAAAATTTTAGAATCAGACATAGAAGACCCTCGAAGACCTAGCACAAATTTTAGATCATGTAAGTTTCAAAATAAACCTTTATTGTGGCATAAAATACAAATCAATCCTCATTTTTGGATCTCAAAAACTATCCACCAATAAAACATGAGTGTTTATAGCATCTTTTGAAGTAACATGGTAGAATTATTTGGCAGATCCAATGAAAGTAGTCTAGACACATGACAAGTTTGACATCCATTTTGTTGGGCGAAAGGAAATTTTTAATACCACATTTAGTGGGTGAAGGCTTTTTGAGCCTTCATAAAGGGTGATGCCACCCTATTCAAGTAGCCAACACTCATTGGCTATACTACATTAAGCATTGGCTATATGTTGAGCATTGACCATCAGGTAAGTGCCAAGTGGTGCATGTCAATTTATTCCATAATTGAAGCTCTTGATCAGGCTCTCTCAGTTGAACATTTGACTTCGTAGCTAAATGTTAACTTTAGTGGACCAGCAAAAAATTTCAAACCATTGTGAGATAGCTCGCAATGATAAGGATCAGCTAGTGAAAAGCATTGCTAGCTCACAATGATAATGATCACCTAATTAATAGAAATATGACAAGGATCACCTAGTGAATAGAGTATTCCTTGAGAATACTCTCTTTCAAATTTGTAAAATGGGTGATTTAATCCTTTTATTTTATTTTGAAGAGTTCTATTTTTCTATCAGATTGAGATTTTATTTAAACCTAAAAGATAACCTTATATATAGCCATTGGAAATATCTTTTCGTAACATATCTAGTAGAAGCCTCAAATTTACATTTTATAAATGTCTTCTTTGACCTATGATTCCCCAAAGTTTATGTTTCCAATATTATCATTAAAATTCTTTTATTGTATTATGGAATGCACTTTTGATTGTACTTGACACTCCTTAATCCAGATTCATTTTTAGAGACTCTATTCGAAGAAAAATTATCCTCCAAACCATGACATTTTTATACAGGTACTCTTCACTAATAGAGTAGTCTCAGATATGTTCACAACCATGACCCTTCTTATGTTATCCACAACCATCATATGAGATTACTCAATCATGAAGTTGTCGTTATACCTTCCTTCATAAGACCAAGGACTTTTCATTGTGACCCCAACCATCACATGACTCTTTTCTCTCTTGTGGTATTTGGTACTCCTATTTAACCCTCCAACAACTCATATCTTAGTAGATTTCAGCATAGTAGCTTTTCATATCAACACGTCTTCACCAACAATACATAAAAGGCAACACTACATCAATTCTTTCAACATCATCTTCTACATTGACTTTATTGGATCCTTAGCCTCATTTGGATCTTTTTATCTTCTTTATATTCTCATTTCCTATTTGTATGCATTAGGGACCAATGCATCTTCAATGGGGAGGAATGATAGGGGCACCAAGATCCCATGATACAGTATGACACGTAACATTAAATAATGCCTTATTGGTATTTGTTGTAAGTTATTAATGTAAGCATCTCACAAGATAGAGATAAGGGATATTAACTATTAGTGTGCATATTAAATGTACCATTATCCTCTTATCTACACATGGTACTGATCCAATTGTTCAACTCATACCATGGTATTTTAATAGGTATTTAATATACCTTACAACATTTAATGACATGTGCATCATGCACACAATATACCATTTCTAGAAGCATTTATTATATTTATCCCTATTAAAGAGTTTTTTGGCATGCTTGATGGGACCCTAGTGTCCCATATCCTTAATTGAGTAGAAGATTGATGATAGTATGCTCTAATAGATCATATCCCAATCACCTATATTTTAGAGATCTTGTTTCTTTTTTTGGTATTGATAAAAAATGGGGTTGAAGGGCCCCGACCCTTTACATAGAGCTCAAAATATGTACAAGAAATTAACAAGAGGTCATACAAATGCAATGTAGACCTATCTTAGTAAAACAAATAAACATGGGCTAAACCTGTTTATGGATAACCTGAAATAATATTCCTCCCACTATGCTTCTATTTAACATGGATGATGCAGTGCTCAATGCTTTACATTACTGATAAAGAAACTGCTGACAATAATGTAATTTAGTGTTCTCAAATCCTTCATCACACAATCCCAATAGGTATTCTACTTTGCTCTACCCTCTTTATCTGCTAGCTTCATTATCAATTCTTATAATCTCTTCCAACTCCATGGGGGAATATGACCAAACCTTGAAATTCTTATATTTAATTGCCATATTCACCATTTTATTGGGAACTTTTTTTCCCTCTATATACATATGTTTAACTTGAATTTCTTCTAGGTTTCCCAAAATAGTCCTCACATCTATAATTATTTGGAAAATGTTAGAATTATTTAACTCCCATTTTTGAAGGGAAGTTATAATATTCTTGGAATACCCCTCAACAATAATTATCCTAAAACCCAAATTCACTGCAATTTGGATGCCTATAAGCATTACCCTTACTTCAGGTTGGTGATTTGTGGTAATTCCTAGATCCTCAAAATATGCATCCAGTACCTGACCTTTGTCATTCTAATGAGGCCTCCACCACCAGCATGACCCAGGTTACCTTTTGCAACTCTATCGAAGTTAATTTTTACCCAGTATTTGTGGGCATGTTCCCATATAGTATCTAGTCTCACCTTATTGAATATTTTCATATTTAAGATATATTTTTTCTCTAGAGAGCATCATTGGAAGATTTTCCTGGCCAACAATATTTTTAATACAATCATCCAATAGGGTTGTTTTTATCCTAACATAAACTCCAATTATTCCTCTGGTTTTATTTTTGAACACATCTATTTATTTCCAACCAAATCCGCCAACAAATATGTGGAATGCATTTTTGCCAAAAAATATTGCTTCCTAAGTGCCACTGTTCCCAAATCCTTATTAGAGAATTTAGAATGAACCAATAAACATTTTATTCTCTCAATACAATATTTAGGATATCACGAAAAAAATCACAAGTTCCAAACAGGTGGTCCACACACTCATCCTCTTTGTTACATAAGACACAAACAGTTGGAACCACAATCCCTATTTTTAACGTATTATCTTTTGTAAGGATCTTATTGAGAATGGCAGTCCAAAAAAACATAGCAACCTTAAGGATGATTTTTAGATTCCAAATTATTTTAAGCTCGGGTTTCTTCGAGGTTACTTTACCTAAGACTCTATATCCATCCTTTACCAAGTAATGGACTTGCTAGTTTCTTCCTCGAATTATTTGATCCTCCTCTAAACCTCTACCTAAATAATAACTCCTTAGGAGGTTTTGTAGATATTTATCCCTCGGGCCTTGCATATCTTCTTGCATGATTTTCCACTCCTGAAAAACACCCACCCTATGAATGTAACCATTAATTTTCTTACCATAGGTTCTGGTTAAATGTTATTTAATATATTTGAACTTTTTGTAGTTTACTAAAGGATCCTCTTGAATCCAAGGGTCTTTCCAAAATTTAATTTTATCTCCCTTGCCTACTCTCCATTTTAGACCTTGACATAGAAATTTCTTACTATTGATTATATTTTATCAAAAATAGCCCCACGTGGAGGATTAGAACAATTGATAAAGTGGTTTCTTCCCTCCAAGTATTTATTTTGGATAATGCTAGCCCATTTCCCTAATGCTCCAGTGCAAAGCCTCCAACCATGTTTAGCTAGAAGGGCTCTATTTAGATCTCTCAACTTTCTCAAAACAATATCCCCATTCTGTAAAGGTTGGCAACAAGTATCCCTGGCTACCATATGTATACATTTTTGCATTCAGTGTCACCCCATAAGAAATGTTTTTGTAGTATTTCTAAATTCTCTTCCACTTTCCTTGACATCCTTAGGAAAGACATGAAATAAACATGGAGGATTTGAAGCGTGTGTTTTATGAGTTGTACTTTCCTTTGTAGAGGATAATATAGATCCCTTCCAACCTTGAAGTTTTCTATTAAATTTATCAATAATTGGATTCCAAATTTTATCTTCCATCTTGCCTATAAACAAAGGCAAACCAAGATAGGTGATAGGGAACTTTTCCTCCTTACAACCCAACACTTTAACTATTTGATCTCTTATACTTTCCTTCGTGTTTAAAAACATAATCCTACTTTTTTCATAATTTATTTTTTGGCCTGTAGCTTTTTCATAAGAATCAAGGACTTTTTTAAACTCCAAAACTTCTTCCTTTGTAGCTTCCCCAAGCAAGAAAGTATCATCCACAAATTGTTGATGAGATAAAGCTTCACCAATGGATAAACGTTTTAGACCTTTTATATTACCATCCTTTCTCTTTCTTTCCAAAGTTCTTCCCAAGGCAGTTACCATAATGATAAAGAGATATGGAGACAACGAATCTCCCTACTTGATTCCTATGGTAGAAGGAAAGAATCATGGAGATTGTCCATTGATCAAGATTGAAAAGTGGGGGTTAGAAATACACATACCAACCCATGCCCTCCATTTTTCATTGAAACCCATTTGCTCCATTATTTTATCTAAGAAAGACCATGAAACCTTGTCATAGGCTTTTTTCATGTCCAACTTAAGGAACATGCCTGACCCTTTCCTCCTTTGAAGAGAGTGTGTTATTTTATAAATAGCAATGTTGATTTTAGTAATATAACTACCTACTACATAACCTCCTTGATCTTCCTTAATGATTAAGGGGATGATATTTTTCAAATGATTGGCCAAAACTTTAGTAAATTTTTTGTAAATTGTATTAAATAGGCTAATTGGTCTAATATCCTACAATTTATCTTCCCAATATTTCTTGGGACTTAACACAAGGAGGGTATTATTCTATTCTTTCAAAAAATTACCAGATTCTTGCGCTTCTTGGATTGCATTGACTACATCTTCTCCAACAATATCCTAATGATGTTGAAAAAAACCTGGTCGAAAACCATCTGGCCCCGAAGACTTGGGTGCTCCCACAAAGAACACATCTCTTTTAATTCCCTCCTTAGAGATTACCTTGCATAGATGTTCATTCATGCTATCATTAACTCCTTTGGGAATATTGTTAATGATGCTTTCTATTTCCATGTTGCACTCTATTTTTTCCTTGCTAAGAAGGTTCTGAAAGAAAGTAATGGTCAAATTTTTAATATCATTTAAATCCTCATGATTTCTTCCATATTTTCCCATAAGGTAGAGGATTTTATTGTTTTTCCTATGTCTCATAGTCAAAACAGAAGAATCTAGTGTTTTTATTACCTTTCTTGAGCCACAAAACTCTGTATTTCTATTTCCAATGAATTTCCTCTTAGGCAATGGTATTATGATACTCTGTGAGGAGTTGTTTTTCCTTCTCATGCCACTCTGGTTTTCTTCATTTCCTCTTCATTTTTTCCTCTATATCTTGAATATCCTTTTTAAGTTGTTTTATTAAATTTATGTTATAAAAAACCTCTTTATTCCAAATTTTGATTTGATACTTGATGTTCTTTAATTTTTGGGTAACTCTGTACATTGTTGATCCTTGAACCTCCTCCTACCACCAAGATTAAATTTTATTTGTAATGTTTGGGTGCATATTCCACATGAGATCATACCTAAAGGGTGCTCCTCCCTACTTCCCCTCCTTTTCCATATCTAGAAAAATGGGATTGTGATTTGATCCTAGTCTGGGTATACGTGTAAGTCTATAAATACTATTTATACTTAGTCAACTATCAAAAATAAAAACCACATCCAACTTATTGTTCTGAATAAAATCATTAAAATCTTGTATACCTTGAGTGATTTTAATCCTCCCTCCACTTTTGTCCTCTATTATTAATACTGTATTGAAGTCACCCAAAACCATACAATGCAAATTAATGAAAAGAATCCTCTAAAAAGATAGCTTATTCCATAGATGGAATCTCTCACGATCATCATTTTGAGCATAAAACTCTGTCATTACCAAACAGAAGTTAATTTTTTTTATTCTTCAAATTGACTACACAGAATATCTCTTCTTGATCAATTAAAGTGCAATCAAAATTCATTCTATTCCAAAATATGCAAATACCTCTAGTAGTACCTTGTACTGGGCTTATGATCCATTCAGTATTTGGACAAACCTCTTTCTGAATAATATCAAGTTTTTTTGTGTCAATTTTAGATTCTTGAAGATAAAAAATATCAAGTTTTACTTCCATGAGTAGATATCTAACAATTCTTCTTTTCCCAAGGGAATTTAGTCCCCACACATTCTAAGAAAAGATTTTTATTTTTTGGTTTTGTTTGATTGGATTTTACCCTTAACCATCCATTCTTCATTTGGATCTAATTATTTTCCCCTACTCTCTGGTACTTTTTGTTCTTCTTGTTTGGGGGTCTTCCTTGCTTTCTTTTCCCATAGTTACCTGTATTTTTTGTACGTTTTCTAGGAGGATCATTCTCTCCCACTTGGGTACATCCTATCAGATATTCTTCTACTATTGATTGAGCTATTTTACCCAGCTCTAGTATTTTGTTGAATCTTGTTTACATACCCTCCTTAGAATGCTTTGATTTTTCTATTATGCTTAGATCCTTATGTTCCTCAAATTATTTAGTTTCATTTTTTGAACTTAAAACTTGATCTAATCCTTGCCATCCTTCTATTTATTTGATTTTAAACCTCCAAACTACTTCAATTTGATATTTCTCTTGTTTTGAGTCCATTTGAGTGGATGAGGTATCCTCTACCATTTTAGCATCATCTACTAATATTTCTTCTTCAACTTCCAAATTACTGTATGCATTCTTTGTGTTGATAGCAATCACATTTTGTTGTTGTGTCTTGGTATCTAGATTTATATAATTTTCAATTATATTTATTTTCATCTTATGGTTACCATATTCATAATTATTTTCTTTTTCTTGATTGGGACTATTCTCTTGTTGATTAGTGTTATTTCCAAAACCACTCAAGTTTTATTTCGCATTATGTTCTTCATCTGCTTGTTGGTTTAGCTCTATGCATTTACTTGCATACTATATTATCTTATTAGGATTCTATAATTCTTACTTTTACTTTAAAGAACATCCATTACTAATTTTACTTTCTGCCTCTTCATTTACCTCCTGGTAAATTTCCTGATATTGTTCCTTTTCTTATGCCCTTTCTTGTGGGCTAGAAGTTTTCTTTTCCATGCTTGTAGTCCTACGGTTTATTTGATTCTCCTTTTATTGCCACTTTTTATTAAATTTGGTTTGTCTTGTGGATGAAATTTCCTCTCCACATGTCCAAACACTTTACATTTCTTACAGTATACTAAAAAAAATTCATATTCAACTTTTTGTTCCCATTTGACAAGCATCGATTTAATACTCACTTTTTCCACTTTGTCTTGTTATAGCTTTATGTTAACACATAATATTCCTTAATAAAATATGGTTCATCCATGGTTATAAACTATCCAATTTGTGTTTCTAGGCCCTTAATAATTTGATCATCCCAATATTCTATAGGTAAATCTAGGAACCTAATCTAGATGGGAACGAAAAAAAATTCTTCCTTTTGAGGGTTGAAGCCCTGATGCCAATGTTTTAGGAAAACTACTATTTTCCCAAAGAAAAATGGAACTCATGATAAATATTTCACCATATCCTCATCAATATTAAACCTTATTAAGAAGTATCCCTTTGATAGACCAATAACATTAATTGAACCCTTTTTTTAAATTTTAGAATAAAGACATCTTCTAAGCACATCTAAATTTTGTCTAGGCCCTAGATATTTTCCTACCATACTAAACTAATTATCCCTCAATATTTTTTTGATTAGGGAGTCAAAAATACCTTTCCATTTTCATGATATATCTTCGTACCAATTTCTTCTTTAATTGCTTCCTTTCTTCCTTTGAGAATTTATGCCCAATAATCCTTTCTTGATCCTTCTTGTAGAACATCTTTGCATCTATCATTCTCTTTTCTACACATAGATCAACATTCCTTAGATCCCTGGCTCTCCCATATGGATCCCTAATTTCACTATTTTTCCCTAATGGGGGAAATTTTTTATCATTCAAGGAATCCATCCAAAACTCTTGGTGTTCACATCTCTATGTTCACAACTTGGTAACCATCCAAAATCCTTGGCATTCACAGTTCAACCTCCATTCAAAACCCTCAGTGTTCACAACTCAACATCCTTCTAAAACCCTCGATGTTCACAAATCAACATCCATCGAAAACCCTCAATGTTCATAACACAACATCCTTCAGTACATCAAATTTTAAGGTAAATATTGAGTTTTTGGAAAGGGGCCTCAATCCCCTTGTATCAAGGTTTGAAATTTCAGAGATCTTGTTTCAATTACCTATAGGATTCAATATTTTGGTGAATAGTATTGAAATCACATGTGGAGATTGTATGTTCACCTGGCGAATCTATTGAAAATAAGAATCTAAAAAAGTTAGGGACTCTATAAGCAAAAAAGCTCAAAATTAGATGGTAAAAATTCTAGAAAGACATAATATTTTACTGCGTATAAATTAGATGGTTCCACAAGAACATTAGTGAAAATAATCTAGAGCCATGGTTGGGAAAATATATCTAGCTTGGAATAGTGTTAGACTTCTCAACCTTCCAATCCTCCATTAAATTCCATAGGTTGCATTAAAAATATTGCCAAATTTTTATGGTAGTCAAAAAATTGTCTATGAGCATTGTCAAGATGTTTTAGCCTTGGCCACATTTTGTAATATTATCTTTGAAGATATTATGATAATACTACTTGCTCAATACTATGATTTAAAGCATTGTAATGGTATAGATATTTGTAATACAATATAATTAAGGCTTGGGATGGCCTGGTTGAATCACTAGCCTTGGTGTTTGATGATCTAGAGAACCTCTTTGGATTGCTCAAGTAGTTTTCCTATATTAAAAGAGGTCCTCATGAAGCACTCCTAGATTTTAACCTCATTCAAAAATAGTGTGGGATATAATTCCTTGGGAATTAAGACCATCACAATAACATGTGTATATTTACTATATTTGAACCCTAAATATAGAATTGGCATTCCAAATCTAATCCTATCAAGAAAAACATTTCCATAGGTTTTCTAAATGGCTATGAGGGCTGAAAATGTGTTGATTTCAGTAGGAAAACTTCCTCCCAAGACTGAATAGCTAGACACTGCATTGCCTTATCAAATAGACTCATAGATCCCTTTGAAAAGTGCACCATTCCCATATCTAGTAACTTTGATGGATACAATGCCCTTAGTTCAGTATCTAGATGACAAGATGCATAAGGTATTGAAGTTTCTAACAATTCAAGAAATAGAGGATATTATACAATATCATACACAAAATAAAAAACAAAAGGAAAATTCTGACAAGAGTAGCAGTTAAATAGGAGGGATAAAAAATATTTTTTGTAATCATGTAGAGCACATCATATGATTTAATGTGAGATACTCCTAAAAAGTGAATACAATCAAAATTTATGGTGTAAGATAGATTGATGATACCTTTAATACAAAAAGGACTATAAAAAGGTATTATTTTGTCAATGGCCACTCACTCTTGAGGAATAATTTCATCTTGAGATTCTATGATAGATAGGTGTTAGTAAAAGAAGCAAATGAAGAAGGTCTCTTGGTAAAAATTCTAGTTAAGTCTAAAGATCCCTATGCCTAGAAGAAGAAAGATGACACTGGTAAAAAATGATCAACCTTAGCCTTCTTTATGTTAGATAAATTTGGCATGTTAATTGATGGTAGTCCAAGAACCATTCTCATGTTAGATAGAACTATGACATGTTAATTCTTGGTGTTTATTGGGACTACTCCATTAAAAATACCTTCACTTTTCTTGGCTTGTGAAGAAGTCCAACAACATTAGCCATAACCTTATGGTATTTGGTTTTTTCCCTTTCTTAAGGAAACTTTAATGGTGTTGACAGAGTTATTTCTAGAGGCAGAAGATGAAAATAATAAAGGGTAATAAGCTTGCAATGCTCAATTTTTGATATCCTAACCAACTAATATGATTATTTGCAAACCTCTCTTTAATCCGTAGAGTCTACTAAGATAGAGCAGAGGCAAAAGAAGCAAAAATTAAAACTTTCTCAATGAAATGAGATGTGGTTCACCTATTTTGTTATCTTAGTATATGAATCCAACACAACAAACACCAAGATAGTTGAAATGTGAAGCAAGTACCCAATAAATGTTATAGAACAACAAGGAGGTTTTAGAATGCATGATGTGCAGGTATAATTTTCTCATCATTTTTCTCTTCCTCTCACACTATCACCTCCACTTTTGGTCAATATCCTTCTTACTAGTCATACACATTCTTCAAAGTTACCCCCATTCCTAAAATCATCCCTTTCCCTTTCACAAATGACTCCATAGCCTAATGGAAAGGTCACATCAATATCCCTCTAGCAAAACAATTATTGTCATAAAAATAAATATGCAGAATCAATCTTACAGCATCTCAAAAAAAAAGTAGAATCTAGAAGGCATCCTAATGACACCATAGGATGCCTTGAAATGTGGCACTCAAAAATAAAGTTTTTAAAAGATAGACATCATACCAATTTTAGAGTCATATGTTATGGTAACAAGGTGATGAAATCAAGCACATGTTGCATTAATGTGAATGCCATGACATCTAGTTGTGATTGGCTAAATAAAATAGAAATAAAGAAACTAGTATGGTCACACAGTAATAAGATCCAAAATATTAGTGCTAACACTGATAAAATCTAGTCTAATTTGTAATCCAATTATCATCAACTTTAATAAAGAACTATAAAAGGATGTATAGGGCCATCTAATGCATGTATTTTTTATGATCATTTTGAGTAATCATGCATTTTTTTGAAGCAACAAAGAGTCGAATTGCATCTTGCAATACAGAGGAGGTCTACCTATGTCATTTTACAAATAAAAACAAAAGGGATAGAAGAAGGCATCTAAGCACCTAGAATATTTACTTAGTACAATTTTCACTGATGAAATTCACCTAAAGCTACTACTCTAGATCTGAAATAGCACCTAGCTATAGTGGAATATGCTCATGAGGTTTTTAGTTTTTCTAGATGTGCCTACACATAGGTATCTCCATATTCTATTATCTCTTCTCTCTTTTCTCTTAACTGTATTCACCTCCTTCATGAATATGCACCCTATCTACCTATATATCTCACCATCAATATTAACCCATTCATTTTATAGTATCATTTCCTTTCCTGCATTTTGTCATCTACTTTCTATTTTCAATGCACCATACCTTTTGTAAGAAAATGAGATGGAATTTGTATTAAGACCAGTTTAGGGTGTGTTTTAGAAGCCCTAATACAACTAAAAAATTTGTTAACCTCCATTACATCTCCATATTTTATACATCAATTCCATTTTTTGAAGCCATTTTAATTTCCATAAGTCTGAGTTTTTCCTCCATCTATTCTCTTATATTCTATAATCTTATCTTCTAGCTCCATTTTCTCCCAAAATATTTTTTATCTCATACACAAGGTATACTAGGTTATTAATTTTACAAGCAAAAATCCTTGGAAGTCATCAATAATGTACGTAAATTTCATCACTGACATCCATGATGTGGTATTTTTCAAGTCATATAGTT
The DNA here is from genome assembly GCA_028583015.1 of Wollemia nobilis. Taxonomy (NCBI): domain Eukaryota; kingdom Viridiplantae; phylum Streptophyta; class Pinopsida; order Araucariales; family Araucariaceae; genus Wollemia; species Wollemia nobilis. The sequence goes on from JAQPPZ010016599.1 coordinate 3,805,358, forward strand.
ATTTTGTTAAGGTAATAACACAACAAATTGTATGCAACAACATAGAGGGCAACTAGAGTAGCATTGGATGAAGCCCTTGTAGCATATTTAGAGATAAAAAGACAATACAAAGCAATCCAAAAGGGTGCAAGGCGGTTATAGGAGTAATAAGGTATCACTGGATGTAGAATTAAGTGAGGAAGATAAAAAAGGAGTAAGCATAAACTTATTAGATAGTAAAAAATGTTAAGGCAATTAAATTCTACAAGACAAAGACAAAAGCATAGAAATTTGGCTAAGTAAGAAAGCTAGCTAGATATTTAATAATGTTGATATCAGTAAGTACATATCAAAATTTTAGCATATGATTCTCTCAACAATAAGAAGCTGATAACACATCCAACATTTGTAAATCCAAATTGAAGCCAAGAAGTGCAAGTAGCCAAACAAACAATGATGCTTATGTCATCAAGGTAACATTAAAAATTTTATGTAGTCTAAAAGATAGGCCCAAATACTCCAAGACATTGGGTCTAGTATCAATCCTTCAATTCCATAATCTACAATATTTTCAAAGGTTTCAAACATTAGAAGTGATGGTGTCATCATCTGGAGATAAAAAACCCAACAACTAGAAGCAAAGTAATTTCAAGGTAAGAAATCTAACAATTAAGCATAAGAATCAAGCAAGAAAACATGTAATCTACCATCATGCATAAGTAAACATGGTTGCTAGACTCTTTAAGCAAGGAAATCATCAATAGAGAATATCTCCAACACCCAACAAGAAAAACTGCAAACATGTGACATGTAGAAATGGAAAAAGAAGCAACACTCAACCAAGATAAATCATTTGATAGTAAGCAATATTCTCTCATATCACTTTATTTTGTATGGGGGCTTTGGAATAATCCTAGATAGTAAGGTCATGCATGCCAATAAGCCACCAAAGTTTATTTTTGTTAGAATATATAAATGGCAAAGCCCCCCTCCATCACACACCTGTATCTCCTCAAATAGCTAAGAATAATAGGAATGAGTGGATCATCATCAAATGGTTAGAATAAAATGATGTAACATGTAATCCAACTATACAAAATAAATTCCTACTGTACATGTTAAGAAAAATGTGATTAAAGCAATCAAGCATAGCTCACCTAAATATGATAGTCACTCTATACTCTTATTCTAATAGACCTACAATATGCCCTATAGGTAATTATGATTAAATGTATTATAAAACTATATACCTAAATATAATCCATTCATAAGGTTGACTCTTTAGCATTTACAATTTCATAATTATATGATTATTGTGTTATATGTCTTTTGAATGATGATTGGATTGTTGTTTGGCTTATTTCTTAACTTTGTGCAAAACATGTATGCATGCCAACTAAGTGATTAAGCATTTATGTTAAAGCTATATGAATGGTTAATTATGTTGTACTTATTTTGATTTCTATATTTCCCCCTAGATTTATTATTTATTAGTTCCTAGAATGCTTAATAATGCTAAAAGGAGACCCCTCTTTCTAGGTCATCCAATCTTGGCTAAGGTCTTAAGGGCACAACTCACTGAATTAGGTATATTTTGTACCAAGAGATTTTTTGCATTCCTGGTAGGGCCCTAGTGACCCACCTCCTTGATTGAGTAAAACCTTAGTGATAGTCTACTCTAATAGATCATATCCCAATCACCTCGATTTTAGAGATCTTATTTCAATTACCTAGAGGATTCAATATTTTGGTGAATAGTCTTGACCTCATATTTGGAGATTGTATGTTCACCTGGTGACTCTATTGAAAATAAGAATCCAAATAATTTAGTGACTTTATCAACAAAAAAGCTCAAAATTAGATGGTAAAAGTTTTCGAAAGCCATAATACTTTGTTGTGTATAAATAAAATGGCTCCATGAGCACATTAGTAAAAAAATATAGAGCCATGGTTGGGAAAATTTATCCAGCTTGGAATAGTGTTAGATCACTAAGCCTTATAGTCCTCCATTAAATTCATAGGTTGCATTAAATATATTGCCAATTTTTTATGGTAGTGGAAAAATTACCATGTGTATTTTCATGATTTTTAAGCCTTGAACACCTTTTGTAATATTATATTTGAAGATATTATGGTAATATTGCTTGCTCAATCATTACAAGTTAAGGCATTGTACTGGTATAGATATTTATAAGACAATATCATTAGGGATTGATATGAACTGGTTGAATCACTAGCCTTAGTGTTTAATAATCTAGGGGACCTCTTTGGATGCTCATATAGTTTTCCTATATGAAAATAGGTCCTCATGAAGCACTCCTAGATTTTAACCTCACTCAAAATATTGTGGGATAGAATTCCTTGGGAAGTAAGACCATCGCAATCACAAATGTATATTTACTATATATGAGACCTAAATATAGACTTGGCCCTCCAAATCCAATGCTATTAAGAAAATATTTCCATAGGTTTTCCAAATGGCTACGAGGGTTAAAAATGTGTTGATTTTAGTAGGAAAACTTCCTCCCAAGGCTAACTAGTTGGACACCCCATGGTCTCATAAAATAGACTCATAGACCCCTTTGATAGGCTCACCATGTCTATAGCTAGAAATTTCAATGGATACAAGTATATAATACCCTTAGTTCAGTATCCCTATGACAAGATGCATGAGGTATTGAAGTTTCGAACAACTCATGAAATAAAGGATATCATCCAACATCTTATGCAAAAATTCAAAAATAAAAGGAAAGCTTTGATAGGAGTAGTAGTTAAAGGAAAAATATGATGTTCTCAAGGGTTCACCATATTATAGATATAATAATGAACTAGATTCTCCTTTTAGGATAAATCACCAACCACAAAAGTTGTGGCCCTCACCATGGACCCAAACCATTGCCTAGTGATAGAAAAAGTATTCTACAATGGATGAAGCAAAGAAAAATGAGGATAAATCATATGATTATGAAGCTAATATAAATTTAAATCTAAAAGGGGATTATAAGGAAAAGCAAAGGCCAAAGACATGTACAAAATAATGTAATCTAAAAACATTATATCCACATCGCCAAAGCAAATAGGTTAACTAGAGATTATACTATCCAACCCTAACAAGAGCACAAAGGAAGTATATGGTATAGATTTATGGATAAATACCATAAAAGGTGGTCAAGATAAAAGGTATATCCCAATGTAGTATTATTCTAGAAGCTGGAGAACTGAGAGAAGCTTTGCTAATATTGTTGAAACAACTTTGTCCGACCTAGAGGTCAATTTTAAGCATATCCCAAATCCTAAATTAGCACACAATCAACCATTTATTGTCTTGAGAAAGGTTACTTCTATACCCTTTTATTTATTGGTGTGTTTAGAGATATGAGTGATGCATAATTCTATAGTACACCCAAAAGCTGTTTTTTACATCATACCACAAGTAGTTTTTGATACCATGGGTATAACCTACAATAGAATAGATTATAGAACACTAAATATCAAAGGAAGCATAATTTAGAAGGTAGGAGTCATCAAACAAGTTCTAATCTTGTTACATAGAATACCATACTTTGTAGCACTTCAAAATGTGGCAATCATTGATTTACCACTAAAATTTAGGATGATATTTTCCAAGGATTTATTGAAGAAAATAGGAGGACACCTAGAACAAGATCAAATGATTATCCCATGTACTCAAAATATGGTCCAAATTAAAACTAAAAATATTTGGCCCTACCAATTGGAAATTATCAAGAATAAAAAATGATACAATTGGTTAGAATGGATATAATTGATTGGTTAAAAGATGAGCAAGAACCAATTAGCAGTAGGCCATATCTAAGTGGCTCTAAAGTAGTATGTTTTTCACATAGGGGATTGGTATAATTTATAGAATAGTTACATTTCATTGTATTATTTGGTTAGCCACATGTTCCAACAAGTGCATCTAAAGATTATAGGACAACCACAAGGAAAATGGTGGTGAGCACTAGAAATGCTCATTTTTGTGCATGTTTTAATGGGTATTGTGCAACATTATTAACACTAGAATTGTATCTTTATGTAATTATTGCATATATTTTATAAAAAATGATATATTATGCTTAATCGGTTCTTTTAGTGGGAAATGTGTGTAGATTATAATTTTTCTATACTTTTGCACACTTTTTAGTCAAGGTCCCACATAGACTTGGCACTGTACAATAATTGAATGTGTTTAAGGAAAAATATATGTCCCAAAGGTGATGGTGGTGCTAGAAGTAAGCATATAATTTTTCTAAGGTGTGGTGCCTATATCTCGGCAACAAGCTAAAATGTTCCTATATTAAAACAAAAGGAAAAGCACCTATATTTTGGGAAAAGGAAAGGTGTCTGTATCTTCGCAATAGGATAGAAGGTGTCAATATTCCAGTGACAAAAAAACTGTCTCCCAATGATATAAAAAGTGACTAATCTTTAGCACCATAAAAAACATTGATATTCATCCCCTGCATTCCAATGATATGTGGGAAGGTGTCTATATTTCAATGACAATCTAAAAGGTGCCTATATATTGATGACAAGTAGATAGGTGCATATATCCGACAAGAATAAAGAATCTTCATCCTATGCATTGACCAGTTGACCAATATACCATGCAAATAATAGAAATAAATTATTATAAACTTAGGAAGCACTATGTTTATCTTTCATGATGTAAAATTAGACATGCTCGCTCTTTTATTAGACATCAATTATAACTATGCATTCATTGATCAAAGCGAATCATGTCGAGTGATTAAAATAGTATAGTTTATTTCTATAATAGGGGATTATCATATTCTATATAAAATGCATGTCACCCCTAAAGTAGAGGATCCCGAATTGCAAATCCTTGATATTATCTGCAAAGCCTTATTATTTCCTAATGTATTATTATTAATAAAGTTAGAGTGTTGTCAATTGCACATATTTGGAGTGAGTGTTAATTATCAATCTAGGAATATGTTTGTAGGAGCTTGGACCTACTCCAGGTAGTAATCCTCCCCTATTTATTTCTTGCTTTATTTATTTTCTGCTATGTGAGTTTATTTCCCATAGTATTTATTTTAACAATGTGTTTCTTTTCTATAATTTCCTTTCAAGTTGTATGTTTGATTTCAGTAATTTCCCTTTCAATCATGTGTTTGATAATAGTAATTTAATTTTAGACGTTTAGTTCCTACAATTTATTTTTAAGTATTTTATTTTTTGCATTTTAATTTGAATGGTTTGGTAAAATATAAAACTACATAAACACACCCCCACAAAACCAAGTGATATATAGGATTCATATCCCAAATAGTACATGCATATATTGTGCATAGGTACTTATCAATTTTACGAACTCTCAAATTGATAAAATTAAATGGAAGGAAAATAACTATTTTTAGGAACACCATTTTTTGCTCACCATTTTGGCACCATTGTCGGGGAGTGCCAACTGTAGTATTCTAGGATTTATAGGTTAGTCATCCTGAAAATAACTGTTTAGACTACCTCACCCATAGATCCCTTACTTGAGAGTGCATAAGTCCTCCAAGACTAAGAGGACTAGACAAACATTTTCTTAAAAGGGTAGAGGTCACCTTAGAACCACCTGAAATACCTTCTAATATTTCTTTGAAAGCATCTAAAACACTTCTTGAAGCTACATCATCATCTCCACTAGAGACACCTTGGCATATTAATTCAATATTTGGATAAAATTACTTTTAAAATGATCGTCCAAAGGTATTTGCTTCAATTTTTTATTTAGGATATTTGCTTGAAAACATAAGAACCAAGGGAAATTTATTGAATACCATATGATGGAAGGCAGTTAAAGACTAAACTATTTCACATTCAAATTTAGGAATATTGTTAGAAGATAAGAAAAATGAGTGTGATGCCTTGTTAGCTTCCTTAGAAGCAGCCATAGTAGACCCTACATCATCTAAAATTATGGCTATAAATGAGGAAGCTTCTTCCAGCTTTGATTTTCCAATTGAAGAACCAAGAGGAGATACCAAAATGAAACATATTTCTCGTAAACACCTTCCTACTTTTAGAATACTACCAACTGAGGACCCTGATCTATTTCTTTTTAAGTTTGTTGTGCTTTGTAGATTAGTGGACTATAAAACTGATACCCAAATTCTAAAATTGTTTCCTTCTACATTATATGATTGAAAATTACATTGGTTTATTGGTCTAAAGAACAATCATATTGCCGCCTGGGAGGAAATAAAAAAATATTTCTACAACAATACTAGGATTTTTGTAGGGCATGAGATTCTAGGGAAGAGGTCCTATATATGTTACAAATAGAGGAATATTCATTGGAATATTACTATGGTAGGTTTCATTTCAATCTTCAACATTCACCCCATGCAAAATTGGGTGAGAAATCCTTGAGAAATATATTCTTAAGGGATATCACAAATGAATCCTTAGAAGCCTTAAATTTGTTATCGAGAGGTGACATTTACCAAAACCAAATTCCAGATATTCGATAGTTATATTGAAATTATTCTAGAAGAAATGGTAAACCCATCAACCAAGTAACAAAAACCATAGCCTCTATAACCAAGGAAAAAATTGGAAATTTTCTAGAAGACATGAAGAGTAATATTCTATCATCTCTTGCACTTCAATTAGAAGCATATCAGCTTCAGAGAAAGACACAAGAAACTGAAGCAACACTAGCCTTTTTTCTACACAATATGTAGAGGAAAATACCCAAAAAATGAGTGTCCAAAAAATAAGGTCAGGGTGTGTGCTATTCGTCAATTAGATCACAAAATGAAATTGTCCTAGAAGTTAGCAAACATGAAAGAGGAACTAGAAGTAGCTAAAAATTACTTCATGGGTAATAGGAGAAATTGACAATAGTCTCATGGGATGCAGAATCCTAGGATGAGTACCACAATATGGAGGATATAATTTTTCGAACCAAGGATAAGCTCAACCACCCAATATGGGATGGTGGGGTCAACCACCTTGGATGAATACCACCCAAGAATATACTTCTTACACACCTTATTCATTGATGCCATACCAGTAAACTAAACCATAGTGGTGAAATTATAATGCATGGACTTCACTTCCATAAACCACAACACAAACACCATTGTTGCCTAGTTTATCGACACCACCTACTTCCAAGCCAAAATAGCTACCGATACAACCAACACCAAATCCAAACAATAAGACAAATCAACCTACATATTAGGTAGACATGGTAATGTACCCTATATATCATATTAGTGTAGATTGTAATCTTGTACAACTTAGATCAAGTAGATAGTTAAGAGTAGCTCCTACACCTCCAATAGTAGAGGAAGAGGAAATAGAAGTAGAAGTAGAAGAACAAACACCTTTGGTAGAGGGGGTGGAATAAAATCATATTGTTGAACCAGTAACAAATAAAGAGGTTCCACATTTTCCACAATAGTTATAGGAACCTAAAAATAATATGCAACTAGAATTTTATATAATGGAAGGATTGAAAAACCTGATCATTACAATTTCCCTTTATCAGGCCATAAGAGATGTGCCAAATTACACAAAAGCTACTAGAAATTTGTCTTAAGAAACTAGGATGGAAATCATCAAAAGTAGTGCATTTGGCAGATCAGTTAGTTGAATTAATGTTAGGAAGCACCTACCACCCAAAGTAATTTTATCCAAGAAGCTTGATTGTAACAATCCAAATTGAAGGCTTAAGGTTACCCAACACTTTGGTAGATTTAGGAGTAGCTATAAATGTCATGCCTAAATAAACCATGTAAAAACTAAAACTAAGTAATATGAGGTTAACTAAAATAGTTTTACAATTGGTTGATCAGTCTATAATGCTCCCAAAAGAAATGTTGGAAGATGTGATTGTAATAGTGGATGCATGGTAATATTCAAAAAACTTTTTAGTTTTGTTGTCTAGATCAGGATTGGGTGGTTATCCACTCATATTAGGCCATAATTGGCTAGAAATAACTAATGCCTATATAAGTTGTAGGACTAGACAAATAACAATTTTAGATAGATAGAATATTAAAAACCTAGTCATTTATCCTCCTATATAATCCACTAATGTATTACGACAACCATATTTTAAGGTTCTAAATATTGATGACTTGTCAATGCTACAAGTGCTGGTCCTAGATGAAGTAGAATATGAAACAAATGAAAATATAGTTATAACAAAATTATTTTAGGGAGAATATTCACATCCTCCTTTAATATCCCCACTTGTAGGAAACAATGAAAACTATGCTAAAAAAATAAAGGGAGAACCTAGAATAACATTGAACATTAACAATGCATTATCAACTATTCAAGAGAACAAGTTAAAAGAAATACTAGTCAACCATAAAATTGCTTTTGCATAGGAATATAAGGACATGAATGGTATTGCACCTAAATTTTGCATGCACAAAATTTATTTGGAGGATAATGCAAGATAGGTAAGGCAACCTCAAAGGAGGATGACTCCAATAATGAATGAAATAGTAAAAGTTGAACTACAAAAACTTTTATCAACTGGAATCATCTATCCCATTTTGGATAGTCAATGGGTATCAACATTGGTGGTAGTGCCCAATAAAAGTGGCAAGTGGTGGATTTGTGTGGATTACAAAATGTTAAACAAAGACACTAGAAAATACCATTTCCCCTTACCCTTATAGACCAAGTCCTTGATACCCTAGTAGGATGAAAATACTTTTTATTCCTCAATGGATTCAGTGGCTATAATAAAATCCAAATAGGGGATGAGGATCAGGATAAGACTACCTTTACCTATCCTTGGGGTACTTTTGCTTACCGAGTCTTACCATTTGGGTTGTGCAATGCACTTATGACATTTTAGAGAGCCATCATTAGTATATTTTTAGATATGGTAGGAGATACTATAAAGGTCTATATGGATGATTTCACTATTTATGGTGAAATGTTTGAAGAAGCTACAACTAATTTGGAAAAAATTATCCAACGATGTCAGGGAACAAACCTATCCCTAAGTAACAAAAAATATTTCATGTTAATGCAGGAAGGGATACTTTTGGGACACCATATCTTTGTTGAAGGTATCAAGGTAGATAAATGTAGATACCCAATTTTGAAACACCTAGCCAACGTCTTCCTCAATCAAGGCATCAAAAAACACCTCATTAGGGCATCATAACCTTATCAAGTGATGAAAAATAGAGTCACAAAATAATGTGATTTATCATTACCTTAGACTATAGAGAGTCTAGGTTTAAATAGGAGATAAAATAGAACATTAACAGGACGGTAGCAAATAACGCTAACTACCCTCTAACAATAGAATAGGGAGTTGCATGTGATTAACTACTAACCTAGGAGAGAGTTATAAATTAACCACTAACCTAGGATATTTAGATATTAACCTAGGATAGAAAAATAAATATCTAGATAGTAAAAGATAAATGTAAACACTCTTTTACCTAGTGGAGTAAATGGTAAATATCCCAAGTAATGGAATATTACTCTAACATCCCCCCTTATTACATTATTTGGGTAATACATACATATCCCTCTATACAACAATATTTGGGTAAAGTATATAACTGCCCCAATACAGTGAAGAAGATGTTGATCTGCTAGTTATTTGCTCTGTCACAGTGCTCTGGCTTCTCCTTAAGCATAAAATGGGTCATTCCTCACTTTGTCTTCACTCCAATGAATGTCCTTATGGTAATCGCATCATCCAACCGAATTGCATGGGTAACCAACTGCTAAAATCACTAGGTGTAGTAGAATAGATCACTTCATACAAGGTTCATTCATTTACAATATGAATTTGTAAAAGATAAGGTAGCTAAGGTGTCGGTCACTGCCAAAAATGCACCCTTATAAGTTCCCCCCTTCTCATTGCAAAACATAGTGTATTCAATTTATGAAGGAAGTGTGACTAAGGTGTCGGTCGAAGCCGAAAATGCACCCTTATAAGACTTCTTCCCTATTTACAAAAATTGTGAAGAAAAGAAATTTATATCCCCCCTTAATTGCAAAAAGTGTGCAATGCAAGAGTGTTGTGAAGGATTTTACAAATATTGCCTCCTAGATAATTTTACATCACAAAAAGTTGCTCCTCTTGTTACAAGTACTTCAAACACCTAGAATTTGCTAGTTATGAAGCCTAAAAGAGGTACAAGAACCCCTTATTGCAAGGTCTTCAAACAAAATACTTATGCTATTTATGAAGCCAAAAAGAGGAGAGAGAGAAAATGGTGCTTTTGCCCAAGGGACACATGTGTTTTCCCTCTACAAAAATGTTCTAGCAATTAGCACTTTGTGTGCTTTCTCTGAACCAGAATCAGAATCCGAATGAGACACTTCACTAGAAAGATGGCTTCTGTGATGTGCCTTTGCCATTTTAGTTTTGCTTGTTTTGAAACCAACACTGAATGGTGTCTTGGTTTTCATTTTTACAAGTTGTGCAAAACTATGGTTTCTAGGCAATTTGATCAAAAAAGTTCACCAAATCATCCTTCTTTATTGTAAGAACTTCAAGCATGATTGCTATTATGAAGTCTAAAAGAAAATGTATAATTTGTATGACTTCTACTTTTAAGATTGCCTTTACAAGTTTTATTTCCCTCTTGTCAAAAATCTGTGTTTTGAAGGAAGAAAGGAATTATACCCCTTAGTGCAAAGGATTGCAACTTTTTAAGGTTCCTTATTTTCAAAAACTTGTTCTTTCTTTTGATTACCCTAAAAGAGTACAAAAATATAATTCACTCAAATAGATATTTAATGGCACCTGCCTTAACACCCTTCAAGAAGGATGAGAAGTTGGAGGAAATTAAGCCAAACAAATAAGAGTGAATTAGGGGTTTTGTTGATTTAGGAGAGAATATCAAGTGAAATTGGCTTTAAATCTGTGCATGGATGTACACAAATATGTGAAATTTTGAGGTTTGGATGTTCTTGATTATATGACTTATAGTTGCAAAAAGAATGATGCAACAATCAAACAAGAAATGGCCTCAAAATTATTATCACCTAGGTGTCGGATGCAACCGAAAATGCACCTAATTTGCCAATGAAGGTGTCGAGTAAAATTGAAAATGCACCTTTTAATTTTTGCATCAAAATGTGTGTTTTGTGTTGTGCAAAAAATGATATTTTTATGTCTCCTACTTTGTTTTACAATTTTGCAAAAGTACAATAATGTCTTTCCCCTTTGATTTTGCAAAATGAACAATATGAGCACTCCTTTCAAGACAAGTCGACACATGACCCACGTTTGAAAGGCTTCCAGAACTAGTCGACACACGACTTAGTTTTTATGGACCCAAGGTCTTCAATTTCTTCTCAACTTTGCAAAAAAAAATAGATGTGCAATTTTATGTATTATATCTCCTTGGAGAAAACAAATGCACTCTTTGAACTTTGTATGTTTTATTTTTGCAAGTTTGGGTGACTCCTTGTGTTACAATTTTGGAAAAGAAGAATCACAAAATGTGATATTTCCCCCCTTTTATTTTGCAAAATTAACAAGGGTTTTGGAGAAGAGTTGTAGGCTTCAAATTTGCAACAAAATCATGCTAAGTTCTTGTCTTTTATCCCCAAATTTGGAGAAAACAAAGAATATAAATTCTTGTAGTTGCAATAAATAGAACCCCCTTTTTTTTTAGGTGCAAAAATAAAAGTTAAATCATTTTTTGTTTAATTAATAATAAAATATATTGATTAAAAAATCATGTATTAAAGTATAACAAATGATTTTTAGAAAACAAAATATTAAATTATTAATTAAAAATAAATAAAAAACTTAAATAAATGCAAAATAAAAAAAATTTACCTTGGGTAATTCGAGCACCCTCCTATTTGGTTATCAAAAAAAAAATATTGCCTTTCGAAAGGCATCGGGGATTGACCTCATGACCTGGCATGAGGTAGTATCTTTGCGTTGGGCGAAAACCGGCCCAGCTGTCGTATGGATGTGAACAAAGGTTCACGAGGACAATTTTATGTCCTCCGTCCATCGACAAAGCTTTCAAAAGAAATCTTGGGACATTTAGTCCCACATGCGCTCTGTGAGCACATGTAACTGGTTTAAAACCAGGATGTCGTGCACATAAGGTCGATTTCCTATGGGAAGTCAGTCCCCTATGTGGATGGTTTTGTTGCTAGCCATGTGGATTGTTAGGATCGTGGCATGTGGTTTATCGCCACTTATCACCAGTGTCAGGTCTAGTGACATGTGGCTAGTCCACCACGTGTCGCTTCCATCTTTGTCGGGTCATTGTCCAGTGGTTGTTTGCCATGTGTCTGATCTTAGTTTAGTCTAGTCAGCACCTCGAGGTGCATGCCAGTGTCTATCCACGTGTTTGTCTAGTCAGTACCTTGGGGTACGTGTCAGGGTCAATCCATGTGTCCAATCTAGGTTGGTCTGAGTCAGCGCCTTAGGATATATGCCTGGGCATGCATGGGTCCCTCTGTTCATCAGATCTTAGGGATCGAAGGGCCTCCTACCCTCATGAATCCTAAGGTGGTTTTGTCCCACGCAGTTTTCCAGTTGGGAGGGGGAGGGTGCTCTTGCCCTGTCAGATCTCCCAAGCAGTTAGGAATCCATATGACTCTTGGGCCCATGTGGCTCTGTGGGTCGTGGCTTCCTATGTAGGGTCTGAGGTTACTGCACCTCAAGGCCTTCACCCGTGGGGCCGATCGCTCGCTTGGACGGTGGACAGCACGTGGCTGTTGACTGTGGGCTGCTGCTCCTACGGAGCCGATCGACAGCACTTCAACTGTGGGCTCGATCGATCGACCACTAGGACAGTTTGCCTAGCCTGGGTAGGCTAGGGTGATCGACACGACCTCAGCGGGTGATCGCCATGGTGGCTCATAAGCCCACCCATGACTAGAAGGTCAATTTGACCTGGCCATTTGAATCAAGCACGCCTAGGCCCTAGCAAGTCGCTTGGACCTGGCCAGGGATTACCCTTCATGTCTACCAGTCGCCATGCTCGCTTGGAGTGTGGTGATGAAGAAAAATTTGGTTCAAATCTAGCCCCAACATAGTTGGCTCTGATGCCAATGATGACAAATGGAGTCACAAAATAATATGATTTATCATTACCTTAGACTATAGAGAGTCTAGGTTTAAATAGGAGATAAAATAGAACATTAACAGGATGATAGAAAATAATGCTAACTACCCTCTAACAATAGAATAGGGAGTTGCGTGTGATTAACTACTAACCTAGGAGAGAGTTCTAACTTAACCACTAACCTAGGATATTTAGATATTAACCTAGGATAAAAAAATAAATATCTAGATAGTAAAAGATAAATGTAAATACTCTTTTACCTAGTGGAGTAAATGGTAAATATCCCATGTAATGGAATATTACTCTAACATCAAGTTAGGCATCAAATTTGGAAAATATTATCAATTTATAATCCTATAAAAACTCATCAATCACCTTGCATTTACAAAAATTTCAATCAATCGAATCAAATCAATTATTCTCATACCTAGATTTAGGGTTTTTTATAACCCTAAAAGGTAAGTTCGTATTTAGGATAAATTTATACCTATCACATTTTATCCAAATTTCAAAAAACCACCACCATTGGATATCCCTCGAAAAGAGATTTTCGGCAAGCATAAATATGCTTATACTTGGATTTATATCAATGCCTAAAACTACAAAATAAAAATTGTTTTCAAGAACCAAATTTGCAAGTGGTGAATTTGGAAAATACTCAAATATAAAATTCAAAGTGTTAGATATTGCCTCCTTACCAAATTTTCCACTCATAACCAAATTTTCCACACTTGTGGCAAATTTGGCAAACAGTGGTTAATTTGGCAAAACGATCGAGAATCTTCCACACAAACTAGGTTACCTCCACCATTGATCCCACATGCTCCAGCAAGGTCTAATATTTTCTGGTTTGAATTAATTCTTATCTAATTATACCTCAAATCCCTCCTCCAAATCCTATTTATGGACCTCATTATATGAACATTTGGCAAGAATTTCTACTGTAGCAAAGCTCTACCCACATTGCTCTAGAATTTGCATTTCTTCTCTAGGCTCTTCTCAAGCAATATCATAAGTTTTGTCAAGCATTAGAGTAGTCTTCACAAGCATTGAAGGTAAGCCAAGAAAGGCTAGGGAGGACTTGGGAGCAAGGAGGTCACCATTGGAGGCAAGAAGGGAAGCTCTACTAGCTCCCTTCTTCTCTCCTTTCACCTTGGTTCCACATCATTGTGTCCCCTAAAGTTGCAACCTTACTAGCTTAACACCTCTCACTTTCTTTTGTGCATTTCCTTTTATATGCTAGATCTTTCATCTTAATTTTTTCTCTCTTATTGGAAGCCTCTAACTTAGTATTTGTAGCTCTCTAACTTTGTTTTTGCAGCCTCCTTTTTACATATTTTTCTTCTTCTCATACCTCTCTTGCAAGTTCCTTTAAATTCACCATTTATTTTGTCATAATTTATGATTATAATCATCTATTTTGTAGGGTTTGTCATATTTTCCATGTACATATTTTCTTACTAATATCTTTGTTTGCAAGATCTTTACTCTTCCTACAACATACTAACATATCTTGTTTCCTTCCATGTTATTCTACTTTCATAGACTTAGCATTCTTCTCTTACATACTATTTGTTTATTGCATATATTTCATTTATGATATTTTCAATTTCATATGTGAAGATCTATCTTATGCTAGAAAAATTACTTATCCTTTTGTTTGGATTAGGTGTAGTTAGAATTTCCTATTATATAACATCTAATTTTACATGTAATTTTGCTTCAGCTGAGTTTTATCTTTAGCTTCATACATTTACTTGTTCTTGCTCATCTACTTTGAAGAATTGTACAAATTTCTTAACACATTCTGCCAAATATTCAAATCATTCCTCAAATTCCTCCTTGTAGCATTATTAGGAATTGGTTTCACCTTACTTTAGAATTTTCTAAGCCTTTATTCTCCCTCCCTAGACTGTCATAAGTCCGATTTCTCAAGATTTACAAATTTCCCTTTGTAGATTTCATCCTTTTCCACTGTCAAAAAAATTTCAGTCTATTGATTCTCAAAATTGAAATCTTAATCCCCTAATTTCTCTATACATAGACCTTCTAGATCATAGTGGGAACCTCCCTTATTAGTTTTGAACCAAGTCTCACTTAGATCAAGCCCCAATTTGGCTCTAAAAATTTAAAATCTCATTCAATACAAAATTCACCACCCCTGTAATGAATTTGGTAAAACCTGGCTTCTGAGACTTTACTATTTTAATTTCTCATTCACAGGTCCTCTAGAGTTCAGTAGGAACCCTTTAACAAATTTCCAGCTCAAATATCATAATGTAACCCACCAAAGCAGCCTCAAAACTCATTTTTCTCTGCCTAGGACCAAATTCATCAACCCTATGGTGAATTTGACGGTCTGTTCCATAGAACAAGATTTGCCACTCAAACCAAATTTGCTAGTGGTGAATTTGGCAAGACCCTATGGCAAATTTGGCAACAGGAAAAAATCATTCTAGGAGGGCACTCATATTCATTTTTTTTGCAAAATAGGGGGTTTGATCAATAGTAGAGATAGCCTATCAACCTCACTGCCTTCATATAGGCCCCCAAAAATAGAAACCCTAATTTTTTTTTTTTTTTTGTGCAAGTTTACCAAATTCACCATCCTTGTGGTGAATTTAGCTTGAGTGGCAAATTTGGCTCTATGCTATGGTGAATTTGGTAGACAAACTCTGGTAGAGGTAACCCAGCCACTTGGTCCTTCCCTAGATCTATCATTTCCTTTTTGTATGTCCTATTTCTAATTGTTTGTTGTTCCAAAACCTAAAAGCATATTTACTTTGGGAAATTAAGGAATCCCTACTAGAAACATAAAATTATTTTACAAAACCTTAGCATATCTTTAAAAAACATTAAAGGACCAATAAATTAAAGAACCCTAAGTACAATTTTAGCACATATTTCATATTTAAGCACTTAGTCAAGAAATTGAATTGCATTTAATTGCATTAGGCTAATTATATTTGATTGCATATTTCTTTATTTGCCCTGAAAATGAAAATCTCCTTAGAGTAGTGCATTCAAAACTTGAATTGCATTTTTGATAGATCTTGTTTGCTTGCATTTGTGTGGATTAAGCAAGACATTGCATTTTAAATGGTTTTGATGATTTAGGTTCAAATAACCGTTAAGGCTCGATAAAGAGTCAATATTATTAGGGATCCAAAACTTTTATATGATTTTCCTAATTGTACACATAAAACATCGCAAAATAAGCATTACATCAACCTTTCATGACCTTGATAATTTACAAACCGTAGGGGTCTAGTTGTGTTGAGGATTCAATATCCTTAGAACCTCCTTTGGAAAGAGATCCTCAATTGGGGAAGCAGAGATTTTGATGGATCTTCCCCATGCACACTTGACATTAATTAGATTTAAAAGGGAAAATAACACCAGGTTTTCTTGTCACCTACAATAAATAGAAAATAGAAGTTATTAAGGAATTACCTACCTCCAAAACAATGAGATATGGTCATAGTTTCTTAGGCTTTGCTGGATACTATAGGTGATTTATACCAGAATTTAGTAAAATCACCAGACCTCTAAACACATTATTGACTAAATATACCAAGTTTCTTTGGACAAGTAAATGTGAACAAGCGTTCCAAAACTTAAAATAAAAACTAACAACTACTCCCATACTGAGAGGTCCAAATTGGAACCTCCCCTTCCACATTTATGCATATGCATATAATGCTATAGGGGCAGCACTTGGGAAAGAATCTAAAAATGAAGTCTATACCATTTACTATATCAGTAAAAAATTGAAGGGAACTTAATTAAACTACACTATCACTAAAAAGAAATTTCTTATAGTTATACATGCTATAAATAAATGTTACCATTATATCACAAACAATAAAATATTTGTGCATACTTATTATACAACCATCAGGTATCTGATGAACAAGCCAATGGTAAGTGGTAAAATTATTATATGGCTTTTACTTTTGTAAGGATTTGATGTGACTGTAGTAGATAAACTTGGAAAAGATAATGTTATTGCTGATTTTTTATACAAATTAATCTCTCAGGATAACACTATAACTGAGGACCGATTTTTAGATGAGCATCTCTTTGCTCTTGATAGCCAAGTACCATGGTATGCCAATATAGCTAATTTCTTGGCCACCAATAAAATATCCCCTACATTCTCACCCAAAGAATCTTAAACTTCAATTGAAAAGAGTGCAACTTTCTCATGGATTGATGGTTTCTTGATTAAGATATATCCTAATCAAATCATGAGAAGATGTGTTGCATAAAATGAACCCACAAAAATATTAATAGCCTACCATGATAAACCATGTGATGGATATTTTGTAGGATGAAGAACTACATTTAAAATTTTGCAAGTAGGGTATAATTGGCCCACATTATTTAAAGATGCAATAAAATATATCATTCATTGCAATCAATATCAAATAATGGGTAGACCAACTCTACGATATGAAATACCTCTTCAACCCCATGTGCATATTGAACCATTTGATAAATGGGGGATGGATTTTGTTGGACCAATCAATCCATAGTCTAATCGAAAAAGGTATATTTTAGTATGTACTGATTATATTACTAAGTGGGTTGAAGTGCAGGAACTATAAAATTCAGAGAAAGATAATATGGCATAGTTTTTGTATGAATTCATTTTGATTAGATTCAATGTTCATAGGGATATTGCCAATTATTAGGGAGCATAGTTCATAGGGTGTTGCATTTAGGCATGGGGGTATGATGAGCACTAAAAATGCTCATTTTTGTGCATATTTTAATGGGGTATTGTGCGGTATTATTAACACTAGAATTGTATTTTTATGTAATTATTACATATATTTAATGGAAATTGATGTATTATAGTTAACCAATTATTTTAGTGGGAAATGTGTGTAGATTGTACATTTTCGTTAATTTTGCATATTTTTTAGTCAAGGTACCACATGGACCTGGTACTCTATAACAATTAAATGTGTTTAAGGAATGATATATGTCCTAAAGGAGATGGTGGTGCTAGAAGTAAGCATCTAATTTTTCTAAGGTATGAGTCTATATCCCAAAAATAGGTTGGAAAGAACCTATATTCCAATGAAAGGAAAACACCGATCTTCTAGAAAAAGGAAAGGCACATGTATCCCGATAATAGGCTAGAAGACGTTTGTATTACAACGATAAAAAAATATCTGTCTCCTAGTGATAGGAAAAGTGACTAATCTTCAACATGGTGGAAAGTGTCGATATTTTATGCCTATATTTCAATGACAAGCTGGAAGGTGCTTGTAATCTAGTGATATACCAAAAGGTGCCTATATCTAGTAGGAATAAAGTGTCTTCATCCTACGCATTGATCGTTTGATCAAAATATCATGTGAATAAAAGAAATAATTTTTTATAAACTTAGGAAGTGTTATGTTTATCTTTCATTATGTAAAATTAGACATGATCACTCTTTTATTAGACATCGATTGTAACTATGCATGCACTGGCTGAAATGAATCACATTGAGTGATTAAAATAGGTTAGTCTATTTTTGTAATAAGGGTTGACCACATTTCGTATAAAATTTAGGCCACCCCTGAAGCAGCGGATCCCAAATTGCAAATCCCAAAGTTTATCTACAAAGTCTTGTTATTTTGTACTGCATTATTAATAATAAAGTTAGAGTGTTCTCAATTGCACGTATTTGGGGTGAGTGTTAATTAGTAAGCTGGGTGAACGCCTATAGGGAGCTTGGGCCCACTCTAAGCAGTAATCCTCCCCTATTTATTTCCTACTTTATTTATTTTCTGTTGTGTGAGTTTATTTCCTACATTATTTATTTTAACAGTGTGTTTCTTTTCTGCAATTTCCTTTCAAGTTGTGTTTGATTTTTATAATTTTCCTTTCAGTCATGTGTTTGATAATAGTAATTTAATTTCAACAATTTACTTGCTATACTTTCTTTTTAAGTATTTTATTTTCTACATTTTAATTTGAATGGTTTGGTAAAATCTAAAACTACACGAACAACACACCCCCACCAAACCAAGTGATATATAGGACTCATATCCCAAATACTATAGGCATATACTATGCATAGGTACTCAACAAGTTTATGAACTCCTGGATTGATAAAATTAAATGGAAGAAAAATAACTATTTTTAGGAACACCATTTTTCTGCTCACCAAATGTCACTCAACCTTAGAATGTTCTAGGGTATAACTTGAAGTAGTAACTAAAATGCACTTTAAAAATATATAGCTATTAATTGGAAATATGCTACACAAACCAATGTGTATGGATATTGTAGTTGGCTATTCATATATTGAAGAAAATTCACCAATGCTTATTTTCAATACCGTGTTTCAAGCAACCTTAGAAGCTAACACAAGTCCAAAGCAAAGCTCATGGAAAAATCCTAATAAAATAAATTACAAGGTCCAAGAAGGCAATTGAGTTCCTTTATAGGAAAGTGCTATCATATAAAAATTTAATGCATGTTAATTTCTCATGACTATGAGAACATTTTAGGTATCAACTTGGATGGCTTTGTAGCACCAACATTTAAACCATTTTATGGTACAAAGTAATTCTAAAATTTTGGAATATTATACACCCATTTTTTCGCAATTTATGTTGTTATTGTGGCATTATAACTATTCATGTTAACCTCTTTTGACTATGTCCTTAGTAAATATTTTATTTTGATATTTATAATATAATTTTTCTTTTTCACATGATACATTAAAATGTCAAATTCAAAACATATGCTACAACTTATGTTCTAGTCTTTCTTCTACCTACAATACATGGAAATATATAATTTAAGATATTTCTATCACATTAGTTGATTTTAAATGAACATTACATGCATCATATTTTAAAATGTTATAAATTATGCTCTTACCATGTTTTATACTTCAAACAACATTGTGAGCAATGATATTTACTATAGCATAGGATTTTAGATCTTCACAACTCATGTTAGTCTACACTTTACAAATATAATATTTGAGGAAGAAGTCAATTGGTTGTGGATGATTGTTTTATAGTTGGTGACCTCATTTTGATTCCTTGTGACTAGTGGTGGTGGTGCTAGTCCACCTAATAGTATAATACTTATTGAGAGTGGGTTAAGAGACCCAATTTTACTTACCCAATTAAAACTAATTTCACCACTCACACACAAATTCATTGACAAGGAACTTGTCCTCTTGGTGGAAAACAACGTTTTAGGGACTAATTAGAAATCCTTCTACCTCCAACTATAAAATTTATGAATTTGCCACCCAATAAAGTTAACCATTACAAATTTTCCTAGGCTGTAAATTTATCTTTGAACATACAAAACTAAAAGTTTTTCATTTTGACACCCATTCCTATCCATGCAAACTAATATAAGATTGACATGCCTCATAATCTTGCTAATATTGAATGATTTGTGATTTTTACCAAAATAATTTGGTCTTTAAAACTTTCCAAATTAGCTTTCTTTTTAATTTGAGTAGTTTGTTTCCAATCTAAACTAACTTGAAAACATTGCCTCACCTTTTCCTTTCCAAAATATATAAATTTTACCTCTCATTCTCAAATTGATATGCATTTTTGTATATGTTTTCTCACACATAATTTCAATAACACATTTGGACATATTTTTAACAAAGGATTTTACAACAAAGTGTTTTCCATTTCTCCTTGCAAGCTCTTGGATCTCTTTTACAAGTGTTTTTATTTATAGAGCATATCAAGACATTGCATGCAAGAGCATAATCCTCATAGAAAATAGGAGATTTCTCTCACTATAGTTTTTACAATATGAGATTTATAATTTTTCATTAAATTTTCTATTCTTGATCTAATATGTTTGGTCTCTTGCTTAATGTGATTTTTTAGGATTCTCACCTCCCTATCACATTTGCTTTGGCACCTTAGCCCCTCTTTTGCATTAAGTTAGAAAATTTGCCTAAATATGTTTGTAATATTTGTAGAGGTCAATAAAGAACTATAATTTACATCCTTGGACCAATCCCTTTCAAATAAAACATTAACTACACCTTTATGACCACATGCTATAAATTCACTGCGAATAGGACTAGTAAGCGATGAACCCATTTTGACACCCATATATTTGATTTTTTGATGAAATTTTACTTCTTATGATTCCCCAAAATTATCTTGTTCTATCCATCTAGTTTGGATCACAACCACTTACTATTGTTCCTTTGAAATCATGTTCATCATTCATAGGCTATTTAGGCTATAAACCTATCTTGTAGGTAATGAACTCACCCTATAGGATGTGAACTTGTCTTATCTAGTCATTTTATCAATTTCAACATCAAAATAACTTTTGTTCAAGCCCAAGTTTATATTATCATCTTCTTTATTAGTCCATTCTAGTTTTGCAAACATTTTTGTTTTGATTTTATGTGGATAATCATATTTCAAGGTATTCAAATTGATTTTATGGAAATAATAGGGGGTTTGACACTTTTCCCAAGCATAAATAAAACCCCCTATATCTAACTAATTTTCTATTTTTTTCTTTTGAACAACTTTTGGTCACCAAACAATTTTTTGAGTCACAAGCGACAAATTTGGTTCATAGGAATCAAATTTAAGGAGACAAATTTGGTTACATATCTTGAACTCAACATTTGCAGACACTAGGTTCTTGAATTTTAACTTTATTTCCCTTATAAGTTTATAAAAAATTATTTGATATCTATTTTAATTAGTATTAACATCATATTAAAGAAAGGAAATAAAAGAACTTAAAGTATTTTACTTTTATTTATCTTTTATTTTCACTTTATATGCATTGAATAAAAACTTATTTAGATTGCACTTAGGTTAAATCATGTTTTCTCATTCTCTTGAACCCTTGCTAAATATAAAAGGACAAATTTATTTTAGTTTCCTACAAATAGATTAGATTTCATATAAAATCAAAAGAGCATGCATGTTAGTTTTGTTTTTTGCATCTTGTTTTCATTTGCATTGCATTTTGCATATTTTTTAGTAAGTATATTTATTTTATATTTTAGATCTAAAAATTAGATCATTGTTGAATTAACACACAAATCATAGATTTGGGATAAATATTTAAGCTACCCTTGGTGAACTCTAATTTTACAGTAATGAAACTCAAACTATGATCATATTCAGGTAAGAAATTTTATTCAAGAGTGAATTCGTGGGTTTGGAGACTAGCATCTCTGAATCTAGGTTTACATCTTTGGTGAATTTAACATGAATACCACTTGGGTCTTAAACACATTTTGACTATTTTTTTTTCCTTAATTCAACTTAAAATTTACCACACTTATAATTAAGACAACCTAAATTGTTTACATAAAATAGATCATATTAATCAAAGATAACAAGAATCTGACCAAAGAATAGTCCTAGTAGGGAAAGTTTGATGATACCTTGAGTAAATTTTTATATGAAACTTAAGGTTATCTCTCTCAAATAGTATAAAATTATGGGATAATAAGAATCATATGGATGGTAGTTCTTTCAGAAAGGGGATATAAAGGGTTTATGAAACATCTTCTCATTCTTCTTTAATCAATGTTATAAATAAAAATTAAATAAAATTATGTAATTTCTTACAAGTATAATTGATCAACCACCTCACTATAGTACTAGAAGTGTAGCTTGTCAATTGCAACATAATGCAGAACCATTATCCCTTGTTCCTAAAAACTCATCAGTGTTTAAAAATGTTGTGTATGAAGAAGAGGATGAATATGTTATTTCCTCTATAAATGTCTTCCCTATACACGATCAAAAATATAAAGTGGTCTTTGGATGTATGGATCACTTTACTACTTTTCCTATGAAAATAAAAATGCCTTGTTAATTATTATAAAGGAATACAATCTAGAACATTTAGATAGAATACCTCACCCCACTGGTAAGACATCCCATTTAGAACATATTCAACAAAATATATCAACCCATTTAACCTCTAAATCCATGTATACTTCTTAATGATCCTTGAACACATAATTTTCTACTTTAGGATCTAAATTTCTAAATGGTACTATGGAAGCAATAAATTTTAACTTGACCTCTTCTATGGGGCAACAAAACTCATCATATTCTATAGAGGAGTTGTTGAGAACTTGTATTCATGTTGCTTCCTCAACCATAGAAGCAAGGAAACTAGAAATTCCTCTTAGTAAACCAATGCCTCAATTGGTCATTTCTAAAAAACCATATTTTTCAAACCTTTAAGGAGAAAATACCTATAATTTTTCCCTTTCTACATCTAATTCCATAGACATATTTAACCTTAATATTTTTGTAACAACATCCTTGTTAGATTTAATAAAGTCCCCAACCAACCCATTCAATATTTTCTTAAGCCCCTCTTGTTCTCAGTCTATGCAAATGAATCCTTTGGTTAACATCCTAATTTCCCCTCCTCACAAGGTCCATTGATTTAAAAAAATCAACCTTCACCTAAAATTCAAGCTCTTGTATATCAAGTGAAATAATTAACTCAACAAGTATCGTAACTTCATGGATTTTCAAAATAAATATACACATTCAATGATATGTGCAATAAACCATTAGACCCACTTGTATATAATCATCCTTTCCCACATCATTTTGAGGTCCCTAAGATTCATAGATATGGTGGATCAAATGATCTTATGAATCATATAAAACTCTTCATTGTTTCTTGTGTTAGCATAACATACAAAGAAATACTACTAAAAGTATTTCCACAAAGCCTTATAAGTTCAATATTTGAATGGTATTTCTACTTGCCTCATAAATATAAAAGGATAATCCAATATATATATATATATATATATATATATATATATATATTTATTTATTTATTTATTTATTTATTTATTTATCCATCATTAAGTACCTTACCTACCATCAACATTGACCATGAAGCTAGCACTAGTAGTCAAATTGAGAACTCAAAAGAACAAATAAAGGAAACAAATATTATTGATTATAATAATCCCAAAAACAACCTATTAAATTTGGACCTAGATAGGTAGGAGGTGTAGACCAATTGGTTCATCCAAACCCCATAAGGGGGGCAGAGGTCCAAGGTTCAAATCTTAGGCCTCGCCATACTGAACGCTTGTCCCTTTCCTGGTGCTTTCAGTGGCGTAAAAGGTTTAAAATGATTATGGCATGGTGGTTATAGGGGCGGACTACGCAAAGATCTATGTGGCGGCTTCTGGGGCGGATAGCGCAAAATACTGTGGTGGACATAAAAATATGGACAGCCTATCCGAATTCATGGCGGCTGCCGATTCCACCATGTAAATTCAAAAAAAAAAAAAATTGGACCTAGATATATTACCCCATTGCCATGAACCTTAGGAATGCCTTCTAGAAAGAGAATGGTAGTAAAAATAGGTAGTTGTACCTTTATTTATGTTGGTATAAATAATGAAGAGGTTATTCATGGAAATAATACATATCCAAGTGAAGAACATTATGCTTCATGCTATATATCAAACCTATATCAAATACCTACATAGATCCTATGCAACTATGGGTACCATGGTATGGGTCTAGGAAGATTCAATCAAGGTATTAAGGAATCGTTAGAACTTGAACTCTAGATAGAATGATGGGGATTAAGATATAAACCCCATTGTGATAAATATAAATCTTGCTCATCATCATCTATCAATAATGATGGAAATGATTTCCTTTAACCTTATGAAAATATTTTAACAATCAACAAGCTAAAAATAGAGGATGAATAATACCATGAGCACTCCTTTCGTAGCTAAATACCATAAACATTTTCCATCCTAAATTTGGGAAAGGAAATACTTTTTTGGAATCATTACAAATTTTTCAAACAAATAATCCAATTTTTGGATTATATTGTAAATTCACCTAAGTATAAATGTGAATAATAAAGTTAGGTATCTAAGCTTTAAAATAAATTAAATAGATAGATATTTAATTTATATTTAGAAATATGTATATATACCTAGGTTACACTAATATATATTATGGTATATGGATTAAATAAATATATATCTATATTTATTTTATCCTACACCTTAATATTATTATTCGTACATTTACTAAACTAAAATAATTCCAATATATAGTCTAACTCTAGTCAACTCAAAGTCAAAGGTGACATGGCATGAGACTTGAGTGTGGTGGCATGTGTGGGGCACATAATAGCATGTGGCATGAGTGTGGTGGCATGAGGCATAAGTGTGGTGGCATGTGGCATAGGTGTGGTGGCACATGTTGTGGAGGTTTTCCTCCATGACTATTTTCTAATGGGAGGATAGCCCAAACTATATATTTGGGCTAAAATCCTTGTGTTGTAACGATGCTAACTGTACAGAGAAAAATAGTATGAGGCAATGAGACACTATTGTTTACTTGATATATTGGTGATTTACACCAATCACATTTAAGAAAAAAGGCTTGTATATTTTATTGAAGATAATACAAAAATGGAGATACAATTTTGATCGTGGTTTTTTTCTTTGCAGGGTTTTCCACATAATATTGGTGTCTTTTATGTCATTTTATTTATTTCTATCTTATCTTAAATTTTAATTTAATTTTATTAAATTTTATGCTATTTATGTTTGTGTAAAATATACACTTGGTATACTAATATTTTTTTGTTTGAGTATATTTTAATCAATTGCATTTGTTAGATTTTGCTTACTTCCTCTCCCTTCATTTGGTAACAGATCCTAGGTTCATCTCTGGTGAGTTATATAATTTTCACTTTTAATAATTAAAAGTGAAACAATTAAATCTAACATTTATCTTTTGTATAAATTTAATATTAGATTCTATTTAAAAACCCTCCTTTATTGATTTTTTTTATGATAAAGTTTTTAATATATATATAAGAGGGTTTGATTTTTTTAATTAAAAAAAAAAAGAGAAAATGGGTTATTTATATATTTAAATTAAAACCTTTTACTTTTTAAAATGATAATGATTATATCTATATATATGTATATATATATATATATAAGAGGGTTTGATTTTTTTAAAATAAAAAATAAGAGAAAAAGGGTTGTTTTATTTATATATTTAAATGATATTCATTTAAATATTATATTAAATTTAAAAGTTTTTTTAAGTTTAATAAGTTAATTTATTAATGTGACCCACTTTACAACAAGTCGCATGGCTGGCCAACGCCAGGTCTCAGCCTACACATCGATGACCTGATAGATGGTAGCCAAGGTAGCAATCCAATGATAGATAATTGGTAGCCAAGTTGCAGCTAGATGGTAGTCACCAGTGGCCCATTGACAACATATTGTGTTGGCCAATAACTCCTGAGGCTACATGATGTGGTTGGGGGCCTTAAGCCTCCTATACGCTCTTTTTTTAATAAAATAATATTTAAAAAGGGATGATGGAAGGCATATGTCCCCCCTCCTCTTTTTTAATTTGGTGGTGGGGTCCACATAACCCTACTTTTTAAATTTTTAAAATTAAAGGTATTTGAACATTTGTTTTTGGCAAAATAAGTTGTTTATTCTTATGTTTCACAAAATCACTTCTATAATATTACCAATATGTTTGTGCTTTCAACCATGTTTTCTAATGATATTGCTAGCTTTATCCCTAAGCATATTCTTGAAAGAACAAACTACCATATTTTGGAGCCTAGGATGAGGGTAGAATGCCAAGCGAGGTAACTTTGGAAGATCATGAACAAGGAGGAGCCACAATCCAAAAATAGAAGAGCACATGAATCATAGAATGTAAAAAATCAAGAAGTCCTTTCTATGTTATTTAGGGTTGTAAGTGATGACATATTAGTACATATTTCTAATTTTTCTTTGAAGCATGGGATGAGTTAAAAACCATGTTCACTGTATCAAACATGGGTAGAAAATTCTACTTCTTTCAAAATTGTTGAATATAAAAATATCATGTGAAGAATCTATTGTAATATAACTATCTAAAATGAGGGAAATTAGGACATGATTATTTGTATGTAGTTGTGAATGGGTGAATAAAAATCTCTTATGCTTCATTGTACTTCTAAATCTCATTGAATTTCAAGGACTTTATAAATTTCCTCAATACAAGATTTGATGAAGAAGACAATAAGGTAAAAAGTAAGTTAAGGTAAGGACCCTAACTCTATTTTAGTGCCTTGAATATTTGTAAAGGTAGTAAACATAGAAAGTGGAATAAAGACAACTAATTTAAAGGTAAGAATCAAACTAGTTCTTCAAAACCTAAGTTTGAGAAGAAATCAAAGAGCAATAATCTTAAATTTAATGGTAATTGTAACTTTTGTGGCATTTTTTGTCCACAAAGAAAATGATTTTTACAAGAAAAATGTAGCCTCCAAAAATACAAAGAGCAAGAAGGTAGGTAAGCAAACTAATAATGTTTCTTTATTTCATGCATTAACTTCCATTCATGATAAAATAGACCATAATTCTTAGATTATTTATTTAGGATGCACTAATAATATGACTAATTCTAAGTCATTTTTTACTTCATTAAACTTAAATTAGAATGATGTAGTTACTATTGAGGACAATTCCTAAATTTTTGTAGAAGGAATTGACAATGTTAAGATAGGTAGAGAAGTATACAATTATGTTTTGTTTATTCCTAATCTTGCAACTAGCCTACTTTCTATAAGGCAATTAGCTTATCAAGGAAGAAGTATTTAATTTTGTATCAATAGGTGCATCATCAAAAGTAATGTGGGAGAAATTTTTGGAGAAGGTGTGTTTTCCAACAACTTGTATGTATTCTCTCCACATCAAATTTTAGGTAGCATTGCCTTGCCATGTATATTTATAATAATTCTAAATTGTGGTATAATAAATTAGGACATCTAAATTTTAGAAGTATTATTGATATGTTTAACAAAACCATGGTAATTGGTCTTCCTAAAATTAAATTTTATGGAGGACTTTGTGAGGCTTGCAATTTATACAAGCAACCTAGGACAAAGTTTGATGAAACTTATTTTAAATATTCTTATAGATTGCAATTAGTCCATTATAACCTTGTGGATCTATTTCAAGTTATATCATTAAGTGGATGTTTGTATTATTTAACTTTTATTGATGATTTTTCAAGGTACACTTGGATTTACTTTTTGAAAAACAAGTCTCAAGTATTTGAATATTTTAAATTTTTGAAGGCACTTACTAGAAATGAAATCTCTTCCTCCATAAAATTCTTAAGGAATGATAGTGGAAGAGAGTATGTGAGTAATGAGATTAACTCTTATTGTCTTGAAATGGACATTTCAAGACAATTCACATTCACATATTCACCCCAACAAAATGGGTTTGCTAAGAGGAAAAATAGGTGCATTGTAAATATGGTAAGGACTTTCCTCCAAAAATTTTCAAATGTCTTATGGGATGAATGATGTTTTATTTTTGTATATTTTCTTAATAGGTGTGCCACTAAGGCACTAAATTAAGTCACACAATTAAGTATTTGAGAGTAATTTTGTGCATTGCTTATGCACATAATAATAATTCAAATAACATTAGGAAATTAGATGATAGATCTTTAAAATGTTTGTTATTAGGTTATTATCATCATTCCAAAGGATATATATTATATAAACCTAATATTAGTACTATCTTTGTGAATAGGGATGTCATTTTTGATGAGTATACTTTATATAAATTTAGTTCTTTTATCATTAATGAAAGTTCCCCCTTAGAAAAGAAAACTAAGAGAGAAAAATTGTTAGATACAACAACCAAGGACTCTCCATTTTGTGAAATATATAAATATAGAACTAGAATACAAACATCAAGTACAACCTTAATGGCTAAAGTTCAAAATTTGAATGAACCTCAAACCTATAATCAAGCTAAAAAAGATTGAAATTGGATGAAAGCTACGAAACAAGAATTCAATTCTCTTATCAAAAAAGATACTTGGGATTTATTTCCAAGGCCTTCTAAGAGAAACATAATAGGTTGTAAATGGAAATTTATACTTCAGTTAAATTCTTTAGGAAAATTTGACAAACATAAGACTAGATTAGTAGCAAAAGGTTTCTCACAAAAGTATGGGGTAGATTATGAGGAAAATTTTTCTTTGGTTGCTAAAATGCCTTCAATTTGATCAGTAGTAGCATTAGATTCTACTTTTAATTGGAAAAGTTATCATTTAGATGTAAAGAGTGCATTTATTAATGGCAACTTATATGTTGATATTTATATGGAGAAACCTCCAGGCTTTGAGAACCTACAAAGCCAAATTATGTTTATAGATTAAAGAAATCCTTATATGGGATTAAGTAAGCTCCAAGAGCTTAGTATGATAATGTTTATAAGTATTATTTTTAAGTATTTGTCTTATTATGTTCATATTAATGGTTTTTATAGTACTTAAATATCTAAGTGGAACTACTAATTTAGCTTTGGAATATTTAAGGAATTCTTATATGAATTTTTTTGGTTATTATGACAGTGACTTTGCTATGGATAATGTTGAATGAAAATCCGCAAGTGGATATTGTTTCTCCTTGGGATAAGTTGTGATCTCTTGGTGTAGTAAGAAAAAAACAACCATAAAACTCTCCTCAAATAAGTATGAGTATATAAGTGCTACTCTAGCATTCCAAAAATCCATTTGGTTTAAAAGACTACTAACAGAAATTGGGTTCAACAATAATAAATCTATCACAATATTTTTTGATAACCAATATTTAATAGCTTTAGAAAAGAATCATGTTATGCATCAAAGTACAAAATACATTGAGATTCGAGCACACTTAATTAGGGATAAGATATTATATGGGACAATTAAACTCATATATTTCCCCACAAATGATAGCATTTCTGATATTTTTACAAAACATTAGTAGAATATATATATATATATATATATATATATATATATATATATATATATATATATATATATACTTTATAAGTAAACTAGACCTAAAAGAATTACCCTCAAGGGGGAGTAATGCATAATATTGTGTGATGTCAATTCTTTTAAGTTTTTTTTAAGGTTTTGTGAATTCTATGTTGATGGATGTATGCCACTTATTTTTTCCATGTTGATGGAATATGTGTGTGTGCCATTTATTTATCCATGTTGATGGATGTTATTTTTACCATGTTGATGGAATATGTGTGTATGTGCCATTTATGTATCCATGCTGATGGATGTTATTTTTTTCCATGTTGATGGAATATATATGCCTCATGTTTATCCATGTTGATGGATGCTAATTTTCCATATTGATGGAATATGTACTCCACTTGTTTATCCATGTTCATTGATGTTATTTTTCCATTTTGATGGGATATGTATGCCACTTGTTTATCCATGTTGATGGATGTTATTTTTACATGTTGATGATTGGTAATTGGTTCTTGGTTCTTTTCCAAACACATGCTCCATGGTAATTGGTTCTTTTGAACCTCACCTCTTGTAAAATTGTATTATAACCCCAAAATTATATTAAGAGGGAGTGCTAGAACAAATAATCCAAATTTGAGATTATTTTAAATTCACCTAAATATAAAGGTGAATAATAAAATTAGGTATCTAGGATTTAATATAAATTAAATAGATAGGTATTTAATTTATATTTATTAATATGTATATATACTTAGGTTAAAATAATATATATTAAGGTTTATGGATAAAATAAATATGTACCTATATTTATTTTATCCTACACTATTATTATTCCTACAATTACTAAAGTGAAATAATTCCAATATCTAGTCTAACTCTATTCAAATCAAAGTCAAAGGTTATATGGCATGAGACTTGACTTTGGTGGTATGTGTGGGGCACATAATACCATGTGGTATAGTTGTGGTGGCATGTGACATGAGTGTGGTGGCATGTGATACAATTATGGTGGCATATGACATAGGTGTGATGTTATATGTTATGGAGGATTTCCTCCATGGCTATTTTCCAATAGGAGGATAGCCCAAAATATATATTGGGTAAAACTCCTTATGTTGTAACAATGCTAACTATACATAAAAAAATAATATGAACCAACTATATATACCAATTGTGTGAGCTAACTGTCAGACACTATTGCTTACTTCATATATTAATGATTTGCAACAATCACATTTGAGGAAAAAGGATTGTATATTTTATAGATGATAATGCAAAAGAGGAGATATAATTTTGGTCATGGTTTTACCATTTACAAGGTTTTCCATATAATATTGGTGTTTTTTATGTGGTTTGACTTATTTCTATCTTACCTTATATTTAAATTTAAATTTATTAAATTTTATGCTATTTACATTTGTGTAATATATACTTGGCATACTAATAATTTATTGTTTGATTTTGTTTTAATCCACTACATTTGGGGGATTTTTCTTACTTCCTCCCCCTTCATAAACCACAACTTCACGTTCATAAAACTATTTTATCTCAAACAATAAATGAGTCTTGATTAATCACTATAGTAGTGAGGTAGACATGTTTTTCTATAATGTCTCTAACAATAATTCTACTTTGGATAACTCCTTTCATAAGGAATTGAAGAACACAAGCTTATACTGAGAGGGGGGTGAACAGTATAAGGTAAAATTTTTCTTTCCAAACAATATTATCCAATGTTATCAATTGCAATATCAATAGCAATAACAAAGCAATGCACAAATCATCACACACATGAGAGACACAAATTTAACGTGGTTCACCCAATGTGGGTTACGTCCATGGAGAAAATATTTCTTCTAAATTTTCTCAACAAATATCTTGGGAATCAATTCCCTATTACAATATTTATGGACCTCTGTCCAAAGGAGATCTCAATCCCCAATACTCTAGTTTGTGGATCTCTCTCCACAGGAGAACTCTATCCCCTTTGCTCTAGTTTGTGGATCTCTCTCCATAGGAGAACTCTATCCCTTATGCTCTAGTTTGTGGATCTCTCTCCATAGGATAACTCTATCCCCTCTGCTCTGGTTTGTGGATCTCTCTCCATAGGAGAACTCTATCCCCTCTGCTCTGGTTTGTGGATCTCTCTCCACAGGAGAACTCTATCCCCTCTACTCTAGTTTGTGGATCTCTCTCCATAGGAGAACTCTATCCCATCTGCTCTGGTTTGTGGATCTCTCTCCATAGGAGAACTCTATCCCCTTTGCTCTGGTTTGTGGATCTCTCTCCATAGGATAACTCTATCCCCTCTGCTCTGGTTTGTGGATCTCTCTCCATAGGATATAACCTCAAGACTCTATCCCAAAAAATTTATCCTCAACTAATTTGTGGATATCTATCCACTAGAGAACTTTATACCCTATCTAGTTTATGGATATCTATCCACACCCCCCAACAATTTTCTCAAATCTCTGCTCTAATATTCCTCAAGCCTTCACACAAGGCTTGCTCAAATCAGCAACCAAATATGCTCTCAACTCTATCTTAAATCTACCTCAACCTCTCCAATCCCATCCCTCAAATCTTCCTCAAGTATTAAAACAAAGGCCTTCTCAAATCTACTCCAAATCTACTCTAAAATATCTACCTCAAATCTGCACCAAACCTCATTACAGGGCTAGCACAAATTTACTCCAACTCTACTCATAAAATTATCTCATATCTACACACATTACATGCACAAATCTACTTCAAGCATAATCTCTATCTCTACCTAAATTTGCTTCAAGTCTTCTCACAAGACTTGCTCAAATATACCTCAATGCTACTTCAAGTCTTCTCACAAGACTTGCTCAAATCTGCCTCAAGTCTTCTCACAAGACTTGCTCAAATCTACCTCAATGCTACTTCCTGAACTTGCTCAAATATTTCCAAATCTTGCATACAAACAATGCTTATATCTCTTTCAGAAATGCTTTCTTCAACTAGGAAATTCAAACATATTCTACCTAGAATTTTTTTAACCTCTGGAACATATAGAGAATGATATGCTTTATCAAATACCCAATATGTTCTTCACATTCACAACTCTTGCATTCATTCAATCCAATCTCTACCTCTTGCAAATCCCTCTCAAATCAAATCAAACTAGTGTATAACTTCGTTTCACAAAACTGGTCTCTATTCTTTGCAAATTTACTCTCAATGATCAAACACAATAATGCACAAATTTCCTTCACAAGATTGATCTCAAACACTTTCACAATTACTTTCAATATCTTTCAAACCAATGCTCAAAATGTTTCACAATGATGTACAAACTTGGTCTCAACCCTAGCACAAGTATTTTAGATTTCTTTCAACAATGAAGCACAATTTGATTTCACAAACCTAATACAATTGTTTCCAATTTCTTTCAACAAGGATGCACACTTTTTTTCACAAACCTAGCTCAAATATTTCCAACAATACACACTAATCAACCCTTTTATCTCCACCTTATAATTCTGAAATATTTTCTCAACCAACCACCTTAGAGAAGGAATAATGTCAACATACCTCTTAACTTGCTTTGATGAAAATGTGCCCTCAAAACCTGTTCCAAAATAATTTCCTTTTTGCCACTTCAAGAGGTTAGCCAATCTTCTTTTCAAAACAATCACAAAAACCTTCCCTCAAAATTGTGCACAAAAATTGCTCAATACTCCTTTTATTTTCTCAAAATAAGGTTTTTAATTAAAGAACAAAAACCTTTAAACTTTCCTTCACCATGCAAAAATACACACAATAATTAAACCATAAAACACCTTATAACTCCTACTCTTAAAACACACACAATCAACTCATACAATGAAAGAATCCATATCACACCTTATTTCTCCTTCTAAACAGATTTTAAATTTCAATATCAAAAGACCCTTTTCACACCTTATTTTAGATTTAAATTTCAATACAAAAAGACCTTTTTCACACCTTATTTCTCCTATATCAAATGAGCACAAATTAAATAACAACTCAACCTTATAACTCCACAAAATCAAATGATAATTAAAAAATTAAATACCTCTTTTATTCTACCCTCAATGTGATTCGAACCTCTCACCTCGTGAGAGCAAAGCACCCAACCAAGGGGCCACTACCGATTGCACTAGCGCTGCCCGTGAGACCTCAAAGGCACCAATCACCTTTTGTATCCTCCTACTGTGAACTCAGCCAAACAAAACAAAATATTCGTGATGGGTTTCAAACCCGAAACCTCCTCCTCACAATGCCTTCATGCCGGCTCAACCACTAGCTAGTCTAGCTGGCTAGACGAGATGTGATATGCACCAAACCAACCTTAACTCTCCATTGTTCATTGTAGAAAAAATGCATTGTCACTTCCTTTCCTTCTCTACCACGTGCAATGAATCATATATCGATTAATGCATGCATGAATTTCACACAACCCTTGCAAATGATTTTAGGCATGGGTATTTATATGTTTTAACTTGGTCTTCGATCAACGTCGATGCCACCTTGTCCTTTTCACCCCATACGATGTTGGCCTCCTTAATTCAAATTTAATTCAAAATTAATTCAAATTTTACCTTCAAATAATTGGTGCTCAAATATTATAACAACTTGAAATATTTATATTATAATAAAGATATTATAATATTAATCCTTTAAACTTTGCCTTCACATTTAATATTATTGCCTTCAATAATATTAATATCTTGCCTTCATTTTTAAACCATTGTCCCAACGAACTCTTTTGTCCTTCATTATAATATTCAAAAATAGATATTGTAATGCTTTTCTCAACCAATATTATAATAATAAATATTATAATATTTTCCTTGATATTAATGACAACCAATGACATCTTCTCTTTTGAAATCAACCTATGACATCAATGACAACACACTATACTCAAAATTTCCAACAATCTCCCTCTTTGTCATTGATGGCAACCCTTTCTAAAAATTCCTTTTCCAACCACTGGATTCCAAATTTGCTCCCCCTAAGAAACTGCTCCCCCTAACTGAATGCTCTCCCCCTTACTCAAATCTCTCCCCCTTTGACATCAATGGCAAAGGGACTCCTTTGGGGCTAAATATAAGACTCTTATCTCAGCCCCTCCCCACCTCCTCTCCTTGAGGTGATTAATTTTGGGGTGGGAGTATCTCTACTCCCAACATACAATGCTCTTTTTCTTTGTCAACCTTATTTTTTAACACCTTTGTAATCATACCCTTTTGATCCTTTTGAGTGTCCCTGTTCTTGCTTGACTCTGGAAGTTCTAGAAACTTTGTTCTACACCACTTGGCCTTATGCCCAAGATTATTGCACTTGTAACACCTAATGTTGTAGTTCTTGGAAGGTGTAAATGACTTGAAGTTCCTCTTGGTGAAGCCATAATCATTTCTATCATGAACCCTATAGTGGATCACTTTATGACCAAAGTGATTACATGAGTAGCAATACCCTTGAAAGAAATATCCATCTTTGAATGAGTTGAAGTTCCTCTTAGTGAGGCCATACTCCTTTCCATGAACCCTGTAATGCATAGCTTTGTGACCAAAATGATTACATGAAAAACAATGTCCTTTGAAGAAATCTTGTTTTGAAACCTCTGGTCTCTTAGTCCTTTCTTTGCCTTCTCTGTGATGATCCTTGTTTCTTGTTTGTGCATTGTTTCCTTTCTTAGTGAAGCTTCTCTTCTTCAACTTATCCATATAGGTCTTAGTTTCTTCTTCACTCTCTTCCTCTAAAACTTCCTCTTCTTTTGAGCTTGAGCTTGACCCTTCTTCTTGTTTCCCTTGTCCTTCTTCAAAACCAAGTCCTATTTTGATAGATGAAGATCTTTGTGCATTGATAATTTTATCCAATGTTTTTGAACTTTTCCCAAACCTGTGCAGCTTATCCTTAGAATATTTCACTTCCATCCTTAGAGAAACTACTTCATGTTCTAATATTTCACATTCTAACTCTTTTGCTTCTAACTTTTCAACCATGACCTCTTTAAATCTCCTTGCCTTAGCTTTTGAGTTTGTGAGGTCTTGTAGAAGCTTTTATTTTTCTTCCTCATGTTCTTGAACTTGAGCCTTTAGTCTTGAATTCTGCTTTCTAACTCTTTTCAACTCTCTAAGAGCAACAATAAGTTCTTCTTCTAGATCAATTGTGCCTTCCTCTTCATTTTTTAAATCTTTCTCTACTTCTTGGTCTTCAAGAGCATCTTCATACTCTTCGACTTTATCTTCAATAGGAGTATTTTCTTCTTCTTCTATTGCCAAAAATAGAATCTCTTCTTCTTCACTATCTGAGAGTCTTTCATCACTGTCACTTGAAGCATTGCTTGCCTTGTTAACATAGAAACTCTTCTTGTGCCTTTGAAAGAACTTATTTTCATGCTTACCTTGACCATACCTATTTTTCTTTTCATGCCTAAATTTTCCTTCTTCCTTTTTCTTATGATCCTGTTTCTCTTCACTGCTACTACTTCTAGCTTGTGGACAATTAGATGCATAGTGACCAAAATTACCATAATTAAAATATTTCATAGTCTTCATACCTTTGTGCTTTCTTGAGTCCTTATTTCTTCTCACATAGTTAGCTTCTTCATTACTGCTTGACTCACCACTTGATTCTGGTTTCTTATCTTTTGTCTTCTTTGAAGCTTTGAAAGCTACCTCTTTCTTGGAATTGTGATCTTTTTCTATTCTCATCTCATAAGCTATGAGAATTCCATGTAACTCATCCATAGTCAACTTATCAATATCTCTCATCTCTTCTATAGCTGAAACCTTTGCATCATACCTTATAGGGAGTGATCTTAATACTTTTTGAGCAACATTGGAGTCTTCAATTTTGAATCCAAGTCCATGCATGGTATTAACAACCTCATCAACATGAAGTAAGTATTTAGCAATATCTTCCTCATCTTCCATCTTCAACTCTTCAAACCTTTTCTTGTGGTTTTGTAGTTTTTCCAACTTGACCTTGTTATCTCCTTCATATGTTTGCTTCAATTTATCCCATATCTCTTTTGCTGATTTGTATTGCATAACTTTCACAAATTTTGCTTCACGTAATCCACTTAAGATTCCATTCATAGCCTTGGCATTATTCACATGTAATTGCTTACCATCCTTATCTGTGGGAGGAGTAGCTGTAGGTGTGAACCCATCCTCAACAGATTGCCATATCTCATATCCTTGTGCCATCAAGTAAGTCTTCATCCTTATACTCCAGAAAGCATAATTATTCCCATCGAACAATGGAGCCTTATTTGATGAAGATCCATTCTGAGATGCCATATGTGTTCCTGTAATATCTTCCTTCAAGTTGTTAGACTTTTTTGAAGGAACCCACTCTGATACCAATTGAAGAACACAAGCTTATACTAAGAGGGGGGTGAATAGTATAAGATAAAATTTTACTTTTATTTTCCAAATAATATTATCCAATGTTATCAATTGCAATATCAATAGCAATAATCAAAGCAATGCATAAATCATCACACACATGAGAGACACAAATTTAATGTGGTTCACCCAATGTGGGTTACATCCATGGAGAAAATATTTCTTCTAAATTTTCTCAACAAATATCTTGGGAATCAATTCCCTATTACAATATTTATGGACCTCTATCCAAAGGAGATCTCAATCCCCAATACTCTAGTTTGTGGATATCTCTCCATAGGAGAACTCTATCCCCTTTGCTCTGGTTTGTGGATCTCTCTCCATAGGAGAACTCTATCCCCTCTGCTCTAGTTTGTGGATCTCTCTCCATAGGAGAACTCTATCCCCTCTACTCTAGTTTGTGGATCTCTCTCCATAGGAGAACTCTATCCCCTTTGCTCTAGTTTGTGGATCTCTCTCCATAGGAGAACTCTATCCCCTTTGCTCTAGTTTGTGGATCTCTCTCCATAAGAGAACTCTATCCCCTTTGCTCTAGTTTATGGATCTCTCTCCATAGGAGAACTCTATCCCCTTTACTCTAGTTTGTGGATCTCTCTCCATAGGATAACTCTATCCCCTCTGCTCTAGTTTGTGGATCTCTCTCCATAGAAATCTATCCCTTCACTAATTTGGATCTCTCTCCATAAACTCTATCCCCTTTTAGTTTATGGATATCTATCCACAAAAATCTATTCCCTCTTTGTTTTGGATCTCTATCCAAAAACCCTCTACTTTTCAACTCCAAAGCTTGCTCATAACTTTACTCAAATATCTACTCCAATCTACCTCAAGCCTTCACACAAGGCTTGCTCAAATCAGCAACAAAACCTACTCTCAACTCTATCTTAAATCTAACTCAAGCCTTAAAAAAATGCCAACTCAAATCTACTCCAACTCTACTCTCAAATATCTACCTCAAGTCTGCACCAAACCTCATTACAAGGCTAGCACAAATCTACTCCAACTCTGCTCATAAAATTGTCTCAACTCTGCATACATTACGTGCACAAATATGCTTCAATCCTACTCTCTATCTCTTCCCAAATTTGCTTCAAGTCTTCTCACAAGACTTGCTCAAATCTACCTCAATGCTACTTCAAGTCTTCTCACAAGACTTGCTCAAATCTACTTCTTCAAGTCTTCTCACAAGACTTGCTCAAATCTTCCTCAATGCTACTTCAAAACTTGCTCAAATATTTCCAAATATTGCATACAAACAATGCTTATATCTCTTTTAGAAATGCTTTCTTCAACTAGGCAATTCAGACATATTCTACCTAGAATTTGTTTAACCTCTGGAACATATAGAGAATGATATGCTTTATCAAATACCCAATATGTTCTTCACATTCACAACTCTTGCATTCATTCAATCCAATCTCTACCTCTTGCAAAATCCCCTTTCAAATCAAATCAAACTAGTGTATAACTTCGTTTCACAAAACTGGTCTCTATTCTTTGCAAATTTACTCTCAATGATCAAACACAATAATGCACAAATTTCCTTCACAATATTGATCTCAAACACTTCACAATTACTTTCAATATCTTTCAAACCAATGCTCAAAATGTTTCACAATGATGTACAAACTTGGTCTCAACCCTAGCACAAGTATTTCAGATTTCTTTCAACAATGAAGCACAATTTGTAAAACTCTCAAACCCTAACACAATTGTTTTCACTTTCTTTCAACAATGATGCACAATTTGTTTCACAAACCTAGCTCAAATATTTCCAATAATACACACTAATCAACCCTTTTATCTCCACCTTATAATTCTGAAATATTTTCTCAACCAACCACCTTAGAGAAGGAATAATGTCAACATACCTCTTAACTTGCTTTGATGAAAATGTGCCCTCAAAACCTGTTCCAAAATAATTTTATTTTTGCCACTTCAAGAGGTTAGCCAATATTCTTTTCAAAACAATCACAAAAACCTTTCCTCAAAATTGTGCACATAATTATCCTCTTTTATTTTCTCAAAATAAGGTTTTTAATTAAAGAACAAAAACCTTTAAACTTTCCTTCACCATGCAAAAATACACACAATAATTAAACCATAAAACACCTTATAACTCCTACTCTTAAAACACACACAACTCATACAATGAAATAATCCTTATCACACCTTATTTCTCCTTCTAAATAGATTTTAAATTTCAATACAAAAAGACCCTTTTCACACCTTATTTCAGATTTTAAATTTCAATACAAAAAGACCTTTTTCACACCTTATTTCTCCTATATCAAATGAGCAAAAATTAAATAACAACTCAACCTTATAACTCCACAAAAATCAAAATGATAATTAAAAATTTAAATACCTCCTTATATTCTACCCTCAATGTGATTCGAACCTCTCACCTCATGAGAGCAAAGCGCCCAACCAAGGGGCCACTATCGGTTGTGCTAGCACTTCCCGTGAGACCTCAAAGGTGCCAATCACCTTTTGTATCCTCCTACCATGAACTCAGCCAAACAAAACAAAACATCCACGATGGGTTTCAAACCCGAAACCTCCTCCTCACAATGCCTTCACACCGGCTCAGCCACCAACTGGTCTAGCTGGCTAGATGAGATGTGATATGCACCAAACCAACCTTAACTCTCCACCGTTCACTGTAGAAAAATACTGTCACTTCCTTTCCTTTTCTTATGTGTGCAATGAATCATATATCGATTAATGCATGCACGAATTTCACACAACCTTTGCAAATGATTTTAGGCACGAGTATTTATATGTTTTAACTTGGTCTTCGATCAACGTCGGTGCCACCTTGTCCTTTTCCACCCCATACGACATCGGCCTCCTTAATTCGAATTTAATTTGAATTTTACCTTCAAATAATTGGTGCTCAAATATTATAACAACTTGAAATATTTATATTATAATAAAGATATTATAATATTATAATAAAGATATTATAATATTAATCCTTTAAACTTTGCCTTCACATTTAATATTATTGCCTTCAATAATATTAATATCTTGCCTTCATTTTTAAACCATTGTCCCAACAAACTCTTTTGTCCTTCATTATAATATTCAAAAATAGATATTGTAATGCTTTTCTTCAACCAATATTATAATAATAAATATTATAATATTATCAATGACAACCATTGACATCTTCTCTTTTGACATCAACCTATGACATCAATCCTTTGACATCAATGACAACACACTATACTCAAAATTTCCAACAGGAATCACTAATCCTAATAGATATTATCGATGTCTTGCAATAATCCAATATAGATATAATGAATTTGATCTTGACTAATCTAAAATAAATAGGGGTACTTCCTACACCCCCATAATTCAAATATGATTCTGATATACTCATTGAGGAAATAATAGATATCAATATTGAGAATCAAGACCACCCTAGAATACTAGAAATAGAAAAGGTATTGAATCCTGAAGAGCATGAAGCATATACAAATATCTTAACTAGTTTTTGTGATGTCTTTTATGTAGTCTTATACATACATGCCTAGGTTAGTTCCCTCTCTTATTGTGGAACATCCATATGCTCGACTAGATGCAAAACATGTGAAATAAAATGTTAGAATCAATTCACCCTAAAATGACATTATTTATGAAAGAGGATATTCAATAACTTCTTTAGGTTAAATTCATCAAAGTAATTAACTACTCTAATTGTATAGCTAACATAGTGTCTATTACCAAAAAGGAAGAAACCCTTTGCATTTGCACTAATTACAAGGATATTAATAAGGCATGCCCAAAAGACATTTTTTCTCTTCCCATTATTGACATGATTGTTGATTTCTATTCCAAGTTTGGGATTTTGTCCAATACAAATGGATTTTTTTGGTATAATCAAATTAGGATAGTGCTATTGGACCAATACAAAGGAACTTTCACCACTCCATTGGGATTTTTTTTTTTTTAGCAAGGCATGCCTTTAAACTTAAATAATTTTGGGGCAACTTACAAACACACCATGACATATATCTTCCATGATATGATGCATGATACAATAAAAGCCTATGTCAATGATCTCCTCAATCATTCCCAAATATGAAAAATTTATTGTCTCAATCTAAGATGAATTTTTGGTCACCTAGGGTAGTAAAATTTTTGTATCAAACCCTCTGAATGTGTCTTTGGAGTTACATTAAGAAAATTGTTAGGATTTATCATTTTCCATTAAATAATAAAAGTTGATCCAACCAATATTTTTCCATTATAGCCTCCATCAAATATATTGAGAAAAAATTCATAGAATTCAAGGAAAATTACAAGTCATGCAATGATTTATCTCTCAACTAGTAGATAAATATCAACTCTTTACCAAATTTTTAAGAAAGGATGTTAAGTTCAAATGGGATGATGACTTTTAAAAGGATTTTTATACCATAAAAATATACATTTTATCTCCTCTAGTTCTTGTTCCACTAGAACATTTCAAGCTACTATTGTTGTATATTGCTGCAACTATGCACTCTCTAGGAGTCAAGTTAGCTCAATATGATGATCAACATAAAGAGAAGGTGATCTAATATATTAGAAGAACCTTAGTAAGCTATGAAACTTGATACATGCATTTGGGAAAAAAATTATTAGTAGTGGTTTCTGCCCCTCAAAAATCAAGACATTACATGTTAAAAAAAATGACTATTGTAATAGATTGAGCAGACCCTCTATGATACCTCATGTCAAAACCACATCTTTTAAGCCATACTACTAAGTTTATAATGACCCCCAATAAGTTTGAATTTTAATTTTCTAATAAAATATCCTTAAAGAGATAACTCATAGCTAATTTTTTTAGAAGATGCCCTATTAGAAGCCCATAAGCATATAGAGGTCCATTTTTCTAATGAAACTGTTTATTATGTAGAAATTGAACCTACAAATTATATTTTTACTTTAATGGAGGATTAGGGATAGGGATAGTTTTAGTCTCCCATAAAAATTCATTATCCCTTTGTCATTTAAACTTTGATTTTCATGCACAAACAATACCATGGAATATGAATCCCTAATGCTTGGGATCCATGTTGCCCAAACTTTGAAGGTCATGATATTATCAATATTTTGAGACTCACAACTCATCATTAAAATCAAGGGAACCTATAAAACTAAATCTCTATAAATAAATCATGCATCGTTTAATAACCATCTTTGACAAGATTACCATAGATGCCATTCCTAGGTCTATTAATAGTCATATTGATGGAATGGTAGTTGTCGCTTATATTATTCCCTTATAAATGGAAGATAAACAAGCCACCATCATCATTTATAAAATTGGTCAACAAAAACCCTTGAATATATTCAAACACCCCTAATATATTTTGCTACTGAATCAATAATTCCTCTAGATTTTTGGTATAAATACAACTATGCCTTTCTCAAACATGGTGCAATATCTAAAGTTTGTAATCACAATTAATGCAAAAACCTTATATAAATTTATTGTCATATCATCATTGATTGTGTCCTATATACAAGATCCTTTGAAGGTATTCTCATCTAGTACCTTGGTTAAATAGAGGCTAATCAAGCAATATAAGAATTCCACAATGAAATATATTGTGGTAATTTCAATGGAAAAATCATGGCCAAGAAAATCCTTAGGTTAGGATATTATTCACCCTCATAAGTGTGACAAGTTTCAAAAACACAATAATCGTGTACATGTTCGCTCATAAGAATTACAATCCCTAGATTCTCATTGGCCTTTATCTATATGGGGCCTAGATATCATAGGATAAATAAATCCCACCTCATTTGATACTAACAAGTTTATCATTATAGTAACTAAATACTTTACCAAGTGGGTTGAGGCCATACCTCTATTTTCTTTCATAGACATACAATTATCTAAATTTATCCTCAATTAGATATTATCTTATTATGGCATACATACAGTTATAATATCAAATAATGGCTCCTTTAAAAATAGGATTTGATCAAAATTTTTACTAAGCATAGAATTTAGCGTAAGTGGCCCATGCATTATTATCCTCAAGGTAACAACCAAGGTAAGGGTTCAAACAAAAATTTTATTCAAAATCTCAAAATCTTGTGAACAAAAATGGATGAGCTTGGAACCTCCATCTC
Source organism: Wollemia nobilis (assembly GCA_028583015.1). NCBI lineage: Eukaryota > Viridiplantae > Streptophyta > Pinopsida > Araucariales > Araucariaceae > Wollemia > Wollemia nobilis. The sequence goes on from JAQPPZ010016599.1 coordinate 3,848,801, forward strand.
TATCCTACACTATGAGCCTATATAACTAGTGTTAAAACTTAAATCGATGCAATGCTCCCATACCCTAGTTTATGGGAATAAGGTTATCTTCCCCTTTGAACTTGAATTTCACTCTCTTAGAATCCTAATAAAGGATATAGCAATAAGCAATGAATTTTTTTATGATAGTCTAAGTCAATTAGAACGTGATGAAAAGATGATACATAACATAGAACATATCTGAGTTTATAATTAAAGACTCCAATAAGCCTATAGTAATAAAATTCAACCTCATACATTTGACATTGGATATTTGATCCCAAAATAAAACTAGAAAACACAAATGCCCAAGATGAACCCAATGGTAAATTTAAACCCAACTAGTTAGAGTCATTCACTATAATTTTTAATATGGCTTAGGTAGTTATTGTATAGCCATCCTTAAAGATCATAAACTAAAGGAACCTATAAAAATATTGAATTTAAAGAAGTATTACATTTAGATTTGGATTATTTTACTGATCATGTATTTGTCTATATTTATTGCCTACTGCATGACTTAGATAGAAACATCATATACCTATTTTCATATGCTTGTTGCTACTTGGTTGCTTATTGCATATAGAGTCAAGAAATTCATCAAGATCAATGATGATCCTAGTTAGGATATTGTATTGCATTTAAATAGGTATCTAAGATATCAAATATCACTAAATACACTTCTTTCATAATAAATGTATAAATTGTCATCTTTACATCCCCTGCACAATATCTTGCTAGCACTTTATGATGATCTTCATACTACAACGCAAGTTTTTACATTACATTTAATAAATACTTAAGTTGAAAAACTATTTTTTTTTTCATCAACCCTCCCTTATTTTCTTATAAATATTTAATAGGTGCTTGTAGTCCCATTCAATGCTTGATGGATGTGTAGTCAAAAAATATTCCAAGCAATAAACACAACTAGAATTTAGCTCTTGAATATTATGAGTTGGTTGGGACAAACATCATATTTTATATTTCTTTATTAAAGCTAAAATTCCTTTTATGGTTCATCCATATGTTAAAGGATAATGAAAGGTATATCTATTCAATAACTAACAATATGGGATAATTTTATCAAACATTCCTCCTCAATATATGGATATATCAGAAAACTCAATTGTAAATTCTCTTCTAGCCCATCAAATTTGATTCATCCATTTACATATGAAGTGTGTATGGTAGAATCATTCAATGCTTAGCAAGTGCTTAACATACACACCCAAAAATATGGGGTGATTTTATCAAAAATATTTTCTTGGCATGTGGGTCTATCAAAAATATTAACTATTGAGCTAGCAATTTCTTTTCTCTCCCATCAATACTCCCTTGTTGCCCTATAAACACTTATGAGGAACTTGAAATCGTATTCAATGATTGATGTATGCATAATAATAAATGTGCCAAGACCTAAATGTGATTGGAATTTATCTCCTAACTAGTTGCATGTCATCTAGGGGAACACATAATTTTTTCTTTAACACACCATTCATTCTTCCTATAACATATACTTTACAACTTATGTTACTCTCTATTTATCATATAAATCACTATAGTCAAAACCTGCTCTGTCAAATATACCTTACTTATTCATAGGCCAATGAGAGAGTGGGGTACTAACAATTAACTATTTTATTATTGGTATCATCTTTGGTCAATCATTAGCACCACCACTCCTCATTGATTTATGAGTTATCTAAGATATCCTTCTTTCATGTGCCCTAAGTTGAGTCAATGATTATTTGAACAATTTCTCAATTTGTGCAATTTAATTTCATTCATATCTATACTAGGGAATGATGTATGGTAGGATAATTCAATGAATGAAAATCTTCTAATATTATTTTGTACCCAATAACATAGGTTTATTCTATCAAACATTATTTCTTGGTATAGGGATCAATCAAATAACACAAGTAAACATGCATTTTATTCTATATTAATTGGGGCTATATGATGAGAATCATGAAGCCGTCATGATCATTGAAGGCTCTAACTCATCCAAGATAATATAAACCTCATATACTTTGTAAGAATTAAAATCCTCTCCTCAAATTAATGTAGTTAGTTAGTTACTAAACTTTTTTGAGCCTATGAAACTCGTATGGGTACACCAAGAAAGATGAATAGATATTTTTTCTCTCTTTGATGACTAGGAAAGGTGCTTCGATAAACTAGTTACTTTAAAAAACTTCATATTTATTACATAAAACTCTCCCTTTTCATTTTATAATTATTTATCATCATAATTGCATTATTTTTTGGATTGTATGATGCATGTATAATCAAGGGATTTTGCAAGGATGTAGGGATGATGCTAGTCAGGATTGCATATAATTACATTGCACTTGCACTAGGTCTCTGATGTTAGTATATCCCTACCTTTAGAACATTAATTTGATTAATGCATCATTACAATATCCATCAAAATGCAATTATTACCCATAATTATATTGGGGCATCAAATGCTAGTAGATGCTACATCTCTAGTTTGTTAGAAATAGACTATTACATCATTTGGATAATGTAAATGTACCTTTCTTGGTACATACTTAGGACATTAGATTACTTTAGGGGGAAGTTATCTTGTTACTACATGCAATGTAATAAATGCACAAGTGTCAAAGTGCAAGTTGTATATGTGCAAGTTGTCCCTTGCACATCTAGGTAGAGTGTTGGCCAAGGAACCTATTTCCTATATAAAGGGCCATAGGTATAGAATAGATATGTCATTGTGAGATATAGTCATATAGACCAGAGTGGCATGATGTAGCAGTGTGATGTAGTGTGATGGGGTGTAATATGCTCAATGCCCATTCTTGAGTTGTAGCTATATTCATGGAGTGTTCATTTCCTCCATAACTACTTTTGTAAACATCTCCATCATTTCTATTTATAGTATATTTTTAGTCATCTCATAGATTTACTTTATTTCATATTATTCTGCATCTTGTGTTTGTTATCTCCCATTACATGTTGCATCAAAATCTAACAATGGTATCAGAGCCATGGTAGGTCAATAGGGAAACCACCATTATCATTGACCCTGAGTTTTTTGAGAACCTGATGCGCCATTGGACCAGTCACTATCAAAAATTCTTAGAAGAGTCTTGGTGGTAGAATTAAGGAGAGCCACAAGTAAGGACTGAATGAAATCTCAGATTATGGAATACTGAGATTGCATATGGCTAGAGTATTTCCACAGAGTTTCAAGGGAAAACTTGTGAAGACTAGGACTCAATACTTGATCCACTAGTTTGATGAATCAACTAGTGAAGCTCATCTAAGAGATCTAGAGAAATTAACCTGAAGGTTATTTTATTGTAGGGAATTAATACTCAGATGATTGGGATACCTCCTACAATAGAAATCTAGGAGATTTCAACTTTATTGCCTAAAGGTCGGAGTGCCTTCATAGTGTAGATATTAGTTGTTGCAAGAGAAGATCACTATAGAAGAGACTTTTGGAGAAGAATTATAGTGAAGTTTGGAGATAGGAGATCTCCATTGATATATTGGAAACTTCACAAGAAGGAAAGGCCATAGAAGCCTTGATCTAGAAGAAAATGCCATAGAAGCCTTGATCTAGAAGAAAATGCCACAGAAGCCTTGATCTAGAGGGAAAGGCCATAGAAGCCTTGAAGAGAAGGCCATAGAAGCCTTGAATAAAATACCATATAAGCCTTGGTACTAAAGAGAAGGCCACAGAAGCCTTGAAGAAAAGGCCACAAAATCCTTGATCCTGAAGAAGACTCCAGGAGAGAGTATCTAATTTAGAAGTATATTTTAATACTAATACTTTGTTGCAAGAACAAGTAGATTCAATGAGTTGGGAAAGCTTCCTACAAAAAGGTTAGGAAGAGTATCTTCTTCAGAATCAATCCAACACCTGAAGCAAAAGATATCAGGAGAAGATATCATTGATGAAGAAGGACTAGGAGAGTCCTGCTCGAATACAGAGGCAACATAATTAGAGATCTAGGAGAAGATCTCACCACCAACACTTCCAGGAGTAGAATGTTGAAGATAAGGTCTCAAAGAAGACCAGAAGGAGCTGCAAGGTCTTGGAGAGGCCTCTATGAGCATCTAGTAAAAGGCTTGGAGAGCCTTACTGAAGAAATCATCAAAGGAGTTCCAAGGAGAACTCATTGGAGAAATTCACTATTGGAGATAGTGAAAGATTTGGGATAATTATCGTCATCCGACAACAAGCCCAAGAAGAAGAATTTGGAAAGGAGTGCCAAATATTAGAAGACCTCAAGACATTCAGAATCTTGAGAAGAAGATCCTATTTGAAGTCAAAATTCAACAAGAATCTTGAAGGAAGATTCAGATAGAAGAAGCCTACCAAATCTAGGAGATTTAGAGATTGCCTCTCATAGCAAGAAGGCACCACTTTAGAATCAAATATCTCTTCTAATCTATAGCAAAAAGGAGGAGACTACAAGAGGAGAACAAGCCACCAAAACCTAGGCTCATGAAAGAGAGTTGGAGACCATATTTTGGTGAAGATGAAGTTGTTCAAGGTAGCCTACAGAGAGTTGCAGGATCTTACTCAAGACAACAACTTGGTGATCTTAGACACCAAGATCTACATCCTCTACAGAAGTGGCAAAAAGGGATTTCAAAAAAAGGTAAGCAACTATTGGTGCAAGTAAATTCATTAAGTGGATTACTTATCAGATTTTTTTAAGCACCTTGATTGGAGTAAAGTTGCAAAAAGGAGAGTTGAATTAAGAGTCTTCAAATGTGCAAAAATAAAGGATTCTTTAAGGTTCATTTGCACTTTAGGAGGTTGATTAGATTTCAGAATATTAAACTATCTATCAACTACCTATCATCTAATTTGGAAAGAAAATGAAGACTAACTCCTATTACCTTGCTTATAAAGAAATTTTAGAATAATTCTTGAAGATTCATTTTAGATTATTCTTGATTAGTTGTAGTAAATTATTTAAGTGCATTACTTTTGAGAGTTTATTGGAGTGATAAGATGAAATTGTTAGTGCAATATTATTAGATTCATTTTGCACTATTATATTGCTCTCAAATATTATTGTTTGTGTTTCATTAGAAGGGCACAAAAATAGAAATTTTCAAAGTGTCTAAAGACACTATTAATGCACTAAGATCTACAACTTTGAAGTGGTCTAAGGAAGCCACAAAATCAGCTCAATCCTCCAAGCATTGGAGAAGAAAGTAACCACCATAAGAGCATCAAAAGAAGCCTCGAACGAGACTTGGTGAGTCTCAAGTTCAAAGCACAAGAAAATAGTGCAAAAAAATAGCTTCTATCATATGGTTACAAGCTTGGATTTGTTTATAAAATATCCAAGCAAACAGGGGAAGGTGTCTAATCCAGAGACAACCTCAAAACCCCTATATTGCACTCAATATTCTACCTCAAAAACTAGAAATTAAGACTTACAAAGAGGAGTGCAAAAGAAAGTGCAACAAGGTCATCTTGTATTAAAACTATTTTACATGATAGTGCACTATTTCTAATCTGGTTATACAGGGAGAGAAGGCAGATTCAAAGGTGCCTCAAAGGCACTACTCTTGCTGGAAAAACTAGTCGAAAGTAGTCGTATGCTAGCAGCCATCCAAGCCTAGCTCAAGGAGCCATACGAAGGGCTCATACTCCTCACATTCTAGAGCACCAAACCTGCAAGATACACGTACAAGAGCAAGGAAGCACAATGTTATTAAAGAGCAAGAGAGTCTACGTAAGGAGGGCAAAAATAAAATACAAGGAAAAAGAAAGTTGAAGCACCATTTGGAGTACTACTTACTCCATATACATTCATTGAAAGTGGTGCTCAAGGTCTCCATACTCTTGCTCCATATCCCTACGAAAGACTATGTAGATGAACGAAGGCAAAGGAGGGGATTTGTAAAGCTAAAAATGTCTCAAAGGATCCGTTCAAACCAACAATAGGGTCTATATCCATGCAGAGAAGAAAGTGACACTTTTCACTCAAGGGAAACCCTAACACTCGATTCAAGAGAGCGCTCATATTCAAGGAGGAGTTACATGAACAACCTAGTGCATTTGGTGCATTGAGTACACTTGTCAAAGAGGAAGACCAAGCATTTCACTAAAGAATGTAACGTTCTTACATTACAAGAAGGGAGACAAAGCATTCATTGGCACCAAACTCTCCTCAAGTGCTCAAAGGTAACGATCATTCCACTTGGCACATAAGAGATGAATCATCTCCATTTAAGGACATCAACAACCAAAGTCAAGCAACATTCTTTGACGTCAAAATTACTCTCATGTTGTCTGAGTGAAAAAGGGTCAAGTTATAGCATGTCAAGAAGGTGTTAGAGCCTTTAATGCTCAAGGCAACCGAAGTCAAGGGAAGAGACTAGAAGATGCCAGATTTGGAATGCATTAAACACAGAGCACTTCCATTGGAGGATACGTCCAAATCATCCATGACGTCTATGTAAATTCTATAGTCCAAGCTTCTCTGAAATCAACATTGAACATTGCTTGGAGAAAGGTAAAATTATTTCCATTTATATGTGCTTTATTTTCTTGGAGTTATAAGGGTTAAATCAAAGGAATTTATTTACATTGGAAGCCATATATCAAGGGAAATATTTTATCAAATCAAATCAAATATTTGCAATATAAAACCTAGGAGTAATAAGGTTTTCTACTTGGATAAATATTGAATATTTGCAAATATTAATTGTGATCTAATTTATCCAAAGATTAGGGAGTCATAAGGGCTACTACATCAAATCAATTAATTGGAAAATTAGATACACATAACCTAATTCCCAAAGGGTTATTTATAAAGAGAGTTTTCTCATAGGTTGGATATTCATAATATTATTGTCTCATTCCTTTCAAAAGGAGACAAAAGATCCAACATTATAACCTCTTTAAAATTTGGGAACAGTGCTTAGTTCAATAGGAGTAATAAGGGATAATAGGAATTGATTTTGGTATTCTACAAAACCTTACAAAATCAATCAATATTGAACTATAATTCTACAAAAGCACTATATCTTATCCATAGCATACTAGGGAGTCATAAGGCATTCTACAAAACTTGGTAATATCAAGCATCCATCATAGATTATCAAGTTACAAAATATAAGCTTTCCTCATAACCTAAAAATCCTTAGGAGTATATACTCACTTTACTTGGGAGACATAAGGTAGTCTACAAAACAAGGATTATTATTATAGGTTTCATCAAATCAATCTTATATTAATTGGGATTTTATACACACTGAGTAGGGAGCCATAAGGTAGTCTACTCTATCCCAAAGAATACAAGTAATACAAATGTCTACTAGCATGCTAAGCAACACTCTTAAAAGTGGATTAAGAAAGATCCCAACATGGATTAAAAACCTGATGGACTAAAATGATGAAAAAGGCAAAGAAAAGGAAGAACCATTACAAACTGAAATAAGCTCTAAAATTAAAAGCCATATACAGGAAGATTCATCTAATGAATCTAACATCAAAGGGGATGCAAGACAAGAAAAAGTTGATCAACAAGTTTTTATTCAAAAAGGAAAATATGGAATAGCTTCAATTGTGCACGTATGGTTAGAAGATCTTATTAAGGAAATAGACAAACATGATGTTCCTAAAATAGACTTCAAAGCTATCAGATCATCTCTATTGTGCACCTATTGCAATCAATATGGTCATGAAAAATCAACTTGTTGGAGTTTCCATCCTTGCAAATACTGTGATGGAATAAATCACTCATCCTTTTCCTATCATTTCAAATTCAGATACTACAAGGGCTATGAGAGAAGATTACTACAAAGAATAAATTGTTATCTTCAAGAACTTATTTCAGATGGATCTACTAACAATGATCTCAAGGTTGATACTTATGAAGAGCAAAAAAATAGGTCTTACATAGGTACAAAAGAAAGGAGGAGAACCTATTCAGATCCACTCATGACATGCAAAATCATGAGAACAATTGTTCACCAAAAAACCTGACATCAAGGGACACCAAACTCAAGAAGATGAGAGGACAAGTACACCATGCTCTACTCAATCATCAACATTCAGAACCAAATGAAGACACTTGCAAAGAGAACAATAAAAGTGGTTGGATAGAAGACAAGGATGATGAGCCTGAACAAGTCGAAGATCATCAACTGGAAGAAGATCCACATTGAAGACTAAAGTCTTCAATATCCAAATAATGTAATACAAGGGGTGTTAGAAATAGACTATTACATCATTTGGATAATGTAAATGTACCTTTCTTGGTACATACTTAGGACATTAGATTACTTTAGGGGGAAGTTATCTTATTACTACATGCAATGTAATAAATGCACAAGTGTCAAAGTGCAAGTTGTACATGTGCAAGTTGTCCCTTGCACATCTAGGTAGAGTGTTGGCCAAGGAACCTATTTCCTATATAAAGAGCCATAGGCATAGAATAAATATGTCATTGTGAGATATAGTCATATAGACCAGAGTGGCATGATGTAGCAGTGTGATGTAGTGTGATGGGGTGTAATATGCTCAATGCCCATTCTTGAGCTATAGCTATATTCATGGAGTGTTCATTTCCTCCATAACTACTTTTGTAAACATCTCCATAATTTCTATTTATAGTATATTTTTAGTCATCTCATAGATTTACTTTATTTCATATTATTTTGCATCTTGTGTTTGCTATCTCCCATTACATGTTGCATCAAAAACTAACATAGTTTTGCATGTATTTTATTGAATCATTTGCTTGCATACCAACTTGCCATTTGAAATTGTATTCCATTTGTCATGTTCCCTACAAAAACTTTAACAAAGATGATATTAAATTATCAATGCTTCATGACTAAGGCTAGTGGCATCCTTGAATCATCAATAAATACTATGACAATGATGTTTCCTTAATTAGGCTATTGATAAGAGACAAGATCATAGTTCAAAGTGTAACTTTAATAATCTCTAAATAATGACAAAAAATCTTGAATATTAATAATCCAAGACCTCACATCAATTTAAGCACTAAATTCCACCCCTTAAAGGAGATTTATGACCAAACCATGTTACTATGCAAATACATAGGTATTGTAAATGTGCCTAGTAGGATGGCTAGGGATTTTTGCTCCCTTCAATAATTGGAAAAGTGACAAAAAAATAATTCTTACTAGCAAATTTTACACTTGGAAAAAGATAAACTTCTATAAAAATCACTTGAGATCTTGTAATACTTCCGATTTACAAATAGGGGCACACATTATGGAAATACCTAGTTAATCCTAGGTGTAGAAACTCATAAATACTTAAAGTCCTTTGGATATACAATGATCTAGGAACTCATCAATGCTTAAATTTCTTTATATCTATAATTATATAGACACTCATAAATGCTTAAAGTACTTTAGATCTATATTTATCCAAACACTCATTATTGCTTAAATTCCTTTGAATCTACAATGATCCAAATACTCATAAATGTTTAAATTACTGTGGATTTACAATGACCCATGTACTCATCAATGCTTAAAGTCCTTTAGATCTACAATGATCCAAGTACTCATCAATACTTAAAGTCCTTTGGATCTAAAATTATCTAGACACTCATCAATGTTTAAAGTCCTTTAGATCTACAATTATCTAGGCACTCATCAATCCTAAGTCTTTTCGATATATTTGATAAAACATATTAAAACATACAAGTCCTTAAGACCATCTTAGTCTATATGAATATAGCATACATATATTATTATATCAATGTATGTGATCACTATCATTTAAACAACTTGTTTGTACAAATAAATAACATGTTTTGCACAAAAGTGTAATCATCATATGTAAACTTTTAAACTAAATTTAAACTAGCATCATATCACATAGATAAAATTAGGTCAACAAATAATAATAGCCTCATATTTACACACACACACACACACACACATATATATATCAATGAATCATGTGCATATCGCCTATGGTATGCCATACCACAACAACAAAATTGGTATATTTGACCATGTACAAAATAATATGGGTTGGTGCACCACAATCACAATATTAGTGCACTCAATCTCAAAAACTGATTGAAAGGCCTAAAAAATCTCACCAAAAACTACATGAATCAACTGTAAGATCATGATTCCCATACTTACCCATGCACCAACCATTAGGAATATTGCATGGTAGACCACAAATTAGAATGGGACCTAGAAGGAGCACAAGATGAGGAGGCATTTCTTATATCTATAAGAAATATATAATGAAATAATTCCTTGTAATGGGTAAGCCTAACCTACTTTATGTTTAGCTCATCCTTGACCACATCTAAGTGAACTAATATCACAAGCACATCTAGGTCTAATGCTTATTACCTAGCATCATATCACTCTTATGTTAGCTGATATACCTAAGCTAGTGTTGCATCCCTCTAAGATGCCAATTGGGCCATCCTAGAATCCATCTCTACTCTAGTAGTTTCCCACTTTAAGAAATAATTTTCCATAGCTACATATCTCTATGATGAAAACTAAGAGTCCTACAATATTTTATGATCCTTATCTCCCTATAGCCAAGATATATCTAAATCTATAACATCAATATTCGACTACATATGAACCTATCTAAGTCATCCATATCCTTTGTGATCCTACTAGGGATTGATCCTAGGATTATTTTCTAAAGTGGGGGTATGAATCCCAATGGTGAAACATTGAGGAATCCTTGAGCTCTCTCTCATTGCCATATCCTCGCATCGATGAAATATCTCCTAAAAAATACCTATACCCTCATCTAGGTGGATCTAGTGTCAATATCGTAGGGCAAACACCTCTATACCGCTGCTTGTATTAAATGGTATCTCCTACATGATCAAAACTAGAATCAAATACTAGAAGATCATAAATATCCTCCTTCATAAACAAGGTAGGGTCAAGCTAGTCCCCTACTTCCCTCTCATGTCTATCTTCATATCTATACCAATATTCTCCCATCTTTGGAAGATCCTACCAAAGACTAAACTATATCAAAACTTGGTTAGGTTTATACACCTACATAATATCACTAAGACTAATGATCCATTGGTTCCTCCAAATAGAATTTAACATAATGCCATCCTTTTCCTATCCTAGATGTTGTCTCGAAGGTATCCACATAATTTTATCAAGCCCCAAATTGTTTATGGACCCTCTAGACACCATCAAAATTCCTCTAGAAGGATGATAACAAAACTCAAAGGAGTGAGCCTACTTGTATGCTATTATATACCCTACATATACCACCTAACTTGGTAAAACAAATGGGAATTAAATTGTGATATACTCACAATACCAAATTTGGATGAGGGTACAACAAACAAGGTTCTTGCCCTTCCTATATATAATTCTTTGCAAGGCTTTGTAAAGTCAATACAAAACAAAGGTACCCCAAGCATACTTAATATGTTGGTCTCTCATCCCAACAATCACTCCACACCATCCCAATGGTAGTAGATAGCCACTCATATCTCCCAATAATAGGCTAGAGATAATAGAGTTTATTGATGTTATTATCCTATCAATGCAACCATTAGCAAACATCATGTTTACATGTAGTCCATGTATCATCAGTTGTTGGTTAGTGTGTCTATAGTAGCTCTGAAGAGATGATCTCTAGTCGAGACTATTCTGAATAGGAACTCCTTGAATGGTATTCCAAATAATCCAACACATCCTACAAGGTAATGGTCATCTCACATATAAGTAAGAAAAAATTGTCTTATTACATGACTAAATAATGTAATACTTCCAACAAGTAGTTCCCACATGTGCACAAAAGGAACCTCAAGCATGACCTTGGTTAGGATATTTGTTGCTTGCTCTACTAATGAAAAATATCGAATCTAGAATCCCATGGACATGAATCCATATCTTAAATTGCATTCAAATCTCAATGTGCTTAATCTATTGATGAAATATTGGATTGTGAACAAGTTGGATGGTGCTCAGATTATCATGCCAAATAGTTACTAGACAAGTCTAAGGAACGTCAATATCCTCCAAGATCATAACATCCACTAAATATGGTTATCTTCCTCATTGAAAGTATAATATTTAGCTTCAATAGAATATTGATATGGTAGATTAGTATCTAGAACACCATGAAGAAAAGCTAAATCCCAAATAGAATACAAAATATTGTAAAATTTAGAGATGAACCAACTGAATAATGAATACCCATCTAATAAGTCTTCTTGATATACCTCAGACTCTTAGATGTAATCAAGTGACTCTCTTAAGGGTCCTACATGTATCTAGATAAATATTTGGCAATAAGTACTATATCAAGTTGTGTGCAAGGTAAAGAATACTTCCCATAAGATAATAATATAGATTAGCATCCACCAAAGGATTCATACAATCAACCCAAATATTTAGCCCAAAAGTACTTACAATTCTCTATCTTAAAACACTAAATAACGTCCAATGCATATTTGGATTTCGAAATAGTCAAATCCCAAAAACAAAAAGTAGTGTAGGAGCCTCAAATTTGTCATATAAAATATAGAAAAAAGTTATGACTTCATGTCCTAATCAAGATAAAATAATTTCTTGTAATAATAAAATCATTAACATGGAGGACAATCACCAAAGTATCCCTATCCTAATGTTTAGTATAAATATCATGTCTAACCTCACATATTGAAACCCACAACTAAGAAAAAAGGGTAAATTTTCTCATACTAAGAACAAAATATTTACTTAATTTCATACAAGGATCAAGTCAACCAACAACCTAGGGGAGTAGACCCTTAAACTTAAAACTAGGTGATTAAAGTATACAAATATCCTCTTAAAGCTATCCATATCGAAAGGTACTTTTCACATCTATATGATGTACCTTCCATACAAATGAGGTTGATATAGAAATAATCATCCTAACAAAATCCATCCAAGCAACTAGAGCAAATATCTTGGAATAACCAACACCCTCTTAGTGAGAGTGCAATAAGGCATGCATTGTGTTCCTTCATCAGACCATACAAAATATACTTAGTCCTATAGATCCATTTGCATCTAAACACATTTTTTACTTTTAGAATATGAACAAGCTCCTAAGTCCCATTTTCATCAAGATTTAATATTTTACTAGCATAGCATCTTCTCACTCTACTCATCCCTTACATTGTGTAATATTTAGTTACATTCATGATTCTAAAGTAGTTAGATACATGATTCTATGACACACACTCCTCACTATATCAAAATTAATGCATGGCCTACTTCTAACTTAATAGTGGTCTATTTTACAAATAATATCATATGCTAATATGAGTTACAATTGTGGGATACATAACATTCTACTCCCCTTAAAGAATATTTGTCCTCAAAGTTGAAAGGTTGGAAACAAATATTTAAACTCCTATTATAGCTCCCATATGGTATCTTACAGTTGTAACCCTTACCACTATAGAAGCACTTTAGTGATATCACGAGAGAGAATATGTCAAGTCCTTTGATCCAAAATGGTTGTAGATTGTAAAATAATAGATTCTTCTTCATCTAATCTAGGAAGTACCATTTGTTCTTGGGTATGTGTTCCCACCACCTTCATCAGTCAAGACACATAAAAATTGGGTGAATCTTAGATGTCATCAACTCCAACTTATAAGCAATATCCCCTATCCACTAAAGTATCTTGTAGGGTCCATAGAACTTAGGTGTTAGATTGTATTGACCCTTTGGTTTTAGGGGCATCTACTTGTAGAGTTGAAGATAAAGGAAGACCATATTATCTCTTAGTCTTAAAGGGTCATTGACCCTTTGGTTTTAGGGGCATTGACCCTTTGGTTTTAGGGGCATATTATCTCTTAGTCTTATATTTATTTGCTTGTTATTTTATGCAATTTTGGATGGTTGCTAAATTATGTTTTAGAGCCACTAAGATTTCATACCTTTGATTAAGGACTGTGTCAACTGATTCAACCTTTGATGTACCTTGCAAGAAAGACAATATACTGCATTATACGTTGTCATCCTTATGGCTATATGAAAAGTGGTATTGTACCACCATTCTACTAAGGGAAGCGATTGGATCCATTTGGATTGGTTATCAAATATAAAATATCAAAGATATGTCTTAAGACTTTTGTTTACCACCTCTATCCAACCATTAGTCTATAGGTGATAGGATGTGCTTTATTTCGATTATGTTCTATAAATTTGATGGATATCCTCCCAAATTTTACTAGTAAATACCTTGTCATGATCACTAAGGATGGAGGATGGGATATTTTGGAGTCGAAGGATCTGATATATGAAAACTTGTGCCACTATCCTTAGAGTATAGGGATTACCTATCCATGATCACCATGATAATAGACTTTACATTGGAGAGAGAGAGCTCTTTAATGAAGTCAAAAGAAATATTTATCCATACTAACTCTAGAATGGGTAAAGTTTGAAGCAACCTTGGTGAGTTGATTGTTTTCCCTTTTTAGCACTAGCAAGTATCACAAGCATCCACAAACTATTTCACATGAGACTTTAATCTAGGCCAATAAAAGCTATGTTTTAGCCATTCATAAATTCATAAGAATCCCATGTGCCCCCTAATTAGATAAGAGTGAAGCTTTTTTAAAATCTAGGATTTAAGTTTTGAAGTGGATGAAATAACAACCCAATGCTTGTAGTGCAATTCCCCTTGCTTCCATGAATAATTATGATGGTCCCTTGTTTTCTAGAGGTCCTAAATTTTTTTCAAATGTGAGGTTTTCCTACCATTCTGACTTGAGTACCTCTAGCTAATTATCCCTAAGTATGGGTATTGCATAAGTGTGTCTTATGTTTCTGGAAGTCTAAAAATGCAATTGATGGCCATATTTTATTTTTCTTTGTGATAAACTATTTCATAGTCATATCCTAAGAGCTTAGTGATCCATTTATGTTTCTCAATGGAATAAATTCTCTATATTAGGATATACTTGAGGCTACGATGATTTGTCTTGATGATGAAGTATTTCCCTAACAAGTATGGTTTTCAAAGGAGGACTTCAAAGATAATAAATATCATCTCCTTCTCATAAGTTAATTTTATAATATTTTTCCCTAATATGGCCTTGTTTATGACTACAAGGAATTAAACTTCTTGCATGAGTATAACCCCCAACCCTAATCCTAATGTGTCATTTTCTATTACATAGGTTTTGGAAATATTAGGTATTATTAGGACTAGCATATGGCACATAGTATTCTTTAGAGTAAAAAATGCCTACTTAGCTACAATGTTCTATGCAAACACATCCTTATGAATCATACTTGGCAAAGGCACCATATTATTCCCATAATCATTGACAAACTTATGGTAGTACCTTGTGATTCTAAGGAATCCTTGAAGTCTCTTCAATATTTTGGGTTTGGGCCACTCCTTTGTGTCTTAATTCTTTGTTGGATTGACATGTACACCATCTTAGGCCATAATATTTCCCAAATATTCCATCTCTATTCCAAAGGTGCACTTAGGTTTAACATACAACTAATTTTATTGTAAAAGCTCCAAACTGATTGACATGTTGTAGTTTCTCTTCCCATGTTCTACTCTATACTAGTATGTCAACAAAAAATACCAATGCAATTTTTTGTAGATATGGTTTAAGAACCTTATTCATCAATCCTTGGAAAATTGATAATGCATTAATGAGACCAAAGTGCATAACCAAGAACTTATAGTGTTCTTCATGAGTCCTAAAAGCTATTTTGGCAATGTCTCCCTCATGAATGCAAATTTTATGGTACCCTAACCTAAGATCTAATTTGATAAAGTATTGAACACCATGTATTTTATCCAACAAGTGATTATTCATAGTGATGGAAAACTTATATTTGATGGTGATATTATTGAGTTCAAAAAAGTCCACACACATTCTCCATGATACATTCTTCTTTATAGCTAGTAATACTAGGACTACAAAAGAGCTTGTACTTGGATGGATTAGTCTTGTAGACACCTAAAAATACCACATTATTCCTTGTGCAGTGCTAATGGTTAATTAATTTGCAAAATTCCACTTAATTTGCACTAAAATATTATTTAGCCATCTTAGTCCCTTTTCCCCACTAAGCCCCCTACTACATCTAGCCCTTGGTCACCATGTGACCACACCTCTAACCTATCCTAAGGTTGCCTCACCCTACTCTATCATTTGAATCTAGTCTAGATCCACCTCATTCTAACCTATCCTACCCCCCACTCTAGGACTTTCTTCATTCCCATGCATTTATGATACATGGTGCACCCATGATCATTTAATGCATATGTATGGGTGAGGAATTTCTCCACCCAAATCCATTTATGAGGCATGGTGCACCCTTGCCACCTCACATGACACCTCACCCTACTAACCTTGGCCAAATTCTATAAATAGGAAGTCATTTCTTTCATTTTAAAGAATGTGACAAGTGCTTACCAAAACTCTACCAAAATCACTCCAACCCTCATTTGCATACAAACCCTCCTTTGTGCTAACCCCCATGGATGTCCTTGTATACCTCTTTTTCTACCTCCTTGCTTTGTAAGCTACTTGTAGGTTTGGACTCAAACACCCACCAAATTAGAACTAGAGCTTCCAGTGAACTAGAAGAACATTTCCTCTAAAGGAATTTTTAGTTAGGCCAAGCCAAATCCAATTGTACAAAGGGGTATGGTTCACAATAAAAACTATCCCATAGGGAAGGTTCCCATCAGGAACTAGTCGTAGTCATTTACTGACTAGAGAACATTTCTTTCATTTATATGTTTTCAGCTTATTTTAGCTTTGTTTTATTGTTGTAGTTTAACTTTCTTTATTTGCACTCTTTCATCAACTTGGGTCTAATCAAGATAGTCCCACAAGTGCTACTAACTACTTGTCTTGGTTGTGTGTAGGTGTTAGAGGCTCCGTTCATCCAGTAATGGTAGACATTAATCCACCCTCCCTTTGAGGTTGTCAAAGAATACAAAGAGTGCCATAAAAATATCTTGAGAAAGGGCTTCCTTATTGGAAGACCCTAATTTATAACCCATGAGGCATGTGTAAAGGATTCAACTTGTAACACTTCCTTTTAATATCAATGAAATGGCATGTTTTTATTTTACTATATTTTGGAAATCATGCTAGGAGCTCTAAACCTTCATGATTTGTCTTGTTATATTATTAGCTATTTTAGTCATATTTTTCTATTTTTGTCTATGTTTGTAGGTTGAAAACCTAGAACTAACCCTCAAAAACCAAGACCCATCAAGTCAGGTCCAAAACAAAGCCTGCTAATAGTAACTATCTAGGCCTAGATGGTTGGCATCTAGAATCGTACAAACCCATACGGTTATTGAAGAAATCTGAAACAAGATCCATTAGGGCAAGTAACCAATTTCACACAACTAGCATAGCAATTTGTAGGTAGGTATCAAGTATGGTTCCTAACCTAATCTGTCAATTTGTCATTTAACACATCAAATACCTTCTTAGGCCAACTCATCTTGCATAAAAGGAATTAAAAGGTGTATTATCTCACCTATCAATCCTTTGAATTCAACATCGTTAGTTTATTTCTCTATTTAGTTCTTTCCCATCAATTTATATTTTATTTTCAATAGAATAACTGTTTTAAATTATGTTTAGAGTTCTACTAATTGGAGATAGCAACTTTCATTATTTTAATTCAATTTTTTTTAACTTTGTATCCTCTAATTTTACAAAAAAAATCACAAAACCAGTTCTTTGTAGTAGCAAAATCACAACTAGCAGAGAGTAAACCATATAAAGAGGTACAATTGCTATTGTAAATCGTACAAACCCATATGGTTGCTTCCAAATAGAAAAATTTAGACACTCAGAGCATGTGCAACACTTCCAAGTAAAATCCAAAGAACATAGGACCTCGGGTAGGTACTTTTATCATCCCTTCTAAGTAAAATTTTAAATTTGTTCTTAAAAAAGAAATTTCCCTTAGTTTTGCTTAAAAATCCATTGTCTACTTTTTTTTTTCTTCAAAAAGTATTTTATCTTCTTTGTTTTGCTTCAAAAAGCATTTTTCTTTCTTTTTTTCCTTCAAAATTATTTTTCCTTTCTTTTCTTTGCTTCAAATGTAATATCCTTTCTTGTTTTGCATTCCTGTACTTACCATTAGAGTAAGTTTACCTTCAAGTTATTTACTTTCATGCTTTATCTTTCAATAGCCTAGGATAAGCATACGCATAAAGGCATGAAGAAAGCTCTAAATTTCTTCACCTCCATGAGCTAAGCTAGATCTTGATCTATATGATACATAAAGCTCTTGGTAGACAACTAGTCATAACTTTAACATGCATATCTTGACCAATGTAGATAAATTTATGACTACGTAAATCTTAAGGGTGTATTTTGCTTCAAAAGAACTTAATTTCTTGCATTTTGCTTTCTTAAGGATCCCCTTGCTTCAAAGGCATTAAATTTCTCACTCTCCTTTCTTGAGGACCAATTTGCTTCAAAACTCCATTTGCTCTTTGTTTTTCCCTTTCTTTTTTTAGGAATAGATTTGCTTCAAAATATTTACTTTCTTGTCTTGTATTTCCTCTTTTAATAAATGTTTGATTTCAAATGTTTTTTCCTTTTTCATCACACACTTTGCTTCTATTAGAATAGATTTGTTTAAATTGTACTCGCAATTTACTCTTGTTAGTCTCATTTGCTTTCCTATATCGCACCTTGCATTTCTAGCACATATTTTAATTCCTTGCCATTTGCTTCAACTAAAATCATTTTCCTTTCATAGAAAAAAAAATTGTTTCCTTGCTATCTAGGCAATGAAATTGTCATTCCTAAAATAGAGTTTACTTTCTCGCAATTAGTCTAGGCAAAATAAAAATTAAAAAACTTGTTTTCATTAATAGGATAGTTTTTGTTTATGCATCTTAGTTAAAAATAAAATCCTCAAATATGTGCACATACTTCTATACACATTGAAAATGTTGGATTTTATCACCAACCTTCATTTTTTTTTGCTTCATAAAAAAGGGTTGTACTCGGGTCCCCCACCCTTAAAAAATTGCATCTATCTTATTTAGAGCTTGAGATATTACAAATAGATACACTTCTCATCTCAATTGAGATGCTATAGTTAGAAACCTACATCATTTTACATAAAATGTTTGAATTCTTGATTTTCATTTTTTGGATATTTTCAAATTTTTGTATGAATACAATTACTCTAGAATTTAGCATCTTTCTTGAAATTTTCTTATAGCAGCCTTCACAATGCCAAAACTT
The DNA here is from genome assembly GCA_028583015.1 of Wollemia nobilis. Taxonomy (NCBI): domain Eukaryota; kingdom Viridiplantae; phylum Streptophyta; class Pinopsida; order Araucariales; family Araucariaceae; genus Wollemia; species Wollemia nobilis. The sequence continues at coordinate 3,868,066 of JAQPPZ010016599.1, forward strand.
CACCTCTACTATCTATGCCTTGCATCTTAGTAGATTAATATTTCCAGAACATCGCACTAACATAGTCCGCTTTACCAAATATAGATTTCTAGTTTCCTTACTGAAACACAAGTACAACCACAAAATTTATAATAAATAGTCTAAATGAACACACATTATTGTTACAAAATATAATAGATATTACCAAAGGAAAATATTAAAATAAATCTTAATCATTAAATGATTTAGGCAATCAACAATTTTTGTCAACTTCAACTAAACTTTCTACTTCCTCTAACCATGGAAAGGAGATGTTAACTTCACGATCCTCAACCAAAACCCCTCTATTGGCTAGCTTATCTGTATATTTTTTTCCTTCTCTTAATATATGTGTAAACCTGATTTCTTAAAACTCTTTAGCAAGATTTTGAATTTCCACAATTATCTCTTGTATGTTCCATGGAGCCTTTACTTTACTCAAAATTACATTTATTACTGTGAGAGAATCACCTTCCATCCAAAATCTATTTCATTTTATTTGTTTACATAGTTTTAACCCTTCTAAAGTTGCCCAAGCTTCAACTTCATTATTTGTCTTAAATCCACAATTCAAAGCATAATGAGATAAAATTTCTCCTATATTATTTCTAATTATTCCTCCTCATCCTGCTGGTCCTGGGTTTCCTTTCCTTTAAAAAATCTTCTATTCCTTTCTATCCATATAGTCTAAAGTATTGTATCTTTTGATATATCCCATATTGTCTATAAAGCCTCACTTTTATAAGTGCTCTACCATTGCTTTAACCAATCTTCAATTTTTCTATTCATCACCATGCATTTACCAAACATATTAAGAATCCATTGCCATAGATTCCAGATAATTGAGCAATGTCCTAAGATATGGTCAATACTCTCCTCCTCCTTATTATAGAAAACACATTTAAAAGGGCCATGAAAACCCCTTTTCATAAGGTTATTCTAGGATAAAATTCTTCTATGACCTACTAGCAAAACAAACATTTTGACTTTAGGAATGCTTGGGCTATCCCAAATTTCTCTCCAAATTCTAGTTATATTATTATTATGTTGGTGTTGAACATTATATCCACTTCTTGTTGTGTATTCTCCTGAGCTATTCAACTCCCAAATCAATTTATCCTTGGCACCCCTAAAAATAATTATAGTTGTTATATTTCTACTCAATTGCCTCCTAGCATCAATGTCTTGTATACTTGTAAAAAAATCTTATTTCCATTTGTATCTTCTTTCTTTATCCTTTTACAAAATATTTGAAACCCTATTACTGTATTTTTCTTGAAACAATCTCATCCAAGGTTTTAAAAATGGATCTAAATTGAGTGGTTTTTTATTACACCAAGTATCCATCCAAATAGAAATTTTTTCTCCAGTTCCCACCACCCATCTTAAACCTTTAATCATAAGATCAATAGATTTTTTTAAACCATTCCAAAGAGCCAAACCATTTGGAAGATATAAAGAAGTAAATATTAAAATTGGTTCTTTGGGATCAACATACTTACTTAGAAGAATTCTTACCCATTGTCTTTGACTCTATTTGTACAATCTCCAGATAACTTTTCCCCTAAGAGCTAAGTTTGCATCTATAAGAGCTCTTAAACCAAGACCTCTCCTAGTTTTGTCATCACACAACTTGCTCCATTTCACCAAAGAAAATTTCCTTTTATCATGTAAACCTAACCATAAAAATGATCGCATAATAAACCTTACCATAAAAATGATTGTATAATAAATATTAAAAAAAATTCAATTGAGTTTGACATAGAATACAAAGACACATAATATGTTGGAATGGCTTGTAAGACTGACTTAAGTTACTACACTCTTCCTGCTAATGATAACCATCGACATTTCCAAGTTGGAAGTTTATTTTTAACTTTACTAATAACTCGATTCCATAAATTTATCCTCATTATCCCCTCAAATAAAGTTATCCCTAGATAATTTGTTGGTAAATTTACCTCCTCCATTTTAAGCAACCTTCAATTAAGGTTGATGATGTTGGGTTTCATCTCCAACTATTGACTCACCCCTTAGACACCATAGTAGCCTTTGTATAGATTTTTGGACTTTATCAGCAAGAAACTCATTATCCTTGGGATTATCTTGGGATAATTTATGTTAGTATCCATTGCTAATAGGGCTATATAATTAGTGAGTGTTTCGCTATCATTTTTAACCAAGCCTCTTGTATTGGAGGTCTATTTTCCCCTTTGAGATATCTCGAGCCATCTTTGCTTTAAGTAACCTTTACATGTTTATACATTTTATCTCCCTTTATATACCTTCAAGTATATTGGGTAGCATTTATCAACATACCCCTTAGATTTCATCCATCCATCCTTGTTTGCTTTTTAGGAGTCTTTAAAAAAAAACATACCAAAAACACTTAAAAGCCACAATCACACCTAAAAAATACAAAAACACACTAGAAAAATACAAAAAGAGTAAATTCTTAGGCAACCTCAAACATGTCAGCACACAATCACACCTAAAATGTCTTCACTTAAATTATTTATTGTATGCTAAATTCCTCGTTTTCTTAGTTAGTTTTTTTTGTAAAACACAAATACCACAAAATAAAAACTAGCAAAAAGAGTAGAAAAGTCCCCTCTCAACTTTTTTATCATCCTAGGCTCTGTAACCTATCTCTAACAAAAATCATACATGACGGTACATTTATAGCCATAATTGTATAGGTAGGTTGATGACTTTTTAAACCTTAATACTAACATAAAATTCATAGGATAAGTTCCATGGGATCAAATATAATATAGCCACAATACAATAAGATCAAGATAATGATGTAAGTAGAATATGTTAGTCTTACAATGGCACTGAGAGGGGGGGGTGAATCAGTGTAGTTCTTTAAACTTAAATTCACAGCTCTTAAAACTGAAATAATGAAACCTTAAAACCAGATAAAGCAAGTATCACAAGAGAACATCACACAACACAAGATTTAACGAGGTTCACCAATTTGGCTACTCCTCAAGAATGACTGCTTGGACTACCATCCAAATCCAGCCTTTGCAAAGCACCAACTTTACAATCAATTTACCAAGCACCAACTGGAAGGAGCACCAACCCCTTATTTATCTGCACCAAAGAAAGGAGCACCAACCCCTGATTTACCAACACCAACTGGAAGGAGCACCAACCCCTGATTTACCAGCACCAACTGGAAGGAGCACCAACCCTTGATGCCAAGCACCAACTTGGACTTCAATTCTGAAACTAGAAGATTGATAGTAAGATACCTTTGCTTTTGCAAGACCCTGACTGGTCTTCTTCACCTTTGCGCTCTCTGCGCACTCTGCTCTCTCTGCGCAATCACTTCGCACACTCTGCTTCGTTACGACTACACTTTGCGTTCATCTTCACCCTTTGCACTCTCTGTGCCTTCTGCTTTCTTCGTGCAATCACACCCACACTTGATCAAATTTCAACCTTTTTGCTCTCTACACACTTTGCTCTATCTGCACACTCACAGACGCACTTAGGACAATTCGACATGACTCTTCGCTCACTTTGCGCACTTCGCCATCATCTCGCCGCTTCGCGCTTTCGTGCTCTTACGGCCACATTTCACACTTCGACACGCATTCGACGACTTATGCAACCACACCACAATTCTCCAAACAGCCCTCCTTTTATAACAATATTTTCATGATGAAAACCCTAATCTTAGTCGGATTTCATAACAACTGTAAACCCTAATCTTAGTTGGCTGTCATCGGTCTTCGTCGGCTTCAACTCAACCGCAAAAATACAACATGTCACAATATCGCAACACTTTCACTTTCACTCTCTTTCTCCTTGCTTTGGCCCTTGAAAATACATGTCGTGATATCACGACACTTTTTCTCTCTCTCTTTCTCTTTGCTTCGGACGAAACTACATGTCACGATATCGCGACACTTTTTCTCCTTGCTCTTTCTCTTTGCTTCGGCCCACAAAAATACAACATGTCGTGATATCGTGACACTTTTTCTCCTTCCTCTTTCTCTTTTCTTTGGCCCACGAAAATACATGTCACGATATCGTGACACTTTTTCTTTCTCATCTTTCTCTTTGCTTTGGCCCACAAAAATACAACATGTCACGATATCGTGACACTTTTTCTCCTTGCTCTTTTTCTTTGCTTAGGCCCACGAAAATACATGTCATGATATCGTGACACTTTCACCTTCGTATACTTTGTCTTTGCTTTTGTCATGATATCGTGACACTTCTGCCTTCGAAGTCTTCTTCTTGCTTTTGTCGTAAAATCGTGACACTTCTACCTTCAAAGTCTTCTTCTCTGCTTTTGTTGCAAAATCGTGACACTTATGTTTCTCTGCCAACCTGCCCTTCTTGAGTCGTGAAAATGCGACATGTCGCGATATCGCGACACTTTTCTTTCTCTTCCTCCTAGCCTTTTCAAGTCGTGAAAATGCGACATGTCGCGAAATCGTGACACTTTTCCTTCTCTACCTTCTTGCCCTTTTGAGTCATGAAAATGTGACATGTCACAAAATCATGACACTTTTCAACTTACTTTCTCTCAAATTCTGCTTCCTCTCTTTCTTTTAGTCATGAAAATGCGACATGTCACGAAATCGTGACACTTTTCAAACTTACTTTCTCTCTCCTATTTTAGTCACGAAAATGTGACATGTCACGAAATCGTGACACTTTTCCAACTTACTTTCTCTCTCCTATTTTAGTCGCGAAAATGCGACATGTCACGAAATCGTGACACTTTTCTTACTTGTTCTCTTTCTTCGAACTTGTCGTGAAATCGTGACACTTCTTCCTGCTTTCTCTTTTTCTTCCAACATGTCGCGAAATCGTGACAGTTTTTCCACTTGCCTTTTTCTCTTCCAACATGTCATGAAATCATGACAGTTTTTCCACTTGCCTCTTTCTCTTCCAACATGTCACGAAATCGTGACAGTTTTTCCACTTGCCTTTTTCTCTTCCAACATGTCGTGAAATCGCGATAGTTTTTCCACTTGCCTTTTTCTCTTCCAACATGTCACGAAATCGTGATAGTTTTTCCACTTGCCTTTTTCTCTTCCAACATGTCACGAAATCGTGACAGTTTTTCTTGCTTTTTCTCTCTCTTCCAACATGTCGCGAAATCGTGACAGTTTTTCCTACTTTTTCTCTCTCTTCCAACATGTCACGAAATCGCGATAGTTTTTCTTGCCTGCTGTATATGTCGCGATATCGCGACACTTTTCTTACTTGTCTTTTTCTTTGATCTTTTGCATATGGGCCACTTCGGTCTTCTTGGAAAATCACTGTACATACTCTGAATAACCTTTGAACTCCTGTCTTCTGCATCTGAATAGCTTTTGAACTTCCTGTCCACTCGCATCAACAGATCTATCTGACCGTGTTGACAACAATGACAATACTGTTGTTGCACCTTGCTCAACAATCTCCCCCTTTGGAATTGTTGGCAACACATGTGCAATTTCCTGTAACTCTTCTCCCCCTTTGACAATAATACCAAAGGGCTACCGCAGACTCCCCTGAGTCCATGCACAACATTCTCAAGCAAAATTTATTACACTTAGCAAAAATCATGAACATGAGCAAAAAGATAATCAAATACTTAAATGCTCCCCCTGAGAATGTGATCCCTATAGCTAGTCAATTCTTGGGAAGTGTGACCACTCCCAATTTATTGCGAAGGTACTCAAAAACTTCCTTGGGCAATGGTTTTGTGAAGATATCTGCTACTTGCTCTGTAGTTGGAACAAAATCCAACTTAACCTCACCTTTCGCAACTTTCTCCTTCAAAAAGGTGATACCTACGTACAACATGTTGTCGCTGCAATATATTCTGCCTCTACTGTCGATAAAGAAACTGACTCTTGTTTCTTATTGTGCCACGTGACCAATCTGTCTCCAAGATAGAATGCACTTCCACTGGTACTCTTTTTGTCATCGACACCTCCTGCCCAATCTGCATCTGAATATGAAATAAGGGTGAAGTCTTTACCTTTTGGATACCATAACCCATATTCCATAGTACCCTTGAGGTACATAAGGGTGAAAAGGCTTGTTTCAAATCTGCTTAACAAGATCACACAAAACTTATCCAATCTCATAGAATCATAAAGAGAATTGTTAGAGACTCAATATGTTCTATACTTAAATCTCAATCTCAACTCAAATCAAGAATATAGAATAGTTTATTTTATGGAACTTGAACAACCACATGCATCCAATCACTTGACTAGGCTCAATCAACTCTACTCAACAAATCACCTCAATGAACAACCCTTTATCACAAACCCTAGTCGAAGCATGTATCAACCAACTCAAAATGTTTTCAATAGTCACCGTTGGTCACACCTTACTTTCAACTGATCGAATCAGGAGACAACATTTTGTCAAACACTTCACGGCCAACTATAGTGCACCTTACTCAAACTCATACTTCTGGACCTCGGATAGGTATGATTCACAAAGCAAAGTTGCTCATCTTGATGAGCTAAACATGAATCAATAATCAGACTTCAATATTTTTCACCATAGCATCATAATAGATCTAACAATCTTCACGTCAATGTGTAGTTCAAGTACACATTGCTTTTATCGAAACACATATATGCGGCTAGGGCAACATTCTTTCACTAACCAAATTATTTGAACTATTATAATCCTTAACTTTGGATAGTGGCAGTAAGAACCATCACCAGTACAACAATGACATATAGCAATACTACCAATAATGACAACTCTCAATTTAATCACAACCCTTCACGGCACTTCCACAAACAACTACATGAACTGAAAACACACTTCGACAACTATACGACAACTTCCCTGACTACTTGCCTTTCATCCTCAGGTAATCAAACAAATACATAGGAGCATTAAAATGAAACTTCAAGATTGCTCCCCCTGAGGATGTGCTACCTAGAGTTGCTTAGTGCAATAGAGGAGTAGTCTCCTTCGGTCCAAGGAGACACGATTTCCTTTCTTCTATCTTTCTCCAAACTCTCTTGAACTCGGGATTGATTGTTTTCAACTACATCCTTGTTAATTGCACATTTTTGTGAACTCGAAAACATTTCTCTTGTGTGGTTGTCTCTTGTGCATCCTTGATGAATGATTATTTTCCTTTCTTTTATGTACATGATTTATTCCCTGTCTGTGTTGCATTCTTTGCGTCTGATGAAATCTATTGTTTTGCCTTAGATTAGATACAAAAGTGCTTGGACAAAACCTTGCTATGTGCCCATGACCATTACATTGAAAACATTGTACATAGTGTTCACTCGGAAACGCAGATGTATTTCTACCAAAGATAACTCTTTGATTTATTATTCAATCCACAATAAGTTGCCTTGTGACCATACTTGTTGCATCTGAAACAATAGCCATTAAAAGTATTATTATGAATAGAGTGAGAGTGATAGAACCTCTTTTGTTGTGGTTGCTTTGCTGTAGATCTCCTTTGATATTTTCTTCCTTTTGAAGATTCGACTTCAAACTTTTCTTGCTTCGATCCTTCAACGGTGAACTTCTTCTTCTCTGCAGAGTTGGAAGATGAAGGTTGTTCAGCTTCATATCCAAGACCACGCTTATCCATGGAGCTTCTTTGTTGGCTTATCATTTTATCTAGCAACTCGTGCTCTTCTCAAATTTGAGATTTGTATTGGCCTCTTCTAGTTGTTTCTTCAATAAAACAATCTCTTCCTCTTGTTTGCAGCAACCAATCTCTTTCTCATTGAGAGTTTCTTCAATCCTTTTGAATTCTTCTACCTGTACTTTCAAACTGGTTATTATTTCATTTGCATCCTCAAGCTTTCTTGAGATTTCCTTATTCCTTTTTCTTTCTATCTTCAATTCATCCAGAGCTGCAATTAGTTCCTCTTTCAAATTTATTTCTGTATCAATTTCTTCTTCATCACATTCTTGTTCTTTTTCTGTTTCTTCTTCGAGTGTCATGAAAAGACCTCCACCTGTTTCTTTTTTAGAATCATCCTCTAGGACTTCATTAACTCTCAAGCATATATGCCTCTATGTTCTCATCGTTATTCAACTTTAAAGCTTCTTTTTGTTTTTCTTCTTCATCGTCTCCTTCATGAATACTCCTCAGTTTGTCCCATATTTCTTTTACCATTTTACAACTCATGATCTTTACCAGTTCACTGTCTACTAATCCGCACCTGATAGCATTCTTTGCTTTTGAGTCATTTTCAAATAGATTCTTACCGATAGCATCGGTTGGAGGAGTGATGGGTATTGTGTATCCACTAACTATTGAATCCCAGATGTCGTATCCCAAAGCACAAAGATATGCCTGCATCCTGATTCTCTAGATCACGTAATTAGTTTCGTCAAACAAAGGTGCTTTGTTTGATGAGAAGTCTTCACCACCTTTTCTGGTTCAATTTTCTCTTCCACAGGAAAAAAAACAGGAGATTTTTTGAGGAGGATATATTCTTCTTACCCATTGCATACTAATCCAAGATCAACCCTAGCTGATTTAGCTTGAGAAGGGAACTTGGCTTTGATACCAATTGTTAGTCTTACAATGGCACTGAGAGGGGGGGTGAATCAGTGTAGTTCTTTAAACTTAAATTCATAGCTCTTAAAATTGAAATAATGAAACCTTAAAACCAGATAAAGCAAGTATCACAAGAGAACATCACACAACACAAGATTTAACAAGGTTCACCAATTTGGCTACTCCTCAAGAATGACTGCTTGGACTACCATCCAAATCCAGCCTTTGCAAAGCACCAACTTTACAATCAATTTACCAGCACCCACTGGAAGGAGCACCAACCCCTTATTTATCTGCACCAACAGAAAGGAGCACCAACCCCTGATTTACCAGCACCAACTGGAAGGAGCACCAACCCATGATTTACCAGCACCAACTGGAAGGAGCACCAACCCCTGATGCCAAGCACCAACTTGGACTTCAATTCTAAAACTAGAAGATTGATAATAAGATACCTTTGCTTTTGCAAGACCCTGTCTGGTCTTCTTCACCTTTGCGCTCTCTATGCACTCTACTCTCTCTATGCAATCACTTTGCACACTCTGCTTCATTACAGCTGCACTTTGTGTTCATCTTCGCCCTTTGCACTCTCTACGCCTTCTGCTTTCTCTGCGTAATCACAACCGCACTTGGTCAAATTTCAACCTTTTCGCTCTCTATGCACTTTGCTCTATCTATGCACTCACAGACACACTTAGGACAATTCGACATGACTCTTCGCTCACTTTGCGCACTTCGCCATCATCTCGCCGCTTCTACGCTTTCTACGCTCTTACGACCACATTTCACACTTCGACACGCATTCGACGACTTTTCAACTCTACACAATTCTCCAAACAACCCTCCTTTTATAACAATATTTTCATGATGAAAACCCTAATCTTAGTCAGATTTCATAACAACTGTAAACCCTAATCTTAGTCGACTGTCATCGGTCTTCGTCGACTTCAACTCAATCCGAAAAATACATGTCACGATATCGCGACACTTTCCTTTCGCTCCTCTTTCTCCTTGCTTTGGCCCCAAAAATACATGTCGTGATATCATGACACTTTTCTTTCTCTCTCTTTCTCTTTGCATCGGACCACGAAAAAACTACATGTCATGATATCGTGACACTTTTTCTCCTTGCTCTTTCTCTTTGCATCATACCACGAAAATATATGTCGCGATATCGTGACACTTTTTCTCCTTACTCTTTCTCTTAGCTTAGGCCCATGAAAATACAACATGTCACGATATCGTGACACTTTTTTTTTCTCCTCTTTCTCTTTGCCTTGGCCCGTGAAACTACAACATGTCACAATATCATGACACTTTTTTCTCCTTGCTCTTTTTCTTTGCTTAGGCCCACGGAAATACATGTCACGATATCGCGACACTTTTGCCTCTGTATACTTTGTCTTTGCTTTTGTCATGATATCATGACACTTCTGCCTTCGAAGTCTTCTTCTCTACTTTTGTCATAAAATCGTGACACTTCTGCCTTCAAGTCTTCTTCTCTACTTTTGTCGTGAAATCGTGACACTTCTTCATCCTCTCTTCTTTAGTCGAAAAATTACATGATATCGCACACTTTTCTTTCTCTTCCTCTCCCTTTTAGTCACAAAATGCACATGTCGCAAATCGCTTTTTCTCTACCTTCTTCCCTTTCAGTCGGAAAAAGCGACATGTCACGAAATCATGACACTTTTCCAACTTACGCTTCCTCTCTTTCTTTTAGTCATGAAAATGTGACATGTCACGAAATCATGACACTTTTCCAACTTACTTTCTCTCTCCTATTTTAGTCATGAAAATGCGACATGTCACGAAATCGTGACACTTTTCCAACTTACTTTCTCTCTCCTATTTTAGTCACGAAAATGCGACATGTCACGAAATCATGACACTTTTCTTACTTGTTCTCTTTTCTTCAAACTTGTCATGAAATCGTGACACTTCTTCCTGCTTTCTCTTTTTCTTCCAACATGTCGTGAAATCATGACAATTTTTCCACTTGCCTTTTTTCTTCCAACATGTCACGAAATCGTGACAGTTTTTCCACTTTCTCTTTCTCTTCCAACATGTCGCGAAATCATGACAGTTTTTCCACTTGTCTTTTTCTCTTCCAACATGTCACAAAATCATGATAGTTTTTCCACTTGCCTTTTTCTCTTCCAACATGTCGCGAAATCGTGACAATTTTTCCACTTGCCTTTTTCTCTTCCAACATGTCACGAAATCGTGACAGTTTTTCCTACTTTTTCTCTCTTCCAACATGTCATGAAATCGTGACAGTTTTTCCTACTTTTTCTCTCTCTTCCAACATGTCACGAAATCGTGATAATTTTTCTTGCCTGCTGTATATGTCGCGATATCGTGACACTTTTCTTACTTGTCTTTTTCTTTGATCTTTTGCATATGGGCCACTTCGGTCTTCTTGGAAAATCATTGTACATACTCTGAATAACCTTTGAACTCCTGTCTTCTGCATCTGAATAGCTTTTGAACTTCCTGTCCACTGCATCAACAGATCTATCTGACTGTGTTGACAACAATGACAATACTGTTGCTGCACCTTGCTCAACAATCTCCCCCTTTGGAATTGTTGGCAACACATGTGCAATTTCCTGTAACTCTTCTCCCCCTTTGACAATAATACCAAAGGGCTACTGCAGACTCCCCCGAGTCCATGCACAACATTCTCAAGCAAAATTTATTACACTTAGAAAAAATCATGAACATGAGCAAAAAGATAATCAAATACTTAAATGCTCCCCCTGAGAATGTGATCCCTGTAGCTAGTCAATTCTTGGGAAGTGTGACCACTCCCAATTTATTGCGAAGGTACTCAAAAACTTCCTTAGGCAATGGTTTTGTGAAGATATATGCTACTTGCTCTGTAGTTGGAACAAAATCCAACTTAACCTCACCTTTCGCAACTTTCTCCTTCAAAAAGTGATACCTACATACAACATGTTGTCGTTGCAATATATTCTACTTCTATTGTCGATAAAGAAACTGACTCTTGTTTCTTACTATGCCACACGACCAATCTGTCTCCAAGATAGAATGCACCTCCACTGGTACTCTTTCTATCATCAACACCTCCTACCCAATCTACATCTGAATATGAAATAAGGGTGAAGTCTTTACCTTTTGGATACCATAACCCATATTCCATAGTACCCTTGAGGTACATAAGGGTGAAAAGGCTTGTTTCAAATCTGCTTAACAAGATCACACAGAACTTATCCAATCTCATAGAATCATAAAGAGAATTGTTAGAGACTCAATATGTTCTATACTTATCTCATCAATATATCAACTAAATCTCATAAACATAAAAAGATTAGTTAGAACCCTTTTATTTTTATCCAAAACCCCCCCCCCTCTAATAATATCAAAAAAAAAAATAGAGAGATTTCTCAAATCTCAATCTCAACTCAAATCAAGAATATAGAATAGTTTATTTTATGGAACTTGAACAACCACATGCATCCAATCACTTGACTAGGCTCAATCAACTCTACTCAACCAATCACCTCAATGAACAACCCTTTATCACAAACCCTAGTCGAAGCATGTATCAACCAACTCAAAATGTTTTCAACAGTCACCGCTGGTCACACCTTACTTTCAACTGATCGAATCAGGAGACAACATTTTGTCAAACACTTCACGGCCAACTATAGTGCACCTTACTCAAACTCATACTTCTGGACCTCGGATAGGTATGATTCACAAAGCAAAGTTGCTCATCTTGATGAGCTAAACATGAATCAATAATCAGACTTCAATATTTTTCACCACAACGTCATAATAGATCTAACAATCTTCACGTCAATGTGTAGTTCAAGTACACACTGCTTTTATCGAAACACATATATGCGGCTAGGGCAACATTCTTTCACTAACCAAATTATCTGAACTATTATAATCCTTAACTTTGGACAGTGGCAGTAAGAACCATCACCAGTACAACAATGACATATAGCAATACTACCAATAATGACAACTCTCAATTTAATCACAACCCTTCACGGCACTTCCACAAACAACTACATGAACTGAAAACACACTTCGACAACTATACGACAACTTCCCCGACTACTTTCCTTTCATCCTCGGGTAATCAAACAAATACATAGGAGCATTAAAATGAAACTTCAAGATTGCTCCCCCCGAGGATGTGCTATCCGGAGTTGCTTAGTGCAATAGAGGAGTAGTCTCCTTCGGTCCAAGGAGACACGATTTCCTTTCTTCTATCTTTCTCCAAACTTCCTTGAACTTGGGCTCTTGTGATTTTTTTTCAACTACATCCCTTTTTGCACCTTTTTTGAAATTATTACATCAGTGAACTCAAACATTTCTCTTGTGTGGTTGTCTCTTGTGCATCCTTGATGAATGATTATTTTCCTTTCTTTTATGTACATGATTTATTCCCTGTCTGTGTTGCGTTCTTTGCGTCTGATGAAATCTACTGTTTTGCCTTAGATTAGATACAAAAGTGCTTGGACAAAACCTTGCTATGTGCCCATGACCATTACATTGAAAACATTGTACATAGTGTTCACTCAGAAACGCAGATGTATTTCTACCAAACATAACTCTTTGATTTATTATTCAATCCACAATAAGTTGCCTTGTGACCATACTGGTTGCATCTGAAACAATAGCCATTAAAAGTATTATTATGAATAGAGTGAGAGTGATAGAACCTCTTTTGTTGTGGTTGCTTTGCTGTAGATCTCCTTTGATATTTTCTTCCTTTTGAAGATTCAGCTTCAAACTTTTCTTGCTTCGATCCTTCAACGGTGAACTTCTTCTTCTCTGCAGAGTTGGAAGATGAAGGTTGTTCAACTTCATATCCAAGACCACGCTTATCCATGGAGCTTCTTTGTTGGCTTATCATTTTATCTAGCAACTCTGTGCTCTTCTCGAATTTGAGATTTGTATTGGCCTCTTCTAGTTGTTTCTTCAATAAAACAATCTCTTCCTCTTGTTTGCAGCAACCAATCTCTTTCTCATTGATCTCGTGACCCGAGAGTTTCTTCAATCCTTTTGAATTCTTCTACCTGTACTTTCAAACTGGTTATTATTTCATTTGCATCCTCAAGCTTTCTTGAGATTTCCTTATTCCTTTTTCTTTCTATCTTCAATTCATCCAGAGCTGCAATTAGTTCCTCTTTCAAATTTATTTTTGCATCAATTTCTTCTTCATCACATTCCTGTTCTTTTTTGTTTCTTCTTCGAGTGTCATGAAAAGACCTCCACCTATTTCCTTTTTAGAATCATCCTCTAGGACTTCATTAACTCTCAGCATATATGCCTCTATGTTCTCATCGTTTCCTTCATGAATACTCCTCAGTTTGTCCCATATTTCTTTTGCCATTTTACAACTCATGATCTTTACCAGTTCACTGTCTACTAATCCGCACCTGATAGCATTCTTTGCTTTTGAGTCATTCTCAAACAGATTCTTACCAGCAGCATCGGTTGGAGGAGTGATGGGTATTGTGTATCCACTAACTACTGAATCCCAGATGTCGTATCCCAAAGCACAAAGATATGCCTGCATCCTGATTCTCCAGATCGCGTAATTAGTTCCATCAAACAAAGGTGCTTTGTTTGATGAGAAGCCTTCAACCTTTTCTTCATTTTCCCCACCGGGTTCTTATCCATTGTGTTACTAATCCAAGATCAACCCTAGCTAGTTTAGCTTGTAGAAGGGAACTTGGCTCGATACCAATTGTTAGTCTTACAATGGCACTGAGAGGGGGGTGAATCAGTGTAGTTCTTTAAACTTAAATTCATAGCTCTTAAAACTAAAATAATGAAACCTTAAAACCAGATAAAGCAAGTATCACAAGAGAACATCACACAACACAAGATTTAACGAGGTTCACCAATTTGGCTACTCCTCAAGAATGACTGCTTGGACTACCATCCAAATCCAGCCTTTGCAAAGCACCAACTTTACAATCAATTTACCAACACCCACTGGAAGGAGCACCAACCCCTTATTTATCTGCACCAACAGAAAGGAGCACCAACCCCTGATTTACCAGCACCAACTGGAAGGAGCACCAACCCCTGATTTACCAGCACCAACTGGAAGGAGCACCAACCCCTGATGCCAAGCACCAACTTGGACTTCAATTCTGAAACTAGAAGATTGATAGTAAGATACCTTTGCTTTTGCAAGACCCTGACTGGTCTTCTTCACCTTTGCGCTCTCTGCACTCTGCTCTCTCTACGCAATCACTTCGCACACTCTGCTTCGTTACAACTGCACTTTGCATTCGTCTTCACCCTTTGCACTCTCTGTGCCTTCTACTTTCTCTATGCAATCACAGACGCACTTAGGACAATTCGACATGACTCTTCGCTCACTTTGCGCACTTCACCATCATCTCACCGCTTCTACGCTTTCTACGCTCTTACGACCACATTTCACACTTTGACACGCATTCGACGACTTATGCAACCACCCACAATTCTCCAAACAGCCCTCCTTTTATAACAATATTTTCATGATGAAAACCCTAATCTTAGTCACTTAGGCTTTCATAACAAATATAAACCCTAATCTTAGTCGATTGTCATCGGTCTTCGTCGGCTTCAACTCAATGAAAATACATTCACAATCCCATTTCTTTCGCTTCTTTCTTTCTTTCGAAAACACAACATGTCACGATATCACGACACTTTTTCTCTCTCCTCTTTCTCTTTGCATTGGCCCGTAAAAATACATGTCGCGATATCGCGACACTTTTTCTCCTTGCTCTTTCTCTTTGCATAGGCCGCGAAAATACAACATGTCGCGATATCGCGACACTTTTTCTCCTTGCTCTTTCTCTTTGCTTAGGCCCATGAAAATACAACATGTCGCGATATCGTGACACTTTTTCTTTCTCCTCTTTCTCTTTGCCTTGGCTCGCGAAACTACAACATGTCGTGATATCGCGACACTTTTTTCTCCTTGCTCTTTTTCTTTGCTTAGGCCTACATGTCATGATATCATGACACTTTTACCTTCATATACTTTTTCTTTTCTTTTGTCACGATATCGTGACACTTCTGCCTTCGAAGTCTTACTTCTTTGCTTTTGTCATGAAATCATGACACTTCGCCTTTAAGTCTTCTTCTCGCTTTTGTCAGAAATCGTGACACTTATTTTCTTCGCTTCCTACCTTATTGAGTCAAATACATGTCGCAAATCGCGACACTTTTCTTTCTCTTCCTTCCGCCTTTTGAGTCACAAAAATGCGACATGCGATATCGTGACACTTTTCCTTCTCTACCTTCTTATCATTTTTGAGTCACAAATATGCAACATGTCACGAAATCATGACACTTTTCCTTTCTCTCTCTTTCTTTTGTCATGAAAATGCGACATGTCGCGAAATCGTGACACTTTTCCAACTTACTTTCTCTCTCCTATTTTAGTCACGAAAATGCGACATGTCGCGAAATCGTGACACTTTTCCAACTTACTTTCTCTCTCCTATTTTAGTCGCGAAAATGCGACATGTCGTGAAATCATGACACTTTTCTTACTTGTTCTCTTTTCTTCAAACTTGTCATGAAATCGTGACACTTCTTCCTGCTTTCTTTTTCTTCCAACATGTCGCGAAATCATGACGTTTTTCCACTTGCCTTTTTCTCTTCCAACATGTCACGAAATCGTACAGTTTTTCCACTTTCTCTTTCTCTTCCAACATGTCACGAAATCGCGACAGTTTTTCCACTTGCCTTTTTCTCTTCCAACATGTCACGAAATCGTGATAGTTTTTCCACTTGCCTTTTCTCTTCCAACATGTCATGAAATCGTGACAGTTTTTCCTCTTGCCTTTTTCTCTTCCAACATGTCATGAAATCGCGACAGTTTTTCCTGCTTTTTCTCTCTCTTCCAACATGTCGCGAAATCGCGACAATTTTTCCTGCTTTTTCTCTCTTCCAACATGTCGCGAAATCGTGACAATTTTTCTTGCCTGCTGTATATGTCGCGATATCGCGACACTTTTCTTACTTGTCTTTTTCTTTGATCTTTTGCATATGGGCCACTTCGGTCTTCTTGGAAAATCATTGTACATACTCTGAATAACCTTTGAACTCCTGTCTTCTGCATCTGAATAGCTTTTGAACTTCCTGTCCACTGCATCAACAGATCTATCTGATTGTGTTGACAACAATGACAATACTGTTGCTGCACCTTGCTCAACAATCTCCCCCTTTGGAATTTTTGGCAACACATGCAATTTCCTGTAACTCTTCTCCCCCTTTGAAAATAATACCAAAGGGCTACTGCAGACTCCCCTTGAGTCCATGCACAACATTCTCAGGCAAAATTTATTACACTTAGCAAAAACCATGAATATGAGCAAAAAGATAATCAAATACTTAAATGCTCCCCCTAAGAATGTGATCCTTGTAGCTAGTCAATTCTTGGGAATTGTGACCACTCCCAATTTATTGTGAAGGTACTCAAAAACTTCCTTAGGCAATGGTTTTGTGAAGATATCTGCTACTTGCTCTGTAGTTGGAACACAATCCAACTTAACCTCACCTTCTGCAACTTTCTCCTTCAAAAAGTGATACCTACGTACAACCTGTTGTCGTTGTAATATATTCTGCTTCTGCTATCGATAAAGAAACTGACTCTTGTTTCTTACTGTGCCACGCGACCAAAATGTCTCCAAGATAGAATGCACTTCCACTAGTACTCTTTCTGTCATCGACACCTCCTGCCCAATCTGCATCTGAATACAAAATAAGGGTGAAGTCTTTACCTTTTGGATACCATAACCCATATTCCATAGTACCCTTGAGGTACATAAGGATGAAAAGGCTTGTTTCAAATCTACTTAACAAGATCACACAAAACTTATCCAATCTTATAGAATCATAAAGAGAATTGTTAGACTCAATATGTTCTATACTCATATCCCAATCTCAACTCAAATAAAGACAAAAGCAAAAGAAAGCAAAATCACAAAAAAAATCAGAATAGTTTATTTTATGGAACTTGAACAACCACATGCATCCAATCACTTGACTAGGCTCAATCAACTCTACTCAACCAATCACCTCAATGAAAAACCTTTTATCACAAACCCTAGTCGGCCAACTATAGTGCATCAAACATTGTACCTCAACTCAAAATCCGTTTTCAACGATCACTACTGGTCACACCTTACTTTCAACTGATCGAATCAGGAGACAACATTTTTTCAAACACTTCACGACCAACTATAGTGCACCTTACTCAAACTCATACTTTTGGACCTCGGATAGGTATGATTCACAAAGCAAAGTTGCTCATCTTGATGAGCTAAACATGAATCAATAATCATACTTCAATATTTTTCACCACTCATCATAATAGATCTAACAATCTTCACGTCAATGTGTAGTTCAAATACACACTGCTTTTATCGAAACACATATATGCGGCTAGGGCAACATTCTTTCACTAACCAAATTATCTGAATAGTTATAATCCATAACTTTGGATAGTGGCAATAAGAACCATCACTAGTACAACAATGACATATAGTAATACTACCAATAATGAAAACTCTCAATTTAATCACCACCCTTCATGGCACTTCCACAAACAACTACATGAACTAAAAACACACTTCGACAACTATACGACAACTTCCCTGACTACTTGCCTTTCATCCTCAGATAACCAAACAAATACATAGGAGCATTAAAATGAAACTTTAAGATTGCTCCCCTTGAGGATGTGCTACCTAGAGTTGCTTAGTGCAATAGAGGAGTAGTCTCCTTCAGTCCAAGGAGACACGATTTCCTTTCTTCTTTCTTTATCCACTCTGGTTTGATTACGCTTTGAGCTCCTGTTTTCACTATTTCTTTTTCATAGCTTGTGCATGTTTTCCAGGAAATCTTATATTTTCTCATTCTATTTGGTTGAAATTTTCTTCGAAATGATAGCAAAGCCACAATTCTGCAGGCCCAAAAATGACATCTACCGCATAATCCATCAAAGGTGAACAAACATTTCTCTTGTGCGGTTGTTTCTTGTGCATCCTTGATGGATGATTATTTTCTTTTCTTTTATGCACATGATTTCTTCCCTTGTCTGTATTGCATTCTTTGTGTCCGATGAAATCTATCGTCTTGCCTTAGATTAGATACAAAATTGCTAGGACAAAACCTTGCTATGTTCCCATGAGCATTACATTGAAAACATTGTACATAGTGTTCACTCGGAAATGCAGATGTATTTCTACCAAAATAACTCTTTGATTTATTATTCAATCCACAATAAGTTGCCTTGTGACCATACTGGTTGCATCTAAAACAATAGCCATTAAAAGTATTATTATGAATAGAGTGAGAGTGATAGAACCTCTTTTGTTGTGGTTGCTTTGTTGTAGATCTCCTTTGATATTTTCTTCCTTTTGAAGATTCAGCTTCAAACTTTTCTTTCTCCGATCCTTCAACAATGAACTTCTTCTTCTCTACAGAGTTGGAATATGAAGGTTGTGGCTAGATAATTTGTTGGTAAATTTACCTCCTCCATTTTAAGCAACCTTCAATTAAGGTTGATGATGTTGGGTTTCATCTCCAACTATTGACTCACCCCTTAGACACCATAGTAGCCTTTGTATAGATTTTTGGACTTTATCAGCAAGAAACTCATTATCCTTGGGATTATCTTGGGATAATTTTTGTTAGTATCCATTTCTAATAGGGCTATATAATTAGTGAGTGTGTCGCTATCATTTTTAACCAAGCCTCTTGTATTGGAGGTCTATTTTCCCCTTTGAGATATCTCGAGCCATCTTTGCTTTAAGTAATCTTTACATGTTTATACATTTTATCTCCCTTTATATACCTTCAAGTATATTGGGTAGCATGTATCAACATACCCCTTAGATTTCATCCATCCATCCTTGTTTACTTTTTAGGAGTCTTTAAAAAAAAAACACCAAAAACACTTAAAAGCCACAATCACACCTAAAAAATTTAAAAACACACCAGAAAAATACAAAAAGAGTAAATTCTTAGGCAGCCTCAAACATGTCAGCACACAATCACACCTAAAATGTCTTCACTTAAATTATTTATTGTATGCTAAATTGCTCGTTTGCTTAGTTAGCTTTTTTCATAAAACACAACAAATACCACAAAATCAAAACTAGCAAAAAGAGTAGAAAAGTCCCCTCTCAACTTTTTTATCATCCTAGGCTCTGTAACCTATCTCTAACAAAAATCATACATGAAGGTACATTTATAGCCATAATTGTATAGGTAGGTTGATGACTTTTTAAACCTTAATACTAACATAAAATTCACAAGATAAGTTCCACGGGATCAAATATAATATGGCCACAATACAATAAGATCAAGATAATGATGTAAGTAGAATAATATGAGCAAACTAATATGTATATCAAGGATTATAATATATCAAATAATATTCATTAATAAATAATAATATGAATGTAAATAGCTTGAATCATACATGTACAAATCATGTAGCACAACTTACAATATTAATTGCTCAAAATGTATACAATCTTTATTACTCCACTTTATCTTACAAATATGATACTTGACACACAAATACTTGGATAATTGGATCTTCCTCTATGGAGTACTATATAGCCATAGTAGAATGAATCTTTGGATACTTTATTATTCCTTTCCATATTCCAAGTCTCATGACTCTTGGCTTCTCTATATGACACTTACATACTTGATGAACACATGACTCTATATTGTATGCACACATAGACATGACTCTTGACCTTCACTTTGCACACTCTAACCTAAGACACTTGTGCACATATTTAAATTACATATTTGCACTCTTACATATAAGATACTTGTGCACATAAACTCTCATTACACTTGCACACATAATCACATGACACTTGGGCATTTCCTGCACATACACACTTACATAACACTTATGCATTCCTACACATTACAACATCATATAAAATACTACACACTCTAAACTAAGACTCGACCCTAATCTAATATTTATAAGATGTACCATTAAGGTACCATGGGGGTACATTAGCATGTACCAAATAATGTAATATACTCCAACAACCCCCTATATTACATTATTTATTGAATACTTTAGTCTTCAATCTTCAAGTGAGTTTCCAATGCATGTGATCTACTTTCTTCATAATTGCTTCATATTATTAAAATTTGGATTCACCTAATGGTTACATTGATATAACGGTTCCTGAATTGCAGTCCCTATATTTTATCTTTTAGAACATTCAATAATGTTATCTTGATATAAGATAAGATCTTAAGAAAAACTAAAGCATATATTCCCTTCTTAATTGATCATATAGCCTCTGTTATATATTTATTTTTGATCATGCATTTACTGTGCGCATTTATACATTTGAACTTAATTGATCTTCCATTTTGACAATATTAGAACATACATAACATCTCTCTGTATAAAATATGCAAATGGTGCACTAGGTGTTACACTATTGCTTCAATGAACTAGATATCTCTTATCATCAACAATATTCAAATAGAAATTATATTTGACTTCTAAACAATCAAACCATTGTAAATTACCAATCATATGATGACTAGCACCTGAGTCTATATACCAAAGATTTTTTTTGTTTGAATCACTTGATTGGATTTACTTGAGACTATTTTGCATTGTTGACAAGAGTTTTGAAGAATATAATATTGCTCATTAAATGGATTTTGTTCTTGAACTTTTCCTTTTGAAAAATATGGTTTTATATCTTGATAATGTCTTCTATGTTGAAAAGTTCCTCTTGATAACTTATTCATTTATTTTTTACTTTTTGAAGTTGACAACCTTATAGCTCCTCAATTTCAAGAATTTCAAAGTTTCTAAATTTAAATCCTATGAAGTAATAATCCTTGTCTCCCTATATTTTAGAAACTAATGAATGAATTTTGCAAATTTTGTTTTCCTAGGTTTGATGTAGAAATCCTTTTGTCTCCCAAATAACTAAATTTGCAAATATTCAATAATCTTCTATTTTCAAAAAACTATTAAATTAAATAAATTTCAAATTTAGAAATTTATCTAAAAAATAAAAAAATATTATAACTCCAACTTTATAAAAATAAATCAAACTCCAAAAATAACTTTAATTTATCAAAAAAATTAAATTACTCTAAACAAACCTTATCACTCCAAACCTTGAAAAGATTTAAAAAAATAAATATTCAAACTAAACAACTTATCACTCCAACCAAACTTCAACTAAAAATAATTTCACAACTATATCTAAAAATAAACCTTATTACTCCAAAAAACTTAAATAAACTTATTTCTCCAAAAGAAGCAATAATATAAAGTAATTAATAATCTTCACTTATCTCTCCAATAATCAAATTAACTTAGCTTATTGCTCCAAACATAAATGAACTTTATAAATTTAAAAACCTAACCTTAACTCTATCATGTGCGAATGTTTTTATCTCGTTACATTTGCTTTGTGCATGTGTCTGATACTTTCCAAATTGCCTTTATGCTTCTTTCAAGCTTGCATAAGAGGATTATCTTTTGCCATGTGTGTTTGCATAAGAAATGAGATGTTTCTTATTCTAATACCCGTCCATTGCACCAACAGGTTTAGTTGCCTTGCAGATGTGTCGCTTGAGTTTCGCTTTCATTGAATAACTTTCTCTTGAGGTGTTTTCACTTGGTGCACCTAACTTAATCTAGAAATATTTCAGTTGGCATACTTGATTGACTTTGCTTAATGTTAGAAACTCCTTGCTTAGTGCTTAACTTTAAAAACTCTTTTCTTAGTGTTTCACATTCCTTTCCTATGATTCAACTTCTCTCACAAGTCATTAATGTAGTACATTCTAGGGTTTGATTATGCTCTCCAAAACTTTCTTATTTAGATGAGGATGTGGCTACATTCAAAAGTGCATATCACTTGGATATTATGGTGAGGATGTGGCTATTTTCAAATGTTTGTATCACCTTTTTTGCGCTAAGTTTACACTATTAGAGTGATGTACTCTATTATGTTGCTAGACATCATCTCCTTCCTCTTATTTATTGCCAATCCCACATCATTCTACTTTATTTCACTCCATGGTCACTATTTCAAATGGCTTACTTGCTATTTTCTTCCACTACTTGACTAACACTTTCTTCTTTTCTATCCTTTGGTCTCTGAAACAATACTATTGGACTTTTCTACTACACCTATTCAGCTCCACTAAGAGTCAAATGGTACTCTATAACACATTATCTTCAATTGTTGTACCTATTTAGATCCTTTAAGATCCATATGGTACTCTACTTGTACTATTTATAACTTGGATCTACTGATAAATAATTGATTTCTCTTTACACGTTAATGAACTTATTTACTTTCTAAGAAACCAATGTATCTTCATTGTATCTTGTCCTTTGTATGTTTACCTCTATCAACCCTTCATGTATCTTGAATATCATCAAGGACAATATAACCTGAATCTATATAAATCTACTTTTTTTGCTACTTTTTTATATTTGTCTTCTTGTTGCCAATGTCAAGGTCTAAGTGACCTGCAATATTCAATGTCAAAGTCTCTCTTCAAAACCTAAAATAATTCCTTTATGTAAATATATTTAGACCTAAAATAATTTCTCTTATGTCAAGGTTTATGTTTAAGACCTGAATCTTCTATCTCAAGGTTAATTTCTTTATGACCTGAAACTTCAATATTTTACAACTTTAATTAATCTTTGCTTGATGAAAACTTACTTTAAGATAGATATATCATTCCTTGATATATCATTCTCATTTTTTACTTTCTCTTGCACTTAGAAGATGCATTCTTCTCTATTTATTGTAGGAAGCTTCTCAAACTTCTGATGATCAATCTCTTCTATAAATATCTTAGGTCGCATCTAAGAGCTCAAACCTCTAATGTCAAGGTTGTTGGAATATATTACATTATTTGGTACATTCTAATGTACCACCTTGGGTACATATTTAGTTTAGGAGAGTGTCTTAGATTAGAGTGTGAGTATTTACTTTATGCAATGTAATAAATGCACAAGTATTATTAAAGTGTGCAAAGTATTTAATAATGTAAATGTGCATAATAGTCCATGTGCACATGAGTCCATAGAATAGGAAGTGAAGAGTCTCAGGAAGAGTGAAGGTCAAGAGTACTCCATATGAAGAGTCACATTCCATTATATATGTATGAGAGTGTGGTGTTGGAATGTTGAGGAATGTTGAGGTGAGTATTGAGAGAGTGACATAATTTAGAGGGAAAGAGTGTGTAGAAGTATGGAGCATTTGAGATCTCCATTTTATATATTATTTTGGTGATAATTTTTTAATGGCATTTTTATGAGTAGTTGCAAAAGTGATTTATGAGTTTTATATGTTTATAATATTTCCTATAATCTAAGGTAGCAAGTTGAAGGAGATAAAGTTGTATTTTGGATAGCATTTGAAGAAGTATTTGAGCTACAAATTTTAGATTTCCTTGGCAACATTTGGAAGGATAAAGGAGAATTTTTGAGGCAACATATTGGGAGAAATTAAAGCTGCAAATTATCAAGTTTTAGAAAACATACTTTGAAGGATAAAAGGAAATATTTGAACAACATTTGAAGAAGTAAATTAGCTAAAAATTTTAGAAGTTTGAAGGCAACAATATGAGAAGAAAATAGCTGCAAATAGAAATATTTTTGAACAAAAATAATGCAGGATGGGCAGCATTTGATAGGAGAAAGGATAATTTTTTTAAGGTGACATAGAGCTACAAATTGAATGGGATTTGGGCATATTTTGAAGTGCCCTTGAATAGCCAATTGAAGGAAGGCTTGATAGCAAACTAAGCCAGTATATTGGAGGAGTAAGAGACTATTTTTGGACAACAATATATAGGAGGAGAGATCATATTTTGTGAGTAAGAATTTGTAGACACCTAAATCGTGTCATGCTTAGGGGAGCTACTTACATAGACACACTCATAAGATCATGAGACATAATATTGGACTTTCCAAGCATCAATAGTGGTTCTCACCACTCATTTTGGGCCTTTTCAAGCCATCCAAGTCTAGCCGCTCAAGCCAAGAGTGGCCAGATCCTAGCCGCTCAAGCCTAGAGTGGCCAGACCTTAGCCACTGCAGATGATAGTGACCAGATCTTAGCCATTGCAGATGACAATGGCTAAGCCATAAGAAGCAGTTTACCGACAAATAGGCCTAATCTCGAGTGGAAGTGGTAGTCTACATGCAATAAAGGTGAGCGGGAGTGACTTTGCATTCCTTTTCATGACCAGTTCACATAGGAGGCTTGAGTTTGCATTTAAACTTTAGTTAACTGACCTCCAAGCATAAACAAAGGACAAAATCTTCTCATGCTAACAATCAGTTCACATAGGAGACTCAAGTGGGCAGTTAGATTTTAGTTAACTAGCCTTCAAACATAGACAAAAGACATAAAGCCTCTCATGCTAACTTGCACTACGCATGAGAAATTCATTTCTAGGGCTTGGACATAGACCTAGGGTTTCACACTATAAAAGGTGCAAGCCTAAGAGCACCAAAGGATCAGATCTTCTAGCATCAAGATATCTTTTATTGAGGAGAGCTTTCGAGACTTGGAGAGTTCTCTTTGAGATCACGTGTACGATGAAGCCCTGACGAATTGAAGAGCATAACACCTCTTATTTCAACATCAAATACAGGCTTTGACCCATAGCTTTGGGGCAAAGAGAGCAAGGTTTACCTTAGCGACCGTTGTCTTGGACAGTGGCCCGCAGACTTAGCTTAGATTTTAGACATAGCTTCTTTTATTCTATTTCTTCATGTTTCCATATCATTAGCATAGATTTACATGATTTCATGGCATAGTTTCAGTATATTTTCATTAAATTATTTTATCACTAACAGCCTCATCCGAGGAGGCAGTCCCAGACATCTAAGTGTGTTTTGTTATTTCAGTGATCACAGGACTACAGGTTCATCAGATAGATTAGCAACATACATGAGCAAAGGGATCCCTCTAGGAAATAGACCTAGAGAAGGAGGCATCTGTAAGCCCTCATACATTTTCATGTGTGGAACCGGGAAGCCTTTTATAAGCGCACCACCTCTTCATGAAAGGGGCACTCTTTGCCTATTTGTAACTTATTGTATCGAAATGGGTATCCCTAAGAGGGACCGACATGTAGCTGGATTTCAATATTAATAAAAAGGATCTATCTTTTGTGTTTTCTATGTTATATGCTTTCTGTGGTCTTTTTATTTCATCTTCAATACAATACTGCAAGTAGAGTAGAGCGGTGCGTGCATTCCCGGGGTCGCTACAGATGGCGATCACGGTGGGACCACCACTAATTTTTCATTTGTTGTTAGAATACTAACTTAGTTTTGTGTGCAGGTCTAGCCGCTCTGAGCTACAATGGCCAAAAATTAGCCGCTCTGAGCCACAACGGCCAACAGAGACTTAGCCGCTCCTGCTAACAATGGCCAGGAACCAGCCGCTCTGGTCGACAATGGCCAGTAGTGGAGTGCAGCAGAGGTCAAAATGATGACTCTCTGAGCTGGATCAGAGGTTGGTATAGCTTCTCTGATATTTTATAGCTTTCTATTTGCTTTTGTGTGCTTAAAATAGAGAACTTAAAACACCTTTACATTCAGAAATTGAAAGAATAAAAGAAGAAGGAATCAAGCATTTTGCATATCTTAGATCTTCTTTTAAAATTTTCACTAGGCGTTGCTAGGAACAATGGCTTATGCCTAAAAAGTTTACCCTAGAATCCAACGTGCTAGACATTGTATGTTGTTTGCTTGCCTTGAGGCCTTGCAAGGAGGCCATAGTTGCACAAAATAAAGTGTGTTCATACAAATCATAGTAAGTTTATGCATCTTTCTGAAGTATTGAAATGTATTTTTGCACTTAGGCATATAGGAAAGATTCATTGCTGCTATATGATGCACTTTATGTTATGCAAGCTTAAAATGAACACCACACACGCACGTCTCATTTAAACATTGGAGAGTTGGATTTCATCACCAACCTTCAATTCAGTCCGATGACGTTGGAATTCATCTCCTTCCACCGGTTTTCCCCCTAGATTCTCCTAGAAATGGATTGAAGAACTCTTTCATAGTGGCACTAAGATACTTATGTTCAAACTATCTCCCACCATTGGAACAATCCTGTTCAGGGTGGAGAAGCTAGGCGAACCCCCCACTAGGATTTCAATGGTGTACCCTAGCTTCTTTTGAGAAAAATCATGTTTGGCATGGGTGTTCTTGATTTCCACTATGAATGAGTCTCCTCTTTCTAAATCCAAGCAAAACAAGAAAGCAAAGAATGAAACATCAAAATACAACAAACAATATAGGGCACACATAATCTGTTAATCAAGATAAACATCTGTGTGATATTGTTTGGATACCTCTGAAAGTGCAATCTAAAAAGACTAAGTCATAAGAAAAATGGTTAAAACAAGAAGCAAACACACTCGGTCTGACACCGAAGGGGAATCTGAGGCAACTCATACCCTTAGGCGAAGCCGTAGTAACACTGAAAGACATACCCGTAAGACCGTGAGATGCAGGTCCATGAGTCTGAGGGGTGATAACTCAACCATTGGGGCTTCTCCTTGAGAGACTCCAAGTAGGGAACTACACCATGGAACAAAGTCACACAAACAAAAAGAAACTTCACAACCATCCTCCTCAAGGAGACATGAGGAGACCTCAAGGGCCTCCTCTAAACACATAGAAACATCTCAAAGATGAGAGGAAGCTTCAAGGGCTTCCTCCTCACATAGACACAAAGAAGGCTCTAAAATGCACTCTTCACATAGAGATGAGGAGGTTGCTACATCTCCATATTCATGGAGAAAACATGACACCACAAAACCTTCATCATCAAGAAGGCAAACAAGAGTTGAAACATCTCAACGTTCACATGAAACACTTAGAACAGATCA
Organism: Wollemia nobilis; assembly: GCA_028583015.1. Lineage (NCBI taxonomy): Eukaryota > Viridiplantae > Streptophyta > Pinopsida > Araucariales > Araucariaceae > Wollemia > Wollemia nobilis. The sequence continues at coordinate 3,895,553 of JAQPPZ010016599.1, forward strand.
ACCCACTGAGGGGCAAGAAACTAGAGACACATCCAATAATAGACATCAAATAGAAGATATCCTTCAAACAAGAGGAAGGATTCCATTAGACTATGAACTCATTGGAGTGAATGGCACCCCTAGGGATCAGCCATGGAGAACAAGACAATTGGATGAGTTGGATCGGTTGCATCCGAGGCCACCTCCCAGAACCATAGCCACAGAGAATTCTACATCTGGAAGCTCATGAACTATGACTTCTAAGCCTACTTCTCAGACTAGGGGTACCTCAAGATGACCCCATAACAAACACACAAAATCTGATCACAGAGACACTCAAAAATACACTGAACAAGTCACATTAGCTAGCGAGAGTGAAGAAACAACAGAAACCTCTGAGAGAGATCTACGAATCAAAATAGCTAGGACAAGGTCAGATAAGCAAGAGTCCTCTATGACCATGCAAGTTAATCGCATGTGATGGTTAGAGAATGCCTTGCATAGAGAGCAAGAGCTTGTGGATGCTCTTGAACAAGATAAATAGAGAGAACGGTTGTTGCGCCAACATGAGCAACATTTAAGAGAGCAAGCTGAGCAGCTAGCTCGCAACAACCAACAAACAAGTGGAAGTGACCATCAAAGAAATCAATGTGTTAACTCGCCAAGAGAGGAACGCATTAGACAAGAAAATGGCTCGCAACAAAGCCCCCCTCCAAATCATGAGAGGAACTCAACTGGGGAGGAAAGGGTAAACTTAATAGAGCCGGATCATACACGTCTTGAATCCCCTCGTAGAAGGGAAGAAAGTAGAGTCAATCAAATGGATAGAGTGTTACCTCCACCGCCATCGTGAGTAGGCCTGCACGAGGAGGAAATCCATGCATCAAAGGCATTTCAAGAGCTTGCCAAAAAGATGAAAACCTTTGAAAAACAAGAGGCAGCTGGGAACTCACCAACATTGAGCAAAATACACAACCAACCATTGTGTCCATCAGTTCCTAGCCCTCCCTATCCTAAGCACTTTGAGATGCCTAGACTAGAGAAGTTTAAAGGTGAAGAAGATGCACAAGAGCATGTCACCAACTTCATCAATGCATGTTTTCATCTCGAAGAACATGATGCTCTTATGCTAAGGACATTCATCATGACATTTTTGGGTGCAGCCACCCAATGGTTCAATCAGCTGCCCAAACATAGCATAGCAAGCTTCGAACAACTAGTGAACGCTTTTCTAAAGCATTTCTCTTTTGGTGCTAAGAGGAAAGTGAACCTTTCAGACCTGGCCAATCTGAAACAGTATGATGATGAGCCGGTAATGGATTATGGGAATAGATGGAGAAAAATCATGGCAAAATTATCATTCTCCATTCCCACAGAAGAAATTGTCCGAATGTTCACAAAAAGTTGTTCTAAACACATCTCCCTCTTGCTACAACTACAACAATATCCTTCATTTGAGGAAGCTTTGGCACAAGCCAAGCTCATTGAGGAGATAAAAGTAGATGAGGGAACTATAAAACTTTGAACCAAGAAGGAGTGGAACAAGAATGACAAGAATGGCAAGTACAAATAGAAGCAGGCAAGCCCTGCTCTAGTTAATCAAGTAGTGTTGGCTACGCCTAAGGATGGGGGTGCACAACAACCACAAAATTATCAAGCACATCCCCCACCAGCCAATTATGATCAAAAGAATAATCAGGGCAGAAACAAAGAATGCAAGCCCCCTCACTATTTTACACCATTGACAGAATCAATGCAATCAATCTTCAATCAATTGAGCGAGGCGGGAAAAAATAGATTCCCTAAAATACCTCTTATAGATCCCAACCATCCTAAGCCAAAAGGATATAGGGAAGATCAATTCTACCCATACCATAGGATACCTGGGCATAACATTGAAGTCTGTGTTGGCTTCAAACATCAGGTCCAAAACATGATCGAGGCGGGAGAACTAAAAGTGGACAACCCACTAGCCCTAGACAATAGAGATATGGGCATCTACAAAAACCCATTGCCAAACCATGAAGCCCCTAGAGGGCAAGGAGCACAAGTTAATCAAGTCCGAATTGAGACACCCACCCATGGGTGTGTTGGGATGGTTGAGATTGTCAATATAGCAACCAAGACTAGACGGTATGGTCAACCGCAACCTCCTGTAGCTCCCATCAATGTCCCAACTGCACCTAGGTAGAGGCAGGGGCAAGACAACCTTCCAGGTCCACCAACCCGACCTGTGGTAAACATCCGAAGTAGACTTGAGCAAAATTTACAAATGACTCCAGCTAAGCTATCAATTTATGAGCTCATACAACAGTCCCCAAAGCATAGGGAGACTTTGATGGAGATCTTAAGGTCAATTGAGCTTCAACTGCAAGATCCAAATACATTCACCCATTTTGTGGGGCAAGTACAAGAATGCCAAGAACCTATAATTCGATTCTATGATTATGAGATAAAGATAGTATCTACTACCTTACCAGACCCTCCATTGCACATTGTGGCATCAGTTAATGATTTGCCATTTAAACGGGTCTTGATCGATACAGGTTCATCAATCAACATCATCACAACAACAACAATAGAACACCTCAAAATCCCCAAGTCCAATATCGTTTCAGGAGCCTACACATTAAGAGCTTTCAATGATGCTTTATGCAATACTATGGGAATGATAGTCCTACCCATCAAGGTGGGGCATAAGACCATCCCTGTGATGTGTCATGTCTTGGAAGGGGCCATGCAATACAACATCCTCCTAGGGAGACCTTGGATCAGGGACATGAGATGTGTCCCTTCGATCTTACACCAATGTGTCAAGTATGTGCATGATAACAAAGTCTACATGGTAATGGCCGATGAGGAGCCATTCAAGTATGTTCACCAGGTGGATTTCCCAGGAGAATTTGTGATTCCATCAGCCCACCTATCGGTAGGGCCTTCATCTTCGAATGTTCAAATGGAGAGCAAAGACAAAGGGGCACAAAAGGACCCATCTGCATCAATGCCTCATCTTGCACACAAAGCCATTAATGCTTCTAGTAAACCATTAACGCCTAAACCAAAGAATTATCAAAAGCTAAAGGCACCTATGGTTGAGAAAAATGAGCTCAAGGAAACACTAACCATAGATATTGAAGAGAGTCCAATTCCCATGGAAGAGGAAGATCATCAAGACCAAGTCGAAGATGATGACTATCATCCCACTTCACCAGTGTCATCCGTGGGGTCATCCACCTCACATGCAACTATACACTTGGCAAGCACAGGGATAGGAGAGTATCTTGTGTAGAATATAACTTTTACGCCTATCATAGAGTCTGCACAGGACATGGGATGACCAAAATATCTAAGACCGCCAGTGGGAATAATGGTTCCACTTGGAATCCCTCCCAACCAGACAAACTTCATCTACGTTGGCCTAGATTGTGCCCATAAATCTATGGATGTAGATGAGGATGATGATGGGCTATTTACTATCAATGTTCGCTATCTCTCTAATCCCGAGTTTGCTCTAACCTATTTTGAGAATTGCCATTGGCATGGTTATGGTCTTGGTAGATATGAGCAGGGGTGAAGGCGGCCATTCGAGCCACAATACCAACTCCCATATGACATATTTGGGTTAGGATATCACATCAGAGGTCGAGATGACCTTCTAGAAGCATTAGATAGATTGACCTTGGGGTTAGGAGAAGACATCAATTTTATTCCTTATCACCCACCAAGTATAAGATATCTGAGCAACAGACAGGTGGCCACAGTGAACATACCACCTCCCGAGACTTATCATCCAAGATCCACAATTGATGTCACCCCAACAGGTTACAATTCATGGGATGATGAGCAAGAAGAAAATGCAAATAAGGCAAATGATGATGAAGCACTAGAGGGCTTGTCCGATCATGGGCCTCACTATTTACAAAGCTTTACCTGGTCCATCCATGATGAGAGTGGGTACATATCAGATGAAAGTGACTATGAGTCAGAAGACTCAATAGAGAGAGCCTACTTAGGGGTAAGGCAATGGCCCCATGACTTGGGGCAGCATACTAATGCAAATGGATTCTTCATAAGTGATGAAGAGTATGAGGATGAAATAGAGATGGCCTACTTAGGACCAAGACATGAGCCCCTTATCTTAGGGCCACACACTAATGCTAATGGCTTCTGGATAAGTGATGATGATTTTGAGGATGAGACCGAGATGGCTTATCTTGGGCCTCACCATTTATGACAAGTCAATATGTTGGTAGAAAGAGAAGTAGTGCTTCATGCCATAGACCCTGGTTTGCAATTTTTGGGGAGACCAATTGACTTGAATGCCATCCATCGCATGGTCAATCCCCCTCCACCTACATTCAGAGAGCTTTTAGAGCCTAATGACCCTATTATCCGACCAACCCATGGACCAGATCCAGAGATTCCCATTCCTCTAGAGCCTCATCATGAGCATGGAAGGGAAACCCCTGAAACAAGATTACACCCATGTGGTCCTGGAGATTTCATCCCATACATCAATACAATCTCCATTGATTTGACCACTCCACTTCATAACCTAGTAGATCCCAATAAACCTTTGTGTCTCGACACACAGGCTATAGATTGGGATCATATTGATTCACAAATAGAGCCTGAAGATATTTTCCCTAGTGAAGAGATATTGCAACCATTCCATTTTGCATCAAGTTGTGCATATGATGTGTTCCATACCGGTTTGGATCCTGAGATAGTAGGACCTGTAAATCTCATCGATGACATTCACTTGATACCCATGCCTCACCAGTTGGAGGATGGGTCACATATGGCTATAGAAGCAACTTTCGAGGTAGACATCAATGATGATCCTACCCAACCAAAGAAAGTCAAGTTCGGAGAAAGTCTATCTCCATAGGAACAAGCCATCTTGATTCCTCTCCTCAAAGAGAGGTCGAATATCTTTGCTTGGACTTACAAAGACATGTCAAGGATAGATCCAAAGTTAGTTGTTCACAACCTTTCGTTGGATCCCACAAAGAAGCCAGTCAAGCAAAAATTGAGAAAAATGCATCCAACCATCGCTCTGATGGTGAAGAACGAATTGCAAAAACTACTTGAGGCAGTGTTCATAGTTCCTATCGACTACCCTGAATGGGTGTCAAACATGGTACCCATGGGAAAACCTGATGGAAGAGTCCGTATCTGTATAGACTTTAGAGATCTGAATAGGGCAACACCAAAGGATTCATTCCCATTGCCAAACATAGATGCTCTTGTAGATGCAACCGCAGGTCATGAAATGCTCTCCCTAATGGATGGTTTTTTTGGATACAACCAAATTTGGATCAAGCCTGAAGATCAACATAAAACTACTTTCATTACTCCATGGGGAACATTCTGTTACAAAGTAATGCCATTTGGTCTCAAAAATGTTGGTGCCACATATCAACAGGCCATGACATACATATTCCATGACTATATGCATAAGATCTTAGAGGATTACATGGATGACCTACTGGCCAAGTCCCTATTGTGGCAAGAGCACGCCGAAGTCCTTAGACAAATATTTGACCGCCTCATTGAGCACAATGTCCGATTGAATCCTAAGAAGTGCGTATTTGGCGTAACTTCTGGCAAGCTTTTGGGATTCATCATATCCAAGAGAGGCATTGAGGTCGATCCTACAAAGGTAAAGGCTATACTAGAAATGGCTACCCCTACTAATATTAGGGAGTTGAGGAGCCTACAAGGCAAGATAGCATCCATCAAAATATTCATCATGCAATTATCAGACAAATGTAGACCTATGAATCGGTTGCTACGCAAAGAGGTTCCCTTTCATTGGGATGAAGAATGCCATCAAGCCTTTGCAGAGATCAAAACTTATCTGGCAATGCCACCAGTTTTGGCTCCACCAAGGCCAGAGACACCATTTTTATTATATATATCAGCTACTGATTTTGCATTAGGCACCATGTTAGCCCAAAAGAATGAACAAGACAAAGAGCAAGCCATATATTACATTAGCCGCACCTTGGTGAGTTATGAGCTAGGATATGCGTATGTAGAAAAGTTGTGTTTAGCAGTGGTCTTTGCAACTCGAAAGTTGTGACACTACATGTTGAGCCATACGACCTACGTCATATCAAAACAAAATCCTTTGCAGTACATGATGAGTAAGACATATCACAGTACACGTACCACAAAGTGGATCATGCTATTGATAGAATTTGACCTAGAGTTCATAAGCCAAAATTCCATCAAGGGACAAGTCATAGCAGATCAATTGGTAGAGGTGCCTCTTCAAGATGACAAGCCTCTCACCATAGAATTACCTGATGATGCGGTCTTTGCATTATCAGATCCGCTAGAACTCGAAGAACCTAAGAAAGAAAGAGACATGTCATTGTTCTTCGATGGTTCAAAGTGTGAACAAGGGGGTAGAGTAGGGATTGTCTTTATCACACCATAGGGTGCTCCATTGCCCTTATCATTCAAACTAGACTTCCCTTGCACAAACAACAACACAGAGTATGAAGCCCTAATCTTGGGACTCCAAACAGTAGTTGCAATGGGCATTAAAATATTGAATATCTTTGGTGACTCCTTGCTCATAGTAAACCAAGTCAAAGGACTATTTCAATGTAGGTGCCCACTCCTGAAGGCTTACAAGGAACTTGTTGACACCTACCTAGCCCGGATGGAATGGTACGACATCGAGGCAATCCCTCATACATCAAATAGATTTGTAGACACCATGGCCTCTTTGGGATCCTTAATCCCTCAGAATCCATCTGCTGATTTTACAACCATCCATGTGAAAGTGCTTTCGCACTCAACAATACATCGTGAGGCTTTTGACAATCAAGAATCAGTCAACATGGTCAACATCGAACAAAATTAGGATTGGTCCTTCGTAGCAAGAGATTTCTTGCAAACAACACCTTGGGGGTCTCTGATCTCCCAAGGGCATATAGAGTGTGGTGCAACCATACACCATAGAGTTGTTCCTCAATCCGTGTTCACTAGCTCAAAAATATAAGAAGAGCAAGTTGTCTTTTCCATAGAAGCCATAGCTTATCAGGATTGGCTTTCCCAACTGAGGGATTTCTTGAAACTTGGAATAATGCCTCAAGATCTATCACATACTGAAAGGTGAACATTCAAATAGAAAGCAACAAGATACATCTTGCTAGGAGAAATTCTCTACAGACGAGGATATGATGGAGTGTTACTTCATTGTCTTGAGCCCCAAGAAGCATCTTGGGCAATTTTGCAAGCTCATGATGGTACATGTGGTGGTCACTTCAGTGGCATGGCCATCATTAAGCGCATCTTGAGAATGGGCTACTATTGGCCAACAATGGAAAAGGACTATTGCGAGTATGTCAAGAAGTGCACTAAGTTCCAGCATCATGCAAACCTAACGCACTTACCATCGCAAGCCTTGCAACCCATCCAGGAAGCATGGCCATTCTCGCAATGGGGACTAGATTTGATTGGGAAGATCTCACCCCCATCCTCAAGTCAACATACATTCATCATAATGGCCATAGAGTATTTCACTAAATGGGTCGAAGCGATCCCCTTAACATCAACAACTGGACAAAGGATTGCGGAGTTCATACTCCACAATATCATAAGTCATTTTGGGGTCCCTTCGAAGATAATATCAGATAATGGGCCATATTTCAAAAACAAAAATGTAAGTGCTTTGATGAACAAATATCACATTCAACATAATTTTTCAACACCTTATTATCCTCAAGCAAATGGGCAAGCAGAAGCCTCAAACAAAACAATAGTCTCCATCTTGAGGAAGACAGTGCAAGATAATCACAAGGACTGGCATATTCAGTTGCCACTTGCACTATGGGCATACAGGACTAGTATACGGATGCCCACTAGGGCAACACCATTTTCATTAGTATATGGCACTGAGGCCATCATGCCGCTAGAGTTAGAAATTCCAACTCTATGCATAGCATTAAAAGACTTCATAGATGATGAGGCCGCATGACAAGGCCACCTTGATCAGTTGATGCTTCTTGATGAACGTCGAGTCAATGCTTTAGAGCATCTTCATGTTTACCAAGGTCGCCTTGCATGAGCTTACAATAGTAAAGTCCATTTAAGGGAATTAAGGGTTGGAGATTTAGTGCTCAAGGAAAATCAGCAGAATTCGAATCTATCGTCGCATCTGCGAGATAAATTCATAGTAAACTGGATAGGTCCATACATGATTTCACAGAGAGTTGGGCCTGGAGCATATCGCCTTATATCATTAGATGGTGTTGAAGAGCAAGAACCTCTCAATATCATTCACCTAAAGGCATTTCACACATAAAAATAAAAAACATTCAAATATGTCAAAAAATCAAAAACATTCAAATATATCAAAAAAAAAAAACATTCAATTCAAAAAAAACAAATCACAAAATGCTCCAAGGGTATCCAATCCGCTTGGTCAAAATAAAATAAAGCTCCAAAGGCATCTTAAAGCCCTTTGGTCAAAAATCAAATCACAAAATGCTCCAAGGGTATCCAAACCGCTTGGTCAAAAATCAAACAAAATGCTCCAAGGGTATCAAAACCACTTGGTCAAAATCAAACAAAAGCTCCAAAGGCATCTTAAAGCCCTTTGGTCAAATTAAGCAAAAATACAAAAACAACATAAAAATAAAAAATACAAAAAAATTGCATCTCATAGCTTGCATCCACATAATTGCATTACATTTTCATATCCATTGCATTCACATATGTCATGAGAGTCGTAAAGTGATACCACAATTTGTCTCAAAAATCATTCAAATCCATACATCCATCAACACAAGTGTGTAATTGTGTTTTTCAACACAACCATAAAAAGTTGCTATACAAAAATATACTAAGGTTTTTCGGTTATTCAACCACACCTAGTAGTCTTATCAAAATTTGCGAAAACCCATCTTGGCTAGAAAAGAATAAGGTCTAGTGGTGACAAAGCCTAGCATATCTCAGAATCCCATCACTAATTTAAACACTAAATTCTAGTTGATACATGGGAAGATGAAAGCTACAAAGTGGTCTAGGTTACCAAAAGCAAAAAGGAACATCCTTGCTTATCCCCCTGTGCAACCAGTTTAAAGGTGTTGAGAATTGGCAAAAGGACAAGTGCAACCCTACCCAGAAATGAGTGATTATCATCACTACATACATCCCTTGCTTTCACAAACAAGCAAAAATCCCAGAACAAAGCCAAATTCAAATCTCAAAAGTCAAAAGTTCAAGTTTTACAAAAGTCAAAGTCAAAACGCCCAAAGTCATAGTTCAAAATATCAAAATAAAATCAGTCAAAAATAAATAGTGATTATCATCACTACAAGAATCCCTTGCTCAAAAAAAAAAAAAAATATCAAAATAAAAAGTGATTTTCATCACTAACTATGAGCAAGTATCCCAAAAATGAAGAAAAGAAGGGAATAAAACTTGAATCCTTGGAATTCTCAGCACTGCACAAAACTGGAAGGAGAAATCCTTATGCATGATGATATGTCTATCACAAAAGCTCTTGGCATTTGTTATAGACCAATGTTTGAATGTGGATGAGCTAGCTTAGGTAACTCAAAACCGCCTAGTAGTATAGTCCAACTAAGTCCAACATAAGAATAAGATTAACACTTGAGAATCCCTGATCTTAGCAATGGGCTGAAAGAATCCCGCCTGACATCGGAGGAAATGCATGGGTTATATCTAAAAATTATTCACTTGCACACACAGGGAGAATGAGTATCTAGGTCCATGATGAAAGCCTAATTTTCAAAAAGCCTAGAAGGATCAGTAACAATAATTGATAGGCAAACTAGAATGTTTGAATCTCCGAAAAACCACAAAATTTTACATAGCAAAAAAATCATATCTTAATTCCACCATCAAATTTCTTTATAAAATTCTATAAATTAGGGGGTATCAACATAGTAGGACAGATACCACACATATATTAGAAATAGTATATAGATGGCCACTGACTACTTTATATATTTTAATTTACAGAAACTTATCAAGAAAATACATCTCACACCATTACATTCCATATATGAATACTTAATCAATTCTTATGATAAGAGTGATTATTTAAATTCATGATTATTTTTTTACTCTCTGTGGTATCACCCATTAATATTGTCAAAATTCATATGCATCCATTATGTTTTAAGTAATTAAAACATACAAGTTCATTTACATTTAAACATATACTGCATTCACCATATCATAGCATGAGTTAGATGCATACAAATAAAGCAAAAATTAAACATGCATTTAACAAAAACATTTGCATCCACAAACACAAATCATGAATCATCCATAAACCACATCATAAAACATGTAAGCCAATACACATTTGCATACAACCATAAATTCACCATTTACCACTTATCAAAATACATCACATCATATCATCAAATCATATAAACATCTACACATCCATCTAAGCATCTTCAATACCATCTATCATCTAACATATCCATCAAATCATCATAATACCATCATCACATCATATCATAAAACAAAATAACAACAAAAACATAAGCAATAAATGATACACATAATGAGTCATAAAAAGCAAATATATCATAAGAGTATGTGTGTCAAGTCCATGGATATACAAAAATGCCCATAGGCTATAGTCATATAGGTCAGTCGACCTCAAAAATGGATCAAGTACCAAGTAGAGCATCAATCAAATACCGGGCCTGAGCCCCCTGCATCACCTCCTCCAGTGCCACCTCCCCCTGTGGCGGTGTCGCGAGTCGAATGATGTGAGCCTGTAGGTCTCTCTGTTCGAGTCTAGGTCCGTTGGCTAGGACGGGCGGAAGACTACCCCGAGGTGGAGCGCCCACTAACCTACGAACCACCCGCACCTATTGGCTCCCTAGGGACAATCCCATGCCTCCTGAGCTACATCTGAAGGATGGTGACATGATCCACAAGTCCTCGGATCTGCTCCTCATGCTCATCCAACAAATACTGAAGCCGTCCCACATCTGCCCCTAAACCTACCACTAGAACCTCCTATGGTGTAGAAGGAGGAACAACAAACTGCATCCTGACATCGCCACCCCCAATAGTAGCCTACAGAGCCTATATCTATGCTGAGAGCTGCTCAATGGTAGCATCTCACCATTGTACCTAGATCTTAGTGGCCTGAAGCTCAGCCTCGACCTCATGTAGTTGTGCTCTCAGAGGAGAGTCTCTCTCCTTGAGCTCTAACTCCTCCTCCTCAGGAACATCAAGATCCTCTACTACCACCTGCTCTACTGGCTGGCCCCATACCTTAGTCCTGGCTCAGACCCTACGTCCTACCGGATCTACTCCATCACCCCCACCATCATCCTCATGCCCTAGGCTACCGATGCCATGCCACATCTGATCACCCCACCACTGAGAGTAGGCCTCTATAACTCCCCCAACCACTATAGGGTCAATGGTTGGGGCATCCTCCTCATCTGAAAGCTCTGTGATCTATCATGGAGGTAGGTCCTTCTCTACTATGAGGTGCCTATACAAAAATGGTACCAAGGGCACATCCTGCTGCAACCCGTACTGACGAAGAACCCGTGAGTAGAAGAAATACTCCTGGATGGTAATCTTACGGCCAATGAGCCATCGCTCACATCGTGTCCTGATAGTAAAGCTAGCTGGATCATCCCAAGCAGGACACTCATAGTAAGGCCACCACACGACATCTCCAGCCAATAGTCTAGTAAAAGCATCAATGTAGTGGGATAGCTCCCCTACGAAAGTGTGGCTCTTACGCTCCTCATGCTCTCGAGCCCATCTGGTAGCATAGCACTGTGTTCGAGCATCAATCATTGTGATCTCAGCTGAGAGCCCCTTAGGGTGATCTACTATAATGTGCTCCCATCCCCAAACCTGTAGGAGCAAGCTATAGGTAATGTTGACATGTCCTCATCGATGGATGTGGTACAACTCATCATAGCACTGAGCCAATAGCGATCTACCCCATGCATAGATGATAGGCTCCTCGCTATCCAATAGGTCTTGCACCATCGCTAGAAGGTTCCACGGGAACCTCAAACTCGAGCAGTCCGAGATAAGAACATTGTTGATCACCATCAGCAATACGACATGCCTCACCGTAAAGATGCCCTCCCCATGCCAACGACTGATAGACACTCCTCCAGACTTGGTGTCCTTGAGAGCATCCACAGAGTGCCCTCTAAACACCTGAGTGAAGACAACCACCTGATCATTAGTGTCCGAAGAGGTAATGGCCACCCCATCAAATGGAATCCGAAAGATCCTATACACATCCTCCGGTATGATGGTCATCTCATCGATCGAGAGGTGGAAGGTATTAGTCCATGGGTCCCAATGGTGGGCCAGAGCCATAAGGTAGGCCTGATCTGCCATGATGTAAGGTAGCCTGATGACATACTACAACCCATGGGCCTTGAACCAGGCCCAGTCCATGTCATCAAAGCTAGGAAGCAAGTCAAGTAGGAGCTTCGGGTCCCGAGCCCGAGCAGTAAGGATCTAAGCAAAGTAGAAGAAAGACAAAATATAACTACAGTGCATCTAAGGCATAATTCACAATAAACATGAAAAAGATGCAAAAGAGTATGAGTTACTCTAAATCTAAGCAAAAGAATAAGATTGCACCTAATCAAACAAAAAAATTCAAAAATTCCAAAAATCAAAAATTCAACAAAATACAAAAAACAAGGCTCAAGCTTTAGTCACTGTCGCCTACAGTGTCGAAACCTAGCCATTGGAGGCAGCAGCGGCCAAGACCCAACGGTCAAATTTTTGACCGTTGGGATTCAAGCTTGGCCGCTCTGAGCGACAATGGCTCAGAGCTTGCCTCTCTGAGTGACAATGGCCAAGGGGCGGCACGACAAACCCATGAACCCTTGGCCAAAAAATTAAAAAAAATTACAAAACTAACAAAATAATTTAAAAAAAATAACATAGGGAGGGAAAACAAACAAATTAGAAAGTAAAATTTCCTATACAAGCATCAAAACTAAGCTAAGTTCAAAATGCCCAAAATGGTGGTAGCAGGTGAATAATTGAAAATTTCAAAAACCCTAAGCTAAAACCACTAACACAGAAAGCAAAATTGGGGACTAACCCACCATAGCAAAGGGGAACCTAAGCCTAATTACGGAGTTTGTTCATTACCAACAGGTTTAGTGAGGTTCATTTTACCCATTACTTAGTGAGGTTCAGTTTTACTTAGATAAGGGAAAAGAGAGCTAGGGTTTTGAAGAGAGAAATACCCGAGAAGCTTCGGCTCCTCCAGCAGTTGATGTCTCACCCTATGTAGCCATGTCCTCAGCACCAGCAAGATCCAAAGTCGCAACCGTCACCGTCACACCAGAGCTCTAAAAATGAATCTTCAATAGTGAAAATGATAGGTCAAACCCTAGAAATTGCAAATTTTATATTTCCTTAATTATGCCTTGGCCGCTGCTGATGTCAGTGGCCCAAACTTCTTGGCCGCTCAAGGTGACAATGGCCATAGGCAGGAACTCAGAGGCCACTGGACCTGATAATGGCCAGGTCCACAGATCAAAGTAAAGCAGTTCCTTCCATGAGGGAATAACAAAAATAACAAATAAACACACTTTGATGGTTTAGGACCCTCAGAGTGTTCAAAATAAAACAAAAATCACATAAAAGCACAATCTCAGGTAGGCCTCATACCTAGTTACTTACTCTATCAACTCGACGATTGCAACGATTCACACTCCATGTATTTTGGTGAGATGAGTAGATAACCATAAGGCCACTTGGGGCAAAAGCATTTCATTTTGGAATTACGATGTGCCACCCTTCAAACCCGAAGAAGACCAAGATGGTCGGACTGCTCCACGGGTGTGAAAGGATCATCCTAATTCCCCTATGATACCAAAAACATTAAGTCAAAGTGATACAATCTAAACATAAATAGAATCACTCATCCTAACTCCCTAAGAAGGCTATTGATAGTCGGACCGCTCCTCGGGATAAGGATGGATGATCATCATAAACAATTGGAATCACACTTGGATGTGGGATTGCCCATTAAAAGCAACAAATGCTAGAAAGGAACCAGATTAGTCATATTGGTCAAGCGACTTGTCGCTTCATTCATTGTCATTTCTTCACCAATTCATTGTGTGAAGAGGTAGTTCAAAACTTCAACATAATCATAATCAAAATCAACAAAATATCACTTGATCATAACAAAATCATGTTCATCCTATGAATCATTGCATACAACAATCACAAAATTTCCCTTGTTTTTTGGGAACGTAAGCAGACATGACATCTTCAATTGTAGCTCTCCTACCGGTCGAAATTGTTGTAGCAGATGAAGCTACCCGATTGAGTTTGAGGAATGAGTGCAATTTAACATGCAAAAGCCACTGAGCTAAGTCCTCCGAACATTGAGGCAATGATTCAAGGGATGCGCGCCATCTTGCATGATTGGGCCATCCGACGTTGATCAGACCATTGATCACCATACACCCTACAAACAGATCAGTCTACGTTTTTGCTCAGCGTTGTGTTTTCCACATAGCGCATCACAAAAAGGGGCATCTATAGACACCTAAATCATGTCATGCTTAGGGGAGCTACTTACATAGACACACTCATAAGATCATGAGACATAATCTTGGACTTTCCAAGCATCAATAGTGGTTCTCACCACTCATTTGGGGCCTTTTCAAGCCATCCAAGTCTAGCCGCTCAAGCCAAGAGTGGCCAGATCCTAGCCGCTCAAGCCTAGAGTGGCCAGACCTTAGCCACTGCAGATGACAACGGCCAGATCTTAGCCACTATAGACGACAATGGCTAAGCCATAAGAAGTAGTTTACCGACAAATAGGCCTAATCTCAGGTGGAAGTGGCAGTCTACATGCAATAAAGGTGAGCGGGAGTAACTTTGCATTCCTTTTCATGACCAGTTCACATAGGAGGCTTGAGTTTGCATTTAAAATTTAGTTAACTGACCTCCAAGCATAAACAAAGGACAAAAGCTTCTCATGCTAACAATCAGTTCGCATAGGAGACTCAAGTGGGCAGTTAGATTTTAGTTAACTAGCCTTCAAACATAGACAATGGACAAAAGCCTCTCATGCTAACTTGCACTACGCATGAGAAATTCATTTCTAGGGCTTGGACATAGACCTAGGGTTTCACACTATAAAAGGTGCAAGCCTAAGAGCACCAAAGGATCAAATCTTCTAGCATCAAGATATCTTTTATTGAGGAGAGCTTTCGAGACTTGGAGAGTTCTCTTTGAGATCACGTGTACGATGAAGCCCTGATGAATTGAAGAGCATAACACCTCTTATTTCAACATCAAATACAGGCTTTGACCCATAGCTTTGGGGCAAAGAGAGCAAGGTTTACCTTAGCGGCCGTTGTCTTGGACAGTGGCCCGCAGGCTTAGCTTAGATTTTAGACATAGCTTCTTTTATTTTGTTTCTTCATGTTTCCATATCATTAGCATAGATTTACATGATTTCATGGCATAGTTTCAGTATATTTCCATTAAATTATTTTATCACTAACAACCTCATCCGGGGAGGCAGTCCCGGACATCTAAGTGTGTTTTGTTATTTCAGTGATCACAGGACTACAGGTTCATCAGACAGATTAGCAACATACACGAGCAAAGGGATCCCTCTAGGAAACAGACCTGGAGAAGGAGGCATCTGTAAGCCCTCATACATTTTCGTGTGCGGAACCGGGAAGCCTTTTATAAGCGCACCACCTCTTCATGAAAGGGGCACTCTTTGCCTATTTGTAACTTATTGTATCGAAATGGGTATCCCTAAGAGGGACCGACATGTAGCTGGATTTCAATATTAATAAAAAGGATCTATCTTTTGTGTTTTCTATGTTATATGCTTTCTGTGGTCTTTTTATTTTCATCTTCAATACAATACTGCAAGTAGAGTAGAGCGGTGCGTGCATTCCCGGGGTCGCTACAGAAATTTTAAGAGATTTGGGCTGCAAAATTGGGGCAATATTAGAGGGAGATAGTAGAGATGCAATTTGAAGAATATTGAGGCATATTTGAGAGAGATTTGGATAGCAAAGGGAAGGAATATTTGGTAGCAATTGAAGCTGCAAATTGTAGAGTTTTTGGACAGCAAGAAGGCAACATTTGGAGCTGTAAAATCATATTTTAAGGTAGCAAGTTAAAGGCTAGAAGACAGAGATTTTGGGCAACAATTAGAGCTGCAAAATTGATGTTTTTAGGGCAAAAAATTAAAAGGAAGTGAAGCTGCAAAATTTGTAAATTCAAGACAACAAAAAGATGAATCAAATCACCGAGGATATCAACTACAAAAGGAGGCAAAAAAAATTGTAACATTGGTGCTATAAAAGGTTATTATTCAAGCATTAAAACTAGTTTATTATAATTTTTTTTGAAAGCACCATTAAAGGCAGCAAAATATAGTCTAAGCTAAGTGTCTCCAAGCCAAGGAAGGAGGCATCATTATCATCCTAGAATCTACAAAACACAACAACAAATATTGGAGTTAAAGGTTGCTTGAAAGGGAGTGATAAGAAGAAGCAACATATGTTGTTTTTATAATTAAAATAAGTGCATATTTTTATAAGGTCTATTAAATAAAAGAAGGTCAAATAGTGAATAAATACAAGGCAGGTTTGAGGTGTTTAAAGACACCAAGAGGAGAACTAAGAACTACAAAAAATATTGGTGAAGAAAAGTCACCAAAGGATTGGTAGAATCACCAAGCACAAGTGAAGGTGCCATTGTATTAAAGGAAGAGCCACCATAATGAATAAGGAGAGCCATATGGAGTGAGAATGAAGAGTCATTGAGATGAAGCTAGAGCACCTAAGGAGAGCATCAGTTGAGAACCATTGGAGGCAAAAATAATGTCAAACAACTAATGTATGTTTCCAAGCTTGGAGATACGTTGGAAGGCAGAACGAGAGTGTATTTCTAGAGTAAATACTAAGAGCTATAAGGGAGATATAAATACAATATTTTGAATTTTATTAACAACAACAAAATAGGTAGCAAGGAGGAAGACAAATATAAATTAAGAATTATAAGATCATCCAAAGCACCATCCATTATAACAATTATTATAGGAGGGCAAAGAAGAATCTAAAATGGTCAATGCTACTTGGTAATCACACTACAAGGAAGTGAAGAGGCAAAGTGATAAGTGTCACTTCATAGGGGAGAGTGCCAACCACTATAGGGTTATTGAAACATCTCCATACCACCTTAAATGCATGGTGGACAAGTCATTAAGATAGAAGTAAGTTTTTGAAATATAGCCATCAAGCTGAGCATGACAAAATCAGGACTAAGTATGAAAAATTGGAGATAAGCACCATAAGTGTGGTAGATTTCATGGAGAGTGCCATTCAAGGGAAGGTCAAATGTCCTTGATCAAATATTTCATACCTAGAGATTGGAGGTAAAATAATTTACTTGAATTTTGATTATTTGCCCAAGTTAGGAGTTATAAGGTTGGGAGATAATATTATTTTCTAAGGTAAAAGGAAATTAATCTATTTACTTACAAGATTAATTTAATTATTGGATAAATAAGGCATAGAAGTGAAATTTGAAACCTTAGAAGCATTATTAGCTATTTTTGGAAATTTTTGAGAAGCCTTGAAATTATTTTGGGAAATTTTGGAAATCAATTTCAAGTTTTGAAAAGATTTGATAAAGAAATTTGTGAAGCATTTTAATATTTGCAAATATTTTGAATTTTGGAGAAATAAGGTTTCCTACATCAAATTAGGAATAAAAAATTTACAAATATCCTTCTGCTAGAATTCTAAATTTCTAATTTTGGAGCTATAAGGAATTTGACACCAATATAGGTTTGTGAAATTTAGAAACCATATTATTGAGATTTGGGAGATAAAAGGAATTCAACATTAATTTTGAAGAATTGAACCTTTTGTCAAAAATTATTGTTTGATCATTTATACTTAGGAAATATAAGGTACTCATCGTAAAGAAGTTAAAGTTAAGGTTATATTGAAATTGACATTAGTATTTCATTAAAATATTAGGGAGGTATAAGGTCGTCAACCTCAAAGGTTTAGAAATTTAAAAAATTTAAAAAATATTTTTCAAAACTCTTGTTTATCCAAACATTAGGTATTCTACAAAAATTGAGCATTAAAATTTCATCAAAATATAGAAATTGAAAAAGATCTTATCAAATTTGATCATATACTCAAAATTAGGGAGACATAAGGTTGTCGACATAAAGATTAAAAATTGAAAATTTTGTCTTTAGTCCTTTATTTAAACCTTGGGAGTTATAAGGTTGACAACTTCAAAGCAACATGGTAAATACAAGAATATTCTTTTCTGAATCACAATTATTAAAGGGGCCTAATTTTACCCCATGGAAAATTAAAATGAGGTCAATACTTATTGTTGAAAAACTTTGGGATGTAGTAAATGGACAAAGAAACATTCCAATAAATAAAACAGGAATTCAAAAATTCAAATATGATGATGCTAAAGCTCTTATGTTAATTCTATTTGGTATATCAGATGAAATACAAGCACACATTAGTGAAGCAGAAACCTCAAAAATAGCATGGGAAAAATTATGTATGATATTTGAAGGAAAGAATAAGGCTAACAAATCAAAATGGAATAATCAACATTATCAAATATGCAGAGAGAGGACATAGTAAAAAAAATTGTAGATTCAACTCAAGAAATCAGTATCAAGGAAAATAAAAGGGGCACTTAGCTCAAGAGATTTGGGAATTAGAAAAAATTGTATAAGAACATGAAGGTAAAGCTATTCGCAAAAATAGTTTTGTATGAAGATACTAATTATTTTCTTGATCAAGATTCAAACAGGGAGTAGAATGAAGAAAACAGAAAAGAAGAGCACAAGTTCCAGAACCAAGATGAAGATCCATATTAAAGACTATAGTCTTCAGTAAAAAAATAATATAAACTACACCAAAAAAGGTCTTTAAGGGCAGTTTTTAACCACCCTTAAAGATATTTAAGGGTAGTTATTCAGCCATCGTCTATGAGGGCATCATAAAAAATTTGCATCATACAATGGTGGTTAAAAATTGCCTCAAACAACCAACCTCTTAAGGTCTAAGAGGGTTGTTTAAAACCGCCCTCTTAGATCTAAGAGGATGGTTTAAACCATCCTCTTAGGTCTAATAGGGCGGTTTAAAACCGCCCTCTTAGGGTGACTTTTAAAATATATATAAAAAATCCCTAAGAGGGTAGTTTAAAACTACCCTCTTAGGGTGACTTTTTAAATATATATGTTCAGTTGCTTCACATTTTGTGTGTAGGTTTCAATGGCTTTAATGACTTTCGAGTGGAGATTTATCTTGTAGAGCATTTTGAGGTATTTCATGATGTCTTGGGTCTTCAACCCTATGGAGGCCACCCCGTAGAGAAAAGCAGGTATGAGTTTGTATTCATGGAAATGTTGAAGTCTACTCTCTGGCTCTACAATGGCGATGCATAAATTAGAGGCTTTCTTGTAGATTTCCAAAGATTTTTCCAAGATTATGGTCCCATTTTGCAACATCCAAAATGACCTTGATTCATTATCACCTTTCAAAGTGAAGAGAGTAAATCTTAGATTTTTTTTTGAGGTGTAGGGGATTGATAGACATACTGATTGAATTGATGTTTTTTTTAGTGTGTCCTTAGTTTGGACCTAATTTAGATAGCCAAATAACCATCTCAGAGGTCAGGTCACATTGAGAGGTAGGTTTTGCAGAGTTAAAAACTTATGGGCCACCTTGAATATAAACCAGATCCCCATTTGAAGGTGAATTTCAATGAGAGGAGTAGTCTCTATTTTTGCTTGATGGTTATGAAGAACTACCTCATGTATCCTGAGACTAAATTATGGTTTTTTTTGAGGTCTACTTTCTAAAAGGAAATTCGTTATGGTGAGATAATTATCCCTAAACTAAAATTAGGTATAACAACCTCCTGAGATGGTAGATCAAGAACCCTACAATTCTTAAATGGGTTATGCTATACTTTTTTTAGTTTGATCTTAGAGAAGCTAATAGCTCATATCCTTAAAATATACATAGTACCTACAATGACAAAAAAAATTGTTGTAAAATTTTTAGCAATTTAAAGTTCCTGTTGGAACAAAATCTGCCTTTGGTTGTTATGTGCGCCTTTATTTTTTCAACATTGAATAGACGAGACTAATCTTTGAGATATTTCATCTAATCTCTAGAGGAGGCTAGTTCCTTAATGTTTTTATAGGAAAATGGAAAAGAGAATTACTAAAATAGATCGAAATATAGCCAAGGCTAGAGCTTGTTTGTGGTATAGTTTAAACAACAACTAATATGAACACATATACTTTACTTGTCAAAGCATTTAATATTATCTCCATGCAAAAATCATGAATTTCTCAATGTGATTTAGATCTCCATCTAACACATGTATATATCAAATTTCAACTCTAGCAATATGATTTATGTTTTGCATAAGTCCAGATCTTTAGAACAAATACAATCTATATTTCAATAATGTAAATAGAAGTTAGAAATGTTAATACATACACTTGCACACTGTGAACCAGAAGCCAATAGAAGCGTAATTTTATTACTTGTATTCAAAGTACATACATCCAGTCTTGTAAACATCCAAGAGTCGACCTCTTTTCTAAGTATGTTTACCTTTATATATACCCTATGGTGAGTATCTTCTTAAAATTAGTACATTTTGATATAGAATCAATTACAAGCAATCAGGCTACAATCATGCTTCCATGTCTTTTGCATGGCTTCTAACAAACAAAATCTAATATCCAGAATCTAGGGATTTATATTTTCTACCATCTACTTCTAGTTACCGACACAGGCTCTTGGAGGCATCTTATTCATTGTTAAATATATCCATGTCAACAAAAATCATTAGGTTGCAAAATCATGACATTTTTCCCTTCTGGCTCTTTCGGGCTATATTACTGGTGAAAAATCGACATGTCACGAAATCATGACATCTTTTCCCTTCTGGATCTTTCAGGCTGCATCACGGTGAAAACTCGACATGTCGTGAAATCATGACATCTTGTGTACTTTAACTTTGGTGAGCAGCATGCTAGCAAAAATCCATCATGTCACGAAATCGCGACATTCTTTCTCTTCTTTCTTCAAGCTTCTTCACAGAAAAAAACCTGACATGTCACGAAATCACGACGTTCTCCTGCTTCCTAGCCTTTATGAGCTATATATCAGTGAAAAGCTAACATGTCATGAAATCGCAACCTTCTTTGTGCCTTAGTCAATTCTTCGCCTCATGTCTCAAAAATGAAAATACTGGTCTTTCTCTGCAAAAAACTGCTATCTATCAAGGTAGTATTTTTAGACTAACATTCTTGGTGCCTTCCAAGAAAATTTTGCTGGTAAAATATTAGAATCCAGGACCTTCATCCATTGGGAAACAGAGTTAAAAAATAAAACAATATAGGAGAGGAGATTTTTTGGAAAATAATATCAAGAAGAAATGTACTTCGGCAAAATAAAGCATTACCTTTACAAGATACCCTTCACAACTTATGAATATTTTACTAAAAATATATTAACAACTTAGGAAACAATTTCAAAAAGGTATCATGGTTGGTGGCTCGTCCTCCTTCTATCAACTGTGTTTGATTATCTTGTTTGGATTTCCTAATTATTTCTATCATAACAACTACTTCATTGTAATTCAAGCAAATTCACTTCCAGTATTCATCTTCAAGGTTTGAAGAATCCATGAACAACTGATATATATATTGTAATTCCTCTACTTTATCATATGAAACAATCTTATTCCTTAGGATCAATTCTTGCAGGTAAGACTTAATTTGTGTGAGGTTTTGCACCATTGCAAATATCAACACTTCTTCTACAGGCTCTTCCCAATTCTCTATCTCTGACTCATCTTATGTGAAAGCTTTTAGGGATAGTGTCAGTGCATATTCACTTAATACTTTTGAATTATCATCCCACAAATACAGAAGTCCATATTTATTTTCTAAATTTAAATGCTTCACTAATCCTTTGGCTTCAGCTTCTAGATCTTGAAGGAGCTTATCACCTTGAGTCACCAGTTTAAGTCTCCTAAAGAAACTTTTAGCTATAATCTTAGCTTGGGATCATTCTTCACTACGAATTTTAGCAGCAACACTCTCAGGCATCTTCTCTGATAAAACTTGAATTTTTGTAGCCGCATCTGATATTTATTGAAGAAATCTTACTGAAGCTCTTAATTCTTCGTCGACTACTTTAATTACCTCCTTCACTTTAGCCAGGTATAATAACATGGGCCTTGCCTTAAGGATCAATGCCAATACATCTTTGAGCATTTCTTTTCTTACTGCCTTGGCCTTCTCTTTTGAAAGACCAGATGGAGTGTTCTGCTTTTCATTCAGTTGCTACTAGAGCTGTTAAACCTGTAGATTTAAAGAATGAAGTTGTGCATCAGCATATTTCAATTTTTCTTTGAATGTGGTTGCTTCATTAACAACCTCACCAAACCTATCTTCCCACTTATATACCTCTAACTTTAGGGTCTTTTCTGTCAATTTCTATTCCTGCAAAATGGACTCTAATTCTTTCCTGACTTCTTGTTCTTTGAAAAAAATTTCTCTGAAAAAATTCTCCATGTAAATAAATAGTCTCAAAATGAGCCTGAGCTTTTCCCCACTCATCTATCATATGTAGCTGAGTAATGTCTTCAGATGTATCTTCTGCTTGATAATATTCAACGGTCATATCCCTTTTTTATTTCTGGGAAACTGGTGTCAATTTTACCTTCTTCCTCTGCATTGTAGTAGGATCCAAGGAAATTATCTCTTGAATATGGGTAGGAGCTTTGGAATCCTCAACAGAATGAGATGTCCACTAGTCTAAAGCATTTTTGTTTGCTTTCCTCAAATATTTCAATTTTGA
The DNA here is from genome assembly GCA_028583015.1 of Wollemia nobilis. Classification (NCBI taxonomy): domain Eukaryota; kingdom Viridiplantae; phylum Streptophyta; class Pinopsida; order Araucariales; family Araucariaceae; genus Wollemia; species Wollemia nobilis. The sequence continues at coordinate 3,918,469 of JAQPPZ010016599.1, forward strand.
AAAAGTGGGGTGACTCTCATTATTTGGAGTGGATATGGATTTAATAGCTGGAATGCTAGCGCTAGAGATGAATGGATTTGGGACCAAATCAACATCAACTTCAGATTGAAATTAAGATAATAATGCTGGTTCTGGGGAAGAAAACACGAATCCAAATGGAACATTGCATCTTTCTTTGAACAGGAAATGGAAGGAAAATCGTTGTAGGAATAAGTAGAGAGAAAAGATTGAAATTAAAGAGAAATCATACCTTTGTTTGTTTGAAGCACTTGTTTATGTTCATCTCCCTCTTAACACAAAGAGGTTGTTCATCAGATTTTGTAGCTGAGCTTTATGGGGGAACAAACTTAAAAGTTTTAAAAATTAGAGCTTTACTTCTAGATGAATCAACTCCTAAGGTCAGGTTTTTTCCTCTTCTTTCATCCTGCAAGGGTTCGGTAATCCCTTGTCCTTATTTTCCTAGGCCTTTACCTTCATATCCAATTTTAACATCATATGAGCAGCTTTCCCATACATTTTCCCTTGCTCCTTTGTGAAAACTTCTGTAATAGCCCTTTTCTTTGAACTTCTCAACCTGGTTTGTGCTTGAGATGGTTTTTCAACTACAACTTTCTTACCTTTCCCCTGTTCAACATTTTATTTTTTAGCAGCTTTAGGAGTTGTCTCTTTGTTGTCGCCAACACTACGAGGTATTTTTACAGGGAAAATTCCTAACCAAGATTTCTGCTAGTGATCATATCTTACTGAGAACTCAAGATCATTTTTGATAGGGTACCTTGATTCAATCATGTTTGTTTGCACCCTCATGGTCCACCATTCATGAATTTTTCCTATGGTCCAATTTGCACCCTTTTTCTGCATTTTAGAAATAGTGTTTTCACTCAATACATGCCCCTCATTTTTTCCTGGGTTAAAATTCAACATGTATTCATTAATGTCATGCTAGGGAGGTAATGGCTGCATTTGTTCCACGTGTCATTCTAATGGATTATTTTCATCATTATTTCTACAAGCTTCGATATCTAGCCTAACGGATGCATGATATACCTTTAATGGAACTTTGTTTAGGATAGTCTGTCTTTTTGCAAACTGATTTATAGGATCATATTTCCATCTTTAAAGGATTTCCACCAACCCCAAATCCCTCAAAACCTAAGCAATTTGTTCATTTTGACCCCTTTTTGAAACCACAATACCTTCAAAATGGAAAGGCATGGTACAAGTACCAGTTTTACCTATACCCGTGTCATATTTCACATTAATATGTTCAGTTTGCCTTACATACTCTAATGCAAAAAATATATTAGTAACATAATGTGGAAGTAAGAAAGGTTTTCCAATAAAACCATACAACCTAATAACAATCCCTTGGGTGAGAATAAACCAATCACCTTCTTCAGCATGTTTATTCTGTAAAAATTTCTCAGCTCTGGAGGTTAACCTTATGATTTCTCCATACATTATTTTCAAAGCGGGACCCAAAAACTCCCTATTAAAATCATAATATGACTCGGTTTTGTACAGCACATTGGTCCACTCATATACTGGTAAAGTCCTTCCTTTAACATATTTATCATTAACTGAAATGAATGCTAGTTCTTTGGCCATAAAAAAAGAACAACCAGATTAAATAAGAGAAAAAATGAAAATAAATTTAAGACCCCCTCGTAATGGCGGATAATCCTTCATGTACTTCTCTAAACAAATACCCTGGCCAATAAAAAAACATAGGCCAAACACTCTTATCCATAATCGCAGAATCATAATTTTTTGGGTTAGATAGGAAATTGACTAAAGCAATTTGCCACCCATGAACTTTTTTATCAATATTTAATCCTGCCACCATAGCCAATATGGAAAATAATTCTGGGTTTTTAAATTCAGCTATGCAAATGGGAGTTTCAGGCATCCTTCCTCCATTAGGTAGATTTCTCAACTGTGTATAGAGGAAATTCTTGATTTTTTCAAAAGGGACGAAATATTTTTCTTGGTTTTTTGGATCAAAAGCTTTGGGCTCAAGGGCAGGTACATATCTAGCCAGAAAAGTAAAAATAAAAGCATTTGTGCTTAAAGAAAAAAGCACTCTCCCACTCTGATTTTTAACCACCCTTTTCTCTTCATCGTAAAAAATTGTGATTGCTTTAACTAATTTAGGGCAAGGATACATAGGAATATAAACATACCAGTATAGCAATGAATGAAAAGCAAAAGTGGCAGGAGAAGACGCAGAAATCCCAGTTGCCATTCTATCTTCAATATCTATTTGGATCCTTTCTAGGTCTTTCCATGTCACAAATGTATCACCAATTCTAGTATTTAGATCAACAAATTGTTCACTCATGTCTTCTCCATGCCTTGTTTTCGGAGGTGAGGTGGATGGACCCACCATTGTTGTTTTTTGAGTATTCTTTTTTAGAGCCATGAGATTTTAATCACACTGAGCCTCTTTTTTTTTAACTGCACTTGAACTAATAAAAGTAGGAATATAAAGTGACGCAGTGGATTTTACTTAGGAGCAAAATTAGGGTTTTACATCAATTGGAAACATATGCATGGTGTGCATTAATTACGGTTGGTCGGCTGGATTTGCTCGGATCCCCTTATGCTTCGTTTCTGCCACCCTTTTGAATGTTTTGAAATCCTGACCAATGATTATCCACTGTGCGAATTAAAATTTCGCTTACCAAAGATCTCCCCATTTACAAAGGCGGTTCCTTTATGTGATTATCGAAGGGCCGCATGGAAAAATTTTGAATTCTTGCCGACAACTAGCTATTCACCATATTTAATAAAGGAACGCTTATCAAAGTTGTTTGAAAATGGTTTTCTCCCACCAACATTCAGAAAACCACATGGCAATTTTGAATTTGAACTGCTATATCTGACAATATAGCACTTTCTAATTTTGTCTTCTCCCTTGTTGGTGACTTCTGGTTGGTTGTAGGATGCTGACAAAAATTATCTGAACTAGAAATAACTTTGGAAATATTTACAAACTTACCATAATATACATTATATACATAAGTTTTATCTGCTTTTCTATTTGAAATAGAATTTTAAGTGAAAAGCATTCATTGTTATGGGTAGAACCATACCCTGCTAATCCTGTAATTGAAAAGAATTAAATTACCTTTCATAAACTATCTCAAAAGGGCCTTCCCAAAAAGCATCGAATTTTTCATGATTACCCGGCTTAGTTTTTCTCACATTTCATTTCAAAACCATATCTCCCACTTTAAATTTTCTATAGGTTGTCTTTTTATTAAACCATCCTTCCGTGTCTGCCATATGTTTCTGGTGATTATTATAAGTTTGTTCTCTCTGTTCTTCCAATTGTAGGAGCTGCATTAATCGGGCATCCATAGGTTGACTTCCTTCTTCATTTATCTGATTTAGCAACTTTAGTGCTGGTATTTCCATATGTATTGGCAAAATAGCTTCTTTACCATAAACTAAATAATAAGGGGATGTATTAATGGATTTTTTTATTGATATTCTATCAGCCCATAGGGGCTAACCAAGGCATAAAACATCTCCTTTGTCTTAGTCTTCTTGGATCTATGAGGAATCAAGTGATCCTTCACTGCATCCAAGATCATTCGCTTGGCCTTAACTTCCTTCTTTCTATGAGCTACCAATTACTATGGATCTGTAGGTAGAGTCACATCATCCTTGAAAATAGCCCAGATATCATTTTCTTCCAATAATAACATTACCCTAACTTTCCAAGGTAATAAATTGGATGTATCTTCCAATATATCCTCAAATATGAGGCTAGCTGCTGCCATCTCTGAGATCTGTTGTACAAAATTTTAGAGTTTATATGAATGACTAAAAAAAATTATCCTGCAAATAAGCTTAGTCCTTCAAGCAAAAAAATGAAATCCTCGGCTACTAGTTTTTAATATCCAGTAGTAATCTATTGTTGTAAACCCTTGAGAATCTCAATCATAGAATCTAGCTTTGATACCATGTAAATTTTCCTAACCTTAGATAGCTTTGATACAGAATCTAGCTCTGATACAAAATCTAGCTCTAATACCTCTTCTCATTGATCCTTTCATTATTGGTTGGAGTGGAATTCCATTTTCTTTAGTGAATATTATTTGGTGTCCATGGACACCCCATTATATTATGTTCTTTTCATGTTGTGTATTCCTTTTATTCAGCAATACTAGGTAATTATTGATTCCATTCATTTCTAAAAACTATTATGAAATTTGAAAAATGGAATCATCACGTTACCTAAAAAAGCATAAGCAGATCATTGAATTAATACACACAATATGATCACACATAGTGAATCCAAATCTCAATATGCTTTGTTTTTTGATCAAACATTAGATTATAGACAAGCTTGATGTAACTCCAATTATCACAATGAAGAGTGATAGGAAACTATTGAGGTAATAGCCACTTTATCCAAAATTATGGGCACTATTGGAGGCATTTGGAAACTTCATTGGTAGTATAGTATTCAACTTCCATAAGAAATTGAGATAGACTAAGCGTTGTTTAAAACACCAAGAGATCATGTTAGAGCCAAGGTAAAAAAACAAACCTTGTAGTCAAGAACCATTGGTCTAAATCATTCACCCAATCTACATCTAAGAATCCTATAAAAATCATAGGTGCTCCAACCAAGTAGTGAATAACCATCTAGTATGCACCTATAATGTACAGAGGGATCCAATTGGCCTTATATAATGATTTTCATGGGGTGTTTGCATGTACCTAGAACAATAGTTGGCAATAAATATGGTATCCAACTAAGTGTAAGGTAGAGAAGAACCTTAATAAGTGACTAGTACAAAGTGGCATTTTCCAAATGAGTAGTGCAATCTACTTGTATCTTCAAGCCAAAATCAAAGGGAGTTTGAACATGCTTGCAATCCTCCATCCTAAAATTTTATAGAAAATCAAGGTATACTTGGGCTAACAGATGGTAATCCTCAAGAATGATTGGTTAATCTAAATCCTTAAACAATAATGCAAAATCCCCAAAATTGTCATCTCAAATGTATCATAAAATTATGACTCTCTTGGACCAAAGACATTTGATTGCTTGTAATGAGTAGATAACCAACATACAACACAACCACTAAGGTCTAATCATCCTCACGCTTGATGTAGACATCATGCTTTACCTCATACTAGTAAAATCCATAATTGATGAAGAATGGATCTTATCATGCCATATATAAGAGGTATGCTTATAGATATACTCTTGATGCTCACTATGAAGGAAGGCCCTCTTACCTTTCAACCATGAGGTAGTTATAGAAAGAATCATTCAAGCAAATTCCATCCTAGAAAATAGGGAAAAAGTATCTTAGTAGTCAATTTCCTCCTTTTGAGAGAACCCTTTAGCAACAAGGCATGCCTTGTGCTTTTGCACTTGACTATCAAAAATATGTTTTATCTTAGAGATCAATTTACATCCAACATTCTTCCTTTCTATAAGGGAAACAACCTCCCATGTCTAATTATTCATTTAGGACTCATACTTAGTGAGCGCAACATCTTCCCACTCTAGACAACCCTTGGCCAAGGGATAAGCAAGGGGATTACTAGAATCATCAACTTTCAATATTAAGTCCAAAAAAGGAGCCTTGTGATGACACTCCTAAGAAATAATGAACTAAACATCCTGAAGAACAGTTCAAATTAGACAAACCATAGAAGACTTTGACACATCTTATGGAGAAGTATCAACAAAAACTTGTTGGTAAGCATTAGCAAAAAGCTCTCGATAACTATTCAATTTAATATCAGCATCCACCTCAATATTCATCACCATTGCACAATGCATAAGGTAATCATCCTCATCCAATCTAGAATTCAAAATTGTAGGTGGTGGAAAAGAAGCCACAAGAGTCAAATTAGAGGAGGGTGGAAAAACTAGAATTTTGCCAAGGAGAAGCCATTAAAGACACTGAAGATGAATCCTTGACCAAAATAATAGGAAGAGGAATGAAAAAATCTATAGAAAGAACCTCATCAAATATCAGCTCTCTCCAAGTGAAACCATCCTACTTTTTAAGGTAATAAAGATGATAATCCTTGGATATATTAGAATACCCCATAAAAATGCATCAATGACTCTTCGATTCCACCTTATACCATATTTGTTTGTGAATATAGGCCTATGCAATGGATCCAAAGGTTTAGAAATCTCTCAAGAAGAGTCATACCCTAATATATCAAGTAGGGATCCTATTGATGATAAGTGTTGCACAAGTCACTGTTTTTTCCTAAAACTTGGGCCCCATGTGCTTTTCATGCAACATACATCTAGTCATCTCTATAATAACCTTGTTCTTCTGCTCAACCAACCCATTCTGATCTAAGGTATAATGGATAATTCTATAAAAATCAAATACCATGAAAATTTAAAAAATAATTAATACATTACTCACCTCCTCCATCTCTCCTTAAACACTCAATCTACCTCTTGAATTTATTCTCCAAAAGTGCCTTCAATTATTTTATAAAAGCCTCATCTTTAGTATGAATGGTGTACAACCAGACGTACCAAGATAAATCAATAATGAAAGGAGGAAAATACTTATTCTTATAAAGAGATAGTATCCCCATCGATCCATAAATATCATTGTGAATGAGCTCCAAGAGTCATGTAGCATGCCTAGTAGTCCCTTTTCTAAAGGGCCCAAGATGATGCTTTCCCAAAATACACCCCTCACAAACATCACTAGGAGGAGAGATAGGAGAAAGTCCAATAGTCAGGTGATGTCTTCATGTGCCTCAAAGATCCATCGCCAAGTTTTTCAAGTCTATAATTCCATCGCTAACATCATGTAATTCGATCACTAACATCATTTGTCTATGCCACAATTTCCATATAGTTTTTCTTCCAAGATGAGGGAGGAGTCAAAATATCACCAAGCTTGTACATTTGATCCAATTCATCATAATATATTGAGGCAAATATCTTGAAACCTTCATTAATATCCTTCATCACCCATTAATTTGGCCAAAACTCTACTTTCTTATTTATAGGGATGATACAATAAATAGACAAAATATTCAAGCATACACTATGAACATGAAAAACCTCATCAAATGAAGAAGAGCCAATTGTTACCTTATTGTATCCAATCATATTTAAAGAGGAATCGTCTCCAATGACAACATGCTCTCCAAAATAATGTGTTATTAAGAGATGGTGAAGCTTACTCATGTCTAGTTGCCCCTTGGATATACAATCCATTCCTAATAAGAAGTGGATGTCTAATATGTTGAATAACAACATGCACTTGTAAGGTCTCACCATCATGGTTGTCCTCAACCTGATCATAGAAGGAAGTAGGATCAAGACCCCCCTTTTTGGCTACTTAAGTTTCTTAATCCATATATAACAAAAAAATTCCTTATGCCCTTCCTTCTTACAAGTGCAAACAAACTTCTTGATAGGAGACTTCTTAACTTTCTTCCGTCGCTTTGGTTTTCTGTCAAGCTTTATCATAATCACTTCCTTTGCATGAGTTTGAATGGTGAGAGAACAACTCTTGAACCTTAGTTGTTGATCCTAAGGGTGAATGTATTTGAACACATAATCAAGAGGAGGGTCAACATTTGATAATTAAATTCAAAGCAACTCAAACATAATGGCAACTATCTCATAAGTCTTTAAGATGTTAGTCACAATGTTGAGAGGCTCAATGTCCTCGCTATCAACACCTCTAGTAGTATGGAGAACTTTTTCCAAATTTTTGAACTTACTAATGTGCTCATCGATTGTATCAATGATCTCCATGTTAAAGGTGGTAAACTCTGTCTCCAATCTATGGATTTGTGTATAGTCAATGCAATCACATAAGTTATGAAACTTATCTAGTAGCTACTTGGGATCCAAAATGTTCCTGATATAAGTGGCATGGATCTCATCAATATGAAGAGCATTAACACCAAAAGCTTCATCCTTCTTATCCTTCAACAATTGATTTTCTCATTGGAATTAGTGTATAAGGGATCTCGTTCATATTTTTGAGGAAATTCTTTACTCTAAAGCAAAGATTTAATCTTGATTTTTCAAGTGGTATAATTTGACCCATTCAAACATGTTGATACATGGTGTCCTTACCAAAATATAATATCCTGGACAACAAACAATATTGTTAATGCAAAGAGCTCAAAAAACCATATGAAAAAAAGGTCTCAAAATGCTTTTCATATGCAAAAGTTATGGCCCCCAAAAGTTTGGCCCTAAAATCACACAAAATACCACCAAAATTTTTTAAAATTTAAAATATATATATTTGTACCTTCAACAAATGGGAGATTGTTGTGTCAATGACTAAGACGTTGAGGGGATGTCAATTGAATGCTAACACAATAAAGGAATAGCAAATCATCTACTACTAAGTGTTTTTCTATGCAAGGGAGTGTCACTAGGTCGATGATTGTGCAAGCCACTAGATAGGGATTCGATAAACTAGATTTGCCATATCTCCTTTTGGCGCCAAGATAATTTTGTTGCTCACCACATCTACTTGTGCAAATTTAAGTACAAAGGACTTGATGAGTTGACATGATTTGACTAGTTGACTTCATTTTTATACCAAAATTTTGGTTTCCACCTAATCCATTTTTCCATGTCGACCATCGACACCATATTTTGTCATGTCATCATGTGTCATATCAACAGATGCCATAACATCATGTTCCATGTCATCAACTATGAGGTTATGTGCCATATCATCAATTACAAGGTCATCATGTGTAATGTTAATAGGTGTAATGTCATTAAAAGTGACATTATCATGCATCATGTCAATAGGGGTGACATCATCATGTGCCCCACCTCATTTGGGTTGACATCATCAAGCCTTTCAATAAAAAATGGGTATGTGGTTTGAACCTTGAACCTCCTACGCCAAATATATAAAACAAGATGATTGCAATGCCCTTAAGGACATGCCACCATCCATGTGTGGCCCTCATCATGCCACGATGGGCTTAAAACGCGTAGTGTAACAAAGGTAGCACCTTTTACCTTGACACTTTAACCACCTCCAATGACCCCCTTGTTTCTTCAATGTCATGCAACCATTCCAAGGACTCTCTCGTTTCTTCAATATCATGCACAGATCCAAGGACCCTCTCGTTTCTTCAATGCCACACAAGCGCTTCAACACCAAACAAAGAGCATGTCAAACATCATGGATTTTATCGCCCTCATTGGAGTTTTCCTTTTTTTATTTCAAAATGTCAAAAAAGAGAGGAAAAAGTTGAGTTTTTCCGACATAATGAGATAAAATACTTGAATGCAAAATTATGAGAAGTGTTGAATCAAGGTCCCCTGAAATTTTACAAAGAATTAAAAAAATGGTTAATTCATCCATGTTGTCACATTTTTCCCTACAACCTTTTTCGTAGACATAACTTATCATGTCATCTCTTTCTCCAATGCAATAGAAAAATAGTTGGACCATTCTACCAATTGGCAAGCATCTCATGTCTTTGTCATGCACAAAAGCATGTCCATGACTCTTTGGAATATGGGGATTGTAGAAAGTTATTTAGCCCTTATTTCCTTCCTTAACAATCATACAAACAATCCTCTCATCTGCATTTGCATCTAAACAAAAAAAATCAAAGAAAGAGAAGAAAATGAATTTGTTTGAAAAATCCATAAAATATAAATGAGGTTTTCAAACAACCTCAAAAAATTCAATCAAGTGATTATGTCAACCATCTGGTCAAGTCAAAGAAAAAAATAATGATTAAATGTCAAGAGGAAGCAAGAAGAATTTGTAGATGAATATTTCTCTTGAAACAAATCTTGTTGAACCCGCTAAGATCCTCAATGATTTAACTCCACTAGGGTTTTGGCAAGCAAACCCTAAAAAAAGTTGTCGACAACACACAAAGCTTCCACAAACACACTACTCCTTGAAATGGTCATAGAAGACAAATTATAAAAGATAGGCAATTGAGTAATGGAGATTCACATCCACTATGATGTCATTTTGGATTTCACACAAAAACAAATGGAATCAACACATTAACCAAAAAATAAAAATAGTTTGCAAAAAGAATATACACAAAATGAAGGGTGTCCATAGACACCAAAATAAATTTAAAACGTTATAGTCCAACCAATAATAAAATGGTTTGTAAAATTATGAATAAGAGACCTTTAAGTCAAGGTTAAAATACTAGCTTTTAGGCTAATAAATAAAATATTATAATAAATTCACCTATACAAAGTATAAAAGGGCCTAAAGGATTATATATGGTTAAAACTTTGGCCTTTAGGTTAAAAATAAATCATTATAAAAAATTCACCTATGCAAGGTGTACAAGAACCCAAAGGGTTATACAACAAATATAATACAAAAGCCAATAGAAACCTCAAGTGAGTCTTAACACCACACATTCCAACACATCCTTGGTCAAAACTAAATTTTCTATCCTTGTCGGGAGAACATAATGGTAAAGGCATTGGGCTCATATTACAGAGACCCAAGTTTGAATCACGAGGATGGTGGCCCTCGTTTGTGTCGAGTTGTATGCTTCATATGTTAAAGTATCTTTAAAAAACTAAATTTTCCAAAAGCATCAATACATTATTATGTCCAAATTTATATGCACAAAAAAATTAATCAAACGAATAAAATATATTCTCTCTTATGGAAAGCATCAAATACTTTATTATGTCCAAATTTATATGCACAAAAATTTTTAATGAAAAAAATAAAATATATTATCTCTTATAGAAAACATCAAATACTTTATTATGTCCAAATTTATATGCACAAAATTTTTTAATGAAATGAATAAAATATATTCTCTTATGCAAGGAATATAACATTTAAAGATTTTTTTGGATACATAGGAGAGTTGGTTACATCCACACTATTTTTAATAACTGCCAAGCGCAGGGTTCAAACCACAAGGGTTGCTCCGAACAAGCTTAACATTTAAGGATTTGATTACCATGAAGAAAACAACCACCTTGCTCCTCCATGATACTATCTACTCTCTTTCAATTCATTTACCATACTTATTTCTTATAAACCATTTATCAAAGGCTTATCAAATCAAAATTATTTACATATTTTCAGCACAATAAAGTGGAGTTCCTCTCTCTTCCTAGCTTTTTTAACTTTTTTTCTAGTAGCTAGAATAAAGCTCTTCACATTTTCTCATTCTTCAAAAAATCCCAAAACTTTTGGAAGAAATAGGAAAGTTTTTTTTTTAGGGTAAATAAAGGGGTTTTGAAAGGCCCTAAACATTTTACATTTGCCGAAGAGAAAAATCGCTTCCAATACCTACATATTACAAAATTTGGTCTAGAAAGAAGCATATTGCATACAACAAGTTTGACACAACAATTTTGATTTAACTCTATCCCATGGGGATTTAGTATTTTTTAAATTAATCTATCTAGTTTCCTCAAAATCTTGTCAATTCTCTATTAGCTTCAAGTCAGATCTCCAATTTTGTCTTTCCTCAGGACTTCAGAAGCTTCTGCCTAGTCTTCATTCAATATGCATTCTTTTTTAATCAACTCCTGAATCTTAGTTTAGTTTCCTTGAAAATTGGCCCCATGCTAATAGATCTTTTGTAGTGATCAATTCCCCTAAGGCTTTGAAACTTCTAACTCAGTAGCATCAGAAGTGTTTTCCTCTTTTAGAGTTATAATCATCAAAGCCTCTAAGAAAACATCATTCCATACCTTGGATCCATACATCTGCCCTCCCATGTTTGCAATTACATTAGTCAGCAACATTACCTTCCCTGTAAATGTGTTGGATCACAAATGCCTTTGTGCCTGATAGTATATTCATTGCATCCTAATTAATACTTTCAATAATCCAGGTAACAATTTGCTTGGCATTCAAACTGTTAATGATATTCATAAAATCCCCTTCCACTATAAGCTTCTTAACATTCATCTTTTTTGCAAGTTTTACTCCTGTAATCATGACTCTCGCCTCTACTACATGGTTTGTTGTATGGCCAAAGTTCATTGTGTAACAAAATATCGCTACCCCATAGCTAGATCTCATAACCCCTCCCCCTCCAGCCTTCCCTAGATTACCTTTAGAGGCTCCATCAAAATTAAATTTTATCCACAGTAGGGGGAGGAGTCCATCTCACCTTTCTCTTTGGCCAGCTAATTTGATTCCTTGTAGCTCTCAATAGTCCCCATTTCTTCCTCCAACTCATTTTCATAGATTTGGTTGTCCATATTAACAACTGCATTTTCAACAATGGCAACTTTGATACTCCTAATAATGACCTCTACACTATTAGCCTTATTCTAAAACACTCGTTTATTCCTCTCCCTCCATATCTACCAAATGAAATAAGGTAAGACAAAGATCCAAATTTTCTTCAATCAAGGGCTATGATAAGGGTTAACCCAACTTTCCCATAAGGCCTCCAAAGACTTTGTTGTCACCCATTAAATTTTAAGTGAATGAAGAAGCGCATGCCAGACCTCCAAAGAAAGGGGGCAATGGATAAAAATATGATCAACTATCTCCTCATCCCCACAACATAAATAACACCTATTAGGAATGATCATCTCTCTTCTTCTAAGATTGTCCACCATCAATATTCAATTTTGCAATGATAGCCAACGAAAAAAATGCACCTTTGACAAGAGATCTTTAATCCAAACTAGGAAAAATTATGATTCCTCTCAAAGGCAAAAGCTGAGTTAACAGTAAATATTCCTTTAGGATTAGGACCCTAAAAGAACCTATCCTCTCCTATATTGAGTGGCAGAAAGTGTTGTTATAAACTAAGATTGAGAGAATTCAACCTGCTTTGCATAATTACATCAGCTTCTTCCAACTACAGCATAAGCCACACTCTGCAATTATCTTCCTCCTTGATGTACTCATGGACTATGTTTCCATATTTTTGCTTTAGAGGTTGAATGATGCACTTCCAGTAATCATTAAAAATTAAAGGCCTCTCTATGACCCATGCATCCTCCTAAAAGCATATCTTATCGGGTCTTCCCACCCACCATCTTAAACCTTTTCATAAGATATTCCTTGTTTTGATCAACTCATTCCACAAAGATGATCCTCAAGGTGGATTTAAGTTATATTATGTTCTCAAAATATTTTGTAGAGAGGATCGGAGCCCAACATTGATCATGTTCAATCATTTTTCGCCACCCCACCTTGGCCATTAAAGCCCGATTCATCTGCTTCACTTTTTAGATGCCTAGACTGCCTTCTCACTTAGGCTTGCAAACTTTCTCCCATGCCACCAAACTAATCCTTTGTTTCTCTTCTGCACCAATCCAAAGAAAGTTCCTCTACATTCACTCCAATTTCTCAACCACCAATGTTGGGATTTTAAATAAAGACATCATGAAAATAGGAAAGTTTTGGAGGGTTACCCTTCATATCTGTAATTTCTCCGCTTGAGTAAGGGAAAAGTCTTTCCATCCTACAAGTTCTTTAGTGAATCTCTCTAGCACTGAATTCCAATGTTCTCCTTTCATTGTACCTACAAAAAAGGGCATTCCCAAATATACAGTGGGGCATTCCCAAATATACAGTGGGGAAGTTGTCCACTCTACAACCAAAATTTCTTGCAATATTATTCTAAGTTGAAGAGTGTTAACAAAGAACAACCTATTTTCAAGAAATTAATTTGCTGACCTAAAGTTGTTTCATAGGTTTTGAGAATTTGCTTAATATTCTCAACTTGATTTTTTGACCTAAAATTGTTTCATAGGTTTTGAGAATTTACCTAATATTCTTAGCTTCCACAATTGATGAATCTGGTATTATTACAATATCATCAACGAATTGTTGATGAGTAATTATATCTAAAGATGATGTTGACCGAATTTCTTTAATCAAGGTTGAATCATTTGTTGCAATTAAGCTTCTTTCTACAGCCTCAACCACTATTATGAACAAATAAGATAATATAGGATCACCTTGTTTCAAGCCTCTTTTACTTGGAAAGAAACCTATTGGTTCTTCATTTACTATCACTGAATACCGAGGAGTGGAGATGCAAACCATGATCCAAAGCCTCCAATTTGCCCCAAAACCAAAAAACTGCAACACTTTCTCCAAAAACTCCCAAGGGACTGTCATAGCCTCCAATTTGCCCCAAAACCAAAAAATACAACACTTCATCCAAAAACTCCCAAGAAACTGTCATAGACTTTATTCATATCCAACTTCAAAAACATGCCTTCTAATCCTCTCATCCTCATAGAGTGTAGAGCCTCATGAACAGTGATTATCCCATCCAAGATCTACCTTTGTTTAACAAAACCCCTCTTCAATCTATTGGTTAAAACATTTGTCAAAATTTTATAAATGGAATTGCACAAACTGATTAGGAAAAAATATTTTAGCATGTCTCCTTGCTTTTTCGAAAATCAAAACTAGGAATGTAGAATTCCATTCCTGGAAAATTGTTTTTCCTCGCTAAAATTCCATTAAAGCCTCTAACATATCGTTCTTAATAATCTCCCAATAAGTTTGAAAGAAACCTTTTGGACTAGTTTACCTAGATAATTTGTATTTTTTATTTCATCGTGTAAGGCCATCTAACAAAAGAATACAAACTTTAAGAAAAGTTGGACTTATACAGATGTGAATATATACTTTAACAAAAGGTGTACTTACACAAATGTAGCTACTCAGTTAATGCAAAGGCTGTACTCATTTTGCTATTTGCAGGTGAATGTTTTCTTAAAGCAACAATTCCATAACCCTTATCCATTAAAGCTCATGAAAATCACTTAAAAAAAAAATATGGATCATAGTGTATAGTGCTACATAAATTTGATAATGTATGGATTGCATCATTGTAAGTCGTTACTTAAATTGAAAACTGAGCGAACACATGCAAGAGACTTTTGACACATGAAAGTTGCAACTTATTATAACACAAGTCAAAATTTCACTATGAACTTCATTAGAGGATTCGACAATGTATAAGACAAGATTTCAATCTATGAACTTGGTTAGTAGCTTGATTGGAACTTCATGTTCTTACACTTTCTAAACCAAACTTGTCAACACATTCTTTGACTATTTATTTATAAACATCTTTTACAAAAGTCTCTTCCCCGCTTGGTATGGCCCAACCTTGAAGTGATTTGTGTGAGTTCAGCCACAAGTACATAGATTTGTAATTTACTTTCCTAATTTTCATATCCCTTTACAATTTTTATGTACACTCCGCACTTTTAGGTAAAATTGTTATTATCTTTAGGGGTTTGGATTTCATTGAAAATTTATATACTTCGTAATTGTTTAAGGTAATTGAAGGAATGTGTGTTCATCGTTAAATGCTTTGAAGGCATATGGACTGCATCCTAAAAAACATATTTTGTCTGAACTACATTGTCAGAGAGAATGTTAAAACCCACTTGCATCTTCTGGACAGCTGTGCTCTGAATGATTTTGTTGAATACCAGTTTGGGTTGCTATATGGGATACCTTGCTTAACCTTCAAAAGTGATTGAATGGCCTGCAGTATTAAACAAAATGCAATACAATTGGACAATATTTTTGAAGGTCCAACCACCGAAGCTTTCTCTATAGCTCTCCTATCAACATTCTTGTGACAAGGTGAGAATTCCAGACTTGTAAAACACATCAACGGTTAAGTACATTGATGCAATGCTGGCATATGATCCTCAATAGACTCCCAAAAATATCATTCTGATTCAAAGGACCACCATAGCATGTAAACACAATGTACCAGTATACGGTCCAAACACCAACCACATCTGTGCTTGCCTAACCATACATCATTACAATGCTTGTACATGATATTGAATACATGCTCAAAAACAAATCCAGCTTAGCTAGGAAAATGCAGCATTTAGATATAAGAATGCATCACAGCTAGTTTCCTAACTACTACTAACAGTTTGTTCAACAATTAACATGAAAATAACAATCATATTAGATTTGCGGCCTGTTAAATAATTCAATATCTTCCTAATGCATTGCTGAACTACCTATCATTCCCATATTCCCAAAGATATTTTGATACAATTAATTTATAAGTTTCTGGAACGAAGCTTAACATTTCAATCTGAAACAGGACAAGGATCACTCTGATCCATCATGCAAATGGAAGGAGAATATCACAGGACAAGAGTCCATTACTTGGTAAAGGATTGTTGATTTGCAACCATTTGTTAAACACTAATTTGTGAATTACAATTTAGGATTCTTACACCTCTCTCCCAGAGAAAACT
Organism: Wollemia nobilis; assembly: GCA_028583015.1. Taxonomy (NCBI): domain Eukaryota; kingdom Viridiplantae; phylum Streptophyta; class Pinopsida; order Araucariales; family Araucariaceae; genus Wollemia; species Wollemia nobilis. The sequence goes on from JAQPPZ010016599.1 coordinate 3,934,700, forward strand.
GCATGTCCGCTATTATTCGAGGCATGTTCTCAGTTCTATTTAGTCAAAGTTCCTTTTTCCAGAACTTTGACCAAAATGCTGTTCAGCAATCAACAAGACTTTTAATGCAGTAAGTCCCAATGAGAAACCATCCAACCAAAAGAAGAGAAAAGAGGGATAAACCAACTAAAAAAGGCCAACCAGCCATATATAGGCCTATGCAGACTACTATAGTGAAAGGAGAGAATGATCTGACAATTGCCATTTTGTTCACCCATTGGCCCTTGAAAATAATAAGGGCAACCACATTAATAACGTTCCAACCAATGGATCCTCCATAAGAAAGACGATTTAGACAACTAGCCACAAATGAGTGACAGTTGCAAGTGAACAAGTTATAGGACTTATGCTGGAACTGTTGTGTACAGCCATGAAGAGCATCATCCCATGAAGGCGATGTCCCAAGCTCTGCATGTCTGAATCCACTTTTGCAAGTATGCCCAGATAAATGCAGTGGAAAGCAGCACTGCAAAAATGGCAAAATTTTCAAAAAAAAAACGGAATTCGATTACATTCAGCCTCATGGAACAAAAGAAGCACACTTCATTCACACACACATATATATAGAAGATAATGATATCCTATAAAGAATAATGTAAGTGCCATCAATAGCAAATGCACACCTGTTGCTTGCTAAGTCTGACATATCTTGCAACGGCACCAAATGCAAAGTTGTCAACACTCACAAAGTTTGGCCCAGCAAAATCCAAAATGACACCATCTTCCCTGCATATACCTACATGACCAATGAATGGTGCCAGCCATGAGACTATCGGCAGAGGTGTCCATACCACACAAGAAGGAAACCGAGCCTGTTGAGGATCCACTCGTGCAACCGGCGTCAATGATTCCTGCAAAACTTTGTCACTAAGACACATCTCTTCATCCTCATCATGGGATCCTTCCATTATTCTGGATAGTTTAGACCTGGGGACTTTCTTTACTCCTCGCTTTCCCAGCCTAAGAGATTGTAACCAGCTTTCTGTCAAAATACACCAAGTCCCTTCATTTCAACATATAATGTCAAATGCATGACTTTTTCACACTGACCATAAGAGACTGGAAACCCCAAAGCAATGTACTACGTGATTTTAATGTTACAGGAACTATATGAAATTGTAAACCTGTACAGGACAAGCAGGTAGCATTTATTTATATTAACGGTGCCTTCCTTTTCAAATCCAAAACTTTTGTCAGGGCTGTTTTTTAGACACCATAGTCACTAAAATATCAAAAATGACAGAAGCCATCTCTCACAAATTATTAGAGAGTAAGAAATTGAGCAAATGCTCAACCCAGCAGTAAGCCAGCCCATTATCAAATCTTGATGGCATTGGTGAAGGAAAACATCTACATCTAAGACTCACTAGGTAACTACCATATATGAAATTTAAGAAATTCATCTAGTTTGTAGAATACATAAAATTGCAAAGCTATAATTTTTATTGATATGTTACAATCTATGAGAATATTTAACTTTGCATCCAATAATGAAACAGCAATTAATTGTATAAATGTAAAAAATGCAATATGGAGTTAAAATGTCCAATAATTTTCCCAATAAATCAGATTGTTAAGGGAAATGCCAAGAGGATCAGCTAGATAGAACCCAATTGTTTTTGTGAGCAGTTCATAAGTACTGAAGCATTCTTGCAAGTACAGAATGGTGGGAATGCATATTTCTGGAAGTATGATGGGAAGCACCTTACTGCCTTTGCTGCAAAGATAAAGGGCGACTTTGAGAGGTCCTGGCTTTGAGACCTGGCATATATGAAATTTAAGAAATTCATCTAGTTTGTAGAATACATAAAATTGCAAAGCTATAATTTTTATTGATATGTTACAATTTATGACAGTATTTAACTTTGCATCCAATAATGAAACAGCAATTAATTGTATAAATGTAAACAATGCAATATGGAGTTAACATGTTCTTCAATAATTTTCCCAATAAATCAGATCATCAAGGGAAATGTCAAGAGGATCAGCTATATAGAACCCAATTGTTTTTGTGAGTAGTTTACAAGTTCTGAAGCATTCTAGTGAGTACAGAATGGTGGGAAAGCATATTTCTGGAAGTATGATGGGAAACATCTGACTGCCTTCGCTGCAAAGATAAAGGGCGACTTTGGGAGGTCCTGGCTTTGAGACCTGGCATATATGAAATTTAAGAACATCTAGTTTGTAAAATACATAAAATTGCAAAGCTATAATTTTTATTGACATGTTACAATCTATGACAATATTTAACTTTGCATCCAATAATGAAACAGCAATTAATTGTACAAATGTTAACAATGCAGTTTGGAGTTAAAATGTCCTTCAATAATTTTCCCAATAAATCAGATCGTCAAGGGAAATGCTAAAAGAATCAGCTATATAGAACCCAATTGTTTTTGTGAGTAGTTTACAAGTACTGAAGCATTCTAGCGAGTACAGAATGGTGGGAAAGCATATTTCTGGAAGTATGATGGGAAGCACCTGACTGCCTTTGCTAAAAAGATAAAGGGCGACTTTGGGAGGTCCTGGCTTGGAGACCTGGGAAGTCCATTTTGGCTAGGTATTTAACACTGTTTATTTAGAAGCTCTATATATAAAATATATAGTAACACTGTTAATAATTAGGGTGACAAACACCTGAGGCATAAGAGAATATGGTAGCACAAAAACGAACAGAAAAAATAAAATAAATGCAATATATATATAAAACACTGTCAATATTTAGGGTGACAACACCTGAGGCATAAGTGAATATGATGGCACAAAATAGCTAACGGAAAAAAAAATTCAAAGTGAGCCTTCAACAAAGAAATTGGTAAGAAAAAGAATCAACTCCCCTTCAACCCAGGCAAGGATGTGCTTAACAGGATTTAGGTAGGTAACTTCACAATTACACAGCTATGTTGTGTTGACAGACTGCTCACTTTGAACAAGGACAACCTAAAGTAAATACTAAATAGTTTGGACAAAGAAGTCTGGTGCATAACTGCAAAACATGTTTTGCTGGCAAAACAAGGAAAGACTCTCCATCAGGTCTTTCAGGGAATGAGAAATAACTGGACTGTCTAGATGCACCTTTGTTAATGTCAGGAAGGGAAAACTGATTATCTCTTCATCTAATTGTATAAAAATCTTTGCTGACAGCCATAAGAAACATCACCGTATAATTGCCCCAAGCGCTCACTTTCTTCAACCCTATCAAAATGTATGAAACAGTGCACCTATCTATCTTCATCTGTTGGGAAAACATAATCAGAAAAGAAAAGCATTTCTCAAAATACTCAGCTTTACCATTTTGCAGTCACAGCAAAGCTGCTATCTGATTGGTGCAGCTCAACAAAATCAATAAGAAAGATAACAAGAACATCCTGATTAGTAGGTGACCTGTTAGGAAGTTATCACATTATTAGGCATTCTTTTAACAGTTTGTTATTACACCTCAAGCTAGACTGGGAGGTATTAGCTTATAATTGATTATGGTTATAATCAATTTGCTACTGTTCTAACCTTCTGCATGTATTCAAATATTACACGCCGGATCAATAAAAGTGGTTGTAATACTTCGCATCATTGGTATCAGAGCAAACGTGATCCAAGTCATTTTGTGAGGTTCGTGCTTGGTAGCATCGTGCAACCTGGTATTGAATTGAGATTGCATTCAAACAGCTCCCCATTGAGAAATCTCTTGGTGTCGGTACAGTAATCGTAAACCATATAGTTGTCACACACCCATCTGAGTCTTTGCAACTGCTTTGGATCCAAAGCATCTGCCTCTGTCTGCCTCCGCAAAAAAAGAGGAAGTCTGTGCTATGAAATTGCAGAAAAAAGCAAGGGGACTTTGCCCCAGCCACCTCTAGTTGCCCACTCCTCCGCATCCCAAAGGCTGGAGTAGATTCTCATCGCCTGCTTCTGCGGGTATGGAATAATGAACACCTCATTTTTCTTAAACACTCGCACAAGAGTTTCATCTACAGAGAATATCATATGTTTTGTAGTCCATGCTACAAAGTAGGTGTGCAAATCGGTGGTTGGATCAAAACAAAGGAAGAATTGATGCTCACGGTTGCTAAGGCCTTGAGACAAAGTCTGTTTCATTGTGGTTGGGACTTTTAGACGAGATAATTTGCTGTAACTATGCAGGCAGAGTTCTCAGGTACCAACTTGATTTGCATATCGATTTTGGCAAAGAGGTATTCCTGCTTGGATTGAAAGCCAGAACCGGAAGTCTGGTCCAGGCTGAGCTGCAACTGCTCTCCATTCTCTGATAATTTTGCTAGAGGACGCCTTTCTCCGCTACGCAGACCACCATCGATCTCCATCACCTCTGGTTGGTGACAGGCTTTCTGAACACATTCACCTTTGACTGTGTAAGTTTTGCACATTCGTCCCATCTAAATATCTGTGGATTTGTGAACCCATAGATACCAGCAAGGTCGCCTTTGACGTCTTGACGTCCACTCAAATCGAGCTCTGCAACTTCAGAAGGATTTGGAGGGGATTGCGACATTGTGAATGGATCTAATTCCAAAGAATGTGTGAATTATTTACCCTCCGAAAACAGTGATTACTTCTTAAAACGAAAAGAAAGAGGTTTATAAGAAGAATAACGAGCCAAAAACTTGCTAGAACATTCAATTGAACAATCTTCATATATCTGGAACTCGTGGTTGCTACCTCAATGTTGCACTTGCTGCTGAAAGTTGCGAAGAAGACATCAAGTACTCATGCCACATATCTTGAAGAGGAGACTATTTATTTGCAAGGTGGATGAATAGCTGAATTGGCATCAAGGCAAATGCAAAGACTTACAAGGCTGGAGGTTTTAGGTTCAATTCTCGATTTATCTTTTTGCTTTAAATTGCATATTTTAAAGGGTTAAGTAGGGGAGTTTGAAATTAGAAACGAAATAAAATTGTTTCTAACTAAGGGTCAAGGCGTCGAAAACCTTACCAAAAAAAAATTACTACCTATGAAGCAAACAAAATAATAATAATAATAATAATAATAATTTTGAATTTTTCTATAGTTAAGTTAAAAGAAAATAACTTTAGTGAAAAAAGGGCTAGTAAATTTTTTTTTTTGAAGGTGCATTTTCAGCTCTGACCATCACCTTAAAAATTTGTAAATTTGTTTTAAATTTGCAAATTTTGCTTTTAAATTCATGCTTTGAATACCTCTAAAACAAGTGCTTAGGCACACTAGCAAAATTTGGTATCAACAACTTCTCTAGCTCAAGTTTACAGGTAAAGTTGTCATGTTGAACTACTGTGCCTATAGCCTAACAAAGCTTTGATAACAACGTCTAGGTATCAACTCTTTAAAACGTCAAGGAGATAATTTTTTATATTTTCCCTCAATAATCATACCCTATTCATCATTTTCGCCTACCATAAACCTTAAAACGGAGAAATTCCAAGTATATATGTAAGTTACACCCACATACAATGATTTCTCTTTAAGCAGGTATCATTGATAGGGCGAATCCCTTTCCATACTGCCTTGGTACCTCATAATATTCTCTTTCACATACCATAAAGTCTCTCTCACGTATGACCACATATAACAAGAGGACCAACTTCTTGCACATACAAATGGGCATATAGGAAGGGCGGGTGTATAGAAAGGTATGGTATATAAAAAAGGAGACCATTTAAGGGTTATAAGCAACCCTCACCTTGGTCATACCATAAGTTCTTATAGATTCTTAGCTACTCAAAGGTTCAAACATTGGACCTTGGAAAAATAAGATGAGAACCATCTTGGTAGTTGAGAAACTCTGTTGCATTGTCATCAACAAGTCACTCAGACCTGCAGAGGATGAAAATGAAAATCAGAAATTTCATGATGCAGATACTAAAGCATTGATGATCATCACCCTCGCCACAGCAAATGTCATTCATCCACAAATTTGTGAAACTAAAACATCCAAGGAGGCATGGGATACTCTTTCTAGCATCTACGAAGGGAAGAATGAATCAACAATACTTCACCTTCAGTCTCAACTTCACACGTTGAGAGTCCAAGATGGAGAAAGCATTCAGGTTTTTTTTTGCTGAGTTGTACAGTTGAGAGCAAAACTGAATGCCATGGGAAAAATTGTGGACAATAAGCTCTTGGTACCCATCACACTTAGAGCTCTACCAGATTCATTCCGAGTGCTGACACAAGGAAAAAAAGACTATGATTGTTTGCTGAGAGATTACATAGAGACAACAGATAATGTACAAGACCGCAGGCCTGGGTGCAAAATCAAATAATTAAGCACACACAGAATGATTAGATGAATCAACACTGTTAAGAGGTATGACAGTTTGGACATACACTTATGGAGGCCAAAAGTCTAATAATATCACATCTAATGTAATCAAGTCCAAACATGTTCAAGGACTGCCAACATGAGATCTACCAATTTGCCCAATTTTAACATAAAGTTGGTGAAAGGAGAAGCATGGGCAAGTTTTAATTGAATTTTTCGATTCTGTATGGCCACAAAAGGTTCTTCCTTCAGCTTCAAACTTAGTCTCTAGTAAAATACAAGGCATCAACCACCCAAAAGTATGATCTCAATGTCACTGCAGAGCAGAATGAAAATAGGAACATGAAAACGTAAACCAAATGCTGACAGAATGTCAAACAATAAGAAGATTTTGACACTTCAAACTTCTGAAATAAGAGAGCAGAGTTCATATCATGTTGTTGAGCACGAGATAAGTGACTGAATATAAAGTAAAATCTAAGGGAGTAATTGGAATCACCTCCTATTTGTGACAACCGAACTAAACCAATCACCTAATTGGAATCACCTCCTATCTATGCACTCTTCAAGATCATTTGAAGAATAAGACTACCAACATAAAAAGACAATGCACAAAGAGTACCAACTTGGCAAACACACCCTCTTTATGTTCTACTCTAGAGTAATTGACAGAGCAGTACTTTACAAGCAATTATAGTGTTTCATCCCTTTAACAGTTTCTAGGTGAACTAGTATTATATAGGACTTGAAAGAATTATCAGTGTACCTTAGTTTTAAAATAATGTTTATCAGTTCTATTTTCTGGGGCCTAAATCTCTAACTAAATAACAGAACTCCCATGGAAGAGTATTAAATCCATCTCTTCTAAAGATTCTTTTACTTGCTAGATCTTTCGTATAGTTAGTTTTAGAATTTTATCTATTATAGTTGTAACACTTATTGTACTCCTAATTTGTTGCTGTGACTTGTTGTACTTTTGAGTCCTGTTGATATACTAGAAAATTCATAAAAATTCCTTTTATTTTTTCTAAATAAATTTACACTCTTACTTTGCCATTGCAACTTGCTTTGCTTTTGGGTACTGTTCACTACTTTGGTTAGACAAGAAAATTAATAAAAATGATTTCCTTTTTCTTTAAAAAATCTACACATACCTCCTATTCTCCAGATAGCAATATCAATGTATTCAACAAGGAAAACGGCTGCAAAAAAAAGCACAGCCATACTGAATAACATCAAACACAAGCACAAAGTAGATAGATGTTTTGCTCATGCAGAAATGTCAATATATACACACAGACACCAACATGCATTCAAAGGCATGGATGCACACAGATGATCAATCCATTCAAGGTTGGAAAACTCAGGCTCTATAATTACTTGGCAGCAACCCCAATAGTATAATATTATTATTAATTTATCAGTATAGTATACTTTATACCATGTTCCATGCAAACATGTCCCCCATAGTTGGAAAACTCTGCTCTGAAATTACTTGGCAGCCAAAAAAATTGGGTCAGACTTTGGACTCGGCAAACATTTTGCCCAAAAACTCTGAAGACATATAACATACTTAAATTTCTTGCAATTACTCAAGTGTTTTAGAAAGTACTCACCAAAGAGTGGACAATTTACACACCCAGTATGTTCCTCACAAGTTTCACAAGCACTCATGGTTTCTTAGCAAGTTTTCTAACACTGATGTTCCGTACACCGATACACATGGATTTTTTTACAGTTAATTATAGTTCCATACACCAATGTCCCATACTCATGGTTTCTTAGCAAGTTTTCTAACACTGATGTCCCATACACCGATACACATGGATTTTTTTACGGTTAATTATAGTTCCTGTTCATATTGCTGCCATAAAAGAATACAAACCTAAATGTTTTTGCTGATAATTCTCAACCACACAATTTGTAGTAAAAAAGACATATATGCTTATAAATGTATAGTTGTCAATTTTTAATACTTTTAATTTGTTTTTACACTCGTCCCCTTTCCCATCCTTTATTTCCTAGGACACAAGGGGAACTTGCACAATGGCCCCTTTTTGTTGTCCCAGCATTTCCTCATCCCCCCCTTAAGAGGGGACTTAGTGGAACACAGGTATTATATCATATTAATTCCGACAAATGACCAAAGCAAATAGAATGGGACTTGAACATTCCACATTGTTGAGATAGTAAGGCATGATGAATGAGAAGAGAGAAACAGGCACTACAAGCTCGATAGGATTTTACATCTCAGACCCACAGTTTTTTTCTGGTCATTGTATAAACTATTGGCATCTTTCGAACAACTTGTTTTCTTCCCCTAATAAGCAAAGTTTCCAAATTGAAAGTTTATAACAAAACATTGAGAAAAGAAACACTGCTCAAGGAAGAAAATATAATGTTTTTCTAATAAGAATAAGGATATTGAATATTTCCAAAATCATAATTAAGTGTGATTAAAGAAAGATTTCAACATCACCGGCCCCTAGAATAACTGTCACATAGGGCATATGGTGAGGATGGAAGATTTCTTTAGCTGTAAAACATATATTTCAAGCTCATAGGTTGCTCAGTTTTAACAGCTGAAATACTACTTTGCACATCCTCAGTCCCTAAAGTGGTCATTTACTACAAATCCTTCCTGTTATTACTACCGCAAGTGCAAATCAGAGTCAGCTTCCCTATGAAGCTACGGGTGTGCTCAATATTAGGAGTTGCAGTAGCACTTCACACACCCAAAAGGCGACTAGTCACTTGTAACAATTGCTTGCTCTTGGTATTATCTCAAAACTAAATCAAAGGTGGCTCCCAAGGAAATATCTCATAGAATAATCATATTAACACAAATTGAAATGAAATGAAATCCACAAGACCGAAACAGTCTATGAAACTAGAGATTTTAATACAAGAGGGATGTATGGTGTACAACCCTACCCTCTTTTGGATCCGAACCTTGGACCTCCTATTCAGCATTCCAAAGTCTTAACAACTTCCAAGTGAGGGAAAAAAAAATAGTATAACTGTTAATGATTTTTATAAGAAAAACTATTCAGCAAAGTCAAAAAACTCATCCTCTTATCATCTTTTGGGGTGTGTTTCTTCTATCACAGATTTTGATGAAAGGTTCCCCTGCTTTTTCTATTCTCAATTCTTCAAAAAGGTCCATGAGCATCATTTTAAAGTGCCTTCATATGCATTACTCATGTCCTTGTAGGCTTTGCATTCCATAACAAAATGCTTTTTAGTCTCCACTACTCCTGCTGTGCATAAGACACATCTGTTCTAGCAATGCCTCTTAAGGTGTTGTCCATCTCCCAGTTTCATATTTAAATTGGTGTGAATAGGATCTTAGTCAGGCTATACGCATTTTTTTATTTCTACCCCTAATCTATGTATATTTAATATTATCCACCTCCCTCCCCTTCTATTGCTAAATGACCCCAAACCTACATTCAGAAATCAGCAGAATAATAGAAGAGTAATATCAGTGATTCTGCAATTGAACAGCATGAGCTCAAGCGGATAAAACTGTGGACTTCCAAGGAGACCCAGGTTCAAATCTTGCGAAGCGATATATGCATAATTGTCAAAATGTTATTGTAATACCCCCTATGTAGTTTATTGAAATACTATGATAATACAGTCATAATATAATACGGGTGGGGCCTGTTTCAATCCCATAGAACAAATTAGAAAGAACATCAGTGCTTCAGTAGTAAAATAGGAAAAAGGCATGAAGATGAAGTCCGACTAATGAATTAACTCTAGGAAACCCTGTGGGGGCTCTTACCATAAACAAAATAGCAAGTATCACATGTAGCAACAATTGCAGTAACTTTATATGAAGATAAAACCCAAAATGTGAGTGAAGACAAACTGGCATGGCTAGCTACCAAAATGGTTCCCCATCCACATTTGAAAACTAATGAAAGGATTAAATAACCTCACACATTTTGTAAAGGAAGAAAGAAGCAACTCCACCCCCCGTACTCTTAACACTAGTAAAATAAAGTAGATAACATGTGGATTTTTAACAGACTTAGCTTGACTAACTAATCATAATAAGTAGTAACCATGGAAGTGGACCTGCCAGAAGAACCCTATGTATGCATAACAAAACTGTTCCACCAACCACTATACTCAGGTATGCATAGAGCAACCAAGTTCAACACAAGTCACATAATAACACCATGGAAGAGGGCGGGTAAAGTACTAGAAAAGGGCATTGAGGAGTCAGTCTTGTCTTGGCAAATGTTACCAAAAACAGTGGATGGGCTTGAAAATGCAATAAAACATGAACACCTGAGGGGTTTGAATCTGCTCCCATAAACAATTTTTTCATTCTGGTTCACAGCCCTCTTTGTTTGCCCCTCCTGTTGCATGCTACATTCGACAAATTTATGGCCTTGGCAATGTTGCCCTTTCCCACCCACTTTTTGGTCAGCTATAATAAAGCTATTGTGTAAATTTGTCCATGATTAGCATATAATTCTATATAAAACAGTTCATAAGATGATAATTCAAAACAAGTACTGAAGCACAATAAACAGTCCATGATGGGTATGTAATCATAAGTGTCTATGAAACAATTCATAAGCTGGCAATTATTTCAGCAAACCACATCAAGGGCTGTGTTACCATAAGTGTCCATTAAAATGCGGGAATTTGAACTCAAGTTGCACTCATACGATTTCATCCTCTTTCCAATTGCTCCACGATGCCATGGACATGTTATTTATAACATAATATATATTCTATTTACAATTTATTATTATTTATATATTCTATTATTTATTTATTTGGATGGGGAACCATTTTGGTAGCATCATTGAAGGCACTGCTGAAAAACATTATATTTAACATCAAATGTGGATGGGGAACCATTTTGGTAGCATCATTGAAGGCACTGCTGAAAACCATTATATTTAACATCAAATGTGGATGGGGAACCATTTTGGTAGCATCATTAAAGGCACTGCTGAAAACCATGTTAAATATAATAAAATGGTTCCCCATTGGTGCCTTCAATGATGCTACCAAAATGGTTCCCCATGTTAAATATAATGGTTTTCAGCAGTGCCTTCTCCTTATAATGTTTCACCTGAAGGCACTGCTGAAAACCATGCCATCCAGTTGATGCTGAAAAGCATCATTGAAGTACAACTTTTAGGGTTAATGAATAATAGCTCAAATTGAACAACATTCTAGGTGGTCTGAATTAGAAATTTTGTTTTTTGTTTATTTTGATTAGATAATAAGTAAAACAAGAGATGGATAGAACAAGTGATGCCATTGGACCAATCAATCAAAGTGAATTCAACAAATAGTGTGATCAAAGTTGCATGTTGTATACGTGACGGGGAGGGGAGGAAAAGAGAAGAGAAGTTTCTGGTACCATCTGGGGATAGAGGTGATGAAGGGGATGCCAAGAGGGGGAAGTTTAAACAAACTACAGAAATTGCCCCATTGTACAGCATATGTTGCATCATTATACATAGTAAATACACATTAAAATCACATCATCCATGCATACAAAAGCATGTTCATAACAAAATTAAAATCAAACTCATATATGACAGCAATTAACCAGCAAAATAAATGCAAGCATATTCAGATTTTGTTGAGGATACAGCAAAAATGCAAACAAACAACTCAGATGCAGTATCCATATTGACAGTCAAAGCATCACAAAATATCTTGTAGATATATCTAAGCCTCCCCTTCAAATCTCTTATATTTTACAGTGTATGCATACTCGTAAATTAGTTGAAGATGCAATCAGCATGAAGGCAGAATAAATAGAAACTATTAAGTACCCCTCTAATACTAAAGCCCAAGTTGTGAGCCAGAAAAATGAGTTTTCTTTTAGATGTTTCAGATTTTCACGATGGCTGTCACGGGTGTAGGACATTTAAATGGATTCCCCAGTCATTCTCATTTTGGAGGACAGCGTTCTGCCCTCTTCCTGGCTGTCCTAGGGATGCCCCTCCTAGGACAACAGACAATATGCCATCCCTGTTCCAATATCCTCCATATGCAAAGGTATGGGTGATGGCTCCCAACACCCTAGAGACCCATCACTGTGTAGCATTGGGTGCAAACTAATGAAAAAAAATCAGTCCAAAATAATTCTGCTCTAAGAATAATATGAAGGCTTTTACAATTGTGAATGATACTTTAGCTCCCAACACCCTAGGGACCCATCACTGTGTAGCATTGGGTGCAAATGGAAAAAAAAAAGTCCAAAATAATTCTGCTCTAATATGAAGGATTTTACAATTGTGAATGATACTTCAAAGCGTGAATATTTACCAATGCTGAAACTTGATGATATGGACCATTCAAATTTTATGACATCATTTGTAATGCACAAGCTTTTATGGTCTCGATCAACATCTCTAAAGAGAGTTTGTAAAGTATGCAATCAATTGTTACTTTCCTTCGATAGTAATCTAATGGCCTTCAAGAGGATTGGGATCTTGCTATGCACCCCAATTTGATATTCCATAGCACTTGTGGCCAACTAGGTCTCTCATCAACATTTGTAGGGAAGAGCTTGGCAAGGAAAGGGTTATTCAAATGGACGGCCTTTGGAATCAAGAACAACAATATTGACATTCATAGCATGAACTAAATAGGGATGTCATAGCATGAACTAAATAGGGATCAAAATTTAAATATAGCTAACTAACCAGCTTTCCAAGTGACATGTAGTGTACTTGCTGAAACATGTCTCTTCAGACTGCAACTACATGGATCAGGCCCTTATTGAAAGATTGGAAATAGAAGAACAAAAAGAGCATTTTTGAGTACATCACTAAAAACTTATATCAACACGTGATTCACTAGGGTCTAGCAGTCAAGACAAATTCATAGGGGACTAGAATTTCAAATTCCAGTTTTTGATGGAAGGGACAAGTCCATCTTTTATATCTTTTACTAGAACTTTCTAGGCATGGTTTAAAACAAAACCATACATGTTTTTTTCTACATTCTTTAGTGGCAAGGAGTGTCCCATGGTGACTCTTTCATGTTAATGATCAGCTGCATAATATATTACTTGTTGCCTTTCTCGTGGAAGATGAACTGTCAAGCAATGTTTCAAGTTGATCCAACTCCAATCAATATGCACAAACTGAAGATCCTTAGACAAGAACTGGCTCTTTGATCAAATCTCCATCAACTTGTAATCATAAAGAGAAAATCTTTGGCCATGAGTCCAAGGACCCATGTGTTACTTTTCCCTGCATCCACAGGAAGAGACTTTCCATATAATGATATAGTGCAGTTGATGTAATTTGATCTTTTCACTAAAAAGATAATATATGATATCGTTATTTCCAAAAACGTTTTAAAAAATGATGATTGTTTTGAAACATAAATAACCTCAATTATCAAGCCAGTAATTGTCAATAAAAATTTGTGTTACCAGAACAAAAATTAACTGATATGCTGGTGCTTTTCATTTTTCTGGGACCTTGATGGTTTTGACCAAGAACAACCACCTTGTGTCTCATAAATTGTATTCTTAAACTGGTTATTTGTAATTATTATTTCATAAATTCTATTACTATCCTTTATTTTCAATTTTCCATTACCTGGCAGGTCACATGGAATTGAGATTCTTTTGAAACCTAAGATGGTGCAAATGATGTCAATTTCATGTCCTAATTTGATAAGGTTCTCTCTGCTCACTTAATTCTTCCCTCAGTATTTGCTTTAATTTGTCCTCAATTCTTTTGAATAGTTCTTTTGTTGTTAACATGTTGAAACTGAACAGAGATTTTGGATAAATAAGGGTTTTTAAGAGATCTTCATAGCATGTGGTGCAAAAATATTGTTGCTAAGGCAGCTGCATTACTTCTTGTTTTTCAATTGTGAGAGGATTTGCCACAATTGGATGAATTTACCTTTACTTTTTGTTTTTCCCTTGTGAGAGGATTTGCCGCCATTGAATGGATACACCTCCTCACTTGCCCTTTGGATCATGACTGGTCCGGCCCTCTACAAGATGTATTAGAATATTTAGATGGTGCCTATTGGTTGGATTCTAATCCACAATTGGCTATCCTATGAATAAGCACAATTGACCAAACAGGCATTTTAGAATAAAATAGAGTATTATAATAATTCCAAATTGTTTAATTTTCAATGTACAAGAAAATAACAACAAAAATATTGAACAAAAATAATTAACATGCATCCATACGAAAGACACTAGACATGGAGAAACCTTCTTAGGATAGAAAACTCTACAAAGAAAAAAAAAAAAAAAAAAGGAACTACTATTTATTTGTTTTTGAAAACTTCAACATGAGATATAAAAATATATGTCCACTTTGAAACAATGGCACTATGATTCCCCAATTACAACTACTGCTATAGTGCTTTCCTTTATTTCCACATAGATATCCTCCTCCCTCAAGCTGACCTTTGAAGGTAATTTTATATTTATTTTTTAGTTATTTGCTCGGAGATCAATCGCTTATCTTCCCATTCTAGGAATGGCATCCCAAGTACTGAATTCAATTACTTTGGGCCTTTCTCTGATCATGCAGAATTAACAACTTGAATAGAGTCAAAAGATAGACTGCAGTTCCAGACCATCAATTATTAGTTCAGTTCCACCTGAAAACAATGCATACTTGCACCATTTTCCCTTTAAAATATTTAAAATTTGTCACATGTTCCTTCATCACTTTAGCAATGGCAAAGGAAGGAGGAACGTGTCTGCTAATGATTGAAACTGTAGCCTGCAAGGTTATTCATGCCTTGACATAATTAAGTAAACAAGGACAAAAAAGGACTTTTGTTTGCAGTTGACACATGCCAATAAGGCTTTTTCTTTGGAAGGCCAATTGGATAAAATCAGCTCCTAGTGCCCCCGTTGAACGCTCTCTTTTCCCAACCTTTTGTGTTGGGATGTAGGCCCACATTTTGAAGTGTCTTCAATGATACAGCACATTTTTATGGCAAATGACAAATATGATATAATTAATTTAGTCGTACCATCTAGTCTAAGGAACCAATAATACATACCAAGCCACCAAGAGCAAGAGCAATATGATGTTTGGAACAAATAATAAATCCTAATATTGGTTAACTTTGTCATTCTCTTTTCAAAAGGCACTCACTTTCGTCTCTCTTCCTTGGTTATTCCACTACTCAAAATGTTCCCTTAAAATTCTTTTTCTATCTCCCATGTCTCTACTTAAAAAGTTGTCTTTTGCATCCCTCATCATTTTTTAATATTCAATGTCTCTACTTCATTTCCCTTTTGATCTCCAACATCTCCACTTAAATACTGCTTGTTCTTACAAGTTGATCAACTTGTTAAATGAAAACAACTCCATCTATGTGATTATCACCGTAAGTTTATCAATAAAAACCAGTTTCTGACAGTCGTCTTCATAACCCATTCCAACATCTTCACTTATACACTTTTTGCCCTTTACAACTGATCAACTCTTTGTTTGAAACCAACTCCATCTATGTAATGTACATTGTAAGTTTATCCATAAAAATTGGTTTCTGCCAGTCATCTTCATAATCTGTTCCAAATATTTTTGGTGCTTTTTATTCTATTGTTAAGAGTTATTTGATGTTGGACTTTGCATAGGATTACAACAATGATCTATGCACTTATTTGTACAACTTCTAATTTGTCCAAAACCGAATTTCTTAGGTTTTGTCTTACAATCAAGCAATCAAGCAATCAAGAACCAAGTCACTAATGTATCCTTCATTCTAAACTGTGACTCCCAAATATGAAGTCAAGAGTGGACAATACACCTACAATAGTTTATAATTGTCATAGAAAATGATTTGAAAAGGTATGTCTACAATCAGCTTCTTCTCTTCATTCACTATCCCTTACACACAATAGCAATTGATCATGCATATAGATCATCAATGTAGAAAATTTGTATTTCTATAAAATTTCCCATGAGGCATTATTTAATTAAGTAATCTCTAGCTAATTGTTCAAGCTGCAATTTTTTACCCAGTGCCTTCCAAGGTTCAAAACATTAAGAAGTAGTTAGATTAATGCACTACACTGAATGCTTTCTGAATATACAAGCACAGATCTATATAGTCCCGGCACATACATGCACTAATAAGCGCCAATACCATTATTTCTGTACACATGTTGGTGGCCTTCAGTGCTTAATATTTATCACATTCTGTTGCTTGCATATGATCAAAAGAGTGATTGAAAACCAACCCCCATTTTTTTTCTCTAAATGTAACTTTACATAATCACACAAACAATATCCAATTCCATAAATGCTTGTATTACCTTTACTTAAGCTCCATAAATGGACATGCCAAGTCATCTGAGAGGTTGCAATTTGACTTTACTAACATTACAATTATTTGTAGAATTTCTAATACTTGTTTAGCTATTCACGAGGAACATGCTTTGCTCTCAAGATTTATAGAATATCTCAGACATTTTGTTGAGATACAAAGCACCAATCTAAGACTAGCAGATACATTGCGGCTCATCAGTACTTATGTTGTTGCTTGAGAAAGAAAAAAAAAGTTGATAATGTTTTGGATCATTCCTAATTTGTGGTCCTAGATTTTGATTTATCAGCTACAGTTCAACAGAGATTTGTGTCCACAGAAGCTGGTCTTAAACTTGTTGGAAAGTGTTACAGTACAATACAAAAAAAAGAATCATCTTTAACTTGTTAAAATTGGAAGAATATTTCCTTGAATGTTGAATATGTTTCAGGCTCAATCATAAGTTTCTGCATCATATCCAAGGTTTCAAATCAGCGATATTATCCTGTACCCCAGACCATAATAAACCATCTACTTAGAAGTTACAAGTGATTCATCATACCTACTCACCTAAATATTCTGCACATAAGAAGGGCGCAGTGGGTTAGTCATGGCCTCAAATTTTACACCAGATTTGAATTTGCATCTTAGTGGTGTCATCCTGTTACTGCTAAACCATGGTCTGGCAGGCATCTACTGTAAGTAATTGCCACATAAGATTGTTTAAATTTGCATTGGAAAAAGGAATGGAAAATCTTGAATGTTTCTTTCTCTTTTGGGATTTTCTGAATCAATGGGTATTTGAACCTTTTTTGGCAACTGTTGCTGCGAATATACATGCATTGCTGCCCTGAAATAATTCCTTCTTGGATTTTCATCAGTTTGTTTTTCATGTTGAGCACATTCTTATTGCCTCATTCAGGGGTTGGGATTAGCATGTTATATCATTTATGAATTAAGGTTTTAACCTGTCCATGTTATGAAGTTTTGCAATGCCATTGTGGCCTGTTTCACATGGTGCCTCCCTGTTCTTGTTAAACCATAGTATGAAAGACATCTATTGCAACTAATTGCTCCAGTATATTGTTAAATTTTTATTTGAAAAAGAAGGGGTAATTTTTGAATGCTTCTTTTTTTTGGGGGGGGGGCGGGCTCTGTGATTCTATTGGGTGCCTGAACCTTCTTCGCAATCGTTGACTTGGTTATTGTTTATCAATTGCTGTCCTGAAGTAATTCTTTCTGGGATTTTTATCATAACATATTCAACATTCAATGAAAGGTTCTTGCAATTTTAACAAGTTAAAGATGATATAACATGCTATAACATGCTAATCCCAACCCCTGAACGAGGCAATAAGAATGTGCTCAACATGAAAAACAAACTGATGAAAATCCAAGAAGGAATTATTTCAGGGCAGCAATGCATGTATATCCGCAGCAACAGTTGCCAAAAAAGGTACAAATACCCATTGATTCAGAAAAATCCCAAAAGAGAAAGAAACATTCAGGAATTTCCATTTTTTTTTCCAATGCAAATTTAAACAATCTTTTGGGGCAATTACTTACAGTAGATGCCTGCCAGACCATGGTTTAGCAGTAACAGAATGGCACCACTAAGATGAAAATTCAAATCTGGTGTAAAATTTGAGGCCATGACTACCCCACTGCGCACTTCTTATGTGCAGAATATTTAGGGGAGTAGGTATGATGAATCACTTGTAACCGAAATGTGGAATGGGCAGGATGTCCCTGGAAACATACATGTACTTGAATATTTAGTGAGGTTAGGTGTACAAAAATATGGGGATAGGTAAGGGCCTTGACAGCCTTGGCTCTGTCTTCATCTGGGAAGATTTTGATGATGATGATATTTTGATAGGCAATACAAAAGACATCTGAATTGATTTTCGTTCATGTAAAGACTGGCACTATTTTACAGCATTCTTCAGTGTGTCTGCTTCAAATTGCTGTCTTCCAACTTCAAAATGGCCGCATCGAAATTTCAGCACGCATGTTCATCCATGCCTAACGTGCCTATGTGTGAAAAAAAATTGGAGTTGACTATTTTGTGATTCAGCAATCTGATGAACAGGTGAAGAGTGAGTTAGCTTCTTAGCTAAGGAACAATGCAATGTGGGAGAGATGCCCACTCTCTTAATCTTTGATGGCCTACTGCCTTCATATTTATCAAAAGGAAGTAATCATTACAGATAATTTCGCAAATTGGGAAACCCAATAATAAAAATGCTAAATCAGACTCAGATTTATTATAAAGATTTGTGACATGATCTAATGAGACAACAAGGCCTGAATTATGATTCAATCAATCAATATGGCCCTGAGTAAATGCAAAAACATGAAAACAAATGTGAGCATGTTATTTCTAGAGAATCAACATCTGATGATGAGATTCTTAGGCATATAGGTGCAAATAACTTAATTTCCAGTATAGCATTAGTCATTACCCAGAACTAAAAATGGGGGGCCTTTATTACCAGATGATCAATCCTTTGTATCACAGAATAGAAAACCTATGGCTACTCCAGTGAAATGGAAGCGATGATCACCAAATTCCAGATCACAATATCCCAAATTTTACCCTGCTAAGTGCGCCAGAATCTAAAAACTAAAACTATAAGTTCATGGGCCTGGAGGTGCCTTGAAAAAAAATGGCTCAGAGCCTCTATAATGGCTAACTAGTACTGACAACAATGATGGGATATGTAATGACTGAATTTACACTAATCAAATCTGTTGTCACATGATTTGTCGGTAGCATCGTGTTCACTGTCTGTGGCAGGCGCACCCAAACGCTAGTACCTGCTGTCAATAAGAAGGAAATATGAGGCACACACGAAGGCCGCTACTAATCACCTCCACAAAATCTGATCGAGCAAGAACAAAACCTTATGAAAGAAAATTTTTCTACCTATATATAGAAGACTCTCACACTTAGAAGAGAAGAGATTATTCTTTGGTTCTTCTAGGAGCTGCAATTTGTCTTGGTCCAATCTAATGATTTCATCCTCTGTTCTATAGTAACAGATATTGCCATGGCCGCTGGTTCTGCTGCTCAGTAGGTCCTTCAGCTCGGAAACATTATTGTCTTCCCCAGGGTTCGTTCTGCTGACAGGATTTTTTCCTTTACTGACCACCCCAGATTTTTTGGTAATCTGGCTGGCGGCACACTCAATACATTATATGAAGTCCACCTTAAACCCCAAAAGCGTATTATCCCTAAAAATGGACTCCACAAACGACCACAAACCCCACATCCAATTGGCAATTCCACAATCCAAAAGTGTGTAGAGATATAAAAACCACTCAGAAATGTCTGTAGTCCAAACAAGGCTATAACCAGAAACCCCAAACCCTACTACACCGGCAAAGAACCAACTCCAATACACATAAGCCCCAAGAATTTGACCTGCGACCACCTGATACAGGACCCCTTTTTCCCACCGTCCTAGACACCCACTCATCCCTTAAAATCCATCAGAAGAAAATCAACCTAGAATTCCTTCAGGGCATAAAGAGAGCAAAAACCAAGGAAATACTTCTACCTTAACAATATTATCAACAAAAAGACAAAACAAGAAACACCGAATAAATTGCCCTCAAAGCAACCCGGAAACCCTCGTTCAAACCCTCTTAAAAACATAAAATAAGTTTTAAAAAATACCTGCTGGTTTCGTGGCTTCTGACCATGAAATGCCGAGCGCCCCCGTTCAGCAGACCACCTCAAAATTCTGCAAATTACTAATCATATGCAACGCCACCGCCCATGTGGATCAGATACACTCCAATTGTATTCTACTGTATTATAAGCCGCGGGATCCGAACTCGAAATCTCAGTGTCGAGCAGTCGTTGTTTCGATCCCCGCGAGGTCACATCGATCCACCCCCAGCCCTGCAGATCCTCGTTTTCTCCAACAGCACTATGTCCCATCAAAATTTATTATTATAAATATAACTAGTAGAAGAAGGAAAAGCTATTATTATCATGATGAATGCATTTTCCCATCCTTCATCCCCTTCTTGCGCTGGGGGCCATGAACATGGACGAACACGACCAGGTGCATGAACGGCCCAATTCAGGCAAAATATTCCCGGTAGATATAAACAAACTAGAAATAAATTATGAATATAATACGCACTTATTAAAGCAAAAACCTATCTGAATGGAAACACCAATATCAGTCAAAAGATTTATAATTTTTAGGTATATGTGAGATGTCCTTTTTGCTTTTGGACATGAAATACTTTTGCTTTATCTTTTTGGGTCAAAAGGGACATTCACCGAGGTTGACAAACATGGCCGTTGGTCCCCGGCCACCCTCTTCTCTAGACAAGTGCATTGAATTTGAGAGAGATAAAGATGGGGAACAACAACAACGTGAATGCAATGAAGGATGTTAACTCTGTGATTGCCTGGATTGGTTGAAAAAATAAAGGTATTGGTTTGACATTTCATCATGCTTGTTTTGTCTAACTTGGGTGGGAGTCTTGACAGTTAATGTCTAGGGGTTTCTCTGAAGGTTTTTGTCAATCCAGTCATGATATGTGACAGGTGGATGAGCGGTGAGCCGTAACAGGAATTAAAATAAGATGCCTTTGTGGCCAATCCTTGATTTTGTTGGCCTCCCTTTCTATCATTTCTATCATTCCTTGATTAATTGAGGATAATTGATGTGCCCAATCATTTTTTTTTGTTGGAAATAATTGTCTTGTTTAAAAAAAAAATTGAGAATAAACTTATATAGATTGGGTTGGACTGTTTTTTTTAATAGGTTATATTTAAAAGTCATGAAATTTACTCATTTAATAAAATTAAGTTTTATATTTTAATCAAATTTTTATTTTATATGGTAAAAATTATATTTATAATAATAGGATATTATAAATTAAAATTTATTTTATAAGATTTTTTTTTAATATTTTTTAAAATATTATTATTCATTTAATTAAGTTTGAATGGTTAATAAGAGTTATCTTCCACTAAGAAAGTTTAAATCTCTATAATATGAAATCCATTATATGTGAATTGAATGAAATTTACTCATTTAATAAAAATTAAGTTTTATATCTTAATCAAAGTTTTACTTTCATAGGTAAAAATTATTTTTATAATAATAAGATACTATAAATTAAAATTTATCTTATAAAAGCTTTTTTTTAAATATTATTTAAAATATTATTATTCATTTAATTAAGTTTGAATGGTTAATAAGAGTTATCTTCCACTAAGAAAGTTTAAATCTCTATAATATTAGATCCATTATATGTGAATTGATAAATGTATATTTAACTCTAAATGAATTGTAAGTGCTTGATTTCAAATGAATTATAGGCACTAATTAGTGGATGTTTGACCCAAGTCTTTGACCTAGGAAGTTTGAAGTAATTCATATTCATTCATATATATATATATATATATATAACAAAATCAAATATTTACTAGTGGTTTAATAGTTTTAGTTATATTGAGTTTTATTGTGAATGGTTTAGTATTTTTTAGTTATATTTAAGTTTCATTTGAATGATAAGATAGGTCATTTTTTTATAAAAAAAAATTAGGTTCAAGCCTAGAGAGAGGAGATATTAACGTAGAACAAAATTCCATCATAGGAATATGCCACTGGAAATAAACACCATAAGAACAACATCACATGAACCACCTAAATTTAATTTGCTTGTTTAACTTCAAATATTTATTTTACTATAAACTAAAATTTATAATAACTTTTGAAAATAGTATAATATAATATATGAAACTACCTATACTTTTTTATGATTTATATAAGGATAGTTTTTTTAAGATACACACTTACATAAGGATCTTTGTAACTACAAAGTGATAGTGATTCCAAACTTATGTCTTATTATAATGAGTGCTCTCTATTCACACTATTTCTTAAACCCATACCGACACTCGAGTTGGCAAGGGAAGAGTTAAGCTTATCAATAAAGGATTTAACACAACCACACATATGTCGTGGTTTGAACCTTGGGCCTTCCATAGAAGATGCAAACCTCACCTGTTGAGTTGTTCCCTGGACCCACAAGATCATATTTTTACCAAAAAAAAATGTAAATCCATATATACAACCTAAGTGAGCCTAACTATAAAGGCTTGATAATTGTATTACTCTAAAATCTAAATAAGCCTACTAATGAAGGCTTGGCTACTCCAAGTAGGAGGTCCAAGGTTTGAATCCAAGTAAGAGGTTCAAGTAGTGGGTCGCCTATGTACATCCTATAGGCGAATAAAATAACACTTGTACCTCCTCCTATATGTTGTGGACCTAAGGAAATATGAGATAGTCTAATATACTCAAAGTTCATAAACATTGAAAGTTACTTTACTTTATTTTTCTCACATTAGATATGAGTTGCTCTACCTACATCCATGTAATTTACTTTACTTTATTTGTCTCACGTGTTGTCTACCTAAATATGAGTTCTCTACCTACATCCATGTACTTTACTTAAATGCAAGATGTATATAGTTACCCTAGAGTTGTTTTATCTACACTATGTGTAATCTACTTAAGTATAAATTTTATATATGGGTTCCTAAACTTTAAGTCATTTATCCATTTATTCGAAGAATGAACAAGACACCGCCATCTCATTCAAATTTTATTGTTTGAACATAAAATCTAAATTGCTTATTTGAATTGTTGTAAATATGATTAAAGTCACTTCTTATAAAAAAAAATATACTACACCGCTTTTATTGTTAGGAGATATGATGAGGAATAATATTTCTTTTGTTGTTATGTAATTTTTTTTGGGAGGTTTGTTATGTTTTTTTAGGTGATTTGTTATAAATATACAAACTATGGGCTTTTTTTGTACTAGTCTATTAGTCCCAAAATTAGGACATGTAAACCTATTTAATATCTCCTACTATCAATGAAAAATTATTCAAAATATTTCTATGTTGTGATAAAATCTCAAGTGGTTAAAAAAGTAGGTTCTTGGTGAGAAGGCTTGGGTTTAAATCTTGTGTGTAATATTTATAATACTATTATTTGGTTTAATCTATGAGTAGATTTGGAGGAAATTATGAATCGTAAAGCTAGGGCATTTTTTTTAAATGAATTTTTTTTAGGATCCATAACTTTGTGTAGATTCAAAAATGCAACATTATAGATATTGCTTAAATAAATGGATACACAAACACCAGAATTGCACAACAATGAAATATATATTATATTAATGGATGGGGGAGCTTATAAACTCTGTTGTTACAAATCAGGATGATGTATAATCCTTGTGATACAATAATACAATGTTTAGGGTTCTCCGAAACCCTAATGGCAAATATGTAATGTCTTCAATCGCGCTCTTGATCCCAAAAGTTGTGAGTGGGATTTGTGTTATCCAATATTGGATCACTCTAGCTTAATCAGTTGCTCAACGCTAATAAATCTACAGACCTGCATACATAACAACAATATCCAAAGTTAGTAATACTAGTGAGGGCTCCATTATGTGAGACCCTCAGACATTAATAGAAACCCTAGCTATTGTTAACTTGTAATGCATACAAAAACTGAAGATAATAAAACAAAATAAACAAGTGATTTACCTTACTTGTTGATATATTTGTGGATGACTTGATCTAATGCAGATTGATGATGAAAGCATATTTTGGCATCGTGTGAATGTAGAAAGTCTTCATAAAGGTTTACGTAAGGCACTCATGGGCACCTGGTGGCTGCAAGAGGCACCTGTGGGCACTCAAGAGGCGCCCGTGGACACCTAGGAAGCTCGTGGGCACTTGGGAGATGCTTGTGGGCATTCGAGAAGCATCCGTGGGCACTTGGGAAGCACTCGTGGGCACCTAGGGCTAAGGTAGAAGGTTGTAGAAGTAGATCGGGTGAGGGTGAAGGCTATGGTGGTTATAGCAGTGAGCGAGAGCATGCAAAATATGGTAGACGACTTGGAATTAGGGCATAGAAGGTTGTGTAGCAGCCTTAGGGCACTTAGGGGGGTTAGGGTTTAGAACCAGGGATTCAGGGCTTGAAATTAGAAACCTAAAGAAATCAAGGACTTAGGGGACTCCAAAAACATAGAAGGCTTAGGGGTTGAGCCATCAAAATGGCTTCTTCTTATAGTCCAACCTAGGGTATGCTAGGGTTTCAACGATACTAATCATGTGGCTAAGATTAAAACACATCCAAGGGTGGATAATAAGTTTAGGGTGTGAAATGGATTAAGGCGGATGGACGGATGAGATTAAATGAAATCTAATGGCTATGGTTTATATATATATATATATATCAAATATAATATTAAAATATTATTATTTAAATATATATATATATATATATATAATATATAAATAAATAGGTAAAAATGGCAAGAAAGTTAAGATGAAGGGCAAATGGCTAGATTTTAGTGGTGGAAATGGTGGGAAGGCATGGATGGAAGACAAGTGGCTAGATTTTGGTGTCTATAGATGCCCCTTTTTGTACCATGTTGCACGAAGCACAATATGATGCAAAAATATGAGACACCTACTCGGGCTTGGCACAGACGCAACTTCTCTTTCCTATTGGAATGCAGAACAAACTTGAAGGTAAAAAGAATAAATAATTTTGGAGTTATTGCATAGCTTACCCCCTCAATTGGCAAATGAGTTACAGATGAATCTCATGAGCCAATTGAAAAAGAATTGATGGAAGAAATGTTGTGAAGAAAAGGGAATGGGAATGATGGAATGTGTGTCTATTTTTGCCCCAACAGATGAAGGGTTTTGGGAGAAATGGATGATGATGAAAGGTGTCTATTTTTGCCCCAACATATGAAGGGTTTTGGGAGAAATGGATGATAGGTGTCTATTTTTTTCCCCAATAGATGAAGGGTTTTAGGAGAAATGGATGATAGGTGTCTGTTATTTGCTCCAATAAATGAAGGGTCATGATCATGTTAGATGTATCCCATCGTGGGAAAATTGTAATCGAATTTTGGTTGCCCCAAATTTTGGGTGATTCCATGATTTGGAATAAATTTCGTCGTATGGCATCATTGATATGCAAATATGAAGATGCAAAAATAAAGAAGTCATTCTCGGAGGGCCTGCTAGTGACTGTAGGATAATTCCTCTCAAATGGAACCAATCACCCTAGCTAGATCCAAACCCCTTTTTGACTTGTCAAGAAAATTGGGAATGATGTGATTTGATTTTGTCCATGTGTTAAGCCCCATGAACTAGGCCATCAATGATAGATATTTAGCAAGATTCATCTTTGTCAAAGGTTTCACTTGGAATGTGAGGAACCAAATTTGATTGTGCTTTTTGTACTAGGAGACATGGAGGTATGATGATGATCAAGTATTCATTCATCTTATCGAATTGCATGGATGCAAATCGCTGCAATCGCTAAGTATATAGAACGGACCACTATATACAAGATTCACTTGAAATTTGACACATGTTGAGAGTAATGAATGATGGATGGTGATATTGGTGATATTTGAAGTGGCATGGATGAAATTTGATGATTTTATGTAGAGCGAAATTGATTGAAGAAGAGGGATTGGTATGTTGGTTAATCTAGTGCCTTTTTGGATACAAAATTTGATTTATTGGTCCAAATCAACTCAAATTTTCACAAAAATTGGTGGGATGATGATAATTATGATGTAGATGATGAATATGGTTGTTTTGTAAAAATTTGGATCAGTTTGATGCATTTTGTAAGTGGATTTACCCTTTTTATGATTGGTGGGCGCAAGTGAAAATTATGCATCCAAACTAATTTTTGCTTTTACAAAACCTGATGTTATGATGGCATTGATGTGTGGATGAAATTTGGTGTGATTTGGAGGAGGTAAGCTACCATTTTGATCAAATTTACCTTTTGTTAATGCTGACACGAGGTGCCCGCGGGTGCCTGGCGTACCCAAAGTGCCTACGAGTACCTCAGTGTGTCGCAAGGTGCCCATGGACGCCTCAATGCACTTAAGTTAGCTATAAATAGCTTTTTGGGAAAGTTTGAGGCTCATTTATGCACTTGGGAAGCTGAGAAGTTGTGTTTGAGGAGTGAGGGGAGTGAGGAGTGAAGTGAGGTGAATCATTTGGAGCATGAAAGCTATGGCAACGAAGGGAGCTGGTGCGGGGGCCAGGGCTGCAGATAGAGCACAAGAGGCTGAGGTAACATTGCTTTGGTTTGGTGTGCAAAGTATTTTTTTTTAATTATTAACAAATGTATTATGTTGTGTTGCAACTTGTGGTTTTGGAGGCTCGACATTGGTTTTTGCTTTACGTCCCTGGGATGAGGAAGATGATAACGAGGAGGAGTGGAAGTTGTTGGAGGCAATGGGGCTAGTGGAGGTAGCCCGTTTGGATGTGGTGAGGGTGTATGGGGTACCTCTTTGCTTTGGCTAAGAGGTGGGATGCAGACTATTGGACATTTTGAGTTCATAGAGTTGTCATTGATGTCAAGGCATGAAGTTGTCATTGATGCCAAGAAGTGAACCACCACTAACGCCAGAAGGTCAAAAGAAAAAATACAAAAGGTTGATGAAAAAGGTGTAATAATATTCTTTTTAATATTATGTGTGGCAAAAATAAAGGTTTTTATTAAAACCATGGTGGCAATTTAAAGGTTTTTATTAAAACCCATGATGGCAAAATAAATGGTTTTTATTTAAAACCAATGGATAGACCTATGGAAATTAAATAAATTATAACTAATTATAATTTCATTATATATTAATTTGTAAGTTAATTTAATTAACCTATGGTTATTAAATTAATTATAAGTTAATTATAATAATGTTATTATTAATTAAATTATAATTACCTTAAGGTTAGGGTTACAAGGCAAATAAAATTAGCACCGACATTCAAGTTTAAAGGTGGCAAATGATATAAAAACTAAATGCCTTAGTGGCATTTAAATCATCCTTCATTCGAACAAGAGAAAGAGGTCAGCGTGTGTTGAAGCGAGTTCGTGCGAGGAAGAAGACAAGGTTTTTGTCTTAGGCGCCAACGAAGGGGATAAGATCAACATGGGCTAAAATCCCATATCCATCTGGCAGCGTGGCCTAGTGGCAAGTGGTCAAGGGCTAAGGCGTTGGGCATGGAGAGACCCGCGATCAATTCACAATGACAACATTTTAGTGTGATTTGTTTAGGCGTTGAAGGAAGCAGTGCATGGTTCTCTTGGCTTAGGTGCCAAAGGGGAGGAATATAGAGCACATGGCTTTGCTCCCAAAGCGAGCACCTAGCACATGCGATATCCAAGGCCACGGCTAGGGCGCACAGGGAGGTGGCGTCAAGGGTTCGAGTCCTACCAAGGCGAAGGTAATAAATTTTTTATTACTATATTTTATGATGTCTAAGGTTTGACATAATGTCCTAGAGAGTTAAAAGGGGTTGATAAAAAGAATTTTAAATTAATCATAATTTTGATTAATTAGAAGAATAAGGAGTAAGCTTGATTTTAATAAAGTTGTTTTGATATATTGACTTATTGAAAAATAAGTGGATTAAAGTGTTGGTTAAATTTTGAGAGGACTTCTTGCCATTGAGTTATTTTGAGAAGGTGATTGTATTGACATTATTTCTAGTGTTGGATATTATTTTAACTGGGAGATCATAAGGTGTAATTGGTCAATTAATTTTTGTATATGTTGATGGATGCTTTCTTCAAGATGGAGTAATAAGGTGTATGTATGTTTTGATATTTGCATTGTACTCTTGAGAGAGTTTATCATCTTCTAATTTTCTTGAGTTTGGCAAAGAAGTGTTTGTGGTTGTGGCAGATTGTTGAGGTTCCTTATCATCAAGAAAAAGGTATGGGCACATTCTTCCATAATTGAGTTGATTGATTGTTTTTGGAAAACAACTTTGGAGTGAAAAGGATTTAATTAAGTTTCCTTATTGATGTGATGAGTTATTGAGTTTTCTGAAAAGGAGATAAATGCTATGAACCTTGTATGATTAGCATTATTATTGAATTGATTGATTGAGTGGAAACTTGAGCAAGGAGAAAAAGAGCACATAGGATTGGAGCGATGTGGTACTCTGGTGCGGTCGAGGAGGTTTCGAGCAATGGAGATGGTGCAGTTAAGGAGGCAACATAAGTTAACCTGGAGGATCCATTTTGGTCAGGTAAAACTGAGGTGTTTGTGGGTCCTGGTTCCTCTTGGGACCCAAGAAATATTTATGAGAATCTTCTGGGTAGGAAGGCTTCTTCTCCTTCTTCCTACGCAAAAGCAGTAGTTGGTCTTAATGTAGTCACATATTTTCCATCGTGCTCTGCTAAAAGTGGTTCCTATCAGATTTTGGTCCCGGATGCCACGGTGGACTCCTTGTTGAGTCAAGGATCATGGGACCTAGTTGGGAAGTTGTGTGGTGGAAGACTGGAGCTCGAATCTTTGAGGCATTGGGCTTTGTCCAGATGGAAACCCTTGGGTTCCCTAGATTTTGCTTCTCTTCCTCATAATTTTTTCCTGATAAGACTGTCATGTGAGGAGGATTCAAGAAAGATTTTGGAAGGAGGTCCGTGGTTTTTTGGCAAAAGGGGCATGTTTCTAAGGCATTGGGGTCCTGATTTCAACTCGTCTTTGCAACAGATTAATTTGGTCCTAGTTTGGGTCAGGCTTCCTGAGTTTCCCACTTTTCTTTGGCATGAAAGTGTCTTTCGTGCGGTGGCTTCTAAGATTGGGGATTTCATTTCCTTTGATAGAGGCTCTCTTTCTCCTAATAGGAGACAGTTTGTGCGGATGTGTGTCATGGTTGATATTGAGAAAGAGCTTCCCAATGTTGTGGAGCTCATCTCCCACCTTGGCTCTTGGCCTCAATCTGTTGTTTATAAAAATAAGCCTTTTGCTTGCCGAACTTGTGGGCTAGGTGGTCACCATCAAAATATTTGCCCACAAAGGCAACCCATGAAGGTTTCAGAGAAGGCTTCTATTCCCAAGAAGGTTTCGTCTCACCAAGAGTCCCAACGTCCCATTGAGGAAGATCGAAATGGATGGAAGACTCCGGCTAAAAAGAACAATATTTGGCGAAAAATACCTCTTGTTGCTTCTAAAGGGAAAGAAGTGTTAATAAGCCCATATAAGACTGGGAAGGAGGGTGATTCCTTTGAATACCTTTTAAGATCTCAGATGTCTCTCGGGTGCTTGGGGACGGTTTGATGGGAGTTGAATATAGTTCTTCCCCCTAAGTCTTTGAAGAACCAAGAGTGCAGTAACTTGGATGTGGTGTTGTCCACTTTCCCCGATCCCATTCCTCTCTCTAATACCTTTGGTGGTTTGGGGTTGGACGATTCTGGGGAATCTCATGGAATTCCTCTTCTAGAGGTTTCTAATCTGAAGGGGGATGGTGTTTCCTCCCCTCATATGGAGAAGGTGGTCCCTCACACTCCTGGTCACACAAGTCCAGAGGGTTCCCCTCTAAAGGTCTTGGAGAAGGGCTCCCCGGGGCCTAAAACTAGAAGTCAGAGGAAAAAACCTATGGATTTTGGGCTGTCTAAGAAAGTTGGGAGGCCTCCATCGAGAGTTGGATGAAAAAAGCAATAGATGAATCTATAGCCAATGGCGATCAGGCCCGTATTGTGGTGAAATATGAAAATGGTGATAGACAGTTGAAACTGGATGGGTTCAAAGCCACCCACTTGGGTGGGACTGGGAAGAATCTTTCTTTCTAATTTTTAATGAAAGTGTGTTCTTGGAACACGAGGGGGCTCAACAAATCCTCAAAAAAAATATTTTTAGCGGAGTTTCGGAAGGAAAAGACCCTTGATATTTTGTGTATTCAGGAGTCTAAGCTTGTTGTTGCTTCATGGGAAGAGGTTCATAGAATAGTTTGGCCTGGTTCTGGGTTTATGGCCACTGAGTCCTCCAGTTCTTCTGGAGGCCTTCTTTTTTTTCTTGGACTCCTCCAAATTGATGGTCATGTGATCTCCTCCTCTAGTAGGGTAATCAATATTTTGTTCTAGTGTAAACATTCATGGAGGAGATGGGTTTTGTCGAATATTTATGCACCTAATGGATTTACAGACAGACATAACTTTTGGCGCCTTTTGCTCGACATGAGAGAGACCTTTCAAAATGAAGCATGGATGGTTGTTGGTGACTTTAATTCACCATTGTTTCCCTCAGAGAAGCGGGGTGGCAATGAAGTTGATGTTCGTAGTTTGGCTGATCTCCATGATTTTGTGAACCAGGCGGAGTTGAGAGACTTGGACCTGAAAGGGGTGAAGTTCACATGGAGCAACCAGAGAGGTGGCAATGGACTTATCCTATGCTAGCTTGATAGGATGTTGGTCTCTAACTCGGCCAGTGATTTGTTTGGAGATGCCTCCCTTTCTACTCTATCGCACATTGGGTCGAATCAAATCCTCTATGGATTGAAATCCTAGAGGGTCTTCCTTTTATTCCCAGACGTTTTCGGTTCGAGATGATTGTTGGACATTTTGAGTCCCTAAGCTAAAATGTTGTCATTGATGTCAAAAGGTTATTTAATGTCAAAAGGATCTATGAAGGGTTTTTGTGAAAACCAAGGCAGGAAAAATAAAATGTTTTATTTAAAACCATGGACAACATATTTGAACTAGGTTTTTCTTAAAACCCAAGTTGGCCTTTCATTTCATCGAAAAAGGTGCCTCGATGATGGAGATATTTGATTTTTAATATTTAGTTTAAATTTTAATTATTTAAAATTTAAATTTAAATTTAAAATTAAATTTGAAAGTTATCCACCGACGTCGTCAAAAATAAGGAGAAGACTATATAAAGGGGTGCCTAAGGTTCATAAACATTATCCTTGCTCATGATTAATATCGTTGGCTAAGCATCCGAATAGAGCTCATGCGAAAATCCTTTACAAAGTAGAAGCAAGGAATAAACAAAGGTTGGTCGAAATCCAAAGTCATCGTGGGCATAGTGGTGCATTGGCAATTGGCTTTTGGCTAAGGCAAGTGGTAGAACAAACGTCAAGGTTTTGAATCCCCTTGACTGCGTTGGAAGGCGTTGGAAGAAAAGCGCTCAAAGCACTTTTGATTTGTGGAGAGGGAGGAAAGGTTTTAAGGCACATTGTGCCTTTCCCTTCTGAACGAGCGGCTAGCTCATGTGGCAACCTTAGCCGCGACTAAGGCACTCACGATGTGGGAAAGTCGGGGGTTCGAATCCCCTTGAGGAGGTAATACATTTTTTATTTAATTAATTTTGTTAATGCCCTAAGTTGGAGTTATAAGGTGGTTAGAAGTAATTAAAGTTTTTAATTAAACTTTGTTTATAAGGGCTGTGATTATTATTTCAAAGGTTGGATGAGTTGATGATTTAATTGATGTTTATGAAAATTATTGTATTGAGAATTAAAATTTAGGAGAAATAAGGAGTTGTTATAAAGTAATTTTTGAGAGGCTTATTGATTATTATTTTTGATAAGGGTTTTTATTAAAAAGGACTTTGGTGGATGTGATTATTGAGTTGGAGTAAAAAGGTGTAAATTGAGTTATGCTTTATCTTGTGATTATTATTTGAAGTCCACTAACCCTTATTGAGATTGGAAAGGAAAGTTGTGTTTAGTGTGGCAGATTTTGTGGACAACTTCTTGGCATCAAAAAGGTATGGGCACATTCTCCTATTGATTGTTTATGGTGGTTGATTTCTGAAATATCATTGGAGAGAAAAGGATTGATTGTGGTTTCCTTTTCAAAAATGGTTGGTTGAATGCTTCAAGGTTTTCTGGTTTGTGAGTAGTAATTAAACCTTGTTTTAGAAGCATTGTTGTTGAAGCCCATTGATTGTGAAATGAACTTGAACTTGAGTTAGAGAAGAACATGAGTATCATTGTTATGTGAGATTTGTGATTGAGCATTGTTGGAAACATTTTGAGTTGGTTAATACATGCTTGGACTAGGGTTTGTGGGAAAGGATTGATCCTTGAGGTGATTGGTTGAGTTGAGTTGATTAAGCCTAGTCAAGTGGATGTATGTGGTTGTTCAAGTTCCTAGAAACAAACTATTATATATTCTGATTTGAGTTGAGATTGGGATTTGAGAATAGAACATATAGAGTCTCTAACAATTCTCTTTATGGTTCTATGAGATTGATTTGAGTTGAGATTGGGATTTGAGTATAGAACATATAGAGTCTCTAACAATTCTCTTTATGCTTCTATGAGATTGATTTGAGTTGAGATTGGGATTTGAGTATAGAACATATAGAGTCTCTAACAATTCTCTTTATGCTTCTATGAGATTGAATTGAGATATTGATTGAACATTGAGCTTAGAACATATTGAGTCTCTAACAATTCTCTTTATGATTCTATGTGATTGGACAAGTTTTGTGTGAGCTTGTTAAGCAGATTTGAGACAAGTCTTTGAGAAGGCTTGTGGACTGATTTGAGTAAGCTTTTGTGAAATCTTGCAATGCATATTTGAGCAAGTCCTAGAGAGGACTTATTGAGCAGATTTGGACAAGTTTCGTGTGAGCTTGTTGAGCAGATTTGGAGCAGGTTATGTGTGGACCTATTGAGCAGATTTGAGAAGGTTCTATGTGGACCTATTGAGAAGATTTGAGCAGGTTCTATGTGGACCTATTGAGCAGATTTGAGTAGGTTTTGAGTGAACCTATTGAGAAGAATTATACTAGACCGAATTGTACTGTGTTTAGTGCAAGAGATTGAGTAGAGTTGTGCTAGACCAACTAAACTATGTTTGGTACAATATTGAGACAGAGCTTTGGAGGTGACAGAGTATAGAGGATAGAGTCTCAGTGGATAGAGATCCAGCAGCCAAGACAATTGAAGATAGATCTAAGTGAGGAGTCTTCAAGTGGAGAGAGATCCACCAGTTAGTGCAACATAGAGACAAAGTCTTCTAGAAGATCACTAGCCAGAGCAGAAGGGGAAAGAGTTCTCCTATGGAAGAGATCCACGAACTTGAGATTAGGGGATCAACATCTCCTTTGGACAGAGGTCCATAAACATTGTAATTTGGGAAGGATTCCCAAGAGATTATTTGAGAAATATTTAGAAGAAATATTTTCTCTGTGGAGGTAGCCCACATTGGGTGAACCACGTTAAAATTGGTGTCTCTATTGTGTGTGATGATTTGTGCATTGCTTTGGTTATTGCTATTGATATTTCCATTGATTATATTGATTAATACTATTTGGGAAAGAAAAGTAAAAAGTGGTCTTATATTGTTCACCCCCCCTCTCAATATAAGCTTGTGTTCTTCAATTGGTATCAGAGTTGGTTCCTTCGAAAAGGGTTTAACAGCTTGAAGGAAGATCTTACAAGAACACAAATGGCAAAGAAAGGCAAGAGTAGAAGCATGAGACACAAGAAGAAAAGAATACCTATGGTCATGAAAGAAAAATAAGATGAGTTTAATATTGTTGTGTTGGGAGGACACATGGAAATAGATTCAAGATATGAATCAAGTAATGGAGAAATATCTAGACTGATAAAGTTTTGTACCAGTTGTGGAAAGATAGGTCATCATGCAGCTTATTGTTCACAAGAAGGTGAAGAATGTTTTGTCTATGGTCAACTCGGTCATGATGCAAGTTATTGCAATGGGTTTGATAGTAGTGAAGATGAAGATGATTCTCTTAGATTTAAAGTTCTAAAGAATGAGTCAGAAAAGGATAACAAGAATAGTCAAAGCAGATATCAAGAAGAAACTCCACTTTGGACAATAGATGAAATTGAAGAAGAGGAAGATTCAGAAAAAGAAAATGAGGAAGCCACTCTTAAGGAACTTGTTGAATTGAAAAGAGAGAATTTAGAATTGAAGGCTCAAATACAAGAAGATGAGAAATGTAAGACAAAGCTTCTACAAGATATCTCTGACTTGAGAGATAAGGTTGAAAAGACAAGAAGAGTTGAAGAAGGTATGATTAAACATTCAAAGGTAAAAGAGATAGAATGTGAAAGGCTTATGATTACTCTTGAAGAATTAAAAATGGAGAACTCATGATTAAGGGTTCAAGCTCAAGAATATGAGAAAGCACAAGCAAGGTTTCTACAGGAACTCACCAACTTCAAAATCATGGCTGAAGAGGCAAGAAAGATTGAAGAAGGTATGACCGAAAAATTAAAGATAAAATATCTAGAGTGTGAAATATTAGAGCATGAGATAGTTTCACTAAGGATGGAAGTAAAAGGTTCTAAGGACAAGCTACACAAGTTTGAGGAAAATTCAAAGACCTTGGAAAGGACTATCAATGCACAAAGGTCATCAGTCACCATAACAGGACTTAGTTCTAAATAAGAACAAGGGAGACAAGAAGCAAAAAAAGGAGAGCCAAGCTACTATGCGGATAATGCAAGTAAGTACTCAATTGATAGTGATGCTAGTTTTTCAGACAATGATAGAGATGAAGTCTTGTTTATGGTTGAAGAAAAAGATCCAGTTAAGAAAAAGACTCCAGTTATTCTCAAGTGTTTTAGATGTGGTAAATTTGGACATCTTGAAGATGATTGCACAAGGGATGGCTATAGTTTTAGTGATGATGATTTTGATTTTGAATATGCACTTGGTAAACTGGATGAGAATATTCTAATGGCATTAGAAGAAGAAGAAGTGAGTGATCCTATAGAAGATAAGTCAAAAGAAAGAAATGATATGGACAAAGGAAAACAAATAGAGGACTATTCAATAGAGAATGGTTATGATCTCAAGGGAGAACTTATCTATGCTCTTGACACAATAAAGAAGGTAAGAAAGCAACACTCTAAGCTTGAAAGTCAGTTTCAAGAATGTGATGAAGAAATATTATTTCTCATAGAGGATTTAGAGAAGTCAAAAGCTAAGGCAAGCAAGTTCAAAGATAATTTAGAAGCAAAGATTCTGGAATGTGAAAAGTTAACACATGAAGTTGCACTACTAAAGGAAGATCTAGAGGACTCCAAGAATCAGCTATACAAGTATGTAACCAATACAAAGAATGTGGATAAAATAGTTAGGATACAAAGAGGAGCATCAAACAAAATAGGTCTTGGTTCTAAATAGGTTCAAAAGAAATGGGTAGAAAAGTCTACTTCAGGTCTTGAAGAAGAAGGTACTTTAGAAGAGGGATTCTCAGATGTAAGCGGAAGTGAAAGTGAAACTTCTAAGGATGAGTCATATTGCAGTGAGTCTAACAGGAAAAGATACAATGGGCAAAGAAGATATAGATGGAACAACAATCAGAATAGGAGACCAATGAGGTCAAGACAAGGAAGCTTCAATGGAAGATGTTTTTCATGTCACAGGTTTGGGCACATGGCTTCACAGTGTAGGACACATGAAAGACAGGTATATGGAAGAGGACAACTTTTCCAAGGATATTGTTATTCATGTAATGAGTTTGGTCACAAGGCAATGAATTGCAGGGTTCATGATAGAAGAGGATATGGCTTCACTAGGAGAAATCCTAAGATAGTTGCACATTCAAGGAATAATAACATTAAGTGTTATAAGTGCAATAATGATGGTCACATAGCAAGATGGTGTAGAGCAAATATTCCAGAAATAGGCATGAACAGGAACAAGAATATGAACATGAACAAAAAACAAGAACATGAACATGAATATAAACAAGAAGATGAATAGAGACTCAAAAAAGAATGAGAATAGGAACAGGTACAAGAATAGGAATATGGATGAGAACAAGAATAGGAACAAGAACATGGATGATGACTTGGAAAGAAATAGTGAGAGGATTCAACAAACTCAAAAAAGAAGAGGAAAAGATAAAGGCAGAGAATAGTGCTTTCGGGGAGTAGAAATACTCCCACCCCAGAATTAACCACCTCATGTGGAGGTGGGGGAGGGGCTAAGCTAAGAGGCTCATTCTTAGCCCCGAGCCCCAAAGGTGACCCTTTGCCATTGATGTCAAAGGGGGAGATATTTGTGTATTTTGGGGAGAGTTTTTTGATATGGGGAGAGATTTGATATTTGAGAGAGCATTGAGCCAGGGGGAGCAAAGTCCCAGGGGGAGTAGAAAAGAAGGTCAGATTTTAGTAAAAGGATTTGGGTTGCCATCAATGACAAAGGGGGATATTGTTGGACATTTTGAGTCCCTAAGCTAAAATGTTGTCATTGATGTCAAAAGGTTATTTAATGTCAAAAGGATCTATGAAGGGTTTTTGTGAAAACCAAGGTAGGCAAAATAAAAGGTTTTATTTAAAACCATGGATAGCAGATTTGAACTGGGTTTTTCTTAAAACCCAAGTTGGCCTTTCGTTTCATCGAAAAAGGTGCCCCGATGATGGAGATATTTAATTTTTAATATTTAGTTTAAATTTTAATTATTTAAAATTTAAATTTAAATTTAAAATTAAATATGCAAGTTATCCGTCAACGTCATCGAAAATAATGAGGAGACTATATAAAGGGGTGCCTAAGGTTCATAAAGATCATCCTTGCTCGTGAATTAATCGTTGGTTAAAAATCCAAATTGAGCTCGTGCAAAAATCCTTTAGAAAGTGAAAGCAACGAATAAGACAAAGGTTGGTCAAGTCAAAAGTCATCATGGGTAGCGTGGCGCATTGGCAATTGGTTTTTGGCTAAGGCATGGGGCAGATGAAACATCAAGGTTTCGAATCCCCTTGACTGCATTGGAAGGTTTTTGAAGAAAAGCGCTCGAAGCACTTTTTATTTGCGGAGAAGGAGGAAAGGGTTTAAGGCACGTTGTGCCTTTCCCTTCCGAATGAGTGGCTAGCTCATGTGGCAACCTTAGCCACGGCTAAGGCGCTCGTGGTGTGGGCAAGTCGGGGGTTCGAATCCCCTTGAGGAGGTAAATACATTTTTTGGTTTAATTATTTTGTTAAGGCCCTAAGTTGGAGTTATAAGGTGGTTAGAAGTAATTAAAGTTTTTAATTAAACTTTGTTTTATAAGGGTTGTGATTATTATTTCAAAGGTTGGATGAGTTGATGATTTAATTGATGTTTATGAAATTGAGAATTAAGGTTTAGGAGAAATAAGGAGTTGTTATAAAATAATTCTTGAGAGGTTTATTGATTATTATTTTGATAAGGGTTTTTATTAAAAAGGACTTTGGTGGATGTGATTATTGAGTTGGAGTAAAAAGGTGTAAATTGAGTTATGCTTTATCTTGTGATTATTATTTGAAGTCCACTAACCCTTATTGAGATTGGAAAGGAAAGTTGTGTTTAGTGTGGCAGATTTTGTGGACAACTTCTTGGCATCAAAAAGGTATGGGCACATTCTCCTATTGATTGTTTATGGTGGTTGATTTCTGAAATATCATTGGAGAGAAAAGGATTGATTATGGTTTCCTTTTCGAAAATGGTTGGTTGAATGCTTCAAGGTTTTCTGGTTTGAGAGTTGTAATTAAAACCTTGTTTTATAAGCATTGTTGTTGAAACCCATTGATTGTGAAATGAACTTGAACTTGAGTTAGAGAAGAACATGAGTATCATTGTTATGTGAGACTTGTGATTGAGCATTGTTGGAAATATTTTGAGTTGGTTAATACATGCTTGGACTAGGGTTTGTGGGAAAGGATTGATCCTTGAGGTGATTGGTTGAGTTGAGTTGATTAAGCCTAGTCAAGAGGATGCATGTGGTTGTTCAAGTTCCTAGAAACAAACTATTCTATATTCTGATTTGAGTTGAGATTGGGATTTGAGAATAGAACATATAGAGTCTCTAACAATTCTCTTTATGCTTCTATGAGATTGATTTGAGTTGAGATTGGGATTTGAGTATAGAACATATAGAGTCTCTAACAATTCTCTTTATGCTTCTATGAGATTGATTTGAGTTGAGATTGGGATTTGAGTATAGAACATATTGAGTCTCTAACAATTCTCTTTATGCTTCTATGATATTGAATTGAGATATTGATTGAACATTGAGCTTAGAACATATTGAGTCTCTAACAATTCTCTTTATGATTCTATGTGATTGGACAAGTTCTGTGTGAGCTTGTTAAGTAGATTTGAGACAAGTCTTTGAGAAGGCTTGTGGACTGATTTGAGTAAGCTTTTGTGAAAGCTTGCAATGCAGATTTGAGCAAGTCCTAGAGAGGACTTATTGAGCAAATTTGGATAGGTTCTGTGTGAGCTTGTTGAGTAGATTTGAGTAGGTTCTGTGTGGACCTATTGAGCAGATTTGAGAAGGTTCTATGTGGACCTATTGAGCAAGTTTGTGCTAGACCGATTAGACTATGTTTAGTGCAAGATATTGAGAAGAATTGTACTAGACCGATTGTACTATGTTTAGTGCAAGAGATTGAGCAAAGTTGTGCTAGACCGACTGAACTGTGTTTGGTACAGTATTGAGACAGAGCTTTGGAGGTGACAGAGTATAGAGGATAGAGTCTCAGTGGATAGAGATCCAGTAGCCAAGACAATTGAAGATAGATCTGAGTGAGGAGTCTTCAAGTGGAGAGAGATCCACCAGTCAGTGCAACATAGAGACAGAGTCTTCTAGAAGATCACTAGCCAGAGTAGAAGGGGAAAGAGTTCTCCTATGGAAGAGATCCATGAACTTGAGATTAGGGGATCAACATCTCCTTTGGACAGAGGTCCATAAACATTGTAATTTGGGAAGGATTCCCAAGAGATTATTTGAGAAATATTTTCTCTATGGAGGTAGCCCACATTGGGTGAACCACGTTAAAATATGTGTCTCTATTGTGTGTGATGATTTGTGCATTGCTTTGGTTATTGCTATTGATATTGCCATTGATTATATTGATTAATATTATTTGGGAAAGAAAAGTAAAAAGTGGTCTTATATTGTTCACCCCCCCTCTCAATATAAGCTTGTGTTCTTCAATGTGGTGCTCCCACCTTGATTTTGAGGCCCGTATAACTGAATGGTGGCAAGCTCCTGTTCCTGGCGAAGGTATTTTTTTGCTTTTAAATAAAATTCGTAAGCTTCATGCTAATCTAAAATTTTGGAACAAGTTTTCTTTTGGTAATATTTTTAGGGAGAAATATCGGCTAAAAGGGCAGCTTTCTAATATTGAATCTCTCATAGAAGCCCAAGGCTATTCTGAGTCTTTGTTTGTGGAAGAAAGGAATCTTCTCTATCAACTTCATAATTTACAGGCTGAGGAGGAGTTATTTTGGAAACAAAAGTCGAGAGAACTTTGGTTGAAGGAGGGGGATCACAATACTAAATTTTTTCACTCATCAACTCTTAGAAGAAGGGGTCGTAATCGCATCAGGGAAATTGTCTTAAGTGATGGATCCAGTTCTTCTAATCTGATGGATATTAGGGAAGAGGTTGTCAATTTTTTCAGCGCTTTGTTGGGTGTTTGTCCGGATCGTGACTTGGAAGCGAAAAGACAAATGTTAGATTCTATCCCCTCTATTGTTACTGATGCCATGAATTATGACCTGCTTAGTCCTCTTTCGGATGAGGAAATTCAAAAGGCACTTTTCTCCATGAGCCCTCTCAAAGCTCCGGGTCCTGACGGTTTTCCCCTAGCCTTCTTTCAAAAATTTTGGCATATTTGTGGTGTGGATATTTGCAATGCTATTAGACATTCTCAGAGGACAATGTTATTCCCTAAGGCCTTGAATGCCACTTTTCTGGCGCTTATCCCTAAGAAGGATTCGACTAATTCCTTTGGAGATTACAGACCTATCAGTCTATGTAACACAGTGTATAAGATTTTTTCAAAGGCTATGGCTAATAGACTAAAAACCCTTCTTCCTATGTTAATCAATGAAGCCCAAAGTGGTTTTGTGTTGGGTAGACAAATTGTGGATGGGGCAATTGTTATTCATGAACTCCTGCATTCAGTGCAAAAAAGTGGAAGAGCGGCATTCTTTTTAAAGCTGGATATTAACAAGGCCTATGACAGAGTTTCTTGGCCCTTCTTGTTTGCGGTTTTGAGAAAATTGGATTTCAGTAATTTTTGGATTGAGCTGATGGAGGTGGTTGTTTCATCTGCTTGGTTTTTAGTGTTGGTCAATGGTTCTCCTGCTGGCTTCTTTAAATCCTGTCGAGGTCTTAGGCAGGGGGATCCGATCTCTCCCTTCTTGTTCATCTTGATGGCTGAAGCTCTAGGTCATTCCATTGGGAGGAGAAGAGATGATTTTGGTCTTAGGCCAGCGTTGCATATTAACCCAATTGCACATCAACAATTTGTGGATGATACGCTCCTTTCATGTTCGGCTTCAGTCTTTATCGCAAGGGATGTTAAAGCCATTCTAGACTATTATGCAAAAGCTACGGGTCAATTGATAATTTTTTTAAAAAGCAGTATTTTTTTCCTTAATACTCCAGTTGAGCGTCAACGGAAGATTGCTTCAATTTTGGGTTGTAGGATCATCCCCCTCTCGGTTACTTACCTTGGTCTTCCCCTCTTTACGGGATGGGTTAAGGACATCTACTGGTCTCCGATTGTGGAAATATTGCAAAAAAAACTTGCTTCATGGAAAGGTGCCCTTTTGAGCCAGGTCGGTAAGGTTACTCTTGTTCAGAGTACTTTACAAAGTATTCCAATCTATTTTTTATCTTTATTCAATCTTCCTTTGAGAATGGCAGAAAGGTTTGATAGAATTTGCAAATCATTTTTGTGGGTGGGACCGAAGTTGAAAGGCAAGTTTCACCTGGTTTCTTGGGAGCAGATTTGTAGGAGAAGGAAATATGGGGGTCTTAATCTTAAGAAGGTGGGACTAATGAACAAATCCCTCGTAGCAAAATTTGCGTGGAGGCTCTCTGTGAACCTAGACCGTTTGTGGTGTCAAATTTTGAAAGCAAAATATGGCTTCAATTATTTTCTTTCTGATCCCCTCTTTTCGGGTGGTTCTGCCTTTTGGAACAGCCTAATAAAATCCCAGTAGTTCATCAAAGCTAATTCTAATTGGGTGGTGGGTGTCGGGAGTTCGGTGTTGTTCTGGGAGGACTCATGGCTCCTTAATCAGCCTCTATCTCTCGATCTGAGATTTTGAGACTTAAGTCTTTTAGCCAGGGAGGTTGGCTTTCTTAGAGTGTCTGATTTCTTTTCTCATAGGGATGGTCGCCTCGAGTGGATTGTTTCACCTCCATTTTTGAGGGGTGATCAGTCTATAATGGCTTGGCACTCTCTTTATGATATTCTTCATCTGTATGTGATCAGACAATATGGGGCCTCAGATCGGCTTGTTTGGGTTGGTGACAGTGAAGGTAGCTACACTGTGAAGTCGACCTACGACATTTTGAGTGCGATTGAGGGCGGTGATACTTTTTTCTCAAGACTTTGGATTAAAAATCTAACTCCCAAAGTTAATATTTTTTTATGGTTGGTAGCTCAGAACAAGATTTTAACACTTGATAATTTGCAGAAAAGAGGTTTCAATTTGGTGAATAGGTGCTTCTTGTGCAAACGGGAATGGGAGTCCTCCTCTCATTTGCTTCTGAATTGTGAAGTTTTTAGGGAGATTTTCTATTCAGTCTTAAAAATCTTGGGTGTTGATTGGGTGTTACCGTACTCTTTGAGAGATTGCGTTCTACAGTGGACTTCTCCTTTCTCTTCGCCTAGACTAAAATGTTTATGGAGGTTTTTGTTACCACATTTGCTTTGGGCCACTTGGAAGGAGAGGAACACACGTGTTTTCAAGAACAAGGAATCCGATATTAAGCTGATTGGTCGACGGGCTTTGTGGAAGGTTGTAGAGAATGTTTTCTCTACTATTAAGGATTCATGTTCTGCTGCCCCACGTTTCCATCCAGAGTTTGATATTGAAGCCCATCTTGGTTTCCTCCCAGAGCTTCGACCTCCTCCTGCACCA
This sequence comes from Wollemia nobilis, assembly GCA_028583015.1. Classification (NCBI taxonomy): domain Eukaryota; kingdom Viridiplantae; phylum Streptophyta; class Pinopsida; order Araucariales; family Araucariaceae; genus Wollemia; species Wollemia nobilis. Next base: position 3,977,009 of record JAQPPZ010016599.1, read on the forward strand.
AATTTAAGAGCTGATGTCAGATGGAGCCCGCCCCCTGCTGGCTGGGTTAAATTAAATTTTGATGGTGCCTCGAAAGGCAATCCGGGTACTGTCGGAGCGGGTGGGGTCATTCGTGACCAGAATGGGAAGATTTTGATGGCTTATGTTGATCACCTAGGAAATCAAACTTCGCATTGGGCTGAGGCGAGGGCTGCTTTCCTAGGAATTTCGTTGTTGGTTGAACACAGGTTCGAGCGGGTTATTATCGAAGGTGATTCGTGCAATATTATTTCTTTCCTTCTTGGGAAGAGCCAACCCAGCTGGCGTATTTCAAACCTGATCAGTGAATGTCATAATCTTACCCATTCTCTGGCTGTTGTAGAGTTTCACCATATTTTTAGAGAAGGTAATTCGGTGGTAGACTTTATGGCAAATGTCGGTGTAGCCACTCGGAGCCTCTCAGTTTGGCATTCAAATTTTCTGCCCGAGTTGATGAATCTGGCCAATGCAGAAGTCATTAATTGAATTGATTTATTGGTTGAGTTGGCCTTTTTTGTTGACAACGGCTTCGACTCTTCTCTTTAGTCTGGCCTTGTCAGCATTAATAGTCTGGTTGGTGTTTCGATGGATGATTGGGTGGATTGTCAGGCTTTTCAATTTTTTAATTCTTCCTTCCCAATCGGTTCTTCTTCGGTTGAGGTGCTCCTTTCTAGTTCTTTGGAGGCTTCGAGAAGCTTCCTTTCGTGTGAATGGGCCTATCTTGCCTTGTTTTGTTCACATTGGTTTGATTATTCTTGTTGTTCTATTCTCCTGGCATTCGAGTATTTTGTTGTATTTGAAGTTGAAAGGTGCTTTAGATGAGTCTGTGGAAGTGTCCAACCTGGCAACTATGGCTTCTTAGAAGGTTAATTCTATAGGGTAGAATCACCTCGATTCTCCTTGGAGGTTCTTTTGAGTAAGTTTTGTAGTAGTTTGTCCTTCCACCTTGATCACGGCTTGGTTCCGTTGTTGTTTTTGTTTTCTTTTGTTTCTTGCTCTCTGAGCATGCACTATGTAAAGGTTGTGGGATTCCTTTAAAACCCTCTTCTTATTAATATTACCAAAAAAAAAACTTGACCAAGGAGTTTGACAAAAGATCATGAGTATCATTGTTATGTGAAGCTTGCAAGTAAAACTAGCATTGTTGTTGAAGCAATTAACTTGGTGATGAACTTGAACTAGAATTGGCAAAAGATCATGAGTATCATTGTTATGTGAAGATTTTATTATAAGCATTGTTGTTGAAGTGACTGTTTGAGTGAAACTTGAGTAAAGGTCTTTGAGCATCATTGTTAGTTGAGATTGGCATTGTTGGAAACATTTTGAGCTCCTTGTGTGTTTGATTGAGTAGAGTTGATTGAGACTAATCAACTGGATACATTGAAGTGAAAGTTCAAGTTCCATAAAGCAAATTGTACTACATTCTAAATTTATTTGAGAAAGAGATTGAGAACTATTGTGAAACATATTGAGTCTCTAACAATTCTCCATATGTTTATGTGATTGAGCATTATTGTGGATAGGAAGCATATTGAGTCTAACAATTCTCCATATGTTTATGTGATTGAGCATTGTTGTGGATAGGAAGCATATTGAGTCTCTAACAATTCTCTATATGATTCCATGAGATTGTGCAAGTTCTAGTGAGGACTTGTTGAGCAGATTGTGCAAGTTCTAGTGAGGACTTGTTGAGCAGATTGTGCAAGTTCTAGTGAGGACTTGTTGAGCAGATTGTGCAAGTTCTAGTGAGGACTTGTTGAGTAGATTGTGCAAGTTCTAGTGAGGACTTGTTGAGCAGATTGTGCAAGTTCTAGTGAGGACTTGTTGAGCAGATTGTGCAAGTTCTAGTGACTCGTTGAGAAGATAGTGCAAGTTCAAGAAGAGGACTTGTAGAGCAGATTTAAGGTAAGTCTTGAGAAGACTTGTGGATAGATTTTGGTGAGATTTTTATGGAAGCTTACAATACATTTTTGAAGATAGAGTATTGAGCAGTTTTGTGCTAGATCGAAGGACTAATTTTAGTGCAAGATAAGACAGAGATTGAGCATATTTGTGCTAGACCGAAGGACTGTGTTTAGTATAGATTTGAGATAGAGTTTGCAGTAGAGCTTTGGAAGGTGATAGAGTATAGAGGATGATAGTATCCAATGGATAGAGGTCCATTAGCCGAGGTAGTGAGGACCAGTGTCTTCAGTGGATAGAGATACATCAGCTAGGGCAGTGGAGGCAACCACTCTTCTAGAAGATCATCAACCAGAGCAAAGGAGAAGGAGTTCTTCTATGGATAAAATATCCACAAACCAGATTAGGGGATTGGTGTCACCTGTGGGTTGGTGCCTACAAACTTGATTAAGGGGATTGGTGTCTCCTTTGGACAGGTGTCCATAAATATTGTAATTGGGAAAGGTTTCCCATAAAGAATTATTGAGAAATTTTAGTGAAATATTTTCTTCGTGGAGTAGCCCACATTGGGTGAACCACGTTAAATTGGTGTTTCTATCTTGTGTGGTGTTTTGTGCATTGCTTTGGATATTGTTGTTATTACTAATATTGATACATTGCATAATACTGATTGGAAAGAAAAGTAAAAAGTGGTATTATACTGTTCATCCCCCTCAGTATAAGCTTATGTTCTTCAAGGACAGGGGGACATTTCAGCTTCCCACAAGTGAGGTGATGATTACCTTGGAGGATGTATTTTGCATCCTCAAGATACTAGGGGAGGGGATCTAGGTTGAAGTTGGTCATGACCTGAAGACAAATATGGAGAGCATGTTTGGGGATGCATGGCAGGATGTGAGAGTGAAGGGTGGAGGCATATTGTACTTGTCCATGTATAAGGGCAATAAGTTGGACCCCCTCCTAGCCTTGGTGATGTTCATGTTGGCTAATATTGTGGCCCCGAATAGTACTGGGGATAGGTTCCCTTGGAACCTAATAGAGATAGTGAGCAATCTACTCACAAGGAGACAGGTGTATGCATGGGCTCCTGCCTTACTTGTGCAGGTGTACCGAGAGTTATACTATGTGACGAGGTAAGGTCAGAAAGGATCGAGGTGCAATTTTTTACGATAGTGTTGGGGATGGGTGCATTTTAGGGTTGCTCGATCGTAGGGCTTTCTTGTGTAGGAGTTTGATAGAGATCAAGCGTCTATAGCTCCGATGGAGGCTAACTCCATAGTCCATGACTTTTATTTTTGATTTCTTAAGTTTTGGGGATGAGTACCTAACTATCTGACTAGAAATATAGTATGATCCTTACAACCCAATTAATCAGTGGTGTGTGATGCAAAATGTTTAGAGTTTTAGGGAATCATATTCTCAACCTAAGTGTAATGGGAATTGTATCCTATCCTTAATACTCTGAATTTTATTTGTGGAATTGTGATAGTGGTGAGAACCACTATTTTTATGGACTATGTTGCATGATGGGACTAGCAAGGATGACCCTTTTCACTTCAAGGTTCCTACCAAGTATGGTGTTAACCCTCTTTGACACAATATTTTTTTTAAGATGTGAAGTTGTGTTTGGTTCAAGAGTGTTTTTGGAATTAGCTCCCAATACCCAAAATTTTCTTAGTGTATATATGTGCAATGGTCCTAAAAGAACTCGACATATGTTTTGTAGGTTTCTTAAAACACTAGGAGTGGTTGAGTGACTGAAAACACTTAGAATTTGTGAATGTATAGAGGCAAATGACAATTTGACTTAATGTAATTGTGAGGGTGCCCCTGATTAAGGCAACATGAATTTTATTGGATAAATTAAGACCTCAAACTTAATAAATAATCCTATATGAAATGTGAAATGCAAATGCAATGTAGGAAATGCAATTTATGAATGTGTGAAATGCAGGATGCATTATTTTTGAAATGTGAATGTAGGTGGAATGCAATGTTATGAATGAAATGTATGTAAATGTTTTTGTGTATTAGCCATGTATACATATACATATATAAATCAAATCATGCATAGAATTCTCTCAAGTGTATAACATTAAGTGGTTCGGATTCTTCCTTGCCCTCTAGACTAGCAAGTCTATAAGTACCACTATCCACTCTTTGTGTGACAATGAATGGACCTAGCCAATTAGCTGTAAATTTATCACGAAGATGTGGCAATGCATTGGTGTTTTGTTGGTTCTCTTTAAGGACAATATCTCCTACTTGGAATTCATGTAGATGAACTTTGGTGTTGTAAGCACGTTTGAGGCGGTCTTGATAAAATCGCCTCTCATCAAGAAGTTTGAGTTGGTCAAGACGTGCCTGTCTAGCAGTATCATCATCTATGAAATCCTGTAAATAAATTCACAAGGAAGGGATCTCGAGCTCAAGAGGTATGATTGCTTCGGCTCCATAGAACAATGAAATTGGTGTTGCCCCTGTAGGCATGCAAATGCTTGTTCTATAAGCCCATAATTTCAGGGGAATTTGTGTGTGCCAATATCTATAATTTTCTTTGATAAATTTCTTGAGAATAGCAACTAAGGTCTTGTTGGAAGCTTCAACTTGTCCATTTGCTTGTGGGTAATAAGGAATTGAGAAACTATGTTGAGTATATTTATCACAAAGTGATCGAACATACTTGTTCTTGAAAGAATTATAGTTGTTTGAAATGATTTTAGAGGGGATACTAAAACAAAAAATGATATGGTGGAGGATAAACTCCACAATTCTAGGTCCTCTCGTGCTGGTTAGAGGAATTCCCTCAACCCACTTTGTGAAGTATTCAGTGGCTGTGATGATGAAAGTATGTTGTCCCAAGGAAGGAGGTAAAATTTTTTCAATTAGATCTAGACCCCATTGTGAAAAGAGCCAAAGGCTTGGAATAGGTTGTAAATCTTGTGATGGTACATGAGTTAAATTAGCATGTTCTTGGCACTTTTTGCAATGTTTAACATAGGTGCAACAATCATATTCCATAGTGGGTAAATAATAATCCATGCGTAAAATACACTTTGCAATGGCCATTCCACTAAAATGATCATCACAAGTACCATCATGGGCTTCAACTATGGCTCTTTGAGCTTCACTAGCTTCGAGACAATGAAGGAGGACTCCATCATAACCATGCTTATACAAAACGTCCCCCAAAAGAACGAACGACCTGCCTTTTGCTTGAACATGCGTTTGGCAATTCAAGACATATCATATGGGAGTGTTCCAAACTTAAGAAAGGCTACTATTTGGCTCGACCAAGGATCATATGGATTTGATTGGATGAAGAAAATATCCTTTTCATCTTTTAACTTAGCATGAGAAATTGCAAATTTAGATATTATGAGGGGTTGTACCTCTCCAAATGCATCTTTTGGAATCAATGATCCAAGGGAGGCCATCACATCTACAAATCTAATATTCAAATGTGGCAAGCTATTGATTTCATACCAATTAAACTTAGAGATCAATTTCATTGCTACGTCATGATAAAGCTTAATGGTAGGTTCTTTGCATTGGTATTCTTCGTTGATTTTCTTGACAAAAAGTTGAGAATCACCAAATATCCTAATACACTTAATTCTCATAGCTATAGTTGATTGAAGATCTAAGATTAAGGCTTTATACTTTGCAGTATTGTTTGTGTATTTGAAGTGTAATTTAAATGACAAGGGGAGAGGTACCCCCTGTGGTGTGTGGAATACGACTCTTGCACCTTGACCTTTCGCACACTTAGAGCTATCAAAGAATAGTGTGATATCGATGTCTTCCTCCGAAAGGACATCTTCATCTTGTTCAGTGACAACAAATACCAAATTATTTGGAAGCTCAATAATCAAGGGATGATCACTAGGTAGTGGAGCTTCCGTGAGTTGATCGGCTATTACCTGATTTTTAATGGATTTTTTGCTAATGAATTCTAGGTCGAATTCAGTAAGGAGCATTATCCATTTAGCGGTGCGGGTATTGTTGTAAGTGCGGGACATCATATAAAGTAGAGGATTTTCTCTAGCTATAACATATGTTGTGTGGCTAAGCATGTAATGTCAAATTTTCTTAGTGGCAAAAACCACTATTAAGCATAATTTTCTACATAAGCGTATTTTGTTTCATAGCTTACCAATGTACGACTAATGTAATATATAGCTTGCTCTCGATTTTGTTCATTATTTTGTGAAAACTAGGTATTGTCCCTAATGAAAAATTTGTTGCTGAGATGTAAAGATGAACTAGGACCCTTGGATGAGGAGGAGCTAATACTGGAGGAGATGTTAAGTATTGCTTAATGTCATCGAATACTTGTTGACATTCATCTATCCAAGAGAATGATACCCCCTTTTGTTGTAGGTGATAGAAAGGCCTACATTTGTCAGAAAGTTGTGCAATGAAGCGACGAATTGAGTTAATATTTCCTTGCCAACTACACAATTCCTTTAGATTTCTTGGGGGAGGCATCTCTAGGATAGCCTTGACCTTGTTAGGGTCCACCTTAATGCCTCTTTTGGAGATAATGAATCCTAAAAGTTTCCTTGAGGTAACACCAAAGACACATTTCCTAGGATTCAACCTTACCTTATGTTCTAGGAGTCGATCAAAAACTTTCTCCAATACACCAATATGTTCTTATCGAGTTTTAGATTTAGCCAAGAGATCATCCACATAGTATTCGATAATATTATGCATGTAATCATGGAAAATGTATGTCATGGATCATTGATAAGTGGCCCCTACATTTTTGAGGCCAAAGGGCATCACCTTGTAACAAAAATTCCCCAAGGTGTAGTGAATGTTGTTTTGTGTTGGTCATCAAGATTTATTTGAATTTGATTGTATCCTGAAAAATCTTCCATGAGTGAAAGCATTCCATGGCTCGCGCATGTATCGACAAGAGTAACTATATTTGGAAGAGGGAAGTCATCCTTAGGACATGCTTTGTTAAGATATCGAAAGTTAGTGCATATGCGTATCACCCCGTTAGGCTTGCAAACAGGTACCATGTTTGAGAGCCATTCAGGATTGTTGGACATTTTGAGTCCCTAAGTCAAAGTTATCATTGATGTCAAGATGCCAGTGATAGCTCTTCTCCAGTTTGAGTGCAAAGTTCAATCGAAGTTATAATGGGTTAAAATATCTTTATTTTTGTAGATTAAAGATACAACGCCAAACAGAAATAAAGAAATCACAATAAAGGAATGCAGAACAGTTGTACAAAATGAATGATTTTTATTAATCAATGGAGTTTAGAAACTCCTTTTAAGTACAACAGGGCCTGTAACCCTTTTCGTGATACAAAGTTACAATTTGTGCTAGGGTTCTCCGAAACCCTAGCTAGCACAATGTGGTGGTGTCTCCGAAGAATGTATCCTTAACCTCAATAGAATGAGTGGGCTTCGTTGTATCCTTTGGCTCGGACCACTCCAGCTTAAGCAGCTGTTATCAACAAATCAGATCTACCATTAGAATCCTGCACACATTAAAATTATCAAAGAGTTAGAAACTAATAAGAGGGCTCCACTGTGTGAGCCCTCAGAAACGGTCTAAAACCCTAGATTTATGAAATAAAAATAAACAGAATGCAGAATTCAACAATAGATTAATACATAAAGAAAGATTACTTGCTTTAGACGAATCTATACCTTTTCTTGTTAACGCGGTGAGACCAGGCGACGGCGATCGATGCGACGAAAGGGTTTAGTTCAGACTTAGGGCCGTAGAAGACTCAGAAGACACAGGATTAACAGCAATAGCCAACTCCAGACTTAGATAGGAAAGATAGGTAGGTTTAGCCGAAGAGATAGGGAGGGTTTGAGCCATCAAGGTGACTCAATTTATAATCTACTCTTAGGGCACACTTTAGGGTTTTAACGACACTTTGAACGTGTGGCTAAGATTAAAGTGGATCCAAGGGTAGAGAATAAATCTAGGTTGTGAAACGGATTAAGATGGATGGACGGATGAGATTAAATGAAGGATGGACGACTCAGATTAAATCACTTAAACTTTATTTATATATATATTAAAATATATTAAAATATTAAAAAATATATATAAATATTAATTTAAATAAATTTGGGGATGAAAAATGGCGGGAAAAGTGAAATTGGGCCAAATAATGGTGGGAAAGTGTGGATTTGGGCCAAATAATGGTGGGAAGGATGGATGACTGACACATGGCTGGCAGGAAGGTATAGATGACTTACAAGTGGCTGGATTTTGGTGTCTACAGATGCCCCTTTTGAGCTGCTTTGTGTGAAGACACAATGTAGCACAAAAACTTAAGACACCTGAAAAGCTGGATCAGACGCAACTCTCTCTCAAGACTAAAGCACAACTTTGAAGACCAAAGAATAAAAGAATATTTAAAATTTTTCAGCTTACCCCCTCAATTGGCGAGCGAGAATGGTTCTCACAAGCCAATTGAAAGAAATTCGGAAGAAAATGAACCGTTTTTGCCCCAACGGTGAAAAAAGGGGTTGGTGTATGAACCATCTGTTTATGTCCCAATAGAAAAGGGGTTGATGTACAAACCAGAAAAGAATATGATTGAAGACGATATGAGTGATGTGAAAGATGGACCATTTTTTGCCCCAACGGTTATAAAGGGATTTTTGCCAAACTGTAAATTCCATGATCATGTAAGATGAATTCCACTATAGGAAAATTAGAAATTGATAACGGATGCCCCAAATCCTGTGTGTGAATCCATATTGTTGATGAAATTGCCTTGTTGGTGCCATTGATATGCAGAGATGAAAGATGCATGAAAGAGTCCAGAACTCAGAGATGCTCCTAGTGACTGTATGGATAATTCCTCGGGTCGAAACCAATCAACCTAGGTAGCCACAATCTCTAGCAAGACTTAAAATAATGACGATATGAAAGATTTTCCATGTTTATGGCCCCATGAACTAGGCCATCAATGACAACTGTTGAGCAAATTAATCTTGGTATGAGGTCACTTGAAAAGTAGAATACCCAAAATTGATTTCCAATTTTCAAACAGTGAAATAATTGATGATGATAAATGGTAAGTGTCCTTATGGTGGTTTAATCCTCTTACCGAATTGCATGGATTCAAATCGTTGCAATCGCCAAGGTGATAGAATATACCACTAGATACAAGGTTTACTTTAATTTGATTTGGCAAAAATATGCATGATGAAAGAAGAATGAAATTGACGATAGATCAGAAGAATTGATGAATGTGGTTAATTTTGTGAAGGTTTTGAATATTTTTACCCCAATTTGTAAAACAATGATGAATGATGCGCTTTTTGAGCGAAATGATAAAATTTGTGTCCAAAACTGTTGTAACCTTCACAAATGTTTTATTATGATATGAAGAATGGATGAATGCAATTTAATGAAATTTGGAGGAGGTAAGCTTCAATTTTGCAGGTTTTGTTCCTTTATTCAATACTGACACCAAATGCCGGTCTGCGTTTGTGGTTGGCATAGACGCCCGTCGGTGTTTAGGTGCTCTGCAGACGCAGGACTGCGTCTGAATCTGCCATGAAACGCCCAATTGTGTTTCAGGGCACCAAAATCAGCTATTTAAATAGTTTCAGTGAGAATTTTGCTCATTTGTGCGTTCGAGCTTGAGAGAAGTGCATCTGAGGGAGTGGAGTGAAGTGGAGTGAAAGGTTGTGTGGGAGATTGAAGCACGTGGGAGCTATGGCGGAGATGGGAGCGGAAGGATTTGGTTGGGTTGATTCTTCACTGACTTGTGAAACATCAGCTGGTGATGGTTGGGAAGAAGAAGGAAGATTAGGAGATGAAGAAAGTGATGAATGAGATGGAATAGCAGAAGAGGAAGATGGTTGCGATATGATGGGTAGCCCCTCAGGAATGGGAGCTTTAGAAGAAGATGATATAGAAGAAGTAGATGGGGTCAAGAAAAGATGAGTGGATGGCAACACAATCTCATAAGGATTTGAGACATAGTTGCAATGTTTGAAGGGTTCAATGTCAGCAGGTACACAATGAACTCCGTCCCTCATATACATACTTGGGACATTGATGCAGTATAGAAGGGACACATCTCATCTCCCTAAGCCAAGGCCGTCCAAGCAATACATTGTATGCCATGGACCCTTCCAAGATGTGAAACAAGGTATGCAAAGTTCGGGCCCCTACCTCAATGGGCAAGATAACTGTGCCAACCGTGGAAGATAAAGCATCATTGAATGCTTTAAGAGTAAAAGTCGACTTTGTGATAAGGGATGGCGACAAATTTAGATGACTCAACGCCGATGTTGTAATGATATTGATTGAGGAACCGGTGTCAATTAAGACTCTCTTGAATGGCTTTTGATCGATCTTGGCCATGATATGCAATGGAGGATCTATACTTTCTGTTGACATAGGTTTGATTTCAAAATCATAGAAAGTGATGGAGGGCTCCATGCATGTTTGAATACTCCCCACAAAGTTGTTGAAGGCATTAGTATCTTGAGTTTGAAGCTCGATTGACTTTAATATTTCCATTAATGCCTCTCTATGCGGGGGAGATTGTTGAATGAGGTCATAGATCGATAACTTGGCAGAAGCCATTTTTAAACTAGTAGTTAATCGGCTACTCAATGACATGATGGGTCGTTGGCATTGAGTAGAATGATTTAGCGATTGTTGAGAAGTACTAGCACGTCGTTGGGTCACTGTTACCTAAGGTGGATCGGGGGTTTGTACAGGTGGTCGTGGTTCAGCCTGATTTGGTTGGTTCGCCCTTTGACCCCGGGTTACTACGTTAATAGTACCCACAAAACCTTGGTATTGTTGTACATGGTTGACTTGATTAGGAGGAGTTACCCGAGTTACTCCCCCGAAGTCGTTGGAGCTTCCTCCCGATGTGGAAGGGGTGTTTGAAATACACCAAGATTTTGATTTTGTTGGGCTAAGGGGCTATCCAATTTAATGGCTCCAATCTCAATAAGATCTTGGATCACATGTTTGAAAGTCTGTACAATTATTGATATCATGTCCATTTTGCCTATGATAAGGACAAAATAGGTACTCCTTGTAATACTTCCCCCTTCTAGATGGTTCTAAAGGTTTAAACTCAGGTAAAGTTAAGCGATTTGTGCTATATAACTTGTTGAATATGACCGCATATGGTTCATCTAAAGGTGTGAACTGTCGCTTGGGACGATTTGTTTGCCAAGGTCGAGTTTCCATGGTTGGCCCAATATTGTGAGTTGGTTGAGGAGGGGCGGGTATCGCATGATAAGCAATTGGTTGCGGTTGACTTTGCATTACTTGTTGTTGTTGAGCCATTACGGGCCGGCTCGCCACCACTTGATTAACTTGGTTAACATTTGAGTTGAACTAGTCTGTGCTTGTTTGTTTTGGCCATAATTATTATTTCGTTGTTGGCCCTTTTGTTGCCATTCTTTTCTACGGGGTTTTAAAACACCCTCTTGGACTTTAATGTCTTCTATGATACTTGCTTGGGCCAAAGCCTCTTCAAAAGTCCTGTATTGTTGTAATTGGAGTAACCAAGAGATAGGTTTTAGACAACTATGGGTGAACATTTTGGTTAACTCCTCCATTGGTAGGGAGAATGGCAATTTATTAATGATAGCCCTCCAACGGTTTCCAAAGTCATAAACAGTCTCATCGTCATGTTGCTTGAGCTTGTATAAGTCGGACAATGAGACTTTCCTTTGTACATTTAGGGAGAATCGTTCTAAAAATAGATTAATCAATTGCTCGTAAGCATAAATGCTATGGTGAGGTAAATGATTGTACCATTGTACAACATCTCCTCCTAATGTCTGAGGAAAAGTTATGAGCATAAGAGCATCATTATTTTGGATTCTAAAGCAGGCATGCATGAATGAGCTCACATGTTCATGAGGATCCTCAGTTCCTCAAAATTTGTCAAACTTCGGTAATGTGAAATCAGTCGGATATGGCGGTGAAGGTACCGAAGGATGAATTGGTTGATTGATCAACGACCTTAGCGTAGTTTTCTGACTAGATGAGCTAGGCATGTTGAGCATAAGGTTGTCAATCTGTTGTTGCATAGCATGGAGTCAAGAATCTTCATGAAAATTTTGATTCGTTTGATGATTATGATGATGCAATGGAGGAGTTGAAAAATGATGAGATGGGATGAAATTGCCTAGATTAGGCTGTGTGGAATGGACAGGTTGTTGGTATGGATGATACCAAAAAGAAGGTGATTGGTTTGAATGATGAACTGGACTGGGTTGGGAGAAAGGTGGGGTAGGAATGGACACCACCGAAGATTGGGGTACCCAGGTGGGGCCTAAGCTAAGAAAAGCTGGCTGGGTAGAAATTGGTTGAGGTGTAGGATTTACTACGACAGGTGGTTGAGCATTTTGTTGCTGTTGTTGCTGAAGCAACTTGTTGAGGTACTCCCTAACCTTATTAATCTCTAACCCAAGGGAGGTGGGATGATTGGATGAAGGTGGAGGGCAGGTCGCCATGGTAGTCACGGAAGATCGCATAGCAGGGGCAATGAAGGTGGATGAAGTAGGCGGTACCTAGGAAGAAACAGTAGACTGTGCACCAGGTAGGGTGAAACCATAAATGGTTTGGGAAGAAGAGGGTTGAAATTGGTCATGGCTAGAGGAGGTTCCACCATCCTCATAGAGAGAATTGGTGTACACCCGGGTAAATGGAGGAGAAAGTGGTCGGGAAGACACTACATTTGTCTCCAAATGAGGACAATTGAGCATCTGGGAAGATGTTGGAGATGAAGCCGGCTGAGCAGATACAACATTAGCCTCAAAAAAAGGGTTAGTGTAGACTTGAGTGAAACCAGCGGGTATGGTTGATGCAATATCCTCGCTGAAAAATAGAATCTTGCATAGGGGAATCTTGGATTGGCTCAAGGACATAACCAGTGCCATCTCTTAAGTGGTTTGCACTTGGGCCATATCAATGTGGGTAATATGATAGGAATTGTCTTCCTCCATGGGCATGGCCATGCGATAGATGGTAGAAGGACGTGAAAGACCTGCAGGCGAACCTGCCTAAAATTCACTAGGATAAGTGGCTATGTTGGTGGTGGGGATATTCTGTGAATTATTCATTTGATTATTTAGATTTAACACTTTAGATTGATTCCTTGTTAAGACCATAACGCAATAAATCTAAACAAATTCAGAAAAAGAAGAATGCAAAACTGGAATGATAAATTTACACTAAAGAAATTATCAGAAAACGGTCACAACCTAGGTTTCAACCAATGTGTCTTACTAGCAGTTAATTAATTATTTTTTGATCTTAATCTGTAGTAAATTTTAAGTGTCCAATTTATGAGTTTTGCATGTGATCTAATCTTGAATTATTCACAAAAAAGGTAAAAACTATGGCTAGGAAAGGACAACAAGATTCTTACTGGTGATGAAATCCAGCAAGTTTGCTCGGGGGTGACCTATGGTGTCTGAGGCGGAAGTTTAATGGATGGAGATGAATTCCACCGTCACTAAACTTCAAGCAATACCTGGTGATGAAATCCAGATATTACTGTTTTAAATGCAATATGAAATGTAGTGAATTTTATTTTAAGTGTTTTAGTTGTCTAATGTATACATACAAAGCTATAAATCAAAAGTTCTAATGATCTAAGCAAGAGGCTACCGAAAACATGCCATTTCCTCTGAAGAAGTGGAGTACACCGTTTAAAACCCCCTGCCTACCAATGATATCAGATATCAAAGGAGCAACCGGAAGGTTCGTCCACTTCTCTGCCTGGAATCACCCAATGGCAGGAGTACTATTGACATCCAATCAATAGTCCTACTTAGATGACTAAAACAGATAATTCGTAGCTATTCTAATATGCAGCTAGGTATGCAAATTTTTTTTTTTTTATGCAACCAATAATGCAATGTAAAAAAAAAAATGTAACTAAAAATAACTGTTCTTTTCCAGATTACTTAGTTTTTGTTCATTTTAAAGTAATGATCTGAAAAAGAAACAGAATACAGCAGAAAAACCAAAAAACGTAAAAAGTACAGTTTAACAAAGAAAAAAAAAACGCACTTACTCGGAAGCCTACGCTTTCTCTGTGAAACTGCCTTCAAACGCCCAAGGGAGTCTGCGCAAGCTGAAACGCCCCTCTGCGTTTCGGATCGAACTTCCAGACGCCGCTCTATGTCTGCTGCGTTTTTTGCAAACTCCTCAGAAACCCTAGTTCGTTGGAACAGCGAATTTCATGATTTCTGGAACCTGCAAAATAAAACAAAAATAGGAATAGATCAGTAAAGCAAGTATTAAAAACATGAAACCCTAGGGGGTCCCACCGTGATCGCCATTTGTAGATTAAAGATACAATGCCAAACAAAAATAAAGAAATCACAATAAAGGAATGCAGAACAGTTGTACAAAATGAATGATTTTTATTAATCAATGGAGTTTAGAAACTCCTTTTAAGTACAACAGGGCCTGTAACCCTTTTCGTGATACAAAGTTACAATTTGTGCTAGGGTTCTCCGAAACCCTAGTTGGCACAATGTGGTGGCATCTTCGAAGAATGTATCCTTAACCTCAACAGAATGAGTGGGCTTCGTTGTATCCTTTGGCTCGGACCACTCCGACAGCATTGCTATCAACAAATCAGATCTACCACTAGAATCTTGCACACATTAAAATTATCAGAGTTAGAAACTAATAAGAGGGCTCCACTGTGTGAGCCCTCAGAAACAGTCTAAAACCCTAGATTTATGAAATAAAAATAAATAGAATGCAGAATTCAATAGCAGATTAATACATAAAGAAAGATTACTTACTTTAAACGAATCTATACCTTTTCCTGTTAACGCGGTGAGACCAGGCGGCGGCGATGGATGCGACGAAAGGGTTTAGTTCAGACTTAGGGCCGTAGAAGACTCGGAAGACTCAGGATTAACAACAATAGCCAACTCCAGACTTAGATAGGAAAGATAGGTAGGTTTAGCCGAAGAGATAGGGAGGGTTTGAGCCATCAAGGTGACTCAATTTATAATCTACTCTTAGGGCACACTTTAGGGTTTTAACGACACTTTGAACGTGTGGCTAAGATTAAAGTGGATCCAAGGGTAGAGAATAAATCTAGGTTGTGAAACAGATTAAGATGGATGGACGGATGAGATTAAATGAAGGATGGATGGCTCAGATTAAATCACTTAAACTTTATTTATATATATATTAAAATATATTAAAATATTAATATATATATATAAATATTAATTTAAATAAATTTGGGGATGAAAAATGGCGGGAAAAGTGAAATTTGGCCAAATAATGGTTGGAAAGTGTGGATTTGGGCCAAATAATGGCGGGAAGGATGGATGACTGACACGTGGCTGGTAGGAAGGTATATATGACTTACAAGTGGTTGGATTTTGGTGTCTACAATTTTTACACCCAAAATAATGGGTCAGAAAGTGGTTTCATTTCTCCTTTGGAAGCAAATGTATCCGAAGCAATGGAAGGATATAATATTATAATCTTTATTATAATATTTATCCAAGGTGGTGAAAAACCCAAATAAATTATTATAATTTTAATTATAATATTATTGGGTTTACAAAGGTCAATTAATTATTTTTATAAACCCTAAGGTTGGGTTTTGGAGGGAAAAATATTTCAAAGCGCAAAGTTTAATGTTGATTAAACCCAAAGGTTGGGTTTAAATTAAAGGCATTCGAAGCCTTTACCGCCGACGTCATGGAAGGGAGCATGGTGAGCGTCGACATCATTAATGCAATGGAGGAGCATATAAATATGCCCAAAGTCCTAAGTTTTAAATTACCCTTGCTCGAATTGAAAATTGGTGGCATGCGAAAAGAGAGCTCGTGTATTTCTGAAAACGTGGCAGCGAAGTGAATAAAGGAGGAAGTCACCATCCTCGAAATCTCATTGGGCAAGCGTGGCCTAGTGGTAGTTTGGAAAGCGCGAAGGCGCTGAAAGTGAGAAGGTTTTATGTTCGAATCTCTGCGGTGCATCGTTTGGTGTGTTGATTGAGGCGCCCAAGGTGCACGACCTTTTGCCTTAGGCGGAAGGAGACTTGAGATTAAGAAGCACATGGTGCTTCTTTAATCTCAAATGAGCGCATGGCTCATGCGACGACTTTGGCCATGGCTAAGGTGCTTGTGTTGAGGCAAGGTTGAGGGTTCGACTCCCTCCGAAGATGAGGTATTAATTTTTTATTTTAATTTTTATTAGTTGCCTAATGTTGGAGGAATAAGGGTGCATAATTGATTATTATTTTTAAATATACATTAAGGCATAAAGTTTATGGTGAATGATTGTTGAGGATTATTTTGGAGGGATTGGTATTTGAGATTTATTATTTTAGGAGTAATAAGGAGTTTTAGTAAAGTCTTAATTAAATTCCTATTAAGACTTTTAAGCATTATTTTTGTATAAGGGTTTTTCTATTAAAAGAAGACTATGGTGAATGTTATTTTTGAGTTGGAGTAATAAGGTGTATTTTGGGTCATCATTTTGTATTGTGTTATTATTAAAGTCTTCTAACCCTTATTGATATTGGAAAAGAGAAATTTGTGAGTGTGGCAGATTTGTGAGATCAACTCCTTATCAAGAAAAAAGGTATGGGCAAATTCTTCTTTGGTTGAGTTGGTTGATTGGCTTTCTTGAAAATTAAGTTTGGAGTGAAAAGGATTTGATTAGGGTTTCCTTTTTGAAAGTGGTTGAGTTAATGCTTCAAGGTTTTATGAATTAAGAGTTGTGATTAAAACCTTGTTTTATAAGCATTGTTGTTGAGATCATTGGTTGAGTGAAGTGTTTGAGTTAATGCTTCAAGGTTTTCTAGAATTAAGAGTTGTGATTAAAACCTTGTTTTATAAGCATTGTTGTTGAAGCCATTGGTTGTGTGAAGAACTTGAGTTTGAAAAGAACATGAGTATCATTGTTATGTGAAGATTGTTTTATGAGCATTGTTGTTGAAGTGAGTTGTTATGCAAAGAACTTGAACTAGAGTTAGAAAAGAACATGAGTATCATTGTTATGTGAGATTTGTTGTTGAGCATTATTGGAAATATTTTGAGTTGGATGATTACATGCTTGGACTAGGGTTTGTGAGCAAGAGTTGTTTCTTGAGTGATTGGTTGAGTAGAGTTGATTGAGCCTAGTCAAGTGGATGTATGAAGTGATTGTTCAAGTTCCATAAAACAAACTATTCTATATTCTAAATTGAGTTGTGAGAATAGAACATATTGAGTCTCTAACAATTCTCTTTATGCTTCTATGAGATTGAGTTGAGAAAGTGATTGAGTTTTGAGTATAGAACATATTGAGTCTCTAACAATTCTCTTTATGCTTCTATGAGATTGATTTGAGTTGAGAAAGTGATTGAGCATTGAGTATAGAACATATTGAGTCTCTAACAATTCTCTTTATGTTTCTATGAGATTGAACAAGTTTTGTGTGGACTTGTTAAGCAGATTTGAGGCAAGTCTTTGAGAAGACTTGTGGACTGATTTTGTGTGAGCTTTTGTGGAAGCTTACAATACAGATTTGAGAAAGTCCTAGAGAGGACTTATTGAGCAGATTTGGACAAGTTATGAGTGAACTTGTTGAGCAGATTTGAACAAGTTCTGAGTGAGCTTGTTGAGAAGATTTGGATAAGTTTTGAGTGGACTTGTTGAGTATATTTGAGCAGGTTCTGAGTGGACCTATTGAGCAGATTTGAGCAGGTTCTGAGTGAACCTATTGAGTAGATTTGAGTAGGTTCTGAGTGGACCTATTGAGAAGATTTGTACTAGATCGAATGGACTATGTTTAGTGCAGATTTGAGTGGACTTGTGCTAGATCGATTGGACTGTGTTTAGTACAAGAGTTGAGAAAATTTGTGCTAGACCGAATGGACTATGTTTAGTGCAGATTTGAGTGAGCTTGTTGAGTAGACTTGTGCTAGACCGACTAGATTATGTTTAGTGCAAGAGTTGAGTAAGCTATGCTAGACCGACTGGACTATGTTTAGTATAAAATTGAGATAAATCTTTGGAGGTGATAGAGTAGAGAGGACAATAGTCTCTAGTGGATAGATATCCATCAGCCAGGATAGTGAGGATAGGTCTTCTAAGTGGGGATAAGAGTCTTCAGTGGAGAGAGATCCACAAGCCAGTGTAGTGGAGGTAGTAGTCTTCTAGAGGATCACCATCCAAAGTAGAGGAGAAGGAGTTCTCCTATGGATAGAGATCCACAAACTAGATTTAGGGGATCAATATCTCCTTTGGACAGAGGTCCATAAACATTGTAATTGGGAAGGATTCCCAAGAGATTGATTGAGAAAATTTAGTGAAATATTTTCTTCGTGGAAGTAGCCATATTTGGGTGAACCACATTAAATTATGGTGTCTCTATTGTGTATGGTGTTTTATGCATTGCTTTGATTATTGCTATTGATATTGCTATCTATACACTACATAATATTGATTTGGAAAGAAAAGTAAAAAGTGCTCTTATACTATTCACCCCCCTCTCAGTATAAGCTTGTGTTCTTCAATTGGTATCAGAGTGGGTTCCTTCAGAAGAGTTTAACAACTTGAAGGAAAAGCTAACAAGAACACAATGGATCCTAAGGATGCATCCTCAAGTAATTTAGCACCAATATTTGATGGAAGTGACTACATGTATTGGAGTATGATGATGAGGTTCTACTTGATGGCACTTGGCAATGAAGTTTGGGATGTAGTGGAATTTGGATATGATCCAATAGTCAATCCTCCTACAGATAAGGAAGGTAAGCTACTACAACACTATAATTCAAAAGCAATGAATGCACTTGTGAGAGGTTTGCGTAGATCAAAATCTATGAAGGTTATGCATTGTAAAACTGCAAAAGAAATGTGGGATAAATTGCAATGTATATATGAGGGAGATAAAAGTGTCAAGAAAGCAAAGATACAAAATCTCAAAGGACAATTTGAAGCATTGAGAATGAATGATGATGAAAATATCAGTGCTTATCTAAATCGAATTGATGAGGTTGTTAATGATATGCAAGGACTTGGAATGAATATTGATGAATCAGATGTTTGTGATAAAGTCTTAAGATCTCTTCCAAATAGATTCAGTGAATAGGTTTCTGCTATAGAAGTATCATTGGATGGTGATACTTTGACAAGAGATAAGTTGCTTGGTATGCTAACAACTTTTGAGATAAGAACAAAATATCCTACTTCCAAAAAGGAAGCAGCATTCAAAGCAATCAAGGAAACAAAGGGTAAGAAGTCAGAATCAAGCAATGAGTCATCTAGTGATGAAGAAGCTAATTATGGTAGAAGAGATAAAGGTTCCAGAAGACCCATAGATCTAATATCTATTAAGTGTTTCAATTGTGGAAAGTATGGACATTTTGCAATAGATTGTAAAGAACCAAAGAACAACAATGGTGAAGAAAAATAGGATCACAAGTACAGGGAATCAAAAATATATAGGCATCAAAAGAAAAGCAAGGATGGACAAAGCAGACAAGGAAATAAGTTCTTCCAAAGACAAAAGAGGAGCTACTATGCGGATAATGCAAGTAAGTACTCAAATGATAGTGATGCTAGTATTTCAGACAATGATAGAGATGAAGTCCTATTTATGATTGAGGAAAAAGAACCAGTTAAGAAAAAGACTCCAGTTATTCTCAAGTGTTTTAGATGTGGTAAATTTGGATATCTTGAAGATGATTGCACAAGGGATGGTTATAGTTTCAGTGATGATGAATATGAAGATGCACTTGAAAGACTAGATGAAAATCTTCTAATGGCATTAGAAGAAGAAGTGAGTGATCCTATAGAAGACAAGCCAAAAGAAAGTAATTATGTGGACAAAGGTAAACAAATAGAGGATTATTCAGTAGAGAATGGTTATGATCTCAAGGGAGAACTTATCTATGCCCTTGACATGGTAAAGAAGGTAAGGAAGCAACACTCTAAGCTTGAAATTCAGTTTCAAGAATGTGATGAAGAAAGAAGATTGCTCATAGAGGATTTAGAAAAATCAAAGGCTAAGGCAAGGAAGTTCAAAGATAAGTTAGAAGCAAAGATTTTGGAATGTGAGAAGTTAGCACAAGAAGTGGCACTACTAAAGGAAGATTTAGAAGATTCCAAGAATAAGCTATACAAGTATGTAAACAGTGCAAAGAGTGTGGATAAAATAATCAAGATACAAAGAGGAGCAACAAACAAAATAGGTCTTGGTTCTAAACAAGTTCAAAATAAATGGGAAGAAGAGTCAACTTCAAGTCTTGAAGAAGAAGAAACTTCAGATGAAGATACATCAGAAGAAGACAGTGTAAGAGGGAGTGAGACATCAGAGGATGAGTTGGACAATAAAGGGTTCAACAAAGATAGGAACAATGCACAGAGAAGATACAGATGGAACAATAATCAGAACAGGAGACCAATGAGGTCAAGACAAGGAAGCTTCAATGGAAGATGTTTTTCATGTCACAGGTTTGGGCACATGGCTTCACAATGCAGGACACATGAAAGACAAGAATATGGGAATAGACAACTTTTCCATGGGTATTGCTACTCATGTAATCAGTTTGGTCACAAGGCAATGAATTGTAAGGTTCATGATAGAAGAGGATATGGCTTCACTAGGAGAAATCCTAAGATATTTGCACCTCCAAGGAATAATAACATTAAGTGTTATAAGTGCAATAATGATGGTCACACAACAAAATGGTGTAGAGCAGACATTCCAAAAACAGGTATGAATAGGAACATGAATAGGAACAAGAACATGGATGAGAACAAGAACAAGAACAAGAACATGAACAGGAACAAGAATATGAACAGGAACAGGAACAGGACAAGAATAAGAACATGGACATGAATGATGATAGGAACAGGAATGATGACACGGATAGAAACAGTCAGAGGAATTAAAAAATTTAGAAAAGAAGGGAAGAGGATAAAGGTAAAGAATAGTGCTTTTGGGGAGTAGAAATACTCCCACCCTAGAATTAACCACCTCAAAAGGAGGTGGGGGAGGGGCTAAGCTAAGAGGCTCATTCTTAGCCCCGAGCCCCAAAGGTGACCCTTTGCCATTGATGTCAAAGGGGGAGAGATTTGTGTAATGGGGAGAGATTTGATATTTGAGAGAGAGCATTGAGCTAGGGGGAGCAATGTCCCAGGGGGAGCAAAATAAAAAGAAAGGTCAGGTTTCAGTAAAAAGAATGTGGGTTGCCATCAATGACAAAGGGGGAGATTGTTGGACATTTTGAGTCCCTAAGTCAAAGTTGTCATTGATGTCAAGATGCCAGTGATAGCTCTTCTCCAGTTTGAGTGCAAAGTTTAATGGAAGTTTATAATGGGTTAAAATATATTTATTTTACACCCAAAATAATGGGTTAGAAAGTGGTTTCATTTCTCCTTTGGAAGCAAATGTATCCGAAGCAATGGAAGGATATAATATTATAATATTTATTATAATATTTATCCAAGGTGGTGAAAAACCCAAATAAATTATTATAATTTTAATTATAATATTATTTGGTTTACAAAGGTCAATTAATTATTTTTATAAACCCTAAGGTTGGGTTTTGGAGGGAAAAATATTTCAAAGTGCAAAGTTTAATGTTGATTAAACCCAAAGGTTGGGTTTAAATTAAAGGCATTCGAAGCCTTTACCGTCGACGTCATGGAAGGAAGCATGGTGAGCGTCGACATCATTAATGCAATGGAGGAGCATATAAATATGCCCAAAATCCTAAGTTTTAAATTACCCTTGCTCGAATTGAAAATTGGTGGCATGCAAAAAGAGAGCTCGTGTATTTCCAAAAATGTGGCAATGAAGTGAATAAAGGAGGAAGTCACCATCCTTGAAATCTCATTGGGCAAGCATGGCCTGGTGGTAGTTTTGAAAGCACAAAGGCACTAGTAGCGAGAAGGTTTTACGTTCGAATCTCCGCGTGCATCATTTGGTGTGTTGATTGAGGCGCCCAAGGCGCATGACCTTTTGCCTTAGGCGGAAGGAGACTTGAGATTAAGAAGCACGTGGTGCTTATTTAATATCAAATGAGTGTGTGGCTCATGTGGCGAATTTGGTCATGGCTAAGGTGCTTGTGTTGAGGCAAGTTTGAGGGTTCGATTCCCTTCGAAGACGAGGTATTAATTTTTTATTTTAATTTTTATTAGTTGCCTAATGTTGGAGGAATAAGGGTGCATAATTGATTATTATTTTTAAATATACATTAAGGCATAAATTTTATGGTGAATGATTGTTGAGGATTATTTTGGAGGGATTGGTATTTGAGATTTATTATTTTAGGAGTAATAAGGAGTTTTAGTAAAGTCTTAATTAAATTCCTATTAAGACTTTTAAGCATTATTTTTGTATAAGGGTTTTTCTATTAAAAGAAGACTATGGTGAATGTTATTTTTGAGTTGGAGTAATAAGGTGTATTTTGGGTCATCATTTTGTATTGTGTTATTATTAAAGTCTTCTAACCCTTATTGAGATTGGAAAAGAGAAATTTGTGAGTGTGGCAGATTTGTGAGATCAACTCCTTGTCAAGCAAAAAGGTATGGGCAAATTCTTCTTTGGTTGAGTTGGTTGATTGGCTTTCTTGAAAATTAAGTTTGGAGTGAAAAGGATTTGATTAGGGTTTCCTTTTTGAAAGTGGTTGAGTTAATGCTTCAAGGTTTTCTAAATTAAGAGTTGTGATTAAAACCTTGTTTTATAAGCATTGTTGTTGAGATCATTGGTTGAGTGAAGTGTTTGAGTTAATGCTTCAAGGTTTTTTGAATTGAGAGTTGTGATTAAAACCTTGTTTTATAAGCATTGTTGTTGAAGCCATTGGATTGTGTAAAGAACTTGAGTTAGGGTTTGAAAAGAACATGAGTATCATTGTTATGTGAAGATTATTTTATGAGCATTGTTGTTGAAGTGAGTTGTTATGCAAAGAACTTGAACTAGAGTTAGAAAAGAACATGAGTATCATTGTTATGTGAGATTTGTTGTTGAGCATTGTTGGAAATATTTTGAGTTGGATGATTACATGCTTGGACTAGGGTTTGTGAGCAAGAGTTGTTTCTTGAGTGATTGGTTGAGTAGAGTTGATTGAGCCTAGTCAAGTGGATGTATGAAGTGATTGTTCAAGTTCCATAAAACAAACTATTCTATATTCTATTTGAGTTGTGAAGGAGATTGTTGTGAGAATAGAACATATTGAGTCTCTAACAATTCTCTTTATGCTTCTATGATATTGAGTTGAGAAAGTGATTGAGTTTTGAGTATAGAACATATTGAGTCTCTAACAATTCTCTTTATGCTTCTATGAGATTGATTTGAGTTGAGAAAGTGATTGAGCATTGAGTATAGAACATATTGAGTCTCTAACAATTCTCTTTATGTTTCTATGAGATTGAACAAGTTCTATGTGGACTTATTAAGCAGATTTGAGGTAAGTCTTTGAGAAGACTTGTGGACTAATTTTATGTGAGATTTTATGGAAGCTTACAATACATATTTGAGCAAGTCCTAGAGAGGACTTATTGAGCATATTTGGACAAGTTCTAGTGAGACTTGTTGAGCATATTTGAACAAGTTTTGTGTGAGCTTGTTGAGCAGATTTGGACAAGTTCTAAGTGGACTTGTTGAGCAGATTTGAGTAGGTTCTGAGTGGACATATTGAGAAATTTGAGCAGGTTCTGAGTGGACCTATTGAGCAGATTTGAGTAGGTTCTGAGTGGACCTATTGAGTAGATTTGTGCTAGATCGAATAAACTATGTTTAGTGCAAATTTGAGTGGACTTGTGCTAGACCGACTGGATTATGTTTAGTACAAGAGTTGAGCAAATTTGTGCTAGACTAAATGGACTATGTTTAGTGCAAATTTGAGTGAGCTTATTGAGTAGACTTGTGCTAGATCGACTGGACTATGTTTAGTGCAAGAGTTGAGCAGAGTTGTGCTAGACCGACTAGACTGTGTTTAGTACAGAATTGAGACAGAGCTTTGGAGGTGACAGAGTAGAGAGGACAAGTAGTCTCCAGTGGATAGAGATCCATCAGCCAGGGCAGTGAGGATAGGTATTTTGAGTGGGGACAAGAGTCTTCAGTGGAGAGAGATCCACAAGCCAATGTAGTGGAGGCAAGTAGTCTTCTAGAGGATCACCAACCAGAGCAGAGGAGAAGGAGTTCTCCTATGGATAGAGATCCACAAACTAGATTTAGGGGATCAACATCTCCTTTGGATAGAGGTCCATAAACATTGTAATTGGGAAGGATTCCCAAGAGATTGATTGAGAAAATTTAGTGAAATATTTTCTCCGTGGAAGTAGCCATCTTTGGGTGAACCACATTAAATTGGTGTCTCTATTGTGTATGGTGTTTTATGCATTGCTTTGATTATTGCTATTGATATTGCTATCTATACACTGCATAATATTGATTTGGAAAGAAAAGTAAAAAGTGCTCTTATACTTTTCACCCCCCTCTTAGTATAAGCTTGTGTTCTTCAAGGATAATCAATAGGAACTATGAAGTTCATGTCTAGGAGTTTTTGAAGCTCTGTTTTTACCACAAGGGCCATGGTAGGATGCATTCTCCTCAGTTTTTTCTTAACCAAAGTTGTAAGGTGAGATTGTGGACTACCAAACTAGGGTATAGGCTAGGCATGTCCTTGTAGGACCATGCAAATATATCCTTTTTCCTTTTAAGAAGAGAAATTAATTGCTCTTGTTCATTGGGTGATAAGCTTTTTCCAAGCTTGACAATTTGGGGATTGTCTTTTTCAGAACTAAGGTCCACATCAATGGTGTATTCAATTAACATGTGGGAACCTTCCTCAAGTTGATGGGGTGTAGGGTCCAGATGAATGTCATCTAAGATGTCATCAAACTCTTTTGGATTATCCTCATCTATATCTTCCTGGAAAACCTCAGGATCGAAAGGTGATGATGGAGGTAAAGGTGGAGGGGATAGAGGAATGTAATTGGTGGAAGCCCTTAACAATTCCTCGATCAAGGCGAATTCAACAAAGTATGGAGGTGAGGAGATCTGATCCATATCAATGAGGCTTATATCAATTGGAATTGGCTTAGTCAGATCGTATGGATTACAAAGCGGTGTGAATAAATAAATAGTATTCATGTTGACATATGGATAAGGTGGACAAGTTGGATGGAATAGATAGAACCTAGGAACTAGTGCTATGATCTTGGTTAACCTAAACATTAGCAAGAAACACAAGACTTATTTTATTAAATGATGTATTTACATATGAAATGAAAAGAAAGAAAACATGTTTTTGATTTTTTTTTGTGTGGTAGTGGTGATAACCATTGTTTTTGTTTTATGTACATATGTTACAAGTTGGATTATGGAATGGCTTAATGGAGTGGAGATGGTTCACCGGTAGAGATGATTATTTCTTATGGAAGAAGCAAGCGAAAGATGGGCTCATGGATGGGGAACATTTTGAGATAAAACTCATCTTGTTTGGTATGGGGAATGATGGGCTCCGATTCTTCTTCATATTCATATGAAATTATCAATATAAGCTCAAATTATTCATATATGTCATCGTCAAAATTATCGGTATGGAGGGTGTCTTCTCCTGAATTTAGATTAAGCATTTTAAAGGCTTGTTCAAGAGAAGATGTGGTAGGAAGTGGGTGGAAGTCTAGACTTGAATGGTCGTGCACCTCTTGATATGGAACATCGATAGGTTGATGCACTCCTTGTTCATGCAAACCTAGGCCATGGCCTTGCCAATTGATAATGTAGAAATATCAAGATGGAAATCCTGACATGTTTGAAATATTGGCAAGTTGTGGTTCTTTGGGTTCTTCTATGGGAGCTGAACTTGATGAAGATTCAATTCCCCCATATACAAAATTTATGCTATTGGGGGTCAAACCCATGTTGTAAACTGCTCTTATTTCTAAGGATGGGTCACGTAGACAATCAAAATATTTAGCACTAGGGATGGTGAGGGGTGTGATGGTGATGTTGTTGTCCACGTATTCACCAATACCAGGATTAGTGAGGTGGAATTCAACTTGGGATGATATGGAAGGATTATGGTCAGGTGATGGCTTAGGTGATGGTGAAGATGGAGATATCTCACAATTTGTCAATTTGACTTGTGAAACATTAGGTGATGGATCAGATTGGAAATATTTATGAGTGGACGATGATGATGTGCATGTCAATGATGTGGATGAAGTGGACTGACGATGGCCACATGTGCATGTGATCGAGGATGTCAAAGATGAGGGTATGGAAGGTTGATGAGGATTGGTGATGGGGAGCTCTTTAGGAATGAGATCCTTTGATGAAGAGGTGGGTGGAGTGGTGGATGACTTAGATTATGGTGATAGGAAAAGATGTGTGGAAGGGAGCATTGACTCATAAGGATTTGAGATGAAATTGCAATACTTGAATGGTTCGACATCTTCTGGTATGCAATGTACCTGTCCCTCATGAACGTATTTCAAGCATTGATGTAGTATTGAAGGGACACATCTCATTTTCCTCATCCAAGGTCTTCCAAGGAGTACATTGTATGCTATGGACCCTTCCAAGATGTGGAACATCATATGCAATGTTTTAACCCTACTTCAATGGGTAAAACAATAGTGCCAACTGTGGAACACAAAGCATCGTTGAATGCTTTGAGGGTGAAAGAAGACTTAGTGATGTGGGATGGGGGAAGTTCTATACGATGAAGAGCAGAAGTGGTGATGATGTTGATTGAGGAACTGATATCAATTAGGACTCTTTTAAAAGGCTTCTTGTTAATGAGAGCCATGATGTGCAATGGAGGATCTACTAATTTTGATGAGATTGGTTTAATCTCAAAGTCATAAAATGTGATGGAAGGTTGTATGCATGTTTGAATGCTCCCCATAAAATTTTTGAAGGCATTAGGATCTTGCAATTGCAATTCTATGGACTTCAAAATATCCATTAATGCCTCCCTATGTGGGGGAGATTGTTGGATTAGCTCATATATCAACAATTTGGCAGAAGCCATTTTTAAGCTTGTGGTTAACCGACTACTCAAGGAGATGATTGGTCGAGGTGGCCGATTGATGGGTTGATTTGATGGATTTGATTGACTAGGTACATGAATGGGTGATGATGTAGAAGGTTGTGAGAAAATTGCTTGAGGAGGCTACCATTGTTGGTTATTCCTCTAACCTCTAGTGACCACATGAATGGCCCCTACAAATCCTTGGTATTGTTGAACATGATTTACTTGATTAGGGGGAGTTTTAGTGTTAGATCCCTCTATATTTGGTTGCACCTCCTCATGATGAGGAAGTGGTGTCTGAAAAATACCAAGGTTTTGGTTTTTTTGAGCTAAGGGGTTGTCAAGCTTGATTGCCCCCAAGTCAATGAGGTCTTGGACTATGTTTTTAAACACATTGTAGTGGTTGATATCATGCCCATTTTTCCTATGGTAGGGGTAAAATAAATGTTCTCGATAATTTTTCCCATGCTTAACAGGATCATTCGATCTAATGTTGGGTAAAGCAAGTTTATTTGTCTCATACAACCTCTTAAAAAGTGAGGCATATGATTCGGCTAATGGGGTATATTGGCGATTTTGTCAAAAAGACTATCGCTTGGGATGGTTTTCCATAGTTGGCACTATGTTTTGTACAATTGGGGCTTGTGTTGTTGAGGGGACCATGTGATAAGAAATTTGTTGTGGTACTTGTTGCATAGGTTGTTGTTATTGAGCCATTATCGACTGGCTCATGACCACTTGATTTACTTGATTGGATTGGGAGGTTGGGGTAGCCTGTGTTGATTTTTGCTGGCCAAAATAATTACTTTTGTATTGGCCCTTGCTATGCCATTCTTCTTCTTAGGCTTTAATATGCCCTCTTGGATTTTGATGTCCTCAATGACGCTAGCCTGAGCTAAAGCTTCTTCAAAGGATTGATAAGTTCTTAATTGGAGCATCCAAGAGATGGGTTTTAGACAACTCTTGGTGAATAACTTTATTAGCTCATCCATTGGTAGGGTGAATGGCAGTTTAGTGATGATAACCCTCTAATGGTTTTCAAAATCATAGATAGATTTATAAACATCAAATAATGAGATCTTATTTTTGACATTTAGGATAAAGCGGTCAAATAATTGATCAATCAATTGTTCAAAGGTATAGATACTATGTGATGAGTGGTTATTTGACACATATTTCTGTATCAGAATTGTTTTATTGTTATAATTATTTAGTGATTATGATATGTTTTATGTGAATTACTATTGAATATTGTGTGAATTATTAGTAAATATGATTAATTGCAGTAATCTAACAAATGTGTTTGATTTATACAAAATTCATCCGAGTCTTGAGAAAAATGCAGGAAAAAGTGTTGATGATCGATGAAGAGATTGCAGAGCTTTGGAGTGCACCTCGGATGAGAAGAAGGATGAATAAAAGGACCCAGGATAAAAGCAGAGCTCGGTGACAACAGTAGTTGACCTGTTACAAAAGCATGTTACAGATGTATATTACTGAAGTATATTACTGAAGCATGTTACTAAAGGTAACTACCGAAGAAAGTTATTGAAGAATATTTTACCAAGCAGTTATCGAAGGATAATAAAGGTTGTTGACTTACGTAGCATGCCACATCAGTGATGACACGTCAAGTTTGGATGACAACAAATATTTTCACTTAGCAAAATATTTCATTTATCGCATACTATCCATGAGAATATTTTAGTTGATAAAGTTGTTATTTGCTTAATAAAGTTTGTAATCAGATTATTATGAGAAGTTTTAGATATAGATGCAAGACTGTTAGACCTTTCCTAGAATATAGGACATGAGGTCCTAATGTATATCTTGCGAATCATTCAAAATAGTATTGTCTTGTTAGGTTTGTTTGTAGGATGCCACTTGGACCAGTCAGAATATTTATCAAGTCCAAATAGGAATATGTATTATGTTAGGTTTAGATTATTTTGGTTGATGCATAGTTATCGCATCAGGAAGTCCACAAAATCTGCATGGTAAAATATGTGGAGAAATACTATTTGGAATTGTATTAGTTACAATATAAATTACATAGGAGAGACCTTGAAGGAGGTCTGTGGAAAAATACAAGAAATTATTGTCTGTTCTAAGTTTACAATTCTGAAGAAATGCGCCAGCATGTACAACTGAATCTCCAGTAATAAAAGTAGCATTTTGTTCTTCAAAAATGGTAATTTGTATCAATTTCATGTGTTGTTTAATTTTTGTTATGTAAATTGTGTTTATCTGTTACCTGCATTTACAGAATAGACATAATGTTAGTATTAGTTATAAAATCTAGTTACTGAGATAAAGTAAACTAGGGGAGAAAGACTTACACTACCCTCTAGGAGGTAGGGCCCACTCCTATAGCCAGTCCCTGAGCTCTCGCCCCTGCAATAGGTTAGGATTAGTTAGCCTTAAATTAAACTGCATTTCAATTTACATAAAATAAGATAGATTGCATGAGGATCCTCACAAATAAATTAAATCATTTCATAAATAAATTAGTTTACAAATAATTAGGTGCATCAGTAAATCAATTCATCAGTAAAAGTAAATTATCATTGCATCAGTTATTTATTATACTCTGCATCATTTATTTCTGCACAAGTTTTATTCTGTTTATTACTTTCCTGTACACGTGAAACCTGAAAAAGAAACTTGAGCTAAGCTTAGTATTAATCCCCATGGTACAATCTATACGGGATTCCTACTCTTTAAATCTAACCTTGATTTCCCTTGGATTGATAAAATTAAATGTAAGCTCTACAACCGATCATTTTGGCATCATTGCTGGGGAGAGTAGCATCGTAGTGGTTAGTCAGAAAAGTTGTTTGGCAGTGCAAAGAGAGAGGCTTACTTGTATGTGAAAAGGGGTACGTACGAGACCTTGGTGTGCATACGAGTCAGAGTGGCCCAAATATGGTTCCAACAAGTTCCTCCGTTCGACGTTGCCAGGTTCATTTTTCTTAAAGGATTCATTTTTACTGCTTTCATAGATTAAAAATTTATTTTCTACAAATTTCAATTTCAACAAATTTTATTTTTTGCAATTTCCTTGTTTTGGGTGATTACTATTGTTAATTTGATTTAGGACCTATGAAAAAGAATAGGAAGTAGGTGAATGCTGAAAACAACCTAAACTTTGCTTAGGACCCTATTTTTTTAGTAGGAAATAGTTACGTTGAGTGACACAACTGTAATGAAATCCCTCCTAATAGTCAAAGAACAGTAGTAATTTACCTTTTACTTCAGCAATTTTACTTCCAGTAAAAATTTACTTTCCAAGCATTTTTACTTTTTCCTAAGTATGCTGAAATTAGTTGTATAAACACATCTAATTTTAGTAGCATTAGGACTATTTAGTAATTTTAAATTTATTTATTTTCTATTGTGTTAAGAGTATTTATAAGTTCTAAAATTTATATTTAAACTTGGCAGACAGTAGGATTGAAACAGAAAAATCAAAACCCAAACAGAAAATAAAAAAATAATAATATAAAATCAAAGAGAAAATAAAATAAAACAAATGGTGGAAAATAGTCAAACTGAATTTATAGACCTTAGAAAATTATTAATACAACAAGAGGTTAATCTTATTTTTGAACAAGGGAACAAAACAACCAAACCAGAGTGGGAAGAACTATGTGAACGCATTGACACTATCAATAAAAGATCAGACGAACTAAAGAAAATCAAGAGGATAAATATAGCAAAAACTCTAAGGGTAAACCATTCTTCACCTTATCAAGATCTTGGAAGAAGTTGTGAGAATTGGCTTTGGGATAGGAGAACAATAGTAAATCCAGTAATTTATCCTTGGAATCAATACCTTGAGGATTCCCTCACCATTCACAACTTCCTTGCAGACATAGAAAGGAAATAATTAGCCCTACAATACAATAAGAGATACTACAAGATTCCTAGAGTTGTACATTTTAGAGAATTGTGCCAAGAGTTGCATTACGAGCTACAATTTGGAATTCCTGATCCTATTGCAACCAAAGCTTTCCTTGTTCAATTGATTCAATTGTTGGTAGACTACTTCAAATTTGAAGAGGAACATTTTATGACACCAGAACAACTTGATCCAGTCAACGATATTCATAAATTATTCAAAGAAGATTAGACATATTGCAAAAACAAGAAGTTTAGAACATTCATGAGCAGACCTAGAGACTCTAAAGGAAGATTCATAAAAATTAACAAAACAGAAGGAAATTCCCGAAAAGACTTTAGAGAGCCTGGAATTTATAAATTAGTAGACACCAAGGCTACAACATCAACCAATCAAGCTGAAATCCTAGATCAAGATCCCAATTCATATTTATTGCCCGATCCAGAATTTGACAACTACGTAGATCCTTCTTCTATATTTTTTGAACCTATACCTGATCCAATTCTTGAAATCCTATATTCAGGTATGGTTGATGAGCAAAGTGGTTTGGGAGAGGAAGGAGAAAACCATGGAAATAGGAGACAAAGGCAAGAGAGAGATCAGGGAGAGAACAGACAAAGAAAAATGTTCGCTTTCCCAATATTACATACAGAAGGAACAACAAGAGAACCTAAATCAATCTCTATTTCTATATTGCCTACCTTTCATGGAAAACCCCATGAAGATCCTGATGCTTTTCTTTTTGAATTTGAAGTAGTATGTCAAGCTTACTTTTACACCACCAATGAGCAAAAGCTAAGGTTGTTTCCATCTACTCTTAAAGATGCAACTTTAAGATGGTTTATGGGTCTAGGAGAAGGAGTTTGTAATCGTTGGGATGGAGAAAATGGATTAAAAGAGCTATTCCTTGAAAGATATCAAGATTATTGTAGAGTTAGGGATAAGAAAGCTGAGATTTTTCGTATGAATAAAAAAGAAGAAGAATATTTGGAGGATTATCTAGAAATATTTCAATTTGTAGGGTCTAGAGTAAATATAGACCTTGATGAAGAAATCCTAAAAGAAATTTTCCTGAAAGGGTTGAAGGAAGATGTTCTTGAGATTTTAAATCTTATGGCAAAAGGAGACATTCATCTTATGTCATTTGAGGAGATTATCAATATTTGTAGAAATTATTCAAGAAACAAACCTCTAAGAAGCAATAAATATACATCCACAGGAGGAGTGACAAGAGTAGAAATTGGAAATATGTTGGAAGGCTTAAAAACTGATTTGTTGAGTACTTTGACCTCATCCTTGGACTTAATGGATAAAAAATCAAAGGAAACTGAAGAAATTTACTGCCATAGGTGTAGGAAAAAGCACAATTTGAGAGAATGTCCTCTAAACATAACAAATATATCCAATATCTCCGCTTGTTGTCAAATTTGTGATAAGAATCATAAAACTGAAAACTGCAAGTATATCTCCATTGTTAAAGCTGCCATAAAAGAACCTGAAGTGGAACAAGCAGAAGATGTTTATTTTATCACTCAAAGATGAAATGGTCCATTTAATGGCCCACCAAATTGGTCAAACCCTAGTTATTCTAACCAACAAAGGCCTAATCAATGGTCTAATGCACCGAATTGGACAAATTGGAACTCTTACAATCAAGACTGGAACATACCCCCATGGGCTCAATTTATGGCTAATTCTTATGGAGGACCACCTCCATGGAATCAAGGGACACCAAGTCAGAACATGCCTAGTTGGAATAATAGTGGCCAATATAATCAAGGTGGCACCAATTGGTCCCCAAATACAACACAACAACAAAACCTTCAAACTCAATTTAGGGGACAAAACACTCAAAACCCACCTCAAAATAGACTTCTACCACCTCCGACCAATAATAATAATCCTCCTAAGCAACCACCTCTTCCAGATCAACCAATTCCTAACCCTAACAACAATAAGAATGTCCAACAAGTTTATGAGGCTAGTGAGACATGTTCTATATCCGTAGCACCATGTCAACAGATTCAATTAAGATCAGGAAAGGTGTTGGAAAATAATGTTACTCTCCATGAACTTGATGATTCTATAAAAAATTTGTTTGAAAAAGAGGATAACAACAAAAAGGAAACAGAAAATCCACCATAAAATATTCCAACAAAGCAACAAGAAATCCAAATAAGGAAGGAAGTAGAAGTACCATTCCCTCAAAGACTAGCAATACCAAAAGAACCATCTAAGCCAACCTTTAACTTCCTTCAAGAAATAGAAGGCGTTATTATTAAAATTCCTTTATTACAAGCTATCAAGGATATACCCATCTATTCCAAGCTTATTAAAAATATATGTTCAAATTCAGGGAAGAAAAAGAAGAATGAATTCCAAACTATTCAAGTCATTGGACAATTATCTGAGATAATGATAAGAGATAGGTTATTACCAAAATACACAGATCCTGGAATACCTATACTCATAGTACATATTGGAGACATAACCTTACAAAATGTTTTGATTGATTTAGGAGCCGCTATTAATGTCATGACCAAAGAAACAACAGAATCCTTAGGGATGCATAAACTACAATCAACTTCTATTGTGCTTCAACTCGTCGATAGGTCTACTATTAAGCCAGAAGGAAAACTAGAAGATATTATGGTCTCTGTAAGTTCATGGGAATATCCTATAGACTTTATAGTCTTACAACCCAAAAAGAAGTTAGGGGGACATCCCTTAATCCTAGGACGCCCATGGCTTGCAACAATTGATGCTTACATTAGTTGTAGATCAAGAAATATGACTATTTCTAATGGCAAGAATACTAAAGACCTTAGTTTATTCCCTAGATCAGCAATAGAAGAAGAATTTCCAAAGCAATTGTGGTATGATTTCCCTCATGAGTATGATGATATCCAAACCTTATCAATTAATGTTCTACACGAACAACTTCAACAAGAAGTCGAGGGGCCCCTACCATTATTGTTAGGAAATCAACAAGAGAATCAAGGTCAAGATAGTAGTTGTTCATCTCAATTTTCCATTGATGAGGCAAGCACAAGTCAATCTCAAATAGAACCATATGGCTATGATTTAAACATTCTTGGATATGAGGTAAATGGGATAGATGCAAATACAAAAAAGTGTAAACAAATAGATATTATACCAGGAAAAACTCTTAACATTAGTAATGAATTCACAAGCATGCAAGAATCATAGTTGGTAGATGTGCTTAGAAAGCATCAATCAACATTCGCATGGAACTATGAGGATATGATGGGTATCCACCCAAATGTTTGTACCCATCGCATATTTATTCAAGAAGGTTGTAATCCAGTAAGACAACCCCAAAGACGATTGAATCCAACTATGAAAGAAGTAGTTCAAGAGGAAATCATTAAACTCTTAAAGGCAGGATTTATATACCCAATTTTTGATAGCCAATGGGTGTCACCTTTGGTGATAGTCCCTAAAAAAATGGTAAATGGAGAATTTGCATTGATTATAGAGAATTAAACAAA
The DNA here is from genome assembly GCA_028583015.1 of Wollemia nobilis. Classification (NCBI taxonomy): domain Eukaryota; kingdom Viridiplantae; phylum Streptophyta; class Pinopsida; order Araucariales; family Araucariaceae; genus Wollemia; species Wollemia nobilis. The sequence goes on from JAQPPZ010016599.1 coordinate 4,011,339, forward strand.
GTAACCAAGAAATATTATTTTCCCTTGCCATTCATTGATCAAGTCTTAGATACATTGGCTGGAAAGAAATATTTTTGCTTTTTAGATGGTTTTAGTGGATATAATCAAATCTCCATAGCTGAGGAAGATCAGGAAAAAACAACTTTCACATGTCCTGTAGGAACCTATGCTTATAACGTTCTACCTTTTGGACTATGCAATGCACCTGCAACTTTTCAAAGAGTTGTATTGGCTATCTTTGCTGACTTAACTAATGAATGTGTGGAAATTTATATGGATGACTTCACAGTATATGGTACTACCTTTGAAGAAACATTATCAAGCTTGCAAAAAGTTTTGGTAAGATGCCAAGAGCAAAACCTCTCTCTAAGTCATGAAAAGTGCTTTATGATGATGAAAGGAGGTATTGTTCTAGGACATTATATATCAGAAGAAGGTGTTAAAGTAGACCCTGCAAAGATACAAATTATTCAAACCCTTCAACCTCCAAAAACACAAACAGAGGTGAGAAGTTTCTTAGGACACGCAGGATACTACCGTAGGTTCATTAAAGACTTCAGTAAAGTTGCTACTCCCATGCTTAAGCTCTTAACTAAAGATAGTGAATTCAATTGGACAAATGCATGTCAAGAAGCCTTTGAAGAAATAAAAGAAAAATTGACTACTACTCCAATATTGAGAGGACCAAATTGGAAATTACCATTCCACATTCATTGTGATGCTTCAGGTTATGCAATAGGAGCAGTATTGCAACAAATAGAAAACAAAATACCTTATGCTATCTATTATGTAAGTAAAAACTTGCATGGAGCTGAGCTTAACTACACTATTATAGAAAAAGAATTTTTAGTTGTAATTCATGCTCTCAATAAATTTAAACATTACATAATAGGGTATGAAGTATTTGTTCACACTGATCACTCTGCCATTAGATACTTAACGAACAAAGCAACAGTGGGTGGTAGAGTGATTAGATGGCTTCTCTTACTACAAGAGTTCAATGTCACAATTATAGATAAGGCAGGAAAATATAATGTTATTGCAGATCACTTATCTCGCATGCAAATATTTGATGATAACGAGTTAATTCTTGATAATTTTCTAGACGAACATTTGTTTGCTCTTTCTATTTTTACCCCTTGGTACGCTGATATTGTAAATTATTTAGTAACAGGAAAAATACCTCAAAATTATACACCGCATGAGCATAGGAAATTAATACATCAAAGTATTCCTTTTATGTGGATTCATGGAATTCTGTTTAAAAAATGTCCTGATAAAATCATTAGGAGATGTGTGCAAGAAAATGATGTATATGACATTATTAGGGCAGCACATGAAGAACCTTGTGGAGGTCATTATGCCACCCAAAGAATGGTTAATAAAATACTTCAAACTGGGTACTTTTGGCCTACTATGACTAAATATGTTCATCAATTTATTGATAGATGTGATGCTTGTCAAAGAGCTAGCAAGCCTACACCATCTATGGAAATGCCTTTGGTTCCACAGATAGTACTTGAACCATTTGAAAAATGGGGAATTGACTTTGTTGGACCTATAGACCCTCCAAGTGATGGTAATAAACACATACTTGTATGTACAGATTATGTTACCAAGTGGGCTGAAGTTAGAGCTCTCCCACGAGCTCAAGCTGAACCAGTGGCCGATTTTCTTTATGAAAGCATAATGCAACGCTTTGGAGCACCAAGAGAATTAGTTTCAGATCATGGACCTCAATTCACCTCCAATGTGATTGATCATTTTGTTAACATCTATCAAATAAAACACAAGAAAACCTCACCATATCACCCTCAGGCTAATGGACAAGTAGAAGTTACAAATAGAGAACTTGAAAAGATTATTACAAAAACTGTAACTATTAATAGGGGTGATTGGGCTGAGAGATTAAAAGAAGCTGTATGGGCATATAATACAACTTGGAAAACTACCACAATATTATCACCGTATGAAATGGTCTATGGAAAACAAGCCATCATGCCCATTGAATTCGAGATAGAAACCCTTCGCACAATGGTACAACTTGACATGAATTTGGATAACGCACAAAAAGAAAGGTTGGAAAAGTTAAATATTCTGGATGAGAGAAGATTAGAAGCATTGCATAGAACTGAAATAACCCAACAACAATGAAATAAATGGCATGATAAACACATTGTACCATGTACATTTCAATCAGGAGATTGGGCCTTGTTATTTGACTCTCGTTATCAAGATTTTCAAGGTAAATTAAGAACAAGATGGCTAGGACCCTATGAAATTGAGGAAATATTTGGAAATGGTACAATCAAGCTTAAGCCCATAGATGATTCAACAAGGAAACTACTAGTAAATGGACATAGGCTTAAACTTTATAAGAAGCCATTATCTAAGGAAGAATTCATACACCAGTTTAGACAACAAACTGATTTGCAGTGTATTTTTGAACAACCACATACTATCCAATAAAATCTCTCTTTGAAAAGAAAAAATAATAATAATATAATTATATATATATATATATATCAAAATTGAAAAAAATAATTTATAAAAATAAAAATGATTATGCTTCCTTTATTTCATCATGAAGTATCTGTATTCCCTTCCATTTTCAGTCTTAATGTTTTAAAGATAGCTCAAGAAAAAATTCATAGTACCTTGTAGGAAGATGATTACCACATGATGCATAGTACCTTGTTGCTAGATGAAATCTAGGTATTCTTCAAATACTCAAATTATATCTGGTATCCTGAGCAAAATTTTCATTGAAAATAAAGCAAATATTTTAAAATGTTATAAGTTACTCCTAGTTGATCAAGTTTTTCTTTTGACCATGCACAATTGCACATCTAAAAACATTGTGAAATATTGGAGAAATTAACTCATGTGTTATTTTTGCCATAAGTGAATAGTTTCCCTTGCTTATCTATTTATACGCATGGTCTAGAATACTAACAAATTGGCAAAAGGACAAGCTCACCCTTCACCCTTCAAAAAAAAAAAATCCCTTGCTCCTCATCTAATCGAGCAAGTATCCCCATAAAAATCTTCTTGCTTCTCCTCAAAATAAGCAAGAACCCCAAAAAGTATTCCAATACAATTCTTCTTGCTTCTCTTCAAAATAAGCAAGAACCCCAAAAAAACACTAAAAATCCCTTGCTCCTCCCAAAATGAGCAAGTATCCCACATAAAACAAAAGTAAATAAAGGGCAAAAGAGCTTGAATCCCTGGAATTTTTAGTATCTCAAACACCATGGGATACTCTTTATTGAAGTATCCTTACGTATTAGCACTAATTCTGGATAAGACCTCTAGATGCTCATAAGATCAACTAGCTTTTTGGCATACATAACCCTTGTTGTTTTTCAATCCTTACTCATAATGGGGAATGAATCCTCACTACACACACAGTTGGTCTTGAAAGAGGCTTGAAAATACTAGGACAACTTTGACATTAAATTGGTTTGTGAGAGGAGTAAATGAAGTTGTTTCAAAATTGCTAGAATGTTTGAAGTCCTTGAAGAATAACCCTAGAAACATCACATGCAGATAAAATCCCAAAGACAATCCTCATGAAAGTACTATGGTTTCAATTTTTTCTACAAAAGCATGGCTTGTGTCCATCACATTTTCATCCTTTAAAAGCCATCTTAATAACTATTTCACTTTTTCCCATGATTGAAGATATCCTAGAAGGCTGAAATCAGATTTTATATAAATTATTTTTCTATCCTAGAAACTTCTTCATGACATACAGGAAGCATACTCACCAAAATTATAATAAAACCCCATTCATAAAATTATCCTTATATTATCCATAAATATAAATAAGCACCCTTCCTTTTTTTTTGGCTATATAGCCAAAATTACAGTTTGGGGGGGATAAATAAAGGCATATACAACTCATAATACAGTTTGGGGGAAGAAAATAGGTAAAGTATTTTCTTGACTCTAAATAGTGGTTTCGGTAAGTGTCTTCCATAAGTACCTTCCGTAAGTGTCTTTCGTAAGTACCTTCCGTAAGTATTTTCGTAAGTATCTTTCGTAGGTGTCTTTTGTAGATATATTCCATAGATACCTTATATAAATTTTATAATTATCTTCTGTAAAAGCTTTTGTAACACCATCATCAGTAACACTATTTCATAACACCCTTCTATAGTTATCATCCGTACTCGCAACACTAAAAATCGTAAGTTTAAAAATTTAAATTAAGAACACATGGCAACTTAAGAAGTAATAGGGCAAATGAAAGTAAATTAGCGTCGTAAACTATAATATAAGATTAAATATATAATAGATTAAAAAAAAACATAATAAAACATATAATATTATAATATAAATATAAATATATTATAATATTAATAATCACAATATATAAAAAATAAAAAATAATAATAAATAACCAAAAAATAAAAGTGAAAGGAAAGAAAGTAAAACAAAAAATTATATTACACATAAGGTTACATGGATTCACGATTTTCACCATTGATTAAACATAAGATCAGGTAAAAGGAAGAGAAAACACAGAAACGACCACTGCCAACCTAGGAAGTGAATTAACATCCGACACGTGCCCCTTTATTGCAGACCAATCAAGAGAACATGAGAAATTAAGGATGATAATCATCGATCGAAACATAGATCAACGAACATTGCATTACATTAAATTGTTAATCACCATCAGATTTTAGGGTAAACACCACCTCTGATAGGGTTTTCAAGGCATATTCACCATCGATAGAAAAAAAATAGTATCCACCATCAGAAGAAACATAACGATGCTACATGCGGCCATGTAGATGAAACAAACCAGACCCAACTCAAATTCAATCATAAAATTTAGAGAATATTGTGAGGATTTGAGAGAATAGTCTAAGTAAAAAGGTTGAAATTGTATGATTTTCCATATACTAGCACCGAATTAGGTCGAAATTGTGTGATTTTGCATGTACTAGCACTAAATTAGGTCAAAATTGCAAGGTTTGTTGAGAACGTCGAAAGGTGGCAAAGCTGTAGTGAAAGCAACAGGTAAAACTTCAATTTTAAATTTTGATTTTTGTTTTTGTGTTTTTTTTATTGTTGTTTTCCTATATATAAAATAGATATTCTCTACTTCATTCTATACATACGACAAGAAATAGATACAAAAGTTTTTTTTAGGGTAAAATTAGGGTAAATTACAGAGTTTTAAAATATAGAAAATCGCTTATTATTTAGGATTTTTTAAAAATATAGGAAAAGAAAAATCATATGTATTAAAATTACAGTAGTTTTTTAATTATAAGATTTGGTATGATTACAGTAGGGTTTCGAACAACTATTTGAGGATGTATTTTATTTTTAACCATAAAATAGAGTAAAATTCTAAATAATATAATAATAAAAATAGTAAATTTTTAAGGGCTCTGCCGACTTCTGAGGAAATTTTATTTATATATAAATTGTAGGGTTCTTGGTGATAAATTCGAAATCCTCTTCTCTCAACCCTTAGCCGTCACCATGCCTCCACCCGTGTTTCAAAAACGTAGTGAACCGTCATCCATTGAGACCCAAAACCCGAGCGACTCTGTAGTCGAGATTTTTCAGAATGCCCGATGGTGGGAAGCATTGACTAAGTTTAAAGGCCATGATTTAGGGGTGGCTAGACATTTCATAATGAACTATAACCCCGACACAATGTCTACCCATGTTGGAGGACTCCAGCTAGACTTAAACCCTAGCTTGATCTCTGAGGTGTTGGGTTTACCTGAGGTTGGTCTACCTTATTATAAAAACCCATCTAAAAGCGTCGCTCAGTTGGTGAAAAAATTTGGTGAGAAGTGTACAATTCTTAGAGACAAGGAGGGATCAATAAAAGGGGTTTCAACTTCTACACTTCCCCTCCTATGGCAAGAAGCAGTTGTCATTATTATTAAGTTCTTCACTCTTGAGGGATGAATGTCTATCTTATCAGCTTACCACATTCGTATGTTAATGAACTTAAAATTCCTGGATAATAAATATTGTGTCATTAATCTACCTTACTTTCTGTTCCAATCACTGAAATCGACTGTTTTGCGAGTTAAACCCAAAAATTCTCAAGGAAAACCAAGACTGCACTTGATTGCGCACCATGGTTTAATTAAATTGATTGTCCTAAAAAAAGCTCATGAAGTGAAAGTATCCTGGAACCGGATCGTGGATGAATCCAACTTACCCGAATGCTCGAAATCTACCGGATCTGAGGGGGAACATTCGATAGAGGAAGAAAATGACTCTGATAGTCAGGAAGAAGAGCCTGAAAGCCCAAAATGGAAATGTAAGACTTTGAAAAGTAATAAACAATCCCGACCGAATATCAGACGTCAAAAGAAAATTGTAGAAAACTTTGAACAGGAAGATGAACAAGGGCCTGAATCTGAATTACCTACAACCGAGTCTACTATAGAGACCTTATCCTATCTTCATGCACAGAATACAGTTTTGCAAATGAAATGTTGGAATCGATTCTTGCATCCATAGGAAATCAATTGTGATGCTACAAGAACCCGTTTGAAACCAACAAGCTATTACAGGCTCTGGTCGACCTGCCTCATGTTCTGTTAAACCTGAATATTACTATAAAATATGGCATAACAGGTAAGGAAATCCCAACGGTAATTCTATGATTAAAATTCTAATTTGCACGCTTCAGACTTATATTAAACTATAGTATTCTTATTAAAATGACCAAGCATGAAAACAACCAACTGTTATGCCTTATGTAGACCGATGCCTAGATTCATTGGGCTATTATAGCAATTTAACAACTATTTTAATTATGAACAGAAATAAGGGAAGAAGGAAATTAGTGTTCTTGCTTTCATTCGAATATCGTAACAAAATCAAGAGTTAACTAACAAAAGAAATGTGTATAATGCATTCAAATAATATAACCCATTATACAGATACACACAATACTGAGACAAAGAAATGACAAGAATAAAACCCATAATTGTATTGATTTCATAACATATTACATGTAGAGTGGGCAAGATGCCTTTTAACTATGTTTTTCTTAAAGAAATACATCAATACAATGAAGAAGACTCTATTCAAATAATGTAACAGTCTCTCCAACTCTTCTTGTTCCAATCTGGTAACAGAAGAATCTCTGAATCCTAGGCTCAATAAGACTGGAAATATTCTCAGCTTATTGAACGCTTTCCTATCATACAATCCTGCACAGCAAGAGGAGGAAGAAAGAATGAATAAAATAAAATAGACACAAAGAAAATACAACACAACTAATAGGGCACTCAAGTATACTTCTTAGCAAAAATGCTATTTTCTAATTGCTAGATGCAGAATCCAGACTTGCCTGCTTCCTTTTATAGCTACTGGTTCGTGATTCTGTTATTCTTGATTTATTTCTGACTGTACACTTTGCAGCTTCTGATTGAATCTCAAAATTAATTTTGTCCAACTGGCTTTGTTCTGAACTGACTATGTTCTCTTCTTTGACTTGTTCAAACATATTCCTACTCAACTGGTGATTTAAGTATAAGGAAAGCTTTTATCTGATTCAACTACTTCCTGGTGCGTTTAACTGCTGCTTTCCAAACTGGCCTCTTTTGAGTTGCCTTTCCTTGGTCCTTTGATCCTTTAATTGCCTCAGAGATATATCCTATTTTTGTAGTTATCTGTGGTGCAAAATCTACTTTTTGTTGAGTGCAGGTATTGACCCTTTTTACCTTTAAACTCCTTTGCAACCCTTTAATATGCTCATCAATTAACTTCCATATTTCTATATCAAAAGTGGCTGCAATCCTGACCATATTCATTTATTGTAGAATTCAGTTTTTCTGTACAACAATAATAGGTATGTTTCTGTCATACTGAAGTAGTAAGGCTTCTATAGCAGTCACCATGAGTGTAGTTTGTTTAATCATCTCCTCCTCATCACCTTGTTCACAATCAAATCTCTCAAGGGTTTCTTTGAATATTCCTTCTATGTCTGATGCTTCCAGGCATTGATCTAAGGACATGCCAATATCTGTTAGTTTATCTATAGTATCATTTATCAAATCATTCATCTCAGTCATAGAATTTGTCCATTTTTCTCAGTTTGATCCAAACAAGGCTGCTTTGAAAAATTTAAAATTGATTTGAATTTTATTGCCTTCAGGTATTGTTATTTCTTGTCCTTGCAGTTCTTCAAAATGATCCCCTATGTAGTCCAGGGTTGAGTGAATGAATTTAAAATCCTTTTCTCTTTCCTTCATCAAGGTCATGATTTCTTGAGTAGTTATTTGAATCACCCTTATTTGCCTGAATATTTTAGTAAAACCTTTGGCTTGAGCTTTTATTCTTTTGTACATGTATTTTTTCATTACATTCAAATAATATACATGATCTTGAACTTTGGTCACTACAGGTGGTTGGGCAATTGAAGAATTTTTCTTATTTAATTCTTCTTGTTGCTTACTTATCACAACTTTCAATTCTGCTTTTTCTTCTTCCTCTTGACTCAATTGCTTTTTGAGTGTTTCAAAATTTTCAACAAATTGGTCTATGACTTTATTCTCATAGTTTTTGCAAGCTTTGCCATATCAACTTCTTTACCCAGTAGTGATGATCCTCCTATTTCCTCATTGGTACTGAAGACTAGTGGGTTTTGCAGGGGAGGGAGATCAACCTTAGCAATATCTGACACAACTGTCCCCATTTCTATCTTTTTTGAAGATTATTCTTCTATACTTCTCATTCCTGCTACTAACTGTAACTCTTGTTCATCTGTAGCAGTAAAGTCTGCCTATTCATCTGTTCTTTCCAAAACAACCTTGGCAATAAGTAGAGATAATATGGGTTTCTTAGCTTCTACTGGAGCTATTTCTATTTGAATTTTTATTGAGTAGCTTCGAAAGAGGCCACCCAGTCCACATTTTACTTGTATTACTATTGGAATTTTTATCTCATGTCCCTTTATGTTTATAGAAGTCGAGACGACCATGGGTGCCAATTTTTTCACACTAGTCACAACTAAAATATTATCAGGTATAGGAACTACAACCTGCTTTGTTGATGGTGCTTTATGAGAGGATGAAGTTACTATTTATTTACCCTTATCTATACAGGTTTGTTGAGGAGCTTCTTTTGGTGCTGCCTCTATTATGGGCTGGTCATTAACTGGGAGTTTAACCTATTGTTGTACTATATCAACAATTCTAACAGTGACCTCCATTAAGTCTATGTCCTGTTCCTCTATCAATTCCAGCAAAGGGTCTTCTTTAATTGCTAGGTGTGTCCTTGGCATAACGGGTGTTGTAGTATCCACTGAAATCTCCCGAAGCCTTCTTAGTTTGGTTGGGTAGTCATAGGATTCACAAACTTGTGTGGTACCTCTCTTTTCTAGAGTTTTGTGCTTTATGATGGGTGATATCTATTAACTTGCGAGCTTGGGTCCCTTTGATATGTGGGCCTGCAATCATTCATGCTTTCTATTCATTCATCAATGGGTATATTTTAATTTGATATGGAATGATATGTTTTGGGACTCATGACATCTCAAATACGAGTGATAACTACATCTTCGGGATCCATTATGTATCCCTTAGGGTCTTCATGATATCCAACTCTTGGTGTGAGTGTAGGTTTTTACCTATGATGTCCCTTTTTCTCTAAGTCAACCATGATTAATCGCAACTGTCAGATTGATATAAGATGAAGCGCATCCGTTGATCTCTCAAAAATTTTCTTTTGCGATCGTCGTTTGATCTTATGGGGGTGAGGCACGACCGCTGGATCATACATATGCACGTATTATTTAATACATGAAAAAAATTCATACATACCTCAACTAAATTAATCAACCCAATGCTTAGATTAACCTTTGATTATCTTTCCACATGCGCACCATTGGATCTGGGTGGTCAATGTCCGTCGTCGTTCGATTCATATGTTATAAAAAGGTCTTTATTTAGCCTTTGGATATTTGTCACCAGTTATAGACCTTCGCGTCCGTTGATTCTCGATTTAGTTTGTGTGCTACCATTGGATCACTGACAAGATGCATGCTAGATAATAATGTTATAGACCTTTGCTTTCTTATTAATCATGATTAAGGCAAAAAGGGGGAAGATTAGTCAATGTATTAAACCCTTACTAAACATGATTAATGTCAATTAATTTCATCCTTACCCATGCCTTTTACCTTCCATCCTGCGATTTGGTGCGACCGTCGGATCTGAGTGGAGACCAGTGCAGTCGTTAGATCTAATCAACCTGCACATTATTTTAATCAAGCATTTATAATATTAATCATGATTAGGATAAAAGGGGGAAAATTAGCTGACATATTAAACCCTTGCTAATCATGATTAACTTTAATTAATTTCTACCGATCCTTAACCCTTTTTAATGCATCTTCGATCTTGGTAACAAGCCCGATGATTAATCAAATGGGGCGCATCCTTTTTAATATGGACTTTAAAGTTCATTTTAATCAAAATAGCCATGACCGTTGATCTAAGCTTCGTTCAGCGTGATCGTCCGATCTGTCGAACTTGCTCGGATTTTAATTTGACATTTGACTTATGATGACTTTACTTTAAACCTTTGACTTCTTAGAGGGTGCACGACCGTTGATTTTATGGATGATTGAGCATTGTCATCTGATTTTTTTAGACTTACTCACTACTTAATCGGAATGTTGACCATTATGACTCATGCTTAAACTTTTGACTTTTCAGACAGCGTGCGACCATTGATTTGATCCTCGACAAAGCACTACCGTTGATCTTGTTAAAGGTGCAAGGATTTTAAATTTATTAGAGCCTTAGGTTTAACCTTTGGAGTCTTTAGTGAATGCACGTCCGTTGGATTTGGTCCTCAACGAAACACTGCCATTAGATTGAATACAACTTGCTCGATTTTTAAATCTTAGGTTAAGTTTTATTGACCCTTTGACTTATCTTTCGGACTATTTCGTGAGTGCACATCCATCAGATTTTCTCAGGCGATGCTCTTCCATTCGATTAAGTCTAAGGTGCAACCTTTTTACTTCCTTGACTACGCTTGAATTTTGACTTATCTTCGGTTTGATTTTATTAAAGCGCTATCGTCCGATTTTTCTATATCATGCGCGGTCCTTGGATTAAATCTAAGGTGCTCACCAATTAGCTTAGCGGGGTGCATACCCTTAGGCTTTTAATCAATTAATATTTATTTTAACCTTAGGTTTTTCGGACTTTGATACCATGGTGAAATGACTTAACCGACTTTAGATTAAAATATTTATGAAGGTCGGACTTTGGTTTTAGGTTTTTAATTTGAAATTTTCTTCCCTAACCATTTGAGGTACTTTAATCAATATCATGAAGCCCACATTATTAAAAAGGCTAAGGTTAGACTTTATCAAACCAACCAATGAAAAATTGAATTACCCACAACTATAAGCAATGACCAATAGTATAAGCAGTGTAATAGAAACCAAAAAATTTAAATTTTGGGGTTTCAAAGTTGAGTCAAATTTGGCTCCAACATAGGCTCTGACTGGGACAATGTGTTGAAAACATGAAGCACTTTAAGAACCACAAAATATCCTGGTTTTATTTTTAAAAAATTTAACAAAAAATAACAAAATTTTGACTACTAAGCAAAACTTGAAATGTATAACAGAAAAAATTCCTTCCTCTTTTTTCTTTCTTTTCTTCATCATTAATTTTTTTTTTTTTTATATATGTGCTGAAAACATGATAAAGCAAGTAGAGTATGGAAAATTTTAAATCCCTTCTCATTCAATTTGGAAACAAAGGTTTAGAAATTTTAGAAATCAATGAGTTTTATTTTGAAATATAGTAATGCTTGTTTTAGCTAAGTCATAAGATATGATTACACAAATTTTGTCACAACCATTTGTCTCATCATATTTTTGCCCATGTGTGTGTTTGTGCATTCTTTTTTGGGATTTCTAAATATTTTAGAAATTTATCATATCTGAGCAAAATAGCCAAGCCTAATATGTGATTTCACTCTTTAAAAAATTTCACCATTCTGTAGGGCTCCACTGCTAGTCGGGCGTCTATAGCCTTGGTGGAGTTGTTTCTAATCCCATATTAGTTTTACCCTATTGCCAGTAAAGCATCTATAGCCCCGGTAGAGATTTTTCAAGATATCTCAGGAAGTGACTCAATTTTAATTTATTTTTGATTTTTCTTTCTTGTGAGAGGAGTGTTTGGATATATAAGTAAATTGTGCAATAAGTATGTCTGAGTTGAGGATTAGTTTCTAGCTATAAAATATGAGTGTAATAATTTTTGGCTCAACTACCCTCTCAAAGATAACTCGGTTCTTTGGACCTTTGAAGTCACTTTAAGTATCATTTGTAATGTGAGGCTAGACATGATGTTTCAATCAGCTTTGTTTTCTGTCTGTTTGATCTCATATCAAACAACTATTGCATAAACACTCATTTTTGATAGAATTGTAAAGCTCATCAATATCTAAAATAAATTCCATTTTTCTTTTTATTGTTTTTGGTGGAATCAAAAATTAGATATACTCATCAAACTAAGATATCATGTATACAGTAAACTCAAAATTATTCAAGAAAAAAAGGGAAGTTTTAACTAATAAACAAAATAGACCACTCTATTTTTGGACTTTTTTTTTTCTATTTTTATTTTTATTTTGTAAAGTACACCTTCAATAGGGATTGTACATTTTGAGGTGTTGGCCATTAATAGGGATAGCCATTATTTCTCCCTGCAAAGTCTGTAGCTTGTAAGTATTATGACTGATAACATGGGCAATTTGGTATGGGCCAATCCATTTAGGTTCAAACTTACCCTTTTCACCATGCTTATCATTTTTAGGATCCTAGTAGATGACTATATCTCCTTGAGAAAAAAGAGTACCCTTGGATTTCTTATTAAACAAATTTACAATTTTTTGGGTTTGTTCCATCATTCTATTGAGGGTATCTCTTCTTTATTCTTCTAACAAGACAATTTGGTCAAGCCTTCTTTGAATGGGATCAGGGTTTTCATGATCTTGCAATAAAAGGAAAAGTGCCATTTTTTCCAATTTTGGGAGCAGGAGGGCTTTTTCTCCATAAACCATCTCATAGGGGGTTCTTCTTGTATTTCTTTTAACATACATCCTATCAGCCCATAAAGAAAATTTAAGTTCACTATCCCATCCCCTTTTATTTTTTCCTAATGACCTTTTTATTATTTTTATTACATTTTTATTTGATGACTCAGCTAGACCATTTCCTTGGGGATAATAATTAGTAGAATTAGATAATTCAATTCCATATTCAGCACAAAATTCTACCATTTCATATGACACGAAATATTGAGCATTATCAGTTACAAGCTTTTTAGGAACTCCATACTTGGTCAAGATATTTTCTTCTATGAATTTGATGATTGCACAGATGTAGATGTTCTCAAAGGTGCAACTTCCACCCACTTGGTGAAGTGGTCTATTGTAGTTATGATCCACTTATATTGGCCAGATGAATTAGGCTTGATCTCTCCAATTAGGTCAATACCCCATTAAGCAAAAGGTGCTTCAATGATTACTAGCTTGAGGGGCATGGATGGTAGATGCTTTTTCCCTATAAAAACTTGGCAGTTATGACAATTCCTTACATATTTATATACATCCTTAAAAAGGAATGGCCAATAATATCCTGCTCTCATGATTTTATTGGCTGCAGCTTTTGGATCAAAATGTCCCCCACAGAAACCATTATGAAATTCATTAATTATTTATGGGACTTCTCTTTCATATAAGCAGACTAATAATACTCCATCAGGATGTTTCCAATATAATACCCCATTTTGTATATAATACTTTTGAGCTTGAAGTTTGACTGACCTCATTCTGTTTATTGGCATGTTTTTGGGGAATGACAGAGTTTGTAGATAGGACAAAATTTCTTCATACCATTTACATTCTTTGGTCATCATATTTCTGATCTATGGTAAGAATATTTTCAGATATTGCTTCTTCTTTGTTAGCCAACAGTTTAGCTAAACCCTGCCCTTTGATTGTTTTAACTATTTTGAGTTCAACATCATATTGCAAAAGTCTTACCATCCATTTTGCTGGTCTTCCCAATGGCTCTGATTGATAAAAAATATCTTTTATTTCTATAAAGGGAATACAACAATAAAATTTGTTTGAGCCAAATATACCTTTAAAGTCGTCCAAATATTGGATTATTGCATAGACATGTTTTTCCAGCAAGGTGTACTTAAGACTTGCTCCTTTTAGTCCTGATTTCATAAAGGCTATTGGCCTTTCATTATTTTCATTATCTTTTTGTGAAAGGACTGCAACAATAGAATGTTCAGATGCATATGAATAGATATTAAAATACTTTGCATAATTAGGGCAACTTAAAGCTGAAGTGGTTGATATGGCTTCTTTGATCTTGTTAAATGTTTTCATATTTTCTATTGTCTATTTTATTTCTCCAGTTTTCTTCACCATTATATTTATGGGTTTGGTCATTTCTGCAAAATTTGGGACAAATATTTTGATAAAATTTATTTTTCCAAAGAATGACCTTACTCCTTTTAGATTCTTGGATGGGAGAATTTTAGAAATGGTTTCTATAATTTCTGGATCAATGTTTATTCCCTTTTCTGAAACTATATGACCTAGAAATTTTCCTTGTGTAGTTCCAAATATGCATTTTTTTGGATTTAGAGAAATTCCAAATTCCTTGTACCAGGAAAAAATTGCAATCAAATGTTCTAGATGATATTCTAGATTTTTAGAAAAACTATGATATCATCTAAGTACACTACTACAATTTTAAACATTAGTCCTTTGAAAGCAAAGTCCATCGCTCTTTGGAAAGTAGCACCTGCATTCATCAATCCAAAAGATATTCTTAAATATTCCAATGTTCCCCAGGGTGTGGTGAATGCTGCCTTGTGTCTATCTTCTAGATTTATCAGAATTTGATTGTACCTTGAAAATCCATCTAACAAGGATAATCTAGTTGAACCTACTACTGCTTGCAACAATTGTTCCATGTTAGGCAATGGGTAATTGTATTTTAGTGAGATATTGTTTAAATTTCTAAAATCCATGCATAGTCTAATGTCCCCATTCTTTTTCCTAAATGGTACTAAGTTGGATATCCAGGAGGAAAATCTAACTTTTTTTTTTGAACTTCTTTTTGCATTACCGGGTGCAGAGTTGGATTGTACTTTCTCTGTTTTTGTCTAAAAGGCTTGGCATCTTCTTTCAAGGGTATTATTTGTGTCATCACATCCGTTTTGAAAGTTTTGAGATCTTCATAGGTCCAAGCAAAATGTTCTTTGTTATTTTTTAGGAAACTGATATATCCAACTTTTTCTTTAGCAGGTAGTGCCATGTCTACTTTCACTATTCTGGGTTCTTTCATTGATCCAATATTAATATCCTCAAATATCACTTCTCTATGTATAGGTTTATAGGCTTTGTCAAAATCATCAAATAAGCTTTCAAGAGACACCAATCCTTTGGATTACTTCTATTGGTTCTCCTATTTGATCTTTTAACTTTTCTTCATATTTTTCATCACAGATGACATCTGCATATTGATTTTGCAAAGTCACAAAATCCTTAATATCTATATCATATTGAAAAACCTGAAGATAGACTATGTTATCTGGCACAGAAGGTTTATAGATTGAGATAGTTGGAAATCTAGACCTGAGGCATTCACAACTAAGAGATCTGCAATATGATTTTGTTCTCTAGGGATGTATGAAATATTGAAAGCTAAGAACTTATCAAATTCTTCCAGTACTGCATTTCTATATTACTTAAGTCTAGGATGCTTGGTCTAAAATTTGCCTTTTATTTGCAGTATAATAAGTTCTACACCCCCTGTTACAAGTTAAGTAGTTAATACCTAACTCTTTTGCTTTCCTTAGTCCTAATAGTAAAGATTCGTACTCAACTACATTATTTGTGCAAGGAAATTGTAATCTATAAGGTATACCAAGGTAATTTCCTTTAATATCAGTCAAATTTACACCTGCCCCTGCTCTAGATTGGGATTTAATCCCATAAAATGACATGGTCTACATTTCTTGGGTTAATACTCGATTTGATTCAGCATCAATTATTCTCATATCTTCTGGGTCCATATTCTTTGCATCTGGTTCTTCCATAAGGAATGGGTTGTGCCATATTGAATAGACTCCCATCCCTTTTTCTTCCATAGAGTTAACTAAGTTAATCATGGTTTCATCTGTATGAATTAACTCTACGAAGTGTTTATTGAATGGTTCCCTTATTAAAATTATATTCTCTTTATCTGATATGGGGATAGTAGCATAAGACCAGTCTAGTTGTATTGATCCCCCTAGTTGTTCTAACCAATGCCTACTGAGTAATAGTAAGAAGAATGGGTCAACATCAAATACTACTACATCCATGACAATGCCCTTTTTGGGGTGTTGGTATAGGAAAACTAATAATCCAGTTATCACCCCTACACAGGGAATTTATTTGCTGTCCATTACATAAATAGGGGCAGAATATCTATTACAGATTAATCCCATTTGGTCAGCTATTAACTTAGGCATGATATTATGTGAAGCTCCACTGTCAAGCATGCAATTATGAATCACATATATTTCCCCTTCATCTGAATTATATCTTACTAACATGTAGAAGGGTCTGACAGAAGATGGTGATCTTGTATCATATTGATTTTGTCTAGCAACATGACAAGTAGGGTCTTCTTTCTGCTCTATTAATCCAAAAGCTCTGCATACTTGTTATTTATATGTTTGAACTTTCATAAGTTCACCAAATGTGATATTAAATTTTTGCTTACTGAGTTCTGACCCAACATCAAATTCTATCTTCTTTATATCTAATGGTTTATTACTTTCTTCTTTGGGAACTTCTTCTGTTGATTCTATTACCTTAGGAGTCATTTTGTTAGGGTTCCTATCAATTTTCTCTTTACTGATATTTTTATTGGTGAAAGTTTATCTTCTTAGTTCATTTATAGATAATTTATCTGTTCTTTCAAGGACTATTCTATTCCTTAAATTTAAAACATGAGTTGCCTCTAATTCTTCAACCTCTTGAGCAGTGGAAATCAATTTCCCTTGCTTCATCTTATCATATCTTGACTCATGTGACTTTTGAAAGATTTTAGTTCCTTCAGTCACTAAGATATGGGGATGATGATTTGAAGCATATTTATCCATGCCTTCTTCAAACAACCTTTCTTTGGACTCATATTAACATACCAAAATGCATTGATTCTTATATCCTCTTTTGATTTCGCATGCATATCTAAATTACGTCGATCACTCATGTGTATTCCACATGCATCATGGTTATGGGGTGCATCACAAGTAGAGAAAAAATAGGGAAAACCTTCAACTACATTGGTAGATGACATTGGGTTAGGGACATTGTTCTGATCCCTATTAGAATATTTGTTTTTCTAGTTGTTATTCCCATTACCCCTATTCCTATTCCCTTCTTCAAAACCATTGTTGTTTCCCCAATTCTTGTAATTTTTCTTAAATGGGGGACGATTATCAACATGTGGTCGCTCTGTCTGTGAAGATTCATCGCTATTTCTATTTCTTTCAATTCTTGCTAACCTGTTACTCATGTTGTTGAACATTTCTGTCATTTGACTGGTCAAATTTTCCACAAGATCAATTTCAGTTCTTCTTTGTATATCAAATGCCACTCTCTTAGGTTTTCTCTCAGGCATGTTAACTTCTAAAGAATAAGGTTTCATCTTATCATTTTCAAGCATATTTCTTTCTATATCCATTGCTTTTTCCATACAACCATCAATGGTAGTGGCTTGTTCTTGCCTTAATTCATAGTTAAACTCTCCTTGAAAAGTATTCTTATAAAAACAAATAGACTGAATATCACTAGGCCCGATGTTGGCAGGGATTTTGTTTCTTATTTTTTAAAATCTCCTATTAAAATCACTAACAACCTTATTTTATTTCTTCTTCATAGTGGCTAGCTCAGTTAACAATGATTGTTCATTTTTTCTTCCACCATACTTCTTTAGGAACACCTCTTCCATTTTGGTGAAGTCTGGGATATCATTGTTAGGAAGGGAATTAAACCATTCTCTAGCATATTTTTCTAAAGTCTGCAGAAACAATCTTAATACTACATCTTCATGTTCAACTTCCAGACTATCCATTGCATATAAGAAACTTTTGATATGATCCTCTCCAGTTACTGCACTATTTTCTAAGAACTTAGGAGTTATTTGTGAGCTTTACTAGGTAAGACATTCAAATTTACTGGTAATACAAAAGGTCTATATTTGTTAGTTCTCCACAAATGAACAAAATCCAGAGCCATAGCTACTGTTGTATTTAATTTTACAGATGTAGTATTTACGGTGGTATGGGTCTGGGCAGTTTGAATGTAGATTGATGAATTTTCTACCTTTAAATGAGAATAATCACATATATCTTCTACTACTAATTTTAAATGTTCATCTACAAAAATATCAGCAGTAATAATATTCTATATTTTCTTCACGTACCTTTTACCACTAGAATTTAATCTACTATTATAAACGGTATTCTTAAAAAGTGGATTTTTTTGGGTATGTATAAATACCTCTGGATTCTCGAGTTCTAGAAATAGCTCCTTACCACTTCTCCTGGTGTTCGCTAGCATGTTCTGTTCTCTTATTTTTTATTTTATTTTTCTTATGGATTTGTCCAGCAGAGTGCCAGCACTGGGGTGTAGAAAGAACAATGTATAATATTATCAAGAATTCTTGATATCATCTCTCATCCTCACAAGAGTGGGTTCTTGGGGAAAATCAAGAAAATCAAGAAAATCAAGAAGCCAAAAATTCAAGAAAATCAAGAAAGAGAAAATTTTCAATAAAATCAAGAACGTAAAAACTTACTTCAAAACATAAACTATGGACATAGGAAAAATAAAGAACTTCTAACAAAGTGAAAATTAAAATGCTGGCTCTTTATTTTAACTGGTCGTCCATTGATTAAAAATAATCGTTGAAGAAAATATTTTAAGAAGATAATTGAATCTTTTTAAAAAGTCCTCCCCGGCAACGATGCCAAAAAACTATTGGAACCGATTATTGCATCCGTAGGAATCAATTGTCACGCTACAAGAACCCATTTGAAACCAATGAGCTATTATAGGCTTTGGTCGACCTGCATCATGTTCTGTTAAACCTGAATATTGCTATAAAAGATGGTAGAACGGGTAAGGAAACCCCAGCAGCAATTCTACGATTAAAATTCTAATTTGCACGTTCCAGACTTATATTAAACTATAGTATTCTTATTAAAATGACCAAGCATGAAAACAACCAATTGTTATGCCTTAAGTAGACCGGTGCCTAGACTCATTGGGCTATTATAACAATTTAACAACTATTTTAATCATGAACAAAAATAAGGGGAGAAGGAAATTAGCGCTCTTGCTTTCATTTGAATATCGTAAAAAAATCAAGAGTTAACTAATGAAAGAAACGTGTATAATGCATTCAAATAATGCAATCCATTATACAGATACACACAATACTAAGACAAAGAAATGATAAGAATAAAACCCAAAATTGTATTGATTTCATAACATATTACATTCAGAGTGGGCAAAATGCCTTTTAACTCAGTTTTTCTTAAAGAAATACATCAATACAATGAAGAAGACTCTGTTCAAATAATGTAACAGGTCTCTCCAACTCTTCTTGTTCCAATATGGTAATAGAAGAATATCTGAATCCTAGGCTCAATAAGACTGGAAATATTCTCAACTTCTTGAACGCTTTCCTATCATACAATCCTGCACAACAAGGGGAGGAAGAAAGAATGAATAAAAGAAAATAGACACAAAGAAAATACAATAGCACAACTAACAGGGCACTCAAGTATATCTCTTAGCAAAAATGCTATTTTCTAATTGCTTGATGCAGAATCCAGACCTGCCTGCTTCCTTTTATAGCTACTAGTTCTTGATTATTTTATTCTTGATTTTGACCTAATCATGGAGCGTGCACCTAGCTACTGTATTGATCTATACCATCATGAAAGCATAAAGATTCACACAAGTACATAAATTGAACAAAAACAACGTAAAGTTTCTTGTATTAATCTTTGAATGAGCTTTGATTACAAAAATGCCTTCTTAGGGTCACTTAAAAGATGATACTGATATTACAATTGCCAATGCCCTCAATAGGGTAGGTACACTTATAGTGCTCTATTGATTAGTCACAAACTACCTTGGGATGGAACTGAGCCCCTTCTTCGCGATGTGGAAGGATTATGACATAAGCTCCTCTTACACCTGTCTCCTTGCAAACAAGAAACAACAACACACAATTAAAAATATTGATAGCCTCTCATGATGAGGCCCTTTAAGAAAATATGTATGTAAATGCCACTAAACTAGTAAAACAAGAAAACATAAAGAAAGACTTTAAACTATTCTAATTTGATCAAGAATTATACTACAACATGAAGGACAAGAATAAGCAAACGATGCATGGATCAAATATCAAGTTCGGAGCAATAAAGTGCATAAAAGATTCAATATAATCCTACTTAATACATTGCATGAAATGACTAATTCCTACGGTCAAAGTTTCTCTAAAATATAATTAAATCTATGAAAAGACTAATATAACTAATCTATGTGGTCAAAAGCAAAGCAAGTAAGGTGATCAATAACCTGTTGCAAATCACAGCTATGGTGGACGGTCTGCACTGTGAACCGCGGTTGACAACCATGGTTTGACCTCTGATAGGTTTACCCTTAGAATTAGGGGCAGTGGTCTTGACCTCCTTATCCAAATTGATGTTCAAGGGTCGCATTTGTTGTCCTTTGACAGATTTGGTGGTCAAATCACTGTGAAGGGCCTTCGTTTGCTTGGATTTATGTTTATTGAATTTCCTAGGCACCTAGGGCATCCATGGCTAGTTGGTCTTTAGGTGAATAGCAAAGGGGGTCTCAAATGCATAAATTTAGTATACAATTTGATAGGGCTTCGCTGCTCTCTTGATAAATTAACTCTCCCCCCTTTTCTCCCCATTTGGAGGGGGTATT
This sequence comes from Wollemia nobilis, assembly GCA_028583015.1. Lineage (NCBI taxonomy): Eukaryota > Viridiplantae > Streptophyta > Pinopsida > Araucariales > Araucariaceae > Wollemia > Wollemia nobilis. The sequence continues at coordinate 4,032,405 of JAQPPZ010016599.1, forward strand.
TATAGCATGCCCCTAGGGCTAGGGGTGACTTCATGGAGAAGCCAAGACCAAGAAGGGTGGTTAGGACAGTTGGGATGGAAGCCTCTGAAATCTTTCATCCTTCAACTACCTCCTTCTAGATATTTTGGCCGTTCCAACCGATTTGGCTCGGATGGAAGGCCTAACTGAACTTCAGTTAAGATCGTAGGTCACAGTTGCGGTCCAGACTGTAGACCGTAGGTGTCAACCACGGTTTAGACTAGAGATCGCAGGTCTAGGCTACGGTTCAGACTTCTTAGGCCAAAATGCCTAAATTGAGTGGTTAGAACCATTGCTCTATCTTGGAGTATGTCCAAGATCCTCCATATGGTTTTGTAGCATGTCCATATGAGTAGTCGCCCTCGACATGATGCATTTTAGGTGTCTACAGATGCCCCTTTTGAGATGCATTGTGAGATCGAACAACGTTGAACAAAAATATACATCCTAAAATGATGCCAAAGGTTCTATGATGATCATTAGTCTGATCAACATTAGATGCCCCAGGTCCAACAAAAGGACGCACATCCTGGAATCATTACTTCCAACTTGGAAAGGCTTACATTTGAAAAGTTTGCACTCACCATCAAACGTTCGGGTAGCTTTGGTGCTACAATAGGAGTTAGGCCTATATAATCGAAGGATGAGAGTTACAAATAAAATTTCATATTTTCTATTTACCCCAAGCAAAGGGGGAAGCTTATGATAGCTGTTAGCAATGATTCGCAAGAACAAATACAATTTTGACAAGATCAAAGGATCTACGATCTTCGGGATCTTCTATTGATTTTGATTATGACATGAAATTATGACTACCTCCTCAAGCAACGAGTCGATGATGGTAATGACAATGCATGAAGCAGTGAAATCTCTTGACCATAATGAATGATTTTGAACAAATTTAGATTCGAGCCTTTTAATGCCTTGGCTAGGCCTGGTTCAAATTATGATTGCAACTCTTAGTAGTATTTACACATCTCTATTCGATGGAGCAGTCAAGCTACGATAGCCGTCTTAGAGAATAAAAATAATACAAATGCAATTAGACTTGTGTTGAATCATATTGTCGATGATTTGCTGAAATATGTCATAAAAGAAATGACAAGTTTACCCCAAATTTCCTTATGGTGATTTACTCATCTTGTCGGATTACATGGATCGCAAGTCGCTGCAACCACCAATTTTATAGGATAAATCACTAAATACGAGGTGCATTTGGTTTTTCATTATTTTATTTTTTTGTTTAATTTTGCATTTATTTGATTGATCCTAGTGCTTTTAACATCACCAAATTTGCAATTTTGATCATTGATTTTAAATTTTTATCCAATGGGAGTCATTAATTTGTCTTTTTAGACCTTCCCACGATGGGTTTTGAGTGCATTTATTGCTATCTGTGGACTACGGGTACGGTCTACGGTTTGCATTTATAAATTTTGGGAATCGCGGGTCAGACCTGCGGGTGAAAAACCCTAGTGCCGGAACCGCAGGTGTTAGCTGTAGTTTTCTATTGCTATTTTTTTTTTTTAAACTCTCGGTTGTCTAATTAAATTTTTTTAATTTTCTTTAGCTCTGCTTAGCCAGATTTAGCTTACATTATGCTTTTTGCTTTTAAAAGTTAACTTCTAGAGCGTGGGAGCCTGACCTTATGAAGACTCTTCGCGAGGATTTATCTGATGATGACCGAGCTTGGTTTTGAGCTATCGAGTTCAGTTACGTCATGGATCTACCCACCATTAGGGTAGATCAAGCCTATCTTACTGCATTGGCTCGGTGCTGGAATGCGTGGACCAACACATTCCACCTTCCTCCTAGTGAGATGACTATCACTCTGCATGATGTCTACAGGATCTTCAGGATCCCCATCGATGACGAGGCTATCGTCTCCTCTACCTCCATGACAAAGGATGTTGTCTTTGACACCATATTCGATGACTAGAGCGTTGATGCATAGGATGATGCTAACCACGGAGGGTTGCACATCGATGACTGGTATCGTGATGATATATTTTTTGTACGAGAGGCCCTCTTCATGCATCTCATTGTGCAGATTGTCCTTCCAGACTCCTCGGGCATGAGGATTCCCTGGAACATGTTAGCCACTGCTTGGAGGGTGCTTCAGAGCTCTATAGAGGATCCACTACGATTAGCTTGGAGGAGCGCCCTATTATGCCAGCTCTATAGGGAGCTATACCAGATCATAGAGCGTAGCCGTAAGGGCATCAGTTATAATATTTTGTTACAAATTTAGGGGTGGCAGCACATCCAAATCGAGCATCATGCAGCGCTACCACTATGCATCACCACCATAGATGCCGACCATCAGTGTTACGTCGCATGCTGGCCTCGTGCTGAGGAGGGTATCCTTAGTAGAGCTCATGCTAGGAACACTGAGCACTACATCATTAGGTTTGCATCACTTGGGTTGGGAGACGTTGTCTGGCACCCCTATATGGATTGCCCTACATGGCCTGAGGTGGATGAGTGGCTATGACGGGCCCACCAAGACATATGACTTATCTGGCATAAGCCAAAGATCAAAGAGTATTAGTTCTTTTCTCGTGTCTTACGACAGTTCGACATGGTGTAGGAAATACCAGAGATACCATTGAGGTACAAACACCTAGCTCTAGAGAGGGACCTCTCGTTGATAGTTCCTCCACCACTAGGAGATGCACCTGACGACTTCCAAGAGTTGGGGTTTGAGATAGCTGGGACCATGCCAGACTATGATGGGTGGTGGTCCTTATTCATATGGCTTGGGATAGGGCCTCTGGGTCGAGAGCCGACTCAAGCAGAGGTAGAGGTAGATCCTAATGGGCGCAGGGTCACCAACGTATAGAGGGTGGTTGGGGTGCAAAGGCCACCATTGAGGATATTCCTAATATTGACCTTAAGGAGGATAATCTAGAGGAGGGTGAGGTCCCTTCTAATAGTGTAGAGGGATGACTGCTGGCTCAGGTGGTTGACTTGCAGAGTCAGCTTGGGTGGTTTCACACACAACAGCTTGAGAGAGACACTACCATCGCCACTCTAAAGGCGAAGGTGGCTGACAAGGAGCGATGCCTGACTAAGGCACAGGACCAGGTACAGGAGCTCACAACTCAGGCCATAGATGTAGAGGCCTAGGTGTAGAGACTACAGATTGCCTTAGAGTTAACACAAGTGTAGCAGATTGCAGTAGAGGCATAGTGGGATCTTGCTCAAGCATTGAGGGGGGGGTATGCCACGTCCTTAGGCTACTATGGGGCCTCTTGTAGAACCAAAAGTAGGTACAACAACTGCATAGGATATGACGACTAAAGTAGAGTGACTGCGTGGTATGGTCATGAGGACCAATGAGATGCACGTAGCCCGACTTGCTCGCGTTGATCAGTTAGTTGATTACATAGAGATGCACGGGCTACAGGTTCCTAAGGATCCTTTGTCCTCAACGTCATAGTGGACCTAGACTAGGACTACTGGACAATCTACAACAAGCTCGAGTCACAAGACTCACAAGACTGAGAGGATGCATAGGTCCTCTAGCACACACACAACGAGATCACAGGCTAGGACTAAAGATCCAGGGTAGACATCAGGGACCTCCAGTAAGAGGACTAGCCTGCTATAGTTACCAATTTTCTGTGTGCTGGGTGCTTTAGGATTTGGAGGCAGGTAGGATCCACAATAGGATCCACCACAAGTGCTAGGTCAGCCAAGAGAGCAGGCTCCAGAGCACAGTGCAGAGGGAGGTGGCGATAGCCCCAGTACGGGGGGAGCAGCCTAGATCTGAGTTATAGCAGCTATCGACTACATTTTTGATATATAATTTTGTGTGTAAGGTCGAGGATCTACACAGTTGTAGCCTGCGGGTATTTTGTACTCCCTATGTACTATTTTGGACACATATATGATATGATCTTTTATGGCTCATTATGTGTACATGTTTTTTTTTTTTTTGATTTTATGTTTATTTGATGCATATGGATGTAAGGCTTATGTAAATGCTATGTTTATATGATGCGATGTATGGATGACATGCACTAGATAGCTATTTTACTTTATGATGATGATATGCAATGATCTAGATGATTATATGTGCGAGATATGATGTATGCATATGGATGCGATGTTTATTTTTAAACACATATTTATTTTTGCTTTGTGGGCATGCGTTTATTTTATGCAGTTTATGGTATCCTATGCAATGTATGGTAATGCATTATGTACATAATCATAATATAATGGAAATGAACCTGTATGCTTTAATCACTTAAAACATAAGGAATGAATGTAAATTGTGTATATCAATTTTAAAATGTGACACCACAGAATGTATGACAATCATGCAAGATAATTGATAATTCTCATTATAAAAACTTAATAAATTAATCAACCATATATGAAATGCAGTGAAATGGATTGGTATAATGGTAATGAATGAATATGTCATTTTGTATATTTCTTCTTTGCTGCACTAAATAATCAGTGGCCGTCTAAACATCATTTATGATATTCATGTGGTATCTATCCTATATGTTTGATTGTGCTTTGTAACATGCATTCTAATGAATGAATGACTCGTATTTCTGAAGTCTAATGATATTTGGTATCTTATTACTATTGAAGAACTTTTTGGGGTTTTCCTTGAGAGTCAAACACCCTAGTAGACTTCTCCAAAAATCACATACTAACTGTATAAGGCTTATATTGGACAAGGCTTTTGCTGTGCCAAACCCAACTATTCATTATCCCTGTGTGTGCATGTGAGTATTTTTAGATAGATCATAAACATACCCCATATGTTAGTTGAGACTCTTTCAACCCATATGTGAGATAGGGTTCCTCATACGATTGTACCATCCTTATTTCAGCTTTGATTAGACTTATACAACTAGATAATCCTAGGTACCTAGAGCTAGCTCATCTTGCAAATTGATCAAGGCTACCCCTCCAAATGTAGGTGGGACTCTTTCAACCCATTGCTACGTTTGGGGATCACCCAATAGAACTACCCCTTCGATTGCAAGCGAGACTCTTCTAACCCATTGCTGCGATCGGGGATCACTCTATGGCTTTCAAAAGGTGGACAATCCAGGGATTCAAGTTCTCACCCTTCTTACTTGCTCATATGTAGTGATAAAAATCACTGTTAGTCCACGTGTTACCATTTTCTTTGAGCAACGTATTTTTATAGTGCTTTTGATTCACTATGTCACTTTACATTTTGAACTTGAAATTTGTACTTTGTAACTTGGGATTTAAACTTTGTGACTTTGGGATTTATAGGGGAAATTCTTGTCCTTTTGCCAAAGTACACCTTTATAGACCAACTATTTGCAAGATAAGCAGGTCATGAACCCATCTCTCTAGATACCTAAAACTACTTTCGTAGCTTTCATCCTCTCTTGTCTTAGCATGATTTTATATTATTTTGCTTAGTGATGGGATTCTGATATGTTGACGCACTATCCCAACTAATGACCTTATCTATAACATTAAAGCAAGATTTCTACAATATCTGAAGAACCCACTAGGTATGGCTGAGTGACTGGAAAACTTAATATACATACATATTTCTTCGCAATAGGTATCGTGTATGAATGCAATAAATTATGATAAATGCAAGGGTGCATGATTGACACACAAACGTGTGATCGTTTGTAAAATTTTGATAGATGCATTACACTCTACTGTGGAATGCAACGGATGACAAATGCCTAAATGCAATATGATGATGTGAATGCATATATGAAAATGCAAACTGCGAAAGCAAATATTTTTGGATTTTAAGCTTTACCAATTTTTTTTGGACTTTTATATATTTTTCTTGATTTTTATGGATTTTGAGCTTCCATATTTGACCAAACGATGAGTACATGTCCTTGGAGCTTTTAAGGATGACCAAATGGTGAGGAACTACCTTTGGAGCTTTTACTTGACCAAGCTACTCAATAGAGAGCTTGGGGCATTTTGGGATGACCGAGCGGTTGAGACAAAACCCTCGAAGCTTTTGGGTTGACCAAAGGGCTTACAGATGCCTTTGGTGCCTTTAATTGACCAAGCTTCTCAAATCAAGAACTCGAAGCCTTTTGGGATGATCGAGCGATTGTGGACAAAACCCTCGAATCTTTTGGGTTGACCAAAGGGCTTACAGATGCCTTTGGTGCCTTTACTACACTCTCAAGCATATAACACCTTAATATGGATGATATTGAGAGGATCAAGCTCTTCCACACCCTCTAGCGATGTTAGGCGATAGGTACCTGGACCAATATTTTAAGATATGATGTAAGGCCCTAGCCAATTAGCCGTGAATTTGTCTCGCATATCAGGCAGCAAATTCGAGTTTTGTTGGTTCTATTTCAGCACAAGATCCCCAACTTCAAAGTCTCTCTGGTGGACTTTGACATTGTAAGCTCATTTTAATCGCTCTTGATAAATGCAAAGATGCTCGAGGGTATTCACACGATGTTCATCGAGCAACATAAATTGATCAAGGTGAGCTTACCACGCGGTGTCGTCATCGATGAAATCCTTCAATGCGATGCGTAGCGTTGGAATTTCCAACTATAAGGGCATAATGGCCTTAGTGCAATATACTAGTGAAAATGATGTTGCCCCAATGGGCGTCCGAATGCTAGTCCTATAAGCCCATAATGCAAGGGGCAGCTATATATGCCAATCATTGTGGTGTTCTTGCACTGTCTTTTTCAAGATGGCTACCATAGTCTTGTTTGAGGCCTTAGCTTGCCCATTTGCTTGCGAATAGTATGGAGTTGCAAAACTGTGTTTAATGCGGTGTTTAGACATTAAAGCCCGTACAATTTTATTCTTAAAAGAAGTTCCATTATCCAAAATTATTTTGGATGGTATCCCAAAACGACATATGATATGCTCGAGAATAAATTCTGTGATGCGAGCTCCAGTGGTCATTGTAAGGGGAATGACTTCCACCCACTTTGTAAAATACTCAGTAGCCGTGATAATGAATGTATGTCGACCTGATGATGGAGGAGAAATATTGCCAATAAGATCTAATCCCCACTAAGCAAATGGCCAAGTTGCTTGAATGGGCTGTAAGGCCTATGATGGCAAGTGCGTAAGATTAGCATGATGCTGTCATTTAACGCATTTCTTGACATACACATTGCAATCCTTCTCCATAGTGGGCCAATAATAACCCATGCGAAGGATGCGTTTGACGACATCCATGCCATTGAAATGGCCACTGCACGTACCATCGTGAGCTTCTGGAATTACCCAAGATGACTCTTGGGGCTCAAGACATCGAAGGAGAACTCATTCATAGTTGAGTCGGTATAAAATGTCTCCTATCAACATACTTAGTCGCTTTCTGTTTGAATGTGCATCTTACAACATGCAACAATCCCTCTGGGATCATACCAAGTTTTAAGAAGTCTTAGATTTGCAACATCCAACTTTGACAAGCCTCAACTTCGACTGCTAATATGACTTGCTCCCCCTACGTATTTAACTTTTTAAATGTAGACTGGGAAACAACCTTATGGTGAATGGTAGTACCACTCCCCATAGGACTCTGAGAAGTCAATGACTCCTAGGGTGTCTGCTTAAAAAAGTCTTCTGCTCTACAGAACCAATCAGCTATTGGTTCCACGTCAATCATGTTGACTGAATCTTTGTTATCAAAGGCTGCACGTTTCATTGCTGGGTGCGAGAGCATTCTAACATGGATGGTAGTAAAATCGACAGATGAATTCTGAGGGATCAAGGACCCCAAAGATGCCATGGTGTCTGTGAACCTATTTGACAAACGAGGGATTGCCTCGATGTCATACCATTCAAATTTAGCTAGATAAGTGGCAACAATATCTTTGTAGGCTTTCAGTACGGGACATCGACACTGAAAGAGCCCATTAACTTGGTTAACTATGAGCAGAGAATTGCCAAAAATGTTCAATATTTTAATACCCATGGCGATGGCTGCATGGAGGCCCAAAAGTAGGGCTTCGTACTCAGCATTATTGTTGGTGCACAAAAAGTCTAACTTGAACGACAAGGGCATTGGAGCTCCTTATGGTGTGAAAAACACTATTCTTGCACCACCCCCTTGCTCACACTTTGAATCATCGAAGAATAATGTCATATCAACATTATTCTCTGGTTCTTCGGGTTTGAGAGCTTCAGATATTACGAAGACCGCATCATCTAAAATTTCAATGGTTAGAGGCCTAATGTTGGACAGTGGTGCCTCAGCCAGTTGATCAACTATGACTTATCCCTTGATGGACTTTTGGCTGATGAATTGCAAATCGAATTCTATCAATAGCATGATCCACTTTGTAGTACGTGTGTTATGATATGTCTTGCTCATCATATACTACGAAGGATTCTATTTCGATATAATATATGTTGTATGACTGAGCATGTAATGCCACAATTTCTTGGTAGCGAACACCACTGCTAAACAAAGCTTCTCAACATATGCATATCCTGACTCATAACTCACCAAGGTGTGACTGATGTAATATACGACTTGCTCTTTGCCTTACACGTTCTTTTGGCTAACATGGTCCCTAATGCAAAGCTGGTTGTCGATATATATAGTAGAAAAGGCACATCTGGCCTTGGTGGAGCTAGTACTGGTGGCGTTGCCAGGTATTGGTTAATCTCAGCAAAGGCTGCTAGGAAGTCCTCATCCCAATCAAATGGGACCCCCTTGTGTAGCAATCGATTCATGGGTCGACATTTATCCGATAATTGAGCGATGAATCACTTTATGGATGCTACTTTACCTTGAAAGCTTCTTAGTTCTTTGATATTAGTGGGAGGACGCATCTCTAGAATAGCCTTGACCTTTGCTGGGTCTACTTCGATGCCTCGTTTAGAAATAATAAATCCCAAGAGTTTACCTGAATTTATGCCAAATACGCACTTCTTAGGATTCAACCTGACATTATGCTCTATCAGGCGATCAAATACCTTCCTTAAGACCTCCGCATACTCTGCTCGCAACAACGACTTAACTAGTAAGTCATCGATATAATATTCTAATATTTTACGCATGTAGTCATGAAAGATATATGTCATTGCCCGCTGATATGTGGCACCAGCATTTTTAAGACCGAATGGCATAACTTTGTAGCAAAATGTTCCTGTTGAGTGGTATTTTCACCCAATTATGAAATTACACTCTTCCTTAGGATTTGGATTCCAAATCCCCTCTTGCAAAGAAGTCAAATTAACAACTTCTCCAAGGTCTCTGCTGTATTAGCATTTGCAACTGTGTATTAGTAATCTCAAATAAATATATTCAATTTAAATGCTTGGAACACCTTAGTGATTGCAAGTAACTGTAAACAAGGGGCAATGTTGGTTTATTTTATCATAAACTTTAGTGATTGTTCATTTTTTTTATTTTTTTAGATTTTGTAATTTTTAATGTTCATTAAACCTTCTGGAAAAATAAAATAACATGAACAGAAAAAGAAATACAGAAAATTAACAGTAGAACACGTTCAGTCTGATGCTATCCTATTTCGACAAAACCGAATACGTGAGAGTTTCGTACATGCAACCTAGCTTATTTGACCTGCAAAACAAACACAATCAAAGTAAACTAGGTGCCGGATTCTAAGGTTTAAAGTAATTTCCAGATTGGAGACATTCACATGAAATAATCCAAAACAATGGCATAAATTTCATATACAAATCTGAAATCTGAAAGGAGGAACATAGAACAATTAAAATGAAGCATGCAAAAAATTTCTCATCCTTTCTTGCCCATAAAATGCAAATTTTTGAACAATTCTGCATTAAAAATAATGTGTCCTGTTACAATAGCAGAATCTCTGGTTTTTTTTTAACACCAGCAAAAGTGGAAGAAAAGCACTCCATAGCAGGCTCAGAACGGTTAATCACCATCAACTCTGCAACCCGCTCGCAGCGATTTTCAACCCCGTATCAATTTGTGCCTCTGCATTTTATACTTGTTGGCAAACTGCTTCTCCTTCCACGATGGTTCGTTTCGTCTTCCAGATTGCTTTGTTTCACCTTCCCCGCCTTTCCATTGCTTTTGATTTTGTGCTCGAGATCTTCTCTATGAACTGTAACGCCTCTGCAGCCTTTACACATGTACGCCACGTGTTTCGCACTTTTCTGCATGTTCTGTAACGGCCCCATGAAAATCATGCCAAAAATAGCATGTAACTCTGCTCCTTCACTTTCACCACGAAAACGTGACATGTCGCGATATCGCAACATTTTCCTGCCAACAGCCTTGTTTGCCTTCATTCGCAGCGAAAATGAGACATGTTGCGATATCGCGACGTTTTTCTGCCAACAGCTTTGTTTCTCCTCATGCATCGCGAAAATGATACATGTCGCGATATCGTGACGTTTTTCTGCCAACGACTTTGTTTCTCCTCATGCATCGCAAAAATGATACATGTCGCGATATCGCAACATTTTTCTACATCGGGCCACGTGGATGCAACCTATCGCGAAATCGCGACGCTTTTCTCTTTCGGGCTGTCTCACTGCTTTTCTGTCACGAAATTGTGACATTTTTCTCTATCGCTGGGCTTTGCTGCACTTGGCCGCGAAAACACGACATGTCACGAAATCGCGACATCTTTCTATTTCGTACACTCTACCGGATTTCCGTCGTGAAATCGCTATGCTTTTCCGCTTCGGGCCCCTTTGCTATTTCCTGTCGCGAAATTACGATGCTTTTCCGCTTCGGGCCCCTTTGACTTGTTTGACCGCGATTTTGTGACATGTCACGATTTCGCGACCATTTTCCATTCTGTCTTTCTCTCTCCTCTTTGGACCGCGATTTCACAACACGTTGCGATATCGCGACACTTTTTCATTTTTGCCAGCGACGGAGCAACATGTCGCGATATCGCGACACTTTTTCATTTTTTGCCAGCGACGGAGCAACATGTCGCGATATCGCGACACTTTTTCATTTTTTGCCAGCGACGGAGCAACATGTCGCGATATCGCGACACTTTTTCATTTTTTGCCAGCGACGGAGCAACATGTCGCGATATCGCAACACTTTTTCATTTTTTGCCAGCGACGGAGCGACATGTCGCGATATCGCGACACTTTTTCATTTTTTGCCAGCGACGGAGCGACATGTCGCGATATCGTGACACTTTTTCATTTTTGCTAGCGACGGAGCGACATGTCGCGATATCGCGACACTTTTTCATTTTTGCCAGCGATGGAGCGACATGTCGCGATATCGCAACACTTTTTCTCCTTAGTGAAATTTTTGCTTTTTTCTTGATTTTTTAGCATTTGGGCTACTGCAATTTTCTTTGAAAGCATGCAAAAAAGGTGGGTCCCCAATTTTGGGGTGTGTTGTGGATCAGCCACAACAGTTCCCCATGGTGTTATAAATGCGGTTTTATGCTGATATTCAAGTTTAATCCGAATTTGATTGTATTTTGAAAAACCGTCCATAAGGGAGAGCATTTCATGACCTACAGTAGCATCTACCAAAGGAAATGAATCTTTGGGTGTTGCCTTATTGAGATCTCTAAAATCTGTACAAATACGGACCCTTCCATCTGGCTTTCCTACGGGCACCATATTGGACACCCATTATGGATAGTCGATGGAGATGACAAACTCTACGTCCAACAACTTTTGCAACTTGTCTTTCACCATTAAGGCTACTGTTGGATGCATTTTTTGAGTTTTTTCTTGACTGGCTTCTTCGACGGATCTAGCGAAAGGTTATGAGTAACCAATTTTGGATCTAGACCCGACATGTCTTTGTAAGTCCAAGCAAAGAGATCAGGTCTCTCTTTCAGTAGAGGGATGATGCTATCATGCTCATTCGGAGTGAGACTCTCTCCAAATATAACCTTCTTTGGATTGGTGGGATCTTTATTGATATCCACATCAAAGGTTTTCTCTACTAACATATGTGATCCCTCCTCAAGCTGGTGAGGCATAGGAATCATATGGATGTCATCATCCAGGTTCACATGTTCCTCGCAGGAAGCACCCTCAACATGATAAACATCATAAGCACAACTTGGTGCAAAATGAAATGGTTGCAACATTTCTTCATTAGGGAAGAAATCTTCAGGCTGGATCGGTGAGTCAACACGATCCCAATTGATAGCATCCATGTTCAGATGCAACAATTTAGATGGATCTACTAGATTGTAGAGTGGAGTGGTCAAATCAATAGAGACCATACTAATGGAATGAAATTGATCTCTAGAACCACACAGACAAAACTCTATATCTAAAGCGTAGCTTCTGTACCCAAGATCTGGCTTGGATGGTATGGGCACATGCAGATCCTCTCTGTGGGATGCCCATATAACTAGATCCTCCCGGTGCACTAGCTACAAAATGGGATCTCTCAGCTCAAGGAGCTCCGCGTACGTAGGTGGATGGGGAAAGAGTTCTTGATACCTCTCTTTGAGCTCTCTTCTTTTCCTTAGGCTACGATGGAGATTAATATCCCAACGCAAAACTATAGCTGTAATAGGTGGGGGACCTCGAGGTGGAGGCCTATTACGTAGGCGATGAGGTCCCAAATAGGCCATCTCCAATGAATCCTCATCATCACTATACAAATACAATCCATCACTTCCCCCCTCTTCTAAGGTGCGACCTTCCAGATGTGGTCCCATGTATCTGATTCTACGATCACTATCATCAATATCCGGATAAATTCGATAAAATGTATATATGATACTGCCATGTAAACTGGTGCTGCTTCTTCCTCAGAGCACTCAGTGTGGGGAGGGACTTCCTCCATAACATGCTTCGATTACCTAGGCAATAGATATTGTGGATACACGAGCCTAGAATCGGTCCTTTCATCTACATCACTGTGGTCACTACCATGGATGAACCACTCTATTGTGTCTGTGAATAGTGGGAGACTAGCTGGGCGAGGTCTTAAGTAGGTCTCCTCTGTCTCATATTCATAATCACTATCGACTATGAGATGCTCATTCATCTCTTCCACTTGTTCCATAGGCAACAGACGACATATAAACACCGGACCTAGAAATGTCGACTCGATTTCCTCCTCAAATTGATCATCATTTGAGGACTCATCATCTGCATCATAACTAGGTCCACTCATTTCGGAGGTGGACTCCTCTCCATCATCATCACAAAGATCTCCTAACTCGAGATCACCTACAGTAGTGGGGTTATGCCCCTGCATACTAGTATCGTCGGTAGCACTACAGATTTGGTTACCCAGGTTGCCTCTAGGGTTGTCCTCTAAGGGCCCATCATGATATGAATTGGGTGGCCCTATGGTAATAAACGATACCGTCTAGCAAGTCCTCCAACATATGGAAGGATTAGGGTGATATGGATTAAAATCCACATCATCCCCCAGACTCAGGTACATGAGATTTAAGGATACGACAAGCAAATCGTCATGATCTTGTACCTATAACCCTAACCCGAACCTATCAATAGCTAACTGATAATGAGGTTTGAGCGGAGTCCTATGTCCTTGTTCGAAACGACCAAGGTCATGTCCATGCCAATGATACAACTAAAAAATGCACATGGCATATTTTGGGTTAGACAAATAGCGCACATTCACAACGAATGGCTTGTCATCATGCTCATCTACAAAAATTTTGGTGGGCACTTGATCTAGCCCTGCATAGACAAAGTTTGTTTGGTTGGATGGCTCACCCAACAACACTATAGATCTAATTAGAAATCGATGGTCATGTGGTCGGCCCATCTCTTGTGCAGTCTTCAGGATAGATCTAAAAGTAACATTTTGCACAAGATACTCATCTAACCCTATGCTAGCTAGATGAACGATCACCTGCGATGCATATGACCATGCTGAAGATGCAGGCAAAGTAGGCTGAGGTGCCTCCTCGGCTTGGTCTTGAGGTTCTTCCACATCCATGGGAGTGGGAGTCTCATTGGCGACTAGTCCGGGCATATGATCTTCTACTTTCTCATCCAATTTCACCTTTAGCTTCTCATCTTACCGATGCATTGCTGATGCAGTCGATTTTAGAGAAGTTGCAGTCGTATGCTCAGATCTGCGTGACACAGATGTCGATGGTTGAGCATAGGCTAATGGTTTACCTCTTGGAATCTTAACCGACGAAGCAGGTCGAATATCCAAGTGCATCGATGGGAGTACAAAATCCCCAGGCAAATCTTCTAGGTTCACGAACTTGAATGGTTCTTCGTCTAAGGACACTACATGAACCTGTCCCTCGTGAATGTACTTCACACATTGATGCAAGATCGAGGAGACGTAATGCATTTTATGAATCCAAGGCCTTCCAAGCAGAATGTTGTACTGCATGGCGCCCTATATCACATGACACATCATAGAGATGGTCTTGAGTTCCACCTAAATAGGTAGAACAATTGTACCAACCGTCAAGCATAGTGCATCGTTAAATGCTCTCAACGTAAAGGTGGTAGGAAACATGTGTGATTTGGAAAACTTGAAATGGCTCAGTGCCTTGGTCGTAATTATATTGATTGAGGACCCAGTGTCGATCAAGACCCTTTTGAAAGGCATGTGGTTAACACACATGATAATATGCAGTGGCGGGTCAACCGTAATAGTAGGAACCATCTTCACTTCATGATCATAAAATTGTATTGTGGGTTCCTAACACTATTGTACATGTCCCACAAAATTTGTAAATGCGTGCGCATCTTGGGACTATACCTCAATGGACCTCAAAATTTCCATAAGAGTCTCCCTGTGTCTAGGGGACTATTGAGTAAGCTCATATATTGACAACTTCACAGGAGTTGTCTGTAGGTTCTGAACTAACCTGCTCCTTATGGTCACCACCGGTCTAGTTGGTGGGCCTGGAATGTTCTGAGCTGGCCATTGATCCGATGTAGCTTGTATTCTAATGGGAGCATGAGGTTTATTCAGTTGATCGTACCTCCCGTGTCTAGTAACAACATTGACCATGCCTACGAACCCTTGGGTAGGTGGTTTGATTCTCACTTGATTGACCTAGCCGGTGTTATTATGAGGCACCTCGTGATTAGGTAGTGGATTCTTGAAAATATTCATGTTTTTGTTGTCGAGCACCTATGGATTACCTAGTACTACAAGCTCTCATTTTTCTATCATGTTCTGCACAATGTGTTTGAAGGACCAACATGTCTCGATGTCGTGGCCTTTTGCTCTGTGGAATATGTAGAACATATCGTCTTGATGCCACTTCGACTTTGGCACATTCGGATCTATTAATTTGACCTCGGGCAATCGTATGGCCTTGGCCTCGCACAGTTGATGGAAAATCAAAGTCATCGATTGCGTCAGAGTGTGAATCTGGTCGACTGTGGGAGGCCTCTAATGTGTATGCTCGGTGCGAGCTACCTTATGGGTTCTGTACCCATTCGACAAATGTGCTGATGGTGGATGTGTGACATGAGGGTGCTTAGAAACCTCTCCATGCTATCTAGTTATCTTGATACAACTGTCACTACGCTCACTCGGAGCACGAGTGGGCAGAGCTGTAGGCTTGCAGCCTAGCTGCTCAAGAACACTACCTAAACCATCTAACTGTCTAGACCTCCACCGCTCATGCGATGGTGTTCCATTAGCTCCCACCTTTGATATATCAATAGTGATCTTGCGTGGTGGGCCACGCATGGGAGTATGGGTGGACCTATGCTCGAAAGTGAGCCTGTCCTCTTGCCCCTGAATGGGCAGATCTCTGGTCCATCTATACTCTGACTATGGAGGGTTGCAACCTCTTGTGGACCTAGTACGTATGGGAACCAACTTGGTCCCCTACACAACATATTCCTTGATCGATCTCGTGGATGCACACGTAGTGCGGTCTCTGTAATGGCTTTGGAGTAGAGCATCCTCATGCTGAGAAGCTCCATGCTCAGTCTTGTGCCTAGAGGAGTGTAATGAAGCTCCTCTATCGGGGGTATGCTCAATGGGATATCCTCATGTTGAGTTGTCACCTTTAATGCTCGTCGAACATCGTTCGGTTTGCTCATGTGTATGAGGACTCGACACATGCTATTGTGAACTAGTTGGAGGTTGATCATGGGCATCGGTCTTAGACCTTTTCCGATCACCCCGTGTGTTCACCATTTGTGTACATAATGTCTAGATGTGTTTTATTATGCAAACAAGCTATACAAATGATGATTATCTCCTTTTAAATTTTTATTGTGAGCCCTAAACTGTTTGATGTTGTTTTTAGATGTGTTGTATCAGTGTTAGAAACTCTCGCATGTTTTGAAAGATTGTTGGATTTTATACTTAGTTAAATTGGCTTTCACCTGTATACTCGTAGCTTGAAAACTTGGCGATGAAACCCAAGTCATGTAAACCAACCTATAATATGTGGAAGTGAAGCCCACACACGGTCAGGGGGCACAGGTCCTCCTAGTTCCTCACCCATTTTCCCCCAATCAGCGTCATACCCTCCGAAGAGGAGTATATGCAAATTTGTCAGGGTACGAAAGGATCTTGGACTCGATATGGTCTAGTAACACAAGGTACATGGGATTTGGGCCAATGGATGGAAATTACGCCCATCGTCGTTGAACCCTACTAGTGGTTGGAGATGAAGCCCAAATCACTAGCATTTAAGTGCCATGTGGTGTGTGTGGTTCCTTTTACTTTGAAAAAATGACAAATGCATAAAAGAGCATAATGATCATTCCTACATGATATGCATGAAAATAAAGGAATGTTTCAAATTTTAGAAAGAATGAATGCTAATGTCCTATATGATATTTTGACGATGCAATTACAATGACATGGCCACTAATTGGGCCTCAAGCATGCAAACGACATGCAGTCTCTATCAAGGTCGCTGTATTTAAGGGTGGACTACATTCAGAGGTAATTTATTCCCAACAACACCTTTATAATGAAAGGAAAACATAAAAAAACTAAGACTTGTTCATTGAATTTTTTATTTAAGTTCCTAGTTTGCAACAGTTCAATGCTTTCTAGAAAAACACATAGCAAAAAATTCAAAACAAATAGTGAAATTGGGGCCTACCTTAGCTCCTGCTCTGCTGCCCACTGAGTTTCCTGCTATCTGCATTTTCCTCTATTAACCATAGGTTCAATCTGCAGGCTGCAGTAGTGACCATAGGTTACAGTCGCGAGCCAAAAAATAATTGTAGCTAAAAGCTACGGTTAGCACCTGAGATAAGAAAAAGCTAAGAAAAGTCAAAACTCAGGGCTAAAATTACGGAGTTCCATCGTGATCGCCATATGACCTAATCACTGAGTGTGCACCTAGCTACTGTATTGATCTATACCATCATGAAAGCATAAATATTCACACAAGTACATAAATTAAACAAAAACAATGTAAGTAAGGTTTCTTGTATTAATCTTTGAATGAGCTTTGATTACAAAAATGCCCTCTTAGGGTCACTTGAAAGATGATACTAATATTACAATTTCCAATGCCCTCAATAGGGTAGGCGCACTTATAGTGCTCTATTTATTAGTCACAAACTACCTTGGGGTGGATCTGACCCCCTTCTTTGCGATGTGGAAGGATTATGACAAGCTCCTCTTGCACCTGTCTCCCTGCGAACAAGAAACAACAACACATGATTAAAAATATTGATAGCCTCTCGTGATGAGGCCCTTTAAGGAAATATGTATGTAAATGCCATTAAACTAGTAAAACAAGAAAACATAAATAAAGACTTTAAACTATTCGAATTTGATCAAGAATTATACTACAATATGAAGGACATGAATAAGAAAACGATGCATGGATCAAATATCAAGTGAGGAGCAATAAAGTGCATAAAAGATCCAATATAATATTACTTAATACAATGTATGAAATGACTAATTCCTACGATCAGAGTTCTCTAAAATGCAACTAAACCTATGAAAAGACTAATATAACTAATCTATGCGATCAAAAGCAAAGCAAGTAAAGTGATCAGTAACCTGTTACAAACCATAGCTATGGTGGATGGTCTACATTATGAACTGCGACTGACAGTTGCGGTTTGACCTCTGATAGGTTTACCCTTAGAATTAGGGGCAATGGGCTTGACCTCCTTATCCAAATTGATGTTCAAGGGTCACCTTTGTTGTCCTTTGACAGATTTGGCGATCAAATCACTGTGAAGGGCCTTCGTTTGCCCGGATTTGTGTTTCTTAAATTTCCTAGGCACCTAGGGCATCCATGGATAATTGGTCTTTAGGTGAATAGCAAAGGGGGTCTCAAATGCACAGATTTAGTATGCAATTTGATAGGGCTTCGCTGCACTCTTGATCAATTAACTCTCTCTCATTTTCTCCCCATTTGAAGGGGGTATTTATAGCATGCCCCTAGGGCTACGGGTGGCTTCATGGAGAAGCCAAGACCAAGAAGGGTGGTTAGGACAGTTGGGATGGAAGCCTCTAGAATATTTCGTCCTTCAACTGCATCCTTCTAGATATTTTGGCCGTTCCAACTAATTTGGCTTGGATGGAAGGCCTAACTAAACTTCAGTTAAGACCGCAGGTCACAGTTGCGGTCCAGACTGCAGACCGTAGGTGTCAACCATGGTTTAGACTAGAGACCGTAGGTCTGGGCTACGGTTCAGGCTACTTAGGCCAAAATGCCTAAATTGAGTGGTTAGAACCAATGCTCTATCTTGGAGTCTATCCAAGATCCTCCATATGGTTTTGTAACATGTCCATATGAGTAGTCACCCTCGACATGACGTGTTTTAGGTGTCTACAGATTTATTTCTGACTGTACACTTGGAAAATTTTGATTGAATCTCAAAATTAATGTTGTCCAGCTGGCTTTATTCTGAACTGACTGTGATATCTTCTTTGACTTGTTCAAACATATTTCTACTCAACTAGTGATTTAAGTATAAGGAAAGCTTTTATTTGATTTAGCTACCTACTGGTGCGTTTAACTGCTACTTTCTAAACTGGCCTCTTTTGAGTTGCCTTTCCTTGGTCCTTTAATCCTTTAACTTCCTCAGAGATATATTCTATTTTTGCAGCTGTTTGTGGTGCAGAATCTACTTTTTATTGAGTGTAGGTATTGACCATTTTTCCCTTTAAACTCCTTTACAACCATTTAATATGCTCATCAATTAACTTCCATATTTCTATGTCAAAAGTGGCTACAATCCTGAGCATATTCATTTCTTGTAGAATTCAGTTTTTTTGTACAATAATAACAGACATGTTTCTGTCATACTGAAGTAGTAAGGCTTCTGTAGCATTCACCATAAGTGTAGTTTTTTTAATCATCTCCTCCTCATAACCTTGTTAACAGTCAAATATCTCAAGGGTTTATTTGAATATTCTTTCTATGTCTGATGCTTCCAAGCATTGATCTAAGGACATGCCAATATCTGTTAGTTTATCTGTAGCATACTTTATCAGATAATTCATCTCAGTCACAAAATTTGTCCATTTTTCTCGGTTTGATCCAAACAAGGCTGCTTTGAAAAATTTAAAATTGATTTGAATTTTATTGCCTTCAGGTGTTGTTATTTCTTGTCCTTGCAGTTCTTCAAAATGATCCCCTATGTAGTCTAGGGTTGGGTGAATGAATTTAAAATCCTTTTCTCTTTCCTTCATCAAGGTCATGATTTCTTGAGTAGTTATTTGAATCACCCTTATTTTCTTGAACATTTCAGTAAAACCTTTGGCCTGAGCTTTTATTCTTTTGTACATGTCTTTTTTCATTACATTCAAATAATATACATGATCTTGAAATTTGGTCACTACAGGTGGATGGGCAATTGAAGCATTTTTATTATTTAATTCTTTCTGTTGCTTACTTATCACAACTTTCAATTCTGCTTTTTCTTCTTCCTCTTGACTTAATTGCTTTTTGAGTGTTTCAATTTTTTTTAACAAATTGGTGTATGACTTGATTACTTATAGTTTTGGCAAGCTTTGCCATATCAGCTTATTTATCCAGTAGTGATGATCCTCCCGTTTCCTCATTGGTACTGAAGACTAGTGGGTTTTGCAGGGGAGGGAGATCAACCTTAGCAATATCTGACACAGTTGTCCCCATTTTTGCCTTTTATGAAGATTGTTCTTCTGTACGTCCCATTCTTGCTACTAACTGTAACTCTTGTTCATCTATAGCAGTAAAGGCTTCTTGTTCATCTGTTCTTTCCAAAACAACCTTGGCAACAGGTAGAGATAATATGGGTTTCTTAGCTTCTACTGGAGCTATTTCTGTTTGACTTTTTATTGAGTAGCTTCAAAAGAGGCCACCCAATCCACCTTTTACTTGTATTACTATTAGAATTTTTATCTCATGTCCCTTTATGTTTATAGAAGTCGAGACGAACATGGGTGCCAATTTCTTCACACTGGTCACAACTAAAACATTATCAGGTATAGGAACTACAACCTGCTTTGTTGATGGTGCTTTACGAGAGGATGAAGTTACTATTTATTTACCCTTATCTGTACAAGTTTGTTGAGGAGCTTCTTTTGGTGCTACCTCTATTATGGGCTGGTCATTCATTAGGAGTTTAACCTATTGTTGTACTATATCAACAGTTCTAACAGTGACCTCCATTAAGTCTATGTCCTGTTCCTCTATCAATTCCAGCAAAGGGTCTTCTTTAATTGTTGGGTGTGTCCTTGGCATAACAGGTGCTGTAGTATCCACTAAAATATTTTAAAGCCTTCTTAGTTCGATTGGGTAGTCATAGGATTCACAAACCTGTGTGCTACCTCTTTTTTCTAGAGTTTTGTGCTTTATGATGGACAATATCTGTTAACTTGTGAGCCTGGGTCCCTTTGATATGTGGGCCTGCAATAATTCATGCTTTCTATTCATTTGTCAATGGGTATATTTTAATATGACATGGAACGGTATGTTTTGGACCTCGTGCCATCTTAGATCTGAGTGCTAACTACATTTTTGGGATCCATTATGTCTCCCTTGGGGTCTTCGTGATATCCGAATCTTGGTGTGAGTGTAGGTTTTTACCTATGATGTCCCTTTTTCTCTAAGTCAACTGTGATTAATCGCAACCGTCATATTGATCTGAGATGAAGCACATCCGTTGATCTCTCGAAACCTTTCTTTTGCGATCGTCGTTTGATCTTATGGGGGTGAGGTGCGACCGTTGGATAATACATATGCACGTATTCTTTAATACATGGAAACAATTCATACATACCTAGACTAAATTAATCAACCCAATGCTTAGATTAACCTTTGATTATCTTATCACATGTGCACCATTGGATCTGGGTGGTCAATATCCGCTATCGTTCGATTCGTATGTTATAAAAAGGTCTTTATTTAGCCTTTGGATCTTTGTTGCCAGTTACAGGCCTTTGCATCAGTTGATTCTCAATTTAGTTTGTGCGCTGCCATTGGATCACTGACAAGATGCATGCTAGATAATAATGTTATAGACCTTTGCTTTCTTATTAATCATGATTAATGCGAAAAGCAGGAAGATTAGTCAATGTATTAAACCCTTACTAAACATGATTAATATCAATTAATTTTGTCCTTACCCATGCCTTTTACCTTCCATCCTGCAATTTTGGCACGACCATCGGATCTGAGTGGAGACCAGCGTAGCCGTTGGATCTAATCAACCTGCATGTTATTTTAATCAAGCATTTATAATATTAATCATTATTAGGGCAAAAGGGGGAAAATTAGTCGACGTATTAAACCCTTGCTAATCATGATTAACTTTAATTAATTTCTCTCGATCCTTAACCCTTTTTAATGCATCTTCAATTAGTGCTCCATCTTTAGATTTAAGATTGATTGAGCGTGATCGCCCGATCTTGGTAGCAAGCTCGATGATTAATCAAATGGGGTGCATCCTTTTTAATATGGACTTTAAAGTTTTTTTTAATCAAAACAACCATGACCGTTGATCTAAGCTTCAGTCAGCGCGATCGTCCGATCTATCGGGCTTGTTCAAATTTTAACTTGACATTTGACTTATGACGACTTTACTTTAAACCTTTGACTTCTTAGAGGGGGCGCGACCATTGATTTTATGGATGATTGAGCGTTGTCTTCCAATTTTTTTAGAGTTACTCACTGCTTAATCAGAACTTTGACCATTATGAGTCATGCTTAAACTTTTGACCTTTCGGATAGCTCGCGACCATTGATTTGATCCTCGACGAAGCGTTGCCGTTGATATTGTTAAAGGTGCAAGGATTTTAACTTTATCAGAGCCTTAGGTTTAACATTTGGAGTCTTTAGTGAACGTGTGTCCATTGGATTTGGTCCTCGATGAAATGCTGCCATTAGATTGAAGACAACTTGCTCGATTTTTAAATCTTAGGTTAAGTTTTATTGACCCTTTGACTTATCTTTTGGACTATTTTGTGAGTGCGCATCCGTCAGATTTTCTTAGACGACGCACTTCCATCTGATTAAGTTTAAGGTACAACATTTTTACTTCCTTGACTACGCTTGACTTTTGACTTATCTTCGGTTTGATTTTATTAAAGCACTATCATCCTATTTTTCTAGATCGTGTGCGGCCCTTGGATTAAATATAAGGTGCTCACCAGTTAGCTTAGTGGGGTGCATACCCTTAGGCTTTTAATCAATTAATATTTATTTTAACCTTAGGTTTTTTGAACTTTGAGACCATGGTGAAATGACTTAACCAACTTTAGATTAAAAGATTTATGAAGGTCGAACTTTGGTTTTAGGTTTTTAATTTGAAATTTTCTTCCCTAACCATTTGAGGTACTTTAATCAATATCATGAAGCCCACATTATTAAAAAGGCTAAGGTTAGACTTTATCACACCAACCAATGAAAAATTGAATTACCCACAAAAACTATAAGCAATGACCAACAGTATAAGCAGTATGATAGAAACCAAAAAAATTAAATTTGAGGGTTTCAAAGTTGAGTCAAATTTGGCTCCAACATGAAAATTGATAGATTAAGAG
The DNA here is from genome assembly GCA_028583015.1 of Wollemia nobilis. Classification (NCBI taxonomy): domain Eukaryota; kingdom Viridiplantae; phylum Streptophyta; class Pinopsida; order Araucariales; family Araucariaceae; genus Wollemia; species Wollemia nobilis. The sequence goes on from JAQPPZ010016599.1 coordinate 4,055,314, forward strand.
GAGATTTTATAGAACACTCTAAAATTATCCAAAGAGCCCTTGCTGTTCAGATAGATTTGATTAAGCAGTTTTTTGCAGATAAGACACCAAAGCCTGTGGACTTTGTCAACCGATCGTCACCTATCGAAGTCTCCCCACATAAAAGTTCTACTTCTGGTAAAAAGCCTAAAAATCTATAAACTTCATCAAATAGATGTACAATAATACATCAATTGACTTTTCAAAGATCCTCGAGGAGGACAATTCCTAGTAAATTCCTAGTATTACTTAACATAATCAACCTACAAAATCGGATCTGCCCATCGAGAAAGAAAAAATATTAAAATGTCTTATATTGTATGTAAGGATGCCTTTGGAGCTTGATCCGATGATTAACGATGAGAAACTTCATCCTTCGTAGACAAAGGATACAAAGCAGAAAGGAAGTGCTTAAGAGGTTGAGCAAATCAAAACAGTTATGGTGGAAACACCAATTACAACAGTTGCAATAACTGTAGATTAGCGGGCTAAGGAACAAATATATCGAGTAAAATGAGAGCATAAATTACCAGAACCAAGACCACGATCATCCCGGATTTCTTCCCGGATTTCTTCTCAACACGCACCAGTTGGATGAACAATGGAAAAACTGTTATTTTATTAATTATTCAGACTTATATTTTTATGTATTGATCATATTTGTAGTATATTATCTATGGTATTTTATCTATAGACTTTTATATGATGACATACGTAATATGTACTATTAATATTTGAAATATTTTTGTTGAACTGTCATTTACCGATATAAACTGTTTATTCTTAGTTTTGTGAAATTAATAATTTTGAATAAATTGAATTGATAGATATTTTCTGTATTTTGGATAACTGATTATTTTTCTTATTTTCTTGGAGAAACTTAGCATATTTTTGTTAAATATATCGATTTGATTTGTTTTAGATGATTTCTGACAAAATCATATGTATGTTTCAAAATCATTATAAGATTTGTAAACAATATTCTCTGAAATTCTGGTAATAATTGTAATGATTCAAGTTCTTTTTTCTATACAAATATTAATGTACTTAGAATTTTTAGTTATTCATAACATTTTGAATATATGATGCATATATAGGGCTATTATATTCTGTTCATCTTATCTTCCCACATGCATGAGGACATACATAGACTTCAGTTTGGAGGAAATGATGAGTGGTTATTTGACACATATTTCTGCATCAAAATTGTTTTATTGTTATAATTATTTAGTGATTATGATATATTTTATGTGAATTACTATTGAATATTGTGTGAATTATTAGTAAATCTGATTAATTGCAGTAATATAAAAAATGTGTTTGATTTATACAAAATTTTTTCGAGTCTTGAGAAAAATACAAGAAAAAGTGTTGATGATTGATGAAGATATTGCAGATCTTTGGAGTGCGCCTCGAATGAGAATAAGGACGAATAAAAGAACCTAGGATAAAAACAGAGCTCGATGACAATAGTAGTTGACCTGTTATAAAAGAATGTTTTTTTTTGATAGGTTGAAAGGGTGTTGAAAGGTCCCTGAACCTTGTACAAGAGATTACATGATTTCCAGATCGACCGAGGTGGTCCAAGAAATAAAGATCAAAGAACGAGCAAAACGCCACACGAGGAAAGGTGTCACGAAATCGCGACCAGTTTGGAAATGATGTCGCGAAATCATGACATGTTGCACCGTTGCATCCAAGAGAGGAAGAGAAGTCATGAAATCATGACAAGAAGCGACATCGGAGCCGAATGAGAGAAAGTGTCACGAAATCACAAGTTGCAAGGTTGCTGCCAGAAGAAAATAAGTGTTGCGATATCGCGACATGTTGGAAGGTTGGTGCCAGAAGAGAAGAAGAGTCGCGATATCGTGACATGTTGGAAGGTTGTCGTGACCAAAAAAGAAAAAGTGTCACGAAATCGCGATAGATTACAAAAATGCGACCGAAGAGAAAAAGTGTCACGAAATCGTGACATGATGCAAAATCGTGGCCGAAGAGAAAAAGTGTCACGATATCGCGACATGCTGCATCATCGAGGCCGAAGAGAAAAGGTGTCGCAATATCGCGACATGTTGCAAAATCGCGGTCGAAGAGAAAAAGTGTCGCGATATTGCGACATGATGCAAAACCGTGGTCGAACAGAAAAGGTGTCGCGATATCACGATAAGAAGAGACATCGTGGCCGAAGAGAAAAGGTGTCACAAAATCGTGACATGATGGAAGACCGCTGTCGAAGAGAAAAAGTGTCACGATATTGCGACAAGATGGAAGACTGCAGCCAGAGAGAAAAAGTGTCGCGATATCGTGACAAGATGGAAGACCGCTGTCGAAGAGAAAAGGTGTCACGAAATCGTGACATGATGGAAGACCGCTATCGAAGAGAAAAAGTGTCGCGATATCGCGACATGATGGAAGACCGTAGCCAAAGAGAAAAAGTGTCACGAAATCGTGACAAGATGGAAGACCGTTGCCGAAGAGAAAAGGTGTCACGAAATCGTGACATGATGGAAGACCGCTGCCGAAGAGAAAAAGTGTCGCGATATCGCGACATGATGGAAGACCGTAGCCGAAGAGAAAAAGTGTCGTGATATTGCGACAAGATAGAAGACCGTTGCCGAAGAGAAAAAGTGTCGCGACATCGCAACATGATGGAAGACCGCATCGAAAGAGAAAAAGTGTCGCGATATCGCGACATGTTGCAAGACCACATCGAAAGAGAAAAAGTGTCGCGATATCGCGACATGTTGCAAGAAAGCGCCCGAAGAGAAAAAGTGTCGCGATATCGCGACATGTTGCAAAAATGAGGCCGAAGAGAAAAAGTGTCGCGATATCGCGACATGTTGCAAAATCGTGGCCGAAGAGAAAAAGTGTCGTGATATCGTGACATGTTGCAAAAATACGGCCGAAGAGAAAAAGTGTCGCGATATCACGACATGTTGCAAGACCACGTCCGAAGGAGAAAGAAGTGTCACGATATCGCGACAAGTTGCAACCTCACGGCCAGAGGGGAAAGGGATGTCGCGATATCGCGACATGTTGCCAAAACGTGGCCGAAGGAGGAGAAGAAGGAAGAAAAGACGCGAAAACTCGACCAGTTCCATGAGCAAACTAAACCGGTCCCCTGCCAACCACTCACATTGTGCAAACATTGGCACTTATAGAATCATTCCTTAGGCCAATGGGGAAGGAGTCTCTCCAAACATGAATGTCAGGTTCGCAAACACCCTTGTTAACAAGCCAGTCCGCAGCTTTGTTTCCTTCCCGGTACTGATGCTTAATGACTAATTCTGGGTACTTGCCAATTAGAGCCTTACAGTCTTGGAAAATCGAAACAAGGGCCCAGGGAGGCACAAAAGTCCCATTGAGATAGTTGATACAGTGCAGCGAGTATCCTTCTATGATAAGTTTATTGATGGTCAAAACTTCCAAGAGGATCAAGCTTTGGAGCAGAGCCCGAGCCTCTGCCATATTGTTAGATTGAATTCCCAGGTTCTGGGCAAAGGCCAAAATTATTTCTCCTCTATGATTTCTAAGAATTCCTCCTCCGTCGGCCGCTCCTGGGTTGCCTTTGGCTGCACCATCGAAATTGAGCTTGTGCCACCTAGTAGGTGGTAAGACCCACTTAATGACAGACCTATCAACAGAAGTACGGGGCATGGCAGAGAAATTAGAAAGATTAAAAAGTTTTGTTAGGTCCGATTCAAGGCCAGGAAGGGGGGTTTGGAAGACGAAACAAGAGAGGCATTCTTCTTAGCAAGGGCCAAGATTTTGGCAACAATAATTTTCTTATCAGTGGCTTGGTTTTTGAAAATTATAGCATTTCTCTTGAGCCATATCTGCCACAGGAAAAGGTGGAGGCAAGCTTGCCACATGAATTTAAGTTGATTGCTCTTGAAAGGCTGGGGCCATTGTTGAAAAATGAGGGGAATGGAATGAGGGAGGGCTGCGAAGATGTCGAAGGTGTTAAGAACCTGGTTGAGAACTACTAGAGATAAGGGACATTCCAAAAAAACATGCGAAGTTGACTCACAGGCATTTTTGCATAGGATGCACCAGTTGGGAATGAGTAACCCTCTGATTATCAAGTTGTCAGTGGTGAGGATTCTATTTTGTATGGCCAACCAGCAAAAGAATTTGACCTTGGGAATGATCTTGGGAACCCAGACCTGATTAGATAAGTCCCGACCATCATTGGGAGTTTCTTGACTGTAGTAAGCTGATTTAACAGTGAAATTCCCTGAATCTTCAAGGTTCCAAACAAAAAGTGGGCTTGTTCTCGTACTCAAATCCTTGACATCTTCTATAGCTCCCGTAGTTGATGCCGATGCAGGTAGGCAGATCCAAATATAGATTAGCCATGACACAGACACGAGCATAGGTCATTCTGGTTTTGGCTTGGGTAGCAGGGTCAATGGTGACCAAATATCCAATCGGTTGAGTGATGCCTTTGAGTGCATCATTGTAGAAGAACTGTGGGGGAAGCCCATGGAGTTTGATCCAAATTGGAGTGATGTTGATAGACTGAGTGTCAGGGTCAAAGTCTTCCCCCCATCTTCACAGAAACAGGCTGCGATGATCGAAAAACCAAGGTCCTCCAATAAGAATGCGGTGGGAGTCAAAGGCATTGTTTAGCCTTATCATGAAAAACCCCCTAGGAAAGGCCACTAACTCCAAGCTACCCGAAATCCGCCATTTGGAAAGAGCCCACTCGTGGATAGTTTCCATATCAGGTCGGGCACCGACAAATTTCCCAACAAGAGAGAGAGACTCTTGGAAGATTAGTGGCTCCATAACCTCACTCGGGAAAGAGACTTCAATGCTCGATACAGAGAAGGGCAAAGGAGTTTGGAAAGAAAATGCTCCTGATGAAGACCTAACTTTGTTCGCAAAGGATAAAGACCAAGGAGGTGCTTTGGAAGGAGAGGAGGGTGAAACCCTAATGTTATCAGATGCCGGTTTCACCATGCCGTTTGGATCTTCACCGTGAAACTTGCTGAGTGGGCCTGCAGAAGGCCCAACACCACCTACAGGGCCCGAGGACAAACCTGCCACACCAACTCCCTCCAACGTCCCTCCAACATTGCCATCGCCATCGCCATTGTCCACCGTCGCTCCCGCTCCCGTTCCCGCCATCGTCGAGGATAAAAAATAATATTATTGTCTATGTTTCGTTATAAAAGCATGTTACAAATGTATATTACTAAAGTATATTACTGAAGTATATTATTGAAGTATATTGCTAAAGTATATTACTGAAGCATGTTACTGAAGGTAACTATCGATGAAAGTTACTAAAGAATATTTTACCAATAGTTAACAAAGGATAATAAATGCTGTTGACTTACGTAGCATGCCACATCAATGATGGCACGTCAAGTTTGGACGACAACATATATTTTCACTTAGCAAAATATTTCCTTTATTGTATACTATCTGCGAGAATATTTCAGTTGATAAAAGTTGTTATTTGCTTGATAAAGTTTGTAATCAGATTATTATGAGACATGAGGTCCTAATGTATATCCTGCGAATCATTTAAAATAGTATTGTCTTGTTAGGTTTGTTTGTAGGATGCCACTTGGGCCACTCAGAATACTTATCAAATCCAAATAGGAATATGTATCATGTTAGGTTTAGATTATTTTGGTTGATGCATAGTTATCGCATCAGGAAGTCCACAAAATCCACATGGCAAAATATGTGGAAAAATACTGTTTGGAATTGTATTAGTTACAATATAAATTACATAGGAGAGACCTTGAAGGAGGTCTATTGTTTGCTAGAAAAATACAAGAAATTATTGTTAGTTCTAAGTTTACAATTCTAAAAAAATGTGCCAGCATGTACAACTAAATCTCCAGTAATAAAAGTAGCATTTTTTCTTCAAAAATGGTAATTTGTATCAATTTCATGTGTTGTTTAATATTTTTTATGTAAATTATGTTTATCTGTTACCTGCATTTACAGAATAGACATAATTTTAGTATTAGTTATAAAATCTAGTTACTGAGATACTCCTATAGCCAGTCCCTGAGCTCTCGCTCCTGCAATAGGTTAGGATTAGTTAGCCTTAAATTAATCTACATTTCAATTTACATAAAATAAGATGGATTGCACGAGGATCCTCACAAATAAATTAAATCATTTCATAAATAAATTAGTTTACAAATAATTAGGTGCATCAATAAATCAATTCATTAGTAAAAGTAAATTATCATTGCATCAGTTATTTATTATACTCTATATCATTTATTTTTGCACAAGTTTTATTCGGTTTATTACTTTCTTGTACACGTGAAACCTGAAAAAGAAACTTGAGCTAAGCTTAGTATTAATCCCCATAGTATAATATATACGAGATTCCTACTCTTTAAATCTAACCTTGATTTCCCTCGAATTGATAAAATTAAATGTAAGCTCTACAACCGATCACTATGGGTTGGCAATTGATTATACCATTCTAAGGCATCTCCTCCTAATGTTTGAGGAAAATTCCAAAGCATGAGAGCATTATCGTCTTGAATTCTAAAGCATGCATGAACAAAAGTGCTCACATGTTCTTTGAGATCCTCAGTTCCCTTAAATATTTCAAACTTTATGCTCACATATTCACATGCGCTTCAAACAAAGGATTGGTGTAGGTGGTGTATGATGTGCTAGGAGCACATGAGGATTGGGGAATGGATGCATGGGATGAAGATGCAACTGATGCCTCAAAGAGAGGGTTAGTATACACCTGGGTAAAGGTGGATGGTGGCTGGGAATAGATAGACTCTTGCTATAGAGTAAATTCCTGTCTAGGTGAGTTGGGAATGGACTCTAAGACATAACTAGAGGACTTCATGAGAGCCTGTACTCTATCCATGTCTATATGAGTGATGTGATGGTCTATTGTGGGGGAGGTTGACTCCTCCTAGGGTATGGTCATGTGGTAGGTTGTGGAGGGCAAGGAATGTGAGGGACCTACAAACAAATCTACTCATATCACATTCAGGGTATCTACCACATAAGTGGTGGGGAATGTGGATGATGGTTCCATTAAGTTATCTTGAATTATTGCTTTATTTTGATTACGAGTTAATACCATAAGAAAAAATAAATCAAGATGTAGATTAAAATAACAAATGTAACAAAACTAGAATGCTTTAAGGAAATAAACAAACAAAGCTAAGTCTCAATAAATGTGGCTTACCTCATTCATTAATTATCTCCTTTTAATGTATGTTTATTTTTATGTGTCAGTTTTGTGTGTTTTATTTTTCTAATATTTCTTAATGAAACAAAAGGTAAAAAACTATGGCTAGGGTAGGACAACGAGATTCATTTTGGTGATGAAATCCAACAAGTTTGCTCGGGGGTATTCCTAAGGTGTTTAATAGCAGAGATTCAAAAACACAACACTACAACTATTGCTTAAATAAATGGATACACAAACACCAAAATTGCACAAAAATGAAATATATATTATATTAATGGATGGGGGAGCTTATAAACTCCATTGTTACAAATCAAGATGATGTATAATCCTTGTGATACAATAATACAATGTTTAGGGTTCTTTGAAACCCTAATAGCAAAGCTATAATATCTTCAATCACGCTCTTGATCCCAATAGTGGTGAGTGGGCTTCGTGTTATCCAATATTGGGCCACTCTAGCTTAATCAACTGCTCAACGCTAATGAATCTGCAGACCTACACACATAACAACAATATCAAGAGTTAGTAATACCAGTGAGGGCTCCACTATGTGAGACCCTTAGACATTAATAGAAAACCCTAGCTATTGTTAACTTGTAATGCATACAAAATCTAAAGATAATAAAATAAAATAAAGTGATTTACCTTACTTGTTGATCTGTCTATGGACAACTTGATTTGATGCAAATTGATGATGAAAGCATATTTTGGTGTTGTGCGAATGTAGGAAGTCTTTAGAAAGGTTTACGTAAGGTGCTCGTGGGCACCTAGCAGCTATAGGAGGTATATGTGGGCACTTGAGAGGTGCTCGTGGGCACTTGGGAAGCTTGTGGGTTCTTGGAAGACACCATGGTCACTCGAGAAGCGCCCATGGGCACTCGAGAAGCACCCGTGGGCACTTGGGAAGTGCTTGTGGGCACTTGGGGCTGAGGTGGAAGGTTGTAGAAGTAGATCAAATGAGGGTGAAGGATGCAGTGGCTGTGGTAGTTAGCGAGGGAATGCAAAATGTGGTAGACAATTGGGAATTAGGGCACATAAGGCTGTGTAGTAGCCTTAGGGCACTTAGGGAGGTTAGGGTTTAGAATCAAGGATTCAGGGCTTAAAATTTGAAACCTAAGGAAATCAAGAACTCAAGGGACTCCAAAAACTTAGAAGATTTAGGGGTTGAGCCATCAAAATGGCTCCTACTTATAGTCCAACCTAGGATATGGTAGGGTTTCAATGACACTAATTGTGTGGCTGAGATTAAAACACATCCAAGGGTGGATAATAAGTTTAGGGTGTGAAATGGATTAAGGCAGATAGATGAATGCAATTAAATGAAATCTAATGGTTGTGGTTTATTTATATATAAATATATATTTATTAAATATATATCAAATATAATATTAAAATATTATTATTTAAATATATATTATAAATATATATAAAATATATAAATAAATAGGCAAAAATGGCAAGAAAGTTAAGATGAAGGGCAAATGGCTAGATTTTAGTGGTGGAAATTGCGGGAAGGCATGGATGGAAGACAAGTGGCTAGGTTTTAGTGGTAAAAATGACGGGAAGGCATGGATGGAAGACAAATGGCTAGGTTTTGGTGTTTACAATTTGCATAAAGTTGTCTGATTCAAATAATTCTTGTGTCATTTTGTGCAAAATTTGAAAAGCTTTGAAACAAGTGGTTATTTGAAAGAATCCAAGCAGTATTGAGGGAGATATGACCATGTGAAGATAGTCATTTGAAACTAGGGTAGCGTTAGGGTAATTTTTTTTGAAAAATGTCTCATTTGTTAAGAGTTATCTTTGTGAACAGTTGTATGATTCATATGATTATTAGACCAATTTGTGCAAAATTTGAAGAGATTTAAAATGTGTGATCATATGAAGGAATCCAAGTGGTATTGATGGAGATATGACCTTGTGAAGTTAGTCATCTAGAACAAGGATAGTTATAATTTTCAATTCGTGAAAAAATAATTATAGATATTTATTAGTCGAGGTTCAAATTAAGGGAGGAGCAATATAGGGATAGGGGATCAATGCAACAAGATATTCTATCTGGGTATAGATTTTTTTTGCTAAGTTCATTTTTTCTCATCATTATCTTAAAATTTTTGCATTTAAATTATAATAGGTTTATTTTCAAATAATATTATCGCTAGGTCTGAGGTGTAGACCAATTGGTTCGACCAAACCCCATAAGGAGGGCAGATGTCCAAGGTTCAAATATTGGGCCTTATCAGACTGAACACTTATCCATTTCTTGGTGCTTTTAGCAACGTAAAAGGTTTAAAATGATTGTGGCATGGTGGTTATAGGGGTAAACTTCACGAATAACTATGTGCCAGTTTTTGGGGCAGACAACAATAATACTATGGTAGCCATAAAAGCTGGACAACCTACCCAGATTCATGGTGGCTACCCATTCCACCATGTAAATTCAAAAAAGAAAAAATATAATCGCTATAGGATATATTAATAAATTTTAGTAGATTTTGAGTTATAGTTTCCTTCCTATGGATCAATTTATAGCTAAGTCCTTAGAATCATCCCTAGTAGTAGAGGTTAGGGAGGACCTCATAGAGAAACAATCCTTGTTGCTCAAAGAAAGGGTAGTTATTGGTAAATTTAATGGGTCTTGACAAGGGGCTTTGGCCTTAAGAAAATGGATTAATAGGAGTTGGAAGTCTCTAGGAGTGAGTCTATTCTTTCTTTCCAAAGGTTTCTTCCTAACCATTTTTCATTTTGGGGAGGAAAGAGAGAATCCTAAAAGGGGATCCTTAAATTATGGGAAGAGCAGGACTCTTCCTTACTTGTTGGTATGAAGGGTTTGCACCTATATATGTAAATTTATCCCTAGTACTAGTATGGTTTATGTTGTATGGACTTCCCATTGAATTCTAGGAGATGATACCTCAAGGAAATATGCAACACTTTAGGAGAATTCCTTGAGATTTCATAAACTGGAAAAGATGGTTTCTTGGCTATTTGTGGTCAGATATTTATCATGATCAGGGTTATGCACAATGGTAAATATTCGTTAATAAGAAAATATTAGCATTTTTAAAAATACAAATTGGTGAATTTGGAGACCTTGGACGTCGACCCATTCGCCCAAAGTTTTTGAGCCAAAAATTTTTATGGGTTAGTTTGTTGCGCATTGATAATAATATTAAGGATTTTTTTTTAAATTCGCCAGCACTTCCGCCTAAATTGAGGATAATTTTTGCCTTAAAATTATAAAGCCTCTTATACCAATATATGTAGTTAACAAACCAATGATACTATTTCATGTAAAACATTCAAAGTATTAGAAAATCAAACATCAACAGCGAAAATTAAAACCTTCCAACATAAAAGACAAGAACATAAACATTCGATCTATTACAAAATTCTGTTGAACTCCAATCGTGTGCAAAAACTAGTCAATCTGGATACAACTTATACTCAGACTAAAAATCAGACCCATATTTGCACTCGGACTAGGATGAATCTTGTTTTGCAACCATACTGATTGTCGGAGCCTAATTTACACCCAGACAAGGTCGAACCATGTTTTGCACTTGGATCGACTACCAAAACGTGATTTGCACTCGGACAAGGGTTCAGATCCTATTTTACAACCAGATCGATTGCTAGAGCCTAACTTGCACCCAAACAGGGGTCGAACCTTATTTTACACCTAGATCAACTATCGAAGCCTGATTTGCACTTGTATAAGGATCAAACATTGTTTTACATCTACACCCACTGTTAGAGCCTAACTTGCACCCAAAAAGGGCTTAAACCTTATTTTACACCTCGATTGACTATCAGATCCTGATTAAACCTTGTTTTGCACCTGGACCAACTTTCAAACCTTCCTTTGCGCTCGAATAGGGGTTGAACCCTGCTTTGCATTCAAACCATATCCGGATCATGCGTCGGTTGTGAAAAATAAAGGTACAAAATTTTACCTCTCTAAATTCTTTTTAGAGAATATGATTTCAAGGAGTTGTAGTAGTAACATCTGTTTTTTTGTTATAAAATTGTAGGTTTATTTTTTGTTGTTTTCCTCTATTTTTCCCTCTTTTCCTCTATTCCACATTTGAGTGTTTTGATGCATTTCTTAGCTACTTGTCCTTCTCTTAAGACACTGTGATTCTCTGTTTCTCTTAAGACATTATGAATCTGTGATCCTCTGTTCTCTTATTTTTTAGAGAATATGAGTTCAAGCAGTTGTAGTAATAAGATCTATTTTTCTGTCATCTAATTGTAGTTTTTCTTTTGTTGTTTTTCTATCATTTATTGCAAATAGGTCAATGCTCTATTTCCCATGTTTTCCCCTATTTTTCCTTGTTTCGCATGTGAGTGTTTTGATGCATTTTTCAGCTAGTTGTCCTTCTCTTAAGGAAATGTAATTCTCTCTTTCTCTTAAGACACTTTGATTCTCTATTTCTCTTGATTTCTTTTTTATCATAAAATTACAAATAGGTAAATGCTCTGTTTCTCTAAAGACACTATGATTCTCTGTTTCTCTTAAGACATTGTGATTCTCTATTTCTCTTGATTTTTAGAGAATATGAGTTCAAGGAGAATATGTTTTCCCTATTTTCCTTTATTCAATGAGTGACTATTTTCATGGATTTTTTAGCTAGCTGACCTTCCCTTAAGACATTGTGATCCTCTATCTATTCCACTAATACTATGAGTTTCTAGGCCATTTAGTACTATAATCTGATATTTTTCCACATTTGAATCTCTAATTATATTTCGTATATATAATTATTTTTCTTAAATTGATTTGAATTTGTATATTGATTATATTTGTGCTCTTAATAATTACAAGTGCTATCTCCAAAAAATAGAGTAGTGGCATGCACTAAAAAAATCATGATAAAGCCTACCTAGAAATTGGTATGTATTTTCTACCAACCAACCATATGTTTATTCTAGTTACAATATTATCTTGAGGCCTCATAGTAGTAAGATCTCTTCAACATTTTATTAATTTTCTAAAATGAAAAACATTTTCTTTACAAGTAAAATGGCACCTACTAGCGATGGAAAGAAGGGAGGCAAATCTTCTGCTGAAAAGAGTATCCTCAAATATTTTAGCCATATATCAAAATCCAATGAGCCATCGACATCTGTGCAAATTCAAGGTACAAATGATTTTTACCTACTAAACAGTTAGTTGTGTATTCTATAAATTATTTTAAATAATGCTTTCTTCCTCAAAAAGTTAATTTTTAGTATATGGCTCTAGCCATATTGCATGATGATATGAATATTTTTCTGTTTGTAAAATTTTTTTCTATTAAATCAAAAAATGATAAAGAATATTATTGTATGCAGAATACTCTGTTGACCCTGATATGCCTCCACTTGAAGATATTCCTCACCAAGAGATGCCTTCTAATGAAAATTCTCTTAACAATGACATCCAACAAACACTTGAAGATATTCCTCAAAATGACATGCCACTTGAAAAAGAAAGTGATAAATCAAATACAATACAAACTTCTGGGGAATCTTCAAGCAAAAAACTAAACGTAGAAAGTTAACTAGATGGACTATTGGAAGGTCATTTAAGGTTGAATGGGCATCAACATATCCCTTTATAGAGCCAGTCCTCGGAGAACAACAATGACGATCCAACAGAATGTAGATGCAAAATTTGTAGTTGGAAACTAGGTAAGGATCATAAGATGCAACTGAAGATAGATACAATAGAAAAATATTGTGGGAAAGTTTATTCAAAAGTTACAGAAAGTGATGGAACAGTTAATAAAATAGTTAGGTGGAAGGATGCATCAGAATGTATGCATGTTAGATATGCAATAGAATATGAAAATGAATTGAAGCTACAACAATCTCTTGTTGAGAAAGGTGGAACGATTCAAGCCCAATTTCATAAAATTCATAAGACCACTTTAGCTTCAAAAAGTTTGTAGTTTGTTGTTGTATATAGTATTCTAAAAAGGGTAGACCCATGTCCAATTTTATTGATTATAAGCACCTATTTCAACTAGATGATGTGCAAAACCTTCCTAGTTCCCATTGGTCAGATCAAAGTGGTTGGAAAATGGTAAAATTTCTATCATTAGTTGAGAAGGAGGACCTGAGGGAGAAAGTAAAACTTGCCAAATTCATTTCACTTTCAATTGATGAGGTGATGATTATGGACAACACATCTTGGATTTGCATGCATGTGTACACATTCCAAAATCATGTAAGGCAACCTAGTTTGCTAGCATTACATAAGATGGTGGAAAATTGTAATGCAGAAAATATCTATAATGTTGTTGTAACTAGTTTAAAAGATATTGCGAGAATGAATGATATAGAAATAGCCATAAAGTTAATATGCATTGGAGTTGATGGTGTTGCTATAATGCAAGGACACAGGAATGGTCTTTGTGTTCGACTCCAGACATCAATTACCCCATATATGATACCCATTCATTGCATGGCTCATAGAGTGAATCTTGCATATAAAATAGTGAGCACTTTTGAAAATGTTGCGAGAGTGGAAGACCTCATTCATGAAATACATGCTTATTTTTCATGTAGTCCAAAAAGGTTTGCAGAGTTTCAACAGTTTGCACTAGGAGTTATAGAAGGAAAAAATTGTTAAAAGATGTGGATACAAGGTGGATTTCATTGTATCAACCTACACACAAAGTTTTTATAGAATATCAATCGTTAATGGGGTTTATGTACGTAAATCATAGGGTAGTTGATAAGGCAAAATATTTGCTATACCGTTTGACTGACTTGGAAACCCTTTTAACATTATGTGGTATTCTTCCAATGTTACAAGAAATGAATAGATTGATTAAACTTGCACAAGAAAGATCCATCTATATTGTTGATTTCATGAGGATGAGAAAACAAATATGTATGATTATTGATAGGTTATATGTCTTCGAAGGAAATTTTACAGATCCCTTGTTTGATAGTTGGAGAACATTAACTAACGTGAACGATCCAAAAAGCTTTTTGAAGTTTGACATCAATGATCATCTTTGTATTAATGTTCATGGAAATATGATACCTCTATATTATTTTGAAAGGTGGTCAAATATAGTTATGGATGATGTTGAACAAATTCCCATAACACATAATGGATTTGAAGTAGTTTTACACAATACTAAGATTAAATTGTTAAAAATAGTAGAATCATTGACAAGTGAAATAAGAGATCGATTTCAAAGAGATGAGTTGCTTGAGGCCATGGGTGTGGTTAACCCTCTATTTTGGGGTCCTTGTATTGACTACAAATCTACACATGAGTTATTTATTAAATATATGGGCATACTTATTAAGCATTTTAGTAAAAGTGTGGAAGTCAATGGTGTTGAAATCAAAGGTATTCTCAACAAAGAACTTTTAACACAACAATCATCACATTTTGGAATGACAATGGTTGATCAAACATCACTTTTGAGTAACTTCCATGAGCCTGGTTCCATTACACATTTGTGGAAAAAATTGTATCCAAGTAGTGTCTTACAAGATATGATTGGTGAATACTTTTGTTTATATGAATTATGTCAAACAATGATTTTGGGATCTATGGAAGATGAGAGGGTTTTTAGTGCACTATATTTTGTGAAATCTAAACTTCGTAATAGGCTGGATAAAAATTTGGAAAATTGTTTGAGAATTTATGTGTCAATGTATGAGCTGGACAAATTTCCCTATGACAAAGCATTGGCATACTAGAAATCTCTAGCAGATAGAAGGGGTGTCACTAATACGGATGATAATGAGGATAATGATACTTGTAGTGATCACATAGTGCAGACACACAGATCCGCTATGCTTCAAAGTGGTTCTGGACAAGTTGAGAAGTGTTTGTTTCAGCTACCTCCATTGTAATTTTTCCAAGATTTCACAACATTGATAAATTTGACTTTATTTGATATCAGATTTCACAATATTGTTATCAGATTTATTAGATTTCACAAAAATTGTTTATTCATAAATTTTATTTTTATATCACATTGTTGTTTTTGAAATTGTATGTTTTATATCGTACCATTCTTAGTGTCTTAACTACCTTCATTGATAAATCCTTATGTTTTATATCATAGTATTGTTAATGTATGAATATTAATGTATTGGCACAATTGAGTTCTTTCTACTTTGCAAATAACTATTAACCAACAATAATATTTCTTTTGTTGTTTGAGATGAACATAGTAAATATAATTGGATCAACATAAACTAAAAAAGCAACACAAAATTATAAATGGAAACAACCATTGAATGATAGAAGACACAAAATTAGTAAATACCTTTTTCATTAATTCGATTAAAAATATATTACATTGTACAAAATTGTTGACTGCAATACAACAAAATATGTAGTCAACTAGTAAACATTTCATAATTTCTTAAATATCAGATTGGGGGTTTGCTACCTCAACTTCTCTTAGAGTTGCTACTTCCTTTCCTTTTACTCCTTCCTCAACACCCTATGTTGGTAGTGCTCCAGATCTGACTAGGCCTTCCTCTATTTTCTCGAAACTCCCCAACAATGCAACTTCTTCTTGGGTTGGATCTTCTAGCACTATTGAAAGTGATTCTTTCACTTTCTACTCCTATAGCAGATCCACATCCAAGTTGAGTTTTTCCTTGATATATTTTCTTAAAATATTATTATCCTTGACTTTGGCTTGCATTGTTTTCTTCATTAACATTGCATTTTTCAAAAATTTCTTTATTGCTATGATATTAACTTCCATGCTTTTAACTTGTTTTTTAAATTATCAAAATTTGACTAAAAGAAAAAGAAAACATAATTCAAAAGAGTTATATGAAAAAATTTAACTTATTTTGATAAAATATTAAAATTTGACTACAAAAGAAAAAGAAAACATAAGAAAACATTTTCTCACCTCAACCACATCCCTTGCAACCTCAACAACTACAACTTTTTCTAGTTCATTCTCGACCAAAAAAAAAATTGATTCTCTTTTAGAAATTTTTTTATATCAGGCATTAATTTCCTTTATAAGGACCTTGGCCCAAAATTCCCACTCCTTCATCACTTCTAAATCTTGAAGCACCACCTCTTTTATGGTTGCTTCACAATTTTCAACCATTAAATTTTTTCATCAAAATTTACTATGTCATCCTCAATTTGAGGATGAGGGTCATTTGTCTGAGTAGACAATGATAATATCTACTGAGCTACAAGGGATTCTATTTGTTGTGCTTCTCCTTATGGATCTTGAAGCACATCTATTACCTTGAAGCCTAAAATGTTGCCCTGCAATAGATAATCATCATCAAGTGGGATATTATCTAATCCCATACTTGAAACTTCTAGTGCCTATGTATTTGTGTTCAATGAAAAACATGGGAATGCAGACATAGTCTCACTTGGTGCTTCCCCCATGATCTCTATGAAAAAGTTATTTTCCAACTCCAACCCGCATATGGCCTCTCATTTTTGAACCTATCATTGTTGTGGTGGAGGTGGTGGCGACATAATATGGCCTCTCACAACTTGTTGTTGAGAGGTACCTAAAAATAGTAAAAAATATTTTGTTAGAATTATTCAAAAAATAAAATAGAAAAAATAAATATATGTTAATTCAAAGTAAATACACATTGATTTACCTGAAGACGATGAGATCTGATGTATTTGGGTGTCGATGGGGTGGGGCATAATTCTGAAAATATATGAAAAAATTTAATAAAAATTATTATAATTTTAAGTAAACAAATATAGAGATAAAATCTGAAAAGAGAAACTTACGTGTTGTAGGGGTGGCCTCACTAGATTCACACTGCACATTTTGTGCAAACATAGGTGCACGAGAACCCCTAGGAGAAGCAACATGCCTCAAATATTTTTGCGACCTCTACAATGGTGATGCTTGTGACCTAGTGTCTTTAGAATCACCAGTGGCCTCTAGCATGTGACCCCTTATGGCAACATCCTATTTTGTCCTTGTGGTGGCTGCCCTAGTCTGCATTTAGGTGCAAATAAAAATTAAAAAATGAAAACATGCTAAAATATAAAAAACTATTTGATGGTGAAAGATGGACTTATTACCTTCAACTCCTGGGGTGTCATGGCAATGCTTTGTAGTGTTGGATGCACTACAGTTGGTACAAGAGTATTCTATAAATTATGAAAACTTTCATAATAAAGTGCTAAAATATAATTAACGGTGCCCACCATGGTCATGAGTTTGTTTGGATGCCATGCAACTCTGTTCTGATGTGATCTGAAATATATGTGCACTAGTCAAACTTCTCATGGTGAAGACAACGAACCATATAGGCCAATGCCCAAAACTGAAGTTTCGTTCTTCCATGCACAATCAGTCTTGCTTGGAAGAACTCAATAATGGCCTTCAGAGCTGGATGTTGAACAGAGGTGTTTGTTAACCCTCTTTTTGACTTAGAGATAGAAGCTACAAAAAAAATTAGATGACAAATTACAAATTTTAAATTTTGAACAATAATAGAATCTAAGAAATGATAATTATACTTGACAATAATTTTATACCAAGATTGTAGGTTATCTCCAGGTAACCTCTATCATCTAGAGACAACATGAAATTCGGTGTCACTAGAGGAAAATCCTTGTAAGGAAGATCTGTCAATATTTGGATGTTTGTAGGTGTGATTGCAAATGATAGTTTTCTATTTTGTAATTATAGATTCACTATGGCATGATCATGTTCATAACAATCCATGATATTATGCATAACAAGATTATATATCTTGAATTGGGGCATTGAAAGCAAGTTCTGCAAACCTGCATCATTGACCCATGAAAAGTCGTAACCTAGGGTGGTTAACATATCTAAAATTGTAGGGCAAGAAAGGTTCTTGAATACAATTTTTGCATAAGGGGTGGAAGTGGTGGCCATTGCTAGAAGTTGTGGAAGCAGGAGAAATTGGATTGGGAAGGTTGTAGGGTAATGGTCGCTCGAGGAGGGTTCGCTCTGGTCGAGTGCAGTCGCAGAAATGAAAACCCAAAAAATGACTCTCGATGCCTTTTTATAGATAGAAATGACTGTAGGTGGACACGTGGCAGCATGTCATTCGACATGCAAGGTGGGTGACCAATCACATGACACATGGCAACATAGTCCTTGTTTTGCAATCAATTTTTGATTGAACCTTGTTTTGCACCTGGTTTACAATTATACCTTATTTTGCACCCGATTTTTGGTCAAACCTTATTTTGCACTTGATTTACGACTAGACTTTATTTTGCACCCAGTTTACTATCACACCTTGTTTTGCACCTAGTTTATGATCAAACCTAATTTTATAACTGGTTTTCAAGCGAACCTTGTTTTGCAACTGGTTTGCGATCGGACCTTGTTTTGCACTTGATTTACGATCAGATTTTATTTTGCACCTAGTTTAGGATTAGATCTTGTTTTGCACCTGGCTCACATCCAAGCTCTATTTTGCAACTGGATCACGATTAGACAGTTTTTTGCATGCAACTTGCATTTGGGCTTTGTTTTGAAACCAAACCACGATCAGACCATGTTTTGCAATCGGTTTATGCTCGAACCTTATTTTACAACTAGTTTGTGATCGAACATTATTTTTCAATCAATTTATGGCCAATCTCAAATTCACCACTGTTTAATACATTTTGGTGAAAATAATGGTAATTCACCATATCTCCTATATGAATTTGGCTAGGATTCACCAGGATTTCAAAATTGATTTACCTTTTTCTATAACTACATTTCGGGTCTGATCCCTTATGCATAACCCTGGTTACAATTGATATAAGTAAGACTTTACCAAAATTAATCATTCTTAAGTATGAGGGTAATTTGTAGATCCAAACAATTTATTATGAAAACATATTTGTTTAGATGTACAAGATGTCATAAGGTGGGATATATTGAGATATCATGCCCTAAGAAGAGTTCAATAAAAATATATGTAGAAAATCGTAAGAGGAACATACAAATGGATATGGATGAGGATGGTTTAAAACTTCCAAAAAATAGGTCTAAATAAATTAAAGTAAATAGTAGAAGCCAATAAGGAAGGATATTAAAAGAAATATCAATCTTTTGAGGCTTTAGCCTATGAAGAAAAAATAGATCAAAGCTTAAAGGACACAATATAACATGTTTAGAATATTAACAAGGAACCATCTATTTAGTATGATCCTCATTTAGGGATGAACATTCTTGCTAAATCTAAGGAATGTACCTCATCATATTTTAAAGACTATCTTGAAGTATTATATGCCATTTAAAAGAATATAAATGGTAGAGAAAATGCAGTATCAGATGTTAACACCTCTACCATTAATAAGAAAATACTACAAAATGAGTAGGACAAGTCAAAATATTTTGTAGCAGAGCTAGGAGAGGATAAATATAATAAAAATAAAAGTTGTGAAAGAATATTAAGGAATAGAATAATAAGACCTACTCTTGATACAAGCAAGGAAAAAAGATAAACCTTCAAATTATCAAGTGATATTCAAGGAAGCAAGAACAAACATAGAGAAAGAAACACAATCTAATTTGGTTGAACTTCCCTTTATCAAACATCAAATGATATTGGTAATTCGTAGGTAAGGGTAGTAGTCCCTAATGAGACATGATTAACATATCATGGAATATAAGGGGTGCTAATTCCCTCTCAAAGAAGAGGCATATCAAGCACTTTTGTTTAAGTAATAAGCCTGATATTCTTTCTATCCAGGATGATAAAATAACAAAGGAAGAAGTTTCCAAAACTATGAAAATAGTATGCGTAATATATGAATGGGATATTGTGGATTTAAAAGTAGCAATACGAGCAATTCTAACATGTTGAAATCTTATTAGAACCTCATGTTCAACCATTCATAAAACTAGACATTTGATAGCCTCATTAGTCACATGCTACTTTGTAGATATTTGTTTCATCCTTGTTAATGTCTATGGACCTACAACTCAATCAGGAAAATTAGAAGTATGGAGTGGTATTGAAGCCTTTATGAGAAGTAAATACCAAGAAACCCAATTTTTGATCGTAAGAGATTTTAATGTCATAACCAAGCTATATGAAAATTTTGGGAGAATTAGGAAAATAACCCAAAGTATGAAATATTTCTTAGATTTTATTCAAAACAATAATCTATGGGAGGTTGAGTTTAAAGAGGACAACTATACATGGACCAACAATAGGATAGACTAAAATCTGATGGCAGAAAAATTAGATAGATGCATACTCTTGTATCATTAGCTAGATGAAGGAACTTGTGCTAAAATTAATACCTTGACAAGGATTGGTACAAATCATTGACCAATAAGAGTTAAATGGTAGTAAGTGAATTACTAAAAAATATCATACTTTAAATGTGAGCAGATTTTGGAAAACCATCCTTAATTTGTTGATATGATAGCACAAATGTGGAATTCTTCAAGAAACAGTGGGTTGTATACACTTTCAAAACAAATTAAATCAATGACATCTAGATTAAAATAATGGAACAAGAACACTTTTAGAAATATTTTTAGAAGAACGAAGAATTAAAAGAGAAATTTTTAATATTCCTAAAAGGTGAGCCTAATAATCCAAGCTCAGAGGAAAAGGATTTGTTTAAGGAAGAGAAATTTTGGAGATTAAATTCGAGACAAACATGGTTAAAAGGAGATAAAAACACAATTTTTTTATAGGATGGCAATAGCACAAAGATCAACATATAGAATTAGTAGAATTAACTCAATAGAAGGGGTTTGGATTGAAGACCAGAGTAAAATAAAAAATGAGGTAAGGTTTTTCTACCAGAATATTCTAGGATCGAAGGAGTTTGAAGTTCTTAAACATAAACTACTATAGTAAGTACCTTCAATTATAACAAATGAAGAAAATAGGAAGCTTATAGATTCTATTACTTTGGAAGAAGTTCATTTAGCTCTTTTCTCTTTTGATAAAAATTAACCCCCATGTTTGGATGGGCTCTTTGTAGCATTCTATTAACATAATTGGGAAATAGTGAAGGATTATTTATTGGTGGTACTATAAAAATCATGGGTAAAATAGTACATACCTTATAAAATAAATGCAACATATCTTACCCTGAATAAAAAAAAAAGGATAAATAATTGTTTGATCCATTTAGACCCATACACCTATGTAATATGACATAGAAGATAATATCCAAAGTGATGGTAAAAGACCAATGTTAGATAAAATTATTTTAAAAAAGTAAGGAGGATTTTTGGACAGGATCATAGTAGCTCATGAATTTGTGCATTCAACAAATTCAAGAAAAGAGACAACAATGATCTAAAAACTTGATATGAGCAAAGTCTATGATATGGTTAAATGGGATTTTCTTTTTACAATATTAGAAAAGCCTGGGTTTGAGAAGATATAGGCCAGATGGATTAAATATTATGTTTCTATAATATCATATTTAGTGTTGATCAAGGGTTAGTAATTAAGTCATCTAAATCCAAGAGAGGTCTTAGATAGGAGATCCCTCTACCACCATATCTATTGATTTTTATGGTAAAGTTATTGGGTAGGAAATTGAATAAGGTTAACAAATATGGGCTAATAAGTAGACTTAAGGATAGTAATAACTTCGACAACATCACCCATCAACAAATTGTAGATGATACGACCCTTTTTGGAAGGGCAAGGATAGATGAGGCTAGAGCCTTAAATAACTTACTAAAGGAATATGAGAGAGTGTTAGGGTAGAAAGTTAGTAGGAAAAAATTAAAAATTTACTTCCTAAACACTCTAGCTAGAATCAAAGTAGGTATTTATAGGTTACTTCAAATGGATGAGGTAAATTTGTCAGCAACTTATCTAGGGATGCCCTTATTTGAGGGGAGGATGAGGATAGAATTATAAAATCTAGTTATATGTAAGTTCAAAATAAACTATCGACATGGAAAGGTAGATGGTTATAATTAGCAAGAAGAGTGCAAATAATTAAGTGAGTCTTATAGGCCATTCCAATAAATTATATGTCCTTGTATACTATGCCAAAATTGATAGAAAAAAGTTTAATCCATATTATGTAGTCATTTTTATGGTCAAGTTTGCATGATAAAAAGAAATTTATTTTGATGAAATGGAGCAGGGTGTGTGATGATAAAACTAGAGAAGGTCTCGATTTAAGAGTTATCATGCAGGTAAACTTATCTCTAAGGATAAAAGTAATTTAGAGATTGTAAAAAGAGAGTCAAATGCAATGGGTAATATTTCTTCTAAGTAAGTACATTGAGCCCAATGACCCAAGTTTAATATTTATTTCCTTTCACTACCAAATGGTTTTTATCTATGGAATGGTTTAAAAAATCAATTGATCTAGTGATTAAAGGTCTAATATGGGGGGTGGGAAGTGGAATTGTTATTTTTATTTGGATGGATACTTGGTGTGATAAAAAACCACTCAATCTAGATTCAATTTTGAATCCATGGATGCGATTACGTAAAATGTGGTATTCAATTTGGCAGCACTTCATTGCTTGAAAATGCCTCCAACTTGTCTTTTTTGGGTGAGAAAGTTCACCATTTTATAGACCCAAGGGGTCTCTTTGGAGGGGCATGCATGAGCGCCATGTGGCAGTCATGCCTTCCCATGAGGGAGGAAAGTCCTCCATGACTTGGGCTTCCATGACTGCCCTTGTGATAGTCCTCTAACGTCCAATCTGCCCACCTACACGCGCATGCAAGGCAGGAGGCATTAATTGACTGTCCTCGGCTGCCATTTGGCGCAATTTCTCTTTTTTCCCGTTAAACCTGGAATTCGTCCTACCCTAGAGCGAATTCAGAATTCGTCCCTGGGTGGGGCGGATCCCATTTTGAATTCATCCCAGGGTGGGACGGATTTGGAGCAGGGTGCCTGAATGTGCCAAATTGCCTTTTGACCTTCCAAAATTGCTGCAAAAGTGGTTAGGACCACTGTTTAACCTCTGAGGGCTGCCCTGGGGGCTGTGTGTGTCAAAGCGATCAGTGTTTGCAGTCACATAATCGGATTGGTGTTGTTTTGGTGTCTACAGATGCCCCTTTTTGGGATGCACTATGCATGGCGCAGCGTCGAGCAAAAATAGATAACCAAAGCACTAATGATTAGGGTTTCTTGGTAACCTAACCAACTTTTGATGCCCCAAGTATGGAAAGGGCATGCATTCTTGAATCCTTGCTTTTGACGAGCTTAAGGAATTTGATTTCAAGTGTTAACCTATTTTGGTGAGGTGTGACTTGAACTTAGACATTGATCAGTCATGAATAGGCAAAGGGCGCAACCTTTTATCCATGGGGGAACCTCGAATTCATGATTCACGAATGCCAAGCGTGTGATCGATTTGTGATTATTGCTTGTTTGCTGCCCCAAGCAGGAGCGTGATTGTCTTTGTCAATGATTCTTTGAATGCATGTCATTTTCCTTAATTGGGTGTGTGTTTGTTGATTGGTGACTAAGTGTGACTACCCCCTCAAGCGACGAATCGATGAGGGAATGACCTTCGTGAGAAAAGCGACGAGTCGCTTGACCCAAGATGACTTGTGCCAAGGTGCCTTCGGAGATTTATCTTTGAACGTGTGTGCAGTTTTTCGACATTTAGACCTATTTTTGGTGGGTGTTAACCCTTTTGGCGACGCCGTTTGGGGATGAAATTCTCGAAGATCCGTCTTCCCGTGGAGTGGTCCGGCTATGGTAGCCTTCTTAGGGAGTAGGATAATGAGGATTTGTAACCCCGACGTCGGTTTTGGATGCCAAGAATGTCAGGCGCGAAGACGCCTTCGTTCGGCAATGTTATTACTTGTTTTTGGGTGGGTTTTGACCCTTTTGGCGATGTCATTTGGGGATGAAATTCTCAAAGATCCATCTTCCCGTGGAGCGGTCCGGCTATGGTAGCCTTCTTAGGGAATAGGATAGTGACAATTTGAGCCCCGACATCGATTTTCTATGCCAAGAGGTTAAGTGCAAGAGCACTTGTGTCCGGCAATGCTTATTGTTGTGTGTTTGTGTTGCATTTTTTTTTTTTTTTTTTTTTGTTGTTTTGATTTTTTTTTTTGTGACACCATTTGGGGATTAAATTGTCGAAAATCCGTCCTCCCGTGGAGCGGTCCGGCTATGGTAGCCTTCTTCGGGAGTAGGGTAGTGACAATGTAAACCCCGACATCAGTTTTCTATGCCATTGAATGTCAGGCACAAAGGTGCCTTTGTTTGACACTTTTATTGCTATTGTTTGTGGATATTTGCTATTTTTGTTGTTTTGATTTTCTTGCTTTGTGTATATGTCATAATTTCATGTTATGCACAATGATTGATGTTGATGGATGCATGCTACTTTATATTGATGTATGCATATGGTATGATAAATGTGAATGTTGTTGATTTATATGATAGGTAATGGAATGGATGAAATGATTTGTTGATAACCTTGCATTGGCACCATAGACTATACAGGACTTATGGCTTTGTGTACTGGGTGATTGCTGTGGTAAATGCTTTTGTGTATATATGTTGCTTTTTTTTTTTATGGTGATATAGGGATGGATTGTATGCAACGGTTTGCGTAGAATGTAGCTAAGTGTTTTTGAGACTCAGATGGTTTAACTAACTAGCCAATACTGTACTGTTGTCTTACAAGATGTTTGAACAAGGTATGAATCGTGCTTGTTTTTGACCAAGTTATTTCGCATCCTTGTGTGTGCAATTGAGTTCATTTATGTGGTGTTGGTCAGGATACCGCCAGTGCCAGATAGGCTATCAACCAAACCTATACTGAGGATCACCTAATTAGCTCCACTACCTCCTTTGTTGTATTTAGTCAGATTAATCTACGGTGCAATCTAGGATACCATAAGCTAGCTCATCCACATGCAAACATTGATCTGCACACAAGTTAATGTGGTAGATATATCGTCATGCGGGAGGTTTGCCACGAGTGACCGATAGGCTATCAACCAAACCGATACTGAGGTTTATCTCATGACCTTCTGAATGCTGAGAGTTCCAGGGATTCAAGTTCAACTCCCTTCTTTTCTTCAATTGTATTGGGATACTTGCTCTTTATAATGATGAAAATCACTGTTTATTTTTGCTTTTTCGTTCTTTTGAGCAAGGGATTTTGAATTTTGGAGTGATGAGAATCACTATTGCTTGTGCTTTGTGATGTATGCACTTTGGGAGATTTGATGTCAATCTTTGGAGTATTGACGTTTGCAAATTTTTGATGTTTTGCAACCTTTTGAGAACTTTGGATTCTTGGGGAATTGGGTAGGGAAGATTCTTGTCCTTTTGCCAACTCTCAGCATTCTTGGGGTCATTCGCACAGGGGGATGAGCGAGATAACCTTTTCACTTTATGGTATCCTATATTGCTTTACAGGTTTCATCTTTCATTGACACAACTTGGGAATTGTTTTTATGTGCTTTTGAACTTGTGATGGGATGCTACGTACCAAGGTGTATTTCAAGTAAAACTCTACCGTTGTAACATCCATTTGACTTTGTACAATTCTTGGCTAGAGATCTAAAGATAGTTGAATGACGAACCGCTAGATACTTTTAGTCAACAACTGAAATGGTGAATGGCGTTTATTGTGGTGTACTTTTGTTTAAAATGGAAAACATGAAAGGTGGTGGATTTGCCAAGTAATGATAGTCTATGGTGCCTTTGCCTTGTGTGATCAACAATATGCAATGGATGGATGCGGTGTCTATGCAACTATTTTGTATTTTGATTTTTGAAGTATGCATGAAATTGAAATGCAGATTTTTATTTTTTTATTTTTGATGATTTTGATTGTTTTTGGATTTTCTTGACCAAGTGATTGCGATAATCCTTGGAGCTTTTGGGGTGACCAAGGGATTGCGATAATCCTTGGAGCTTTTTGGTGTGACCAAAGGGTTTGTAGGCACCTTTGGGGCATTTTGGGGTGACCAAGCAATTGCGATAATCCTTGGAGCTTTTGGGTTGACCAAGCGATTGCGATAATCCTTGGAGCTTTTTGGGATGACCAAGCGATTGCGATAATCCTTGGAGCTTTTGGGTTGGCCAAGAGATTGTGATAATCCTTGGAGCTTTTTGGGATGACCAAGTGATTGCGATAATCCTTGGAGCTTTTGGGTTGGCCAAGAGATTGTGATAATCCTTGGAGCTTTTTGGGATGACCAAGCGATTGTGATAATCCTTGGAGCTTTTGGGTTGACCAAGAGATTGCGATAATCCTTGGAGCCTTTTGGGATGACCAAGCGATTGCAATAATCCTTGGAGCTTTTGGGTTTGACCAAGCGATTGCGAGAATCCTTGGAGCTTTTGGGTTTGACCAAGCGATTACGAGAATCCTTGGAGCTTTTTGGGATGACCAAGCGATTACGATAATCCTTGGAGATTTTGGGTTGACCAAGAGATTGCGATAATCCTTGGAGCCTTTGGTGTGACCAAAAGGTTTGTAGGCACCTTTGGGGCATTTTGGGGTGACCAAGTGATTGCGATAATCCTTGGAGCTTTTGGGGTGACCAAGTGATTGCGATAATCCTTGGAGATTTTGGCTTGCTCTTTAGGGGATAGATGTACCCCCAGCTTGATGATATTTGTGCTCTAGATCTAGCTCTGGAGGGATTGGCATGAATGGATCGGCCCTATGCATGAATAGGAGGATAGGGTCTACCCTCGGTACTGATATTGCTATGGGGTCTCTGGGCGGAAGTTGATCTTTGTGTGCCCAAAGTGGTGGATTCAACAGTTGGTTCCACTGCATTGGGTTAACGTGCCACTCATGCCCTGGCCTTATGTTTAGCTATTGAAGTGCGTCATCAATATCCATGGGGTGTTGATGTTGTCGCATGTGATTACTATGGGCCATCTCTGTTTTATCCTCACCTTCGGCCAGTGAGTCCAGCTCATCAGAATCTAGTGATTCTGAGACATGGAAGACTGCATCATCAAGTAGCCCTATGGTTAGAGGTTGATCCTCTTCGAAAGGAGCCTCATGTAAGTTGGGCCTTGGGAGCTCCAAAATCTTGGTCTCTATCGACTCTAAGTGCTCTAGCGCTTTGCATGTATCGAGGGATTTGAGCTCCTCCTCTTTGGTTGGTTCTTGTTGAGGAACTTGGGGCCTATGGAGGGGTGGCCAGATAGCACCCCCCATGCCTTGGTAGGGCATTTCATCCCGCTCTTCTTCTCGCTCTGATTCCTCAGAGGCTTCTTGATGAATTTCTAAGGGTGGCCCATAAACCTGAGTGGGTTCCTGAGGAAGGCACCCGTCATTGGTTATAGGAGTGGCCTCCCGCTCATGTCTAGGAGGCATCGAGGGTGGTGCTTGATAAGGTCATGGAGACTTGTCTCGCACCCAGGGGTTGTGCCTCTCATAATGTTTTGTCTTATGCATGTGAGGGGTTGGAGTCCTCTCCTGCATAGTGTGTTGGAACAACTCATCCTTCTGGCGTTGAAGGTGCTCTTTGTTAATATGGTACAGTTCCTCTAACTGTAGTCACTCTAGCTCAAGTTGCGTGAGTTGCGCCCGACGGGCGACATGTTTGGAAAATTCTAAGATAGTTGGTCCCGTCGTCTCATGTCTAGAAGGGCTAGACACCTCTCCTACATATCTATCTCGGTCATGGTGATCCGAGATCTCTATAGGCCACCTCCCTCTGTTGGGGGTAGCGACATTCCCTCGGGGCTTTGGCCTCAGTGAGTGGTCCTGATAGATAGCAGGTGCGGAGGCGTATTGCTCCCGCACTGTATATTGCTCTCAAGGAAGGTAGGGGTCTTCCTCGTGCTCTCTTTCATAAGTGAAAAAGGGACGGATAGAGTTGGCTCGCCCTACCTAAAGAGCCGTGCGCTCTGGATTTGACCGGTTGTTGCTAACAATGATGCGAGGTGTAGGAGGGATGGCATAGTCATGTGGCCCCCCTTATGGACCCCCTACCATTCTAGCACTTCATCGCGCAGTGGCCACTTATAGCGGGTGTCCAAGGGAGTTCTCCCATGGGTATACCTCTCCTGAATGGGTGTGTGTTGGGTGTTGTGTTGGCAGGGAGTGCCCCTAGAAGGGGTGCCCTTATAGTCCCATTCCGTCAGGGCACGGAGGGGTCTGCCTTGTGTGTCAGGCCACCAAGGTGGTATGACAAAATCCTTGGGGCTATACCGGAGGTGACTTGTGCCTCCTTGGATATTCCCCACAGCATCCGCCCGTGATTGGGCTTGGCTACGGGTGAGCACCATGACGATGTCTCTCTAAAAACCCTAAAATTGAAATGAGTCATATGGGGCCCAAAATTGGGGTGCGCATCCCTCTTACAATAGATAAGCCATAAATAAAGTTTCAAGTCCTAACTCTAAATACATTAGGAGAGATTAACCTTCGAACAACTCAAAAAGCATAAAAAATTAGGTGAGCAATTTTAAAACCTAATTTCGGGGCACTAGATGATGGAATTTGGCCCCAAAACTGGTTTTCCGGACAAATACAACTCTAAGGGAGTTATATTTGTTTAAAAATCTCCCAACTAGCTCCCTGTCAAATCACATCAATCGGAGCTACGGTGAGAAGTTATGGCCCGACAAAATGCACTAAAATTTAGGGAAAAAAATAAGATTTCCCATATTTTTTTGGATGCTTCTGCATCACTTATGGGCACCTTTGGGGCACTTTTGGGTTGACCAAAGGGTTCATGGACACCTTTGGGGCATTTTGGAGTGACCAAGCGATTGCGGGAATCCTTGGAGCTTTTGGAGCGAGTGACAAAATGCGTAGATTTTTATCTTTTGTTTATGATTTTTCTGATTTTTTTTGTTACACTAAGTAGAAATGAACACACGCATACACAAATGGTGATTATCTCTTTTAAAGATTAATGGTGTGTCCTAGACTGGTTTTAGTGTGTTTTGATGATTTTGTTTTTTTTTTGAAAGTTTTGAAGAACGTTTAAATGCATAATGAAGGCTCATATGACTCCCATAATTGGTCGCCCCTTCAATATACCATTGCCAGACCGATATACCAACCTCTCTATATACCCGCCCTTACGAGAGGGAAACTATAGGTACGTGAGAGCAGATGGTACGTGGAACATAGGCGGTACGGAAGGGGGATTGTCCTGTTTATGACACCTACCATAGAAGACTTATCCTCATGCATTGGGAATCACCCCAACGACACTCGGTCAGCTTTTGTCAGGATTTACGTCGAGCAACAGTGACAATCGGGGTAAATGGATGCAAAAATCAAGCCAAGGTGGTGATGAAATCCACCGTTGGTCTTGATCAAGGGCTGGGGTCTTACGACCAGCTCCTTGGTTTAAAAATGCCACGTGATGTGTGTGTGGTTCTTTTTATTAAAAAATAAAACAGGCAGAAGCAACTACTTTCCTTAAGAAGGCAAAATTGACAGAAAATAGAAACAGAAAAGCAAAAAATGACAAGAACAGTTTAGGACCCTTACCTTTTCTCTGCCTAGACTTGTTGTTTCTGATCCTCGGCCCTGAAAATGCATAGACAAAAATTCGTCCCTGGGTGAGACGAATTACAGAACAAAATTCGTCCCTGTCTGAGACGAATTCGAATTCGTCTCAGGGTCAGACGAATTCCAATAATGTATTCGCCACAGGAAAAGACGAATAACAGTCAGAGTTCAAAAAATGGTACCTGTAAGCACAAAAACACAAATTTTTGATCAGTTTCTTGATCTCAAAAATCAGGGGACAGGGTCCCACCGTGATCGCCACTGAAAGCACGAGATTTCAAAAACAAAAAGAAACACTAATGCGATGCATTCAAAACCCAAAATTAACGCTTAAGGTCCTAGAAAGTGAAATGCATGAAATGAAAAGAGACGAATTGAAATGAGATAAAAGAAGGTATAGAAAGCACAACCCTTTTTATTTATACTCTCTCAATATCGGTTACAAAGACGTCTCCTCCCTTTTTAGGGGCTAGGAGCATTAAACATGTTTTGGTTACAATAGTGACTAGTGATCTCTCCTTCCGCGTGCCCACATGCAAAATGGGCGGGCCAAAGTGTTGCCGCCGCTTGTGTGAATGAATCCTTGATCCTTGCTACTCCTCCTGCGTTCAAAGAAACAACAAAATTGTTAGTAGCACCTGTGACAAAATATGAAACGTTTGTTCTCTAAAAACCGATGGAGGATGCATGCATAAGATTGGCTAAAACGATGAATGAACTGATTCTAAACAACTTGCAAGTTTGACAAGAACCAGGGAACATTACCAGAGGGCCACTGCCATCAAAACAGTCGAACAAAACACCGCCGATTTGAATTCGACTATAATTCGTCCCTGGGCAGGACGAATTCTACTGTAATTCGTCCTCGGGTAGGACGAATTCGCCTGCGACAAAGCGCCGAAGTGATGCTGCCCAAATGTCGCATCTCGGGATCTCCAAAAGACCTACAAACATAGGGGTTAGCTAATTGGGGGCATTTTGGGATGACCCAGATGGTCGGATTTCCCCAATTTGACCTCCATCAATGGGAATTTGACGTCGCTACCTGCAAGTTAGTGGGGACAACAAAAGCGACAAAACATGATAAGATTTGATCAAAACATTATGAAATTGGAATTATAAACTATCTAAACAGCATAAAATGGAATGCAAGATAAAAAAGTGACAAAAGAACAACTTGCCATGAATCAATCTTCTAAGAAAGAAATTAGCCGCAGGAATGCGGGGCGCCCGGGCGGGCCGCCCACCGTTGGAACCTGATTTCGGCACCAATCCACTTGGGATGGGCCCAAAATCTCTTGTAATGGGTTGTCGGCGAATTGGTAGATCAATGTGGTCAAATGTCGGGTTTTGGATCTAGATTCACACTTCCAATAACCACCCAATGACCTCTCTTGCGAAAGAGATCAAGGATGTGGAAGAGGTGAATCAAAAAGGGTAAAACGTGGTATTCAATTTGGTAGCACTTCGTTGCTTGAAAATGCCTCCAACTTGTCTTTTTTGGGTGAGAAAGTTCACCATTTTATAGACCCAGGGGGTCTCTTTGGAGGGGCATGCATGAGCGCCATGTGGCAGTCATGCCTTCCCATGAGGGAGGAAAGTCCTCCCTGACTTGGGCTTCCATGACTGCCCTTGTGACAGTCCTCTAACGTCCAATACTGCCCACCTACACGCGCATGCAAGGCAGGAGGCATTAATTGACTGTCCTCGGCTGCCATTTGGCGCAATTTTTCTTTTTGCCCGTTAAACCTGGAATTCGTCCTACCCTAGAGCGAATTCAGAATTCGTCCCTGGGTGGGGCGGATCCCATTTTGAATTCGTCCCAGGGTGGGACGGATTTGGAGCAGGGTGCCTGAATGTGCCAAATTGCCTTTTGACCTTCCAAAATTGCTGCAAAAGTGGTTAGGACCACTGTTTAACCTCTGAGGGCTGCCCTGGGGGCTGTGTGTGTCAAAGCGATCAGTGTTTGCAGTCACATAATCGGATTGGTGCTGTTTTGGTGTCTACAACTCCAAACACATACTTCTTAGGATTTAGTCTGATGTCATGTTCTATGAAGTGATCGAAGACCTTTCATAGCACATCGAGATGCTCATGACATAGTTTAGATTTGACCAAAAAGTCATCCATGTAATATTTTACAATTTTGTGTATGTAATCATGGAAGATGTAGGTCATGGCCCACTAATAGGTAGCACTAGAATTTTTAAGACCAAATAACATGACTTTGTAGCAAAATGTCTCCCAAGGCATGGTGAAAGCCATTTTGGGTTGATCTTCCAGGTTAACTCAAATTTGGTTGTAACCCAAAAAACCATACATGAGAGACAATATTTCATGGTCAACAGTTGCATCAATGAGTGCATCAATGTTTGGCAAGAGAAATTCATCCTTAGGATTTGTTTTATTAAGATCTTGAAAGTCTATACATATGCGAATCCTTCCATCAGGTTTATTAATGAGGACTGTATTAGAAACCCAACTGGGATAGTGAATAGGTTGGATGAATCCTGCATCCAAAAATTTATGTAATTCATATTTAACCATTAAGAATATTGTTGGATGTATTTTGTGGAGATTTTTCTTGAATGGTTTATTCTTGGATCAAGCGTGAGATTTTGCATGACCATATTTGGGTCAAGGTCTGACATGTCTTTGTAAGTCCAAGCAAAGGCTATCTTCTTCTCTATCAAGAGAGTTATAAAATTGTCTTGTTCCTTTGGGGATAAAATTTGTCCCAACTTGATGTTTTGAGGAACTTTGGTTTAGTGTCAATATTCATGTCAATTGTGTCTTTAATTGACTTGTGGGATCCCTCCTTGAGTTGATGAGATATAGGGATCAAATTAATGTCATCCGCTATATTTGTAGAGTCGGTCATGTCATTAGGTTCAATATCAGCTTGACAAACATACTCAGATGGTCCCTAGGAGAAATGAAATGGATAATACATTTCTTCATAGGGAAATAACTCTATGGGTTATGATGAAAAAGCAACATGATCAAAATCAATGGCCTCATGGTTGAGATGCAAAGGTTTTGAAGGGTCACCTTGATTATGGAGTGGTGTGATCAGATCAATGGAAACCATATTGATGGATGATAGATGATTTCCATTCGTGTGTGGGAAGAGACTATCAAATATGGGTGGCCTCAAATGCATTGAAGGTGGTTGAGGTAGCGGTGGAATGACTAGAGGGGGCCTATGTAGAGTAAGAATGATTGAATCTTCTGGTGGCAGGAGCTAGTGCATTAGGGATGATGATAAATGTGGAAAAATATAAAGAATTTTTTTTTCTAAATTATCAAGTGGCTTGATGGCCACAAATTCATCCTCTAAGCTAGCTAAATTAATAGACATTGCATCGTACTCTCAGTAAGATGAATTGATAGATATATCATTACAATATTGGTTAGATTGGTCATCTTACTCAATCTAATCATTTTCAGGGTCATTATTTAACTAAAACTCTTCTTATACACCAAACTCATCATCATAGATCCAACCGCTTGTATGCACTACATTAGGGGATGAAGAAGGTTCAATAGTGAGTTGATCGATTCACACATGATAACTAAGCCACTGAGCATGGCTAAGACCAAGATATTTTGAAAATTATTCATTCAATTCCTCCTTAGATGCTTCATCTAAAGGATCATATGGCTCACCAGTTACCATGGCAATAGGAAAATGGTCACTCAATGTATGATTGTAGCTAGGGTTAGCATGGTCATTCTCATCAATTTATTCCTAAAAACCTATGGTAAGGTTTTGGAACGAGTCTACAAGGAGCTCGTCTGGCATATACATAGAATAAATTAAGCCAAACCTATCTATAGGTAGCTAATAATATGGTTGGTAGGGGGTTCAAAGACCCTGTTCATACTAGCCTAGACCATTCCCATGATAATGGTAGTAGTAAACGTATTGCAGGGCAAAATCTAGGTTTGATAGATAATCAAAATTCACTAAAAATTGACCATCATCATCTTCTATCATAGGAGATGAGTTTGTAGAATCATAAAAACACCCATAGATAAAGTTCATTTGGTTTGGGGGTACCCCCAAGGCATGATGGTACCGATGGGTAAAGATGGTTGGTAAGGTCTGCCCATGGTCTGCCCATGTCTTGCATTGAATTGATGAGTGGTGTAAATGTGATATTTTACATGAGATACTCAGTGAGTCCTAGATTAATAAAATGAATTGTGACTTATGATGGGGTGGATGAGGATGATGAGGGTATGGCTTGAGATGGCTCACTTGTGGCAAGAGGTGATTCATTCTATCCTATAGGGATTGAAGTGAGGGTTGTGGAAATGGTAGAGATGAATGATGAGGTTTCATTCATTAGTACCTTCAATGCATTTTGACTCGAAGGATCTAACGATGAAGGGGGAATGTCCAAGAAGCCAATGATGAATATGGAGGTGTCTTGATGGATGATGACGGTGATGGATCTAGATATTAGATAGAGTTATTTGGGCAAATTTTTAGATGTGTAGAGGCTAAAGTAAACTCTTGTAGGTGATGGAACACATTCTAGTACTTTAAGAGCTCTAGGTATATAGGAACTACATGAACCTACCCTTCATGGGTGTACTTAAGGCACTGGTCAAATACAGAAGATACACACTTCATATCTTGAATCCAAGGCCTACCAAGAAATATGTTGTACTTCATTGCACCCTTTAAGATGTGGCATAATATGGGAATAGTATTTAGCCCAAAATGAATAGGGAGGACTATTGTGTCGATGGTAGAGCATAGAGCATCGTTAAATGCTCAAAGCGTGAATGTAGATGCTACAACATGTGAGGATGGAAGATTGAGATGTTGTAGTGTAGTAGCAGTAACAATGTTGATGGATGAACCTGTATCGATCAAGACCTATTTCTAAGGGATCCAATTCACACTAGCAATGATGTGCAATAGGGGATTGGGTACATAAACGAGAGTCAACTTGATCTTGTGATCATGAAATGTGATAACATGTTCCTTAAAATATTGAATGTACCCCATAAAAGTAGAAAAAGAGTTGAGATCCTAGGGTTATAATTCAATTGATTTTAAAATCTCCATCAGAGCTTCTCTATGTGATGGTGACTTTTGTATCAACTCATAAATGGAGAATATTATGTTGTCATTCATAGAATCTAGGTAAGTCTACTTTTGTTCATCACCATCGAGCAAGGTGGAGGATATTGGATAGGATTTGGTTGCGGCAAAGGATATGATGTGGAAGGAAAATTGGTCAAAGCTACAGGTTGTGTAGCTTGATTTGGGTACCTTCGATTTCTTATCACAATATTTATCATCCCAACAAAGCCTTGATTTGGTGGGTTGTATGGATTTTATTGACCAATTTTGGTTGATCTACTTGAACCTCATGTGTAGATAGTGGATTCTTTAATATACCTATTTGTTGATTATTGGCAATGAGAGGATTGTCAATTTGAAGTTTATTTCTCTCAATCATATCCTATAATATGTTTTTAAATGTGTAGCATGCATGAATTTCATGACCATTTTATATATGGTAAACACAGTATAGGTCCTCTCAATACTTCTTATGCTTTGGCCAATTAGGATTCAAATGGTGAATCTCTAGTAGGTTAATAGCCTTTGCCTTGCACAATCGATTAAAAAGTGATGCCAGAGATTCAAGCAATGGTGTATAGTTACGAGGTGGGCGAAATTGTTGATTATGTGCTTAATTATGCTAAGGTTAGTTGTTATATTACATAGGAGGGGGTTGGATTTGTTAATTGGTTTACTAAGATAGATTGTTCTTTACAGGCCCTAGAATACTCAAGACAACTTTTAATCAAGGATGGATTTAGTTGTGTATGGTTACCTTTGGAGTTATTGTTCCACTCCTTACGAATCTTGATCTCCCCTTATTGAATCTTGATATCCTCTATTGTATTAGCTTGGGATGGATCCTCTTCAAGGGTTTGATATTTCTAGAGTTGCAAAAGTAGTAAAATTAATTTTGAGCAACTCTTGGTAAGTATCCTCGTAAGTTCTTTGGTGGGGAGTGAGAATGGTAATTCTATTATCACGACTTACCACCTAGAACTATAACATAATATTGGATCATCATAAAACAACCAAATATTAAATACATCTATCATAGTCATTTTCTTCTTCACATTTAGTGAGAAGCATTCTAGAAAGAGGTTAGAAATTTGCTCAAAGTTGTATAGACTATATCATGAAAAATGGTTGAGCCAATCTAGAGTTCCTCCCCCAAGAGACAAAGGAAATGTACACAACACAAGTGCATCAATATTATTGAGGAGGTAATAAGCATTGATTAAATTGCTCATATGCTCTTGGGGATCCTCCTTGACTTTAAATTTCTCAAATTTTAACATCTCTAGCAATGGAGGATATGACGGTGATGGTACTAAGGGATGCATGGAAAAGTTTTACAACTAACCTAGTGTTGGATTTTGGTACCTTGTACCCGCAACTTGAATCTGTAAATTGCAAATATGATCAACTAACCATTAAAATAGATCTGATGTAGGTTGTAGAACCTCCTATAATGTGCTAGCCTGAAATCTCAATAAAGAATACTATTATTATGGGGTAAGTTTTTGTTGTGTGTATGTGTTGGATGGTGGAACTTGGTTAACAGGTTGTTGGTAGGTGGTAGATGATTAGTACTATTATTGTTTTTTAAGTGGTGGTGATTGATGTTGTTGCTAGATGACCTTTTGATATGTCATAGTCTATTGTTGGGGTTGAGTGACTTGTTGCTGTTGGATGCCTTATTGCTAAAAATGGTGAGGTGTTTGGGGTGGAGGTTGTTGTTGTTGATAATAATGCTACAGTGGAGGTTGCAATTGGTGAGGTATGGGTGGAGGCTACTATTGTTACGGAGGTTACGACTGGTGAGGTGTGGGTGGAGGTATTTTTGTTGATAGTACTACTATAACAGTTGTTGCTACTTGTAATACTATTATTGTAGGGGTTGCTATGGTAGAGGATGAAGGGGTTATTGGTGGTGGTATTGGATCAACTGCTACTATTGGTAGTACTACTGGGAGGGAGTTATTGGTTGTAGGTCTTAGCCTCAAGTGATGGTTGGGTGGCTATGGATGAGGATGAGTAATATATGGTGAAGGGTGGAGGTTGGCTAAGCAATGGCTGGAAGTAACTTTAGGAAGGATCCTAAGATAAAAAGGATGATAGTGCCGAGATAGTAGATGGTCTAGTTGCCCAAGATGGAGACTTCATAAAGAAATTATCTTACAAAAATATGGGGTTGGGTCCTTTTGGTGATGGCTAAATCAACTGGGCTAATGTGGGTGGATTTTATGTGAAAAACTATGATATCACATTAAAATGACCTAATGGAGGTTGGATTTGGTCTATTGGGATTGAACCTACATTGGTTTTGGGCTCTAATCCTCCAAGGGAAAAAAATGATGCAGGCATACCAAACTAAGGGTTTGGTTTAGTGAGATGGGTTGCATAGGTATAGACCAGTTGTTGGGGTGTGGGTGAAACTAACCGAGGTGGAATGGTGAGTGGGGGTAAATATGGGGGTGTTGAATCTAATAGCTCAAATAGACCTCCCTCTTGGAGTGCTTTTGCAACACTAAGGTCTATGAAGGTGATACACCTCAAAGGCCCAGGAGCCATTAGATCAGTAGAGTCAAAAGCTGTGGTTAAGGCATATCGGTAGATGGTCCCCTAGTATTGCAACCCAAGTGGGGGTGAGGTAAGCTATGGCATATAGATAGAAAATCTACCTAGGGGTGGTTGGGATACTACCTCCTATAGAGCTAGAGGAGTGGTGGCTGGATGGGTGGCCTGATCGAATAGGTCCATCGTGGCTTGGGTGGTGGCTTGGGCTCGAGTCTGACTATGATTCAAGACCCCTTATGGGGATATGGATGGGATGCAAATGTGGATGCACACTGATGTGATTAATCCTTATGAGTCTATTTTTGTAGTTTTATCTTTTTACCTTACATTTATCTACACAAACAAATAAAGTAAACAAGAAAACAATGTGTTTATCTCTTTTAAATTTTTTATTGTGAGATCTTATAATTGTTTGAGTGTGTTTTGATGTTCAAACCCATATTCCTATGACACTAAGGGTAAATAAAATAAAGCTACTAAATTTATTTTGAGCACACCTCCTATCGAGGAATGCAACTAAAATGATGAAAAGTGGTTTCCTAAACTAGATATGTCTCAATATAAACCTATGGAAATAAAAAAAACCCAAAAGAGACCACACTATCTAATTTTCTTGCTATCAAAATACCCATTATTTTTCTTAACCCATGTGTTTAAAGCATGAACAAGAATGACAACTGCATCCACTAATTATTTGAAAATCCCCATGGTAAAGGGGCTTGCTAATCCTTCCCACTCTAGGTGCACCCAAAAGTAGGGGACTTTTCGATGATCAAATCTATAAAGCCACTTGCTTGTGGTCACTAGGGCTGCTATGGTGCAAGCCAACGGATAGATATGAAGCCCACTATCATTGACATTGATCAATGGTTGGTGATGAAATCCAAATCCTTGATGTTTATATGGAATGTGTAGTGTGTGGGGTTCTTTTTAATATTTGTATAAGTAAATAAACCAAAGAGCACACGGTGATTCTTCACTAATGTAGAAAATTTGCAATGTAGAACCCTAAATGATGTATAGCCTTTGATCAAGCAACAAGTAATCAAACCAAATTAGTAGCAAATAAATGTCATCTTGCATAGAGATGACTATAAATAGAGACCATATAACACAGAGACAACCACAAACAAGTGCCATCTAGAATAGATATGGCCATAGACAGGGACCATCTAAACCAGAGACAATCACATACAAAGACTTAGAAACTTAAATTCTTTTGCAAATTTTTTTTGTAATTCAAAAAATTTTACTTTTCTTTATGGAGAACAAAAAAAGTGGCATAGAACAACTTTGAAAGCCTACGTTTGATTTAGATTTTATTTTTGTCTTGCTTTTGCTTTGACCCAAGACAACCACTTTTTGGTACCTTTTAGACATAGAAACTTTATCAGTAATCCCTCAAGAGGTTTAAAGAGGAACCAAGTGGTACCACCATGATTGCCACTAAAAATATCAAAAAATAGTGCACCAATAAAAACAACCAATGATAATGTAAAGCAATAATGAACATGAACATATAACCAATACACAATGATAAAAAACAAGAACAAGCGAATCAAGTCCTTTATAA
Source organism: Wollemia nobilis (assembly GCA_028583015.1). NCBI lineage: Eukaryota > Viridiplantae > Streptophyta > Pinopsida > Araucariales > Araucariaceae > Wollemia > Wollemia nobilis. Next base: position 4,094,184 of record JAQPPZ010016599.1, read on the forward strand.
TTAATGATAATCTCAAAGTGTATTACAAATACGTTCCCCTTGAGGGAGTTCAATGATGTGATACACTCATTACAATAAATAAGGGTTTCATCCCATTTTGAGTGAATTTACCACACTTTGCAAGGTCTTCTCACAATCACAAATGTTAGAGAGGGCTTCTATAACTGCCACTTAGAGCTCGATACCTGCATCTTGCACTCCTTGGTCCTTGTGGAAACTTGTGATCTGCACATAAGAAAAGGAAAGGATGTCAATAACATGTGTAGAGCCCAATGAGATTGGTCTCATAATAAACAAAATGAATGCAAAAATAAATAAGCTAAAATAAGAATAAAGCATGTGTAAAGAAAGGTTAATCTAATGCTAAAACTATTAAAAGCAAATTGTAAACTACTTTAAATAAAAAGAATAAGGAAAATAGATCTTGGCTAGAGTCCATATCAGGGTAGGATGGCCTTGCTCGTGGGTCATCTTTGATAGAGATGACCGCTATCTTGAGACTACGTTTCCTATGGTCAAGTTGAGATGATGTCTAGGTTTGATTTGGATTTTTGTTGATGGATTGGTGCATTCATGTGAATGACTTGGTGGATCTTGATTAATCGCCAAAGCAAGAGCATTTTATTATGTAGAGAATGTAAGCATGATTTCAAGCCTTGAAACTATCCAAAACCATAGCCTTTAGTAGCAAAAGGGGTTCGAAGATATAGAATGGTAACCTTTTGGGATGCAAAAGCCTGTGGTGAAATTTTGACAACACTTCATTTATTGAAAAATCAAGAACTATGGATTTTATTAATTAAGGGTGAGTACACTTGTTTGATCTTGATGATAGTATTTGTAGTGTGTTCCATTCATCATATAAAAGTATCTTTATATTATCGTTTTCTAGAATTAGTGTAGCTAAGTCGTTGTATTGTCATAATTCTCAAGATTTTACAAAAATAAACAAAAACAATCCATCCACTCAAATATTATATAGAAAGTATACAAGGACAAAAGAAAGGAAAAGAGATAGAGATTTGGGGGTACTTGTAGGCACCATAAATAATCACTATATTATCTATAGATAATAATTACAACACCTTGATGATCAAAAGAGGAGTGGTGGGGTATGCACATGATATCAAAATCCCAAATACATAAATGATGTTAACCTTAAGATGACATAACAAGAAATATTTAATGTTAATTACAAGTATATAAGGTGGATTTGACGATTAAAAAGGTTAAACATGGACCATAAGGCTTACATAATAAAATATTATAATAAACTAAATACATTGTACATTGAATACCCTTAGCATATCCAATATTACATCATTCAATGTTAGCCTTGGATATGAATCAAATTACAATTTCAACAACCCCCCATTATCTAAACTAAGGAGCCAAAGAGGGAATATAATATTGATAATAACATCTTCCCCATATAATTGATGCTCTAATGGAACTTTGTAGTTGAGGTAGATCCTTTAGAATCTCCCTAATCATTTGGAAGAGAGGAGAGCTCTAATTCCAACCAACTTAATTTAGTATTATTAAATTTTCCAAAAAACTCATGCAATTTGGACCATAACTTGGTAGGTCTAATCTCCTTTTTGATATGGACAAATAACTCTAGTTCAATATGTAAGGGAAATAATACAAGAGCCTCTTATTCTCTTTTGTGGAGGGTTTCTTCATCAAGGGATACTCCTTTATCATTTTGAAGCATGCACCATAGGTTATTAGTGCATAATGGACCAATCATATAGGTTGATAAAATACTATAATTTCACCCATTCAGGTGAGTAACTAGGGATATATGATCCATATTACATAATTAAACCCCTAAGACTATAATAGGTCTATGAACTAATTCCACCAGTGCATAGAGCTTGAAAATTATGAAATTTGAAAAAACAATAGGATTAAAATGCATTTTTATGTAAAAGTTATGACCTCCAAAATATTTGTCCTAATGGACCTCCAAAAATGTAAAATAAAGCTACAAAGCTTAGAAAGTTGATGACTATCACTTGGAAATCATGTGTATATTCAACTTATATTTTACACATTAGAACATATAGACTTGTGTGACTTCAATGGGTGGTTGCATCTGATTTTCTATATAGGTATAAATATTAAATTTAGTAGCACATGAAAGTGCCACATCGGTGATCATATTAACCAAATTTGTATAGCATCAATAAGTCTTTGAGTTTACCAAATATGGGAGTCAAACCTGGTTCTCCAAAATTTTGGGTACTTTGGGCAACCAAGGCACTCAATGAGCCTTTTGAATGAAAATACCTACTCTTGAATACAAACCTTTAAATCTAGTACCGAGATAAATATGCTCAAACCAAAATAATAGCTTGACTGCAATTCAAACCTTGCTCTATGAGGTTAGTAGTGACTTTGACTAGGGGAGAATAACCAATTGGGTTATACACTCCATTGGATAATAAAAGGGATACCTCTATGAATATCATCTCATTTTCCACCTAAAGTGTAATCAGAACATATTAGCACATGAAAGTGCCACATCAATCACCACATTATCCAAAATTTCATAGCTTTAATAAGTCTTTGAGTTTACCAAATATGAGAGTCAAACCTGCTTCTCCCAAATGTTAGGTACTATGGGTTAACCAAGGTGTCAAATGAGCATTTCTAATTGAAGGTACCTACTTTTGTATACAAAAATTCAAATCTAGCATTTAGACAAATATGCTCAAACCATAAGAATACCCAACTATAATTCAAACCTTTCTCTATGTGGTAAGTAGTGCCTTTGACTAAGGGAGAAGAACCAATTAGGTTGTGCACTCCATTGGATCATAAAAGGGATACCTCTATGAAAATGATATCTTTTTCCACTTGAAGTGTAATCCAAATGAAAGTGAGGTTCAAACCTTTAACTTCATGCATGCAATACCTATCCTTTTGGTTGGCTAACCAACTAGCCATCTAGTATTATCAGACCATACCTCAAATAATAATACTAAAGAATTTATAGATAAATAGTCTTGGCAATGCAGGGATTTGATTTCTGAATCATCCTTATAAAATACCTTAGCCTCCTCCTAGACTTGTGCGACTTCAAAAATTGGTTACATTTGATTGTCTAGATGGGTATATATATATAATATTGCAACATGAAAGTGCCACATCAACCAATATTTAGAGCATTAATAAGTTTTTGAGTTTACCAAATATGAGAGTCAAACCTATTTCTCCGAAATGTTGGGTACTATGGGCTAACCAAGTCAACCAATGATCATTTTCTATTGAAGGTGCCTACTATTGTATACAAACCTTCAAATATATCACTAAGACAAATATGCTCAAACTAAAAGAATAGCTCGACTATAATGCAAACCTTAATCTATGTGGTCAATAGTGCCATTGACTAGGGAAGAAGAATCAATTGGGTTGTGTACTCCATTGGATCATAAAATGGATGTCTCTATGAATATAGTCTTTTTTTCCACCTAAAGCGTAATCCAAATAAAATTGAGGTTTGAACCTTGAACCTTGTGCTTGGTTGACCAACTAGCCATTCAATCTAATCAAAAAATACCTCAAATACAGTACTAAAGACTTCATAGCTAAATGGTATCTCACAAAATGCCAATATAGGGATTTGATCCTTGAATCATCCTTATCAAATGCCTTAGCCTCCTCCAACCACAAGTAACTCCACTTTCCCATAAAAAAGGGCATGCAATTCAAGAAGAGTATTAAGCACAATTTGGGCATGCATGTAAGAGATAGTGCATTCCAAAATATTAGTATCAAAATTTAAATTTAAATTTCCTAGGGTAGTGTCTTCTCCATTCCCTCAAAATATCATAGTAGGTCTAAAAGAGTTTTGAAGAAGGTCAAAATGAAATTTGAATTTTTGGGAAGCATTTCAAGCACCTTGATGATGGCAAAAAAATCCAAAGATTTTATAAGATTGTCTTCATTATTTTTATATAGAATATGTTTATAAATATTTGAAAATAAATTTTTACAAGGATTCAGAAGAAGATTCAAAGGATCCAAACATACTTTTTGCATGAGCAAGTAGTGCCACTCCATACCTACTTTGATAACATGTTGGAACAAATAAAAGTAATCCATCCACTCAAATATTATATGGAAATTATAAAAAGGACAAAATAAAAGAGACACAACATTGGGGGAACCTCTAGACACCATAAATAATCATTGTAATATCTATAGATAAGATTCACAATACTCCAATGATAAAATAAGGAGTGGTAGGGGGTATTTATACCAATGACAAAACTCCAACTACATAAATGGTGTTCACCTTAAGCCGACATGAAAAAAAAGGAATTAGTGTTAATTGCAACTTTATAAGGTGGGTTTAGTCATTAACAAGGTTAACCATGACCCATAAGGTTTACATAATAAAATATTATAATAAATTCAATACATTGTACAATGAATACCCTTAGGCCTATCCAATATTACATCATACAATGTTAGCCTTGGCCATGAATAAAATGATAACCTCAACATGTATTCCTCTCTTAAAAGGTCATATTTAATTTTAGGCACAAGCTTTACTCCTACAGGTAGTGTTTCTAGATCTGTAATAGTATTTGGAGTTTCTATTGCTACTTTTGTAGGAGAAGATTTATCTGATTGAGTGGCCTTTTCCTTTTCTTGTTTAGTTATTCTAACATATTGGTCATCAGGAACAAGGCCATATTTTTTAGTGAGAGGATTTGGAAATCCATTTCTAACCAACTAACCTATCTCTTCTTCCATTTTATCCACTAAGTCTTGCAAACTATCATAGATGTTTTGTAGGTTTATAATATTTGCTACTTGAGAGTAATATTTTTCAACTAAAATTGCATTGTTTGTTTGCTTGAGATTCCTAGTTGTTTAAGTTGTTGGTCAAATACTTTATACATGTGTCTTATCATCTAAATGTAGTTGTAATTTGAGGAAAGCTATATTTTGGAACTATTAATCATTTATTGTGATTTATTGAGCAACCTTTTAGACACTAGAGTATGTTATAGGTAGATCCTATCTTGCCTCATTTCATCATGTATGTGGTCCCAAAGTGACTTGACAACGTTAGTACTGGAAACCTAGGTTTTAATTTTCTCCATTTATTTCTTTAAGTTTATTTTTATTTTCTTTAATTCTATAATGCTTCATCCTTTTTATTGAATATTTCTATTACTTTTTGCTTTCTTGTTTCTAGTTTACTAGACAAGCCCTATTTATCTTGCTCTAACTACTATTTTAGATGTTCTTATTGGCCATGGTCAACCTAATATTTGAATTCTTCCTTTTTATTTTCTTAAAGCCTCTACATCCTTCTTCATTTGAGGAATTCTATCATCATCGCCTCGAGCTTCTACCATATTCTTTTCCAATGCTACTGCTCATTATTTATTTTGAATTTTGTAGCCCTACACCACTTTAATGACTTGTATGAAGTTTAAGAACATCCTAAATTTTGATTGGTCTACAGATTACACCAACTACAAAGGTCTTGTCTGATGCAAATCTAGAAAATTCAACCTATTCAAGTAATTGGATGTTATTACAACTAGTCTAATAGTGTTGAGTTGATATGTTTCTACTAGTGAAATTTATTTCGCCTTTTGACCACTTATGTTATTAATGGGTAAATTCCTATTAATGAAATGAAGTCACCTAAAATAATATTTTTGATCTATTCTATTGCTTTGTAATATGTTTTTCTATTCTATCCACATTTCTTACCCTGATTGTGAGATTATTTGTATAGGTAGATGGTTCATGAGTTAAATACCCTATCTTGAACATCATTCCTTGTTTTTACATGTATAGGATTATGCTAGGGTTTGTTTATGTAGTGATTTATAGTCCTACCTCTATTAAAATATTGGTATATCCATTTTTATCATAGAACTAAAAAGGAAATGGAAGAAAATGGGGAGAGTGGACCACATATATGACACCATGGTTGAGGTATTTGAGATGAAATGATGGTTATGGACAAAGGATAAGTGAAAATGGTTGATGTAGTTGGGATTATGATTGGAATAGATGTAGGATATATAAAGGATAAAATAGTTGGAGTATATGAAGGATGATGGTGACAATGGTGAAGTAGTAGGATAAGTGTCATACAAAGAAGTAAAGATTCACCTCTTTCCAATTATAAGGATGACTGTACTTTTTTGTGGTCAAGTAGATGTAGAAAAATAAGGGATAGTAAGAGAATGAGATTAGAAGAAATAATGGATTAAATAGGATAAAAAATAAATATGGTGGAGAAGAGATAGATATGATGATGGAAATGGGAACACAACTTGAACCTACGAAGTAGTAGCTTTTGTGTTGTAAATCCCCTCAGCAGGGTTGAGTATTATCACTTGTATTTTTGTAAGCCATTTGAACATATTGTGTTTCCTCCTGACTATCTTCAATCTCAACTTCCAGTTGTGCCTCTTCTCCAACACTTATCCTTCCTTTAGGTTTGTTTTCTTCTTCCTTTTTTTTATCTTAGGTGGGCTTGTGGGAATTTGTGATTGAGAAGAAATTTCCTATATCTTCCTCTTGATGGTTATCCTATAGGAGTATCTTTTATCAATGACATCTCTTTTATTTACTTCATCTATTACCACTTTAACTATAGATGCCACTTCAAAAAATGATGCTTGACTTAATGCGATATTGGTGAGGAGACTTGAATTGATCATTTTATCTATGTGTGCATTTGATCCCTTTCTTGAGGGTGATGCCAATCCTATTTTCATGAGAAATATTCATCAAACATATCTCTCTTGACCCTACCTTGAACTTTTTCTCTAGTTTCATACTACATTCTTCTACAGGCTATCATATTTTCCATACTCCAAAAATGCTTTTCCCCTATGAGCAATGTTGCTATTTGATGATTAATGTGCTCATTGGGGTCATAGTTGTATTTGATTTCTAGGCCTTATTTTTAGTCTCTATATAAGAAAACCTAGGAGAATTTACTTTCAAATCTAAATACCTACTTTCCCAAATTTAATTTGAATTTAATATTGTCATAGTTGCTTCCTCATCGAAATTGTATTCCTCTTGTGTGTTCAACCTATGTTCATATATATAAATGATGGAGATATTTATTTATAATTAAGTGTAGATAAAAATAACATTTATTTCATAATCCCACCTATAATTCAACTTCATCAGGAAAAATCTTCTCAGTTCCTTTGTAATATATTTAATGCATCTTTTTTTTTTTTTTTTTTAAGTGAAAAACCCCTTGTGGGGCCACCTTGGTCTGAGAGACCACGAACAGGGGATTATCACCATCAAAGTCACCCGGGAGTCGCACCCGACCTTGCCCGCACCAACATTATCAATTGGATTTTGGATACCCAATTTAGCTTTTTGGTAGGGTGGAGATTTGAACCTGGGGCCTCCCTTGGAGGATTGCCCTCTCCTCTCCAAATCATATACAACACCTGGGTAAACTAATTTATAGTGGAAAACACCCCTTTCGAGGTGCCACTTTCAATAGGTTGGGCATAGGAGGAATGGAGCCTTGTCGGCCTCTACCAGCACATAGGACATTCCTAACTATACCATATATCTGCAAGATGGAGACAAGGGGAATGGAACCTGGGTCGGCCTCTACTAGCACCCAGGGCATTTACCACTGCACCACAAAAAGCAGATAAAAACTAATTTATAGTGGAAAACACCCCTTTCGAGGTGCCACTTTCAACAAGTTGGGCATAGGAGGAATGGAGCCTTGTCAACATCTACCAGCACATAGGACATTCCTACCTATACCATATATATGTAGGATGGAGACAAGGGGAATGGAACCTGGGTCGGCCTCTACCAGCACCCAGGGCATTTACTACTGCACCACAACAAGCAGATAAAAAACTAATTTATAGTGGAACACACCCCTTTCGAGGTGCCACTTTCAAAAAGTTGGGCATAGGAGAAATGGAGCCTTGTCGGCCTCTACCAACACATAGGACATTCCTAACTATACCATATATCTGCAAGATGGAGACAAGGGGAATGGAACTTGGGTCGGCCTCTACCAACACCCAGGGCATTTACCACTGCACCACAACAAGCAGATCAAAACTAATTTATAGTGGAAAACACCCCTTTTGAGGTGCCACTTTCAACAGGTTGGGCATAGGAGGAATGGATCCTTGTCGGCCTCTACCAGCACATAGGACATTCCTAACTATACCATATATCTACGGGATGGAGACAAGGGGAATGGAACCTGGGTCGGCCTCTACCAGCACCCAGGGCATTTACCATTGCACCACAACAAGCAGATACAAACTAATTTATAGTGGAAAACACCCATTTCGGGGTGCCACTTTCAACAGGTTGGGCATAGGAGGAATGGAGCCTTGTCGACCTCTACCAGCACATAGGACATTCCTAACTATACCATATATCTGTAGAATGGAGACAAGGGGAATGGAATCTGGGTCGGCCTCTAACAACACCCAAGAAATTTACCACTGCATCACAACAAGCAGATTAAAGCATCTTTGGCCTAATGGTGTAATAGTCAAATAGTTCTTAGTTGGGTTTAATATATTGTATTCCTTTTGAGTTTTTTCAAATACATTATCCATAAAATCAAGTTGTTGGACAACCTCCATCACTGAAATGATCTTCAAAATAAATGCAACCAATCTGATTTGTTATATGGAGAACTTATACAACGCAATAAAATATGATGAGCTACCCATGTATAAGTCTCCTAACTCATTTCCATTTGTCCTCAATAAATCCCTCTCTTCTAATCACAATCTTGGGAGTTTGCATTGTATCTTATGTATTATTGGTTTATATACACGTAGACTAATATCATAACTATAAAAATCCCTTCCTTTATATGGTATGTCTATATAGCCAAAAATTGGTGATGACTGAATTTTTCCCTATTTGATCCAGATCCTACTTTGTAAATCATTTTTTATTTTCACTCACGATTAACCACATCAAGTAATGTGTATAGTTAAAATCTCTTTGTCTCTTAAATTAAAAAAAAAATGATTCATTTTCTAGGAAATGTATGCAACATAGTTAAGAAATGTAGGCATTTTGCAATATCTTGGACTATGTGGAGCATTCCAATTGCTCCTCATTTACAATATTATTTGACCCTATTTCTTTTATAAAGGTAATTATGGATAGAACATATTATGTATATTCCTTCAACATGCTTATCACCATGGGGATATTCAAGACTCTAGCTTCCTTTGGTCTCGTTATTGCACCACAAATGCTTCTCATTGTTCTATGCATTTGTCATTACAACATTGAATTTGGACTTGTGGATGGAAGGATATTCAATTAATATTTTATTCATTGATGCACATCAAATTTTAATGCTCTTAGGTATAATGAGAATGGGGTACCCATTTCACATTGTAAGTTGGATAGCCCTCACATCTTTGTTGTATCTTTTAGCACATACACAAATTAACTCTAGAAAGTTCCAAAACTTGGGTACTTAAACTTACCATAGCCGATAGCCCCACAATATTTCCATGATCAAAGTATTATTGGGTTTCATATTATATCTTTTAAGAGCCTCTATCCTTAATTCCCAAGGGTTTAACTTTAGATCCCATTCCATTATGAGATTATATGTAGTATAAAAAGTTTTCTAGATCCTATCTTTCTCTTCTTTTGCTTGGGAAGTTGGGAGGGTCCTTGTTCCTTTGGGGAACTTGTTAGATTCTACATTTTTTCCTTTTGAAACTCTTTTTTTGCCTCCTAGCATTGTTCGTCCTCTTCTAGTGACTCAATTGCACCAACCTCTAAATGAGGTTGGGTTATTGGGACATCTATGTACTTTCCCCTTGGTGATTCACTACTGGTATATACACCCTTTTTATTCATGTTATTTCTCTTGAAGGATTGATTGTATATATATATATGTATATATATGTATATATATATATATATACATATATATATATATATATATATATATATATATATATATATATATATAGACATATATATATATATATATATGTATATATATGTATATATATATATGTATATATATATATATATATATATATATGTATATATAGATAATATATATATGTATATATATATATATATATATATATATATAATATACATATATATATGTATATTATATATATATACATATATGTATATATATATAATATACATATATATATGTATATTATATATATATACATATATGTATATATATATAATATACATATATATATGTATATTATATATATATATATATATATATATATAATATACATATATATATGTATATTATATACATATATATATATATATATATATATATATATATATATATATATATATATATATATATATATATATATATATATATATATATGAGTCAATAATACGCCTAAATAATTTAAAACTTTACATTACAAGCTTGTTAATAATTATTTTAGTGTGATCATCAAGTCAAGTGGGTCACCAACATAATTTGAGATTTTATGATACATTATATTCCTTAGTCCATGAAGATAAATGATGGTGGATGGTCTATCCCTCATGTAAAGCATGTAGGCATATTGCCCAAATTCATTGTTAAACTTGGGCTGCATATGTGCAACTAATCTTGTTGGTTTACTCATACCAAGGAAACTACCCCTTAAATAAAAAAATATTCAAAAATTTACTTAAAGGATTGAACTATTTTATTTGGCTCTATATTATAACCAAAGAATGTTGATATTGATGTTTTTGAAATCACATATTAAAAAGGACTCAATTTTTTTATAACAAAAATACATACAATATTTAATTAAATAACTACAATGTAACTTTTATTTTTAAACATTAAATTAAAGTGCGAATTTATAAAATTAGTATCAAACCAATAATAGTTTAAGGATTTGAAGCTTGAGAATAAGTCACAAACATATAGATACATAACAACAAAAATAAATAAAATTAAAAATAATAAGCTTATAACAATTCAATGCAATTTACTTAATACAATTCAATTTAGTTTAGTGTTCCTTTCTACTACAAAAATTGAGTACCATGGAGCAATTAATACATCTAAAGAGCTCAAAACTTATGCCAAGACCTTGCATTTGCACAACAAAATCCAAAAATGCTATGATAATTACAACATAATATTATTTAAAGCAATATTATTTCTATAATTTTTTTGCATAACAAACTATGAGATTGTTCATATTTTCACAAAGACACTACTAGTGACTATGTTTCTCAAGAATATTTGCCCTTTTATTCTAGTCTATAAGGGATATTAATATACATGTTAAGGGTATACACTGCTTTAAAAGTATGTTAATAATTATTTTATTGTTATTATTTAGTCAAATGAGTTATCAACATAACTTGAGGTATGTTGATACATTAAATTTCTTAATCCATAAGGATAAAAGATGGTGGATGGTCTATCCCTCGTATAAAGCATATAGATACGTTAACCAAATTCATTTTTAAACTTAGGCTACATATATGAACCTAACCTTATTGGTTTACTCATGCCAAACAAGCTACTCCTAAAAAAATATTCTTCCAAAATTTGCTTAAAGAATTGAACTATTTTCTTTGGTTCTTTATTATAACCAAACAAAATTGGATATTAATTATTTTGAAATCACATATTAACAATAAGTACTTAAACATTTTTTAATAAAAATTCATACAAGATGTAATTAATAACTATAGTGTAACTTTAGTTTTCAAACATTAAATCAAAGTATGAATTTGTAAAAGTATTATCAAACCAATAATAATTTATAGATTTGAAGTTTGAAAACCAGGCACAAACATATAAATAAAAAAAAAAAAATTGCAGAGTTATTACAGTATAATGCATTTCACTTTACAATCTAATCATTGTAGTGAGATGCATTTAAAATTTCTATTGAAAGAAATCATAGTCTCGTCTTTAAGTTTTCCACATTGACTCAAACACCAAAACATTCTTGTATGTAGTAGGTAACCGAAATATTATTTTAAAATCTACTCTTCTATCCAATTTGCATGTTGATTTTTGTATCCAACCATCTTTATTTCTTCTGATAATTAGCCTGCATATCCAACGATCTTTATTTCTTCTCATAATTAACCTGCATTAAAATAGACAAATATAAGTACCACATATTTTTAACGAAGCTAGTTTCATTTTGGGGATTGTGGGGAACAAGGCAACGCCAAAAAAACATGTTTTCATCCAATCTTTTTCCTGTTATAGTCTAGGTACCAGTAGCCTCTTGTATATCTCAACAAGTTTGTCTGGGTGAGCTTTTGTTTTTGTACACGCATCTATCTTGTTCACTTCTTGCAGTCCAACCAATATGTTATGTCAGACAATTGCGCAACTGATTGCAATCTGAATATCTAAGAAGATTGTAATTTGTAATTTGAAAATAATGCATTATATCATTCTCTATTTTTAAAATTTAAAATGACAATTGATGGATATCCAATAGAGTTTGCACTTGCCTCAATCCATTTTGATAGCTTTGGCCTGTCAGTTGTGATGTCATAGTTCTTTACTCTCGGAAAGACGACGTGATATCTTTCGACAAAAGGAACATATAATCCATTTTGATAGCTTTGGCCTGTCAGTTGTGATGTCATAGTTCTTTAATCTCGGAAAGAGACGTGATATCTTTCGACAAAAGAAACATATGCAACATCCACCTGCATAAATTTTATGTAACATTTTATGTAACATATCACTGTTCGTAAAACAATAGATACAAAAGTATCAAAGGTCAATAGTCCTACACAATGCACATAACCATGCATGATCTAATGGCTTACCAGACGAAATTCACCTAACAAGAACGGCCCATCAAACTTTTCCAGAGCGTTTTCGAAGTAATCAAGAGCTGGCCCTACCATTGTTGGGAAAGGAAAAAGTCAACTTATTTATCACATCCATCATAACCTTTGTAAGATAGTCTATCTGATTATGACAACGATCTACAACTGCTGAAACCTTCTTTTTACCCACTGCTTCTACTGCCTCAGGCTGTGGTTTGGTTAATGCTATGAACCCACTTTTTCAGAAATTATCTGTATAGTTCAGAAGCTTCTTAGCAGCTTCCTTTTTCATAGTATCCTGCACAATGGGATAGCTTTTAAAAGCATGTAACTAAATTCCTGCAACATAGTAAGGTCCGGGCTCTACCCCTCCTCTGCCTCCTTTATATGGCTTAACGAGTTTCGGTAATCCACGTGGAATTAACCAATCCTAGGTGCTTAGGTGCTTAATCATTTTGATATGCTAATTTAAAATTATAACGACCATGAAGAAAAAACGAATAGCTTAAATTTGTAATCCTCAAAGCGCCTTGATTGGTTTCAGCAATGTCATGGAATTAAGTTATAAAGAAACCCAAAATGTATAAGCATCCTGATTTAATCTGAGACGAGCAATAACAATAAAGGTAAATTAAGCAGTTAAAAAGCATTAATATACCGTGGGCATGAGTTTAGGTCCGTCAAAATTGTTCTCAAAATACTCAAGCAAGTCCAAGCTCTCCCCTGTGACTTTGCCGTTGTGCTCAATAGAAGGAACCTAAAAAAAACAAAGGTAATACAATTTCATTCCAAGTCAGGTCTTGCACATGTCTTTAGTGAGACCTATTCACAGATTTCAAGCTCTTCTATTCTCTTTTGTAACATGATTACTTGATGACAATCTAGACACTATTGCAATTTATTCAAACCCTGAGAGTAGCTTGCCCTTAACTCTGTAAAACTAAACGCCATAATCAGTTTCTTTTCATCCCGTCATAATAGATGTGAACTATGTCTTCGCTAGTTATATATGAAACTGACATAATAATAAACTGACCAAATTGTTTAATTTTTACGAAAAAAAAAAAAAAAGGAGTTATTGAGGGTACCTTATTAGGCGGATAGACCTTTTCCTTGTACCATGCTGGTCTGTCGTCCAAGTCAATTGAAACTAACTGAATCTCGTTCAGACCCTGCATTTCATGTCGCTTACAATTAATAAATTTATAATCCTCATAAATATTGGAAATCTCTGTCTTACACTAAAACCTACATAAAGAAGCTTAGACGAGCCAAATGAAAACCAAACCACCTTGTAGTTTCTGGCAATCCAAGGACGCTGGGCATAGGGACAGGTCACGTTGATATACAATCTGCAACACCCAATTTATAACCAAACTCAGAACAAAGGCCCAAACCCTAACATAATCAAACTCAGAACAAAGGCCTAAACCCTAACATGCCTATATTCTAAAATCACTAATCAACCCATTAATGCAGCAAAGCATTGCAGCTTGTCCTACTCCTAACCCAACAACCATCAAGGACTGGTTCTTCGCCTTGTAACAATAAATATAAATGTTAAGTTTGGCTGAAAGCTTGCCTTGTTGTTCCATCGAACAACGGAGGAGGCTCTGACTTGGAATTGAGAAGAGGCAGAATTGCGTCACTGCAATGGAGCACAGTTCAATTTTAGTGTACAACCATCCATAAATTTAAAGTCTAGACAAAACCAAACAAAACATAGATTGGATTAAAATTATGCTTACACTGCTCCCATGGTTTGAAGCGCTCTTCTGACTTTTCCTTTTCCTGCAAGATAAATCCCAAGTATTAGTTCCCTAGAGAACATCTGAGAAATTTATAACTTAATTCTCAAAATTGCTAATAATGTATATGTATAACCTGATAAATTTTACGCAATAGTTCGGTCAGATTAGGTGACGATGAGAATTGCAACACCCGGGTTAAGAAAATAAGAGTGCCTTCGCATTTATTTATAGATGGTGAACGTGAAGGTTCATGCACTTACAGAAATCGATAAGAAAGTAAATATGTCTTCCGCAACATGCTTAGGTCATTCGTGACGATATATTTGACGGTAATGGACATTCCTATCTATTTGGGAAAAGGCATTTACGGTGGTTGTAGGGATGCATTTATTTGGGAAAAGGTAATGGACATTCATGAAGAAAGTTGAAACTGAAACAAAATAAATAAAATGCGTAGGATCTTTGAGACATGCCCTGTTATAGGCAAACACAACCAGGCGGAGGCACAAATAATTATAGAGCTGTAACAACCAGGCGGAGGCACAAATAATTATAGAGTTTATATTAAAACAGGGGAGTGCACCCATAACAGATACATGGCTCTATGGAGCCTACATCTGCGGACATTGCCGCTTGTGGAATAAACCGCCCAAATCCCAACTGGATTACACAGGGGGTTCTGTGCTAAGGAGCAGTAGGAACCCCCGAAGCTCACACTGAGCAATCAACTCTGATCTGCAGCGACACTGCTACAGAATAGAACCTGCTAAACTGCAGGGAAACTGGGGTGACTGCATACTGAATACGTGCCCGAGGCTTCCATTTATACTTGCAGGGGATCTGAGGCTGGCTTGGCACGAATCTCGAGGCCAGCCTAGAGGCATACGAAGTTCACCTACTCCCTTAACTCGCCCATGCTTCCTCCTGACAGACGGGACATTCCAGCGGCGGAGGCCTCTGCCAGACGGGACATTCCAGCGGCGGAGGCGAGTACAAAATTTGGATGAAATAATATTTCCAACAGCCTCCCTTAATCCAAATTCTTCCCAAAAAAATGAGTTTCGGCGAATCTCTCTCCCTCCTTCGCACTGCGCAGTCCGAAGTTCAGACTTCGCCCCCGAAGTCGGAGTTCGCCAAATTTTCTCCCGAAGTTCGCACTTCGCTCCGTTGCCGCACTTCGGGGCCTCCCCTCCTGCGCCTTGCGCACTCTAATCTTCGCTCCCGAAGTCGAACTTCGCCAAACTCTTCGCTTCGGCGTCGCATTTCAGGAAAACATCCTTCGCTCCCGACGTTCGCACTTCGACAAACCTCCGCTGTCACACTTCGGCAAAGCTCGTCCTTCGCTCTGCGCCGTCCGAAGTCCGTACTGCGCCCCCGAAGTCGGACTTTGACAAATTACCCGGCGCCTTCCGCATATCGCTCCTGACGTGTACCAACCAAGGGACTACAACATCAGTGTTCCTCCTTCCAATCCCAATGCCGTGGAGGGAAATGGCGTATACGTGTTCAAATTGAATTCGATGGTGGATGCGAATACTCTCAACGTGAACAATTCGGAGATCCATCCATGGCATCTACACGACCATGATTTTTGGATTCTAGGCTACGGAGATGGCGTGAGAGTATGGGCGTTCCACTGCCATGT
The DNA here is from genome assembly GCA_028583015.1 of Wollemia nobilis. NCBI lineage: Eukaryota > Viridiplantae > Streptophyta > Pinopsida > Araucariales > Araucariaceae > Wollemia > Wollemia nobilis. Next base: position 4,110,411 of record JAQPPZ010016599.1, read on the forward strand.
GGAGGCCCATTTATTTATGGGAAAGCCAGAATCTTCTGGTATAAAAAACCGGAAGCCCCTTGTTCGAATCTCTGTCGATGAACCACACCCGGCCCAACGTTGTGGCTCTCAGTCCTCTCCGCCTGCGGCTCCGTCTCCAAGCTCTGATACCATGAAGAAAGTTGAAACTGAAACAAAATAAATAAAATGCGTAGGATCTTTGAGACATGCCCTGTTACAGGCAAACACAACCAGGCGGAGGCACAAATAATTATAGAGCTTATATTAAAACAGGGGAGTGCACCCAAAACAGATACATGGCTCTGTGGAGCCTACATCTGCGGACATTGCCGCTTGCGGAATAAACCGCCCAAATCCCAACTGGATTACACGGGGGTTTCTATGCTAAGGAGCAGTAAGAACCCCCGAAGCTCACATTGAGCAATCAACTCTGATCTGCAGCGACACTGCTGCAGAATAGAACTTGCTAAACTGCAGGGAAACTGGGGCGGCTGCCCAGAATACCGAATACGTGCCCGAGGCTTCCATTTATACTTGCAGGGGATCTGAGGCTGGCTTGGCACGAATCTCGAGGCCAGCTTGGAGGCATACGGAGTTCACCTACTCCCTTAACTCGCCCATGCTTCCTCTGCCAGACGGGACATTCCAGCGGCGGTGGCCTCTGCCAGACGGGACATTCCAGCGACGGAGGTGAGTACAGAATTTGGATTAAATAATGTTTCCAACAATTCCTTCACAGTCCATAGAAACCAGGCATCCGTTAGATGCATTTATTTGACTTCAAAAGAGGCTTCCCGGGAGTGATATGACAGATGATGTCATATATAATTTTCCTGGAGGCAACTTGATCTCTGTTGGAAGTATGAAGGGTGGAGTGATATGACAGATGATGTCATATGTAATTTTCTTGGAGGCCGCTTGATCTCTGTCGGCAGTACGACGGGTGGTTTGTATGCGTAATTTTCTGGGAGGCCGCTTGATCTCTGTCCGGAGAGGGTGGATTGTATGCGACTACAAAGTAATAATATACAGAGTTGGTGTGAGGCAGTCAGTTGAGGAACTTGATCACTATGCAGTTCATGCAAGGTACAAATCACTTTGTTTATCATAAACCTTTTTGTTTGCTTTTGTAGGGTAAGTGGAGAAGGTGGCCCTTTCGAATCTCTACGAAGGCGGCCAATTGAGAAATGTGATATGGTACGATACGGACAATCCCAGAGGGCTAGGTGGATTGGTTAGATGTTGGGCATTTACTAAAAGGAGACCTAGGTTCCGAGGGCGGGCTAGGTGGATTGGTTAGAAGTTGCACTTACCAAAAGGAGACTTAGGTTCAAACCTCGGGGGCATGCTTTATCTAGGCAAAGGTAATAGTCTGACTTGAGTCTATTGAGTGTGCGTCAAATTGATGACAACGTTACCAACTTTGAGACACCCAAAGTCTCTTCGAAATTTGTTGGATGAAATAATAAGGGTCTAGTTATTTTCTCCGTGGATGTAGTTCACATTGGATGAACCATGTAAATCTGTGTCTCGTATATGGTTTTATTATTTTATGTTTTATTTTCGCATTTATTTACTATGTTCGGATTTAAAGTGGTTTGTTCTTGTTGTCTTCTTTGGGTGTCAATCTAGTTTAGTGGTTTTAGCCTGTTTTGCTGTTTATTTGATTCCAGGTTGGAAGTTCAACTATACTTTGTAATCCAGACTTTTTATCAATAAATTTGTACCCCTTTAGTTAAAAAAACGGAATTTTTTGACGAAAAATAATTTGTCGAAAATAATAATTACTATAAACAAAAATTGTTTTGACAAAAAATAATTTTTCGAAAATAGTAATTATTAAAAATGAAAAATTTGCAATAGAAAAGATAATTTGCCGAAAATAGTAATTCTTTTTTATTTTGGGATCTTAATGATTTACCCTAAAATTGTAACTCTCGTTTTATAAGAGGATGTTGTACAACATTGAAGATAGTAGTGTGAAGGGTGTGATGGAAGTGAAGAAGGAAGAGAAACTGTACTTGTGAGATCGAAGAGGAGGTATGACGAATTTGCTGTAAGTTGTATCTCTTCGAAATTTGTTAGATAGAATAATAAAGGTCTAATTATTTTCTTCGTAGATGTAGCCCACACAGTGTATTATTTTATTATTTTATGTTTTATTTCCGCATTTATTTATTGCTTGTGTTTTATTATTTAATCCTAAAAAAAAATTAAATTGAACATTCTTATAACATTACCGTAACCTTCGCTCTTCAAAAAATAAAAAATATTTAACATAGTAAATAAATTATTAAAACAATATTAATTTAAAAATCATAAAATAATAATATTAAAGCTAAAATTTTGTTGTAAGACATTTATAATTCATCCACTCCTCTTAACTCTTACTATAAATGTCTTTAAAAGATACCTCTATGAATCATCATGTATAAAGTAAGTAAAATGCTTTTTAAAAGGTTTATATATATTTTAAGTATTAAAATGTTTAATATAATTTGAATGAGTTTAATTAATTATAAAATTATAAAATGTCATATGATTATAAAATGAGATTTTATACATATAAATGGATAAATACTTATAATATTTCATATAACCTCGTAAATAGATGAAACACTGTATAAACAAACACTATATTATATCAACACTAGATGACTTATTAAAATACTGTAACTACATATTTCAAATATGAAATATGACTTTAAAATGAGATTTTATACACATAAATGGATAAATACATATAATACCCTATATAACCTATAACCTGCTAAATAGATGAAACACTGAATAATAAAACACTATATCATATCAACACTAAATGATTTATTAAAATACTACAACTACAAATTTCAAATATGAAATATGACTATAAAGTGAGATTTTATACATATAAATAGATAAATATTTATAATACCCCATATAACCTTGTATATAGATGAAACACTGTATAAAATAACACTATATCATATCAACACTAGATGACTTATTAAAATACTGCAACTACACATTTCAAATATGAAATATGATTTTAAAATGAGATTTTATACATATACAATATAAATGGATATATATTTATAATACCTCATATAGCCTATAACCTCGTAAATAGATGAAACACTTTATAAGAAAACACTATATCATATCAACACTAGATGACTTATTAAAAAAACTACAGATTTCAAATATAAAATCTGAATTTAAAATGAGATTTTAGACATATAAATGGAGAAACGTCGTATCACTTCCAAACAGCTTTCCATAGTAATCAGATTCTTCAACTAATCAGATTTTTCAATTGCTCGTCTCACACTAACTTTTTATATAACTTAACTTTGTATATAACTTTGTAAAGGTTTAAAGGTTTGAACATGTTCAATGGCACCTTCTCCACTTGCGCTACAAAGGCAGACAAAAAAATTTATGGTAAACAGAGTGATTTGTACCTAACTGCATAGTAATCACGTTCTTCAGCTGACCACCTCACACCAACTCCGTATATTACTACAAATAATCACATACAATCCACCTCTCCTGAAGAGATCAAGCGGCCTCCAAGAAAATTACGCATACAAACCACCCTCCGTACTGCCGACAGAGATCAAGCGGTCTCCAGGAAAATTACATATGGCATCATCCGTCATATCACTCCCAAGCAATCTTGTATGGACTGCATAGTAATTACGTTCTTTTAACGGACCGCCTTACACTAACTTCGGAAAATTACGCATACAAACCACCCTCTCCCGACAGAGATCAAGCGGCCTCGGAAAATTAGGCATACAAACCACCCTCCGTACTGCCAACAGAGATCAAGCGGCCTCCATGAAAATTACATATGACATCATTTGTCTTATCACTCCCAAACAGCCTCACATAATAATCACTTTCTTGAACTGACCGTCTCACATCAATTTTACATATTATTATCCACCTCTCCCGACAGAAATCAAGCGGCCTCCAGGAAAATTACGCATACAAACCACCCTCCGTACTGCCGAAAGAGATCAAGCCGCCTCCAGGAAAATTATATATGATATCATTTGTCATATCACTTCCAAACAGGAAAATTATATATGATATCATTTGTCATATCACTTCCAAACAGCTTTCCATGAATTACATAGTAATCAGATTCTTCAAACTGACCATCTCACACAAACTTTGTATATTATTACTTGTAATCGCATACACTCTCTGGACAGAGATCAGGTGGCCTTCAAGAAAATTACGCATACAAACCACCCTCCGTACTGCCGATAGAGATCAAGCGGCCTCCAGGAAAATTACATATGACATCATCTGTCATATCACTCCCAAGCAGCCTCTTTTGAAGTCAAATACATGCATCGAAATGCTTGGTTTCTATGGATTGTGAAGGATATGCACAATATCTCTACAACCACCGTAAATGCCTTCTCACAAATAGATAGGAATGTCCATTACCGTCAAATATATCGTCACGAATGACCTAAGCATGTTGCGGAAGGCATTTTATCTTCTTATCGATTTCTGTAAGTGCATGAACCTTCACGTTCACCATCTATAAATAAATGCGAAGGCACTCTTATTTTCCTAAACCCGAGTGTTGCAATTCTCATCGTCACCTAATCTGATCGAACTATTGCGTAAACGTTATCAGGTTATACATATACATTATTAGCGATTTTGAGAATTATGTTATGAATTTCTCAGATGTTCTGTAGGGAACTAATACTTGGGATTTATATTGCAGGAAAAGGAAAAGTCAGAAGAGCGCTTCAAACCATGGGAGCAGTGTAAGTATAAGTTTAATCCAATGTATGTTTTGTTTTGTTTTGTTTTGTTTTTTTTTTTTGTCTAGACTTTAAATTTATGGATGGTTGTACACTAAAATTGAACTGTGCTCCGTTGCAGTGACGCAATTCAGCCTCTTCTAAATTCCAAGTCAGAGCCTCCGTTGTTCGATGGAACAACAAGGCAAGCTTTCAGCCAAATTTAACATTTATATTTATTGTTCCAAGGCGAAGAACCAGTCCTTAATGGTTGTTGGGTTAGGAGTAGGACAAGCTGCAATGCTTTGCTGCATTAATGGGTTGATTAGTGATTTTAGAATATAGGCATGTTAGGGTTTAGGCCTTTGTTCTGAGTTTGATTATGAATTGGGTGTTGCAGATTGTATATCAACGTGACCTGTCCCTATGCCCAGCGTCCTTGGATTGTGAGAAACTACAAGGTGGTTTGGTTTTCATTTGGCTCGTCTAAGCTTCTTTATGTAGGTTTTAGTGTAAGACAGAGATTTCCAATATTTATGAGGATTATAAATTGATTAATTGTAAGCGACATGAAATGCAGGGTCTGAACGAGATTCAGTTAGTTTCAATTGACTTGGACGACAGACCAGCATGGTACAAGGAAAAGGTCTATCCTCCTAATAAGGTACCCTCAATAACTCCTTTTTTTTTTTCGTAAAAATTAAACAATTTGGTCAGTTTATTATTATGTCAGTTTCATATATAACTAGCGAAGACATAGTTCACATCTATTATAACGGGATGAAAAGAAACTGAGTCAGTTATGGCGTTTAGTTTTACAGAGTTAGGGGCAAGCTACTCTCAGGGTTTGAATAAATTGCAATGGTGTCTAGATTGTCATCAAGTAATCATGTTACAAAAGAGAATAGAAGAGCTTGAAATCTGTGAATAGGTCTCACTAAAGACATGTCTGTTAAGATTGTTGCAAGACCTGACTTGGAATGAAATTGTATTACCTTTGTTTTTTTAAGGTTCCTTCTATTGAGCACAACGGCAAAGTCACAGGGGAGAGCTTGGACTTGCTTGAATACTTTGAGAACAATTTTGACGGACCTAAACTCATGCCCACGGTATATTAATGCTTTTTAACTGCTTAATTTACCTTTATTGTTATTGCTCGTCTCAGATTAAATCAGGATGCTTATATTTTTTGGGTTTCTTTATAACTTAATTCCATGACATTGCTGAAACCAATCAAGGCGCTTTGAGGATTACAAATTTAAGCTATTCGTTTTTTCTTCATGGTCGTTATAATTTTAAATTAGCATATCAAAATGATTAAGCACCTAGGATTAGTTAATTCCACGTGGATTACCGAAACTCGTTAAGCCATATAAAGGAGGCAGAGGACGGGTAGAGCCCGGACCTTACTATGTTGCAGGAATTTAGTTACTTGCTTTTAAAAGCTATCCCATTGTGCAGGATACTATGAAAAAGGAATCTGCTAAGAAGCTTCTGAACTATACAGACAATTTCTCAAAGAGTGGGTTCATAGCATTAACCAAACCACAGCCTGAGGCAGTAGAAGCAGTGGGTAAGAAGAAGGTTTCAGCAGTTGTAGATCGTTGTCATAATCAGATAGACTATCTTACAAAGGTTATGATGGATGTGATAAATAAGTTGACCTTTTCCTTTCCGAACAATGGCAGGGCCAGCTCTTGATTACTTCGAAAACGCTCTGGAAAAGTTTGATGGGCCGTTCTTGTTAGGTGAATTTAGTCTGGTAAGCCATTAGATCATGCAAGGTTATGTGCATTGTGATAGGACTACTGACCTTTGTTACTTTTGTATCTATTGTTTTGCAAACAGTGAGATGTTACATAAAATTTATGCAGGTGGATGTTGCATATGTTCCTTTTGTCGAAAGATATCACGTCGTCTTTCCGAGATTAAAGAATTATGACATCACAACTGACAGGCCAAAGCTATCAAAATGGATTGAGGCAAGTGCAAACTCTATTGGGTATCCACCAATTGTCACTTTAAAGTTTAAAAATAGAGAATGATATAATGCATTATTTTCAAATTACAAATTACAATCTTCTTAGATATTCGGATTGCAATCAGTTGCGCTATTGGCTGACATAACATATTGGTTGGACTGCAGGAAGTGAACAAGATAGATGCATATACAAAAACAAAAGCTCACCCAGACAAACTTGTTGAGATATACAAGAGGCTACTGGTACCTAGACTATAACAGTAAAAAGATAGGATGAAAATTTATTCAGGATACATGTTTTTTTGGCGTTGCCTTGTTCCCCACAATCCCAAAAAGAAACTAGCTTCGTTAAAAATATGTGGTACTTATATGTTTCTATTTTAATGCAGGCTAATTATGAGAAGAAATAAAGATCGTTGGATATGCAGGCTAATTATCAGAAGAAATAAAGATGGTTGGATACAAAAAATCATCATGCATATTGGATAGAAGACTAGATTTTAAAATAATATTTCGTTACCAACTACATACAAGAATGTTTTGATTTTTGAGTCAATGTGGAAAACTTAAAGACGAGACTATGATTTCTTTCAATAGAAATTTTAAATGCATCTCACTACAATGATTAGATTGTAAAGTGAAATGCATTGAACTGTAATAAGCCTGCCATTTGTTTTTTGTGTTGTGTATTTATATGTTTATGACTGGTTTTCAAGCTTCAAATTTATAAATTATTATTGGTTTGATAATACTTTTACAAATTTATACCTTGATTTAACAATTAAAATAATATATAATTATTAATTAGATCTTACATGAATATTCTATTAGGTTGTGGAGCATGATCTTGGCTAAAATTAAGTTTTTTTGTAATTGTAGAAAAAAGAAAAGCAAAAAGCCAAGAAAGAAAAAAGGATAAAAAAGATAGATTTAAAGATAAAAAAACATGGTCTTAAGTGGGGATTGGGTTAATTATAGGATGCTTGTTTTTTTAGCATGCATGTAATTGGGTTTTCCTATTTATGTAATACCTCCGATAGAGAGGCTTGTAGGTAATACATCCAGTAGAGAAGAATGTATGTAATACCTCCTATAAAGAGGATTTTATCTTGTTTATGAGAAAGGCATAGGACTGTGCATCTCATGTAGAGAGATCAGAAAGCTTGGTGTAGAGCTTGATGCAAGGGTGTTTGCATGTTGAATTACTATTAGAGTAATTGTGTGGAGATGCTGGTGTTTTGAAAAGGAATTTGTAGTTGGTTGTGTTGTAGGATTAATCCTTTCAGATATTGTATTGGTTTTAATACAAAAGACTAGTGTTAGGTGAATTACATTATATGCTGTGTTTTATCTTGTCTTGCATGTTTATGTTCTTCTTATCTGATGGTTAATATTTTTTGCTGTTAATGATTAAGTTTCTTGCATCAAGAATCCCCTGCATGTTAATATAGTGAATCCTAACATATTCATTATGAAAAAAGAAGATTTAAGTACTTATTTTTAATGCGACTTCAAAAAAATCAATAATACTTATTTTAAATGCGATTTAAAAAAAAATCAATATTCAACGTTATTTAATTATAATTAAGAACTAATGAAAATAATTCAATTTTTAAATAAATTTTAGAAAAATATATATTTTAGGATGACATGAACAAATCAACAAGGTTATGTAGCCTAATTTTAACAAAGTAACAAAAAATTTGGGCAACCTATCTAGATGCTTTGCATGGGATATAGAACATCCACCATAATTTATCCTCATGGATTAAGAAATATAATGTATCAACGCACCTTAATTTATCTTCCATGGAACAACAAGACAAGCTTTCCACTGAATTTATATTTATTTATTTTTCCAAGGCAAAGAACCAGTCCTTGATGGTTGTTGGGTTAGGAGTAGGACAAGCTGCAATGCTTTGTTGCATTAATGGGTTGATTAGTGTTGCAGATTGTACATTAATTTGGCTTATCCCTATACCCAAATTCCTTGGATTGCTATAAAATACAAGGTGATTTGGTTTTCATTAGGCTCATCTAAGCTTCTTTATGTAGGTTTTAGTGTAAGACAAAGATTTCCAATATTTATGGGGATTAAAAATTGATTAAATATAAGAGAGATGAAATGCAGGGTCTGAAAAAGATTCAGATTGTTCTAATTGGCTTGGACGACAGACCAAAATGATACAAGGAAAAGGTCTATCCTCCTAATGAGGTATCCTCAATAACTCCTTTTCTTTCGTAGAAGTTAAACAATTTGGTCACATTATTATTATGTCAGTTTCATATATCTAGCGAAGACATAGTTCACATCTACTATGACAGGATGAAAAGAAACTGAGTCAATTATGGCGTTTAGTTTTACAGAGTTAGGGGCAATCTACAGGGTTTGAATAAATTGCAAGCATAACTAGATTGTTATCAAGTAAACATGTTAAAAAAGAGAATAGAAGAGCTTGAAATATGTGAATAGGTCTCACTAAAGACATGTCTGTTAGGATTGTTGCAAGACCTGACATGGAATGAAATTATATTACCTTTGTTTTTTAGGTTCCTTCTCTTGAGCACAACAGCAAAGTCACAGGGAAGACCTTGGACTTGCTTGAATATTTCGAGAACAATTTTAAAGGACCTGTATTCATCCCCTCAGTATATTAATTCCTTTTAACTACTTAAGTTACCTTTATTGTTATTGCTCGGCCCAGACTAAAGCGGGATGCTTATGAATTTTGGGTTTCTTTATAACTTAATTCTATGACATTGCTGAAACCAATAAAGGCACTTTAAGGATTAAAAACTTAAGCTATTCATATTGTCTTAATGGTCATTGCTTGTTATAATTTTAAACTAGCATATCAAAATCATTAAGCACCTAGGATTGGTTAATTCCACTTGGATTATTGAAACTCATTAACCCATATAAAGGAGGCAGAGGAAGGGTAGAGCCCGAGCCTTACTATGTTGAAGGAATTTAGTTACTTACTTTTAAAATCTATCCCATTATGTAGGATACTATGAAAAATAGGTTGCTAATAAGCTTCTGAACTATACTGACAATTTCACAAAAACTAGGTTCATAGCATTAACCAAACCAGAACCTGAGGCAGTAGAAGCAGTGGGTAAGAAGAATATTTCAGCAGCTGTAGATCATTGTCTTAATAAGATAGCCTATCTTAAAAAGGCTATGATGGGTGTGATAAATAAGTTGACCTTGTCCTTTCCTAACAATGGTAGGGCTAGCTCTTAATTACTTGGAAAACGCTTTGGAAAAGTTTGATGGGTCATTTTTTTGGTAAAATAAATTTTATATTTACATGAACAGGTTTTGTAAGGGACTCAAATCCTTACTAAAAAATCAACAAGTTCCAGATATCAGAACTAAATATAAAAAAAAAAGATTCATAAAATGCTGAAAGACAAAAGCATATAGAAAAAGGCTAAAGCAGTAACAAAAAGGAAAAGGAAACCGAAAAAACCCAAGGTTCCCTTAAACAAAACCAGAGAAAAAGAAACTAGAAAGAAGGTAGCAGGAGCGTCAAACTTCCTTGAGCTGAATGTCCCTTCTTAGCCTTTGTTGTCTCCAATACCATATCATTTTGTACAAATAACTCCATAGCATCAACCAGACTTGTGGAAAACTGGCTGATATTTGTTTTCCTGTATCCTACACCAAACTGACAAATGCAAGAGTCATTCACCGAATTAAATCTACCGCTCTCTAGATTTGTCTTGAATGACTATTTCAATGAGCCTTGCTGGAACTGCTCTGTCCACATGGAAAGGCTTGAAATGGTGATTTCAACATTTGCCAAATGGTCAGTTGAATGATTAGCTTCTCTGTATGCATGCTGACAAGTGATTTCCTATTGTTTAGAGATGATTTCCTTAGATTCTTCAATGAGAGCTCTGATTCTCCAGGAGGGGAATTTATTATTTCTTATGAGATTTATTGTATTTTGTGAGTCTCCCTCAATTATCACCTTGTTGAATTTGCTTTGGATGAGATTTAGACCTCTCCATAGGGCTTTTACTTTGACATATTGATTTTTTTGGGTTCCCAAGATTTCAGCAAAAGCAAGAATTGGATCTCCATTGTGATCTCTAACACACCGCCTGCACCTACTGGTCCTAAATTCCCTTTAGAGGCGCCACCAAAATTAAATTTTTAACCTTTGATACTTTTGTATCTATTTTTTACAAATAGTGAGTGAGATGTTACACAATATTTGTACATGTTGATGTTGCATATGTTCCTTTTGTTGAAAGATATTATATCGTCTTTTAAGGTTAAAGAACTATGACATCACAACTAGCAGGCCAAAGCTATTCAAATGGATTGAGGTAAGTTTAAAATCTATTAGATATCCACCAATTGTCTCTTTAAACTATACAAATAGTGTATCATATCATGTATTATTTTTATATTACAAATTGCAATCTTCTTAGGTATTTGTCTTGCAATCAATTGCACTATTTCTTGATACAACATATTGGTTGGACTGCAAGAAGTGAACAAGATAGATGTATATACAAAAATAAAAGTTCACCCACACAAACTTCTTGAAATATATAAAAGGCTGCTGGTACATAGACTATAGTAGTAGAAATTTTGGATGAAAATTTATTCATGATACATGTTTTTTAATATTGCCCTGCTTCTTTAAAAATATATGGTATTTACATTTGTCTATTTTAATGTAGGCAAATTATCAAAAGATATGAAGATTTTTGGATACAAAAATCTAGAGGACTATATTTTAAAATAGTACTTCGTGAGCATCCTCTACTCATTTGGAGCTTTCCTCAATTTCCATAGGCTCCTTTTCTACATGTCATACAAACACCTCTTATAAATCCTATGGTCCCCATATGCTATAGAAGTGGTATTCAATATAGGATTAGGTGGAATTGGTTCATGTTCCTCAACAATAGTCATATTCATGACATGACTAGTTGGATGTGTTCCTTGTTCATTGAATTCCTAAAATTGTGCAACAAACCTAAGCAGAATATCTACTACTTCCTCACTAGGAATAGACTTTTGGAATGCATTTTATTTTAATTTATCCTTAAGTTCATACAATTCTTGCAAAAGTTGATAAATAAATTTATCTTTTTCTTTGATTTTCTCCTTCGCTTCCTCCAACCATTTTTTTTTGTGTCTTGATGATGACTCTAGTAACTTTTATATGTGATGAGTTTTTAGGTTCTTCTTTTGAATCATCTTATTGTTATACTAGAGCATATGATTCAATTGAGTATGTGGAAAATGGATTTGAAACAGGTATCCCTAGTAAAAAATCTACTTGCAATAGCTCCCCTATTTCTATAAGAATACCAAAATCTTGCTCATATTTTGCAATGATCAACTTCCTTATTCTTTGCTTTTGTGGCTCAAGAGGTGTTGGCTTGTTCATTTGAGCATCTACATTTTGCTTCTACCTTAAACTTATTTTTGGAGGAGGTGGCTCTGATGGATTTTGTTGCTCATAACGCTCTCTTGGTGTCTCTTCTTCTTTTCAATGGAGATAGTTTCAACTAACCTAGCCACATTTTTTCTATTTTTTAGACTATTCTAATTCCTTTTTCTATATGCCAATTTGGTCTAATGCTTGCTCATATTATCTTTTTCTAATGGTGGCAGACCTTGTTCTACATTCCCAGATTTGTTGTTCTTCATTTTTGGTAATATGAGGGTGCTTTCTTTTTTAAGGTGATTCTAACTAATGCTCCTCTTTCTATTTAGTGGATTCTACTAAAACCTCTATAAAATACACTAAAATTGATGCTTCATCTACTAATTTTTTTTTTTGCCTAAGCAAAATCTTCTTCTGAGGTGTTTTAAATAGAGGGTTCGTCTTGAGCAAAAATATTTCTTGAGTAGATAATTTGGTATCTCCACATTTTTTTTTTAAGCGAAAAACCCCTTGTGAGGCCGCCTTGGTCTGAGAGACCACGAACAGGGGGTTCTATACCGTCAAAGTCACCCGAGAGTCGCACCCAATTCTGCCCGCACCAACATTATCAATTGGATTTTGGGTACCCAATTCAGCTTTTTGGTAGGGTGGAGATTTGAACCTGGGACCTCCCTTGGAGGATTGCCCTCTCATCTCCAACTCACCTACAACACCTGGGTTTTGTATATCCACATTTGAAAATGAATATTCTCCTCCTTTTTTTTGTTCTAAAGTGCCTCTTCAATTTTTTTTTTCTATCTTTTGGTTTCTTCCTAAGAGATGTAGGTCTCTTGGATAAATAATTCTTATTTGTAGTATGTTTTTATTTAGACCTAGATTTTGTTTTTGCCCTACTTCTAGATATCTTTAAAACAACTAGGGTTTTTGCAACACCTACACTCCTAGATCCTTCCCATTTTTCTCGCTGAGATTTTCAAGACATAGATCCCTCTACCCAAGGTTCCAAAAATCTAATAAATGAACATGAATTTCCTTTGAAATTGCACTTGAATAGTAATTTAATCAGACCATGATATTTGATGGAACCCTACCCTTCCCAAAACATTTTTGACATCTCATGCAAAGCATGGTGTAGGTATAGGGGTAGATTGATCCTAAGCTCTAGTTTCTCAACATTGTATCTTAGGTGAGTTAGTATATTAATGTGATATCAAACTAACACAAAAAACTGAACCTCATAGATCAAATATCTAATCACCCATATGGTAACTTCATCCTAGGGTTTCTTCAAACTAGTTAATTTTACATTCTTGTAGAGATGATTTTGAATGTGCATTTGTGGTTTAGGGTCTCCTCCTTCCTTAAATGTATTTAATAATTTAAGGAGGATAGAATTAAATGCATTAGTCAATTCTTCGTAAGGAATTTCACTAATTGCATTGATAATTTGAGGAGTTACCTAGATGTTTATGTTGTTTATTCTTGCTTGGTTGTTCCACAGGTTTTGCGTAAATTATTCCACTAGTCCATCCACATGTTTGTTGAATTTATCTAGAAATTTCATCCACCCTACTCACTAAAAGACCACAACTACTATAGGGTGTCACTGTAACTCATCAATGTCACTCAAATCAACCTTTTGTTTTTGTCTTCCTATATTTTTTTTTGTGTTCTATGTTCTACGTTGAGCTTTGCAATTTTACTTTGCAAATTTTTATTTTCTTCTCTATTACAAAATGAAGATGGAAGCTCTCATCCATAGAGTTGATACATGCAAAGCTATTATTACTTTGTAATCAATCTTGAAGGGCATTTTAAGATTGATTTATTACTATTCAATCAAGCTTGAAGATGGTGAATTCAATTTGGAAAACACACTCAAGATTTGCATAATCTCCATGCATGGGATAGGACATGTGGCAAGTTATAATTTCATCATGACATTTTTTAAATTGATACCTTTAAAGTACATGGATAATGATGGTAGTTGGTACATGTAGTTGGTCAATTCTCATATGTATCGTTAATATACCAATTTCCCATGTGTGTTGATCTAGATGGTTGATTTATTAGCCAATGATATCAAATTTTCTATTTCAACATAAACTCTAATATGCCCTTGGTAATTTTTGCATCATACTCTTTTCTATTACCACATATGCTTTATAGTCGTGTGGTCATGTATTTTTAGGGACATAGTCTTGGTGCACACTTTCCAATGATGACATGATTGAGAATAGGTGCACTTTAGATTATTGTGTTCTGACAAGTTTTATTGTGGATCACATGTCTACATCTATCACGAGCATTGAAATATTTTGTTTTCATGTATAAATATTTGACACCTTTCATGTGTGCATATATGTTTGACTTTGACACAATTTGCTCAGACTCTTTTCACACACAACAATATCTATGTTGGAGCATCTAGAGCAAATTTTCTTTCTTATTTCCAAGCCTTTCAGAAGTGAATCATTCATAACCAAAAGTATGCCAAAGCAAATTTTTGGGGTACTGGTAGGGTATTTGGTTTACCACTTTTATATACGTAAGTATGCCAAGCAATTAATCCTTATTTATGTAATATCAAAGGTAACTAACAATAAGATTAAAGAAAATGTGTATCTTACTATAAAAAATGTCATGCACCTTTTTGGATTTCTTGTTGATTGCATGCTTAGGATTTTTAAAATCTAAAAATTTGTATTATTGTTCGATGGACCAAGTGGCACAATGGTACCTATGACAGTGGGGGTATAATGACTAGGAGCAATGAATCTAGACCCTCATAGATAAAATTTGTATGATTATTCGGTGGACCAAGTGGCACGATGGTACCTATGGTTAGTACTGATGTAGAAGGATGACCAAAGTCATGAGTAGATTGGATCGTGGGAGGATGCACATGAGCATCATGAATATTGTTTTTGCCAAGACCAAAATTCATAAAATAGATACTTGTGGTAAAGTATGAGGTTGTGAATGAGGTGGTGAATCTGAATACAAAGATGAAGGAGAGAGTTGAGTCACGTATTGTAGTAGAATGAAATTAGAATAGTTGGGCATCCATATGAGAGGCTTACTATTCCCAATAATGAAATTCAATTGTAGTGGAAGGGATATAATGGGTAGCATATGGAAACTATGATGTGGGGTAATCAGGAGTCACACTATGGGATGAAGTGAAAGATTGAGGTCAAGAACAAAATGGAAGTGGAGGTGTTTTAGGAGTAGGAAGGATAGGAGGATATTTAGAGTAGAGATGATACTGATGTAAGAACCAATATCAATGAGGACACACTTGTAAGTGATGTTATTGATGGTTGCTTGGATATGTAGTGGAGGATCAACTCCCTCACCCATAAGTTTGATAATCTCATGGTCATGGAATTTGATCGAAGGTTGCATACCATGAGCAATGTTCCAAATAAATTTTATAAAAGCATTGGTATTATGGGTTTCAAGTTTGATTGAGTGAAGAATATTGTTTAATGCTTCGCGATGAGGGTGAGATTGTTGCAAAAGATTAAAGATGGACAATCTAGCTAGAGAATTATGCAACTGATGGGTGAGACTACCACAAATAGTGATGATATTACATGGTATAGGTGGTGAAATATTTGATGCTACGAGTGAATGAGGAGAAGTAAATGGTGTTAGAGGTGAAGCAATGGGTGCATCTTGGCATGATGGATAGAACTGAGTATGAGTAATGAGGTTAATCATGCCAACCACTCTACATGAGGGAGGATCATGGTGGAAATTATTGACTTACCTAGATTGGGCTTGTTGTGTGGGTTGAGCCCTTTGAGGATTTTCCCCCTATATTCATGTAATAGATTCTAATAAATACCCAAAATTTGATTTTGTGGCATGAGGGGGTTCGAAAATTGGATTGTACCTCGATTGATAAGATCCTGTACTAAGTTGTAAAAGGAGTGACAAAACCCTACATCATGGCCATGTTATTGATGGTAAGCACAATAGGCTTGTTCATTGGATCCATGAGGTTTAGGTTGATTTGGTTCAATAGGTCAAACGTCGGGTAACATGACATGACCAACATCAAATAACCTTTGGAATAAAGTTGGTAGAGGCTTGAAAAGCGGAGTCCAATTGCATTGTGGGGGCTGAGGATGAAGACCGTGAGCTTGTTGTAGGCAGGGTTATGCATAGTGATGAATATTCACAAATTGGGCAAATATTAGGATTTCAAAATTGGAAATTGATGAATATGAGGGCCTCGACGTCAGCCCGTTCACCTAAAATTTTTAGGATCATTTTTTTTAGGGTTAATTTGCCATAATATATATCCCAACATAGTTATATTTGTACTCGTTGGGAAGCTCTTTTCAAGCATTATCTAATGGTGGTGTTTTTATGAATTTATAATATGATTTAATAGGTCAAAAGTGGCCCCAAATATGACCTTACATTTTAGTGCTTCAAATAACCCAAATATTGGTATAAAGATGCTCAATTTGATTTTATTAGGATTTTCCATGATTCACCTTGATTTTGATTAGGATTTGCCATTTTTTTACAAGTACATTTTGAGTCCAACCCCTTATGGATAACCCTGGTTGTAGGTTAGATGGAGGAGGTGCATTAGTATGAAACATCTATTATTGTGGAGGATGGGGTTGTTGGATTGACAAAGAAGCTAGAGAGGCCACTGCCACTTGATTGGTTTATGGTAATTTTGAAAAGGGTTGATTCGATATATTGCAATTGAAGCAAAAAATTGAAGTGTAAGATGACTTCTGCCAAATTTTGATTTAGCTAGATTGGAATTTGATGTCCTCGATGACTTTTGCCTAAGTAATGGCTTCATCAAATGTGTAGCTTTGATGGAGTTGCAAAGGCATAGATATGTGTTTATGGTAAATTTTAGAAAACAGTGTAACAAGTTCAGCAAACAGGAGGCTATGAGCTAGGTCATGGATGACCAATATCCATCGATAAATGAATTCCATTATAGGTTCTTCATCAATCTATCGCATGGCATAGACATAAAAAAATATCATCTTTTCTTGATGTTGATGGAAAAATGTTCAAGAAATAAATTAGCTAATTATTCGAATGTTAATAGGCTATGGCGCAAACACATGTTATACCAATCAAGGGCTTGTTCCCCAAGTGAAATAGGAAATGTGCATAGCATGAGGAGATTGCTATCGTGTAGTTGATAGCATGCAAAGTGATAATTACTGACATGTTCTCGAGGGTCCTCTTTACCTTTGTACTTTTTGAATTTTGGAATATCAAAATGGTATGGAAAAGGAGGAATGGAAACTAAAGGATGAATGGGTTCATTGCACAAATCATTATATGTGGGTTTTTGGGGCCTATAACCAGTCGTGCCTAGATCTAACATCTTAATTGGTTTTTGAAAGAGTTGAAGTTCAGTAGATGGGGGTGTAATTAACCTGTAATGAAGCGATGAAATCCTAAGAATGAGGAGGATATTGTAGTTGTTGCTCCTCCCACTATGAAAGGGGAGTATACTAAAATTGTTCCTATGGATGTGGTTGTTGAACAACATGAAAAACGAAAGCAAATGGTAGAATCTACTATGGGATAGAAATGTGCTAGGAATGGAAATATTATGACTACAAAGTATGTATCTATTGCATGGGAATCTATTGTGATGGTTGGGCGGTCAGAGTGGAAGACCAAGAAGGAGGTATTGTGAAGAATGTAGAAACAATAGAGGGTGGTGGGGAAGTGGTGTTTGAATAGAGGATGAAGGTGGATGGTGAGATGATATGACAAAATATGGTAACTATACTAGATCAGATGAGCGATGAATATAAAACTCAAATTGGGAAGAATAACTTGGAGGATTGGTAATATAAGATAAAAAAGTGAATTGTGAGAATAAAAAGAAATAGAAGGGAGAATCTAAAATGGATGAGATGGAGGAAGGCAAAATGTGGAAGTAGATGAGGGTGGAAATAGAGTGGAATATGGTATACGTACATCCTAGAAGAGGGGAATGTATGGGATGGAAGTGATGAAGAAGAGGTATAGGCACCGAAGCTAGAAGCTTGTAAAGAGGGAGTGGTGAATGTATTTACAAATACTTGTGAAGATAGGACTTGTTGATGTTGTTGTGAAATGAATTGTTGTGATTGGGATGATGATTGCATTGTTGGCAGAAGATGGAAAATATGATTGTTGTAAAGGTGGTTTTTGTGACGCTTGGGAAGTGTATTGATGGGATGATGTGAGTGGAGTGTACTATTGTTGCAACAATGATTATTTTGGGATTGATCATGATGAATGCACTTGAGTTCCAAGAGTGGAGGACTAGGATTTGAAATCATTCCTACTATGGGGGTAGAGGACTTAATCTCAGGGTGAGGATGATTAAGCAAAGAGGGATCATCCCTGAAGAGGGAATGAGATGGATCATGAAGAACTGGATGAGTTGATGTGGGTGAGGTAGGTGGAGTCTCCTCATCAATAGTGAAGAATGGAGATGGACCTCCTGAATTTGTATAGATAACATGATCATAGAAGGTCGAATATGGATTATGTGGAGGTAAATGAGGAAGAAGTGGGTGATACTCACTAGAATATGTGGTAAGCTAAAGTGCATTCTAGAAAAACAGTCTCAAGAGTAGGGTATCTTCTGGTGATGAAGTTCAAAAAATACTCTTGGGGGATTCTAAGGTGTCTAGGAGGCGAGCTGGTGGAAGGAGATGAATTCCAACATCACCAATCTTGAGTGGGGATTGGTGATGAAGTCCAATATTACAACTATATATGAAATGTAAGTGTTTGGTGGTGAGTTGAATACCAATGATAAGAAATGGAATATAGCTAAATGCCTTTTCAAAAAAGAAACTAAACTTAGATGCCTTTTGAAAAAGAAACTAAACTTAGATTCCTTTTGAAAAAATATCTATTTTAGAAAGCTACACTAAGTGCTTTCAAAAAAAATTTGAAAGTGATTTTATGCTTTTGAAAGAGATGGAAAACCTAATCTAATGCTTTGAAAAGGAATTTGAAATTTAACCTAAGGGTTTGTGAAAGAAATTTGAAATTTAATCTAGATGCTTGAAAATAGATCGAAAATTTAATCTAGATGCTTCAAAAGAAATTGAAAATTTAATCTATATGCTTGAAAAAATATTGAAAATTTAATCTAGATGCTTTAAAATATATTTAAAATTTAATCTAGTTGCTTTAAAAGAGATTGAAATCTACTCTAGATGCCTTAAAAGAGATTGAAATCTACTCTAGGTGTGTTTTGAAAGAGATTTGAAAATCATTTGATGTTTTTTGAAATAAAAATATATTCTAGTGCTTTTGAAAAGAGATTGAAAATTTAACCTAGTGATTTGAAAGGAATTTGAAAAGTTAATCTAGGTGCTTTGAAAGAAATTTGAAATCTACTCTAGTGATTTGAAAAGAGATTGAAATTTTAACCTAGTGATTTGAAAACAGTTTGAAATTTTAACCTAGTGATTTGAAAATAAATTTGAAAGATCTAATTTAGGTACTTTGAAAGAGATTAAAAGCCTAATCTAGTTCTTTGAAAGAAATTTGAAAGTGATTTTTTATTTTGAAATGTTTTGAAATTTACTCTAATGGTTTGAAAAGAAAGCCAAATATGAGAATATTTTTTGCAAAGAAACAAGGAAAAATAGTACCATAGCTAGGAGCAATGAATCCAGACCCACATAGATAAAATTTGTATGATTTTTTGGTGGACCAAGTGGAATGATGGTACCTATGGTTAGTATCGATGTAGAAGGATGACCAAAGTCATGAGTAGATTGGATCGTGGGAGGATGCACATGAGAATCATGAATATTTTATTAACCAAGACCAAAATTCATAAAAATGGATACTTGTGGTGAAGTATGAGGTGGTGAATAAGGTTGTAAGTTTGAATCCAAAGATGAAGGAGAGAGTTGAGAGTCGTGTATGGTAGCAGAAGAATATTGGAATAGTTGAGGATCTAAATGAGAGGATCGTTGTTCCCAATCATGAAATTCAACTATAGTGTAAGGGATAGGATGGACAACATTTAGAAACTATGGCATGGGTTTATCAGGAGTCACACTACGAGATGAAGTGAAATACCAAGAATGAGAAGATTAAAAGAGATTTGATAAGGATTATTTGTTTGCTCATACTAAATATTTCCTATTGAAGAGCTTCCACCAGGACCTTCATTGTCTTCTATCCAGATCTTTCCTATTCCTTCAAATCATCATGTAGCGGTATCTACTCCCTCTCCAACACTTGCCTCATACTCACATCGCTCACCTAGAACATGCACACATGCCTCTACATCTAATTCCCATATGCCATCCTCTTATTCTATGGATCCTCCTCCTACTTTTGTACCTTTCTTACCACCTTCCTCATGGCATCCTACTCTCTCATCCATATTCTTATACAAATCCTCCTATCCTTCCTACTCCTCAAACACCTCCACTTCCATTTTGTCATTAACCTCGATCTTTCACTTCATCTTGCAACATGATTCCTGCTCGCCCTACATCATAGTTTCCATATGTTGCCCATCCTATCCCTTCCATTGCAACTAAATTTCATGATTGGGAATACTGAGCCACTCATCTGGACGATGCCCCCATTTCCAAAAAGAGCATAAGGATATTAGAAGAGCTTCGATAGAGATTATTCGTTTGCTCAGGTCTACCAAAACTTAGAGAATGAATAAATACCTTAATTAATTTATTGAAGAGAGTTTTAGGGATATTGATGGGTAATGAATTGTATCCAATCTTGAGAATGTGGTAGTATTTCTTAATATATTCCATGCAGGGCACATCCAAGTGGCCGAATAGGGATTGCACTCCCACATCAAAGGCATACTACCAAAATCATGCTTTTCTTATCAATTTTGTTTTGTTCATGCATTTGTTTCGAGCCATGTATGAAAAAATGACAAAAAGAAATTGAACACGTTCAAATACCTACCTTTTTCATCTCCTGGAATGTAATTATTGTTCACCCTTCCCATGTATTCAAATTTCTAAGAGCAATTTTCTTGATATGTGGAATAGTGCAAAAGATGACCCTTGGAAGAAAGGAACCCTGGACCATTTTTCGAAGGCGTGCATAGTAATATCCTTGGTGAAAAAATAGAGCATTCCTTCCAAGCATGCACTTCTTGCTTGTAGGAAATGTTAGCCTGAAAATTTGAGCTTTCTTCACCAAAACAAATCATGTGATCTCTAGGCTAACCATCATAAAGCAAGGGCATCCCAAAATATGGGTTTTGAATACATCGCCATACCTGTAGTACATCCACATAAAAAGTAAGGTTTAAATATATACAATCTAATACACCATCAATACCTAAGTGATTGTCTGGTATGCATATCATATTTGAGCCAAAGGACAATAAAAAGGGAGGATAAGGGGAGACGATGAAGGCATTTTATTACTTGGATCTCTCCAAGTCATGGTTCATTGCATACTCCTCCATAATTATTAATGCAATTTATGCCATTGCAAATTTCAAATCGGCCTCCAAAAATTATCGTGCGTCTAGAAATTTAAAATTCCCCCTTCATGCTCGTCTAAAAAGTTAAAATTAATTCTCACTTCTCACTAATTTTTAGGGTGACCCTATACGGGTGGTTTTAAAATTCCCTATTAGAGCTACGAGGGTGGTTAAAAACCACCATCTTAGATCACCCTAAGATGGCAGTTTTAAATCGTCGTTTTAAAACCGCACTCTTAGGACCATCCTAAGAGGGCAGTTTTAAACCACCCTCTTAGGGATAAGAGTGCAGTTTAGGGTAACATTAAGAGGATGATTACCCTAAGAGGATAGTTTTAAATTGCCCTCTTAAGATATATTAGGGTAGTTTTTTACCATTATAAAATACCACCTTATTTTAGCTGTTGTTAAAGCTCTTTTTTGGTGTAGTGAGTATATTTCCAACTCAGCACTCAACATGAATTATGGGCTTGGTTCCTATATGGAAAAATAATGAAGACATTTAATTGTATGCCAATTTTAGAATATTTAATAGAGCTTCCTTCAAATATCATTGCCCATTACCATCCATGTAGTAGATACTGCAAAAGGAGTCATAGATGATGTCATTACTTGATGGATTTTTAGGATATAATTAAATATGAGTAAAGGACAAGGACCAACATAGGACATGGATTAAATGATAACTTTACATAAAAGTAACATTTAAATTTAAACCTAGTCACTATGATTATTAATATATTATTTGAAGAACTAAAAACGCAACACTAAAATAATGCAAAAAATAAACAATTCCACGAAGACAAATAATTGCAACAAATGATATTTTTATTAAATAACAGGGTGGGAGAGCTGAGAAACTCCTTGATACAATTATTCTACCAATCAAAACTATTTTATACAATGAAAGACAACGCTAGGGTTCTCCGAAATCCTAGCTATACAAAATAAGTATCTTCAACAATGTTTTGCTCCCAACAATGTGAGTGGGCTTTGAAGTATCCGATTCTGGGTCACTCTAAGCTTCAATAGTTGTCCAATGATTAGAAAACCTATAGATCTACACACACATAAGCAAATAAGATGGTTAATAATACCTGTGAGGGCTCCACAATGTGATACCCTCAAATATTGATAAAACCCTAACTACAAATAAATGTAATGACATGCAAGATTTATAGATAATAAAATGAAACACAAAAGTTGATTTACCTTGTTGTAATTGTTGAGGTTTCATTGTAGATCTGATGATAAGATTCTCTAATAGCAGTCGTTGATGTGATGTAGAAAACTTCGATAGGTATTGATGGCAGCAACAGGCTCTGGAGTGAGCCTGCGTTATGGTAGGCTCTAAAGGGCGCTTGGCAGACTCTTTAGCTTGTTGTATGTGATAGGCTTTGGCGGGTGCTTGGGAGGCTCTAGAATGCACTTGTAATGTAGTAGGCTCGAGCGGGTGCTTCGTTGGCTCTGCAATGAGCCTATAATTAGGGTTTTTGACCTACAAAAAAGTAGATCACGAGATTGCAAATAATGTAGAATGTAATGGGGCGACAATGACGGTATGACTATGATAGAGATGAAAGGGGAGGTTGCTAGAATGGGAAAATCCTAAGGTAATCTAGGGCTTCGAATGTGGATAATTCTTCAGGATGCAATGACCTCAGACTTCTTTGGGATCTCTTCAATAATTCACACAACAAATTTTCTAGGGGTTGAGCATTGAAAATACTCCTATTTATAATCTAACCTAGGGTTTTCTTAGGGTTTTAGCCTTACACTTTTGATTGTGTGGCTAAGATTAAATCAAATCCAAGGGTTGAGATTATACTTTAAGTGTGGCATGAATTAATAAAAATGGATGACTGATATTAGATTAAATTTGATTCCTGGGGACGATGAAGCACATGATGTAGAAGTTTGGGGTGTTAGTTTTGTGAAAATGTGACCTCGTTTGATATGTTTTGTAACCTAATTTTTACATTTGACAAATTTGTACCATTTGCAAAAAATATCCATGCAAAATGGTTTTTGTTTTCACAAAACCTAATTTTATGATGTGCATGATGTGTGGGTGAAATTAGGTGAAATTTGGAGGAGGGGAGCTACCATTTTGGTTGATTTTTCCTTCATGCGATTTTGTTGCCAAGCGCTCGACTAAGCCTGGTGTATCCTGCAGGCGCCCAGGTGCGCCTGGGTGTGCCTGTAGGCACCAAGATGGGCCTGTGGATTGCATATGTTGACATGCACATGCATGCACCATGTAAAGCTATAAATATCTTTTATATTGATCTTTGAGGCTCATTTGTGCATTTTGAACTTTGAGAAACCGTGTCTAGGGAGTGGAGTGACTTGGTGAGGCAAGTGAGGCTTGTGAAAAACTCTGCGGAAGCTATGGTGACAGAAGGATTAAATACTACTAGTGGGGTCGAGGCACAATTTGCTCTGGTAAACTTTCTTTCTTTCTTGTACCAAATTTTTTTTAAGTGTGTTTTTTTATTTTATTTGAAATTTTGAATCTTTGTACTAATGATAAAATGTATATTACTGCAGTTGCGGGTGATAGAGCCTCGACATCGGTTCTCTCCATATGTTCTCAGGATGAGGAAGAAGTTGACGAGGGATGATTTGAGGATTTTGAAGAAGGTGGGGTTGAAGGGAGTGGCTCAGCTAGATGTGGTGAGAGATGATGATGGGTACCTCTCAGATTTGATAGAGAGGTAGGATTATGATAGGAGGACTTTCCAGCTACCAATGGGGGATATGACCATCACACTTGGGGATGTATATCACATTCTCAAGTTGCCCATGGAGGGGTATAAGGTATCGATTGGGTACAACAAGGAGATGAAGCTGATGGCGATGTTTGGTGATCAATGGTGGGAGGTGAGGATGGGTGATGGGGGTATTTGCTACCTGACCATGTATCGAAAGGAGTTGGAAGCACTCCATAATTTTATTATGTTCATGCTATCAAACATAGTTATCCCCAATAGCATGGGGTGTAGGTTCCCTTGGAACCTATTGGGATTGGTGAGTGACTTACTCACCAATCCAGAACCATATGCATGGGCTCCTGCATTATTGATGCAGTTATACCTGTAGTTGGACGAGGTCACTCAGTGGGGA
Organism: Wollemia nobilis; assembly: GCA_028583015.1. Taxonomy (NCBI): domain Eukaryota; kingdom Viridiplantae; phylum Streptophyta; class Pinopsida; order Araucariales; family Araucariaceae; genus Wollemia; species Wollemia nobilis. The sequence continues at coordinate 4,135,179 of JAQPPZ010016599.1, forward strand.
AGGAAGGGGATTCGATGTAGCTTCCTACTTCAGTGTTGGTCATGGGAGCATTTCAGTGTGGCCCAGCCTGAGGGGTTATCATGAAAGGCATGGAATATGGGGGAGCCCTATGCTAGGATATGAGTAGTGGCAGAGAAGGTGCAATTGAGTTGTGAGGTGCACGATGACCAGTGGTACCGAGATATGTAGGTTGGCCCGACTCGAGCATAGGTGATATGTCAGCTATGGCGGGGTGCAGTGTGGAAGGGTTATTAGGGGTATCTGCATTGGCCCGACTCGAGCATAGGTGATATGTCAGCTATGGCGGGGTGCAGTGTGGAAGGGTTATTAGGGGTAGCTGCATCGGGTGACACAAGGGCAATAGTTTAAGGGAAAGAAGGAGGGAGAGATGGAGTACTGTTAGTACTCACAGGTGTTGAGGCAGTTTGGTTTACGTCAAGGTATCCCTGATGATCCTATGCTATATCAAAATCGATGGGATGAGGTGACACTTGCATGTGTGGAGCCATGGAGGGTATGGATGGTGGATGATGAGCCACTAGAAATCCTGGATGTGGATTATGCAGGGGTGAATGTTGAGTATGAAGTGTGGTTTGGTACCCAACTAGTGTGGGTGCCAAAGGTGGTGGGAGATGAAGATGTGGTAGCGATGGGGTCGAGTACGACTTTGAGGAGGATGAGGCCTTAGTAATCGGTGGGTCATAAGAGGTCGAGGGGAGCCGTATAGTAGGATCCTAAGGTGGGGGTAACCAAGGATGAGGGGCGGATGACGAGGATATGGAGGAGCTCTCCGAGGTGGATAGGCTACAAGCTAAGATGGAGCAACTTCACGAGGAGCGATAGGCTATGATGGAGATGTATCAAGAGGTTTTAATGGAGTGAGATGTAGCGATATCTGGGTTGCAAGCTAAGGTGGGGGGGAGAGATGATGTCATAGTTGGGTTGAGGTAAACCATAGCTCATATGGATGTTGAGCGATCGATAGGCAGGGCTGGCATAGGTGATCAGGAGAGTATCACCAGGCTTCAGGTAGAGATTTTGGTGAAGGAGTGGCGACATCATATTGACTTGCGACGACTACGCGCTAGCGAGGTGTATACACACACCTTGGAGGATTTGTGCATGCAGTATGACATTACTTTATCAGATCCTCTGTCGTCTTCTATGGCCAAGCCATCTACGCATACTGAGTCTAGGCAGAGTTCTAGGTCTCAGGGGTCCTCTCATGGATGTTAGATTGGTGCTTAGATGCACTTTTTGTATATGAGCCTTGGTGCTCCTTTGTAGCCTTTTTGGCATCTATTGTACATGTGACCTTATATATATACATGGATTTTATGTTTGTCTTATTGTTTATGTGAATGTTTTATGTGAATGCAATGCATGTTTTATGAAAATATTTTATGGAATGCAGGCTAAATATGATGTGTATGTGTAATTCTTCTATGGATGATTCATGCAAGCTATAGGATGTGTTATGGATGATTAATGCAAACTATATGAGAGGAATGCATGGTGTTCTGATTATCTTTTATAGTTCAAAATTTTATTGGCCATTTTTGTTCATTTTTTGGCAATCGGGGGTACCCAACTTGGTGCCATTATGCAACTTGACTCTTGATGAAGATATGGATGTTGACATGGAAGAAGATATGGATGTTGATATGGAAGAAGATATGGATATTTATATGGAATATTGAATGATTTTCAAATACTTAAACATACTAGTGTCATCAACCAAACTCACTAAGGTTGTCTAACTTTCTTTAGGACCAATGTGTGTGCAAGTGAGGTTCATTTACCCAATCTTGAGTATGATAATTACCATAGGAAATCAAGGACTAATGTGTGTGCATGTGAATTTCATTAACCCATTATGAGTAAATTAGGCATGACCTGTTATGAGGAGGACAAAGAAGCTAGCTTGTCCATATGTGTGATCAGATGTCTCCCTTTTTGGGAAGAGAGACATGTCCCCTCGCATGAGCTTACTCCACTACCATTCAAGCATCTATAGCCCTGGTGGAGACTCACTCCATGGTACAATGATTCAATATTTTAGACCTTGGGGATGACTACTTATCCTTCTAAGAGGACATGTAGTACGATCCTTACAGCTTTAGGGATCGAAGGTGTGTATGTGGAATTTGTTAAGTATTTGAAAAAATCTTTGGGGATGACTACTTATCCTTTTGAGGGGACATGTAGTACGATACTTATAGCTCTAATGATTTTTTTGTGTGTGAGTAGAAGTTTTTAATGTTTGTATAGGGCTTTGGGGAATCAGATTCTCAACCAAAGTATGATGAGAATGTGATCCTATCCTTACTACTCTATGTTTTATGTTTATGTGTGGAGAGCAACTGTGATAGTGGTGAAAACCATTGTTTTTGGTTTTGGACTATGTTGCATGATAGGAAAGGCGAGGAATATACCTTTTCACTTCAAGGTACCACCCAAGTATGATGTTATCCCTCTTTGAATCATTTTTTTTTTAAGATGTGAAGAAATGTGGTTGGTGCAAGATTTCTTTTGAAATCAATTGACAATACTCAAGACTTTCTTAATGTGAAAACGTGTTTTTTGTCCTAAAGAAAATCAGACATATTTTTAGATTTTGCTAGACACACTAGTAGTGGCTAAGTGACTAAAAATCTAGGCTTTATGGTTTTTGATAAATGGTATTTGGTGGCTTATGGTATTGGCAAAAAATGCATAATTACCTAGGTAGGTGCCCCTAGTTGTTGTAACTTGACTTTTTATTTTGACCAAAATATCATAACTATGAAATATCATTGAACGTGGGATGGGATGAATGCAATTTGTAAAATGAAGGAATGCACGTGAAATGTAAAATGCAGTGGAATGTATGTGCAATGAATATAATGTGTAAATGTAATGTGATATGTATGAATGCAATGTGTAAAATGCATGTAAATATGCCTATATGTAACTACAAGCATGCCTATGTAAATGATTTTTTTTTGGCCATGCATATACATACATATATCTAAATCAGATCATGCATAGTAAAGGACACCTAGATGAGGAAGGGCTAAGATTGATCTTGAAAATCAATACAAATGTGTATTGCTCCATTAGGCTTACAAATGGGTACAAGCCTTGGATGAGGAAAGTCATCTTTAGGACACACCTTATTAAGATCTCGAAATTCATTGCAAATGTGTATTGTCCCATTAGTCTTGTGAACGATTACAAGGCTTGAGAGCTAGTCGGGATAGCCTATGATGTCATCCAACTCTTCCTGATTATTGCTATCTAACTCTACCTAAAAAACCTCAGGATTCTTGGTGAAGATGGAGGTGAAGGTGGAGGAGAAGGAGGAATGTAATTGGCCAAAGCCCTTAACAATTCATTAGATAGGACGAACTTTGAAAATAAGGGTGGGGAAGAAATCTAGTCCATGTCAATAAGGTTTATGTCAATTGAATTGGCTTAGCCAGATTGTATGGATTGCAGAGTGGGGTGAATAAGTCAATAAGATTCATATTGAATTAGAGGAAGAAAGGATGGCTTGGACAAATGGGTGGGTGGAATGATTGAATTAAACTGATGTAGATTCTCGTGAACCCTGGATAACAACAATAAACATGGCATTAAAAACTATGTACATGAAAATAAATAAAACACTTATTTTTTTTTATTTTTGAATTTATGTACATATGTTACAGATTTTTGCTTGGATGAAACAACTCAAGGTGGAGGTGGATTACCAAGAGGATCCGCTTGTTCTTGTGGAAGAAGCAAGCGAAATATGGGATGACGTATGGGAAAAAATCTGAGGTAAAACTCATCCTGTTGGGTGATGGGGACAATGGGTGGAGACTCCTCTTTAAAATTTTCAGAAGCGTTTGACATCACTTCAAACTCTTCATAACTTTCCTCATCAGAATCTAGGATTGTGTAGGAAAAGTTGATGGGGTCATCCTCTTTCACTTCATTAATGCTAAGCTCTTGGAGGGCTTGCTCAAGAGAGGAAGTTGAGGGAAATTGATGGGTGGGGTTGTCTTCATCATTGATGCTAAGCCTTTTGAAAGCTTGCTCCAGAGAAGCAGTGGATGAAAGTAGGGTGTAACCTAAGCTTGAACGATTGTGTGCTCTCCGATATGGAACATCAAGGATATAATGCATCCCTTGTTCATGGGAACATATACCTTGTCCTTTCCAATTAACCATGTTGAAGTAACATGATGGAAATCCCTCCATATTTGGCATGTTAGCACATCTTGGTTCTTTGGGATCTTCGGGCAGGTTTGCCTTAGTTGAGTAATACAACCCTCCATAAACAAATTTGATGTTGTTTGGAGTTGAACTCATGTTGTATACAACACCTATTATTAAAGGACGGTCATTTGGGCGACCAAAAGCCTTAGCGGTGGGAATTGATAGGGGGTGATGGTAACATCTTGGACCACATATTCATCAATACTAGGATTAGTGAGGTGGACCTCAACTTGGGATGAGTGATGTGGAAATGGATGGCTCAGTATTGGAAGGGGTGGTGGATGTTGGTGGGGAGTAAAATATTTCACATTTAGAAAGTTCAACTTGTGAAATATTAATTGATGGGAATGGGTTGGATGATGGCTTGATACTAGAAGAAGGTAGATGGTTCAATGATGATGTAGAAGCAATGGTTGTATAAGAAGTGGTGGTTTAGGTGGATGATGTGGCTAAAGTGGATTGATCTTGGCCACATGTACAAGAAGAAATGAAATATTGCGGGGGTGTGGTGATGGGAAACTCCTCAAGAATGGGAGCCTTAGAAGAAGAAGTGGATGGATTAGAAGATGATGGAAAAAAAAATAGATGAGTGGAAGGCAACATGGGTTCATAAGTATTTGAAATGAAGTTGCAATACTTAAAAGGTTCTACATCCGTGGGGATGCAATGGACTTGTCCATCATGAACGTATTTCAAGCATTGATGAAGAATTGAAGGAACACATTTCATTTCTCTCATCCAAGGTCTACCAAGGAGTACATTTTATGCCATGGCTCATTCCAAAATATGAAACATGGTGTGTAAAGTTTTGGCCTCTACTTTTATGGGAAAAACAACAGTGCCAACTATGGTACACAAAGCATCGTTAAATGCTTTGAGGGTCAATTATTACTTGGAGATGTGAGAAGGTGGAAATTTGAGGTGACTAAGGGCAGTGGTAGTGATGATGTTAATGGATGAGCCTGTATCAATGAGTACTCTCTTGAAAGGCTTCTTGTCTATCAAGGCCATGATATGCAATGGAGGATCCACGGATTCATAGTTCATTGAATTTATTTCAAAGTCATATAAGGTAATTGATGGCTCTATGCATGTCCTAACACTCCCTAAAAAGTTGTTAAAGGCATTAGAGTCTTGGGATTCTAACTCAATAGACTTAAGTATCTCCATTAAAGCTTCTTTATGCCTAGGTGATTGTTGGATTAGCTCATATACAAACAACTTAGCTAACACCATTTTCAAGTTGGTAGTTAGCTGACTATTTAAGGTTACCACAGGCCTTATAGGGTGATGAATGGGCTTATTTTGTGGATTAGATAAATGGATTGGTGGGGATGGATTTGGTGAAGTTTGGATGGGTGGTGGATTTGAAGGTTGTTGGGCATTCTGTTGATTTTGCCTTTGCCCTCTTGTAACCACATGGACCTCTCCTACAAAATTTTGATATTGTTGAACATGGTTTACTTGGTTAGGAGGTGCTTGTTGATTGTTGCCTCCTACATTATTTTGGATCTTCCCATGGTTGGGAAGAGGTGTCTGAAATATCCCCAAGTTTTGGTTTTGTGGAGCCAAGGGGTTACCCACATTAATGGCCCTAAAGTCTATAAGGTCTTGCACAATGCCTTTAAAAACGTGGCATGAGTTGATGTCATGCCCATTTTGCCTATGGTATGGGTAAAATAGGTGTTCTCTATAGTTTTTACTACATTTGACAGGATCATCAGGCTTGATTTTGGGTAAGGCTAACTTATTTGTTTCATATAACCTTCAAAAAATGGATGAATACAAATATGCTAAGGGATTGTGTTGGTGTTGAGGTCGGGTGTATTGATGACAGGGAGGTTTTTCCATAGTCAGCATTGTGTTTTACATCGTGAGTGCTTGTGTGATTGATGGGACCACATGATAGGCAATTGGTTGTTGCACAGGTTGTTGAGCCACTAAGGGCTGGCTCACCACCACTTGATTAACTTGATTGGATGTGTTAGTCATTGAGGCTTGTGATGATTTGTTTTGGCTTGATTGGTTATTATGATATTGGCCCTTATTTTGTCATTCTTTCTTCTTAGGCTTAATGACCCCTTCTTGGATTTTGATTTCCTTGATGACACTAGCCTGTGCTAAAGCTTCTTCAAATGTGTGATAAGTATTTAGCTGTAGCATCCAAGAGATGGGTTTTAGGAAACTCTTGGTAGATAGTTTAATAATATCTTCCATTGGTAGGGATTATGGTAATTTGTTTATGATTGCCCTCCAATGGTTTCCAAAATCATAAATAGGGTCATCATCTCAGTATTTTAAATAGTAAATATTTGATAATGAGACATTATTTCTAATATTTAGGGTGAAATATTCAAATAACAAGTCAATAAATTGAGTGAAGGTGTAGATACTTTGTGGGCAATTGATTGTACCATTCTATGGCATCTCCCCCTAGTGTTTGAGGAAATTTTTAGAGCATGAGAGCATTATTGGTTTGAATTCAAAACATGCGTGAATAAATGAGCTCATGTGCTCCTTAGGGTCCTCGGTTACCCTAAATTTATCAAAATTTGGTAGTGTGAAATCTATCGGATATGGTGGTGATGGTACTGAAGGATGAATTGGCTGGTGAATCAGTTGGATTAAGGTTAATTTCTTGCTTGACATGCCAAGTGAAATTCTGCATCAACTAATCAATCTATTTTTGCATGGCTTGAAATCTAAGATCTTCTGTAGGGATGTGGAAGCCTTGGATTACCTAATGATTGGGTGATGGGATTGAAGAAAGATGTTGTGGCATGACAAGCATGTTGTTGTTGAATGGATTGGTTGAAGATGAGGTGAATATTGATGGTTGAAATATGGGAATTATTGATGAAGGGGATGATGGAAGAATTGGTTAGGCGGTTGGCTAGAAGTAATTGTGATTGGTGGGGTTGGGGTTTTAATTGGTGGAGGATTAGGCATAGAAACCACTGAAGAGTGGGGTATACCTGATAGAATTTGGTTGGGTACTAAGGGTTGGGTTGGAACTGCTTGGAGCATAGGGTCTACATGAACTGGTAGCTTCACCTTTTTATGCTATAAAAAAAATCTGCTTATCATACCTAATTTATACTGAAGTTCTTATTCTGAAATGGTAGAGATGGACATGGTTGTGGCTAGGTTGGAGGATGAAGGGATTGATGAGGATGGATTAGAGGAAATGGGCATGGAGAAAGTTGCATTTGATGTGACAACTTGAGGTATGGGTACCTGTGAGGCAGCATTGACATACTCCTCATACAAAGGGTTTGAATAGGTATGGGTATGACTGGATGAAGGGTTGTTAAAAACACTTGGGTTTTGGTGTGATGGGCTTGGGGAAGAAGGTATACCATATTCATATACAGAATTAGAATATCCTTGGCTTGGGCAAGATGTAGTCAATTCATGTTGTTCAATACCATCTTGGCTAAGGGGTTCTAGGACATAGTTGGAAGATTTGTAGATAGCCTCCACCTTATCCATGTCTATGCGGGTGGTATGTTGTTCCACATTGTGTGGAAGGAATCCTACTTGTGGTAGGGATTGGTAAGGAGGCCCAAACAGAATATTTTGTGCTACATTGGATGGGTTTGCCATCGAAGTAGCGGGGAAATTAGAAGTGTTTTCCATTAATCTATTTTGGTCTGTTACTTTCTTTTGATTTCTTGTTAATACCATAAAGTAAATAAACCAACAACTAGAACTTATAAAAATAAACACCAAACTAAAACTTATATGAAATTAACAATGAAAGAAACAACCAATGCTAAGTTTTGACTTTGTATCTTACCTCATTCATTAATTACTTTCTTTCTTAATGTGTATTCCTTTTAGAGTGATAGGTTAGTGTCTTTTGATGTTCTAATCTTTCTTAAGAAAAACAAAGGTAAAAACTAAGGTTGACTAGGGCAACAAGGTTCTTTTTGGTAATTACCTCCAACAAGTTTGCTCGAGGATGACCTATGGTGTCTAGGGCAGATATTGGTGGATGGAAATGCCTGCCACCATTACCAAATCTCAAGCAATGGCTAGTGATGAAATCTAGCCACTACTGTTTTAGAGTGAAACGTGTTGTGTGTGATTTATTTTGAAAATTCCTATTTTCTATTGTGATAAAAAAATATCAAAGATGAAAAATTTTACACATCTAAATCAGAATTCAATATAAGAACACAAATTTCATCTAAATAGTGTGAAGTACACCACTTAAAACCCCTTGCCTAGATAGCAATCGGAGGGTTCGTCCACCTCTCTGCCAAAGGTGCAACTCAAGGGTAGGAGTAATTTTTGTGTTTTTATATTGTTCCTATATAGAGGAGTAAAATAAGAAATCTTTTACCCCTAAAAATATAGATTCTAAATGATGCTGTTCAATTTCAAATGCAAACAAAATATGCAAGGAATCACTTGAATTTACAGTTTTTTTTAAAACATGAAATTTAAATTATGTGAATGTATGTAAAAAAACCCTAAATGCATTATACAATGATTCCTTTCCATATTACTTAGTGTATGTTCTTTTTATGCCCAGAATATAAAAAATATTGCAGAAAAATAGAATACATAAAAATTGTAACTTGCAACAGGGGCTGTGGGAATTACTCAGAAGCCTTCACACCGCTTTAAATTATTGTCAGGTGCATCTGGGCACTTGTGTAGGCATAGCAGGGCACTTGTGATGGCCAATAGTCATCGTATAATGCCTGGGCACCTTCTGCAATTGCTATAGAATTATTTAGAAACCCTAATCGATGAAATCGATGATTTTTTTGCTTCTGAAAACCCTGCAATAGACAGAAATAAAATAAAATCAGCAAAGTAAATCAGATTAATAAATTAAAACCTTTTGGGATCCCACCGTGATCGCCATTTGAAGAGCTCAAAATATGACACTGAAATAATGCAGAAAATAAACAATTCCAGAAAGATATATAATTGCAACAAATGAGATTTTTATTAAATAATGGGGTGGAGGATCTGAGAAACTCCTTGATACAATTATTCTACCAATAAAAATTATTTGATACAATGAAATACAATGCTAGGGTTCTTTGAAATCCTAGCTATACAAAATAAATATCTTCAACTATGTTTTGCTCCCAATAGTGTGAATGGGCTTTGAAGTATCCGATTCTGGGTCACTCTAAGCTTCAACAGCTATCGAATGATTAGAAAACCTATAGATCTACACAAACATAAGAAAATAAGAGGGTAAATAATACCTGTGAGGGATACACAATGTGAGACCCTCAAATATTGATAAAACCCTAACTACAAATAAATGTAATGGCATGCAAGATTTACAAATTATTAAATGAAACACAAAAGTTGATTTACCTTACTATAATTGTTGATGTTTCATTGCAGATCTAATGATAATATGTTCGAAAAATAGTAGTTTATGTGACATAGAAAAATCTGGTAGATGTTGATGGTAGGAGCAGGCTCTAGAGTGAGCCTACATTACGGTAGGCTTTGGAGAGCGCTTGGTAGGCTATGGACTGAGTTTGCTATATGCGGTAGGCTATGGTGAGTGCTTGGGAGGCTCTGGAATGCACCTACAATATAGTAAGCTCAGGTGAGTGCTTCACAGGCTCTACAACGAGCCTACGATTAGGGTTTTTGACCTACAAACAACTAGATCATGGGATTGCAAAGAATGTAGAAGGCAATGGGGATACAATGGAGGTATGGCTATGACAAAGATGAAATGTGAGGTTGATGGAATGGGGAAATCCTAAGGTAATACAGGGATTTGAATGTGGATGGATCTTCAGGATGCAATGACCTCAGACTTCTTCGAGATCTCTTCAATAATTTGTACAACAAATTTTCTAGGGGTTGAGCATTGAAAATGCTCCTATTTATAATCTAGCCTAGGGTTTTATTAGGATTTTAGCCTTACACTTTTGATCGTGTGGATAAGATTAAATCAAATCCAAGAGGTGAGATTATACTTTAAGTGTGGCATAGATTAATGAAAATGGATGGCTAAGATTAGATTAAATCAGATAGTTGGGGTTAATTGGGTTTATAAATATGTATTTTATAATAAATATATTATAATATAATATAATATATTATATTTAAATATAAAATAAACCCAGGTGGGTCAAAAAGTGGTGGGAAAGGGCTAAAGTGGGCCTTTTGAAAGCGAGAAATGCAGGAATGGCCAAATGGATGGCGGGAAAGGGGGATGGTATACAAGTGACTGGGATTTGGTGTCTACATTATTACTTTACAATCGCATATAATTCACCATTTATTCTATGATAGAGATCAAGACCCTCCAAAACATTTATATATGACATAATCTATCACATCACCAAACAAGCCTATTTTTGTTGGAAAAGGTAATGTTTAATGTGAAAAAGCACATGAAAGTGTTTTTCTTCAAGAAAAAGAAAACAAGTTGAAAAAATAAAAAAGCAATTATGATATAGAAAGACATGATAAAATAAAATAAGGTGAATGCAAAGATAAAAAGATAGATCTAAATATAGAAAAGTGTGATTTGTTAGTTAAGAAAATATATTGTAATGATTTTATATGTTAGTGTATCCCCACTAGTTGAATTATCCATCTATCCTCCCTCGGGTGGATCATCCAACCTATGCATGGTCCATAGTTGGATTAGATTATATGGAGTGGAGTGAGATGGCCACAAAGCCTATGAGATATATTGATTATATTGTATATATTTTGATGATAGCATATATATCACATGAGTATTGATTCAATGGAATATGTTAATAATGGAGTTGCATTTAAATTAAGCATATGAATTGTATTGTAAAATATCTTGTTATGCTTATGAAATATTTGATGTAAGAGGAATTTTATTATTAGAGTTTTCAATCCTCATAATTGGAATTAAAATTGGTGTTTAATATAGGAGCCTTGAGTACTCATGGAGTGGATTTGGGGGATTTTGGAGCAATTAGTAGAAGCAATCCTACATCAAAATTGTAGGCTAGTTCAAGTAGGAGGTAAAAGTTTACTGGTGGAACAATCTCAATGCATAGAGTTCCTAAATTCGAGTCTTAGATATCCCATACCTTTAATAGGTTATGATATTAAAAAATATATAAGTTACAAACATAGCAGCAACATGAGTATCCCCATAAGAGAAATGGGAAGTGATGAGGGAAACAATAGCAACTATCTACTCTATTACACTTTATGGTTGGAGTGACTGGTTATCTATGCAATCTGGTAGGATGAGAAGGTTAAAATAAGGACACTTGTAGTTGAGTCATGTATTACACCCATGTTGAAGAAGAAAATAAATCACAAGCAAGTGGTTCCAAAATATGTGAATGTGAATGCACTATAGTGTAGGTTTATGTGAAGTACTAGTAGCAATTTGAAGAGAAATTTTTGTTCAAGAAATTAAATATTGGAAAATTAAGCATTAAGGGAAAGAATGTTGGAAAATGTAATGCTTAATGTAAAAAATCATATAAAGTATTTTTCTAAAATAAGAAGAAAATAAATTGAAAAAAAAAAATAGAAAAACAATGTGATATAGAAAGATTGAAGACAAAAAAAAATTGAATACAAAGATAAAACGATAGATCTAAATATAGAAAAGTGTGATTTGTTAATTGAAAAAAATCTATTGTAATGATTTTATATATTGGTAAGTTGCAAGCTTACTGCAGTGGTAAGGACATTGTCTCCTCTTTGAGAATTCCAAGGTTCAAACCCCATTTAGTATGAGGGGACTAGGATCCCTCATAAAAATTTGTGTAAAATCATTGAAGGACCTGCAAGCTTATTGTGTAGTGGTAAGGGATTTATCCTCTATTTAAGAGGTCTAAATTTCAAACCCCTCTTAGTATGAGGGGACCAGGACATAAAAACCTGTATAAACTCATTGAAAAAATGTTATTATATATTGGTGTATCCCTCACTAGTTGAATTTGTTGGGACTGAAAAAAGGCACAATTTGTATTTACAAAATGTTTACAATATATAGGAATGAAGCCTATGAGTGATATTTGACATGTGTTATAATATGCACTCCAAGTGTCTTGCAGAAGACACATAACTCCAACTCAAACTGAAACTAAGAAAATTGCCAAAACAGAAGGTATAGTGCACATTAAACCAATATTCTAACATTCCCCCTTAATGTGCACTATCCTAACTATAGAAAAATAAGTCAACATTAGATAACATTCCCACTTAATGTTAAATTCTATTACATACATAGAGAAATTTTCTAAACTGAGAAAACTTGTCTTGTCCAAGTGACTTGGTGAAGATGTTAGCATTTTGATATTGAATTGGTACATACTCCATGTGTATAATGTCTTCTTGGACCATTTATCTGATGAAGTGATGATGAATATCAATGTTCTTTGTTCTTGCATGGAAAACTGGATTCTTGGTCATTTTGATGGTACTTTGATTGTCACAATATATATATGTTGGACCATGTATGAATATTCCAATGTCCTGAAGTAATTTCCTCAACCAAATTGCCTCCTTAGTTGCCTCAAATACTGCTCTATATTCAACTTCTGCTGAAGATAATAAAATTGTTTTTTGCTTCTTTGTGCTCCATGAAATAGAGCCCTGACCCAACTAAAAGCAATAACCTGATGTGGATCTTCTAGTTTCAAGAAAACTAACCCAATCTGAATCTGTGTAGCAAATCAATGAAAAATTATCACTTGATATATACATAATTCCATGATGAGGGGTGATCTTGAGGAATCTCACTATCCTCTTAACTACAATCCAATGGCTCTTCTTATGATCCTATATGAATATGGAAATAAGGCCAACTGAATAGCAAATATCTGGTCTAGTTGAAGTTAAGTAGATCAAACTTCCAACTAGCTGCCTATAAAGGGTGCCATCAACCCTTTCTTCATCATCATTATTTATTAATTTCAACCTAGTTTCCATGGGAGTGAGAGAGGGCTTACACTCCTCCATGCAAAACATCTCTAAAATAGATTGAATGTATTTAGCCTGTGAGATAAAAATCTTACCAGGTTGTTGCCATACCTCTATGCCTAAGCAATAGTGGAGGAGGCCTAAGTCTATCATCTCAAAATTTTTGCATAAGTCCTCCTTGAGCAACCTTATTCCTTCTATGTCATCACCTGTAATGAAAATATCTACATACAATGTAGCCAAAATGATGCAGTTCCTCCAATATTTCACATAGAGAGTATATTCTACTACAGATCTAGTGAAACCAAGGTTGATAAAATAGGAGTCAATATTTGCATACCAAGCTCGGGGTGCTTGCTTCAACCCATATAGAATTTTCTTCAATCTAAGGACTTTGTTTTCTTGGCCTTCAACTGTGTACCTTGGTGGTTGGTTCACATATACTTCCTCCTTCAAGTGACCATTGAGAAATACAATTTTGACATCCATTTGATATATAGGCCAATGCTTTTGATATGCCATAGCAATAACTATCCTGATTGTAGTCATTTTTGCCATAGGAGAAAAGGTCTCAACAAAAGGCACAATTTGTATTTACAAAATGTTTACAATATATAGGCATGAAGATTATGAGTGATATTTGACAAGTATCATAATCTGCACTCCAAGTGTCTCGCAAAATACACATAACTCCAACTAAAACTAAAACTAAGACAAGTGGCAAAACAAAAGGCATAGTGCACATTAAAACAATATTCTAACAGAACTATCCACCTATCCTCTCTCTAGTGGATCATCCAACCCATGCATGGTCTATAGTTGGATTATATTATATGGAGTATATTGGTCAAAACTCCTATGAGATATATTTGATTATATTGTATAGAATTGAATGACAATAAATCCTGTAACATGTGTGTTAATTCAATGAAATATGTATAAGATATTTTCACATAAATATTAATTTAATGAAATACATATAGGAAACAATTGAATTAAATTAAGTATATAAATTATATTATAAAATATCTTAATATACTTCTATGATATAAGGAAATTTTTATTATCAAAGTCTTCAATCTTGAAAATTTTGAAGTTAAATAGATGCATCTAAGGCCTGCTTGAACTTAATAGATTGTGAAGGATTTGTATAATATATCCACAACCATCGTAAATGCCTTATCCAAAATAGCTAGGAATGTCCATTACCATTATATATATCGTCATGAATGACCTTAGCATTTTGCGAAAGAATTTTTTATCTTCTTCTCAGTTTCTATAAGTGCATGCACCTTCACGTTCACCATCTATAAATAAATATCTCATTGTTAATTAGGTGCTGTCATTCTCATCATCACCTAGTTGAACTATTGCCTAGAGGTTTGTAGGTTATATACATACATTATTAGCAATACCTAGTCGAACTATTGCTTAGATATTTGTAGGTTATATACATACATTATTAGCAATACCTAGTCAAACTTGCTAGGGTAAAAATATTGGTTAAATTCTACTTTGATGTCACAACCCTTTCACATAATTTTCAACCCAGGGATGTTTGTAAACTTGTAATGTACCAAGAAAAGATACACTACAATACCTTTGATATGAGTCCACTAAATCTATAGTTTGGGGGTGTTGTTTGTATAGCATTCAAAACCACTTATTATACATAACATATATTGCTAGAAATGAAATCACACCACACTTGCAGAAATGAAAGAAAGTAGTAAATAAATCGAGTTTCAAAAAAACAATCGAATGCAAGAAAACAATCGAATGCAAGAAAACATAATAAATAAAGTTGGAATAAAATTTCAAAAAAGTATAGGGGAGGAATACTAGCCAAGAGTGGGCCTAGGCTCTAGAAAATTTCACCCGATTAAATACATACACCAAACTAAATTAGAGAACTTCGAATGAATTTTATTGCATAAATGAAATTAAATTACAATTCGATTCTTTTGCTATTTTTTCTCTCCCCCCTCAAAGTAGTCCTGTGCATTTATATATCGCACAGGTTTCTCTGTTGCAATATTTAGATTGTTGTTATAATAACAAATCTCTACTAAAAACGTGATTACAATAACAACACACCAAATTAGGAAAAAATGGTGTATTCAAATTAGATTCTATTTGTTGTATCATTTGTTCGTGGTTTGATTAAATCAAATGGCTTTCGATATTAACTCATCGTCATCACTCGTGTTCTACCTTTAGGAAGTCATTACTCTATTTTATATGAAAATAGAGCATCTGACATATTTGTCGGTTAATGAGAGTTAGATACCATTAGGTCAAGAGTTAGACGCTTCATTCTTCTTATGTGGAGTCAACCATATTTGACTTCATCAATGGAAATAAGGTGCCTTTTCATCAAAATATGGGAGTAAGGCTTCGATGGGAGTAAGGAACCTTACTATCAGAAGACTTAAGTAAGGCACCTTCCCATCAGAATACGGGAGTAAAGTACATTTCATTTGACATACGAGATTAAGGTGTCTACCTATAGAAATATGGGAGTAAGACATCCTTCTCTTTCATGGTCAAACTCCTTCCTTAATATTCATTGAACTCCTTTTGAAACAAATGATGCTAGGTCCAAGTGGGACCTCGACGTAGTTATGTAGAAAACAACTAAAGTGATCAAATCTACAAATAAAGTACACTTTTCACACAAGTTAGACAACATACACGATTTACCATTGAATACCTATAAATATTCATAAAAAGTACAAATCTAATATAATAATTCCACACAAAACATTAGAAACACATGCAAAAATATGAGCAATTTCGATGCTCATTATCCTCCCATGCTTAAGGATTATCACATCCTCGTGGCACATTGTAATTGTAGTTCCATGTTTTTTCTACAACCTCCTAGTAAGCCTTATTCCTCTACTTCCTCTTCTTGGTGGTGGCCTTGTCTCTTTCCTTGTCCTTGGGCTTCCTCTTCTTGGTGGTTTGCGGGACACTGGCCTCTTGCTATAGCTTTTGTTGGCATGGGCTACACCTAACTATTTTTCTAGGCCCAACACTTGTGCTTGGTGGTTTCATAACGTATGTTTTTTGGCCTGCTTTTTCTTACATGTAATACCCTTTAAAGGTAGTGGTCCTTTTCTAGAATGTAGGTTCTGCCTCCTTCCAGAGCTCATGATGTTGCGGTAAGGGCTCTATGTTTGGGATACCTAATTTTTCCCAAAAATAGAATAGGGATTCCTCCACTAATTTGGTCTTTTGTCACTAGGTCACTTTAGGAGGAATCTTAACATCTTCAAGTGGTTTTGTACTTCCTTTAGAAAGCAGCTTCTTGCTGGTTGCTTTGCCCTGGGCTGTAGCTACCTCAAAGCTGAATACCCCCATATCCTAAAGGTATCTTTTTATTTTTGAGGGTTGATCTCCAAAAGACCCATATATCTCTTATAATTGCTTCTTAGGAGCAGGATTATGCCAATCCTAGGTTCTCTAGTCACCTTTTTGAAGGATTTTCTTACCTTCATCCCCTCCTTAAACTCTTCTCGAAGATTTTCAAACTACTCATGTTGCCTAGAAAAATTCTTTAGGGACCCAACCCATTTTTCATTTGAATCAGGGGTCAGTTGGGCCTTTTATTTTACCATGTTGGCCCTGGTTCTAGGATTTTGTACTTCTATAATTTTGGCTCCGATCTTAGGCTTCTATGCTCTTGTAGTTTTGGCTCTAGTTCTACGCTTTTGTTGAGATGCCCTGGTCGCTTTCCTCTTGGACCTCAACTACACCGAGTACTCCAAGGTGGTTGTGTGAGGAGTAATTTTATCCTCATGTGTAGGCGATGTTGTTTTCCTGACACTAGAGGGTTCTGGTGCTTGATCCTCTAGTTCTAGCACTTCCTGCTTTGTCACTAGTGTTTTGATAGGTGACTAGCTTGGTGATTTCTCTATAGAGTGTGCCTATTTATGAGGTTGTGTTATCTCTACCTTAACTTTATATCTTCTTCGTTAGGTTTTTGGTTATGGGCAAATTACTCAGCCTTCACTCCCTACTCCATCTCTCCTCTAGATTTTTGGTTGTGAGCTGATTTCTCACCCTTATATTATGATACCCTAATTACAGGGGGATATTTTTGTAACCTGGGATCCTCCTATTTGTCATCAGATGCTCTGGTAGAGGTGGATAAATGTTCCCCTACCTCAGCTCCATCCTTTATGGCATCTAGCTTGAATGAAATAGAAGAAATAAATTTCTATATAGAATCTGGAGAAGTTGTGGCTATTTATCAGTATGTTTGGGTGGCAACGTCTATCTTTGTTATCTAGCTAGCCTTCAGCTATTGATTCTCCTATTTAAGTTGTTGCACAACTTGTTGTAGTTGGTGTAGGGTGTTACCCAATTCTAGCTATTTTTTTACAACTGCTTTCCTAGACACTTTAAAAAGTGTCTCCTCTACCTTGAATTTCCCTTACCAAATAAAGGCCTGTTGTTTTGCCTTCTACAGTTATTTTTGCATATTTCATTGAGTCTCTTGGGAAAAGGGCTCACCATTGGATAGATTTTGCAACACCTAGGCTGCATCTTCTTCTGTGATAATCTCAACTTCTTCACCACCACTGGATGAGTTATGGGTGACTAAGGCTGCTAACTGTTTCATTTTAATCTTGGTTCTTGCATAGTTAGCTATCTGAATAGGGCTAGGGATGCTCTACTTGGCCTATTCATTAAATTATAGATAGGCAATCGATGATCTTTGCCCTACTTCCCCTTAGACTAGGTCATCTTGGAAGTTAGGTGTTTGTTCTATTGCATGATACTCTACAACTAATGGCTCCTAGAAGTCAGGTGCCTCTTCAGCTATTGGCTCTTCTACAACTAGTTATTATTGGGAGTTAGGTGTCTCATATCTCTCCTTATCTACCCTTGTAATTTCTCTGTGTGCCTTTACATACTATATTAGGGCTAAAATTAGCCCATGATGTGCGAGGGCAAAGGTTGTCGTTACCTGGTATTGTCTAGCTTCATCTTGCATAGTACGATCAAGGTAGAATGAGACATTAATCTTTACTCCATGTAGTAGGTTGCTCAAGAACCTCATATGGTTGGCGTTTAGGTGCATATACTTACTTGTACAAGTAAATAACCTAGCCACCTGGTCAAAAATCTACTACCAAAGCCATAGGAGGTCATGTTTTGGGAACCCCGAGTGCATAAATTCCATTGGCATATGCTCAAGGAGTTGTTCTACACACTCAGTCGGAGATTCTTCCTTGTAAATATGGTCCCTTGTTTTAGGAAGACCGGTTATAACTACAACATACTTCCTTTGTGATTGGATTTTCTAGTTTGCTTAGTCAAGCAACTTCCTTGTCCACAAACACAACAGACTCCTCTATTGCTTCCAAGTCCTAGTTCTGGCTTACCAGGCGGTAATAGTCCATCCACCTGAAATATTTGAATTATGCTTGAACTTATTTATTAATTCCTACCACATTTTAGGGTTCACTTTTCTTCTAACTATGGTTCATCAATTTTCCTCTCATTATGGAAAATTTGATTTGTGTCTGCTTCTACAACTTTCCTCTGTTCTCTAGGTTTATCTATAATTGTTTTATCATTTCACTACAAGAAGGTGCCTATTCAATTGTAGAGGTAGGCGTATTCTATTTTGCATGGAGGATTGTGAGGGTGGCATTTTCCAATCGATGCTTGACATGTCACACCAAATAGAGTGGGTGATCGATGGTTGGATGTTTTTGCTAATGTTGTTATGACACTATTTTTAGAAATGTTCTAATTATGAAAATTATATGCATCTAACAAAAATCATGTACATACCTCATTGGTGATCTATGCGTACCAAGTGTGACGATGATCATGGAGTGTTCTGATTCGTTATTTTGTGATAATCAGAATGACTATGTATTCCCCCTGTGAGAAATTTCTTCGTACTGCTATTCTTGGGTGCTACAAAAATATTCATTCAAATTCTCATGCTAAAAATAAGAAATATCGATGGTCTACATGGGATGACACACATCCCTGTGTTGATTTCTTTGGAATGTGTTGAAATCCTTCACAGGATTTTGTAATAATTTCTCGTGAAATATTTGACATTTTTGTCATGTGGGATGTTGACATGGCTTCAATTGCTTCCCAATGCTACTAAATTATTTATGTCACACATAGACACTTAATTGAAAGGTAGATAAGCACCTTAATTCAGGTACATGGGGGCAAGTGCCTTCCTAATAGAAGTTAGGTGCCTTCCTCTAGATACATGGGAGTTAGGTACCTTTCTAACAAGAGTTAGACTCCTTCCTCCAGATACATGAGATTTAGATACCTTCCTAATGGGAGTTAGGCACCTTCCTCCAAATACACGAGAGTTAGGCACCTTCCTCAAGATAAATGGTAGTTCAGCACCTTCCTAATGGGAGTTAGGTGTTGAACCCCGACATGTGTATTGGATATCAATTTCAGCTTGCTTGATGATATGCACTTATCTCCAATGGATGTGACACAGGTACCAATCTATCATTTTGAAAAACTCTCGAATTGAGTGTCTTTATGGGAATTAGCTGCTCTTCGTCATACATGGTACTTTTAAATGGGAGCTAGGCACCCTTGAAGTACTTGAGAGTTAGGCACCTCCCTACACTTGAAAAGTCAGCATCTGCTAGTATATTTTGCAGTTAACACTTCCTAGTTGATCAGGCCTTTCAACACTTCCTCCTTCTTGAGCTCCATAAATAACTACTTGTCCAAACACACATATGGGCATTTACTTCTTGCAAATATTTCACATCCACATACATATCTATATTTTTACTATTCCCTCTAGATGATAACAATCAAGTTTCTACTCCTAGAAAACCAAAAATCATGCAAGTTCATGGATCTTGTGTTAGCCCTAGGTCTCCCAGGTTACCTATAGCATGCATTAAGGGCATCATTCCTACAAAAGCTAAAAATAAAAAAGCAATAAGATGCAAGTCAGTGGAATTTTTGCTTGATAGACCTAGGTTTCCCAACCTATATAACTTCCTACATATTGCACTCAGAGAATTGTACCTGCACAACATTAACACAAGCAAAGAAATAAAAATAAAAGAATAAATTATTTTTGGGTGAACATTATTGTCCACTGACTGCTAAAAATTCTAAATTTTTTTAATCATATAGGGTCTCCCCCATGCCTATATTGGACTCCATCACGATATTTTTAGATATGTAGTAAGGTTGTAGCCTATGATCATTAACTGTCAGTATGGTGTTGTTGCCATCAATAGTTTTGATGTGCACAACACCATTATTGATCAACTCAATCACTTTGTATGGCCCCATCCATCATTGCATCAACTTACCTTTTTGCTCTTGAAATCAGGAATCATACAATAGCACCCACTCTCCTACTTTGAACTGCTTCAACCTAATGTGGTGGTCATTCCATTGTGTCCTTTGTCTCTGTATGACATATGTTATATGCAAAGCATCTAACTGGTGTTCATCCAACTGATTCAGTTGCTAAATTCAATATTTTTATGCATAATCCAAGATTAGGTTCAATTCTACTACAGTCTTGAGGGTTATGATTTCAAACTCAATGGGCATCATTGCATTCTTTCCATACACCAATTGGAAATGTGTGAAACTAGTAGTTATTTTCCATGTAGTCCTATAGGTCCATACTTCCTCTAGTAACCCCATAGCCCAATATTTTCTATGTTGTTATACAGTTTTTATGATGATATTATCTAACTCTCTGTTAGTGACCTCTACCTATCCATTTGCTTGAGGATGATAAGGAGTGGTATTATTATGCCTGATTCTGTACTGTTACATGATTTCCTGAATCAACTTTGAGGTGAATTGAGTAACCTGATCAATGGTGATCTCTATGGGTACTCCAAACCTTGTGAATATGTGTGAAAATAGGAAGTCTACTACAAATTTCTCCTTGAAATCCCTTAGTTTCTGTACTCCAACCCACTTAGTTACATAATCGGTACAAACCAAAATATACCTTTTTTAATGATTGTGGGTTGACTAGCCCTACGAAATCCATCCCCTATTTATCAAAAGGTTTAATGCGAACATGTGGTTTGAGGGTATATCATCTCTAAAAGTTGGTCTGCTCATCCTTTAGTATTGATCACACTGATTTGCATATTTGCCTGCATCCTTAAATATCAAGGGCCATTAATATCCGATATGCAATATCTTGAATGCAATACTTTTTCCTGAAAAGTGGCCACCACAAGGTTCATCATGACAATATTTAAGGATTTTTGAAAACTCATGCTTAGCAACATACCTCTTCATGATTTGATCAGGCCCTATTTTAAACAGAAAGCCATTAATCCATGATAAGGTTGCACTCTTCTCTATTAATATATGCTTTTCATGGGGTGAGAGTGTAGGGGATACTCTACTAGTGGCTAAGTAATTAGCCATATCTACATACCATGGTGTTTGTTCACTTAGAGAAAAAATATGTTCATCCGAGAATTGGTATTCCATATTTGAATGGTCTGGGGATGTTAACCTTGATAGAAATTCTGCAACTACATTATCCTTACCTATTTTTCAATGATGGTAACATCAAAATCTTGTTGGAGTAGAAGCCACCTAATTATTCTACCATTAATTGTAGGCTTATTCATCAAATATCTAACTGCTACATGGTCAATGTGTACAAAGACCTTGTACCCTATAATTTAGTGGTATAATTTATTTATGATATGGACAACAACAAGGAATTCCTTCTCAGTGATAATGTAGTTGATATCAACCCCAGTGAGATGCTTACTGTAGCACCCTAAAATTGGCGCAGTTAAACCTTAGTAAAAAGATAAAAATTTGAATTTTAACCCAAAATCGCCCGTTAACCGCCCGTTACTTGCTCCCTTGTTTTTCGTGCCATTTTTAGGATTTGTTTTTACCGTTGGACGATATCGTCGCCGATCAGACGGAATCATCCCAGATCTGACGAATTTGTCTGGAACAGAATGTCCAGACGATTTCATCACAAAACTAAATTTTCATAATTAGCTTCTATTTCAACAGCTTCTCTAACTTGGGCAGAAAGCATGTCTGCACAATTAGAGTCTCCCCTGTTGGAGATCTCCTAAATTGGGATGATCTCCAACCTCCTAACCTCTCCCTAATCCTATATAAACTGGGATTTTCTTAGTTTATCCCCCTGAACCCCTTGGCTGACTTATTTCCCTACAAATTTAGTTCCTTGTGCATTAGAACATCCTCGCACCATCATTTGTATTATGTATTTCAAGTTTTCTTGCAAGAATTTTATTGTTTTTTAGCCAAAGCAAGCTCGGATCGTCGAAGGCGATTCTAGACAATTTCGAACGATCTTGTCGAGGATCGATGACGATATAGTATGATTGGAGGCGATCCTGACTGTAGTCTATATTGGGGGCAATCAGAGCCTGAAGTTTGCATTTTATTATCTTTTCTCTTCATTTTCTTATGCATTAACTTGGTTTATTTTATTCCTGCATCCTGGAGTTCACCTCATTTAGTATAGATGCATGCTAAAGTTAAAATAAATTATTAAAGTAACGTATTTTCCTTTAATAATTATCTAGATCTATCATTTAGGCAAATTTACTATCATTTCTATCATTTCCCCTTGCTTTTGCAGTTGTATTTTTGGTTTTTGGTATCTGTCTCTGTGACTGCAGGTTTATGATGAATTCGTCTGATGAATTTGTCAGATCGACGATGATGTCATCTGATATCAGATGACCAACTGAGATCTAAGATGATTATGTGACATTTCAGACGATTACGTATGATTTCAGATGATTTGGACTTCTACAAAACTTAGAATCTGCATCAGATTCCGAAATCAGGTATATTCTATCTCATTTAGCATATTTTTGTGTTTAGCACTTATTTATGTTCTTTTTATTCATATAAATCAGCATTGGCATATAGAATAGCTTAGATTCATCTTGGCCAAACCTAGGAATTGAATGATTAAAGCACAAAATGAACACATCAAACCTACTCTCAACCTAGGCGTGGAAACTTCCACTCAAAAGTTTCCTGGTGAACCCACCATCCATCAAAAATTCACCCTTATACCCTTCCCCCGAGAGGTGCGACCTTCAAAGGGCCTCTCAGTCCGAGGTATTGTCCCATCCTTCTCGTATTCCCCTTTCGGGCATGGATCCTATAGCCTGAAGGTAAGGATGCAAAAAATTTGGAGCGATACATTTTGGTGAACCCAACGTGAAATCTAAAAACCTTTTGAAAACAATCCAAAAAAAAACAAAACATAAATGCATTTAGAATCATCAGAAAAACAATTAAAGATTGCATATCATATTTAGATGGTAGATTATAATAAAAGATGAGTTGTCACCATTAATGTTGAGAACCAATTAGCAGCTATAGAGATTACTTCTGTACTTAGAGTACCTCAAACAAATAGGGTTCAACCTTTATGGGACAAACTTAATAGGAGATTGAATATCATTGAATCTAGATCAACCGAACTTAGGCAAATCAAGAGGTTTGTCCTAGATAGAATCCTGGATCCTGATCAGGTGACTTTGTACCATGAACTTCAGAGAGCTTTCCATAGGTGGTTAGCAGATAAAAGAGCCCTTGTGTCTTTCGAGTTGTACACCTTTGAGAAATACCTCGACAATGCAGTTGTAGTACATAAATTTCTATCTCATATAGAGGATCAAAAGGTCGTTATTACGGATAGAAATATATGGAATAGAGTTCCTAGAGCTATGTTATATCGAGAGTATTGCCATGAAATCTATTTTTACAAGTCAGAGTCAGAAGTAGATAACATCACCATAGCACACTTTGTCAAATTCTTGAAAAACCATTTCCAATTTGAAGAGGAGCATTTCATGACTCCTGATGAACTTGATCCCATCAATGAAATATATAAACTATTTGTAGAAAACTAAGCCATTATTTTATTATTTCTTGCATTTAGTATACTGTTTGTTCTCTTTATAATATTATTATAAAAAAAAAAACTAAAATATAACAAAAATCAAAACATTTTCTTTTAAGTATTATAGTAGGTATATAATTAAAATATATACCTCCCAAAATTGTTGCAAATATATATATATAAATAGATATTTGCTAAAATCTAAGTTTAAGCATAATGACTAGACTTAGGAATAAAACAGACTGAAGTAGAAGAAGATTGGTTAGGAAAACCAGTAAATAAACCGGATGTCCTTCCTGAAGATCCAATTCAGGAAGAAGGAACACTAGACCAACAAGAAGAAGAGTTTTTTGAAGGAAATGAACAAAGAGAAACTGTTAGAGAGGAAGGATCCTCATCCCCTAAAATGTCTCCGAAAGGAGCATATGGAAAAGGATCAAATTAGTGACACCCAAGAAACCCTAGAAGAAATATATCACACACGCACTAATCCCTTGTCCTTCGTTGATCAAGAAAGTGATCAAGCTGGACCATCCAATTTGGATATGGCTGCTATAATATAGAACATGCAACAACAACAGGTTACCCAACCACCTAGAGTGCCTATTACCAAGCCTAGGGTTATTCCCACATAAAAGAAACCTTCATTCACTACTCTATTTCGCCAAGTTATTGATCAACATACCTCAAATCAACAAAAGCCCAAAACAAAACCTAACACCAATTTCCAACAATCTGGGATACAACATAATGCTACTACAAATATTCTTCATAATAATCTCCCTACCAACCATTTGCATAATAACAACATAGCATCTAATCCTTACGTCACGCCATCATACGCTCACATACCACCGAACCAACATGGTGGGAAAACTAGTAATCTGGAATCCATGGTGAAACAGTTAGTCTCCTGCATGGACCAGATAGATCCCTACCATCCCTCGTACAATTATCGAGAGATGTGTAGACAGCATTTAGATCCTATAGTTGTAGCACAGCCATATCCTAAACACTTTCCTATGCCTGTCCTACCTATATACAAAGGAACCGAAGATACCATAGAGCATCTTCGAATGTTTAGGATAGCATGTCATGATATATCACATGATGACTTGTTATTACTAAAAATGTTCTTGAAAAGTTTAGGAGGAATGGCATTGGAGTGGTATTATCAACTACCCACTCATTCTTTGAGGAATTTTGAAGAAACCGCCGAGTCTTTTGTTCATCAATTTAGTGCATACATTGAAAGGCATGCAACCATCAAAGATTTGTACAACTTAAAACAAGACAAAGATGAATGTTTTGCTGATTTCCTAATTCGGTGGAGATAGTTGATAGGAAAATTACACTTTGTGTTACCTTATCGGGAAATTTTGGATATCTTTATCAATAATTTACAAGAACAACTATCCTATGAGTTATCAACTGCTACCTTGACCACCTTCGATCAGGCTATAGATTTAGCCCGAAGAGTGGAAGATGCTCTCATTAGGAGAGGACAGCTTAAAAAGAAAGATGATGAGTCCATAAATCAATATAAAAATAAACAAGTTGTGGGTGATGGAGTCACTAATAGCAGAAACGTTGTCAATGTTAATACTGCGAAAACAATAGAGAAGTTTATATTAAAACCTCCTGATAAACCACGTAGAGAATTTAGTAGGTTAAATCAACCTCTATCAACCATTCTCCCGTAATTACTAGCATGAGGTTTGATCCAATTACCAAATATCCGGGAACCTGATCCAACTATACCCGGATACAGAGCTGATTTACACTGTGATTTCCATAGAGGACCTAGACATGCTACCAATGCTTGTAAAAGATTAAAACATAAAATACAAGACCTGATTGATAACAATGAGATGGAGGTACAAGCCTTCCAACCTAAACAAAATCCTCCTAATAATGCTCAAAATAACATCCCCCAAAATCAGAATCAGAATGCCAATCAATCATTGGACATATTTCAACATCCTTTACCAAAGCATGGTAAAGAAGTGGCTAATCAAATTGAGCATCATAATTTTCCCCCTCCTACCCGATATGTAGGAACTATTAGTGGGCATTTACCTACTCATGATGTGGAAGTATTTGACACAACTTTATCCATGGTTACGACCAAACCTCTATATAATACTCAGACACCTAATCTTAGTGATGTAGAATATGAGACTGAAAGTGACATGGAAATTACCTCAAATCAATCGAATAGCTCTGAAGATGAATCAAATCCTATTCAACCTATCACAAGTTCTATGGTTCCAGAAGAACCATTTCCAAGAAGAGTCACTACTAGACCATCTTCTCACCAATTAATTTCTAATGAACAAGCCATAAATGCTATACCAAGACCCATTCATCATCCGCAAAAAAATATTGTCGGTACCATTGGAGCTGTTACTCGAAAATAGACCCAATATTCTCAACAAGATCAAACTCAGAACGATGGATCAGATCCATTTATTTTGAAAGTTCCTAATAAAGGGAATCATGCACCTAATGTTCAACCTAAACCTCCTTATAATATTAATGAACAATTATCAAATACTACAGCTAGGATTTCCCTTTTGGACCTTTTAAAATCTTCTCCTACACATAGGGATGAGTTAATGCTCACATTAAGCCAAATGATGGTACCACAAAATATTCAACCTAAAGCCATGTCCAATACTATCATAACTCGAGAAGTCGATTGTATTGACTTCTGGGATAGAGACATACCTCAACATAGTTTACATAAGGATAACCCCTTATATATTATTGCCCTAATTGGAGATGTAGCAGTTAAACGAGTCTTGATTGATAACGGTTCATCTTTAAACATTTGCACTTTTGAATTCTACCAAAGATTTGGGTTTAGAAGTGACGAAATGAAAAGAACTGATATGATCATAAAAGCCTTCAATGACGAAACACAAGAAACATGTGGAGTTATTACTATACCATTGCAAGTTGGTCCTAGAACCTTAGACACGATCGTGTTTATTGTACATTGCCCTGCATCGTACAATATACTCTTGGGTCACCCTTAGATCAACGCGATGTGAGCTGTTCCCTCAACTTTACATTAGTGTGTTAAATTCAAATTTAAAAATTAGTTGGTTACCATTCATGGTGATCCCAGACTCTTTGATATGTGTGCTTTGGCAGAACCTGTTGGAGTTCAATTTTGCCATGCTTTATCATCCACACATCCTAATTCTCATCATCCGTCTAAACGTGTGAAAAACACACCCATAACATCATCTAATTTTTCTCCATAAAATCTACCTCTACATATAGTTCAACCATCTTCCGAACAAACCACATTAGGACTTTCAAAATATCCTAAACCCACAACCAATGCTTCTTGTTTTACTCCTATAACTTCCATACCTATAGACCCATCCATCGACATCTCTACAATGTCTACACCTACCAGAGGCATATTTTACGCATCCAAATATGTAGGAAATGTTCCTTCTACCTCTTATGCTCTTACTGATGAGCTCTTACCCGATTTATCTAAAATTCTTATATCAGAAAAAACAAATGCTGCTATGCAAAATTCCCTTATTTTAAATAATTTGCCATCCTCTCCTTGTACTTTGGGCCTCCCACAACCTATGGGAAGTATTTACCAAGTTGGGAGTTGTGCTTTTATTTATAAGGGATATGACTGGGGAAGAATACCTAGAAACATCAAGACACATTATGATGGATATGCTCGATGTTATTTTGCTAATGAGTATATTAAAGCTAAGCCTATAATGCTTAAATTGGGATATAAAGGGAAAGGTTTGGGACCTTCCAAAAATGGTATGAAAGAACCTTTTGAGGTAGAACCATGGCCTGCCCGATGTGGTGTGGGCCTATTTCCTAGTAAAGGTTAGCCCTTCCCATTTGAGGATGATGACCATCTCATATCTTACCAAGATTATTTGGATGAACGCGATCCTTTACATTTAATAAATAAGCCATTTACATGTGATATGCTCTCCATAGATTACCCTCAGATGATTGTTGAATCCGATGATGAGTTGGAGGGAGATATTTTCCATGATGTCTTCATTGAGGAATTATTACATAATGGATTTTATTTCGATGGCTCTATACCTAGTATAGCCCAGCTTGAGGCCACAATTCCTCAAGATGAATTATCCAAGCTAACCTTGGAAGAATTACAAGAATTGGGTGTTTCACCCGCCCCACCTAACTTTGAGAGAGATCTACACATGGAAGTAGAGAATGTCATAAAAATTAACATTGGAACCAATGATAACCCTCACATAATCAACATTGGATCAGAATTAAGTCAAGAAAAACAAGATAAATACATTGCATTTCTTAAAGAATATGTAGACATTTTTGCTTGGACATATGAAGATATGCTAGGATTAGACCCTTCTGTAGTTATGCATCACCTAGTAGTCCATCCGGATGCTAAGACTGTTAAACAAAAACTTATAAAAATGCATCCTAAAGTGGCTTTACTAGTCAAAGGGGAATTAGAAAAACTCTTGAAGGTTATTTTTATACAAGCCATTGATTATGCTGAATGGATATCGAATGTAGTTCCAGTAACTAAGAAAGAAGCTACCAAAGTTAGGGTTTGCACAGACTTTAGGGATATTAATGTTGCATGCCCTAAAGATGATTTTCCTCTTCCCAACATGGATCAGATCATTGATTTTACTGCTGGGAGTGGAATGATATCCCTAATGGATGGATTCTCTGGTTATAATCAGATCAGGATAGCTCCTAAAGATCAGGCTAAAACAACCTTTATTACCCCTTGGGGGACCTTTTGTTGGAAAGTGATGCCATTCGATTTGAAGAATGCAGGTGCAACTTATCAACGAGCCATGACTTATATCTTTCATGATATGATGCATGATATTCTACATGATTATGTAGACGATATTATAGCTCATTCCATCAAAGAAGATGATCATTTAGATGACTTGAGAAAAGTCTTTGATCGGTTAAGGGAATATCTTATCCGACTGAATCCAACTAAATGTATATTTGGAGTTAATTTTGTTAAATTATTGGGGGTTATAGTTTCTTTACGTGGCATTGAAATTGACCCTCTCAAGATCGTGGCTATCACTGATATGCCCACACCCACAAATATATCTGAATTACGAAGTCTACAAGGTAAAATTCAAGTTATTCGTCGCTTTGTCGATAAGTTGGCGAACAAAACAGGACCCTTTCTTAAGCTTCTTAAGAAAGATGTCTCTTTTCATTGGGACAATGAATGTCAGGAAGCATTTGAACTCCTCAAACAATATCTCCTTAACCCTCCGGTGCTTTCACCACCTAGACCTGATCACCCATTTATCTTGTACATTTTTGCTTCAAATTTTGCCTTAGGAGCTATGTTAGCTCAACTTGACGATGAGAAGAAAGAACGTGCTAATTATTACATTAGCTGAACCTTAATCAGTTATGAAACTCGCTATACAGTATTAGAGAAGTTATGTCTTGTAGTCGTATTTTCTACACAAAAATTATGCCATTACATGCTCAGTTAGAAAACGTATGTTATTGCTAAATTCGATCCTTTGCGGTATCTCATGAGTCGCCCATACTTATCTGGTCACACCGCAAAGTGGGTTCTTGCGCTAAGTGAGTTTGAACTCACGTTTATAGGATAGAAGTCTGTTAAAGGTCAAATCATAGCATATCAATTAGTTGCTGCACCCTTAGAGTCTACCCATCCCCTCATCATTGAGTTTCCCGATGAATGCCTTAAACTAGAGGCAGACCATCCTAAGCAATGGTCCCTATACTTTGATGGAGCCCGATGCATGAGTGGGGCTGGTGCGGGTATTATTTTAATATCTCCATAGAAACATCTTATACCTCTGTCCTTTAAATTAATGTTTGCTTGCACTAATAACACTGCTGAATATGAGGCTCTAATCCTTGGATTACGAGCTGCCTTAGCACTGAAAATTAAAAATTTATTAGTTTTCGATGACTCTCAACTTGTCATAAATCAAATCAATGATGTTTATCAGACTAGATATGAAAAATTACGTCTATATAAAGCATATGTCCTACAATTATTATCTTTATTTGATCAAGTTACCTTGGAAGCTATTCCTCAAACTAGCAATCGTGCGGCTGACGCTATGGCTACAGCTACATCTCTTTTGCCCTTGGAGTTAGATGACGAATATGCTACCATCATTATTCATCGACTCCAAGAACCCACTTCAAATAAATCATGCTTAGAACCTTTGGATGTGTTTCTAATCAACGAAACTACTCCTGAACCTTGGTACACTGATATATTTAATTTTCTTCAAAATGGGACCTTTCCTGAAGGTTGTAATAGCAACCAATGCTAGTTATTACATAGACAAGCAAGTCGCTTTGTAATTATTGGTAATACCTTGTATAGGAGATATTTTGAAGGCATCCTATTGAGATGTTTGAATCTAGAAGAATCTAGATCAGCTTTGAGTGAAGCCCACGATGGATCTTGTGGGGGAAATTTTAGTGGTAGCGCCATTGCTAAGAAGCTCCTTAGGATAGGATATTTTTGGCCCACCATGGAGAATTATGCACATGATTATGTGCACCATTGCGACAAGTGCCAGAAACACGCTGACCTTGTCCATGCGCCTGCACAAGAACTGCAGGCTATTTCATCTCCTTGGCCCTTTTCAAAATGGGGCTTAGACATCATTGGAAAAATCAACCCCGTGTCATCTGATGGACACAAATTTATCATAACCGCTACTGAGTATTTCATGAAGTGGGTTGAAGCTATGCCCTTAGCTTCTTGCACTGGAACCCAAGTCTCCAAATTTATTTTTAATCAAATTATTTGTAGGTTCAAAATTCCTGCAAATCTCATCTCAGATAATGGAACTTGTTTCAAAAATAAAGATGTCAAAAAATTATGTCAAAAATATAAAATTCAACATCGTTGGTCCACTCCCTATTATCCTCAAGGTAATGGCCAAGTAGAAGCATCTAATAAAAAATTAATCAAAATCCTCAAAATACTGGTCAATAAATCTTATCAATATTGGCACATTCAACTATATCCTACTCTATGGGCTTATCAAACTAGTGTTCGCACTCCCATGGGCACTTCACCTTTTGTTTTGGTTTATGGCGCCAAAGCTGTTTTTCCCTTTGAATTAGAAGTTCCTTCTTTGGCTCTACTACTTCAAGATACTGAAGTAGGAGATGAATATTATGCTGGTAGACTTAGTCAGCTGGAACTCCTAGATGAGAAGCACATCAATGCTTTGGAGCATCTTCGTGCCTACCAAAACAAGCTCAAGCGAGCATACCTCAAGAAAGTTCATCATCGATCCTTTGAGATCGGTGACCTTGTCTTGAAAGAAAATAAAAAAAATACTAATGCAACTAAAGACCTTAAAGGTAAATTTGAGCCCAACTGGCTTGGACCGTATATCATCATTGCTAAATTTGGATCGGGAGCATACCGATTGGCTACATTAGATGGTAAAGATCTTAAATAACCTATGAACATTATGCATCTTAAGCGCTATTATGCATAAAATCTGGGTCATTTCATCATTGTATATATTATTATTTTGCATATTGTTTCATTTTAGTCATCCATATACAAATTTTCAAAACAGTAACAATATTTATTCTTTCAATTCATCAATCAAAATCAAAATATAAAAACTACAAAATCATCAAAATCTTCAAAAACATCTTTTATTTTCGTACCTGTCAATTCTTGAAGTATTGCAGTTATATTTTCGATTATTTTGGATAAATTAGCATTTATTTGGAATCCCGCACTTTCACACTCACATGAATAAATATCTTGATTTTATTTGGTATGATTATTAATCTCTCTTATATCAAAGTCCACAGTTGAATTAAATAAAGTTTTTGAGCATAGAGAACTGATCTTGTTATTTACTTGAACCAAGTATATCTCTTCACATTAAAATGATTTCATTGCAAATTCGATATGATGCTACATAGTAGAAATGGTTTCTTGAGCGAAAAGTTTCCCCTTGCTATCCTATCATGCACATGGTCTAGAATCTTTGAGAATTGACAAAAGGACAAGCTCACCCCTACCCAGAATAAAAATCCCTTGCTCTATAGCCAATCCGAGCAAGTATCCCTAGTATAGGAAGAAAAAGAAAAAGTCAAAGAACATGAGAAAAAGAAAAATATCATTTTGTACCATCGCAGCAATATTTCAGCATTATCTCAGCATCAAGCAAAAAATACAAAAAAAAGAAGAAGAAGAAAAGAAGATGCAAGATAAAAAGCAAAAGCAAAAAGCAATAAAATACTTTTCCTTACCCCTTGAAAAGAAAAGAAGGGTGAATGAGCTTGAATCCCTAGAATTCTCAATTATTTGAAAATTGTGAGGTAAGCCCCATAACAGGTGGTTTGTGCCCAACCCGCTTGGCCTTGGGTAATCCCTAGCATGGTGATATGTCTGTCACATTAGCGACCTTCTTTTGTACAGACCTATGTCGGCTTATGGATTAGCTAGCTCTTGATGACCTAACTTACATAGTAGTCTGGTACAATCACATGCATATAAATCATGGTCAACGAACACTCATTTGGTTAATTCAAATTACTTGTATCAAATTATCTTGCTCAAAATTGGTGAATGAACAATACAATTGCACACACATTTGTATTTGAGATATTTTGTATCATTATGATAAATCAAGATTGGTAATGAACTCACATTTGCACATGAGGGTTCCTTATAAATCTACATTTTGTCTTTGAGATGATTTAAAATATTTTTGCAACTCTTGTTGGAATAATTTCATCTTCTTATTTAAGAACATCTATTTAGTATAAAAACAATTACATACATTGTTTCCAAAAAACCTAAAATTCTTTCAAATAACATATTCAAAAACCTAGTAAATAAATTCATGTTTATATATTATTATTTTTTGTTTATCTCAAAATCAAAAATCAATCATGCAATAAAACTAAAATATCAATTTCCTTTTTGGATTTCGCGATGATGGTATAAGTCTATACCTATAATTCTATGCCTAGTGCAAACCATTGTTCTAATCTTATTTTCCCATTAATTTTAATTTATAAAAACATATGGCTTACATCATTATGTTACACAAATTATGCTTTAAAAAGAACGAACACATTTTTCTATTTCGTTTCATTATGTCAACATTCCATTTTGCAACCATGGTATAATTCCTAGCAAATTATTCAAAAAAATTATCACACTTAGGAATTTATGCCTAGCAAAAATCATATTTCTTTTAATATCTCATGCATAATATTTTTTTGAAAATCTGAAAACACATCATCATCATCATTTTTCATCATCACCACACAAAGTCTTAAGATAGTCTCTTAAGCGCTCTTTTACTTTTAGCAATATTTCTCTACTGGGATTAACTTGACGACCTAGTGAGCGACGACTCCATGAAATGGTCTATAACAACGACAATGTCCTTTGAAATTATTGTTAGAAGTCTCTTTTATTTTTCATAAAAACACACCACCAAAACAACCAATTTGTTTACATCAGATTATTTCATTTAAATTTTATGGCATGACATAAAATTATAATTTATTTCCAAACGACATAATTACACGAAAAATTAATCAACAAATCCAAAATTAAAGCATCATACAACATATACACAAATCATATCATCAACAAGACCATATATATATATATATATATCAACAAATTATATACATCATATCAAAACTGAATTGGTATGCCACAATCTATACCCTGGCATACTCAATCCTCTCAAAAATGTATACAATCTCTGTGCAGTGAGCGGCTAGCCTCGAGAAGCCCTTAAGCTCTCCGCCTCATCTCCTCCCCCACCCTGACGTGGAGGATGTGGTCCCATAGAGGTTTGGGCAGTGTCTTGGGTCCTCGTCATCGATCGTGAGGATGTCCTCGATGATCCCATCATGACTAGCTCCATAATGGGGGCTGGAAATGGTATCCTCTGGTTCTCTGGAACCATGTGATAGTACAACCCCTAGTAGAACATGGTCTGAGCAATAGCCCGCACCAGATCTCGAGTGCTCGCCCCTCCGCTCTGAGCCTTGAGCCGTGTAGCCTCATCCTCTAGTGTCTGCACCTGAGCTCGAAGGCGGGCATTCTTAGCCCGAAGAGCCACCATCTCGCTGCTCTCCCCCACCTCGATACCCTTGCCCTTATCGGGTGATGGTGGCCTCCCCCTGCTAAGAAGGGAATCCCTCCTCCCTCCTCCCTATCTGCTATGGCCTCTGTGGAGCCTGTGCCATCCTCTGGCGTCTCTCCTATGGAGACCATCGCTGCTCTCTCCCATCATGACCTCGTGCTACCTCAATAGCAGCCTGATGTCGCACCACAGAGTGCACTGGACCCTATGCCCTCATCATCCGAGGAGGGTGGATGCCTATGTACCAGGCATCGTATTCATCTATAACCCTAGCGTTGTCACCATCCACTGGCTGGATGGGGGCATCATCCTTGTCCTGACTCCAGAATTGCTGCATATCTAGAGCCCCGCTTAGTGTAATATTATCCTGGACAGTCCAGGAGTACTCATAATCCCTGAGGGAAGGGATCCCCTACTGAAGACCGAACTATCGTAGAACCCGATTGTAGCGATGGAGCTCTACCTCTCCCCACTCCATCCTCAGCCAAAAGACTCGCCTGATGTGAGCCAGCTCTTGCCCATCCTCTACCCACCTTGGATGCTCTCTCCATGACCTCCAGGTGATCTGGTTTGGGAGGAGGTCATCTACCAACCTTTGAGACATTGACAGATCTATCCATCGCTGTGACCCTCTCTGGAGCCACCAATAGAAAACCCGAGGTCTCTCTCAGTCAACCCCTGTCAGTGGGAGCCCTACTGGCCTCTGCATCGTGATGTGCTCCCAGCACCAAACCTACAATAGTGATGTCACAACCAGACATTGGCCTCCCTTGTATATGACCCCATGTAGGATCCTATACAAGCGACACAGTACAAAGCTACCCCATGCATATCTATATCTGTGGTCTCTCATGTCACATACCACATCAAAAATGAGCCAGGGTAATCTGCACCCGCTCTGGTGGCACAACAGTAAGCCACCCACTACCCCTACCAATACCCGAGTCAACCTAGATGCCCCAGGCATCTGCCTTAGAGACTCGATGTTCACTTCGCCCTTCTCCAGGGTGAAGCTCGAGTCTTCGCTCAGCCTCATCATAGCCTGGCCCTGATTAGCCATAGGAGTCATCAACCGTCCCTGTATGGGAATCCTCAAGATCCTCCATATGTCCTCTAGTGTGGGAGCCATCTCTCTTGTCGGTAATTGAAAGCAGTATGACCCTGGATACCATCTCTTTGCTAGGGCTGTAAGTAGCCCCATGTCTGTCGGTACTTGTGGCATCTCTGCCACATGTTGTAGTTCGACATGTGCTAGTCGGTCTCGCTCCGCTTGGTCGAGAGGCCACGTCATGCCTCAGCCCCCTGTATTTCCAATTCTGACTCTTTAGTAATCCCCTCTGCAAAACAAACAATAAAATTTAATTAATAAACCAATTATTAAATCAATTCAAACAAGCTTAATTTCATCAAATAATGATATCGTCCACTATTGGACGATATCATCATAAATTGGGTAAAATCATCCTTTGTAGGAGGAACTCGTCTCCTATTTTGCAACTTGGGGATCACCCCTTGTTGGCCGAGATCGCCCCTAGTTCGCCTATTTCGCCCTTAGACGAAATCGACAATCTAGAGACGATTTCGATGAAATAGGGACGATTTCATCCCGATGTCGTCGACGGCATAAAAACGGCCGCGATGCCCCAAAACAGTCAAAATTTAAAACAAAAAATTGCACAAAACAAATTCAAACATAATTTACTAGCATTAGATCCTTACTTGTAGCCCATGCCGGACCTCTGTCGATCTGTGTGCTGTCTCAACCATTTTTTGTCTACAGAGCTCTCAAACAGTAAAAATGAATTAGGGTTTTCCCTATTTTTCTTAATTTTATTTAAAAACAACTTTTTTTTAGTTTTGCTTTTCACACTTAACGTTCGATTTGCATAAAAACACGGAGGGGGCACCATAGTCAGCAGTCGCACGATTCGACCTAGAATCATCGTCTAGAAAATTGAGTAAATTTTTGCTTTCTCGTAAAACGAGAACTCATATTTAACGCATTTTCTTCGAAAAATTCGCTAAAGAGGGGGCAAAATGTAGCACCCTAAAATTGGTGCAGTTAAACCTTAGTAAAAAGATAAAAATTTGAATTTTAACCCAAACCGCCCGTTAACCGCCCGTTACCCGCTCCCCTTGTTTTTTGTGCCATTTTTAGGATTTGTTTTGACCATTGGATGATATCGTCATCGATGAGACGAAATCATCCCAGATTTGACTAATTCATCTGGAACAGAATGTCCAGATGATTTTGTCCCAAAACTAAATTTTCATAATTAGCTTCTGTTTCAACAGCTTCTCTAACTTGGGCAGAAAGCGTGTCTGCGCAATTAGAGTCTCCCCCATTGGATTCTCCCAAATTGGGATGATCTCCAACATCCTAACCTCTCCCTAATCCTATATAAACTGGGATTTTCTCATTTTATCCCCCTGAACCCCCTGGCTAACTAATTTCCCTACAAATTTAGTTCCTTGTGCATTAGAACATCCTCACACCATCGTTTGTATTATGTATTTCAAGTTTTCTTGCAGGAATTTTACTGTTTTTTAGCCAAAGCAAGCTCAAATTGTCGAAGGCGATTCCAGACGATTTCGGATGATCTTGTCGAGGATCGATGACAATCTAGTATGATTGGAGGCGATCCTGACTATAGTCCAGATTGGGGGCAATCAGAGCTCGAAGTTTACATTTTCTTATCTTTTCTCTTCATTTTCTTATGCATTAACTTGGTTTATTTTATTCCTGCATCCTGGAGTTCACCTCATTTAGTATAGATGCATGCTAAAGTTAAAATAAATTATTAAAGTAACACATTTTCCTTTAATCATTATCTGGATCTATCATTTAGGTAAATTTACTATCATTTCTATCATTTCCCCTTGCTTTTGCAATTGTATTTTTGGTTTTTGGTATCTATCTCTGTGACTGCAGGTTTCTGACGAATTCATCTAATGAATTCATCATGATCCCATATGATCTCAGATGACCAACTGAGATCTAAGATGATTCTGTGACATTTCATATGATTATGTATGATTTGAGATGATTTGGACTTCTACAAAACTCAGAATCTACATCAGACATTCGAAATCAGGTATATTATGTCTCATTTAGCATATTTTTGTGTTTAGCACTTATTTATGTTCTTTGTATTCATATAAATCAGCATTGGCATATAGAATAGCTTAGATTCATCTTGGCCAAACCTAGGAATTGAATGATTAAAGCATAAAATGAACACATCAAACCTACTCTCAACCTAGGCGTGGAAACTACCACTCAAAATTTTCTTGGTGAACCCACCATCCGTTGAAAATTCACCCTTATACCCCTCCCCCGAGAGGCACGACCTTCAAAGGGCCTCTCAGTCTGAGGTATTATCCCATCCTTCTTGCATTCCCCTTTCGGGTGTGGATCCTATAGCCTGAAGGTAAGGATACGAAAAAATTGGAGCGATACACTTACTGACATAATAGATGGTGTAAAACTCCTTACCATATTTCTATCCTAGAACTTCCCCTGTAGCATTGTTAGATGCATCATAATATATATGGATTGGGATGGCCCAATTAGGGCCTTGCAGTACTAGAGCAGTGATAAGTATATCCTTCAAACTCTGGAAGGTTTGTTCGCACTCTTCTATCCATTCAAACTGTACATTTTTAGACAAAAAAGTGTGCAGTGGTATGGTAATTTTGCTAAAGTCTGATATGAATAACCTGTAATACTTGGCAGAGCCAAGAAAGTTCCTGACATATATCTGTGTTTTAGGAATAGGAATATCTTTAATAACTTCAATATTTTTCTTGTCCATCCTTATCCCTCTTGTAGAGAGGTGGTGCCCTAGAACAATCCCTTCTTGCATCATCATGAAGCACTTTTCATTGCTTAAGGATAGGTTGGTCTCTTCACACCGTTGGAGTACATGTTTTGGGTTGGTCATAGCCTTTTAAAATGTTTCACCATACACAGTGAAGTCATCCATGTGTATCTCCACTGCTTCTCCCATCATATAAAAAAAAGCTCAGGACTATACTCTAAAAAATTGTTGGTGCATTGCATTGACCGGAGGGCAGAACTCTATAACCAAATGTATCCCAGGGACAAGTAAATTTTATCTTGTCCTAATATTATTATCCAATCTAGATCTAGTTATACCCACTCAATCCATCCAAAAAGGAGTACTTCCTTCCTACCAGTGTATCAAGAACTTGGTCAACAAAAGGCAGTGGGAAGTGGTACGTCTTAGCTTTTTTGTTCAAAAATATATAATCAATGCAAATATGCCACTTCTCATTTTTTTTGGGCACCACCACAAGAGGTGAAACCACTCACTATCAAATATGGGGTAAATGAATACAACTGATAGGAGTTTCTACAAATTTACCTTGACTATCTCCTTCATGACGGGGTTTATTCTTCGTTGTGGTTTCCTGATCAGACTTACTTGTTATTATAAGTAAATGCAATGGGTACAAGTATTCAGAGTAATTTCTCTTATATCTTAATAATCCCAAGAAAAATCCTATTGATTCCTAGTTAGTATCTCTTTTAATGTTGTCAGCTAAGTTGGTTTCAACTCACTACTGACATTCAAAATTCTTCCAAGCTCAATTTGATTTTTTTTGACATGGTGGTCTTGGTTGCCTACCAATGGTGACTCTAGAGAGATGTGGGAGGATTCTCCATGGAAGAAATTTGTAATAATTCTATCCTCATCAACCTCATTCTCCAACTCCATCAATGTCATTATAGGATGCACCATTGATAATGTTCCATCATCCTGATTTTCCCAGATAAGTTCCCCCAATGTGTCAACAGACTATGTAGGTGGAGATATGGTTAGATTTTAACATTCTGACCATCTAAAATAGTCATCATATATCTAAAATAGATGATTCCAGGTCCAAGTGGGACCTCGACGTAGTTATGCAGAAAAGAACTAAAGTGATCAAATCTACACACAAAGCACACTTTTCACACAAGTTAGACAATATCCATGATTTACCATTTAATACATATAAACATACATAAAAAGTACAAATATGATATAATAATGTCGCACAAACCATTAGAAACATATGCAAAAATATGAGCAATTCATGTACACATAAGAATTATTGCTTAGATATTTGCAGGTTATATACATACATTATTAGCAATTTTGAGAATTATGTTATGAATTTCTCACATCTTCTACAAAGAACTCAAACTTGCGTTTTATTGTGCAGGAAAAGGAAAAGTCAGAAGAGCCCTTCAAACCATGGGAGCAGTATAAGCATAAATTTAATCCAATCTATATTATGTTTCTTTTGTCTATTTATGGATGGTTGTACACTAAAATTGAATTGTGCTCCATTGTAGTGATGTAATTCTGCCTGTTCTCAATTATAATTTAGAGCTTCCTTTGTTGTTCGATGGAACAATGAGGTAAGATTTGCACTGAATTTAAAATTTATTTATTTTTCAAAGGTGAATAATTAGTTCTTTATGGTTTTTGGGTTAGGAGTAGAACAAGCTGCAATGCTTTGCTGCATTAATGGATTGATTAGTGATTTTAGGATATGGACATGTTTGGTTTTGTTCTTTTATTCTAAGTTTGATTATGAATCACATGTTGCAGATTGTATATCAACTTGATCTATCTCTATGCCCAGCGTCCATGGATTACAAGACACTACAAGGTGGTTTGGTTTTCATTACGCTCATCTATGTTTCTTTATGTAGGTTTTAGAGTAAGACAAATTTATAATAGTTATGGAGATTATAAATTGATTAAATATAAGTGACATAAAATGAAGGGTCTGAATGAGATTCAGTTAGTTCTAATTGACTTAGAAGACAGACCGACAAGGTACAAGGAAAAGGTACTCTCAATAAATTGAAGTCAAAGTTTACCAATTTGGTCACATTATTATTATGGCAGTTTACATAGTTCACATCTACAATGACCGTATGAAAAGAAACCGACTCAATTATTGCATTTAGTTTTATAGAGTTAGGGGCAAGCTACTCCAAGAGTTTAAATAAATTGCAATCATTTCTATATTGTCATCAAGTAAACATGTAATAAAAGATAATATAAGATCTTGAAATCTATGAACAGATCTCACTAAAGCGATGTCTGTTAATATTGTTGCAAGAGCTGACTTGGAATGAAATTATATTACCTTTGCTTTCTCAGGTTCCTTCTCTTGAGAACGATGGCAAAGTCACAGGGGAGAGTTTTGACTTGTTTGAATATTTTGAGAATAATTTTGAAGGACCTAAAATCATCCCCATGATATATTAATGACTTTTAACTGTTTAATTTACCTTTATTGTTATTGCTTGTCTCGGACAAAATCAGGACGCTTATGCATTTTGGGTTTCTTTAAAACTCAATTCTATGACATTGCAATGAGATTTATGAAACCAATCAAGGCACTTTAAGGATTAAAAAATTAGGCTATTCATACTGTCTTCATGGTCATTGCTTGTTATAAATTTCAAATTAGCATATCAAAATGATTAAGCACCTAGGATTGGTTAATTCCACTTGTATTACTGAAATTCATTAAGCCATTTAAAGGAGGTAGAGGAGGGGTAGAGCCCAAGACTTGCTATGTTGCAAGAATTTAGTTACTTGCTTCTAAAAGCTATTCCCATTGTGCAGGAGACTACTAAAATGGAGGTTGCTAAGAAGCTTCTGAACTGTCACAACCCTAAAACACTTGTTCAAATTTTTTTATTTTTGTGCAAGATCTACTAGATATCTAACCCAACACTATGTTAGTATAGGTATATTTAATATACACTTCATGATATATTGCCACTGTAGCTGGCATCCTAAGTGCTCGGGATCGGCCATCTTCCCGCAAAGGTTTTCCCTATAGGACCCTACTCTTTGACATGAGTCTAACTGGATCCTGATGTGGGGTTGTACTTTCAAGGCCCATACACCTTAAAGGTTGAACGTTGATTTCCCCTGTCCAAAGCATAAGGATTCACAATCCCTTAACACATTGGCCTCTTGACCACCTACTTTGGAGCTAGCATTAATATGCCAGTGCTAGTCATTGTACCCTCTGCTAAGGTTTGACTAGAGTCCGTCGTCACAAGGCTTATGGACTAGGTATCCAAGATCCATCTTTGGTCGACGATAATGTTGTCCATACCATCTACCATTGGATCCATCAACAATATGGTTAGCCCTCTATCCATATCTCTTGCTGGTATTTCCTCGATCGGAGTGGATTGATGTACACCTTCACTTACTAACTGACTGCCATCATGGAGTGACGTCCCATACCATCGCTCTTTTATCTTAATAGTTGGACCACCATCCTAGTAGCTAGATAAATAGATAGTATAGTCACACATTAGACGCCTCTACGACCTAATGGGGTTGGGTGGAATTTGCCCTATATCGACAAATCCCAATGCAAGTTGTAATCTGCACCTTTCTCGGTTCCCGGATATTTTATATATTAAGTTTTTATTTGTAGGAAAATAAAGAGATTACTTAATAACCACATAAAAATATTCTATACCTCTACTATAAAGGTAATATAAATTAAAAGAACATCTACTCATTTTTCAAAATAACATTTGATAAAAGATAAACTCTTGAAAGAACATTTAAGAAAGAAAGAAATTTATTTTTA
This sequence comes from Wollemia nobilis, assembly GCA_028583015.1. Lineage (NCBI taxonomy): Eukaryota > Viridiplantae > Streptophyta > Pinopsida > Araucariales > Araucariaceae > Wollemia > Wollemia nobilis. Next base: position 4,177,083 of record JAQPPZ010016599.1, read on the forward strand.
TTTTATAATATATTATTTCTATGTTCTAACTTCCAGTTTATACAAACATGCAGTATAACTTCTCACATATTATAATTTAATGACTCTCTATAAAGAAAACATATAAAAGCATGAATAAATTCCTTTCCATAACTTCTAGAGATATTTTAAATAAATACATAAACACATTATCTCAAACTAATGATTGAAAGAAAACCAATAAATTAATATTCATATTTCATGTTAAAGGGTAACATTTGAGGAACATCGTAACTTATGAAATCATATATAAGACATAGGCATACTACAAGAATCCAATATTAGCTTAAAATAATACAAAAATCCCTTTATGTTCGTAAAACTTGCTTCAGACCTATTCTTATCAATTGCGAAAACGTGACACAATAGCATATTTATGACAAAGAATTTTGGATAACTATTTAAAGGTTTTTCTTCCCTTTTTGTTTCTCACGTAGTCCAGACCCCTATGCTTAAGATTAAAACAATCATTTGCTCTTAATGACTCCACGACTACACTAACCAGAGCACTCTAACGTAATTGGGAGGTATTAGGGCAAAAATTTCTCTTCATTTTAAACTTCCAGGGCTACGACTAGACTTTCAGATAAGCATAGGAAAAGCATATGTACATACATTCATTTATATATTAATAATAATGTATCAGATATGATGCCCCTAAGCTGTGACATACAACTAAAAGATGCATAGAACCGGTGGTTCTACAATCAGATAGACAACTATAACATAGAACAAAGCCAAGTGACTACAAAAACATATTTTAAATTTATATTTGATTTTCCATAAACAAATTCAAGTTCTCCTTGAAAAGATAAAATACATTTCCAAAATCTTAAGCTCAAGATAATCTATAGGCAGCTATCAATCTTACTTTTAATAGGAAAATACATTAACGCTAGTCATTCGAATACAAGGTAAATTAGATATTACACCACTCGGGAAGGAAATGACTGCCACTCTCCTGAGAGTATAGATGTGTCATCAGCATGGGAAGAGCACTCGATCACTCAGCCTGATATAGGCTTAGCATCCACCCTCTCGAAACAAAGATTTAGAAATTTTATGCATAAGGAATCAGCTTGTCCCATACATAAACAAATTCTACATGCATTCAACAATCAAGCTTGCATCGCTGGCTTTCACAACATTCACATAAAATTTATTTTTAAAAATAAAATCACAGAGCCTATGGTTATACAGAGATGCAGCCATTTAGTTATACCAATAAAATAACATCTTCCTTAACTTGATTCATAGCAATCTTTATATATTGTTTGTCCTGATAAGTTTCGATATATAAATTACTATGAATGTTTTTCTTCTCAAACACTACGTGTTTTACCCAAATACTCAATGGCACTTAAATAATTTCTTTTAAAAGAAAGACATTACTACAGTATTTGCATTTAATAACTTCCTCAATAGATAGCACGACAGCAAAAATCTGACCTCAACACCATGAAGATTCGGAGCTTGAGGAAGTCCAAAAGACTCAAAGCTTGACTAGCTGCTCAAACCAAAAAAGATGATACACACCAAAAAATATTCTCCTTCCAATTGTTTCATTATATTATACATGCATTTCTGTTGTGGGTGTGTGACATATCATAACTTACTTTCCAAGTATTACCTCTTAGCCTTAGCCATGTGGAACGTGTCCTCTACACCCGTGTGGAGAGCATAGCAGTAATATTTTATTTACTCTATTATTTTCTAATGACATTCGGTATTTTTTTTTGTACTTTACCATAGCCTCCCCAAATATCCATGTATAATAGTTTTAGGTTCGTAGTATAGGATCATGCCATGCTCGTTTCTAGTGTAAGCATTACCATTATGTTTTCAAATTATATTATGCTATTATTTCCTTTTGGGTATTATTTATTTTTAAGTTAAAAACCCCTTGTAGGGTCACCTTGGTCTGAGAGACCACTAACAGGGGGTTCTACACCATCAAAGTCACCCGGGAGTTGCACCCGACCCTGCCCGTACCAACATTATCAATTGGATTTTGGATACCCAATTCAGCTTTTTGGTAGGGTGGATATTTGAACCTGGGACCTCCCTTAGAGGATTGCCCTCTCCTCTCCAACTCACCTACAACACCTGGGTAAAAACTAATTTATAGTGGAAAACACCCCATTTGAGGTGCCACTTTCAACAGGTTGGGCATAGGAGGAATGGAGCCTTTTCGGCCTCTACCAGCACATAGGAAATTCCTAATTATACCATATATCTGCATGATGGAGACAAGGGGAATGGAACCTGGGTCGGCCTCTACCAGCACCTAGGGCATTTACCACTGCACCACAACAAGCAGATAAAAAAACTAATTTATAGTGGAAAACACCCCTTTCGAGGTGCCACTTTCAACAGGTTGGGCATAGGAGGAATGGAGCCTTGTCGGCCTCTACCAACACATAGGACATTCCTAACTATACCATATATCTACAAGATGGAGACAAGGGGAATGGAACCTGGTTCGACCTCTACCAGCACCCAGGGCATTTACCACTACACCACAACAAGCAGATTCCTTTTAGGTATTATTATTATTATTACTTTATTAATTAATTTTATATTATTTTTTATATTTATTTTATTTTTTATTTTTTTTATATATTTATTATATTTTATTATTATATTCCTTCCAAATTCCTATATATACATATTGATTATGATTATTATTATTATTTTATTATTATTTTGAGCAATGTCAAACAAAACAATTATCAAGCAGACAATGCAAAGGCAATTCACACAATATGCAAATATACAAGTGCAATGAATGTATCAACAAGCAGGATGATCTTTATATGCAGTTCCTATGGAGGGCTTCCATGTACCCTTGGGCCAAGGTGCATAAGGCACGACATCATATCCCTTCACCTGACGCTTTCCAATTCTCTCTCCATCATGGGTGGATGTCTTCTACTGCTTCCGCAAATTCACCTGCACCTACACCAAAAAACTCATTGCAGTATCAAATTCTTCAAAACAAAATGGCGATAAGTAGCGGGATCGTTACATACTTCCCCCCTAAGAATTAACACAGTCCCTGTGTTAGCTAGGATTTTAAATGTAGATTTCCATTATATTCAATATAAGATCATATAACATTCATCTGATCATAAATATAGCAAAAATTTTCATACTAGTTATTTCAGCATATCAAAACAAAATATCATGTCATATACAGGTACAGTAATTGTCTTTTGTTTTTTTTTCAATTTTCAAATAAATAAGGAAATTGATTCCTCATGACAACATCCTCCCAGGTAGCATTCTTCTCAGAGTAATGGTCCCACTGGACCCTGCACTGCTCCACAGTCCTTTTCCTTAACTATTTGGTTCTGAAGCCCAAAATTCTAACTGGTCGAAACTTAATGAGCCGAGGATCCGATGTATGCATGTGAGATATATCCAAGATATAATATGGATAAGCTATATATTTATGAATAAGGGATACATTAAAAAAATTAGAGTTTTGACAAGTTCGGTGGCAATGCGAGCTGGTAGGCAACAGGGCTGATTTTGGCAACAATGTCAAAATGATCGACAAACCTCGGGCTCAATTTAGTGGATTTTATGGAAATTTTGGTTGATTTGACTCTAAGGAAGACTTTGTCACCAATAGTAAATTCTCGGGGTGTCCTCTTAAGGTCAGCATAACTCTTTTGACGATCAACAGCTTCATGAAGTCACTGGCGAATCTCTTTAAGCTGATTTCCCATCTATTTTATAGCTTCAGGATCAATCACTTCTTGATCGTCCAAGTTATCCCACGTTATTGGTGTCCTACACCTACGTCCATATAGGGCCTCAAATGGGGCCATGCCCAACGTGGTATGATAACTGTTATTATAAGAAAATTCTACCAGGAAAAGATAATCCTCCCATTTACTTTTGTGGTCCATGCAATACATGCGCAACATGTCCTCTAACACTTGATTGACCTGCTCGGTCTATCCATCCATATTAGGATAATAAGCAGTGCTAATATTGAGCTTTGTTCCCTAAGCTCGGTGTAAAGCTTACCAAAACTGAGAGGTGAATCTTGAATCCCTATTCGAGATGATTATTTCAAGAAATCCATGTAATCTTACTATTTCACGAGCAAAATTTTGTGCTATTGCTATTGCATCATCCCGTATACTTCCTGGTATAAAATGTGCTACTTTGGTTAACTTATCCACCACTACCAATATTGCATCATGCTGAAATCGAGTCTTAGGAAGACCCACAATGAAATCCATGGATATTATTTGCCATTTGTGTTCCAGTACTTCAAACAAGTACAACTTTCCACCCGGATGTTGATGTTCTACTTTGACCTTTTGAAATTCAAGGCATTTTGCAACAAATTGTACTATGTCTTTCTTCATTCCAGGCCAAAAATAGTTTTTTTTCAAGTTTTCCCTCATCTTAATTACCCTTGGACGAGTAGAGTAAGGTGCATAATGAGCTTCCTGTAGAATAGTATTTTTAAGTCCTTCATCATTGGGCACTATTACTATGTTACAAAAATATACCAGATTTTGCTTAATGATGTAGTCCCCATGTTGATTTGTGTTTTGCTCAATTTTATTTCGACATTGTTTGAAAAACTCATCATTCTGTTGCATCTCCATGATTTGTTCTTTCAGTCCATACTGACATTTTTCAAGAGTTGCTATATGCCTTCTCCTACTAAGGGCATCTACCAACTTGTTTTCTTTTCCCTTGATATATTCTATACCAAAGTCATAATCAACCAATAATTCCATCCATCTACATTGTCGAGCCTTTAGCAATGGCTGAGTAAAGATATATCTTAAACTCTGGTGATTAGTATTCAGTTCAAAGGGCTTCCCTAGGATGTAGTGCCTCCAAATTTTAAGGGCATGAACAATAGATGCTAATTCTAGATCATGCATAGCATAGTTAATCTCATGTTTTTTGAGTTTCCTAGATTTATATGCTACGATGGCCTCATCTTGCATCAACACACCACCTAGTCCCTCTAGAGAGACATCGGTGCATACTGTAAATGCTTTATTCAGGTCAAGTATTTTCAGTATAGGTGTAGTTGTTAATTTTTACTTAAGGGTTCGAAAATCCTCCTCACATTGTACTGTCCATCTAAATGTTTTTCCCTTCCTTTGCAGGTTGGTAATAGGAAATGCTACTTTTGAAAACCCCTGAACAAATCGTCGATAATAACCAACCATTCCCATAAAACTTCTTACTTTTGATACATTGGTTGGAGTTGGCCAACCTATTATGAATTTGATCTTTTTAGGATCTATGATTATCCCTTCAGCTGAGATAATGTGCCCTAAGTATTGAACTTGTGATGTGTAGAACTCACATTTGGATAACTTGCCATATAATTGATTTTTTCGAAGAACCTCTAACACTATCCTCATGTGTTCATCATGTTCTTCTCTATTTCAGAAGTAATTTAAAATATCATCCAAGAATATTAGCACAAATAGGTCCAACTATTCCCAAAACACGCTTTTTCATTAAATTCATAAATACATCTGGAGCATTGGTTAATCCAAATGGAAACACTATGAACTCATAATGACCATATCGTGTTCTAAAAGTAGTCTTATGGGTATCTTCTTCCCTGATTCTTAGTTGATGGTATCCTAACCTAAGGTCAATCTTAGAGAAGATCATGGCTGCCTTAAGCTGATCAAATAGGTCATCAATTCTAGGCAAAGGATACTTATTCTTGACAGTCATCTTGTTAAGCATCCTATAGTCAATACATAATCTCAAGGAACCATCTTTCTTTTTAACAAAAAGTACTGGTGCCCCCCATGGTGACACACTTGGTTTAATGTGTCCTTTTTCTAGCAAGTCTTGCAGTTGAGTCTTAAGCTCTTGTAACTCAAGAGGTGTCATACGATAAGGAGTTTAGACTACTGGAGTTGCTCCTGGCATAAGCTCAATTGAAAAATCAAATTCCCTTTTTGGAGGTAGTCCAAGCAAATATTTAAGAAAAACATCTCTAAATTCCTTTAACATTGGGTATTGCTGAAATAGTGCGAAGTTTGAGTTTGCTTCCTCTTTTTTGTTCATTTTAACCACATACAATTTACATTTTTTTCTCCAAGGTATTTTGACTTGCATAGTAGTCATTAAATGGGGCTCAAAATATGTTCGATTGTAGTGGATACTGTTGGGACTAAAATTGAAGGGATTAATATTATTCACAAAATGGTTACAATATATAGGCATAAGCCTATATTCAACACATGACACTTGTCAAGAGAAACTGACAAGTGTCAAGGTGAAGGCATAGTGCACTTTAACTCTAACATTCCCCCTTAAAGTGCACTATCCTAACTAAAGAAAAAACAAAGCAAGTCAACTCCTGGTGAACTCAATCTAGAAGGTGTCGGTCTCTGCCGAAAATGCACCTAATACAAAGGAAAAACGAGCCATATAAGAGTGTCGGTCTCTACCGAAAATGCACTCAATACAATAAAATGAGCCATAGATCAAAATAGGAGGAGAGAAGAAGAAAATAAGAGAATCTTCTGAAGTGTCTTCGTCTGTAGTCTTCAGAAGTAGATCCAAAAAAAACCTCGGATAGATTCTAGGGTGTATTTGTCTGTAGTCCCTAGTATAAGTTTCCTTATGGTGACCATGTCATCCCACCGAAATGCATGGGTAACCAGCCACTGCATTCACCAAGTGTATAGAAAAGATCACTAGGTACAAGGATCACATATAAAATTACCTTGGGAGTGTCGGGTTCAACCGAGAGTGCACTCCAAGGTAGAAAAAACTTTGAGGCTAAAAAAACTCAATTGAAATAGCCTCAGAATTACAAATGGACACCACCATTGTGTCCGTCTCGAAAAAATATTTCCAACGACTATAAACATGGCTATAGTTGGATATCAATAAGTCCTTCATACATGGGAAAAAACAACAACATGAAACATCAGGAGTAAATTTTCATGACATCGCATGCAGACGGAACTAACAAGGGAATTACAAGGGCCTTTCCACCTCCACGTGGATAAAATAGTTTTAATGTACCCATGCCTTTTAAAAATTTTGACTATTCCCTCCATTTAAAAAATTCCCATACAACCATTGCCCAATTAAATCAATCAATTTCCCACTCTCAAAGGAAGGCGCATCATGAAAAATTGCAAATATTTCATCACCATTGATATTGGAAGAGAGCATGCCATTTGTGGTTCTACGTGGCTGAATATTCGTAATCCCACTTACAAATGCCACAATTCTGTACAAGTAAAAAATAGAAACCAACATCTCCTTCCTATGCACCAGCAATTTCCACCATCTCAACAGCCTCACATGCACCAGCAACTTCCATCATCTCAGCAACCGACTCATATGCAGCAGCAGCCGGCAATGCTTAGTCAGCAACTTCCACAACAGCAGCCACACCTACAACATCATCTACAGCCACCACCACAGCAACAAATGTTGCAGCAACCTCCACCACAATAGCAATTAATGTTGCATCAATAGAGTTATAACAACTAAAACACAAGGGCCTATGTAGCATCCCCAACAATTTCCATCTCAACACCAACAGATGTTGCTGCTTAGTTATAGGCACAGTTTTTGGTTCAAAAATAGGTACAACAACAGGTACAGCCTCAACCACTGGTGCAAGTTCTAGCCTTATCAACAAGTGCAAGCACAAACAGGGCCTCCCACTCAGCAGGTACAACCCCAAAATCAGATTATGCAACCACAGTCGCATCAGCTGATGCCTAATCAAACACAACAGGTTCCTCTGTAGCAACATCAAATGCCTGTGCAATCTTAGCAGCAGCCAGCACAACCCACTCAGCCAAATTTAATAAAATTGCATATTTTTGGACTCCAAGATGCACATATTTGCAGGTTAGCAGATTTGCAGATTTTTCCTTGTGTGGCAGTTGCTCAATTGGATTGAAAACAGGCTCCCAAGGTCTGATGGCCACCAACATCATGAAAAAAAAAATTGAAATGCAACAAAAGCCTGGGAACACCATTTCATGGGCTTTGCGATTGCTTCCTCATGATATGCAGTGGAATTGGAAGGATAAAAAATTAGCGACGTAATGCTAGTGATTACAGCCAAAAATGCCTTCACTTTCGGGGGTTGCCTTATCACCCATCCCGCTATCATATGCACGGGATTTTTGGACCTCCTTAACGGACCCATTTGCAAAAATAAAACCTCGCTGGAATGCTCTGCTAATTGTTTACAAGATCGAACCCTGCGAGCTCCAATTCCCCGGCTCCACGTCCACAGATCACCTTAGGATCTCTTTGAACAGAAAAAAAAATGACCTCCAGGAGCGATCTCGAACACAAAATGAAAATATAAATAGAGAGTGCTCTTATTAAAAATCATCTGCATCGATCGCTGGCTCCATTAAGAACCACACACATTAGTGACATTACGACATTGCTCTTCCCCTTGCTATTTCTGACCTCGATCCTCGCGTATCAAAATGTGATGCTGCTAGATTTACGAAATCATATTCTCTTGTGAAATCGATGGCTTTCTGGGATGTGACGATTTCCAACAAGACGATGCCTTGTAAAAGCGATGGCTTTATGGCTGGAATTTTGGCTTGCTTTCCCTAAGAGGCCCGTCGAATTTTAGGTTGGGCTATCCAAATAGGTCTGTCTTTCTCTTTGTTCTCCTTCTTCGCGTCGTCGCCCATGGCTGCTCAAAATGTTATCGCCTGAGAAATTATTGCAAGCAATGCTAATAATACGAAGGATTTCTTAAAACTCTGTGTGGGGATTCCTCCATGTAATGGTGGCTCATCCTCTCCCACTCGACATGTTGCTTCTGCGCAGGCGCCAGTTGCTGCGCTATCTCCACGCTCATCGCTTCACAAAAAAAACTAATTTTTTTTTTTGAAAACTTGACTAGCTGCACAAATATCTAGTAATACTCAATTACCGTCATGTTGTCTTGTTGTAAGTTGGTGAACTCTCCATGTTTTTAAATTTAGAATTGTTTAGTAAGCAAGTGGTTTTTGAGTTCTCTCATGAATTCTTCCCAGGGTATGTTTGATGCTTCCTTCTGAGTAATTTTCTTGTACGTGGTCCACCAATCCCTTGTAGCACCTTCCAAATGTGCTACTGTCCAAGTAGTTTTTTATTCGAAGCAAAGGGGCTAAATTGCAAAGTACCCTTCAGCTTCACTCAGCCAGTTTATGGCTTTTTTGCCATCTCCAATCCCATCAAATTTAGAGAGATCTAATTTCTTTATCTCTTTTTGCAATTCCTCTCCCACATTTCTCCTCGAGGAGCCTTCTAGAAATTCACTTATATTTCCAGTTGCCTTCTTCTGGGTTAAGTTTTCAATAACCTTCTATTATTGAGTGATCAATTCTTGCTATTGGGCCATTTGTGCCCGTTGCTGATCCAAATGCTCACTCATTTGAGTTTTTTGTATTTCCATTTGCTCATGTTGTTGATTTAGCTGATATTGCATGAGTTGTATCATACGAGCCATGTTTTCTTCGCTCTGGGTGAATCTCGTAATCATAGGATCCTTTTCTTTTCTTACCACTCGTTGTGGTATTTCAATAGCTTACACTCTTTCAGACTCCTTTATGAGTCATCTTGGTCTCTTTCTTGGAACCTCTACAATCTCTTATTGTATATTGCCACTAGTCCTCCGTGAGGTACCTGCCATGTTTGATATCAAGGAATTTTGTCAGAGCAGTTATGCTAGCTAGGATTTTGCAAACCTAGGCTCTGATACCAACCGTCACAACCCTAAAACACTTGTTCAAATTTTTTTATTTTTATGCAAGATCTACTAGATATCTAACCCAATACTATGTTAGTATAGGTATATTTAATATGCACTTTAAGATATATTGCCAATGTAGCTAGCATCCTAAGTTCTCGAGACGATCATATTACCACAAAGGTTTGCCTTATAGGACCCTACTCTCTCACACGAGTCTAACTGAATCTTGGTTTGGGGTTGTACTTTAAGGGCCCATACACCTGAAAGGTTGATCGTTGTTTTACCTTATCCAAAGCATAAGGATTCACAATCCCTCTACACATTGGCCACTTGACCACCTGCTTTGGAGCCAACATTAATATGCCAGTGCTAGTCATTGTACCCTCTACTAAGGTTTGAATAGAGTCCACCGTCACAAGGCTTATGGACTAGGTGTCCAAGATCCACCTTCGATCGACGGTAATGTTACCCATACCATCTACCATTGGATACATCAACAATATGGTTAGCCCTCTATCCGTATCTCTCATTGGTCTTTCATTGATTGGATTGGACCTATGTACACCCTCACTTACTAACTAACTGCCATCCTGGAGTGAAGTACCATACCGTCACTCTTTTCTCTCAATAGTTGGACCACCATCCCAATAGCTAGAGATACAGATAGTACAGTCACACATTAGTCACCCCTACGACCTAATGGGGTTGGGTGGAATTTCCCTATCTCGACAAGTCCCAATACAAGTCGTAATCTACATCTTTCTCGGTTCTCGGATATTTTATATATTAAGTTTTGCTTTGTAGGAAAATAAAGAGATTACTTAATAACCACATAAAAATATTCTATACCTCTACTATAAAGGTAATATAAATTAAAAGAACATCTACTCATTTTTCAAAATAACATTTGATAAAAGATAAACTCTTGAAAGAACATTTAAGAAAGAAAGAAATTTATTTTTATTTAATATTATATTATTTCTAAGTTCTAACTTCCAGTTTATACAAACATGCACTATATCTTCTCATATTATAATTTAATGACTCTCTATAAAGAAAACATATAAAAGCATGAATAAATTCCTTTCCATAACTTCTGGAGAGATTTTAAATAAATACATAAACACATTTTCTCAAAATAATGATTGAAAGAAAACCAATAAATTAATATTCATATTTCACGTTAAAGGGTAACATTTGAGGAACATCGTAACTTATGAAATCATATATAAGACATAGGCCTACTAAAAGAATCCATTATTAGCTTAAAATAATACAAAAATCCCTTTATGTTCGTAAAACTTGCTTCAGACCTATTCTTATCCATTGCGAAAATGTGACACAATAGCATATTTATGACAGAATTTTGGATAACTATTTAAAGGTTTTGCTTCTCTTTCTGTTTCTCATGCAGTTCACACCCGTATGCTTAAGATTAAAATAGTCATTTGCTCTTAAGGACCCCACGACTCTACACTAACCAGAGCACTCTGACATAATTGGAAGGTATTAGGGCAAAAATTTCTCTTCATTTTAAACTTCCAGGGCTGCGGCTAGACTTTCAGATAAGCATAGAAAAAGCATATGTACATACTTTCATTTATATATTAATAATAATGTATCAGATATGATGCCCCTACGATGTGACATACATCTAAAAGACGCATAGAACCGGTGGTTCTACAATCAAATAGACAACTATAACATAGAACAAAGCCAAGTGACTACAAAAACAGATTTTAAATTTATATTTGATTTTCCATAAACAAATTCGAGTTCTCCTTGAAAATATAAAATACATTTCTAAAATATTAAGCTCAAGACGCTCTACAGGCAGCTATCAATATTTTTTTAATAGGAAAATACATTAACGCTAGTCATCTGAATATAAGGTAAATTAGATATTACACCGCTTGGGAAGGAAATGACCGCCACTCTCATGAGAGTATAGATGCATCATTAGCGTGGGAAGAGCATTCGGTCACTCAGCCTGATATAGGCTTAGCATCCACCCTCCCAGAACAGAGATTTAGAAAGTTTATGCATAAGGAATCAGCTTGGCCCATACATAAACAAATTCTACATGCATTCAACAATCAAGATTGCATCGCTGGCTTTAACAACATTCACATAACATTGCTTTTTAAAAATAAAATCACAGAGCCTATGGTTAGAAAAAGATGCAACCATTTAGTTATACCAATAAAACAACATCTTCCTTAACTTGATTCATAGCAATATTTATATATTGTTTGTCCTGATAAATTTCGATATATAAATTACTATGAATGTTTTTCTTCTCAAACACTACGTGTTTTACCCAAATACTCAATGGCACTTAAATAATTTCTTTTAAAAGAAAGACATTATTACAATATTTGCATTTAATAACTTCCTCAATAGATAGCACGACAGCAAAAATCTGACCTCAACACCATGAAGATTCGGAGCTCGACGAAGTCCAAAAGCCTCAAAGCTTGACTAGCTGCTCAAACCAAAAAATATGACACACACCGACAGACATTCTCCTTCCAATTGTTTCATTATCTTATACATGCATTTTTGTTGCGGGTGTGTGACACATAATAACTTACTTTCCAAGTATTACCTCTTAGCCTTAGCCATGTGGAACGTGTCCTCTACACCCGTGTGGAGAGCATAGCAGTAATATTTTATTTAATCTATTATTTGCTAATGACATTCGGTATTTTTTTTTGTACTTTACCATAGCCTCCCCAAATTTCCATGTATAACATTTTTAGGTTTGTAGTATAGGATCATGCCATGCTCGTTTCTAGTGTAATCATTACCATTATGTTTTTAAATTACATTATGTTATTATTCCCTTTTTAGGTATTATTATTATTATTACTTTATTAATTAATTTTATATTATTATTTTATTTTTATTATATATTTATTATAGTTTATTATTTTATTATTATATTACTTCCAAATTCCTATATATACATATTGATTATGATTATTATTATTATTTTATTATTATTTTTGAGCAATGTCAAACAAAACAATTATCAAGCAGACAATGCAAAGGCAATTCACACAATATGCAAATATACAAGTGCAATGGATGCATCGACAAGCAGGATGATCTTTATATGCAGTTCCTATGGAGGGCTTCCATGTACCCTCGGGCCAAGGTGCATGAGGCACAACATCATATCCCACTCACTTGATGCTTTCCAATTCTCTCTCCGTCAAGGGTGGATGTCTTCTACTGCTTCCACAAATTCACCTGCACCTGCACTACAAAACTCATCGTAGTATCAAATTCTTCAAAAGAAAACAACGATAAGTAGCAGGGTTATTACATGAACTATACAAAAAAATTCACAAAAAGTGGGTTCATAGCATTAACCAAACCAAAACTTGAGGCAGTAAAAGCAGTGGGTAAGAAGAATGTTTCATCAGCTGTAGATCATTATCTTAATCATTTAGCCTATCTTACCAACGTTATGATGGATGTGATAGATAAGTTGACCTTTTCCTTTCCCAACAATGGCAAGGTCATCTCTTGATTACTTGGAAAACGATTTGGAAAAGTTTTATGGGTCGTTCTTGTTAGGTGAATTTAGTCTGGTAAGCCATTAGATCATGCATGGTTATGTCTAGGACTACTGACCTTTGATACTTTTGTATTTATTGTTTAATAAATAGTGAGATTTTACACAAAATTTATGCAAGTTGATGTTGCATATGTTTCTTTTGTTGAAAGATGTCATATCGTATTTTTATGAGGTTAAAGAACTATGACATCACAGCTGACAGGCGAAAGCTATAAAAATAGATTGAGGGAAGTGCAAACTCTATTGGATATCCACCAATTGTCACTTTAAAGTATACAATTAGTGTATCATATCATGTATTATATTTATATTACGAATTGCAATCTTCTTAGATATTTGTCTTGCAATCAATTGCACTATTTTTTGACACAACATATTGGTTAGATTGCAAGAAGTGAATAAGATAGATGCATATACAAAAACAAAAGTTCACCCCCAGAAAAACGTGTTTAAATATATAAGAGGATGCCCATACTTAGACTATAGTAGTAGAAAGCTTCGATGAAAATTTATTCAGGATACATGTTTTTTAGTATTGCCTTGCCTTGTTCCCCACAATGCCAGAAAAGAAACTAGCTTCGTTAAAAATATATGGTACTTACATTTATCTATTTTAATGCAGGTTAATTATTAGAAGAAATAAATATTGTTGGATACAAAAATCAACAAAATATAGGTTAGAAGAAATAAATATTGTTGGATACAAAAATTGGATAGAATATTAGATTTTAAAATAATATTTGATGAGTAATTACATAGAAGAATATTTTGGTATTTGGTATTTGAGTAAATGTGGATGTGAAAAACTTAAATATGAGACTATGATTTCTTTTAATAAAAATTTTGGTCTCTTTGGGACATTGTATTGATATGGCTTTGGTTTTTTTCAAAAAACCCAAATTCAAACCACGGGGTGTGGTGGTGTGAGTGTGTGCTAAAAAATAAATTGAATGCATTTCACTACAATGATTAGATTGTAAAGTGAAATGCATTGAATTGTAAGAAGTTTATATTTTTGTTGGTGTTGTTGTTGTGTATTTAGATGCTTGTGATTTGTTCTCAGGCTTTAAATCTATAAATTATTATTGGTTTGATGATACTTTCAAATTAATGTCTTGTTTTAATGTTCATACCATGTATTTTTGTTGTTGTGTATTTATATACTTGTGACTTGTTCTCAGCTTCAAATCTATAATTTATTATTGGTTTGATGATGCTTTCAAATTCATACCTTGATTTAATTTTTGAAAACTAAATTGTCAATATGGTTATTAATTAGATATTGTATGAATTTTTATTAAAAAAATATTCAAGTACTTATTGTTAAAATGTGATTTCAAAATAATAAATATCCAATTTTGTTTGGTTATAATAAAGAACCAAAGAAAATAGTTCAATTTTTTAAGCAGATTTTGGAAGAATATTTTTTTTAGGGGTAGATTGCTTGGCATGAGTAAACCAATAAGGTTAGGTTCATATATGTAGCCTAAGTTTAAAAATGAATTTGGTTAACATATCTATATGCTTTATATGAGGGATAGACCATCCACCATATTTTATCCTTATGGATTAAGAAATATAATGTATCAGCATACCTCAAGTTATGTTGATAACTCATTTGACTAAATAATCACAATAAAATAATTATTAACATACTTCTAAAGTAATGTATACCCTTAACATGTATATTTATATCCCTTATAGACTATAATAAAAGGGAAAATAATCTTGAGAAACATAGGCACTAGTAGTGTCTTTGTGAAAATATAAACAATCTCATCGTTTGTTTTGCAAAGAATTACATAAATAATGTTGCTTTAAATAATCTTATGTTGTAATTATCATAGCAATTTATTGTTGGATTTTGTTGTGCAAATGCAAGGTCTTGACATAATTTTTGAGCTCTTTAGATGTATTAATTGCTCCATGGTACTCAATGTTTGTAGTAGAAAGGAACACTAAACTAAATTGAATTGTATTAAGTAAAATGCATTGAATTGTTATAAGCTTATTATTTTTAATTTTATATATATATTTTGTTATGTATATATATACATCTATATGTTTTTGACTTATTCTCAAGATTCAAATCCTTAAACTATTATTGGTTTGATAATAATTTTATAAATTCACATGTTAATTTAATGTTTAAAAACTAAAGTGACATTGTAGTTATTTAATTAAATACTGTATGTATTTTTATTATAAAAAAATTGAGTCCTTTTTAATATATGATTTCAAAAACATCAATATCCAACATTCTTTGGTTATAATAAAGAGCCAAATAATATAGTTCAATTATTTAAGTAAATTTTTGAATATTTTTTATTTAAGGGAGAGTTTCCTTGGTATGAGTAAACCAACAAGATTATTTGCACATATGCAGCCCAAGTTTAGCAATGAATTTTGGCAATATGCCTACATGATTTACATGAGGGATAGACCATCCACCATAATTTATCTTCATGGACTAAGGAATATAATGTATCAAAAAATCTCAAATTATGTTGGTGACCCACTTGACTTGATAATCACACTAAAATAATTATTAACAAGCTTCTACTGTAAAGTTTTAAATTATTTAGGCGTATTATTGACTCATATATATATATAATCAATCCTTAAGAGAAATAACATGAATCAAAAGGGTGTATATACCAGTAGTGAATCACTAAGGGGAAAGTACATAGATGTCCAAATAACCCAACCTCATTTAGAGGTTGGTGCAATTGAGTCACTAGAAGAGGAGGAACAATGCTAGGAGGCAAAATAAGAGTTTCAAAAGGAAAAAATGTAGAATCTAGCAAGTTCCCAAAATGAACAAAGACCCTCCCAACTTCCCAAGTAGAAGAAGAGAAAGCTAGGATCTAGAAAAATTTTTAGACTACATATAATATCATAATGGAATGGGATATAAAGTTCAACCCTTGGGAATTAATGATAGAGGCTCTCAAAAGATATAATATGAAACTCAATAATACTTTGATCATGGAAATGTTGTGGAGCTATGGGCTATGGTAAGTTTAAGTACCCAAGTTTTGGAACTTTCTAGAGTTAATTTGTGTATGTGCTAAAAGATACAACAAATATGTGAGGGCTATCCAAATTACAATGTGAAATGGGTACCCCATTCTCATTATACCTAAGAGCATTGAAAATTTGATATGCATCAATGAAGAAAATATTAAGTGAATATCCTTCCATCCACAAGTCCAAATTCTATTTTGTAATGACAAAGGCATAGAACAATGATAAGCATTTGTGGTGCAATAACGAGACCCAAGGAATCTAGAGTCTTGAATATCCCCATGGTGATAAGCATGTTGAAGGAATATACATAATATGTTCTATCCATAATTACCTTTATAAAAGGAATAGGGTCAAATAATATTGTAAATGAGTAGCAATTGGAATGCTCTACATAGTCCAAGATATTGTAAAATGCCTACATTTCTTAACTATGTTGCATAAATTTCCTAGAAAATGAATCATTTTTTAAATTTGAGAGACAAAGAGATTTTAACTATACATATTACTTGATGCGGTTAATTGTGAGTGAAAATAAAAAATGATTTACAAAGTAGGATCTGGATCAAATAGGGAAAAATTCAGTCATTACCAATTTTTGGCTATATAGACATACCATTTAAAGTAAGGGATTTGTATAGTTATGATATTAGTCTACATGTATATAAACCAATAATACAGAGGATACAATGTAAACTCCCAAGATTGTTATTAGAAGAGAGGGCCTTATTGAGGATAAATGGAAATGAGTTAGGAGACTTGTACATGGGTAGTTCATCATCTTTTATTACGTTGTATAGATTCTCCATATAACAAATTAGATTGGTTGGATTTATTTTGAAGATCATTTTAGTGATGGAGGTGGTCCAACAACTTGATTTGATGGATAATGTATTTGAAAAAACTCAAAAGGAAGACAATATATTAAATCTAACTAAGAACTATTTGACTATTACACCTTTTGGCCAAAGATGCATAAAATAGATTACAAAGGAACTGAGAAGATTTTGCCTAATGAAGTTGAATTATAGGTGGGATTATGAAATCAATGTTATTTTTATCTACACTTAATTATAAATAAATATCTCCATCATTTATATACATGAACATAGGTTGAACACACAAGAGGAATACAATTTCGATGAGGAAGCAACTATGACAAGATTAAATTCAAATTAAAGTTGGGAAAGTAGGTATTTATATTTTAAAGGAAATTCTCCTAGGTTTTCTTATATAGAGACTAAAAATAATGCCTAGAAATTAAATACAACTATGATCCCAATGAGCACATTAATCATCAAATAGCAACATTGATCATAGGGGAGAAGTATTGTTGGAGTATGGAAAATATGATAGCCTGTAGAAGAATGTAGTATGAAACTAGAGAAAAATTTCAAGGTAGGGTCAAGAGGGATATGTTTTATGAATATTTCTCATGAAAATAGAGTTGGCATCACCCTCAAGAAAGGGATAAAAGGCACAAATAGACAAAATGATCAATTCAAGTCTCCTCACCAAGATTTCAATAAGCCAAGCATCATTTGTTGAAGTGGCATCTATAGTTAAAGTGGTAATATAGAAAGTAAATAAAAGAGTTGACATTGATAAAAGATACTCCCATAGGATAACCATCAAGAGGAAGATATAGGAAATTTCTTCTCAATCACAAATTCCCCCAAGCCCATCTAAGATAAAAAAAGGAAGGAGAAAACAAACCTAAAGAAGCATGGATAAGTGTTGGAGGAGAGGCACGACTAGAAGTTGAGATTGAAGATAGTCAGGAGGAAACATAAGATGTTCAAATGGCTTCCAAAAATATATACAAGAGATAATACTCAACCCTGCTGAGGGGAGTTACAACACAAAAGCTACTACTTCGTAGGTTCAAGTTTTGTTACCCTTTTCATCATCATATCTATCTCTTCTCCACCATATTTATTTTTTATCCTATTTAATCCATTATCTCTTCTAATTTCATTCTCTTACTATCCATTTTTTTCTACATCTACTTGACCACAAAAAAGTGTAGTCATCCCTATAATTGGAAAGAGGTGAATCTTTACTTATTTGTATGACACTTAACCTACTACTTAACCATTGTCACCATCATCATTCATATACTCCAACCAGTTTATCCTTTATATATCCTACATATATTCCAATGATAATCCCAACTACATCAACCATCCTCACTTATCCTTCATCCATCAACATCATTTCATCTCAAATTCCTCAACCATGGTGTCATATATGTGGTCCACTCTCCCCACTTTCTTCCCTTTCCTTTTTAGTTCTATGATAAAAATGGATATACCAATTTTTTAATAGATGTAGGACTATAAATCACTACATAAACAAACCCTAGCATAATCCTACACATGTAAAAAAAAGGAGTGATGTTTAATATAGGGTATTTAAGTCATGAACCATCTACCTATGCAAACAATCTCACTATCAGGGCAAGAAATATGGATAAAATAAAAAATATATATTACAAAGCAATAGAATAGATCAAAAATATTATTTTAGGTGACTTTATGTCATTAATAGGAATTTATCCATTAAGAAAACAAGTGGTCAAAAGGCAAAAAAAATTTCACTAGTAGAAACATATCAACTCAACACTATTAGATTAGCTGTAATAACATCCAATTACTTGACTAGGTTGAATTTTCTAGATTTGCATCAGATAAGACCTTTGTAGTTGGTGTAATCTATAGACCAATCAAACTTGGGGATGTTCTTAAACTTCATACAAGTCATTAAAGTGGTGTAGGTCTACAAAATTCAAAATCAAGAATGAGCAGTAGCATTGGAAAAGAATATGGTAGAAACTCGAGGTGACGATGATAGGATTCCTCAAATGAAGAAGGATGTAGAGGCTTTAAGAAAATAAAAAAGAAGAATTCAACTATTAGGTTGATCATGGCCAATAAGAACATCTAAAATAGTAGTTAGAGCATGACAAATAGGGTTTGTCTAGTAGAATAGAAACAAGAAAGCAAAAAGTAATAGAAATATTCAAGAAAAAGGATGAAGCATTATAGAATTAAAGAAAATAAAAATAAACTTGAAGAAATAAATGGAAAAAATGAAAACCTAGGTTTCCAGTACTAATGTTGTCAAGTCACTTTGGGACCACATACATGATGAAGTGAGGCAAGCTAGGATCTACCTATAACATATTCTAGTGTCTAAAAGGTTGCTCAAGAAATCACAATAAATTATTAATAGTTCCAAAATATAGCTTTCCTCAAATTCCAACCACATTTAGATGATAAGACACATGTATAAAGTATTTGACCAACAACTTCAACAACTAGGAATTTCGAGCAAACACACAATGCAAGTTTAGTTGAAAAATATTACTTAATACATCTAAAGAGCTTAAAACTTATGTCAAGACTTGCATTTGCACGACAAAATCCAATAAGAAACTACTCTAATAATTACAACATAATATTATTTAGAGTGATAATATTTTCATTACGTTTTTGCAAAATAAATGATCGAATTGTTCATATTTTCACAAAGACACTGCTAGCAACTATGTTTCTCAAGCTTCTTGTCCCTTTTAATATAGTGTACAAGGGATATTAACCTACATGTTAGAGGTATACATTACTTTAGAAGTTTTTTAATAATTATTTTATTATAACTATCCAGTCAAATGAGTCACTAATATAATTTGAGTGTTGATACACTATATTTGTTAATCAAAAGGATAAATGATGGTGGATGATCTATATTTCATGCAAAGCATCTAGATATGTTGCCCAATCTCACTGTTAAACTTGTGCTATATATATATATGAACCTAACCTTGTTGATTTGCTCATACCAAGCAAGCTACCCTTCAAAATTTTTTTTTTTCAAAATTTACTTAAAGAATTAAACTATTTTCTTTAGTTCTTTATTATAATAAAACAAAATTAAATATAGATTTTTTTGAAAGCGACGTATTAAAAATAAGTACTCAATATTTTTTTAATTCATAAAAAATCTAATTACACTTTAATTTTCAAACATTAAATCAAAGTATAAATTTATAAAAATATTGTTAACCAACAATAATTTATATATTTGAAGCTTGAGAACAAGTCACAAGCATATAAACATACAACACAACAAAAAAAAATGACAGACTTATTACAATTCAATACATTTCACTTTACAATTTAATCATTGTAGTAAATGCATTCAAAATTAAAAAAAAATAAAAAATCATAGTCTCGTCTTTATGTTTTCCACATTTACTCAAACACCAAAATATTCTTGTATGTGGTTGCTCACGAAGTATAATTTTAAAATCTAGCCCTCCAGATTTTTGTATCCAACAATCTTCATTTCTTCTGATAATTTGTCTGCATTAAAACAAACAAATGTAAATACCATATATTTTTAAAGAAGCAAGGCAATATTAAAAAACATGTATCGTGAATAAACTTTCATCCAAACTTTCTACTACTATAGTCTATGTACCAGCAGTCTTTTATATATTTCAAGAAGTTTGTCTGGGTGATCTTTTGTTTTTGTATATAAATCTATCTTGTTTACTTCTTGTAGTCCAACCTATATGTTGTATCAAGAAATAGTGCAAGAAAAATACCTAAGAAGATTGCAATTTGTATTATAAAAAATAATACATGATATGATACACTATTTTTATAGTTTAAAGAGACAATTGGTGGACATCTAATAGAGTTTAAACTTGCCTCAATCCATTTTAATAGCTTTGGCCTGCCAATTGTGATGTCATAGTTCTTTAACCTTAAAAATATGATATAATATCTTTTAACAAAAGGAACATATGCAATAAATATTGTGTAACATATCACTCACTATTTGTAAAAAAATAGATAAAAATGTATCAAAGGTTAAAAATTTAATTTTGGTGACGCCTCTAAAGGGAATTTAGGACCAGCAGGTGCAGGCGGTGTGTTAGAGAACACAATGGAGATCTATTCTTGCTTTTGTTGAAATATTGGAAACCCAAAAACAAATTCAACAAGGTGATAATTGATGGAGACTCGCTAAATACAATAAATCCCATAAGAAATAATAAAGTCCCCTCCTGAAGAATAGAGCTCTCATTGAAGAATATAAGGAAATCATCTCTAAACAACAGGAAATCACTTTTTAGCATGCATACAGAAAATCTAATCATTTGGCAAATGTTGCAGTCACCATTTCAAGCCTTTCCACGTGGACAGAGCAGTTCTAGCAAGGCTCATTGAAATAGTCATTCAAGACAAATATGGAGAGCGGCAGATTTAATTCGGTGAATGACTCTTGCATTTTTTAGTTTGGTGTAGGATACAAGAAAACAAATATCAGCCATTTTTCCACAAGTTTGGTTGATGCTATGGAGTTATTTGTACAAAATGATATGGTATTGGAGACAACAAAGGCTAAGAAGGGACATTCAACTCAAGGAAGTTTGATGCTCTTGTTGCCTTCTTTCTAGTTTCTTTTTCTCTAGTTTTGTTTAAGGGAACCTTGGATTTTTCGGCTTGGATTTTTCAGTTTCCTTTTTGTTACTACATTAGCCTTTTTCTATATGATTTTGTATTTTAGCATTTTATGGATCTTTTATTTTTGGATTTAGTTCTGATATCTGGCACTTGTTGCTGATTTTGTAATAAATATTTAAGTCCCTTACAAAACCCTAAATATAAGTTTTAATTTAAAAAAAAAAATGACCCATCAAACTTTTCCAGAGCGTTTTCCAAGTAATCAAGAGTTGGCCCTGCCATTGTTAGGAAAGGACAAGGTCAACTTATTTATCACATCCATCATAGCCTTTGTAAGATAGGCTATCTTATTAAGACAATGATCTACAGCTGCTGAAAGATTCTTCTTACCCATTGCTTCTACTGCCTCAGGTTCTGGTTTGGTTAATACTATGAACCCAGTTTTTGTGAAATTGTCTATATAGTTCAGAAGCTTATTAGCAGCCTCTTTTTCATAGTATCCTGCACAATGGGATAGCTTTTAAAAGTAAGTAACTAAATTCCTTCAACATAGTAAGGCCCAGGCTCTACCCTTCCTCTGCCTCCTTTATATGGGTTAATGAGTTTCAGTAATCCAAGTGGAATTAACCAATCCTACGTGCTTAATCATTTTGATATGCTAATTTAAAATTATAACAAGCAATGACCATTAAGACAATATGAATAGCTTAAGTTTGTAATCCTTAAAGTGCCTTGATTGGTTCCAGCAATGTCATATAATTAAGTTATAAAGAAACCCAGAATTTATAAGCATCCTAATTTAGTCTGAGACGAGCAATAATAATAAAGGTAACTTACGCAGTTAAAAGGCATTAATATATCGTGGGCATGAGTGTAGGTCCTTAAAAATTGTTCTCAAAATAATCAAGCAAGTCCAAGCTCTACCCTGTGACTTTGTCGTTGTGCTCAAGAGAGGGAACTTGAAAAAATAAAGGTAATATAATTTCATTCCAATTCAGGTCTTGTAACAATCCTAACACAGTGAGACCTATTCATAGATTTCAAACTCTTCTATTCTCTTTTTTAACATGTTTACTTGATAATAATCTAGTTATGCTTGCAATTTATTCAAACCCTGAGAGTAGCTTGCCCCTAACCCTGTAAAACTAAACGCCATAACTAACTCAGTTTCTTTTCATCCTGTCATAGTAGATGTGAACTATGTCTTCGCTAGATATATGAAACTGACATAATAATAATGTGACCAAATTGTTTAACTTCTATGAAAGAAAAGGAGTTATTGAGGATACCTTATTAGGAGGATAGACCTTTTCCTTGTACCATGCTGGTCTGTCGTCCAAGTCAATTAGAACTATCTAAATCTCGTTCAGACCATGCATTTCATCTCTCTTATAGTTAATCAATTTGTAATCCCCATAAATATTGAAAATCTTTGTCTTACACTAAAACCTACATAAAGAAGCTTAGATGAGCCTAATGAAAACCAAATCACCTTGTAGTTTATGGCAATCCAAGGACTCTAGGTATAGGGACAAGCCAAATTGATATACAATCTGCAACACTAATAAACCCATTAATGCAGTAAAGCATTGCAGCTTGTCCTACTCCTAACCCAACAACCATCAAGGACTGGTTCTTCGCATTGGAAAAATAAATAAATATAAATTCAGTGGAAAGCTTGCCATGTTGTTCCATGGAAGATAAATTAAGGTGCATTGATACATTATATTTCTTAATCCACGATGATAAATTATGGTGGATGGTCTATATCCCATGCAAAGCATCTAGATATGTTGCCCAAATTTTTTGTTACTTTGTTAAAATTGGGCTACATAACCTTGTTGATTTGTTCATGTCATCCTAAAATATATATTTTTCTAAAATTTATTTAAAAATTGAATTATTTTTTTTAGTTTTTAATTATAAATAAATAAAGTTGAATAATGATTTTTTTTTTTGAAATCGCATTAAAAATAAGTACTATTGATTTTTTTTGAAATCGCATTAAAAATAAGTACTTAAATCTTCTTTTTCCGTAATGAATATGTTAGGATTCACTATATAAACATGCAGGGGATTCTTGATGTAAGAAACTTAATCATTAATAGTAGAAACTATTAACCATCAGATAAGAAGAACATAAACATGCAAGACAAGATAAAACACAACATATAATGTGGTTCACCCAACACTAGTATTTTGTATTAACACCAATACAATCTCTGAAAGGAGTAATCCTACAACACAACCAGCTGCAAATTTCTCTTCAAAACACCAGCATCTCCACACAATTACTCTAACAATAATTTAATATGCAAACACCCTTGCATCAAGCTCTACACCAAGCTTCCTGATATCTCTACATGAGATGCACATGCAAACACCCTTGCATCAAGCTCTACACCAAGCTTCTTGATCTCTCTACATGAGATGCACATGCAAACACCCTTGCATCAAGCTCTACACCAAGCTTCCTGATCTCTCTACATGAGATGCACAATCCTATGCCTTTCCCATAAACAAGATACAATCCTCTCTACAGGAGGTATTACATACAATCCTCTCTACCGGATGTATTACCTACAATCCTCTCTACCGGAGGTATTACATAAATAGGGAAACCCAATTACATGCATGCTAAAAATAAGCATCCTCTAATTAACCCAATCCCCATTTAATACCATATTTTTTTATCTTTAAGTCTATCTTTTTTATCCTTTTTTGCTTTCTTGGATTTTTGGTTTCCTTTTTTCTACAATTAGAAAAAACTTAATTTTAGCCAAGATCAAGCTCCACAACCTAACGGAATATTCATACAAGATCTAATTAATAATTATATATTATTTTAATTGTTAAATCAAGCTATAAATTTGTAAAAGTATTATCAAACCAATAATAATTTATAAATTTGAAGCTTGAAAACCAGTCACAAACATATAAATACACAACAACACAAAAAAAAAATGGCAGGCTTATTACAGTTCAATGCATTTCACTTTACAATCTAATCATTGTAGTGAGATGCATTTAAAATTTCTATTGAAAGAAATCATAGCCTCGTTTTTAAGTTTTCCACATTGACTCAAAAATCAAAACATTATTGTATGTATTTGGTAACGAAATATTATTTTAAAATCTAGTATTCTATCCAATATGCATGATGATTTTTGTATCAACCATCTTTATTTCTTCTGATAATTAGACTGCATATCCAACGATCTTCATTTCTTCTCATAATTAGCCTGCATTAAAATAGACAAATATAAGTACCACATATTTTTAACGAAGCTAGTTTCTTTTTTTGGGATTGTGGGGAACAAGGCAACGCCAAAAAAACATGTATCCTGAATAAATTTTCATCCAATATTTTTACTGTTATAGTCTAGGTACCAGTAGCCTCTTGTATATCTCAACAAGTTTGTCTGGGTGAGCTTTTGTTTTTGTATACGCATCTATCTTGTTCACTTCCTGCAGTCCAACCAATATGTTATGTCAGACAATAGCGCAACTGATTGCAATCCGAATATCTAAGAAGATTGTAATTTGTAATTTGAAAATAATGCATTATATCATTCTCTATTTTTAAACTTTAAAATGACAATTGGTGGATATCCAATAGAGTTTGCACTTGCCTCAATCCATTTTGATAGCTTTGGCCTGTCAGTTGTGATGTCATAGTTCTTTAATATCGGAAAGACGGCGTGATATCTTTCGACAAAAGGAACATATGCAACATCCACCTGCATAAATTTTATGTAACATCTCACTGTTTGTAAAACAATAGATACAAAAGTATCAAAGGTCAATAGTCCTACACAATGCACATAACCATGCATGATCTAATGGCTTACCAGACTAAATTCACCTAACAAGAACGGTCCATCAAACTTTTCCAGAGCGTTTTCGAAGTAATCAAGAGCTGGCCCTGCCATTGTTGGGAAAGGAAAAGGTCAACTTATTTATCACATCCATCATAACCTTTGTAAGATAGTCTATCTGATAATGACAACGATCTACAGCTGCTGAAACATTCTTCTTACCCACTGCTTCTACTGCCTGAGGCTGTGGTTTGGTTAATGCTATGAACCCACTTTTTGAGAAATTGTCTGTATAGTTCAGAAGCTTCTTAGCAGCTTCCTTTTTCGTAGTATCCTGCACAATGGGATAGCTTTTAAAAGCAAGTAACTAAATTCCTGCAACATAGTAAGGTCCGGGCTCTACCCCTCCTCTGCCTCCTTTATATGGCTTAACGAGTTTCGGTAATCCACGTGGAATTAACCAATCCTAGGTGCTTAATCATTTTGATATGCTAATTTAAAATTATAACGACCATGAAGAAAAAACGAATAGCTTAAATTTGTAATCCTCAAAGCGCCTTGATTGGTTTCAGCAATGTCATGGAATTAAGTTATAAAGAAACCCAAAAATTATAAGCATCCTGATTTAATCTGAGACGAGCAATAACAATAAAGGTAAATTAAGCAGTTAAAAAGCATTAATATACCGTGGGCATGAGTTTAGGTCCGTCAAAATTGTTCTCAAAATATTCAAGCAAGTCCAAGCTCTCCCCTGTGACTTTGCCGTTGTGCTCAATAGAAGGAACCTAAAAAAAACAAAGGTAATACAATTTCATTCCAAGTCAGGTCTTGCAACAATCCTAACAGACATGTCTTTAGTGAGACCTATTGACAGATTTCAAGCTTTTCTATTCTCTTTTGTAACATGATTACTTGATGACAATCTAGACACTATTGCAATTTATTCAAACCCTGAGAGTAGCTTGCCCCTAACTCTGTAAAACTAAACGCCATAACTGACTCGGTTTCTTTTCATCCCGTCATAATAGATGTGAACTATGTCTTCGCTAGTTATATATGAAATTGACATAATAATAAAGTGACCAAATTGTTTAATTTTTACGAAAAAAAAAAAAGGAGTTATTGAGGGTACCTTATTAGGAGGATAGACCTTTTCCTTGTACCACGCTGGTCTGTCGTCCAAGTCAATTGAAACTAACTGAATCTCGTTCAGACCCTGCATTTCATGTCGCCTACAATTAATCAATTTATAATCCTCATAAATATTGGAAATCTCTGTCTTACACTAAAACCTACATAAAGAAGCTTAGACGAGCCAAATGAAAACCAAACCACCTTGTAGTTTCTGGCAATCCAAGGACGCTGGGCATAGGGACAGGTCACGTTGATATACAATCTGCAACACCCAATTCATAATCAAACTCAGAACAAAGGACCAAACCCTAACATGCCTATATTCTAAAATCACTAATCAACCCATTAATGCAGCAAAGCATTGCAGCTTGTCCTACTCCTAACCCAACAACCATCGAGGACTGCTTCTTCGCCTTGGAAAAATAAATATAAATGTTAAATTTGGCTGAAAGCTTGCCTTGTTGTTCCATCGAACAACGGAGGAGGCTCTGACTTGGAATTGAGAAGAGGCAGAATTGCGTCACTGCAATGGAGCACAGTTCAATTTTAGTGTACAACCATCCATACAAAACCAACAAAACATAGATTGGATTAAAATTATGCTTACACTGCTCCCATGGTTTGAAGCGCTCTTCCTTTCCTTGGACTTTTCCTTTTCCTGCAAGATAAATCCCAAGTATTAGTTCTCTACAGAACATCTGAGAAATTCATAACTTAATTCTCAAAATTGCTAATAATGTATATGTGTAACCTGATAACTTTTACGCAAAAGTTCGATCAGATTAGGTGACGATGAGAATTGCAACACTCGGATTAGGAAAATAAGAGTGCCTTCGCATTTATTTATAGATGGTGAACGTGAAGGTTCATGCACTTACAGAAATCGATAAGAAGATGAAGATGTCTTCCGCAACATGCTTAGGTCATTCGTGACGATATATTTGACGGTAATGGACATTCCTATCTATTTGGACATTCCTATCTATTTGGGAGAAGGCATTTACGGTAGTTGTAGAGATATTGTGCACATCCTTCACAATCCATAGAAACCAAGCATCCGTTAGATGCATATATTTGACTTCAAAAGAGGCTGCTTGGGAGTGATATAACAGATGATGTCATATGTAATTTTCCTGGAGGCGGCTTGATCTCTGTTGGCAGTACGGAGGGTGGTTTGTATGCGTAATTTTCTTGGAGGCCGCTTGATCTCTGTCGAGAGAGTGGATTGTATGCGATTACAAAGTAATAATATACAAAGTTAGTGTGAGACGGTCAGTTGAAGAATCTGATTACTGCTGGAAGTCATATGACAAATATGTAATTTTCCTGGAGGCCGCCGCTTGATCTCTGTTGGGGGAGGTGGATTGTATGAGATTATAAAATAATAATATATGAAATTGGTGTAAGGCGGTTAGTTAAAAAACGTAATTACTATGCAGTCCATACAAGATTGCTTGGGAGTGATATGACGGATGATGCCATATGTAATTTTCCTGGAGGCCGCTTAATCTCTGTCGGCAGTACGTATTTGTATGCGTAATTTTCCTGGAGGCCGCTTGATCTCTATCGGCAGTACGGAGGTGGTTTAAATGCGTAATTTTAGGTGGATTGGTTAGAAGTAACACACCCAAAATCTTTTTCACTCCAAAACGTGTTTACCATATCGAAAGAAAGGTTATAGAGATTATAATTGGTTCGATGAATCTCAAAACCGTCTTATCTGTAGTTGCATTATTACAGTATTTTACTAAGCCATGTAGTGTTGATATGATATAGTGTTTTCTTATACATTGTTTCATCTATTTACAAAGTTATAAGTTATATGAGGTATTATAATTATCTAAGTATTTATTCATTTATATGTATAAAATCTCATTTTAAATTCAGATTTCATATTTAAAATTTGTATTTGCAATATTTTAATAAGTCATCTAGTGTTGATAGTGTTTTCTTATAAGTGTTTCATCTAGTTACGGGGTTATAGGTTATATGGGGTATTATAAGTATTTATCCATTTATATGTATAAAATCTCATTTATAGGTTATATGGGGTTTTATAAGTATTTATCCATTTATATGTATAAAATCTCATTTTAAAGTCATTTTTATATTTGAAATTTGTAGTTGCAGTATCTTAATAAGTCATCTAGTGTTGATATGATATCTTATACAATGTTGTGTTTCATCTATATACGAGGTTATATATAGGTTATATGAGGTATTATAAGTATTTATCCATTTATATGTATAAAATCTCATTTTAAAGTCATATTTCATATTTGAAATTTCTAGTTGGTTATATGAGGTATTATAAGTATTTATCCATTTATATGTATAAAATCTCATTTTAAAGTCATATTTCATATTTGAAATTTCTAGTTGCAGTAGTATTTTAATGAGTCATCTAGTGTTGATATGATATAGTGTTTTCTTATACAGTGTTCCATCTAGAATAGAGGTTATAGGGTATTATATGTATTTATCCATTTATATGTATAAAATCTCATTTTAAAGTCATATTCCATATTTGAAATATGTAGTTACAATAAGTCATCTAGTTTTGATATGATATAGTGTTTTCTTATACAGTGTTTCATCTATTTACAAGGTTATAAGTTATATAGGATATTATAAGTATTTATGCATTTATATATATAAAATCTCATTTTAAAATTATATTTCATATTTGAAATTTTATAATTTTATAATTAATTACACTCATTCAAATTATATTAAACATTTTAATACTTCAAATATATAAACCTTTTAAAAACCATTTTACTTACTTTATACATGATGATTCATAGAGGTATCTTTTAAAGATATTTATAGTGTCGAATGGCATTTGGTGTAATGGCATTTGCCTAGTTATTATAATCCATGTGGTTGTGAGGTCGATTTCTCTTGTGTTTGCTCGAACAAGCGCTGATATTTGTACATATTTGTAAACGATGTTCAATATATAAAAAAAAAAAAGACATTTATAGTAAGAGTTAAGAGGAGTGGATGAATTGTAAAGGTCTTATCCTCGTTAGAGGAGTGGATGAATTATAAAGGTCTTGTGTTTGTGTCAGCAACAAAATTTTAGCTTGAATATTATTATTTTATTATTTTTAAATTAATATTGTATTAATAATTTATTTACTATGTGAAATATTTTTTATTTTTTAAGGAGTGAAGGTTACGGTAATGTTGTAAGGATGTTCAATTTTATTTTTTGTGTTAGGATTAATTAATAAAACACGAGCAATAAATAAATGCAGAAATAAAACATAAAATAATAAAACAATATACAAGACACAGATTATGTGGTTACCCAATATGGGCTACATCCACGGAGAAAATAATTAGACCCTTATTATTCCATCTAGCAAATTTCGAAGAGATACAACCTACAACAAATATGTCATACCTCCTCTTCGATCTCACAAGTACAGTCTATCTTCCTTCTTCACTTCCATCACACCCTTCACACTACTATCTCCAATGTCGTACAACATCCTCTTATAAAACAAGGGTTACAATTTTAGGGTAAATCATTAAGACCTCAAAATAAAAAAGAATTATTATTTTTGGCAAATTATATTTTCTATTGCAAATTTGCCATTTTTAGTAATTACTATTTCGAAAAATGATTTTTCGTCATTTTTTGTTTTTGTTTTTAGTAATTATTATTTTTGGCAAATTATTTTTCATCAAAAAAATCCATTTTTAGTAATTACTATTTTTAGAAAATTATTTTTTGTCAATTTTTTTCCGAAAATAGTAATTCACAAAAAAAACTCGAATTAACATGCAATTTGACACACAATTACATAATGTCCATATCCTTTCGTATATTGGGTCCAAACGCGGTTAAAATAGCACCTCAAAATTAGAATCAGGCTCCAGAACCAATAATCTTCCACTTGGAGACTAATCGCAGTAACTCCTGCACCTACTGGACTATGCTTCAACTTTGTACTTGGAAATTTTCTCACCTTTTATTGTCATGTTTGACTATCAATTAAAACTGAGCAAGAGCTCAGTTTCTCCCTAGTTAACGCCTTTGTGAACATATCTACAGGATTCTAGCTAGTGTGTATCTTCTCTAGTTTTAATTGTCCATCTTCCAAAACTGAGCATATGAAATGGTACTTGGTTTGTATATGTTTAGTCCTGGAATGAAAGGCTGAATTCTTGGCAAGATGAATGACACTCTGATTGTCACTATATAATATGCTATTCTCTTGCTTCTTTTCCAAATCCTCCTTAAACCTTTATAACCAAATCATCTCCTTACTAGCCTCTATAACAACAACATACTCTGCTTTCATTATTGAAAGTGCAACAACTTTCTAGAATTTTGAAATCTAACTTACTGCAGTTCCATCTACAATAAAAACATACCCTGTGGTACTCCTTCTACTGCCTATATCACTTGCCATATCTGAATCAACATATCCCTGTAAAGCAGTGTTAAAACCTCCAAAGCATAATACCTGAGTGGCAATACCTCTCAAATACCTAAGAATCCACTTCACTGCCTCCCAATGTTGTTTTCCTAGATTGTTCATAAACCTAATCACAGGTCCCACTGCATGTGCAATATCTGATATTGTGCACACCATCACATACATCAAACTACCAATTGTTGATGAATAAGGAACCTTGGATATACAGTCAATCTCCTCCTGTGTCTTGAGACACATCTCTTTGGTTAGTTTGAAATAATTTTCCAAAGGTGTACTAACAGGTTTTACATCATTCATATTAAATCTTTCTAACACCTTCTCAATGTACTCACCCCGAGACAATGTTAATTTGCGATTTTTCCTATATCTTATTATTCTCATACCACGAATTTGCTTTGTAGCACCCAAATCCTTCATTGTAAATGACTCTGCCAATTTTCTTTTGAGCACAATTATATCCCGAATGTTAGACCACCGTAACAAGCATGTCATCTACATACAATAATAGGATAATATAGTTACCATTATCCAATCTCTTAAAATAAACATAGTGGTCAGAATAACATCTACTATAACCTTGTTGTGATATAAATCTATCAAATTTCATATATCATTGCCTTGGAGCTTGCTTCAGGCCATACAAGCTCTTTTTCAATTTGCATACTAACTCCTCCTTCCCTTTGACCTCATACCCTTGTGGCTGTCGCATATAAATATCTTCCTCCAAATCCCCATGGAGAAAAGCTATTTTTACATCTAACTATTCAAGATGCAAATCCTCTACAACCACTAGGCTTAAAACAGTTCTAATTGAAGTCATTTTAACAATAGGAGAAAAAATTTCATCATAATCAATACCTTTCTTCTGTGCAAACCCCTTTACAATCAGTCTAGCCTTATACCTCTTTTTGCTTCCATATTTTTCTTTCACCCTATAAACCTATTTATTCTGCAATGCTCTTTTTCTTGCAGACAATTGAACCAGATCCCAAGTCTGATTGTGTACCAAGGAGTCCATCTCCTCTTGCATGCCTTGCTTCCACTTCTTCCTAGTTTCTACTTGCATCGCTTCTTCATATGTTTCTGTTTCACCAGAGTCAAACAATAATACATAATATAATGAAGGAGAGTAACGATCAAGAGGTCTACTTATCCTAGTAGATTTTCTAACAACACTTGCATGAGTTTGAGGTGCTTGTTGTTGCTATTGTTGATTTTCTAGCACCTCTGGAGTTTCAATTTCATCAAGCACTATGTATTCAGTGTTTATATTGTTTTGTTTCTTTTGCTACAAGTGGTCTTTATACATGATTTTCTCATTGAATACCACATCTCTACTACTAATAATTTTGTGATTTTCATAATCCAAAAAACGATTACCAAAATTATTAACTCCATATCCAATGAAAGTGCACTTCTTGGATTTTACCTCAAATTTAGTTCTATTTTCTTTATCAATATGCATGAATGCTTCACAACCGAAAGTCTTTAGAAATGAGTATTTAATAGGATTACCTATCCATGTCTCTTCTGAAATCTCACCATCCAAGGAACTTGAAGCCTGGAGGCCCTCTATTTATTAAATAAACTACAGTATCCACAACATCTACCCAAAAATATAAGGGCAATCCTGCATGTAATATCATACACCTAACACGTTTCATGATAGTCCTGTTCATCCTTTTCGACACACCATTTTCTTGTGGAGTTCCTGAAATCATCTTCACTCTATGAATCCCATGGTATGAACATTAAGTATTAAACACTTTACTATAGTACTCACCTCCATTATCTAATCTAAGACACTTCAAATTATTTCTTGTATCATTCTCAACCAAAGCTTTCCATTTCTTAAAAGTATCAAAAACATTTGATTTATTTTGAATACAATAAACCCAAGTTTTTCTAGTTACATCATCAATAAATGTAACATAACAATAAGAGCCACCAATAGATGATATCTGATCTAGTCTCCATACATTTGTATGCACAATCTCTAGCTTTTCACTCTTCTTTTCTTTTCCAACCTTGAGAAATTTGGCTCTTTTCTATTTTTCATAAATGCAGTGCTCACAAAATTCCAAATCAACCCGCTTCAAACCTAGCAAAAAATTCCTTGATTGAATAATCTGCACCTCCTTTTCACTTATGTGCCCATTCCTATGATGCCATTAAACTGTATTCACTCTTGTAGAAGTTAAAGTAATAGAAATATCAGTATTACCAGTACATACATACAATGTACCTTCCTTTTTTTTTCTAATAACAATGATCCTTTAGCAATCTTCTATGAATTTGCTAAGAATATAACTACACATCCTTTGTTGTCCAACTGACCTATGGAAATTAGATTTCTTCTCAAATCAATAATATGCTTTACCTCTTTCAGCAACCATTGATTTTAATTCAGTAATTTTATCTGTATCTTACCCTTTCTAATGATTTTACATGGTCTATCATTACCCAAATAGACCTATCCAAAATCACCTTGAACATAATCTAGAAAATATTTTCTATGAGGTGTGGCATGATATGAAGCCCCTAAAGTATAGCACCCAACAATCATTAATATTATCTAGTGAAAGGATTAAAGTATCTTGTAATACATCACCTGCTACGTTTGCTTCCTGTTTACCTTTTTTTTCTTCCTATTTTTTTTTTATTCCAACAGTATTTTTCAAGTGTCCTTTCTTTCCACAACGCTAGCCTTCCAACTGCTTCCCTTTGGATTTGGATCTGCATTTATTTGATTTTCCATGTTTTCTTGGACTCTTTCCTCTCTCCTTTTGTCTACCCGTATTTTTCATAGTCAACACATTACCCGATGTCTCACCTATACTTTTTTGTCGCATTTCCTCACTAAGGATAATGCCAATAACATCATAAAATTTTAAAGCATTTAAACCAAAAATAGAATTACTCAAAGCCATGACCAAGCCATTCTAACTTTCTAGTAATGAGCATAAGATCAAAATAGCCCTAACCTCATCATCAAAATTTACTCCAAAAAAATTTAATTGATTAGTAACCATGTTAAACTCCTTTAAGTGATCAGTAATAGACCCACCTTATGACATATGCATATTAAATAAATGTTTCATAAGAAATACCTTGTTCAAAGCTGAGGGTTTTTAATACAGTTTAGCTAACGCATTCATTAAATCCTCCATTGTCTTTTCCTTTGAAATATTTAAGACCATCGATGATTTTAGGCACAGTCATATTATTTCTAATACCTTTCTATTTAGAACTTCTCATTCTTCATCTGATGTCTTCACTAGCTTCTTTGCTATTCCACCTAATGGTAGGTAAATATCCTTTGTGAACATATCTACAGGATTCTGGCTAGTGTGTATCTTCTCCAGTTTTAACTTTCCATATTCCAACACTGAGCATATGAAATGGTACTTGGTTTTTATGTGTTTAGTCATTGAATGAAAGGTTGAATTCTTGGCAAGATGAATGACACTCTGACTGTCACTGTATAATATGCTATTTTTTTGTTTCTTTCCCAACTCCTCTATAAACCTTTGTAACCAAATCATCTCCTTACTAGCCTCTATAACAGCAACATACTATGCTTTCGTTGTTGAAAGTGCAACAACTTTCTAAAATTTTGAAATCGAACTTACTGCAGTTCCACCTACAATAAAAACATACCCTATGGTACTCCTTCTACTTTCTATATCACCTACCATATCTGAATCAACATATCCTTGTAAAATAGTGTTAGAACCTCCAAAGCATAATAATTGAGTGGCAGTACCTCTCAAATACCTAAGAGTCCACTTCACTGCCTCCCAATGTTTTTTAGATTGTTCATAAACCTACTCATAACTCCCATTGCATGTGCAATATCTAGTCTTGTGCACACCATCACATACATCAAACTACCAATTTTTGATGAATAAGGAGCCTTGGATATATAGTCAATCTCCTCCTATGTCTTGACACACATATCTTTGGTCAGTTTGAAATGATTGGCCAAAGACGTACTAATAGGTTTTGCATCATGCATATTAAATATTTCTAACACCTCAATGTACTCATCCTGAGACAATGTTAATTTACGATTTTTTCTATCTCTTGTTATTCTCATACCACAAATTTTCTTTGCAGCACCCAAATCCTTCATTGCAAATGAATACGCCAATTTTCTTTTGAGCATAATTATATCATGCATGTTAGACCATGCAACAAGCATGTTATCTACATACAATAATAGGATAATATAGTTACCATTATCCAATCTCTTAAAATAAACACAATGATTAGAATAACATCTACTATAACCTTGTTCTGACATAAACCTATCAAATTTCATATACCACTGCCTTGGAGAATGCTTCGGGCCATACAACCTCTTTTTCAACCTGCATACTAACTCCTTCCTTTTGATCTCATACGCTTGGGGTTGTTGTATATAAATATCCTCCTCCAAATACCCATGGAGAAAAGTTGTTTTTACATCTAATTGTTCAAGATGCAAATCCTCTACAGCCACTAGGCTTCAAACAGTTCTAACTCATGTCATTTTAACAATAGGAGAAATTTTTTTATCATAATCAATACCTTTATTTTGTGCAAACCCCTTTACAACTAGTCTAGTATTATAACTCTTTTTGCCTCCATATTTTTCTTTCACCCTGTAAACCCATTTATTCTACAATACTCTTTTTCCTACAGGCAATCGAACTAGATCCCAAGTTTGATTGTGTACCAAGGAGTCCATATCCTCTTTCATGTCTTTCTTCCACTTCTTCCTAGTTTCTACCTGCATCACTTCTTCATATGTTTTTGGTTCACTAGAGTCGGACAATAATACATAATATAATGAAGGAGAGTAACAATCAGGAGGTCTACTTATCCTGGTAGATTTTCTAACAACACTTGCAGGAGTTTGAGATGCTTGCTGCTGTTGTTGTTGATTTTCTAGCACCTCTAGAGTTTTAATTTCATCAAGCACTATGTATTCAGTATTTACCTTTTCTTGTTTCTTTTGTTGCAAGTGGTCTTTATACATGACTTTCTCATTGAAAACCACATCTCTACTCCTAATGATTTTGTGATTTTCATAATCCCAAAAATGATAACCAAAATAATTAACTCCATATCCAATGAAAGTGCACTTCTTGGATTTTACCTCAAGTTTAGTTCTATTTTCTTTATCAATATGCATGAATGCTTCACAACCGAAAGTCTTCAAAAATGAGTAGTTAATAAGCTTACCTATCCATACCTCTTCTGAAAAATCCTCCATCCAAGGAACTTGAAACTACTCCATCATAGACTCTATCTTTGGATTGATGGGTTGTAGTTTCTATTAGAAGGATCTAGCTACAAGCTCAATTTTAATTATGTATTCAATGATTTTCCTATCATAGAATTTGGGATCTTCATACTCCTATTATATTTAATCATTGTACTTTGCACACAAGTCTTTAAATATGTTGGTTTTTGCTTCTATATACTATTTTATTAGTAGTAAACTTTTCCCTTGGGTAATCTTAACTAGTTTGTAATAAAAATTCTTTACCTTGGTGCTTGAATTCGTTGTAATGTTAGCTAGATTAAAAATAGATTTCTAGAGTGATTAGGTCTTGATACAACTAGTTGATTTTTAACTGAATTACACCATCCTTAATGTCATCTTCATACTCATTTCACCCCTTTACATGTTAGACCTCTTGAATAAAAAAACTCACCTATTTGTTCATCATTGTTAAACACATGATAATGACCAAAGTTATCTAGAACTATAGGCCTGACAATGACTTCTAACTATTTTTGCTTATTCAATATAGCTATAAATGGGTTGAATATGGAATTCATGTAAGCTAACTCATCAACCCTTACATTATTCTCTCTTGGAACCACCACAATTTTATATGTATTGAAGCTTTCAAGTAGATTCTATACTTGATGTTTATACATTTTCAAGTATTTATTCTTCATAGAACATAATAATTTTACCTTATTGACTACTGGCTTTGAATTGCAAAAATATCAAGTTCTTGGCGTTGAGTTGCTTTGCTTTTCTTAATCCAAAGCATAACACCTCATACTCAACAATATATATTGGTGCAATTGAAAAATAGTATGCATTTAAAACCCATATGTTCATCCTATGGGTCTATGAACTGTATTCCTATACCTACTCTATTTTTGGTTCAAGGTCCATCAAATTACATTACCTAGGACCCTTTAAACCCTTTTTGTTTTGTAGTTAGGGATGGAATTTCCCTCGAATCTTAAGATATTATGTAATTTTCCAACCATTATTCCTTAAATATTTCACCGAGATCATCCTCTTAATTTCCCTGTAAATTTTTAATAATCACATCCCTCTTGGAGATAATCTCACCATAATTCAATTTCTCATCTATAAATTTAGGAATATTATTTTAGTTGACTCTCCTATATTTTTCTAGTTTATGGAAAAGAAAATTGCAATGTAGTTCATGTTGGAAATATTGAGTTGTCATTGATGTCAAAGAGAGCATGGTATTCAAGGCAAAAATATTCTTCAAGACTGATGAGTTTACAAGGTTGGACAATGGAAAGCAAGGCAAACATGTTTAAGGATTATAATATTTAAATATTATAAAGAGAGTTTATAAAGGTTCAAGAGGCTTGAGGACAAAGGTTTATAAAGAGAAGGACAAAAGGTTTAAAATAAAGACAAAAGTTTTTGAAGGCATTGGACAAAGGTTTAAAAGTAATATATTATAATATTTAAAACCTAAGGTTTAAATATTATAATACAAATAAATTTGAATTTAAAAAGGGTGCCAATCTAAATTCAAAAAGGTGAAAATCAAATATTGCATCGACGTCTCCATGTGAAATCGATTTGCATATTTAAAGGGGAAACATATTTCACTTTGATAAAAAGAGAAAAATCGAATTTTGTTCGCACAGAGTGGCAGAGGTTAAAAGAGAAGAAAGGAGGAAAGTGCACATCGTTTTAGGAAGAGGAAGTAATTGAAGATCAAACCTTTGCATGTGCTTGAGTTGTTCCACCTACTGGGGTACCCTAGATGGATATGTAGCTTGTATGAGCACTTATGGGAGTAAGATCATAGGGTCAACACCCTTGGATGCCATTTTGTGTGTTGAGTTTTTTAGATTGCACGCTGAGGACAGAGATATATTCGGTGGGCGCTCCCTTTGGTTCCAACCATTGTGGTAGCGCAGTTGGTCAGGGCACTCGTGATAGTGTTGTGTTGGAGAGGTCCATGGGTCGAAACCCATTGGGTGTGTTTTGCTTGGCTTTTGATGGTAGTTGATGATTTTTGGGAAACGCACTAAGGTTGCTTGGTGTTGATAGTATTTAATGATATTTGAAGCGCACCAATACCTTGAGCAAGGTAAGGAAAATAAATTTTTGATTATATTCTAAAGTTAGGAGTTATAAGGTGTACTTAATGATTATTATATTATGTGTATTGTGAGTTGAAAATTAGGGTGTATTGTTGAATGATTATAAGTTAGGAGTTATAAGGTGTACTTAATGATTATTATATTTTGTGTATTGTGAGTTGAAAATTAGGGTGTATTGTTGAATGATTATAAGTTAGGAGTTATAAGGTGTACTTAATGATTATTATATTCTATGTATTATGAGTTGAAATTTTAGAATTTTAAAAGCTTCTTTTTGAAATATTAAAGAGGAGAAATAAGGTATTATTTTCTAGATTTATTGTGGACATTTTGGAAATATTTGAGTGGATGATTTTTCTATCTATGCTAGAATTTGAAAATCACTAACCAAATTTTGAAGGATCAAAAAGAAAATTATTTTGAGACAGGTTTTTGAGGGCACATCTTCATCAAGACATTTTTGAGGTATGGTGTTTTAACTCCTACTCAAAGTGGTGTTGTTTGAAGGAAATATTTGTGATATCATATGGTGGAGGTATAAGTATTGATTTAATGAGCATTAGTGATTGATTGAAGTTGAGAGTATTTGTGCATTGCTTTGATTAAGATTGGAAATATACGAGCTAGGGTTTGAGAATAAAGTTGTTCTGTAGAGAATAAATATACACACACCCACACCCTCACACACTCATCCACATCATGGTTTCAACCTTGAACCTCCCGAAAAAGATCCAAAACCCAAATGATTGCATTATTTTTTTATCATGTACAAAATGTTGGTTGTGGAGCCTGATTCTAATTTGGAGGTCCTATTTTAGCCGCGTTTGGACCCACTCTACGAAAGGATATGGATGTTATGTAATTGTGTGTCAAATTGCATGTTAATCCGAGTTTTTTGTGAATTACTATTTTCGAATTTTTTTGATGAAAAATAATTTTTTGAAAATAGTAATTACTAAAAACAGATTTTTTTGACAAAAAATAATTTGCCGAAAATAGTAATTACTAAAAATGGAAATTATTTTGATTAAAAATAATTTTTCGAAAATAGTAATTACTAAAAATGGTAAATTACGACAAAAAATATAATTTGCTAAAAATAGTAATTTTTTATTTTTATTTTGGGGTCTTAATGATTTACCCTAAAATTATAACCCTTGTTTTATAAGAGGATGTTGTAAGACAATGGAGATAGTAGTGTGAAGGGTGTGAAGGAAGTGAAGAAGGAAGAAAGACTGTAATTGTGAGATCGAAGAGAAAGTACGACATATTTATTTTAGGTTGTATCCCTTCGAGATTTGTTAGAAGGAATAATAAGGGTCTGGTTATTTTCTACATGGATGTAGCCCACATTGGGTGAACCACGTAAATTTGTGTCTCGTGTATTGTTTTATTCTTATGTGTTTTATTTTTGCATTTATTTATTGCTCGTGTTTTATTATTTAATCTTAACAACTGGTATCAGAGCCTAGGGTTTGAAAAGTGCACTTGAAAGGAGGGTTTCTGATTCAAGTGAAAGCAATTGCAAAAGAAGGCATTGAAAGAATAAGGATATGGAAACAAAAAGGATAATGCTAAGTACGATGCGTGTAAAACCAAACTTAATGCTAAAAGCCCATATATTGAAAAATGCATAAAAAGAAAAGACATAGACGAATCGACACAAGATAAAAGCAATATAGAATACGGCCCTCTTTATTGATATGCTTTTAAAGTCATGTTACAATACGTCTCCTTTCCTTTTAGAGGATAGGAGCGTCAAATGTGTTTCTTATCACATCCATGGATAGCAATCCTTCTTCCGCGTGCCCACATGTAATATGGGTAGACCAAAACATCGTCGTCGCTTATGTATATGATTATTGAATCCTTCCTGCTCCTCTGATGTCAAAGACCTACGTTCAAGGAAACAAAAAATATCAGTAGCACCTGCAGATATAATAGAACATGTATTTCCCAAGGCCTACTGTTAGTGTATGCATGAAAATATTAAACCGATAACCAAATAATATTAGAACGACCTAAAAATTTGATAGAAGCATGAATATGTTACCAAGAAGACACTGCAAAAGGAACAGTCAGGAAATTCCTTGCAGATTTGTATTCGCTTCGGGGCGGGACGAATACACCTCCAACAAATTATCAGAAAGCACCCTCTCCAATGTCCTATCCAGAAAGCTCCAAATGACTTGCAAAGTTAGGATTAGCTAATTGGTGGTATTTTGGGATGATCCAGATGTTCAAATTTCTCCAATTTGGCATATATCACCCAAAATATGATGGCGCTATCTGCATGTTAGTGAAGGCGAGAAATGATAAAAACCTGGTCAAAATTGCTCAGAATGAAATGAAATTTAAACTACAACCTATTTAAATAACCTAGAACAAGATGCAAAAAGAAAAGAAAGGAAATCTGCCATAGATTTCTATTCTCTCTGGGGTGGGGCATTTAGAACTGCGACAGCTTGGGGGGCGCCCGGGGGCAGAACGCCCATCATTTTGGACTTTGTTTCGGCACCAATCCACTTGGGATGGGTCCAAAACCTCTTATGGGGTGTTGTCAGCAAATTTTGTGGAATATTGTGGCCAAATGTTTGGGTTTGGGCTCCGATTTGCGCTTCCAATAACCACCCTATGACCTCCCTTCTAAAGGAGATCAAAGATGTGAAAGGTGCAAAATCAAAAGGTATGTGTGTGGATGTAAAATGGCAGCACTTCGTTGCTCAAAATGCTACCTCTCTCTCTATCCTTTTGGGTGAGAAAAATCACCAATTTATAGACCTAGGGTCTCTTTATTTGAATGCGCATGCGAGGGCGCCACTGGAGTTGCATGTCCTATTTTTAGAAAATATTATTCCCTGATTTAGAGTCTCCTTGCATGAGGCCTCCAAAAATCTAAGACATGCATGACTGAAGTCTTTCTCCTTGATTTGAAGTTGTTCCTTGCAATTGCATGGCTTGAAGCTGCAGTTAACTAGCGAACCTCTCGAGGTTTGACTTTTTTCCAGTCAAACTTGCTATTCACCTCACCCTAGGGCGAATGCTGATATTCATCCCTGGGTGAGACGAATGCCAATTTGTATTCATCCCTGAGTGGGACGAGTAGAGAGCAAGGTGCCAAAAAGGTGCCAAATTGACCTCTAACCTCCAAACTGCTTTTGGGAGTGGTTAGGACCACTGTTTAACCTCTAGGGGCTGCCCTGGGGGTTGTGTGTGTCAATGAGATCAGCGCTTGTTGTCACATAATCGTATTGGTGTTGTTTTGGTGTCTACAGATGCCCATTTTTGGGAAGTGTTGTGCAAGGTGCAGCACCGAGCAAAAATAGATAACCAAAGCACTAATGATTAGGGTTTTTCAGTAACCTAACCAACTTTTGATGCCCCAAGTATGGGCACGCATTCTTGAATCCTTGCTTTTGACGAGCTAAGGAACTTAATTCAAGTGTTAACCTTGTTCATTGAGGTGTTACTTGAACTTGGACATTGATCAGTCATGAATAGGCAAAGGGCGCAACCTTTTGTCTGTGGGAACCTTGAGTTCATGATTCATAAATGCCAAGTGTTTGATCAACTTGCGATTATTGCTTGTTTGCTGCCCCAAGCAGGGGTGTGATTGTCTTTGTCCATGATCCTTTGAATGCGTGTTATTTCCATGATTGGGTGTGTTTTTGTTGATTGGTGACTAAGTGTGACTACCCCCTCAAGCGACAAATCGATGAGGGAATGACCAACATGAGAAAAGCGACGAGTCATTTGACCCAAGATGACTTAAGTAAGGGTGCCTTCAGTTGTTTACCGTTGAATGCATAAGCAGTTGCCGAACATTCTGACCTATTTTTGGTGGGTTTCAACTCTTTTTGTGACGCATTTTGGAGCTAAAATTGGCAAAAATTCGTCCTCCCGTGGAGCGGTCCGGCTATGGTAGCCTTCTTAGGGAGGAGGATAGTGACAATTTGTAACCCCAATGTCCGTTTTGCATACCAAGAATGTCAGGCGCAAATGCGCCTTCGTTCGGCAATGTGATTGCTATTTTTGGTTGGGTTTTGACCCATTTTGCGACTTCGTTTGGGGATGAAATTCTCAAAAATTCGTCCTCCCGTGGAGCGGTCCGGCTATGGTAGCCTTATTAAGGAGTAGGATAGTGAGGATTTGTGACCCCGATATCTATTTTGCATGCCCAGAATGTCAAGTGCAAAAGCACTCTCATTGGACACGTTTATTGCTTTTTTTTTTGTGCATTTTGTGTAGTTTTTTGCTGTTTTTGGTTGTTTTTGAAATTTTTGCTCTGTATTCGTTCTTGGGTGGGACGAATTCCTGTTTAGTATTCGTCCCAGGGAGGGACGAGTCCTAACCAGAGTGCTCGTCCCAGGGGGGAATGATTACAGGCTCAAAAGCCTATTTAAGGGCCAAAACTGGGTTTTGGGCTCATTTGCATTTATTTTTCCTAGCGGTTTGGAGCTCTGAGGAGGAGGAGGTCAATTCTACGAAGCGAAGCGTTGGCAAATTTTTCCCATCATCATGAGTTCATGAACCGGATCATCCAGCGGTAGAGCCGAAGCGAGACCAGTAAGTGCTCTTCCTCTTTATTGTTTGTTTGCTTTACAGTTTTAAAACCACAAGTTATTTGTTTGTTTTTGTCTTTTGTATTTTGTTTTTCAAATTAAGATGAAACCCTAGACTATCAAAAATTAACACTTAGCTGAAAACTTAGTTGAACCCTAGTTAAACAAAGATCAAAATTTTAGGTTAAAACTTAGTTGAAAAACTTAGTTTAGAACGTAACTTAAAAACTTCGCTTAACCCTAATTTAACAAAAATTAAAACTTAGGTTAGAAACGTAGGGTAAAACTGAGCGTAAAAACGTAGCTTAACCCTAGTTTATTTTTTTTTGTGGCTGTGTGTTTGTGTTTGTAATTGATCAGTTGACCTTTAGAGTTAAAAACCCTAGGACTAACAAACAATTTTTCTAGATGTTTTTGTTTAATTGATCAGTTTAGAGTTAAAAACCCTAGAACTGAAAAAAAATTTTGAATGTTTTAATTTGTTTGTAATTTATCAATTTTTTAGAGTTAAAAAAAACCCTAGAACTAAAAAATTGTTTTTTTGATTTTTTTGTTGTTTTTGTTTAATTGATCAGTTTAGAGTTTAAAAACCCTAGAACTGAAAATTGTTTTTGAAGTTTGTAATTTGTTTGTAATTTATCAGGTTGTAGAGTTAAAAACCCTAGAGCTGACAAAGTGTTTTTTTTTTTTTTGTTGTTGTTTTTGTTTAATTGATCAATTTAGAGTTAAAAACCCTAGAACTGAAAATTGTTTTTGAAGTTTTTAAATTTGTTTGTAATTTATCAGTTTGTAGAGTTAAAAACCCGAGAGCTGACAAATTGTTTTTTTTTTAATTTGTGTTGTTTTTGTTTAATTGATCAGTTTAGAGTTTAAAAACCCTAGAACTGAAAATTGTTTTTGAAGTTTGAATTTGTTTGTAATTTATCAGTTTTTAGAGTTAAAAACCCTAGAACTGAAAATTATTTTGAATGTGTTTAATTGTTGTATATCCATATTTTTGTTGTACAATTTGTTTATGGTGTTTAATGTTTTTATGTTTTTTTCTTTTGCAGGTTGTGAAGAACCGGTATCGTGTACCTATAGTTTTCATGGAAACACGTGAGGCGTTGACTTTGGCTGACTAGGAGTGGCTTGATGCCCTTGGGCTCA
Organism: Wollemia nobilis; assembly: GCA_028583015.1. Taxonomy (NCBI): domain Eukaryota; kingdom Viridiplantae; phylum Streptophyta; class Pinopsida; order Araucariales; family Araucariaceae; genus Wollemia; species Wollemia nobilis. The sequence continues at coordinate 4,221,430 of JAQPPZ010016599.1, forward strand.
AGCAAGTGACTCGACTAGAGCCTGTGGTCGGGGATCGGGCCTATCTGATGGCCTTGATCAACTTATGGGAGCCCCAGACCAACACCTTCCATCTCCCAATAGGGGAGATGACGGTGACTTTGGAGGATGCCTACCAGATTCTTCAGATTCTGATAGATGGATTGTCGATCAGGACGACGCTGTGGGACCAACGGATAGCAGTGCTGACACACTGCTTCGGGCATGGGGAGGCATTGGGTGTGGATAGCCCAGTGGAGAGGGCAGAGGGTGACTGCTAGATTAGTGGTATTCTGGTTCGATGGTGGCTGGAGATGGGTGTGTTGGGAGTGAGGCATGCCGTACTGATGGGCCTTATTTCCAACATGCTGCTACCCGACTCTTTAGGTGCGAGGTTCCCATGGAACCTGCTGAAGGTGGTGTTCAGGTTGGTGGAGTGCCCTACGGATGCACCGATGATCATGATATGGGGACAGACTCTACTGGAACAGCTCTATGATGAGTTGTATGAGGTCTGCTGTCGGAGGTGAAAGAGGATTGGATGCAGCTACTTGTTGCAGTACTGGGCTCGACAACACATAGCAGTGGAGAGGCCGGTGGGGCTACCATGGACGACGTAGGCGGAGATGGTATACTGAGAGATCGGATACGAGGCTTTGTGGCAGAGATCTGAGGAACAGGGTCAGAGTCGGCGATGGGTAGGTGCCATAGGGCACTATGTCGATGCCTTCGCTCGGCTTACTCCAGGGGAGGTTTTTTGGTGCCCCTATTGAAACTACCCAGCCTGGCTAGAGGTTGGAGAGTGGCTTCAGTGGGTACGGAGAGGACGATGGCTGATTGGGCGACATGGGACTAAGCAGGAGTTCTTCCCTTATGGTCGGGTTACACAATAGTTCAGGGTATGCCAGGGGTTTCCTGGTGATCCCGTGGTCTATTGGTGCTGGGGGACGAGAGGACTCTAGCTTGGCCACTCATTGCACCACTGGGTGAGGATTTGGATACCATGATTGATGCCCCAGACATGGATGACGTCGGGGTTACCATTGAGTATGAGTAGTGGTGGACTCTACGATGATGGCGAGGCGAGGGGCTTCTAGGCGATGCAGATGTGGCAGCAACAGGGGATGAGGGTGCAAAGGCACCAGGGGATGGTTGGGGTGTTTCGCTGGATGATGCAAACATGGTGGAGGTTGAGGATGTGGGTGTGGATTTTGGGGTTTCGGATCAACCAGAGACACAGGACATCCTGGAGCAGTGGGAGCAAAAGTAAGTTGTTGTTCCAGAGATGTCAATACCTTAGGTAGGCACGAAGGACACGGAGGCAGGGGTGCGCGCTGAGAATGCACGATTTGTAGGGCTGCTTCGGAGGTGAGATAAGGAGCTAGGGGAGGCTCTACAGGAGAGGGATATCTTGCAATCTCAGCTGGCTAAGTGGGATAACACATTTGCTGCATACCGTTGACAAGATGGGGATACAGATGCGACACGGGAGAGGGATCTCCTATAGACGTAGCTGGCACAGTGCGACGATGTAGTAGAGATGTACCATCGATGGGAGGCGGAGTGGTGTCGACATCGAATGGATCTGGAGGGAGAGATCATCCACATCGAGGGGCGGGTACCTGAGCCCTCTAAAGGTGGGTCTTCACGCTGGACGAGTGGCAGCGATACTGAGCAATCAACATCGTCACGTTACAAGCATTTGGATGAGGGGGGCTCTAGTAGGCATGATGCAGGGGCTAGCAGCAGTTGCTCTAAGGGGTCCCATAGGACCCACACCATGGGGGGTAGTTCCTATCACACAAATCCTGCATGATCATGGTGGTCGACGCCCTAGGCTGGGGGGTTTTTGAGCTTTTGGATTTTGTTGCGAGGTCAGAGGACCAGTTCATTGTAGCCTGCGGGCATTTTTGATGATATATATACAAATGACTTTGTTTTGTTTATACACTTTTCATGGTTTTTTTTTGTTTATGCACAGTTATTTATGATGATGTATGCATGTGGTATTATGAATGCGATGTGTCTAATTAGATGATGGATGCATATGGAATAAATGAAATGATTTGTTGATAACTTGTCGATGGCACCATAGACTGTACAAGATGTACTGGCTTGCTGTACTAATGGGATGGCTTTGTGGAATGACTTTGCATGTGCTAACTTTGTGTTTGTGTATTTTCATATTATCTGATGGTGATGTACGTAATGAAATGTACCAGTTGTTTTTTTTTTAAATGTAGTTAAGCTTTTCTAAGATTCAGATATATTAACTAACTAGCCAAAATTGTACATTTATCTCGTAAGACTTTTGAACAAGGTATAAATCAGACTTGAGTTTGACCAAGTTATTTCACATCCCTATGTGTGCAATTGAGTTTATTTATGTGGTATTTGTCAGGATACCGCCAGTTCTAGATAGGCTGTCAACCAAACCTGTACTGAGGATCACCTAATTAGCTCCACTAACTCTGTTGTTGTATTTAGTAATATTAATCCATGAGACAATCTAAGGTACCATAAGCTAGCTCATCCACATGCAAACATTGGTCTGCTCACACGCAAAGCTAATGTGATAGACATATTGTCATGCGTTTAGGATACCGCCATTGCCAGGTAGGTTGTCCACCAAACCCGTAATGAGGATCACCTAGATGGTTTTCGAATGCTACGAATTCCAGGGATTCAAGTTCAGGCTGTTTATTTGCTCAATGTGGTAGGATACTTGCTCGTATATATAATGATGAAAATCACTGTTTATTTTTCTCTTTTTGTTGTTTCTCTTTTTGAGCAAGGATGTTGAATAGTGGTGATAACCACTATTATTTGATTTTGCATTTTGAGCTTCATAAGGTTGAGCTTGTAGGTTTGTGGCTTGTAAATGGCATTGATTCTTTTAGGCCTTGGGGATGACTACCCATCCTGTTCAAGGACGTGTAGTACGAATCCTTACGACTTTGAGAACCAAAAGGGATTATGGAGATTATGAAGTAAGGACATTGATCTTTTAGGCCTTGGGGATGACTACCCATCCTTTTTAGGGGTGTGTAGTACGAATCCTTACGACTTTGGAGACCAAAGGTGATTGGAGATGATCGTGATGATGGCTTGTGGGGATTTTGTTTTTGAATGGTCATTGATCCTTTTAGGCCTTGGGGATGACTACCCATCCTGTTCAAGGACGTGTAGTATGAATCCTTACAAATTTGGGGACCAACGATGATTGGGATTTGTGGTAGTGGTGAAAACCACTATTTATTTAGGGGAATTGATGGGGAAGAGCTTGTCCTTTTGTCAATTCTCAGCACTCTTGAACCATTCGCACAGGGGGATGAACAGGCTAATGTCTCACCTATGGTACCCTAGACTACGTTGTAGGTGTCTCTTACGTTCACACAACTTGGGAATTATTTTATGTGTTTTAACTTGTGTAGGGATGTTACGTAACGAGGCTTGATCCAAGTAAAACTTTCCCTTGTAAAATTCATTTAACTTTGTACAGTTTTTGGCTAGAAATTTAAAGATAGCTGAATGATGAAAACCCTACATACATTAGGATGCAACTGACTATGCTAACAATGGGGATGGTGTTATTCTAGATGTATGTGTTTATAAAATGGATGGAATGTGGAAAATGAAGGAATTGCCTAGCAATTACAGTCTATGGTGCTTGTGACATGTATGAGTAGCAAATATGAAATGGACGTATGCAATGCCTAATGCAACCTATATTTTTGTATTTTGATTTTTACGAGTATGCATGGAATGAGAAGCAATTTTTTTGTTATTTTTGATGATTTTATTGTTTTTTGTTTGTTTGTTTTTTTTTAATATTTATTTTGACCAAGCGGTTATGGTAACCCTTGGAGCTTTTAGTTTGACCAAAGGGTTTATGGATACCTTTGGGGTATTTTGGGTTGACCAAGCGATTGTGGGAACCCTTGGAGCTTTTGGTTTGACCAAAGGGTTTATCGATACCTTTGGGGCATTTTTGGGGTTGACCAAGCGATTGTGGGAATCCTTGGAGCTTTTGGTGTGGACTATGTCTCTCTAAATGTGGAATGGCCTCAAATGATTGATGTTCAAGGGTTCTAGTTCCTTGATTCCTTCAAGAGAGGTGAGCCGGTATGTTCCAGGTCCTATTTTACTGTCAATCACATAAGGACCTAACCAGTTTGCCGTGAACTTGTCCCTTAGATGGGACGACAAATTAGAATTCTGTTGGTTCTCTTTTAAGACCAAATCACCCACCTGAAAGTCCCTTAGGTGAACCTTCATGTTGTATGCTCTCTTAAGTCACTCTTGATAGATAAGCAAATGCTCGAGAGCATTGACGTGTCGTTCATCGAGCAACGTAAGTTGGTCTAATCGGGCCTGTTGCGTAGTGTCATCATCGATGAACTCTTGCATTGAAATGCATAGGGAAGGGATTTCCAACTCGAGAGGCATGACTGCCTCGGAGCCATACACCAGTGAAAATGGAGTTGCCCTAGTGGGCGTCCGAATGCTAGTGCGATAAGCCCATAGGGCAAGCGGGATTTGAATGTGCCAATCCTTATGATTGTCTACGACTGTCTTTTTGAGGATGGTGACTAGCATTTTGTTTGATGCCTCTGCTTGCCCATTTGCCTACGGATAATAGGGTGTTGAAAAACTATGCTAAATTTTGTACTTTGTTGTCAAAGCATGCACATATTTATTCTTGAATGATGTCCCATTATCCGAGAGGATCTTGGATGGAATACCAAAATGACATATGATGTTATGCAAAATAAACTCTGCAATGCGGGGTCCAGTCGTAGAGGTTAGCGAAATTGCTTCCACCCACTTGGTGAAGTACTCTATGGCCGTGATGATGAACGTGTGACGACCCGACGACATAGGGGAGATCTTTCTAATTAGATGGAAGCCCCACTGTGAAAAAGGCCAAGTCGATTGAATCGGTTGCAAGGCCTTAGAAGGTACGTGTGTCAAATTGGCATGGTGTTGACACTTCATGCACTTCTTTACATATGTGCAACAATATCATTCTAAATATGGCCAATAATAGCCCATGCGGAGAATGCGCTTTACGATGGCCACCACATGTACCATCGTGCACTTGGGTGATCGCCCAAGAGGACCCTTGTTGGTCCAAGCAATGGAGGAGGATTCCTTCATAGCTTCGACGATACAAAATGTCTCCTAGCAAGACATGTTTTGCCGCTTTCTGTTTAAATGATATTTTCATGGCTTGTGTCAATCCAAGTGGGAGATTACCTAGCTTGAGGTAATCCCTAATGGGTGTGTACCAATCCTGCTGATTAGAAACCTCGATGGTATGAACGACCAATCCCTCTTGAAGTTCATCCCTAGCAAAAGTTGAGCGGGAAAGAACTTGTAAAAACAACATTGTGTTGCTATTAAGAGGAGTCGGGGAGAACAAGGACCCCCAGTTGGATCGAGTCAGACAATCTTGGATTCGAGAGAACCTATCTTGAGATGGTTTAATTTGGATCAAGTGGATTCCTGGCGTTAGGTCAGAGCTTGCACGCTCCATCGTGGATTGCGATAATTTTTGTACTTGAATGGTTGTCATATCACCAGAAATGTCTTGCGGGATTAAGGACCCCAAGGAGGCCATAGTGTCCACAAAATGATTCGATGATCGAGGGAGTGCCTTGATGTCGTACCATTCAAGCTGTGCCAAGAATTTGTCCACAAGGGCTTTGTAAGCCTGTAGAACTGGGCATTTACATTGGAATACCCTTTTAACTTGATTGACAATTAACAATGAATCACCAAAGATATTCAATCGTTTAATGTTCATGGTGACTGTTGTTTGAAGACCTATGAGCAAGGCTTCGTATTTTGCATTATTGTTGGTGCACAGGAAGTCTAATTTAAATGATAGAGGCATTGGATCCCATTGCGATGTGAAGAATACAATTCCCGTGCCACCTCCTTGCTCACATTTTGAACCATCGAAGAATAGGGTCATGTCAGCCTGTGACTCAGGCTCATTAGAATCTGGCGATTTTGAAACATGGAAGACCCCATAATCCGGTAGTTCTACTGTTAGAGGCTGATCTTCTTCAAGAGGATCCTCTGCTAGTTGATCGGCGATGACTTGACCTTTTATGGATTTTTGTCCAATGAATTCTATGTCAAACTCCATCAACAACATGATCCATTTCATCGTGCGGCTACTATGATAAGTACGACTCATCATGTATCACAATGGATTCTCCTTAGACACAACATACGTCATGTTTCTGAGCATGTAGTGGCATAGCTTTTTGGTAGCAAACACCACTGCCAAGTAGAGCTTCTCAACGTATGCATAGTTAAGTTCATAACTGACCAGGGTGCGGTTAAGATAGTACGTAGCCTGTTCTTTGTGTTGTTCATTTTTCTAGGACAACATGGCACCCAGTGCCACCTTAGTAGCTGAGATGTATAAGTAGAACGACACTCCTGGTCTAGGTGGTGCCAATACTAGTGGCGAAGCCAAGTATTGTTTAATCTCGTCAAAGGCTGATTGGCACTCATCATCCCAGTGAAATGCGACCCCCTTGTGCAATAATTTATTTAGGGGTCGGCACTTGTCAGATAGCTACGCTATGAAGTGCTTGATCGACGTGACCTTTCCCTGTAGACTTTTGAGCTGCTTGATGGTAGTTGGGGGAAGCATTTCAAGGATTGCCTTGACTTTGTTTGGATCCACCTCAATTCCTCATTTGGAGACTATGAAACCCAAGAGCTTTCTAGATGTGATGCCAAATACACACTTCTTGGGGTTTAGTCTGAATTTATGTTCAATGAGGCGATCGAGGATCTTGCGCAAGTCATCGAGATGATTTGGGCACAAAAGAGATTTGGCCAACAAATCATCCATGTAATATTCCAAAGTTTTGTGCATGTAATAATGGAAGATGTACGTCATGGCCCGTTGGTAGGTGGTGCCAGCATTTTTAAGGCCAAAGGGCATGACCTTATAACAAAATGTCCCCCAAGGCATTGTGAATGCCATTTTTAGTTGGTCCTCGGGATTGATACGAATATGATTATATCCAGAGAAACCATCCATGAGGGAAAACATTTCATGGCCCGCTGTAGTGTCTACCAATGCATCGATGATCGGCAAGGGGTAATCATCCTTAGGACTCGCTTTGTTGAGATCTCAAAAATCGGTGCATATGCGAATCCTCCCGTCGAGCTTTTTGACGGGCACCATGTTAGACAACCATGGTGGGTAATCCATGCAAATGACAAACTGTGCATCCAACAGATTTTGTAGCTCATCTTTGACCATTAAGGCTACTGTTGGATGCATCTTACATAGTTTTTGATCTACTGGCTTGACTGTTAGATCAAGCGTTAGATTATGCATGACTAGCTGCGGGTCTACTCCTAGCATGTCTTTGTATGACCATGCAAAAACCTCCTTCTTCTCTTTGAGAAGGGCAATGTAGTCGGCTTGCTCTTCGGGGGATAAACTTACCCCCAACTTGATGATTTGCAAATTCATTGGATCTGAGCCGATGTCTACGTCAGTCGTCTCCTCGACCGACATGTGGGATCCGTCCTCCAACTGGTGTGGAGTTGGGATCAAGTGGATATCATTTGCTGAATTGAGATCGTCATTTGGAACGTCAAGTTCCTCTTCAGCATGGAAGACATCCTAAGTCTATCCGGGGGTGAAATGGAACATCCCACCACAAGGCCAGTACTCTGATGGGGATGGCGGTGCGTCAGAATGATCCCAGTCTATAGCATCTAGGTCTAGATGCAATGACCATGTTGGGTCGGCTGGATTATGGATGGGGGTAGTTAAATCAATGGAGATCATGTTGATGAAATGATTTTAGTCTCCATTACCATGGGTGTGACTGCTCGAACATCCTATATGATCTTTGTGCTCCATATCTAGCTCTTACTGGCACAAATGGATCAGCCCGATGTGTCGATAAAAGGATAGGATCTACCCTGGGCACTGACGGCTTTATAGGGTCTCCAGGCGGAAGGTGTTCTCTGTATACCTAGAGTGGTGGGTGCAGTAATTGCTATAACTATGCCGAGTTGAGGTGCCACCTATGTCTTGGCCCTAGGTGTAGTTGTTCAAACATGTCATCTATGTCCAATGGATATTGCTGTTGTCGCATATGATTGAGATAGGCCATCTTAGTTTCATCTTCATAATCACTGTCAGAGATCCAAAGGCCTTCATTGGCTCCAATAACTGTTTGTGACATATGAGGCTCATCTTGCTCGAGCAAATTAATGTGGTCCCATCGAGGTTTGTTTCGCTCTCTACGGGGGGACTTGATGCTCTTGAGGTGGCATATGCTCAATTGTAGCATCCAAAGGGAACATTTTCAGGAAGCTCTCCTGATAATCATCCATGGGATGTACTTGTGAATGATTGCTATCAGACTCAAAAGGATCCCAATGTGCTACCTCGTATTTTGACTCATCTTTTGAAGACCCTTCTTGGTCTTGTCCATATCCATCTTGTAGGTGAGTCCTCGAACTGTCTCCCTTTTCGACCGAAGAGAAAGGGTTGTTATGGTCAACAAGGTTGGTTGTTAGCAATGGGTGATAATCCCACAATGTATATGTTGTGTTAAGATTGGCATATGGATCTAATGCCAACCCATCCTTGTTGCCTATCCCTAGGCCTTGCATGTTCTCTACCAAGATGTCCAAGGGAAACGGGTGGTTTAACCCTACTCCTGACTTGTCATATGACATTTGATATCTTGGTTGGCATAGAACACGCACTCCTTGCTCATACCTGCCCAACCCATATCCATGCAAATTGCATTGGCCTAGATATCTCAAAGCGAAATCAGGGTTGGACAAATAGTTAACGTCCTCAGCAAAGGGTTCTTCATCTTCGTCTTCTTGCATGTAATATTCAATGCCATTATCCAGGCCCCCATAAACAAAGTTGGTCTGATTGGGTGGGTAGCCTAGAGGAACCATAGAGCCGATGGGGAGTCGAGGTCTCCCCATGTCCTGCATGGACTCAAGTGCGGGTGTTGCTACAATGTTTCGCACTATATACTCCCCCAGGCCTATGTTGGCCATCTCAACAATGATTGTTGGCGGTTGAGGGGGAGCGAATGGGAGTCCTTCCTTAGTCCACTCCATGTAGGGTGAACTAGGTGTCTTGAATTCCATTCTGCTAGGCATCTCTTCGGTAGAGATGGTTGAGACTAGGGGTGGTTCCTCTTCTAGGGGTTTCTTTCCCTTGTCCGTTGATGTGGCCACCATAGGTGGCATCATTTTTGGAGGACTAGAAGAGAAAGATGGACCCGACGAAGGATTTGATGGACTTGTCAACGATGATGCCTGTGGAATCGGACCCTGTTTAGATGTATTCAACTAAAAATCCAAATGCATTTATGGAAGGGTCGATTGCGGCATGAATTGCACCGTATTGCAGTACTTGAAGGGCTCTAAGTCTGTCGGGACTACATGCACCTATCTTTCAAATGTGTACTTTAAGCACTGATGAGCTATAGAAGGGACACACTTCATGTCCCTGATCCAAGGTCACCCCAGCAAGATATTATAAGGCATCTCACCTTCCAAGATGTGGCATAATGTATGAAGTCTTTTGTCCCACTTGGATGGGTAGGACAATTGTGCCAACCATCGACCATATCGCATCATTGAATGCTCGAAGAGTATAGGTGGAGCCTATTATGTGAGATGCTAGCAACTTCAAATGTTTCAATGCTACCATGGTAATGATATTACTGGATGAGCCAGTGTCCACCAACACTCTCTTATACGGAATCCCGTTGACCCGCGCAATGACGTGCATGGGTGGATCCGCCACATCACCAGTCACTGATTTCAATTCATATTCTCTAAAGGTGATTACTGGTTCTGTACATTATTTTACATGTCCCACGAAGTTTTTGAAAGAGTTTACTTCATGGGGCTACAACTCGATGGCTTTTAATATCTCCATTAGAGCCTCCCAATGGGGCGCTGATTGTTGAATGAGCTCGTATATGGAGAGCCTAGTCGACGTGGTCCGTAGACTTTGGGTAAGTCTAGTCCAAATTGTGGCCACTGGTCTAGGTAGGGGAAGTTGCGTAGGGTGCTATTGAGGTTGTGACGTCGATGGAACCTCTCTTGTGGCTACCGCAGGGGTAGCTCCTGGGTACCTCTTGTTCCTAGTCACTATGCTTATCATCCCTACATATCCCTGCATGGGGCAATTCTGTTGCACCTCATTGACTTGAAGGGGTTTTGCCTACGCATCATGGGTAGGCAGGGGGTCTCTGAAGACTCCCATATGTTGGTTATTTGGTGCTACGGGGTTGTCCACCGCCAACGTCTTGTTGTCGATTAGATCTTGCACTAAGCCTTTAAACTTCCAACATGCATTAAGGTCATGTCCCTTCCATTTGTGGAACCTACAGTACAAGTCCTCCTTGTACCCCTTATGCTTGGGCACATTGGGGTCTATGGTTTGAATTTTTGGCAGGTTGATCAAGTTCGCCGCTGACAAGCGATCAAATAGGGAATCCCTGGACTCTATGTAAGGTTTGAATTGTCGCCTAGGGTGACGCTGCTGATTTTGTTCCTACCTCTGGTTTTCTCTATCATAATTGTTGGGAGGCACCACCTGATAGTTAGCCTTTTGAGGTTGTGTTGCTTGTGCAGGCTTAGGGATGTTTATAGCAACCTGATTGACCGTAGCGGGTTTCTGTTGTGTGGTCCCTATTTTAGTGTTCTTAGACCATTCTTTCTTCTTAGGCTTGGCAATTTCACCATCCTGTATCTTGATCTCCTCAATGATTCTAGCTTGCACCAAAGCTTGCTTAAGAGTGGCATATTTTTGCAGCTGCAATATCATAGAGATCGATCTCAAACAGCTCTTTGAGAACATTTGGGTTAGGTCGGACATGGGAGGGAGATAGGGCAGCTTTGAAAGCAACGTCCTCCACCGGTTCCCATATGCCACCATGGTTTCTTCCTCATACTGCATGAGGCTAGCTAGGTCACTTAGTGATGCCTTCTTCTTGGTGTTGAAGGCAAAGCGTTTGAGGAATGCGTCCACTAGTTGATCTAAGTTACTGATGCTATGTTTTGGAAACTAAGTGAACCAATCCAAGGTAGGGCCTGTGAATGTGGTTATAAATGTTCTAAGCAACAAAGCATCGTTGTCCTGAATGCCAAAGCATTAGCTCAGGATTCTAGTCACGTGCTCTTGGGCATCCTCCTCTCCTCTAAAGAGTGCCAACTGGGGCAGTTTAAAGTGTTCAAGGTATGGAGGTGCCGACACTAACGGATGCACAGGATGACTACGGAGTTGGCGTAAAGTGGGCTTTTGGGGCCCAGAAGTCTTGATCTCCATAGATTCTAAGCGTTCTAGCAGCGCTTTATATGCATCGAAGGATTTAATTTCTTCCTCCTTAGTTTGCTCCCATTGTGGGTTGGGAGGAACTTGAGGCCTATAGAGGGGTGGTCGGATAGCAGCCCCTCTGCCTTGATAGGGCATTTTAGCCTATTCTTCTTCTTGCTCATACTCCTCATAGGCTTCTTAAGGGCTTTTTGGACGAGACCTATAACCATGGGTGGGTCCCTGTAGGGGGCACCCATCTTTGTTCCTGGGAGTGGCCTCCCGCTCAGGTCTAGGAGGTCTTGAAGGCAACACTTGGTAAGGTCACGGGGACCTGTCTCTCACCAAGGGGTTGTGCCTCTCATACACTTCTACTTTATGCACACGAGGGGTTGGGACCTTCGCAGGCACAGTGTTATGAAGCAATTTAGTTGCTTGATGTTGAATGCTCTCTTTGCTAAGGCAGTACAAATGATCTAACTGTTGTTGATCCTACCTGATCTGCATGATTTGTGCTTGGCAGACGGCATGTCTGGAAAATTCCAAGTCAATTTGTTCTGTCATCTTGTGTTTAGGAAGCCTAGATGCCTCTCCTACATGTCTATCTTGATCGTGGTGATCCGAGACCCCTATAGGTTGCTTTCCTCTATCGAGGTTAGCGACATTCACCCGAGGCACTAGCCTCAATGGGTGATCCCGATATATAGCAGGTGTGGAGGTGCATCGCTCCCATGTTGTGTACTACTCTTGAGGAATGTGGTGGTCTTCCTCGTACTCCCTTTCGTATGTGTGAAGGGTGTGGGGAGAATTGTCTTGCCCTGCTTGGAGAGCCCTGTTCTCCAGATTTTGTGTAGTGTTTCTAATAGTAATAAGGGTTAAAGGAGGGGTGATGAAATCATGTGGCCCCTCCTTATGGACCCTACGTTTCTCTAGCACTTCATCACTAGGCCACTCATAACGAGCATCTAAGCAAGGCCTACTTTCTATGTTGAGTGCCACGTGTAGGTTCTCCTCTTGAAAGGATCTATGCTGAGTGGGAGTGCCCCTCAAAGAGGTGCATTTATAATCCTGTTCTGTGGTGGCATGATGTAGACTATCTTGCATGTCAGGCTGCCAAGGTGGGATGACCAAGTCCTCAGGACTATATCGGAGGTGATTCTTCTCCCTTGGTACACTTTATGCAACGCTTACCCATGATTGGGCTCGACTACGAGTGTACACCATGGTGATGCTTTCCTACAAGATGCGTAGATTTTTATCTCTTTTTATGGTTTTTATGCTACACTAAATAGAAAGGAAACACACACAAAGCAATGATTATCTCGTTTAAAGATTAAAAGTGTGCCCTAAATCTGGTTTTAGTGTGTTTTGATTTTTTTTTTTAAAGCTTTTGTAAAGAACGTTTAAATGCAATATGATGGCTCTTATGACTCCCAAAAATGGTCGCCCCTTCGATATACCATTGCCAGGATGATATACCAACCTCTCTATATACCCGCCCTTACGTGAGGGAAACTATTGGTACGTGAGAGCAGATGATACATGGAATGTAGGCGCTACGAAAGGGGAATCACTCTGTTTATGAAACCTACCATAGAAGACTTATACTCATGCACTGGGAATCACCCCAGCTACACTTGGTCAGCTTTCATCAGGATTTATGTCTAGCAACAGTCGCGATCGGGGTTATGTATGCAGTATCTCAAGCCAAGGTGGTGATGAAATCTACCGTTGGTCTTGCTCAAGGGTTGGGGTTTTACGACCAACTCCTTGTTTTAAATTACCACGTGGTGTGTGGGGTTCTTTTTAAGTTGCATAAATTAAGGAAACAAGCATTCAAACTCTCCTATGCAATCAAATAACCAAAGAACAAAAAACATAAAGCAAAATTTTTACAGAAGGTGTTTAAGACTCCTACCTCTTCTCTGCCCAAATCAGATGTCTCTGAATCTTTGCCATAAAATTGCATAGAGAGCTATTCGTCCTGGAGTGAGATGAATAATAGATTTGTATTCGTTCCAGGGTGGGATGAAGTCCTATTCATCCCTGGGTAATACGAATTCCAGCTCTGTACTCGACATAGACTGAAACGAACAATAGTCCAGCATTTGAAAACTTGGTACCTATAAGCAAAAACAAGCAAATTTAATCAGAAAGTTAATCTTAAAATCAAGGGACATAGGTCCCACCGTGATTGCCACTGAAAGCATGAGGATACGGAAACAAAAAGGATAATGCTAAGTACGATGCGTGTAAAACCAAACTTAACGCTAAAAGCCCATATATTGAAAAGTGCATAAAAAGAAAGGACATATACGAATCAAAACAAGATAAAAGCAATATAGAATATAGCCCTCTTTATTGATATGCTTTTAAAGACATGTTACAATACGTCTCCTTCCTTTTTAGAGGATAGGAGCGTCAAATATGTTTCTTATCACATCCATGGATAGCAATCCTTCTTCCGCGTGCCCACATGTAAGATGGGCGGACCAAAACGTCACCGCCGCTTGTGTATATGATTGTTGACTCCTTCCTACTCCTCTAATGTCAAAGACCTGCATTCAATGAAACAAAAAATATCAGTAGCACCTGCAGATATAATAGAACATGTATTTCCCAAGGCCTATTGTTAGTGTATGCATGAAAATATTAAACCAATAACCAAATAATATCAGAACGACCTAAAAATTTGACAAAAGCATGAATATGTTACTAGGAAGACACTGTAAATGGAATAGTTGGGAAATCCCTTGTAGATTTGTATTCACTCCGGGGCGGGACGAATACACCTGCAACAAATTATTAGAAAGCACCCTCTCCAATGTCCTATCCAGAAAGCTCAAAATGACCTGCAAAGTTGGGGATAGCTAATTGGGGGTATTTTGGGATGACCTAGATGGTCATATTTCTCCAATTTGGCTTATATCACCCAGAATATGATGGCGCTATTTGCATGTTAGTGAAGGCGAGAAATGATAAAAACCTGGTCAAAATTGCTCATAATGAAATGAAATTTAAACTACAACCTATTTAAATAACCTAGAATGCAAAAATAAAAGAAAGGAAATATACCACAAATTTCTATTCACTACGGGGTGGGGCGTTTAGAACTGCGATAGCTTGGGGGGTGCTCGGGGGCAGAACGCCCACTGTTTGGGACTTTTTTTTAGCACCAATCCACTTGGGATGGGTCCAAAACCTCTTATGGGGTGTTGTAGGCAAATTTTGTGGAATATTGTGGCCAAATGTTTGGGTTTGGGCTCCGATTTGTGCTTCCAATAACCACCCTATGACCTCCCTTCTAAAGGAGATCAAAGATGTGAAAAGCGCAAAATCAAAAGGTATCTGTGTGGATGTAAAATGGTAGCACTTCGTTGCTCAAAATGCTACCTCTGTCTCTATCCTTTTGGGTGATAAAACTCACCAATTTATAGACCTAGGTTCTCTTTGTTTGAATGTGCGTGCGAGGGCGCCACTGGAGTTGCATGTCCTATTTTGAGAAAAATATTATTCCCTGATTTAGAGTCTCCTTGCATGAGGCCTCCAAAAATCTAAGACATGCATGACTGAAGTATTTCTCCTTGATTTGAAGCTTTTCCTCGCAATTGCATGGCTTGAAGCTGCAGTTAACTAGCGGACCTCTCGAGGTTTGACTTTTTGCTAGTCAAACTTGCTACTCGCCTCACCCTGGGGCGAATGCTGATATTCGTCCTTGGGTGAGACAAATGCCAGTTTGTATTCATCCTTGGGTGGGACGAGTAGATAGCAAGGTGCCAAAAAGGTGCCAAATTGACCTCTAACCTCCAAACTGCTTTTGGGAGTGGTTAGGACCACTGTTTAACCTCTGGGGGCTACCCTGGGGGCTGTGTGTGTCAATGCGATCAGTGCTTGTTGTCACATAATCGGATTGGTGTTGTTTTTGTGTCTAAAAGCATGTTTATGGTTGAGAAGTTTAATGGCCAAAATACCAGCTATAGAAGATGTAAATGTAGGACTATCTTTATCAGAAGGACATTTACCTACCATTAGGTGGAATAACAAAGAAGCTAGCGAAGACATCAGATGAAGAATGAGAAGTTCTAGATAGAAAGGTACTAGGAATAATACGACTGTTCCTGACATCATCGATGGCCTTCAATATTTCAAAGGAAAAGATAATGGATGATTTAATGAATGTGTTAGCTAAACTATATTAAAAACCCTCAGATTTGAACAAGGTATTTCTTATGAAATATTTATTTAATATGCAAATGTCAGAATGTGGGTCTATTACTAATCACTTAAATGAGTTTAACATGGTTACTAATCAATTAAATTTTGTTGGAGTAAATTTTGATGATGAGGTTAGGGCTCTTTTTATCTTATGCTTATTACTCAAAAGTTGGAATGACTTGGTCATGGCTATGAGTAATTGTGTTTTTGGTTCAAATACTTTAAAATTTGATGATGTTATTGGTGTTATCCTTAGTGAGGATAGGTGAGACATTAGATAATGTGTTGACTATGAAAAATACGGGTAGACAAAAGGAGAGAGGAAAGATTCCAAGAAAACATGGAAAATCAAAGAAATGCATATCCAAATCCAAATGGAAGCAGTTGGAAGGCTAGCATTATGAAAAGAAAATACACTTGAAAAAGACTGTTGGACTCGAAAAAAAATAGGAAGAAGAAAAACAAGGTAATCAGGAAGCAAACGTAGCAGGTGATGTATTACAAGATGCTTTAATCCTTTCACTAGATAATATTAATGATTGTTGGGTGCTAGACTTAGGGGCTTCATATCATGCCACACCTCATAGAAAATATTTTCTAGATTATGTTCAAGGTGATTTTGGATAGGTCTATTTGGGTGATGATAGACCATGTAAAATAATTAGAAAGGGTAAGATACAAATAAAATTACCGAATGA
Organism: Wollemia nobilis; assembly: GCA_028583015.1. Lineage (NCBI taxonomy): Eukaryota > Viridiplantae > Streptophyta > Pinopsida > Araucariales > Araucariaceae > Wollemia > Wollemia nobilis. The sequence goes on from JAQPPZ010016599.1 coordinate 4,237,684, forward strand.
AAACCAATGGTTGCTGAAAGAGGTAAGGCATATTCTTGATTTGAGAAGAAATCTAATTTCCATAGGGCAGTTGGACAACAAATGATGTATAGTTATATTCTTAGCAAATTCGTAGAAGGTTGCTAAAGGATCATTGTTATTAACAAAAGAAAAGAAGGAAGGTACATTGTATGTATGTACTGGTAATATTGATCTTTCTATTGCTTTAACTTCTACATGAGTAGATACAGTTTTGTGGCATCATAGGCTTGGGCACATAAGTGAGAAGGGGATGCAAATTATTCATTCAAGGATTTTTTTGCCAGTTTTGAAGCAGGTTGATTTGGAATTTTGTGAGCACTGCATTTATGAAAAATAGAAAAGAGTCAAATTTCTCAGAGTTGGAAAATAAAATAAGAGTGAAAATCTAGAGCTTGTGCATACAAACATATGGAGACTAGCTCAGGTATCATCTCTTGGTGGCTCTTATTATGTTACGTTTATTGATGATGCAACTAGAAAAGCTTGGGTTTATTGTATTCGAAATAAATTGAATGTTTTTTATATTTTTAAGAAATGGAAATCTTTGATAATGATTCAAATTAAAAAATAAACGACGATCAAAGGTCCACATAGCAGCAAGCAAAGTTTACCTTCTGGTGGCTTTCGATATTTTCTATGGGGGTTTGGTGTTTGACCATCCATTTCCCTCCTTTTTTGGTTTTTGATTCCATGTTTTTCCTTGGTGGATTGTTTCCTGCCCTCCACCCATCCTCCCGTCGCTTCCTAGGGCTATTCGGGTGCCTTCCCCAACTCCCAAAATTAGGTTGCACTAGCGAAATGATTCTCGTAAGCACTCCCCATGGCGACGCACTTAGATCCTGATCGTTGTAGCAGAGACATCGAGGGCTCCGCCAGGCCTGGCACCATGGCCAAGCAAGGGCCCCATATCCCAGAAAAGGTTCCAACAACAGGTGATAAGCCATCCTTTGCTGACTTGCTCCAAAAAAATGAATTCCTATGTTGTCTACGGCCAGTGAATTCATCACACAAGGGAATAATGTTATATGCCCTAAATCCCTCATGGAAAACTATGAATCTCGGGATACCAACTCCTTGGTAGGCAAATTCATTGACGGGTGACCTGACTTAGATGCTATTCGTAGATGGGTAGCTTCAAAATGGAAAATCCTAGGCAACTTGGAGATCTCAGCAATGACAAGGGGTTTTTTCATGATTCAACTCAATTCCCATGAAGACGCAGAGCGCATCTTATTCGAAGGGCCCTGGTTTTAAGGAAGGTGAAGTCTGTTCCTAAAAAAATGGCAACCAGACTTCAACCCCAGCTCCTAGAACATCAATTTCTCCCCCATCTGGGTTAGAATTCTAGATCTCCCAGCCCACTTATTATATGAAGATGCCTTGCTTGGCTTTCTAAGGTGATCGATGAGCTCGTGGCTATCGACCCGACCACCCGAGAAATAACTCGACTAACCCAGGCCCGCATTTGCATGAATGTGAACCTATAAAGTCAGCTTCCAGACCACTTGAACCTCATCTATGGTGATTTCAACTAGAAGTAGCCATTCTTCTATGAAAACAAGCCAATGTTTTATCCTGAGTGCCAATCCCAAGGCCATCTTCAGTTGTAGTGCTCCAAAATTTGGATCTTGCCACAGTTAAAACCCGCCAGGTACCATTCAAAGAAGATGTAGCATCAACCCCCACCTGTCTTACTGGTAGCCAAAAAATCTATTTCTAAACCCCCTCCGAACCCGCTCAATCATAAGGTAAGTACCTTTGTTCCTCTAATCAATAAATTCAATCCTTTGCATAGTTTTGTTATCAATGAGGATTGTGAGGAAGGTGAGATCCCAATCACCTTTGAACTAACGACCATCCTCTAACTCCCTTGACCTCCTCTTGTCTGTCCACCTATTGCCCCCATCCATAATCCTCCCCCCATCATAGGTACCCCCACTTCCCCGAGAATCCCTCAAGGCCTGCATCCCCTCTCTCCTCCTTCGTCCCCCCGCCCGAAACCTGAAGACCCAACCTCTCCTGTGTACTCAAACTCTATCTTTGTTGATGATGAAAACGAGGACCAGCCATCCCCTAAGCAAAGTTGTCCCAGGATAACTCGGAGCTCCCAAAAATCCATGATGTATGTAGGAGGGGAAAAAAAGAGAGGAAGAACCTTTGATTCGTACATAAGGAACAAAAATGTGGTTGAAGATATAGCCAATGGAACCCAGAGAATGCTATTTTAGGAAACAATAAACAATTCCAAAGACAAAATTCAAAGATCCAAACCTGCTCAGCAAGGAAAATGGGGCAAGAGAATTTCCACGAGTTTTAAATGAAAGTCCTCTCCTGGAATGCGAGAGGCCTAAATGGGGAAGCAAAACAGAGACTGGCTACAACCATGAGGAGAGAACATAATCCAACCATTTTATCATTTAGGAAACAAAATTGGGTGATCAATGGTCCCCTAACATTACTAGAAATATTTTGCGAAACTGCGATTTCATTCATTCCCTAGCTTTTGGGATGTCGGGAGGGCTCCTGTGTCTCTGGAATCCTACCAAGCTCCAAGGAAACCTTATTTCGGGCCATGATAGGGTAAGCAACATCCTATTCCATGATACTAAATCCTAGAAATCTTGGATGATGTCAAATGTCTATGCCCCGAACACCTCTGTGGGTAGAGAAGCTCTATGGAAAATGCTCACTTCAATGAGGAAGGTCTTCGAAGGAACTCCCTGGATCCTGGTAGGGGACTTCAATTCTCCTTTGCACCTCAAGGACAAAAAATGAGGGAACAACATCACTCATAGAGATACTACAGACCTAAGAAACTTCATTAATTCTAACTCTCTCATGGATTTCCAGCTTTAGGGGTCCCTCTTCACTTGGAGCAACAGAAGGAAGGGCACCAATCTGATCTAAGAGTGCCTAAACAGATTTTTGCTTTCCCAAGAAACCCTCCCCTACTTTGGGGATGCCAGTTTGCGAGACCTCCCAAAGATAGGCTCTGATCACAGTCCCTTCATCTTGGAATTCGATTCTAGACCGCATTTCAATACCCCTTTCAAGTTTGAAGCAATATGGATTCACCACAAAGATCTCAAGGGCTTGATACAGTCATGGTGGAGTCAAAAATTCCCAGGGTCTGCTATTAACCAGGTAACCCAGAAACTCAGGTTCATCAAAGGAAACTTGAAAAGTGGAATAAGGAAACCTTCGAGAACATCTTAGAAGACAAACAACAGGTCAAATCTCGAATCAGCTAGATTGAGGAGTCCTTTTCGAAATGCGAAGGTAGTGACAGTCTTAGGGATGACGAGAGCGCCTTGTTTTCTGAGGACCACAACATCCTCACCAAGGAGGAAACTTTCTAGCGCTAGAAGTCAAGACAACTTTGGCTCAAGGAAGGTGATGCCAATACCAAGTTCTTCCACATCTCAACCTTGAGGCATAGGAGTGCCAATAAGATCAAAAGTCTTGTCTTCTAGGATGGGGCAGCCATTTTGGATATCAATGCAATCAGAGAAGAAACCATCAATAATTTCAGAAGCCTCCTAGGTTCCAGCCTGCCCCAAGCCCCTGAGGCCATGGAATCCCTACTAGCCATCATCCCCACCATCATCTCCCAGGAATCAAATTATTTTCTCCTTAGTCCCATCTTCTAGGATGAAGTTCACCATGCCCTCTTTTCCATGAAGCCCAACAAAGCCCTTGGGCTGGACGGGTTCTCGCCTAGGTTTTTCCAGACCTTCTAGGACATCGTGGGGCAGGATATTTCTAACACCATTAGGGAAATGTAAATCTCCAGGTCCATTCCCAGAGATGTGAATTCCACCTTCTTGGCTCTCATCCCCAAAGGGGTCAATTCCCGATCCCTCTTTGATTATCATCCCATCAGCCTGTGTAATGTCATTTACAAAATCCTCACCAAAGCCCTAGCATCTAGGCTATCCAACATTCTTTCGTTAATCATTGACCCATGTTAGGGGAGCACAATCAAAGGATGCAATATTCTCGATGGGATCATCACCATCCATGAATTGATATATTCAACCCAAGTTTCAGACACGGTTGCCTTCTTCCTCAAGCTGGACATGAACAAGGCCTTTGACAGAGTCAACAGGGAATTCCTCAGCCAAATCCTTCTCAAGTTCGGGTTCCATGAGTCCTAGGTAAACCTAATCTACAACTACATTTTCTCTTCTTGGTTCTCTGTCATGGTAAATTGTTCTGCTGTGGGTTACTTTTCGAGTTCTCGGGGCCTGAGGCAGGGTGAACCTTTGTCCCTCATTTTGTTCATCATCCTGGCAGAGAGTTTGGGGAGAACTATCAAGGAGGCCTGCTCCTGCAGTTAGCTTTTTGGGATCAGGGCAGCGTTCGGGCTTCCCCCCACCACTCACCAGCAATTTGTAGATGACACGTTGATGGCTACTAAGGCTTCGGTAGCAGATGTCAAGATGATCAAGGATATTCTCAACTGCTTCGAGGAAGCTGCTAGCTAGAAAATTAATTACACTAAAAGCAAGTTGTTCTTCATCCATACCCCGGCCAAAAGATAGTGCAAGATCACCAGAATCCTAGGATGTTCCATTTCTAAGTTCCCAACCACTTACCTCGGGCTCCCCATGTTCCATGCTAGGGCCCAGCCAACCATGTGGGCAAAGGTGATGGACAAGATCCATAACAAGTTAGCTGGGTCGAAAGGAGCCCTGCTCACTAGTGCAGGGAAGGCAAATTTTGTCAAATCCATATTGCAAAGCATCCCCACATATTTCATGTTTGTGTTCAAAATCCTGACCTAGGTGGGAGAAGCCATTGAAAAAATTTAAAAGAAGTTCCTTTGGTCTGGATCGGAAGCCTCAAGAACGTTCCACCTGGTATCTTGGGATAAAGTTTGCTCCCCCAAAGATCAGGAAGGTCTTGGTCTACATCAAATCTTAGTTGCCAACCTAGCTCTCCTAGCCAAGCAGGCTTGGAGAGTAGCGACTAAGGCCAATATTGAATGGGTAAACATCATGAAAAGAAAGTAACTTCAGTACTAGGCCTTCCTACAAGAGCCTCCCCTGCGCAATGTTTCCTATTTATGGAAATCCATCACTCATACCTAGAACATCATCCTTGAAGGGTCTTCCTGGAAGCTAGGGAATGGGGCCAACATCAACTTCTGGGAAGATACCTGGGTCGAGAATTACCCCCTCATTAGCAATCTGGTTTTTATCCCTACTAAGCATTTGATTGATAGTAGATTCAGGCTCAGGGTTGTAGACTTCATTTCCTCTAGCCCGAAAGCCCAGGAGTGGAAGAAGATCAATTTTAGAATAAGAAATGAACCCATCAGGGAAGCCATGAAAGGGATTCAGGAGATCCAATGATCAAATTTCCTCCCCTGTGTCAACAGGAGAGATGAGCGGTGTTGGAAAGGCACCAATCACGAGAATTTCTCTATCAAGACCGTGACCCAGCTTATTGAGAAGATGGGTTCCCAGGGCATCCCCAGCTCCGAGAAGGTGATCACTAACAAGGTGTGGATCAAATCCCTCATTCCCAAAATCGTGCACTTTTTCTGTATGGCCATCCACAAAAAAATACTTACTGGGGACAATCTCATGCGGTGAAGGATCATGGTGCCATATAGATGTTTCCTATGCCTCCAAGTCTGGGAATCTGTTCACCACATCTTGATGAGTTGCCCCTACTCCAGAAGTGTTTTCTACCTATCCACCCAAAGCTTTCAGGCTAGCTAGACCTAGCCAAACTATGTCAAAGAGTTCATTTTCCAATGGCCTAAGCCCTTCAAGCATCCAGGCTAAGATTTTTATGGGAAGTCCTCATCCATCACATCTTCTAGTAGCTCTAGTTGGAGCGCAACAGACGAGTTTTCAAAAAAGGCCCTAGAACCCACGAAGCCGTAACTGCCAGAGACATTGCTTATGGCATCAAAAATTTTGGACTTATCCCTTGTCAGACCAGCCCTGCTTCAGGGATTGAAAAATTGCTTTGTTCCACCCTTAAGATTTCCCAAGATCATAGTAAGTCTCAAAAACCCAGAAAATATAGATCTCAGGTCACTTGGGTCCCTCCCCCACAAGGTTAGCACAAGTCTAACTTCGATGGTGCTTCCAAAGGGAACCTAGGAAAAACAAGAGTAGGAGGGGTCTTCAGAGATCATAGGGGAAAAATCCTTAAGGCCTTTGTTGAAAATCTGGGGTCCCAGACCAACAAATCCACAGAAGCCATGGACCTCTGGAGATGTATTGACATTTCCAAAAACCTGGCAGCCCCTGTCATCTACGAATGGGACTCGGAGATCATTGCCAAACTCATCCAAAGAAATAGCAAGGATGGGAAAAATATAGAGAACATTATCCAGGAATGCCAGCTAGGCCTTTGCAACAACGAGCAATCCTAGATTAAGCATGTGTTCAGGGAGGCCAATCAAGTGGCCGACACCTTGGTAAACAAAGCAATTAAAGAGAGCTCCCTCACCATTTGGGAAGACAACTTTCCCACAAAAGTCATCGAGAAAGTCAACCTGGATATTGACAAAATATCAAACGCTTAGCTCTGTCGAAGCAGGAGGGTGCCTCTTCTCTAACGCTATTAGAATGTTCGCAAAGGCCAATCATCAATGGCCAAATTTTATCGGTGGTTCTAACCACCTAAAAGGTGTCTCTTCGACACCATCGATCAATTTATTTTGGTTTAGCTCGGTTGTTAGTTTTTGTTGGTTTTCGACTGTGGTGCTGGTGTTTTTACCCTGCATTACGAATGTAGATGAACTATTGTAAATTGGTGTTTTTAGCCTGCATTTCGAATGCAGATGATATTCTTGTAAATAGGGGCAGGTCCCTTCAACCCGTAAGTAAATAAATTTTACTTTACCTACCGAAAAAAAGAAATGGAAAGCTTTGGTTGAGAATGATACAAGAAATAATTTGAAGTGTCTTAGATTAGATAATGCAGGTGAGTACTATAGTAAAGAGTTTAATACTTAATGTTCATACCATGGGATTCATAGAGTGAAGATGATTTCAGGAACTCCACAAGAAAATGGTGTGTTGAAAAGGATGAATAGGACTATCATGAAACGTGTTAGGTGTATGATATTACATGCAGGATTGCCCTTATATTTTTGGGTAGATGTTGTGGATACTGTAGTTTATTTAATAAATAGAGGGCCTCCAGGCTTCAAGTTCCTTGGATGGTGAGATTTCAGAAGAGACATGGATAGGTAATCCTATTAACTACTCATTTCTAAAGACTTTCGGTTGTGAAGCATTCATGCATATTGATAAAGAAAATAGAACTAAATTTGAGGTAAAATCCAAGAAGTGCAATTTCATTGGATATGGAGTTAATAATTTTGGTAATCGTTTTTTGGATTATGAAAATAACAAAATTATTAGTAGTAGAGATGTGGTATTCAATGAGAAAATCATGTATAAAGACCACTTGTAGCAAAAGAAACAAAAAAATATAAACATTGAATACATAGTGCTTGATGAAATTGAAACTCTAGAGGTGCTAGAAAATCAACAATAGCAACAACAAGCACCTCAAACTCATGCAAGTGTTGTTAGAAAATCTACTAGGATAAGTAGACCTCTTGATCATTACTCTCCTTCATTATATTATGTATTATTGTTTGAATCTGGTGAAACAGAAACATATGAAGAAGCAATGCAAGTAGAAACTAGGAAGAAGTGGAAGCAATGCATGCAAGAGGAGATGGACTCCTTGGTACACAATCAGACTTGGGATCTAGTTCAATTGTCTGCAAGAAAAAGAGCATTGCAGAATAAATAGGTTTATAGGGTGAAAGAAAAATATGGAAGAAAAAAGAGGTATAAGGCTAGACTGATTGTAAAGGGGTTTGCACAGAAGAAAGGTATTGATTATGATGAAATTTGTTAAAATGACTTCAATTAGAACTGTTTTAAGCCTAGTGGTTGTAGAGGATTTGCATCTTGAATAGTTAGATGTAAAAATAGCTTTTCTCCATGGGGATTTGGAGGAATATATTTATATGTAGCAGCCACAAGGGTATGAGGTCAAAGGGAAGGAGGAATTAGTATGCAGATTGAAAAAGAGCTTGTATGGCCTGAAGCAAGCTCCAAGGCAATGATATATGAAATTTGATAGATTTATGTCACAACAAGGTTATAGTAGATGTTATTCTAACCACTATGTTTATTTTAAGAGATTGGATAATGGTAACTATATTATCCTATTATTGTATGTAGATGACATGCTTGTTAAAGGGTCTAACATTCAGGATATAATTGTGCTCAAAATAAAATTGGCAGTCATTTACAATGAAGGATTTGGGTGCTACAAAGCAAATTCGTGGTATGAGAATAATAAGATATAGGAAAAATCTCAAATTAACATTGTCTCGGGGTGAGTACATTGAGAAGGTGTTAGAAAGATTTAATATGAATGATGTAAAACATGTTAGTACACCTTTGGAAAATTATTTCAAACTAACCAAAGAGATGTGTCTCAAGACACAGGAGGAGATTGACTGTATATCCAAGGTTCCTTATTCATCAACAATTGGTAGTTTGATGTATGTGATGGTGTGCACAATATCAGATATTGCACATGTAGTGGGAGCTATGAGTAGGTTTATGAACAATCTAGGAAAACAACATTGGGAGGCAGTGAAGTGGATTCTTAGGTATTTGAGAGGTATTGCCACTCAGGTATTATGCTTTGGAGGTTTTAACACTGCTTTACAGGGATATGTTGATTCAAATATGGTAGGTGATATAGGCAGTAGGAGGAGTACCACAGGGTATGTTTTTATTGTATATGGAACTGCAGTAAGTTAGATTTCAAAATTCCAGAAAGTTGTTGCACTTTCAATAATGAAAGCAGAGTATGTTGTTGTTACAGAGGCTAGTAAGGAGATGATTTGGTTATAAAGGTTTAAGGAGGATTTGGAAAAGAAGCAAAAAAATAGCATATTATACAGTGACAGTCAGAGTGTCATTCATCTTGCGAAGAATTCAGCCTCATTCCAGGACTAAACATATACAGACCAAGTACCATTTCATATGCTCAGTTTTGTAAGATGGACAATTAAAACTAGAGAAGATACACACTAGCTAGAATCCTGTAGATATGTTCACAAAGGCGTTAACTAGGGAGAAACTGAGCTCTTGCTTAGTTTTAATTGATAGTCAAACATGACAATAAAAGGTGAGAAAATTTCCAAGTACAAAGTTGAAGCATAGTCCAGTAGGTGCAGGAGTTACTGCGATTAGTCTCCAAGTGGAAGATTATTGGTTGTGGAGCCTGATTCTAATTTGGAGGTGCTATTTTAACCGCGTTTGGACCTACTCTACAAAAGGATATGGAAATTATGTAATTGTGTGTCAAATTGCATGTTAATCCGAGTTTTTTTTGTGAATTACTATTTTCGGAAAAAAATTGACAAAAAATAATTTTCTAAAAATAGTAATTACTAAAAATGGATTTTTTTGACGAAAAATAATTTGCCAAAAATAATAATTACTAAAATTTGATGGACCTTGAACCAAAAATAGAGTAGGTATAGGAATACAGTTCATAGACCCATAGGATGAACATATGGGTTTTGAATGCATACTATTTTTTAATTGCACCAATATATATTGTTGAGTATGAGGTGTTATGCTTTGGATTAAGAAAAGCAAAGCAACTCAACGCCAAGAACTTGATATTTTTGCAATTCAAAGCTAGTAGTCAATAAGGTAAAATTATTATGTTCTATGAAGAATAAATACTTGAAAATGTATAAACATCAAGTATAGAATCTACTTGAAAGCTTCAATACATATAAAATTGTGGTGGTTCCAAGAGAGAATAATGTAAGGGTTGATGAGTTAGCTTACATGAATTCCATATTCAACCCATTTATAGCTATATTGAATAAGCAAAAAAAGTTAGAAGTCATTGTTAGGCCTATAGTTCTAGATAACTTTGGTCATTATCATGTGTTTAACAATGATGAACAAATAGGTGAGTTTTTTATTCAAGAGGTCTAACATGTAAAGGGGTGAAATGAGTATGAAGATGACATTAAGGATGGTGTAATTCAGTTAAAAATCAACTAGTTGTATCAAGACCTAATCACTCTAGAAATCTATTTTTAATCTAGCTAACATTACAACGAATTCAAGCACTAAGGTAAAGAATTTTTATTACAAACTAGTTAAGATTACCCAAGGGAAAAGTTTACTACTAATAAAATAGTATATAGAAGCAAAAACCAACATATTTAAAGACTTGTGTGTAAAGTACAATGATTAAATATAATAGGATTATGAAGATCCCAAATTCTATGATAGGAAAATCATTGAATACATAATTAAAATTGAGCTTGTAGCTAGATCCTTCTAATAGAAACTACAACCCATCAATCCAAAGATAGAGTCTATGATGGAGTAGTTTCAAGTTCCCTGGATGGTGGATTTTTCAGAAGAGGTATGGATAGGTAAGCTTATTAACTACTCATTTTTGAAGACTTTCGGTTGTGAAGCATTCATGCATATTGATAAAGAAAATAGAACTAAACTTGAGGTAAAATCCAAGAAGTGCACTTTCATTGGATATGGAGTTAATTATTTTGGTAATCATTTTTGGGATTATGAAAATCACAAAATCATTAGGAGTAGAGATGTGGTTTTCAATGAGAAAATCATGTATAAAGACCACTTGCAACAAAAGAAATAAGAAAAGGTAAATACTGAATACATAGTGCTTGATGAAATTAAAACTCTAGAGGTGCTAGAAAATCAACAACAACAGCAGCAAGCATCTCAAACTCCTGCAAGTGTTGTTAGAAAATCTACCAGGATAAGTAGACCTCCTGATTGTTACTCTCCTTCATTATATTATGTATTATTGTCTGACTCTAGTGAACCAAAAACATATGAAGAAGTGATGCAAGTAGAAACTAGGAAGAAGTGGAAGAAAGACATGAAAGAGGATATGGACTCCTTGGTACACAATCAAACTTGGGATCTGGTTTGATTGCCTGTAGGAAAAAGAGTATTGTAGAATAAATGGGTTTACAGGGTGAAAGAAAAATATGGAGGCAAAAAGAGGTATAAGGCTAGACTAGTTGTAAAGGGGTTTGCACAAAATAAAGGTATTGATTATGATAAAAAAAATTCTCCTATTGTTAAAATGACTTGAGTTAGAACTGTTTGAAGCCTAGTGGCTGTAGAGGATTTGCATCTTGAACAATTAGATGTAAAAACAACTTTTCTCCATGGGTATTTGGAGGAGGATATTTATATACAACAACCCCAAGCGTATGAGATCAAAAGGAAGGAGGAGTTAGTATGCAGGTTGAAAAAGAGGTTGTATGGCCCGAAGCATTCTCCAAGGCAGTGGTATATGAAATTTGATAGGTTTATGTCAGAACAAGGTTACAGTAGATGTTATTCTGACCACTGTGTTTATTTTAAGAGATTGGATAATGGTAACTATATTATCCTATTATTGTATGTAGATGACATGCTTGTTGTAGGGTCTAACATGCATGATATAATTATGCTCAAAAGAAAATTGGCAGAGTCATTTGCAATGAAGGATTTGGGTGCTGCAAAGAAAATTTGTGGTATGAGAATAACAAGAGATAGGAAAAATCGTAAATTAACATTGTCTCAGGATGAGTACATTGAGGTGTTAGAAATATTTAATATGCATGATGCAAAACCTATTAGTACATCTTTGGCCAATCATTTCAAACTGACCAAAGAGATGTGTGTCAAGACATAGGAGGAGATTGACTATATATCCAAGGCTCCTTATTCATCAAAAATTGGTATTTTGATGTATGTGATGGTGTGCACAAGACCAGATATTGCACATGCAATGGGAGTTATGAGTAGGTTTATGAACAATCTAAAAAACATTGGGAGGCAGTGAAGTGGACTCTTACGTATTTGAGAGGTACTGCCACTCAATTATTATGCTTTGGAGGTTCTAACACTATTTTACAAGGATATGTTGATTCAGATATGGTAGGTGATATAGACAGTAGAAGGAGTACCATAGGGTATGTTTGTATTTTAGGTGGAACTGCAGTAAGTTCGATTTCAAAATTTTAGAAATTTGTTGCACTTTCAACAACGAAAGCATAGTATGTTGCTGTTATAGAGGCTAGTAAGGAGATGATTTGGTTACAAAGGTTTATAGAGGAGTTGGGAAAGAAACAAAAAAATAGCATATTATACAGTGACAGTCAGAGTGTCATTCATCTTGCCAAGAATTCAACCTTTCATTCAATGACTAAACACATAAAAACCAAGTACCATTTCATATGCTCAGTGTTGGAATATGGAAAGTTAAAACTGGAGAAGATACACACTAGCCAGAATCCTGTAGATATGTTCACAAAGGATATTTACCTACCATTAGGTGGAATAGCAAAGAAGCTAGTGAAGACATCAGATGAAGAATGAGAAGTTCTAAATAGAAAGGTATTAGAAATAATATGACTGTGCCTAAAATCATCGATGGTCTTAAATATTTCAAAGGAAAAGACAATGGAGGATTTAATGAATGCGTTAGCTAAACTGTATTAAAAACCCTCAGCTTTGAACAAGGTATTTCTTATGAAACATTTATTTAATATGCATATGTCATAAGGTGGGTCTATTACTGATCACTTAAATGAGTTTAACATGGTTACTAATCAATTAAATTTTGTTGGAGTAAATTTTGATGATGAGGTTAGGGCTATTTTGATCTTATGCTCATTACTAGAAAGTTAGAATGGCTTGGTCATGGCTTTGAGTAATTCTGTTTTTGGTTTAAATGCTTTAAAATTTTATGATGTTATTGGCATTATCCTTAGTGAGGAAATGCGACAAAAAAGTATAGGTGAGACATCGGGTAATGTGTTGACTATGAAAAATACGGGTAGACAAAAGGAGAGAGGAAAGAGTCCAAGAAAACATGGAAAATCAAATAAATGCAGATCCAAATCCAAAGGGAAGCATTTGGAAGGCTAGCGTTGTGGAAAGAAAGGACACTTGAAAAATACTGTTGGAATCGAAAAAAAATAGGAAGAAAAAAAAGGTAAACAGGAAGCAAACGTAGCAGGTGATGTATTACAAGATACTTTAATCCTTTCACTAGATAATATTAATGATTGTTGGGTGCTATACTTTAGGGGATTCATATCATGCCACACCTCATAGAAAATATTTTCTAGATTATGTTCAAGGTGATTTTGGATAGGTCTATTTGGGTGATGATAGACCATGTAAAATCATTAGAAAGGGTAAGATACAGATAAAATTACTGAATTAAAATCAATGGTTGCTGAAAGAGGTAAAGCATATTATTGATTTGAGAAGAAATCTAATTTCCATAGGTCAGTTGGACAACAAAGGATGTATAGTTATATTCTTAGCAAATTCATAGAAGATTGCTAAAGGATCATTGTTATTAGAAAAAAAAAGGAAGGTACATTGTATGTATGTACTGGTAATACTGATATTTCTATTACTTTAACTTCTACAGGAGTGAATACAGTTTAATGGCATCATAGGAATGGGCACATAAGTGAAAAGGAGGTGCAGATTATTCAATCAAGGAATTTTTTGCTAGGTTTGAAGCGGGTTGATTTGGAATTTTGTGAGCACTGCATTTATGAAAAATAGAAAAGAGCCAAATTTCTCAAGGTTGGAAAAGAAAAGAAGAGTGAAAAGCTAGAGATTGTGCATACAAATTTATGGAGACTAGATCAGATATCATCTATTGGTGGCTCTTATTGTTATGTTACATTTATTGATGATGTAACTAGAAAAACTTGGGTTTATTGTATTCAAAATAAATCAAATGTTTTTGATACTTTTAAGAAATGGAAAGCTTTGGTTGAGAATGATACAAGAAATAATTTGAAGTGTCTTAGATTAGATAATGGAGGTGAGTACTATAGTAAAGAGTTTAATACTTAATGTTCATACCATGGGATTCATAGAGTGAAGATGATTTCAGGAACTCCACAAGAAAATGGTGTGTCGAAAAGGATGAACAGGACTATCATGAAACGTGTTAGGTGTATGATATTACATGCAGGATTGCCCTTATATTTTTGGGTAGATGTTGTGGATACTGTAGTTTATTTAATAAATAGAGGGCCTCCAGGCTTCAAGTTCCTTGGATGGTGAGATTTCAGAAGAGACATGGATAGGTAATCCTATTAACTACTCATTTCTAAAGACTTTCGGTTGTGAAGCATTCATGCATATTGATAAAGAAAATAGAACTAAATTTGAGGTAAAATCCAAGAAGTGCACTTTCATTGGATATGGAGTTAATAATTTTGGTAATCGTTTTTTGGATTATGAAAATCACAAAATTATTAGTAGTAGAGATGTGGTATTCAATGAGAAAATCATGTATAAAGACCACTTGTAGCAAAAGAAACAAAACAATATAAACACCGAATACATAGTGCTTGATGAAATCGAAACTCCGAAGGTGCTAGAAAATCAACAATAGCAACAACAAGCACCTCAAACTCATGCAAGTGTTGTTAGAAAATCTACTAGGATAAGTAGACCTCTTGATCGTTACTCTCCTTCATTATATTATGTATTATTGTTTGACTCTGGTGAAACAGAAACATATGAAGAAGCGATGCAAGTAGAAACTAGGAAGAAGTGGAAGCAAGGCATGCAAGAGGAGATGGAATCCTTGGTACACAATCAGACTTGGGATCTGGTTCAATTGTCTGCAAGAAAAAGAGCATTGCAGAATAAATAGGTTTATAGGGTGAAAGAAAAATATGGAAGCAAAAAGAGGTATAAGGCTAGACTGATTGTAAATGGGTTTGCATAGAAGAAAGGTATTGATTATGATGAAATTTTTTCTCCTATTGTTAAAATGACTTCAATTAGAACTGTTTTAAGCCTAGTGGTTGTAGAGGATTTGCATCTTGAATAGTTAGATGTAAAAATAGCTTTTCTCCATGGGGATTTGGAGGAAGATATTTATATGCAGCAACCACAAGGGTATGAGGTCAAAGGGAAGGAGGAGTTAGTATGCAGATTAAAAAAGAGCTTGTATGGCCTGAAGCAAGCTCCAAGGCAATGATATATGAAATTTGATAGATTTATGTCACAACAAGGTTATAGTAGATGTTATTCTGACCACTATGTTTATTTTAAGAGATTGGATAATGGTAACTATATTATCCTATTATTGTAAGTAGATGACATGCTTGTTACAGGGTCTAACATTCAGGATATAATTGTGCTCAAAAGAAAATTGGCAGTCATTTACAATGAAGGATTTGGGTGCTACAAAGCAAATTCGTGGTATGAGAATAATAAGATATAGGAAAAATCGCAAATTAACATTGTCTCGGGGTGAGTACATTGAGAAGGTGTTAGAAAGATTTAATATGAATGATGTAAAACCTGTTAGTACACCTTTGGAAAATTATTTCAAACTAACCAAAGAGATGTGTCTCAAGACACAGGAGGAGATTGACTATATATCCAAGGTTCCTTATTCATCAACAATTGGTAGTTTGATGTATGTGATGGTGTGCACAATATCAGATATTGCACATGCAGTGGGAGCTGTGAGTAGGTTTATGAACAATCTAGGAAAAAAACATTGGGAGGCAGTGAAGTGGATTCTTAGGTATTTGAGAGGTATTGCCACTCAGGTATTATGCTTTGGAGGTTTTAACACTGCTTTACAGGGATATGTTGATTCAGATATGGCGGGTGATATAGGCGGTAGAAGGAGTACCACGGGGTATGTTTTTATTGTAGATGGAACTGCAGTAAGTTAGATTTCAAAATTCTAGAAAGTTGTTGCACTTTCAATAATGAAAGCAGAGTATGTTGTCATTACGAGAGGCTAGTAAGGAGATGATTTGGTTATAAAGGTTTAAGGAGGATTTGGAAAAGAAGCAAAAAAATAGCATATTATACAGTGACAGTCAGAGTGTCATTCATCTTGCGAAGAATTCAGCCTCATTCCAGGACTAAACATATACAGACCAAGTACCATTTCATATGCTCAGTTTTGGAAGATGGACAATTAAAACTAGAGAAGATACACACTAGCTAGAATCTTGTAGATATGTTCACAAAAGCATTAACTAGGGAGAAACTAAGCTCTTGCTCAGTTTTAATTGATAGTCAAACATGACAATAAAAGGTGAGAAAATTTCAAAGTACAAAGTTGAAGCATAGTCCAGTAGGTGCAGGAGTTACTGCGATTAGTCTCCAAGTGGAAGATTATTGGTTGTGGAGCCTGATTCTAATTTGGAGGTCCTATTTTATCCGCGTTTGGACCCACTCTATGAAAGGATATGGACATTATGTAATTGTGTGTCAAATTGCATGTTAATCCGAGTTTTTTTTGTGAATTACTATTTTCGGAAAAAAATTGACAAAAAATAATTTTCTAAAAATAGTAATTACTAAAAATGGATTTTTTTGACGAAAAATAATTTGCCAAAAATAATAATTACTAAAAACAAAAAAAAATGACGAAAAATAATTTTTCGAAATAGTAATTACTAAAAATGGCAAATTTGCAATAGAAAATATAATTTGCCAAAAATAATAATTCTTTTTTATTTTGAGGTCTTAATGATTTACCCTAAAATTGTAACCCTTGTTTTATAAGAGGATGTTGTACGACATTGGAGATAGTAGTGTGAAGGGTGTGAAGGAAGTGAAGAAGGAAGAGAGACTATACTTGTGAGATCGAAGAGGAGGTATGACATATTTGTTGTAGGTTGTATCTCTTCGAAATTTGCTAGATGGAATAATAAGGGTCTAATTATTTTCTCCGTGGATGTAGCCCATATTGGGTAACCACATAATTCAGTTAAAAATCAACTAGTTGTATCAAGACCTAATCACTCTAGAAATCTATTTTTAATCTAGCTAACATTACAACGAATTCAAGCACCAAGGTAAAGAATTTTTATTACAAACTAGTTAAGATTACCCAAGGGAAAAGTTTACTACTAATAAAATAGTAAATAGAAGCAAAAACCAACATATTTAAAGACTTGTGTGCAAAGTACAATGATTAAATATAATAGGAGTATGAAGATCCCAAATTCTATGATAGGAAAATCATTGAATACATAATTAAAATTGAGCTTGTAGCTAGATCCTTCTAATAGAAACTACAACCCATCAATCCAAAGATAGAGTCTATGATGGAGTAGTTTCAAGTTCCTTGGATGGTGGATTTTTTAGAAGAGGTATGGATAGGTAAGCTTATTAACTACTCATTTTTGAAGACTTTCGGTTGTGAAGCATTCATGCATATTGATAAAGAAAATAGAACTAAACTTGAGGTAAAATCCAAGAAGTGCACTTTCATTGGATATGGAGTTAATTATTTTGGTAATCATTTTTGGGATTATGAAAATCACAAAATCATTAGGAGTAGAGATGTGGTTTTCAATGAGAAAGTCATGTATAAAGACCACTTGCAACAAAAGAAACAAGAAAAGGTAAATACTGAATACATAGTGCTTGATGAAATTAAAACTCTAGAGGTGCTAGAAAATCAACAACAACACAGACAAGCATCTCAAACTCCCGCAAGTGTTGTTATAAAATCTACCGAGATAAGTAGACCTCCTGATTGTTACTCTCCTTCATTATATTATGTATTATTGTCTGACTCTAGTGAACCAAAAACATATGAAGAAGTGATGCAAGTAGAAACTAGGAAGAAGTGGAAGAAAGACATGAAAGAGGATATGGACTCCTTGGTACACAATCAAACTTGGGATCTAGTTCGATTGCCTGTAGGAAAAAGAGTATTGTAGAATAAATGGGTTTACAGGGTGAAAGAAAAATATGGAGGCAAAAAGAGGTATAATACTAGACTAGTTGTAAAGGGGTTTGCACAAAATAAAGGTATTGATTATGATAAAAAAATTTCTCCTATTGTTAAAATGACTTGAGTTAGAACTGTTTGAAGCCTAGTGGCTGTAGAGGATTTGCATCTTGAACAATTAGATGTAAAAACAACTTTTCTCCATGGGTATTTGGAGGAGGATATTTATATACAACAACCCCAAGCGTATGAGATCAAAAGTAAGGAGTTATTATGCAGGTTGAAAAAGAGGTTGTATGGCCCGAAGCATTCTCCAAGGCAGTGGTATATGAAATTTGATAGGTTTATGTCAGAACAAGGTTATAGTAGATGTTATTCTGACCACTGTGTTTATTTTAAGAGATTGGATAATGGTAACTATATTATCCTATTATTGTATGTAGATAACATGTTGCATGGTCTAACATGCAAGATATAATTATGCTCAAAAGAAAATTGGCAGTCATTTGCAATGAAGGATTTGGGTGCTGCAAAGAAAATTTGTGGTATGAGAATAACAAGAGATAGGAAAATTCGTAAATTAACATTGTCTCAGGATGAGTACATTGAGGTGTTAGAAATATTTAATATGCATGATGCAAAACCTATTAGTACGTCTTTGGCCAATCATTTCAAACTGACCAAAGATATGTGTGTCAAGACATAGGAGGAGATTGACTATATATCCAAGGCTCCTTATTCATCAAAAATTGGTAGTTTGATGTATGTGATGGTGTGCACAAGACTAGATATTGCACATGCAATGGGAGTTATGAGTAGGTTTATGAACAATCTAAAAAACATTGGGAGGCAGTGAAGTGGACTCTTAGGTATTTGAGAGGTACTGCCACTCAATTATTATGCTTTGGAGGTTCTAACACTATTTTACAAGGATATGTTGATTCAGATATGGTAGGTGATATAGAAAGTAGAAGGAGTACCATAGGGTATGTTTTTATTGTAGGTGGAACTGCAGTAAGTTCGATTTCAAAATTTTAGAAAGTTGTTGCACTTTCAACAACGAAAGCATAGTATGTTGCTGTTATAGAGGCTAGTAAGGAGATGATTTGGTTACAAAGGTTTATAGAGGAGTTGGGAAAGAAACAAAAAAATAGCATATTATACAGTGACAGTCAGAGTGTCATTCATCTTGCCAAGAATTCAACCTTTCATTCAATGACTAAACACATAAAAACCAAGTACCATTTCATATGCTCAGTGTTGGAATATGGAAAGTTAAAACTGGAGAAGATACACACTAGCCAGAATCCTGTAGATATGTTCACAAAGGATATTTACCTACCATTAGGTGGAATAGCAAAGAAGCTAGTGAAGACATCAGATGAAGAATGAGAAGTTCTAAATAGAAAGGTATTAGAAATAATATGACTGTGCCTAAAATCATCGATGGTCTTAAATATTTCAAAGGAAAAGACAATGGAGGATTTAATGAATGCGTTAGCTAAACTGTATTAAAAACCCTCAGCTTTGAACAAGGTATTTCTTATGAAACATTTATTTAATATGCATATGTCATAAGGTGGGTCTATTACTGATCACTTAAAGGAGTTTAACATGGTTACTAATCAATTAAATTTTTTTGGAGTAAATTTTGATGATGAGGTTAGGGCTATTTTGATCTTATGCTCATTACTAGAAAGTTAGAATGGCTTGGTCATGGCTTTGAGTAATTCTATTTTTGGTTTAAATGCTTTAAAATTTTATGATGTTATTGGCATTATCCTTAGTGAGGAAATGCGACAAAAAAGTATAGGTGAGACATCGGGTAATGTGTTGACTATGAAAAATACGGGTAGACAAAAGGAGAGAGGAAAGAGTCCAAGAAAACATGGAAAATCAAATAAATGCAGATCCAAATCCAAAGGGAAGCAGTTGGAAGGCTAGCGTTGTGGAAAGAAAGGACACTTGAAAAATACTGTTGGAATCAAAAAAAAATAGGAAGAAAAAAAAGGTAAACAGGAAGAAAACGTAGCAGGTGATGTATTACAAGATACTTTAATCCTTTCACTAGATAATATTAATGATTGTTGGGTGCTATACTTTAGGGGCTTCATATCATGCCACACCTCATAGAAAATATTTTCTAGATTATGTTCAAGGTGATTTTGGATAGGTCTATTTGGGTGATGATAGACCATGTAAAATCATTAGAAAGGGTAAGATACAGATAAAATTACTGAATTAAAATCAATGGTTGTTGAAAGAGGTAAAGCATATTATTGATTTGAGAAGAAATCTAATTTCCATAGGGCAGTTGGACAACAAAGGATGTATAGTTATATTCTTAGCAAATTCATGGAAGATTGCTAAAGGATCATTGTTATTAGAAAAAAAATAAGGTACGTTGTATGTATGTACTTGGTAATACTGATATTTCTATTACTTTAACTTCTACGAGGAGTGAATACGAGTTTAATGGCATCATAGGAATGGGCACATAAGTGAAAATGAGGTGCAGATTATTCAATCAAGGAATTTTTTGCTAGGTTTGAAGCGGGTTGATTTGGAATTTTGTGAGCACTGCATTTATGAAAAATAGAAAAGAGCCAAATTTCTCAAGGTTGGAAAAGAAAAGAAGAGTGAAAAGCTAGAGATTGTGCATACAAATGTATGGATACTAGATCAGATATCATCTATTGGTGGCTCTTATTGTTATGTTACATTTATTGATGATGTAACTAGAAAAACTTGGGTTTATTGTATTCAAAATAAATCAAATGTTTTTGATACTTTTAAGAAATGGAAAGCTTTGGTTGAGAATGATACAAGAAATAATTTGAAGTGTCTTAGATTAGATAATGGAGGTGAGTACTATAGTAAAGAGTTTAATACTTAATGTTCATACCATGGGATTCATAGAGTGAAGATGATTTCAGGAACTCCACAAGAAAATGGTGTGTCGAAAAGGATGAACAGGACTATCATGAAACGTGTTAGGTGTATGATATTACATGCAGGATTGCCCTTATATTTTTGGGTAGATGTTGTGGATACTGTAGTTTATTTAATAAATAGAGGGCCTTCGGAGCTTCAAGTTCCTTGGATGGTGAGATTTCGGAAGAGGCATGGATAGGTAATCCTATTAAATACTCATTTCTAAAGACTTTCGGTTGTGAAGCATTCATGCATATTGATAAAGAAAATAGAACTAAATTTGAGGTAAAATCCAAGAAGTGCACTTTCATTGGATATGGAGTTAATAATTTTGGTAATCGTTTTTTGGATTATGAAAATCACAAAATTATTAGTAGTAGAGATGTGGTATTCAATGAGAAAATCATGTATAAAGACCACTTGTAGCAAAAGAAACAAAACAATATAAACACTGAATACATAGTGCTTGATGAAATTGAAACTCCGAAGGTGCTAGAAAATCAACAATAGCAACAACAAGCACCTCAAACTCCTACAAGTGTTGTTAGAAAATCTACTAGGATAAGTAGACCCCTTGATCGTTACTCTCCTTCATTATATTATGTATTATTGTTTGACTACGGTGAACCAGAAACATATGAAGAAGCGATGCAAGTAGAAACTAGGAAGAAGTGGAAGCAAGGCATGCAAGAGGAGATGGACTCCTTGGTACACAATCGGACTTGGGATCCAGGTTCAATTGTTCGCAAGAAAAAGAGCATTGCAGAATAAATAGGTTTATAGGGTGAAAGAAAAATATGGAAGCAAAAAGAGGTATAAGGCTAGACCGGTTGTAAAGGGGTTTGCACGGAAGAAAGGTATTGATTATGATGAAATTTTTTCTCCTATTGTTAAAATGACTTCAATTAGAACTGTTTTAAGCCTAGTGGTTGTAGAGGATTTGCATCTTGAATAGTTAGATGTAAAAATAGCTTTTCTCCATGGGGATTTGGAGGAAGATATTTATATGCAGCAGCCACAAGCGTATGAGGTCAAAGGGAAGGAGGAGTTAGTATGCAGATTGAAAAAGAGCTTGTATGGCCTGAAGCAAGCTCCAAGGCAATGATATATGAAATTTGATAGATTTATGTCACAAAAAGGTTATAGTAGATGTTATTCTGACCACTATGTTTATTTTAAGAGATTGGATAATGGTAACTATATTATCCTATTATTGTATGTAGATGACATGCTTGTTACGAGGTCTAACATTCGGGATATAATTGTGCTCAAAAGAAAATTGGCAGTCATTTACAATGAAGGATTTGGGTGCTACAAAGCAAATTCGTGGTATGAGAATAATAAGATATAGGAAAAATCGCAAATTAACATTGTCTCGGGGTGAGTACATTGAGAAGGTGTTAGAAATATTTAATATGAATGATGTAAAACTTGTTAGTACACCTTTGGCAAATCATTTCAAACTAACCAAAGAGATGTGTCTCAAGACACAAGAGGAGATTGACTATATATCCAAGGTTCCTTATTCATCAACAATTGGTAGTTTGATTTATGTGATGGTGTGCACAATATCAGATATTGCACATGCAGTGGGAGCTGTGAGTAGGTTTATGAACAATCTAGACAAATAGCATTGGGAGGCAATGAAGTGGATTCTTAGGTATTTGAGAGGTATTGCCACTCATGTATTATGCTTTGAGGTTCTAACACTGCTTTACAGGGATATGTTGATTCAGATATGGCAGGTGATATAGGCAGTAGAAGGAGTACCACAGGGTATTTTTTTATTGTAGATGGAACTGCAGTAAGTTAGATTTCAAAATTCTAGAAAGTTGTTGCACTTTCAATAATGAAAGAAGAGTATGTTGTTGTTACAGAGGCTAGTAAGGAAATGATTTGGTTATAAAGGTTTAAGGAGGATTTGGAAAAGAAGCAAAAAAATAGCATATTATACAGTGACAGTCAGAGTGTCATTCATCTTGCCAAGAATTCAGCCTCATTCCAGGACTAAACATATACAGACCAAGTACCATTTCATATGCTCAGTGTTGGAAGATGGACAATTAAAACTAGAGAAGATACACACTAGCTAGAATCTTGTAGATATGTTCACAAAGGCGTTAATTTTGTGAATTACTATTTTCGGAAAAAAATTGACAAAAAATAATTTTCTAAAAATAGTAATTACTAAAAATGGATTTTTTTGACGAAAAATAATTTGCCAAAAATAATAATTACTAAAAACAAAAAAAAAAATGACGAAAAATAATTTTTCGAAATAGTAATTACTAAAAATGGCAAATTTGCAATAGAAAATATAATTTGCCAAAAATAATAATTCTTTTTTATTTTGAGGTCTTAATGATTTACCCTAAAATTGTAACCCTTGTTTTATAAGAGGATGTTGTACGACATTGGAGATAGTAGTGTGAAGGGTGTGATGGAAGTGAAGAAGGAAGAGAGACTGTACTTGTGAGATCGAAGAGGAGGTATGACATATTTGTTGTAGGTTGTATCTCTTCGAAATTTGCTAGATGGAATAATAAGGGTCTAATTATTTTCTCCGTGGATGTAGCCCATATTGGGTAACCACATAATCTGTGTCTTGTATATTGTTTTATTATTTTATGTTTTATTTCTGCATTTATTTATTGCTCGTGTTTTATTAATTAATCCTAACACAAAAAATAAAATTGAACATCCTTATAACATTACCGTAACCTTCACTCCTTAAAAAATAAAAAATATTTCACATAGTAAATAAATTATTAATACAATATTAATTTAAAAATAATAAAATAATAATATTCAAGCTAAAATTTTGTTGCTGACACAAACACAAGACCTTTATAATTCATCCACTCCTCTAACGAGGATAAGACCTTTACAATTCATCCACTCCTCTTAACTCTTACTATAAATGTCTTTTTTTTTTTTATATTGAACATCGTTTACAAATATGTACAAATATGAGCGCTTGTTCGAGCAAACACAAGAGAAATCGACCTCACAACCACATGGATTATAATAACTAGGCAAATGCCATTACACCAAATGCCATTCGACACTATAAATATCTTTAAAAGATACCTCTATGAATCATCATGTATAAAGTAAGTAAAATGGTTTTTAAAAGGTTTATATATTTGAAGTATTAAAATGTTTAATATAATTTGAATGAGTGTAATTAATTATAAAATTATAAAATTTCAAATATGAAATATAATTTTAAAATGAGATTTTATATATATAAATGCATAAATACTTATAATATCCTATATAACTTATAACCTTGTAAATAGATGAAACACTGTATAAGAAAACACTATATCATATCAAAACTAGATGACTTATTGTAACTACATATTTCAAATATGGAATATGACTTTAAAATGAGATTTTATACATATAAATGGATAAATACATATAATACCCTATAACCTCTATTCTAGATGGAACACTGTATAAGAAAACACTATATCATATCAACACTAGATGACTCATTAAAATACTACTGCAACTAGAAATTTCAAATATGAAATATGACTTTAAAATGAGATTTTATACATATAAATGGATAAATACTTATAATACCCCATATAACCTATATATAACCTCGTATATAGATGAAACACAACATTGTATAAGATATCATATCAACACTAGATGACTTATTAAGATACTGCAACTACAAATTTCAAATATAAAAATGACTTTAAAATGAGATTTTATACATATAAATGGATAAATACTTATAAAACCCCATATAACCTATAAATGAGATTTTATACATATAAATGGATAAATACTTATAATACCCCATATAACCTATAACCCCGTAACTAGATGAAACACTTATAAGAAAACACTATCAACACTAGATGACTTATTAAAATATTGCAACTACAAATTTTAAATATGAAATCTGAATTTAAAATGAGATTTTATACATATAAATGAATAAATACTTAGATAATTATAATACCTCATATAACTTATAACTTTGTAAATAGATGAAACAATGTATAAGAAAACACTATATCATATCAACACTACATGGCTTAGTAAAATAATGTAATAATGCAACTATTTTGAGATTCATCGAACCAATTATAATCTCTATAACCTTTCTTTCGATATGGTAAACACGTTTTGGAGTGAAAAAGATTTTGGGTGTGTTACTTCTAACCAATCCACCTAAAATTACGCATTTAAACCACCTCCGTACTGCCGATAGAGATCAAGCGGCCTCCAGGAAAATTACGCATACAAATACGTACTGCCGACAGAGATTAAGCGGCCTCCAGGAAAATTACATATGGCATCATCCGTCATATCACTCCCAAGCAATCTTGTATGGACTGCATAGTAATTACGTTTTTTAACTAACCGCCTTACACCAATTTCATATATTATTATTTTATAATCTCATACAATCCACCTCCCCCAACAGAGATCAAGCGGCGGCCTCCAGGAAAATTACATATTTGTCATATGACTTCCAGCAGTAATCAGATTCTTCAACTGACCGTCTCACACTAACTTTGTATATTATTACTTTGTAATCGCATACAATCCACTCTCTCGACAGAGATCAAGCGGCCTCCAAGAAAATTACGCATACAAACCACCCTCCGTACTGCCAACAGAGATCAAGCCGCCTCCAGGAAAATTACATATGACATCATCTGTTATATCACTCCCAAGCAGCCTCTTTTGAAGTCAAATATATGCATCTAACGGATGCTTGGTTTCTATGGATTGTGAAGGATGTGCACAATATCTCTACAACTACCGTAAATGCCTTCTCCCAAATAGATAGGAATGTCCAAATAGATAGGAATGTCCATTACCGTCAAATATATCGTCACGAATGACCTAAGCATGTTGCGGAAGACATCTTCATCTTCTTATCGATTTCTGTAAGTGCATGAACCTTCACGTTCACCATCTATAAATAAATGCGAAGGCACTCTTATTTTCCTAATCCGAGTGTTGCAATTCTCATCGTCACCTAATCTGATCGAACTTTTGCGTAAAAGTTATCAGGTTACACATATACATTATTAGCAATTTTGAGAATTAAGTTATGAATTTCTCAGATGTTCTGTAGAGAACTAATACTTGGGATTTATCTTGCAGGAAAAGGAAAAGTCCAAGGAAAGGAAGAGCGCTTCAAACCATGGGAGCAGTGTAAGCATAATTTTAATCCAATCTATGTTTTGTTGGTTTTGTATGGATGGTTGTACACTAAAATTGAACTGTGCTCCATTGCAGTGACGCAATTCTGCCTCTTCTCAATTCCAAGTCAGAGCCTCCTCCGTTGTTCGATGGAACAACAAGGCAAGCTTTCAGCCAAATTTAACATTTATATTTATTTTTCCAAGGCGAAGAAGCAGTCCTCGATGGTTGTTGGGTTAGGAGTAGGACAAGCTGCAATGCTTTGCTGCATTAATGGGTTGATTAGTGATTTTAGAATATAGGCATGTTAGGGTTTGGTCCTTTGTTCTGAGTTTGATTATGAATTGGGTGTTGCAGATTGTATATCAACGTGACCTGTCCCTATGCCCAGCGTCCTTGGATTGCCAGAAACTACAAGGTGGTTTGGTTTTCATTTGGCTCGTCTAAGCTTCTTTATGTAGGTTTTAGTGTAAGACAGAGATTTCCAATATTTATGAGGATTATAAATTGATTAATTGTAGGCGACATGAAATGCAGGGTCTGAACGAGATTCAGTTAGTTTCAATTGACTTGGACGACAGACCAGCGTGGTACAAGGAAAAGGTCTATCCTCCTAATAAGGTACCCTCAATAACTCCTTTTTTTTTTTTCGTAAAAATTAAACAATTTGGTCACTTTATTATTATGTCAATTTCATATATAACTAGCGAAGACATAGTTCACATCTATTATGACGGGATGAAAAGAAACCGAGTCAGTTATGGCGTTTAGTTTTACAGAGTTAGGGGCAAGCTACTCTCAGGGTTTGAATAAATTGCAATAGTGTCTAGATTGTCATCAAATAATCATGTTACAAAAGAGAATAGAAAAGCTTGAAATCTGTCAATAGGTCTCACTAAAGACATGTCTGTTAGGATTGTTGCAAGACCTGACTTGGAATGAAATTGTATTACCTTTGTTTTTTTTAGGTTCCTTCTATTGAGCACAACGGCAAAGTCACAGGGGAGAGCTTGGACTTGCTTGAATATTTTGAGAACAATTTTGACGGACCTAAACTCATGCCCACGGTATATTAATGCTTTTTAACTGCTTAATTTACCTTTATTGTTATTGCTCGTCTCAGATTAAATCAGGATGCTTATAATTTTTGGGTTTCTTTATAACTTAATTCCATGACATTGCTGAAACCAATCAAGGCGCTTTGAGGATTACAAATTTAAGCTATTCGTTTTTTCTTCATGGTCGTTATAATTTTAAATTAGCATATCAAAATGATTAAGCACCTAGGATTGGTTAATTCCACGTGGATTACCGAAACTCGTTAAGCCATATAAAGGAGGCAGAGGAGGGGTAGAGCCCGGACCTTACTATGTTGCAGGAATTTAGTTACTTGCTTTTAAAAGCTATCCCATTCAGCAGGATACTACGAAAAAGGAAGCTGCTAAGAAGCTTCTGAACTATACAGACAATTTCTCAAAAAGTGGGTTCATAGCATTAACCAAACCACAGCCTGAGGCAGTAGAAGCAGTGGGTAAGAAGAATGTTTCAGCAGCTGTAGATCGTTGTCATTATCAGATAGACTATCTTACAAAGGTTATGATGGATGTGATAAATAAGTTGACCTTTTCCTTTCCCAACAATGGCAGGGCCAGCTCTTGATTACTTCGAAAACGCTCTGGAAAAGTTTGATGGACCGTTCTTGTTAGGTGAATTTAGTCTGGTAAGCCATTAGATCATGCATGGTTATGTGCATTGTGTAGGACTATTGACCTTTGATACTTTTGTATCTATTGTTTTACAAACAGTGAGATGTTACATAAAATTTATGCAGGTGGATGTTGCATATGTTCCTTTTGTCGAAAGATATCACGCCGTCTTTCCGATATTAAAGAACTATGACATCACAACTGACAGGCCAAAGCTATCAAAATGGATTGAGGCAAGTGCAAACTCTATTGGATATCCACCAATTGTCATTTTAAAGTTTAAAAATAGAGAATGATATAATGCATTATTTTCAAATTACAAATTACCATCTTCTTAGATATTCGGATTGCAATCAGTTGCGCTATTGTCTGACATAACATACTGGTTGGACTGCAGGAAGTGAAAAAGATAGATGCGTATACAAAAACAAAAGCTCACCCAGACAAACTTGTTGAGATATACAAGAGGCTACTGGTACCTAGACTATAACAGTAAAAATATTGGATGAAAATTTATTCAGGATACATGTTCTTTTGGCGTTGCCTTGTTCCCCACAATCCCAAAAAAAGAAATTAGCTTTGTTAAAAATGTGTGGTACTTATATTTGTCTATTTTAATGCAGGCTAATTATGAGAATAAATGAAGATCGTTGGATATGCAGGCTAATTATCAGAAGAAATAAAGATGGTTGGATACAAAAATCATCATGCATATTGGATAGAAGACTAGATTTTAAAATAATATTTCGTTACCAAACACATACAATAATGTTTTGATTTTTGAGTCAATGTGGAAAACTTAAAGACGAGACTGTGATTTCTTTCAATAGAAATTTTAAATGCATCTCACTACAATGATTAGATTGTAAAGTGAAATGCATTGAACTGTAATAAGCCTGCCATTTGTTTTTTGTGTTGTTGTGTATTTATATATTTGTGACTGGTTTTCAAGCTTCAAATTTATAAATTATTATTGGTTTGATAATACTTTTACAAATTTATAGCTTGATTTAACAATTAAAATAATATATAATTATTAATTAGATCTTGTATGAATATTCTGTTAGGTTGTGGAGCTTGATCTTGGCTAAAATTAAGTTTTTTCTAATTGTAGAAAAAAGGAAACCAAAAAGCCAAGAAAGCAAAAAAGGATAAAAAAGATAGACTTAAAGATAAAAAAATATGGTATTAAATGGGGATTGGGTTAATTAGA
Source organism: Wollemia nobilis (assembly GCA_028583015.1). Lineage (NCBI taxonomy): Eukaryota > Viridiplantae > Streptophyta > Pinopsida > Araucariales > Araucariaceae > Wollemia > Wollemia nobilis. The sequence continues at coordinate 4,266,556 of JAQPPZ010016599.1, forward strand.
GGATGATTATTTTTAGCATGCATGTAATTGGGTTTCCCTATTTATGTAATACCTCCGGTAGAGAGGCTTGTAGGTAATACATCCGGTAGAGAAGATTGTATGTAATACCTCTTGTAGAGAGGATTGTATCTTGTTTGTGGGAAAGGCATAGAATTGTGCATCTCATGTAGAGAGATCAGGAAGCTTGGTGTAGAGCTTGATGCAAGGGTGTTTGCATGTGCATCTCATGTAGAGAGATCAGGAAGCTTGGTGTAGAGCTTGATGCAAGGGTGTTTGCATGTGCATCTCATGTAGAGAGATCAGGAAGCTTGGTGTAGAGCTTGATGCAAGGGTGTTTGTATGTTGAATTACTGTTAGAGTAATTGTGTGGAGATGCTGGTGTTTTGAAGAGGAATTTGTAGCTGATTGTGTTGTAGGATTACTCCTTTCAGAGATTGTATTGGTGTTAATACAAAAGACTAGTGTTGGGTGAACCACATTATATGTTGTGTTTTATCTTGTCTTGCATGTTTATGTTCTTATTATCTGATGGTTAATAGTTTCTGTTGTTAATGATTAAGTTTCTTGCATCAAGAATCCCCTGCATGTTTATATAGTGAATCCTAACATATTCATTACGAAAAAAGAAGATTTAAGTACTTAATTTAAATGTGATTTCAAAAAAATCAATAGTACTTATTTTTAATGCGATTTAAAAAAAAAAAAATCATTATTCAAATTTATTTATTTATAATTAAAAACTAAAAAAAATAATTCAATTTTTAAATAAATTTTAGAAAAATATATATTTTAGGATGACATGAACAAATCAACAAGGTTATGTAGCCCAATTTTAACAAAGTAACAAAAAATTTGGGCAACATATCTAGATGCTTTGCATGGGATATAGACCATCCACCATAATTTATCATCGTGGATTAAGAAATATAATGTATCAAGGCACCTTAATTTATCTTCCATGGAACAACATGGCAAGCTTTCCACTGAATTTATATTTATTTATTTTTCCAAGGCGAAGAACCAGTCCTTGATGGTTGTTGGGTTAGGAGTAGGACAAGCTGCAATGCTTTACTGCATTAATGGGTTGATTAGTGTTGCAGATTGTATATCAATTTGGCTTGTCCCTATACCTAGAGTCCTTGGATTGCCATAAACTACAAGGTGATTTGGTTTTCATTAGGCTCATCTAAGCTTCTTTATGTAGGTTTTAGTGTAAGACAAAGATTTTCAATATTTATGGGGATTACAAATTGATTAACTATAAGAGAGATGAAATGCATGGTCTGAACGAGATTTAGATAGTTCTAATTGACTTGGACGACAGACCAGCATGGTACAAGGAAAAGGTCTATCCTCCTAATAAGGTATCCTCAATAACTCCTTTTCTTTCGTAGAAGTTAAACAATTTGGTCACATTATTATTATGTCAGTTTCATATATCTAGCGAAGACATAGTTCACATCTACTATGACAGGATGAAAAGAAACTGAGTTAGTTATGGCGTTTAGTTTTACAGGGTTAGGGGCAAGCTACTCTCAGGGTTTGAATAAATTGCAAGCATAACTAGATTATTATCAAGTAAACATGTTAAAAAAGAGAATAGAAGAGTTTGAAATCTGTGAATAGGTCTCACTAAAGACATGTCTGTTTGGATTGTTGCAAGACCTGACATGGAATGAAATTATATTACCTTTATTTTTTCAGGTTCCTTCTCTTGAGCACAACGACAAAGTCACAGGGGAGACCTTGGACTTGCTTCAATATTTGGAGAACAATTTTAAAGGACTTGTACTCATCCCCACGGTATATTAATGCCTTTTAATTGCTTAAGTTACCTTTATTGTTATTGCTCGACCCAAACTAAAGCGGGATGCTTATGAATTTTGGGTTTCTTTATAACTTAATTCTAAGACATTAATAACTTAATTCTATGACATTGCTGAAACCAATGAAGGCACATTAAGGATTATAAACTTAAGCTATTCATATTGTCTTCATGGTCATTGCTTGTTATAATTTTAAATTAGCATATCAAAATCATTAAGCACCTACGATTGGTTAATTCCACTTGGATGAACTCATTAACCCATATAAAGGAGGCAAAGGAAGGGTAGAGCCCAGACCTTACTATGTTGCAGGAATTTAGTTACTTACTTTTAAAAGCTATCCCATTATGTAGGATACTATGAAAAAGAGGCTGCTAATAAGCTTCTGAACTATACAGACAATTTTACGAAAAGTGGGTTCATAGCACTAACCAAACTAGAACCTGAGGCAATAGAATCAGTGGGTAAGAAGAATGTTTTAGCACCTGTATATCATTGTCTTAATCAGATAGCCTATCTTACAAAGGTTACGATGGATGTGATAAATAAGTTGACCTTTTCCTTTCCTAACAATGGCATGGCCAAACGCTCTGGAAAAGTTTTATGGGTCATTATTCTTGGGTGAATTTAGTCTGGTAAGTTATTTGATTATGCATGGTTATGTGTACATTGTGTAGGACTATTGACCTTTGATACTTCTGTATCTATTGTTTTACAAACAACGATATGTTACACAATATTTGTGTAGGTTGATGTTGCATATGTTCCTTTTGTTGAAAGATATTATATCATCTTTTTTAGGTTAAAGAACTATGACATCACAACTGGTAGGCCAAATCTATTAAAATGGATTGAGGCAAGTGCAAACTCTATTGGATATCCACCAGTTGTCAATTTAAAGTATAAAAAATAGTGTATCATATCATGTGTTATTTTTATATTACAAATTGCAATCTTCTTAGGTATTTGTCTTGCAATCAATTGCACCATTTTTTGACACAACATATTGGTTGGACTGCAGGAAGTGAACAAGATAGATGCATATACAAAAACAAAAGTTCACCCAGACAAAGCTATTAAAATGGATTGAGGCAAGTTTAAACTCTATTAGATATCCACCAATTGTCTCTTTAAACTATAAAAATAGCGTATCATATCATGTATTATTTTTATATTACAAATTGCAATCTTCTTAGTTATTTGTCTTGCAATCAATTGCACTATTTCTTGATACAAAATATTGGTTGGACTGCAAAAAGTGAACAAGATAGATGTATATAAAAAACAAAAGTTCACCCAGACAAACCTCTTGAAATATATAAGAGGCTGCTGGTACATAGACTATAGTAGTAAAATGTTTGGATGAAAATTTATTCACGATACATGCTTTTTAGTATTGCCTTGTTTCTTTAAAAATATATAGTATTTACATTTGTCTAAGTTCACCAGACAAACTTATTGAAATATATAAGAGGTTGCTCGTACATAGACTATAGTAGTAGAAATTTTGGATGAAAATTTATTCACGATACATGCTTTTTAGTATTGATTTGCTTTTAAAAATATATGGTATTTACATTTGTCTATTTTAGTGCAGGCAAATTATCAAAATAAATGAAGATTGTTGGATACAAAAAATTAGAGGACTACTTCATGAGAAACCACATACAATAATATTTTGGTGTTTGAGTAAATGTGGAAAACGTAAAGACAAGACTATGATTTTTTTTTTTTTTTGAATGCACTTACTACAATGATTAAATTGTAAAGTGAAATGTATTGAATTGTAATAAAGCCTGTTATTTGTTTTTGTTGTTTTGTTGTGTGTTTATATACTTGTGACTTGTTCTCAATCTTCAAATCTATAAATTATTGTTAGTTGAAAATACTTCTACAAATTTACACTTTGATTTAATGTTTGAAAATTAAAGTGATAATATGGTCATTAATTAGATTTTGTATGAATTTTTACAGAAAAAAAAATTGAGTGCTTATTTTTAATATGTCACTTCCAAATAATCAATATCTAATTGTGTTTGATTATAATAAAAAACAAAATAAAATAGTTTAATTCTTTAAGTAAATTTTGGAAAAATAATTTTTTTTAGGAGTACCTTGCTTGGCATGAGCAAAACAACAAGGTTAGGTTCACATATGTAACACAAGTTTAAGAGTGAGTCTGAGCAACGTATCTAGATGCTTTGCATAGAATATAGACCATCCACCATCGTTTATCCTCGTGGATTAATAAATATAATATATCAACACTCAAATTATGTTAGTGGCTCATTTGACTTGATCATTACAATAAAATAGTTATTAACAGACTCCTAAAGTAATGTATACCTCTAACATGCATGTTAATATCCCTTGTAGACTAGATTAAAAGGGACAAGAAGCTTGAGAAACATAGTTTTTAGTAGTGTCTTTGTGAAAATATGAACAATCTGATCATTTGTTTTGCGAAACCTTAATGGAAATAATGTCACTAAATAATCTTATGTTGTAATTTTTAGAGTAGTTTGTTATTAGAATTTGTTGTGCAAATGCAAGTCTTTGACATAAGTTTTAAGCTCTTTAGATGTATTAAGTGCTCCATGGTACTCAATTTTTGTAGTATAAAGGAACACCAAATTTAATTGAATTGTAGTAAGCATAATGCATTGAATTGTAATAAGTTTGAAAATTTTATTTTTATTTATTTATATTATTGTGTATTTATATATTTTTTGACTTATTCTCAAGCTTCAAATTCATAAATTATATTTGGTTTGATAATAATTTTATGAATTGACACTTTAATTTAATGTTTGAAAGCTAAAGTGGCAATATAGTTATTAATAAGATCTTGTATGCATTTGATTAATAAAACAAATTGAGTACTTCATTTTAATATGTGATTTCAAAAACATCAATATCCAACTTTGTTTGGTTATAATAAAGATCCAAAGAAAATAGTTCAATTCTCTAAACAAAATTTTGAAAGAATAATTTATTTTTGAGGGGGATTTTGCTTGGTATGAGTAAACCAACAAGTTTAGTTGCACCTTTGCAGCCTAAGTTTAATAATGAATTTGGAAAATATGACTACATGCTTTACATGAGGGATAGACCATCCATCATCATTTATCCTCATGGACTAAGGAATATAATGTATCAACATATCTCAAATTATGTTGACGACCTATTTGACTTGATAATAACAATAAAATAATTATTAATAGGCTTATAATGTAAAGTTTACATACATTAATATTCCTTAACGAACATATTAGAAGTGACAAGAATCTTGAGAAACATAGTTCTAGTAGTGTCTTTGTGAAAATATGAACAATTTTATTATTTATTTTGTAAAAACTTAATGGAGATAATGTCACTTTAAATAATCTTATGCTCTAATTATCATAGCAATTTGTTACTATATTTTTTTCTACAAATGGAAGGTCTTGACATAGGTTTTGAGCTATCTAGATGTATTAAGAGCCCCATGGTACTTAATTTTTGTAGTAGAAAGGACGACTAAATTTAATTTATTTCAAGGCTATAATTTTTTATCCTTCAATGCTAAACAAGCATCTGGAAGAAGATTCATGATCATTTGAGTGTCTAATATGTTGAGTTAGTATAAACTCTCAACTCTAGGATGTCCCCTTAGAGAAGGTGATACCATGTCCTCGGTCATTTTGAAATGTTGCATAGTCCATTTTCCTTTGTACGTGAACCTTCCTTGAATATTGCATGATTTGGAAAACATCATATACAATAAATATATTATTAGATTAATTATTTAATACTGTTAATAATTTTTATATATAAGGTATCTTTTGTAGCTTTCTTATATGTAAATGAAATACCACAACAAATAAAATAAGAATAAAATGAACTATAATCCCAAAATAAAATAATAATGTCTTCCACTACTCTTAAATGAGAGATAAAATTATATATTATCATTGATAAAAAAATGAAAGTTGATTAGAAAGAAGTATAAACCCTTTTACTTATAACAATAATTGATTGCTTCTTAAGCTACAATATTATGTCTAGATACATTAAATCTAGAACAAAAATACAACATATGAAAACCATGGTCATAGAGACAACCTAACCCCGCCTAAAAAATTAAGGACTTATATTTTATATCCCTGCAACCATAAATTTTGATATTTTATATTTTGGTATGAAGCACGCCCTCCCCTTTTAAAAATATTTATCCTTAAAGCACATGAAGGAATTAATTTGTATGACATTCTAAAACATTTTAATAAGCAATCTTCCATATTAGGATCAATTTATCCTAGAGATATCTTGATTCCTTTGAGTCTCCTTTGTTGTAAATCCTTAAAATTTGGTTCTATTATTGCATTTTTATGCAATCCACCTATGTCTTCTATTTTTTTGAACTCTTAAATCAAGGCTTTTATGATAATGTAGATGTCAATAAGGTTCCAATTTTGGAGGTACTTCATCCTATTTCACTTTCGCTTTCTTAGTACTAAATAAAGTAAAATATTTTTTAATTGTTTTACTTGAACCCAAATAGATATTTTTTTTTATTGATAGTGAACTTGAGCTTGTATTCATTTCATATCATGGATAATTTGTTAAACCTTATCCTTATAATTGTTTGACATTGAATAATAATGCTTGATTATGATCCCAAAGTTACTTGATTTTCTCATTCTTCTTCTTTAACACTTTTTTGAATTATTTTAGCTCCAACTTTAATTATTTTGCATTTACCAAGAAAAATCCAAATCTAGATAAGAATTCTCTAACAATTCTTTGCTTATTCATTAAAGTAAAACATTATCCCAAAGTTTCCAACATTTTATTTCAAAATTTGAAAATATTTGAACTAACGTCTTCCTTCAAGCCCTTTTGATTTCCTATACCAAATGCATACCCTTTTATATACCATATTTTGTGGCTCTAAAAATTATGGAAAGCATATCATAAGATCCAAAATTGAGTTGTTCAAATCTCTTGTACCAAAACCAAAAGGTTGTGAAGTAATCTTTGTTATCATCATGTTGGTAAACTTGTTAAAAATATTACAAAATTAATATTCAAAGACAATATTATAGTTCTTAGAGCTTAGGTGCTCTTGGTTAAGCATGTTATGATTTTAAAACTATAATAAATAAGGTATCATGCATATATATATAATGGTTCATTTATTTCTTTCTACATTGAGGGTGTATTTATCCCTTCACATAATCATCTACATTCACAAAAGTACTAATTCTAGTCACATAGTTTTAACAATCACTATCAAGATACCATGCATGCTCTTCTTTGATTTCAAAATTATTGTGTTAGCATAAAATATATATTCTCACAATAAATCAATATTAAAGTTCTCATAGTAAACAAAATATACACAAGTATTCACACAAAGAGATAAAATTACTATATTTCCACAAATAAAACACTTAGTATTCCACTACCAATGAAGTACTGAAGATTTTATGACATAAAACTCATAATATTGCTTTTCATATAGCATTTACAGTGACTCTTGACATTTAAACTTCAACAAATTATTCATCCCTTCAAACATCAAGGAGATATGACTCTTCATATTTATCATAAAATAAATTTATTTTATTGACTCTACATAATGAAAAACCTCTCATGATTACTAAATGAACCATATTTACAAGACTATTTTCACACTACATATTTACAAACCATTTACAAATATTTACAAGTACCAAATAATGCAATAGACTCAACACTCCTTGTATTACATTATTTGGTATAAAGTTCATTTTTTCATTTGCTCTCAATATTTGATTTTGGTTTTGGTCTTCTTGTTTTGAATCTACCAATGACTTTGAATTTTGCATTTTTTCTATCTCCATATCTAGAATGGATTTTGTGCTTCTAATTTTGATCTATATTTTATTTCTAAATTTATGTTTTCATTTTTGTAAAAACACTTAGCATTCCATATTTCTATTACATTTTGGTCTCTACCTATTCCTCAATAATGTATATCTATTTTAGTTTTCTTTTCTTGCAAGTCTTTTGAGATTGATTGTCACAAGTTTTACAACCTTGAAGGGATCCATTGTTTTTTTTTCCATACCTATATTTTTTCTTGTTGTCAATATTACTAGTGTTACCAATCCCTGTTACAAATTTGGTGTCACTATTTCCTATCAAAAAATCATTCTAGATTGTCCTACCTCATTATATGCTTATTTGGCTCTAACTTATTTTGTGTGCCCTTTTATTTTATTATTGTCTTAACTTGAATACAATAATTCATTATTACTTAGATAATTATTAAAAAATTTGAGTGACTTATATCATTACTATCTTTGTCACAAATGGAAGACTTCAAAAAATCAACAAATTGTTTGTCAATTTGACCCACATATTTTATACTATCAAAGCATTCCTTTATGTATTAGCATTACCATAGATGGATAGATCTATAGTTATTTTTCCCATAAGTGCTCTATGAGTTGGTTCATGTTCTTCCTCATCATTGTATTCATTTTTTTATACTTATTATACCATGTTTTCTCTTTGATTTTTCTATTTTGGATATTGTTGTGTTTACATATATTATTGTTGATTAGATTGATATTATATCTATTGATATATTTGAAAAGGTCTTTATATTTGATTCCATTGATTAAGAGAATTGTATTTACAATATATGGTAATATGGCCTTCTACTTGTCCTAAATCTTTATTTTAATTTGAAATTATTGATTAATATCCTCCTCACTCCTTCTAACTTGTCTTCATGGATTTGAAGGCTTATTGTAATTGATGGCTTTTGAAGCCTTAATATTAATGTAAACTCATAGGATAAATATTCAAAGTATCAAATATATGAAAGTTGCAATATGTTAAGATTAAGTTAATATTGTAACTAGAATAATATAAGCCAACTAATATGTAAAATCAAGGCTTATAATATATCAACTAACATTCATTAATAAGCAGAAATATATGAATGTAATAGCCTAAATTATACATGTACAAAGCATGTAGCATAACTTATAATATTAGTTGCTCAAATATATATAATCTTTATTACTCCTCTTACAAATGTATCATAAAACTCTCATACAATAACAATACTTTTTATGCTCACTATGTAGACAATGTAGACTATGTAGGTGATGTAGTCTATGTCCACTATGGAGTAATATATAGTTACTTGACTCTTCCTTTTCTTATGCCAAGTCTCATGACTCTTGGCTTCTCTACTTGGCACTTGCATACACATGACTCTATCTTGTATGCACAATTGGACATGACTCTTCACATAACACTTCCTAATCTAACAACACATGTGCACACTTACATATGAGACACTTGTACACATCTATAAACATAACACTTGCACATTCATTTACATGACACTTATGTATTTCCTGCATAGTATTACATTACATAAAATATTTATTGATACTCTAATCTAGGGATCCAATCGAGTGACAAGTATTCTCTGATATTAACAATGAAGTATATTGAAAGACATTCCAAATGAAGGTAGGAGATCTATCATTGCTATGTCATAATGAACCATCGAGTTAGGGTATACTTGCAGTGCCAAAGGAAGACCTTGGATGAGCCTAAAAACTGATACTAAAGTGCCATCTAACTGCACCACCTTGTTATTGGTGTGTTCTAGCGGTAATACAAGTGCCTCTACCACCTTTTTTGGTATTACTAAAGTGTTGGACCCTATGTCAACTATACAATTGCATATCAATAGATCTGCATAGATCAAGATTAGATAAAATAGCATGGGCTTGGGCCTATTGGATTCTAAAATCTATAACATGATGGGCATTCCTTGTGTGTTCATATCCTTCTACCTCTTTAGGGTATATTATAGGTTCTTTATGTATTTAGGAGTAGAGAGGATCCCCCAAAGAGGCATGGGTATAATGGAATTCCTTAGGTTCTCCACCATGTTGAAGATTCTAATAAAAGTGGCTCTTGGAATGGTTGATATTGTTAGGATCCTAGTCCTTTCTATCATCAGAAGTGGTCTTGATGGATTTGTAATGGGATGTCTTAGTGTTTTAGGGGTAACACTTATCATCATGATAACTTGGTCCTGGTTTGATGGTACAACTTGTGTTGGAGAGGTCCTCTAATTGTCTACTTCTCTCCTTGGGGCCTATACTTGGTTGGGTTAGGTATTTCCTAGTTCTCCATGGCCATTTTCTTGGCCCTTGTATTACACCTTGATTGGACATGTGGCCTCCCATTAGAGGGTCTACTTTGTCTAACACAACATATACTTTTGCTTCATCCCAAGTAGTGAAAGCCTGCTCTGAATTTGATGACTCAACAACTAATGATATGGTTAGAGTTTGGTTGATGAGCTCTTGACTCAATATTGGGACTTTTGATTGGGAAGGATAGACATTTCTATTTCTAAAAAATAAAATCTTGATATCTTGAGCCTCCATTTCGATAAAACAATTGGAGGGAAAATAGTTAGATTCAAGATAGTACCAACCACTAGGATCTTAAACGTAGTTGTTCTCTATGGTGACCAAGTCCCTAGCTGAGCTTGTAGGTATTTGGCAAGTTAGAACCAATATAGGTACAATATTGTTAAAACCTTGCGGTTCTAAATAAATATTTAATAAATTAATTAATAAAAATTATTAAATTATAAAGAATCACTCTTTAAGGTTTCAATCACTTTGTCACTTATAAGGGGCTCCCTCCCGAATTAATTTAATAAATATTATATTCTTTGTGGATGATTTACAATATGACTCGTACATATATTTATATCTACCCTAACCCTAACCCTACATCCATTCGATATGACGCTTCACATAATAATTAATAATAATTAATATATTTAATTATTATAACTATTCTAACCCTATATTATTAACTATATTAACCTTAATAATAATAATAATAATAAATGTTAGGACGTGAGATCCTAACATGCCACTCCTGTAAAAGGTTTAAAATGATTGTGGCATGGTGGTTATAGGGGCGGACTGCGCGAAGATCTGTGTGGCGACTTCCGGGGGGACAGCGCAGAATACTGTGGCGGCCATAAAAGCTGGACAGCCTGCCCGGATCTTGGAAACAGCTTTGTCCTCAAAGTGAAAATGGAGAAATATTGCAAAAAAATAGCCGCAAAAATCGCTACAAAAGTTGTCGCAACAAATCGTCGCTAAAACTGCTGAAAGTTATAAAAAAAAAAAAAATGGAGCAAAATGCGTCACAGAAATTGGTGCCAAAAGTTGCTCACATAAATTATTGCAAAAGTTGACAATAATTGTTCAGGATTTTGGCTTCTCCAACAAATTCCAGCGTTTGTCCATCAGACCTCTTGTAGTACACATCCGTAGGAGGCGTGACTTCTAATAGTCTTTTCAAGGGGCATTATAATACTTTCCTCGATAGCTTTAAAACAATTGTTTGCAACAATATTAACATCTTCATATCAGTGGTTGTATTATAAATTTACAATATGATTTTACTCTTAGATCCTTCACCAATAGGCCTCCTCCCGGTAACGAGCTCCAACAGAACAACGCCTAAAATATACACATCGCACTTCTCGTCCACTTTGAGTGTGTTTGTGTACTCTAGAGTGATAATAGTCATAGAAGCCTGCAATTGCAGACATACACTCAGAAGTGCTTGAGTCTTCCAGAAATTTGTCAATTAATGCAGTGATAATTCCATTGATATTTGTAGCCTATGTTGGGTAATACGCATGCCTGTGGTTATTGGTTCGCTTGTTTTTACTACCTATTGTGAACAACGTTTTATTCCATTTATTTAAACCGAATAAGATGTGATTTTTTTTTTTACGTTCAACGTGAATTGAGACAGTGATTTTGAGGACGATTTCAACCACAAGTTAGATGACATCGTTTTCGATATATTTTTATTTTTAAAAATATATTGGTTGAATACAATTGAGACCATACTCAGTTTGCCAGGTTACATTTTATTTTTGGAGTGTGAAGGATATTTATGTGCAAGCAACACTCCTTTCAATTGATGATGACGAGAGTGGTGTTTATTAAAATGAGTGTATTACTTGTTGCATTGAATGTGATATGTATAGTCCATGTCTTTGCTCGATCCTACCACGTAATTGCAAACAAAAATATAGATAATAAGAAAGCTAAATATATGTTTCCAGTACTGCAGTGGTTGCAATCTTGTAGAGAGTGCAAAGGCCAGGTTCAACACCCTAAATGCTACCCAAAATAAAACAAGGGTACCTTCGTAGATTAGAACTAGACCTGGATAGATGGAAAGCGTGATGAATGTTCTAGAACATGGACACAAAAAGAAATGATTTTGGAGTATAACCAAATCTCCATTTGCCTCAAAAGTATGTTGTATAACCAAACAAATGAGAAATAGGATATGAGTAGATTATATTGTATAACCAAACAAATGTGAAATGGGATAGCAGGCTGGTGGATTAATTTGGGCGGTTGAGAGTGGACGAAGAGATGGGAGGATTTCTAGAGCATCGGACATTCCAGGAGGATCGTTGTTTGTTGAAAGTAAACCTCTGACTTTCGCCTGTCTGTGTCATGTCATCGAATTTCATGCCGGTTTAAGATGATTGCACAGCTTTGTATATTTTGATGACCTCTCCTGAACTCACGAGCAATTTGGAAGGATTGTTACGACTTATTTTCGTAAAATATTCAACTATTGGCTTGTTGTCTTGGGATTTGTCAGAATTGTGATGAAAACTGTTTGCATGTCTGAGATACCGAATTCCTATGTAGGACTCCATCTCGGAGTAATTCTGTGAATCCTCAAATTTTATCTGGCGATTAGGTAAATCGAGTTTTAACATCAGCTATGAGGCTTATGGAGATTGATTCTTTCTTTGGAGCTCTTCCAACAGAAGGTTCTCAGTAAAGGAGCATTTGATTTATAACTCTCTTTATTTACAGTCAATTTTATTGGAACATTTTATGTGAACAATGTCTCCTCAAAATCTTTCTTTTCAGGTGTAGTAAATTAGAGGGTGTGAATTTTGCTATTTGAGCTTCTTGTTCTCGTCCTAGAGACCGCTGGCTTCAGTTGGTGAGGGCAAAGGGGATGACGTGGAAGACTAGTCTTGCTTCTCATTAGAATTGTAAGGAGATATAGGTCTGTTTGTGGTAATGGCCATACTTGCCTAGGAATTATTTCTTCACTTCGTGTCGTTAGGTAGAAAGTTATATTCTGCGGCCTCCGTGATATTCAGGGGAGCAGGCGGGTAGAGACGGAGCGACTCCGTCAATGCTGCATGCAGATAATGCATCTGCTTCAATTCTTCCGGCTCCAAAGGAGCAGGATCGTAGTCGTCACGACCTTCTGGATCAGACCTCTCCTTAACTATGCGTCGGATCTCTGCTAAAATCTTGGCTTCAACATCCGGACGCTGAGCTACAAGCCAGAAGAACCATGTAATTGCCTCAGATAAATATAAAAGTTGCATTATGGTGCGAGAGGAGAAAAGTGTTACAGGAGGTGGCCTCAATGGAGGTAGAAAATAATCTCCAAAATTAAATGAGATAAATAGGACGCCCTCTTTATCACCCATTTTAACTTGACAAAGGTGTGCAATTCCAAAATTTGGTCCTTCCTGATTAGGTAAAACATTTCCATCTCCACAAGACTGTGCATGGAATAAATAATCTCTCTCATGGGGTAATTTAAAATCATTATTGTAGGAGCATGGAAAAACTATGACGACACTCAACATTGGCAGGCATTGGTTCCAATGGAGTTGGAAATTTGAATGAGCCTATAGTTCTAGAGGATTGGCTCCTACACATATCCTTTCCATTGAAGGAGTTTTGTAGCAATAGTTGCGCTTTCTTTATTGTAACAGGTTCGTTTGTTTCTAGGTACATTGCCTGAAATACCATACCAATTGAACCAGTCTTGGGAAATACTATTATTTTTGAATTGGTAGTATTTCCAACCATTGAAGGTTCTACAGAAACAAAAGCCCTTTGCTACTCTAAAGACTCAGTTGTTACAACTGCAGATTCTTCTACTCATGCAGGGATTTCTTTCTTTGCATATTTTATGTTTTGCACTTGTTGGGATGTTCCAGAGGGTTCATCGTTGGTTGTATCTTCTATTTGAACTTTTTGGGAGGCTTTATCATTTTTAACAACTTGGGTTTCTTCACCTGCACCTGCCTACCTTAATTCTTCCTCTTCTTCTCCATGGGAAGAAGAAGTAGGGAGGTTGTCATTCGTATCCACGAAACTCACATCCTGACTTCTCTAGTCCACTTAGGGTTTGATAAGGTTTTTTAGGTCTATGAGGCTGCTTTGAAATTCCTTGAGTTCGCTCTGACATTCGTTAAGACGTTCCCTGACTTCTTGAGTGAATCGATACAATCTTGCCAAGACATGGCTCTCATACCAAATGTTTACCAAATGTTAAAACCTTGCGATTCTAAATAAAGTTTTAATAAATAAATTAATAAAAATCATTAAATTATAAAGAATAACTTTTTAGGGTTTGAATCACTTTACCACTTATAAGGGGGCTCCCTCCAAAATTAATTTAATAAATATTATATTCTTCTTGGATGATTTACAATATGAATTGTACATATATTTATACCTACCCTATCCCTAACCCTATGTTCATTCGATATGATGTTTCACATAATAATTAATATATTTAATTATTATGACTATTCTAACCCTAACCCTAATAATATAATAATTAATTAATTTCTAATTATTATATTATTAACTATACTAACCTTAATCATAATAATAATTGTAGGCCCAAAATAGCCACATCCTTTGAAAAATTTATTCTAAGTCATGAGGATACTCCAATCCACTGAAGATAGAGTGTATTTTAGAGCAGATCCACGCAAGATACCTCAATCCACTCAACACTTGGTTTTTAGGTAAGGTGTTCCACCCTGCCCAATACTTAATGTATTTTGTAGCGGCTTTGCACAAAGTTCCTAATCCACAATCCAACCGAGTTGAGATGATGTCAACACATTTCAAAGTGTGGACTGACAATATTGCTTCATCCCGCATGCTCAAGCGACTAAGTGTCGAGAATGCCCATTCCACTAAGTTCTAAGGCTATTTTCGAGCAAAATGGCGACAAGCTCATGTTGCTCGGTAGGAAGGTCAAAAGCACCTAAGAATAAGTATAAGGTAGCGGAATAGCACAAAGATAATTTCCCATTGCTTCTTAAGTAGATTGGTGACACACTCTACTCCACAGTCAACTCTAGTCAAATATGGTGGAGCGAGAATCGAGGAGCAGATTGCAATTTGTTTTCTAAGTTACCAGATGTGAGAAAGGAATTAAACATTTTACAGGTTTAAGTGAGCAGATTGGTGATGAGTTGCGTCCCACTCAGCACGTAGTGTATTTCCCACCAAGTCTTGACTCCATTGGTCGAAGCCATTCAAGCTGACATTAGCGATATTTTTAGAGCGGATTGGTGATTGGTTCTACCTTGCTTGTTTGTAGAGCATTGTTAAAGATTAATCGTAGTCGTTCACTAAAGGTATCAATGATGAATATTTTCCTAATATTTTCATGAGTATACAAAGATGGATTCTTAGTGGATGAAGGCCAGTTAGATCGAGCGGGTAGACGAAGCACCAATAACGCTAAGAACCAAGAACCAAGAACCAAGAACCAAGGTAGTTGTAAATCTATAGTGATGAGAATTTTTTAAGAAGGATGAACTGTCTAGATCTGGTTTCTAACGGCATCGAGTAAAACTGCCATTGCTAAACTAGCAAGTTGTAGAGTTGAGCAGCCATAGCATGTGGCATCGAGTGGATTTCTTGGACCCAATAAGCAAATTAAATGATGCTAGCAAAGTTTTCTATTGATCTATCATATTCTAAATACTTGTAATGTCTCCCCTTATTCTTATTTCATTGTAAACTATATATAGAGATCGAACCCTTGATTTTTAGGGTCGGCTCTAAATTTTTTACTTGTCCTACTATGTAATATATTTTACAAATTAATGGAAGGATAATTACTTAGATTTTTGACTCAAGATTTGTTATCTTTGATATCTTTCATTAAGAGGTTGAAGCTGTGAATTGTATTTCTATTAATGTTGCTATGGCTAGTTCATTCTATCTGTATTGGATTACTAGTTGTAAGGTAATTGAAATCTGTTCATAGTTAGATCTATGTAGCAAGAATTTTATTTCTATGAAGTTTGAATATTGATCTATTTTGCTAATTTGGATTGTTAATATTTTAGACATTGAAATTACTGCTTGAAGCACATATCTATTTTTGTTGTTATTGTATGAAGATTATTCTATTTTGGGTGTTGCTAATCCTGAGTATGGGACACTGGAAATAGTTTGCCAAAGGTTTTCCCTGTGGATGCCTATGATGTTAACCCTATCCGGCCATTGATAACTCATGATTTATTAACCCTAAACTTTTTCTAACTTTATTCCCCAAAACCATTATTGAACTTAATTGAGTCAAAATTTTGTTAGTTGACAAGGAACCAGCCTACTCTAGAGGTTGGGTTGAAGTAATCTTTGGCCCATCTAATGTTGAGTTCTAAGTTGTGACTATCATGTGCAAGCCTGGCCAAAAAATTGGAAGATAGACAGTTACAGTATCAATTAAAACTTAATGACAATTCGGATCCCAACAGTTTTGGCACGCTCAATGGGACATGTTTACAAGAAACACTAAAACTCATCATATTCTTTATTATTTTTTATTTTTCCCCAAAGGAATCAAGATTTGGTGAATTATCTTGACCTTGCTAAGCGATGATTAGCAAATTCACCTAGCGACTCCTTGGTCTATGAAACCAAAAAAGTTATCCTTGTAGCTAGCATTTTTTTTATAAATACTAGGTCATCCGCAAGGAATAACCCAAACTCCTCCTGAGGATAATCCTATAGTACACGCAAGGCCACCTCCGATAGGAGATACAAATGGGAACATGGCCCAACATCAAAATATAGTTCCAAATCAACCCTTATAGAAGTATCCTAGCTGGAATACAACTAGCCCCCTTAGATTGGCTCAGATGCATGACATTTTCCAAGTTGTGTCTAAGGCCATTTCCACCTATGATGGATCTGGTAAAACTGCATATGAGCATTGTCAAGATATTCTGAATCTAGCATCAATCCACAATATAAAAAATGAAGATGTTATTATCAAAATCCTAGCCCTGTCCTTTAGAGGAAATATTTTACATTGGTTTAGGACCCTAGAAGACTATACTATTACCTCATGGGCGATATTGGCTGAGCCCTTTGTGGAATAATTTAATTAATCTGTTGATCCTTTTTTCCTCCTTAATTAGTTCACATCTATGCAAAAGCATCAGCAAGAAACTATTTTAGATTTCAAATTGAGGTTCAGTAGAACATAGAATATAATTTCCCTATAGCTAGGTAGGCTTCAAGCCTCGCTTACATGTATTAGATCATAGTCCTTGGATCCAATTTAGGCCTACAAACCCAAAAATATGGGGTGGAGAACTTTCTACAGGTTTACAATGCAACTGTTCATGCTGAGAATACCATGATTAATGTGGAAATATTACCCCCAAAAGTTGTTTTGCCCTACAATTTGGAAACCTCTAATGTCCAAGGTCAGAAAACTACATCATCTTATATGGACCCTCCTCCTTTGTCATCCCTATTTCCATAAATGATTCCCATTCCTCATTTAAAAATACCATCAACTATAGTTCCTTTCCCTCCCCTTTCTTCTCAGATTCCTCAAGAATCTTCTATCCTCCTTGATATTCAGAATACCTTGAAAAATCTCAAAAATAAGATGAATTCAATGAAAAATAGAAATGGAGAGATATCAATAAAGGATATTTTCTTATTTTAACAAGGATCAAAGACCTAGTCCTAGTAGAAACACTGGGATTAGAGTCAATGCAATCCAAGAAGAGCCTGAATGTTATTTTGAAACAAGTTTGGTGAATGTATGGTGTTTGGTGTGCAATGATCCCCATGATTCACAATCTTGTGTTATGTACCAATACCATGTACAATAGACTATGGAGAAAGTAGAGAGAAATTAGAAAGGAAGAATGAATATGCTTTAGAAACTGGATTAGATCATGGTTGTAAAATATTTTGATGAGGATGGACCCATTTATGTCATGACTATGTCAGGTAAGAAAACACTGTAGGTTGATCCACAAAATATGGGTCAATTTTAGGTCCCCTCTCAAAAGAAGGATCCACCTTCCCAAAGAAGTGATACTTTCCCTATCCCCTAGGCCAAAAAAAAAGAGTTTTGTCTTCCCAAGAGATTTGAGAAAGAAACTGAGGGAGATAGAATAAAATCCAAGAATGAGGCTTAAGAAAGGCTGAGGTTCCCTTCTATTACAAAGAGGTAGAGAATTGAGGCCACACAACAGTATAAAAGAAAGTATGGCAAGCCAAAGAGAAGGCTTGAGAGACCTATCTCTACCAAGTCTGAATACAATATTGTGGAGGAAATGAAGAAGATACCATCCAAAGCTAGCCTATATGACACCCTCTTCATTCCTAGCCAAATAGACCTGCTAAAAGCTTCTTTGCATAATTATTCGTAGGAAAAGTATGCCACTACAATCCTCAACATCCCCTATGAAAAGGATAAAATATCCCCTGCCACTTTAAAGAATAAATCCCCTGCTTTTTACATCTCTCTAAGGATGGATGGTTGGATTGTTCACAATTATATGATTGACTCAGTGGCATCCACCATAATTATAACTAAAGAAGTTTGTGAGGATAAGGGTATGGAGTATACCAAATCTCGATCTGGAGTTTTGTAGATAGATGGGACACTAGTGAAGACAGTGGGAGTGATAAAAGATATCTTAATGAGGCTACATAGAGCACCTAAGGTAACCATAGTGCAATAGATAGTGGTGGTGGATTGGCTTATGCCTTTCAAGAGAATTCACTGCAAAGTTGGGAGGATGCTTGTATATGGACTATTCTAGCATGATGATTCCTTTCAAAGGAAAGAGGATAAGAATAACACCCGAGAAGCTTGTATCTCACCACATTGAAAAAATTAAAGAGTACATGTGCAATCTCACTCCTATCGAGGAATTTAAATTTGTGGATAACTTTAAAGAGTTGGAAATTGAAGATGAACTGCATTTTAGAGAGGATTATAGTCAATTCGGGAAAAGTATGGGTACATACAATATTTCTACAAAATTAGAGAAGAGAACTCTTGCTATATCTAACCAATCTCTGAGAGAAACAAAAACCTGAACCATGCACTTTGATGGTGCAAGATGCAGAAATGGTGCTAGTGTCAATGTGCTATTACAATCTCAATCAAAAGGGACAAAGAGTTTCTCATATAGGCTAACATGGTCATGCACTAACAATGTTGCAGAATATGAGGCTCTATGCCTTGGATTGATGAAAGTTGAAAGCATGGGCATTAAAATCTTAAATATATATATGGTGAATCTAAATTAATTGTAAATTAGGTAAGGGAAAGGTGCAGCAGTAAGCACCATTACCTAAAAGCATATAGAAATAAGGTATGGGATTTGATGGAATCCTTTGATGCCCTAAACATAAAATTTATTCCCAGAAGAAAGAATAACTTGGAGGATTCCTTAGTAGTGAGGGGAGCCAATTTCAAACCTTTTGTAGACATAGGAGTTACGAATGACAAAGGGATCAAAATGATTTTTAGGCCTACAGTGCAAGATAAGAAAAAAAATTGGCAAGTCTTTGAAAGTGATGTACAAATCATTAATTTTATGGTGAGAGAAGCATGTTTATATACTATTCAAGAGGAAAATCTAGAAGAGATTGATCAACATGATGTCATCCAACTCAGGATTAATCATATAGCTAGAGGGTTGGTTACTCTAGAGAGCCTGTTTGACAATGAAAACAGAAAAAATATCAGATCCATGTAAATCAACAAGAATATCTATAAAGAAATTTAAAGGTAAAAGGAAAATAAGCTCAAGGTTGGAGTCCAATGTTCTCTAGAAGAAGAGGAGGATATCAAATTTTTATGCCTAAAGCACCAAGACATTGTATCTTGGTCATATGAGGATCTTAAAGTATATGACAAGAAGGTCATCCAACACATAATCAAGCTAGATCTAAATGCAAAAGCATTTAGGCATAAATAGAGGCCTATGAATCCTAGATCTAAGCCATAATGAGAGAAGAACTATTGAAGTTGCTAAATGCTACGATCATTTATCCAATCAAACATTCAACCTAGGTAGCCAACTTGGTGCCTATAAGGAAGAAGAATGGTGACATCTGCTTGTGTGTAGATTTTAGAAATATCAATAAAGCGTCACTAAAGGACCACTATACCCTCCCACAGATTGATAAAATCTTGCAAATTATGGTGGGATTAGAAAGGTTCTCACTACTATACAGCTTCTCTGGCTATAACCAGATTTAGATGAAGTATGAAGATCAGTTTAAAACAACATTCACCACCAAATGGGGTACTTTTTCCTATCATAGAATGCCTTTTGGGCTATCTAATGCAAGATCCATATTTTAGAGATTAATGGACTACGCCTTTGGGGAGATGATCAACAAGGTCATTCTAATTTACTTAGATGATATGACTGTATTATCCCATGACAAGCAAGACCACCTAGTACATCTTGAACAAGTCTTTCAGAAGTGCAGAGAATTTGGAATCTCTCTTAATCCTAAGAAGTCATTTTTTGTAGTTCATGAAGGAAATTTTCTAGGCCATGTGGTCTCCAAAGAATGCATGGTCATTGATCTGGATAGAATCAAATCCATCCTTACCCTTCCACTTCCTATGAACAAGAAATATTTGCATTCCTTCTTTGGTCAGATAAATTTTATCAGGAAATTCATTTATAACTTTTCTCATAAGGTGAAGCCTATATCTGAACTTCTAAAGAATAAATGTAGATTTCAAATGGACTTAGGTGATAAAGTAGACCTTTGAAATCATCAAGCAATCCATTGCTACAGCTCAAGTTCTAGTCAATCTAGACTTCAACAAAGACTTCATTCTTTATTCTTATGGAGCTGAATAGATTTATGCATCAGTGCTCACCTAGAAGAATGAAGAAGGAGAAGAGCACCCCATATTATTTTGGATCTATAATCTTCATGAATATTAGGTTAAGTATAATTTCATTGAGAAACAAGTATTTGTAGTAATGAAATCATTAAAAAAATTTAGGCAATACTTGGTTCAAAGCAAGACCTTGGTTTATGTGGTTCAACCGAATGAGATAAGTTTTATTAAACAAGGTGAACTAGGAGACAAGATAGTTGGTTGGATTACTAAAATCCAATAATATGATGTGGAAATCCATCCTACCAAGCTAGTTAGAGGTAGAGCCCTATGACAAGGTTTGACAAAAGTGACAATTTCAATAGAAATGATAGTCTGTCATTCAACAACAGAAGATCAAGCTGAAGATCTATAGTCGGTAGAATCAGACTAGGTGGACCAGATGACTAAGTACTTTCAAAATGGGGTATGCCCTCTTAATATTAACCCATGACAGAGGAGACGATATAGGCTTCAGGTTTTGAAATATGTTCTATTACAAAAAGGTCTATACAAGAGAAACCTTGATGGAGTTCTCCTTAGATGCTTAAAAGATTATCAAAAATAAAAGGTCATATAGGAGTTCCATGGGGGCTATCTGGAGGACACTTCTCAGGAAGGGTTACAACATTGAAGATCATTAGGATAGGCTATTACTAGCCTACCATTTTTTTTGACATAGTCAAAGTCACAAGAGCCTATGATGAATGCCAACAGTGTGTGGTAAGAACAAGGAATGCATCATTCCACCTTAAGCCAATTCAAGTTGAAGAACCCTTCCATCAATGGGGTTTGGATTTCATAATGGTTATAAATCCATATTCCTTAGTTGGGCACAAGTACATTTTGACTGCTACAAACTGTCTTACTAGATGGGTAGAAGTCATTCCTACAAAGAAATCAAACCAAGAAGTGGTGATAGATTTCATGGAAAGCTTGATTACAAGGCTTTGTGTTCCAAAATATTTGGTGAGTGGCAATGGACCAGCATTCATAGGAGCTAGATACATTGAGTTTGCTAGAAAGTATGGCATTACCATAAATAATACTTCAAACTACTACCCCCAAGGAAATGGACTAGCGAAATCAACTAACAAGAACCTGGTAATAATTTTGAGATCATTAGAAGCTAACAAGAGAAGTTGGCATCTACTAAAGGAACTCGCTCTATGGGTGGACATAATCACTATCAAAAAGTCTATCAAGACCTCCCCTTATGCCTTAGTATGTGTCAAGGAAGAAATATTACATGTATTTGATGCTTGGTGCCTCACTTGAGGTGTCAATCCTAGGATATTTGAGGAGCATGGGATATATCCACCTTGTATGAGCTCTAAGAGTTTTGACCAAGGATATCATCTTGATTGGGTACAATATCTAACACTCCTCCTCCTACACTAGACTAACCTATCAAGTGTTTTTTCAGGAAAAGGGGAAAGAGAGAAAATAAATAAATGAATAAAAGTAAACAATATAAATAAGTAAAACCTATCTAACCCAATTAGCCTAAGCTATAGATGGTGATGTGCCAAATATTACAGTTCCCATTCTGCACCTTAGTGGGATGAGTGAACATATGAACCCATAATGATAACATAAATTGAACACGATCCCAATTGCACAATCCTATAAATCTAATAATCACACATGGAGAATGGGACATAAATACTAGAGTATTCATAGCTCCTTGTATTTATTTTAAATATCATTCCATTCATATGCAATTAGAAGAGATGTGTCCCATTTGATAGAGTAGATGTCCCTATAGATTAAAATAAAAACAAGCTTCCCTGACCAAAGGGCTTGATATGTTTTAGCAAAGTTAGGGTCAACACCATATAGGATGGACAAATTGAATATCTCATATCTACAATAATCAATAATGGTAGTGAGTGTTGTGATGGGTGGTTGTTTCAAGCAATTTGTTGTCAAATTAGTGCTCCCCTTCTTATGCCAAATGATGAAATAAAACTACTATAAATATATAGTCCAATTTTTTTTATGCCTCTCGTTCCTAAGCTTACTTTGTGTTTATATGAATTCTAGATACCCATGATCAGTGTGAATGATCACTTCTTTACCTAAGATATAGTGCTTCCACTATTTATATACCTAAAAATGGTATCATAGATCTCTTTGTCATAGGTGGGATACTTCTTGATTGTTTCATTGAATTTTTCATTATGATATACAAGAAGGTGTCCTTGCTACATAAGGATAGCTCCCACTTAATAATCTAATGCATATTTCATCATCTCAAAAGGTTACCTCAATTCTAGAAAGACAAGAATAGGTGTTGAGCATAGTTGAAATTTCAGCTTCTCAAAGGCTCTATGTTGTGTTTCTTCCCATTGGAACTTGAGTTTGCCTCCCCCTCTAACTACCTAGTTCAATGGCCATGTAATATGTGAGAACCTCATAGTAAATTTATGATAGAAATTGGCAAGACCCTAAAATATGTGAAGCTTTGTGATAGTCTTTGGAGTTGGCCAATGTTGGATAACCTAAATGTTTCCAAAATTAATAATGTACCCAAGGTACTAGACTTGCTTCATGACAATATACACTTCTTTAGGTTTGCATATAATTTGTGCTTTTGAAGAGTTTAGAGCACTTTTTGCACATGTTGCAAGTTTTTTTCTTATGTATTGTTGTAGATGATAATGTCATCCAAATACATAAGTAGAAATAAGTTGGTGAAGGGTCATAGAATGTCATTCATCATTCTTGTGAAATTCAATGATGCTTTAGTCAAGCCAAAAGGTGTAACCAACCATTTGAAAAAACCCTCTTTAAATTTGAATGTCATTTTCTACACATCCATGAGATAAACAAGAGTTTGATGATAACATGATTTGAGGTCAATATTGGTGAATAAATTTACACCACGTAGATGATCCAGTAGATCATCGATTTGAGGTAATGGATATTGATTCTTCATGGTAATCTTGTTTAAGCCCAATGTTCAATGCAGATCCTCCATGTACCATATTTCTTTGGTTCCAAGACAATTGGATTGCACAAGGTGAAGAACTTGGTATGATATGACCCCTTTTAATCAATTCTTGAATCTATCTCATTTGTGATAAATAAGGGTATTAGGCAAATGGGAACTAGGAACCAAATTGATAGAATATTTTACCTTACAATGGAGTGGAACTCTGATGGGTGACTTGAATATATCATCATTTTTTGCAATGATTTGTTCCATTTTTTATTGTTGCAATAGTAGAAACCTTCTTTGTATATTAAGGCTTGATCATCAAGAGATCAAACTACTTTTTTTTTTTAATCATCCTTTTATTTTACGTAGCAATGATGAGGTAAACTAAGGTGGAAGTATTTATCTTTGGTATCCTATATCATTGGTCCCTAAGTAGGGTTATGCATAGTGGTGAATATTCACAAATTGGGCGAATATTAGGATTTCCAAAATTTGAAATTGGTGAATATGAGGATCCTCAACGTCAGCCCATTCACCTAAAATTTTCAGAATAAATTTTTTCTTAGGGTCAATTCACCATAATATATATTCAAACATAGGCATACTTGTACTCGTTGGAAATCTCTTTTTGATCCTGATCTAATGGTTGTATTTTTATGAAGTTATAAGGTTATTTAATAGGTAAATAGGTCAAAATTTATCCCAAATATGACCTTACTTTTTAGGACTTCAAATGCCCCAAAATTTGGTGTGAATATGATTTATTTGATTTGCTTAGGATTTGCCTTGATTTCGGTTAGGATTTACCATTTTTTTACAAGTACATTTCAAGTCCAACCCCTTATGCATAATCCTATCCCTATGAATGATGATGACTTTGTGGGGTCTTGAATCATACACACCATATCTATTCCACATGAAAACACATTTTATAAAACTTCATCTCTGAATGATTTGATGATGTAAGAGAGAAGACATTATTGAGTGACACATATCTCTCCCTAAATTTAGCCATCCAATGTTATACGATTATGGGTGAGTTTTCATATCTAGATTTAGATTCTTCACATTATAAATAGAAATAAAATTCCTTTGACTTCCACCATCAATAATGAAATTCAAGGGCTTACCATTTACCTAGAAGTATGAGTGAAATAAATCCTCATCCTTAGGTGGATACTCTACTTTGATTTGTGTAGTAGAGGTAGAAATAGTCACATGTGGTTTAGCTTCCATGATCAACTTACTTTTATCCTTAGGCAAAGGATGTTTTGGTGTAATGGATGTAGAGGGTTGCATATTAATAAATAGAGACTAAATTGGCTGACATTATTCTCTAGAATATCGATTACTCTTATGGTAGTCACACCATTTTCTAGTCTTGTCCTTCGAGGCTTCTTATCTTGTGACCCTTTCTTTTGCTTTTAGTTTTTATTTTGTTGTTGACCTTCTTTGTTTGGTTGATTTTGGTTATCACCTTTGTCTTTCTTGGGTTGGCCCTTGGTTTCATTTGAACCATCTCCTTTCTTCACCCAATGTCTTGAATTCAAAGAAGTCCATATCCTCTCTTATGTACCAATGTGGCATGCTAGGGTACTTGATATTTTGATGCATCACAATATCTTAGATGCCAAGTTTTTAACAATGAATAAAAATCATTGGTATAGTCTTGACAAAATTATTCTCTACCTTGATGTAATTTTTACCGTCCTATGTACCAATGTTCATAAGTGTTTATCGAGTAATATTCATTTTTTACTACTTTCATGAACTCATGCTATGTAGGATCCTACGAATCTTCTTGGTTCTTGTTGTATACTTCCCATAAATTATAGACTAGTATTGAAGTTGTTATAAAGGTAAAAGCGTTCATTTTTTTATTAAAGAAATGATTCATAGAAAAATATATAGATAGTTGATCCATCTAATTATTCACTACTTCTGCATTCATTTTTTCTTCAAAGATACGAATATCAAAGTTCACTTGAACTTTGAATGGTGATGGGGCACTAAATGGTTGTGTTTTAGCATGATAAGATGGTAGTCACTCAAGAATTTGGGTAAATTGATCTAGCATCTAATACTTTTTTCTTTCAAGGGCTTCATCCACAATTTGTTTGAAAGGATCTATCATCTTGGTTTTGTCTTCCATTTAAGATCATTTAAAATAGTTGGGTAGATAATCAGAAGGGTCATGCATCTAGAATCCTAGATTCTAATATCTTGATTTTATCTTTGGGATTATAAACCCACAAAATAGAATGTTGTTATACCACTTTATGCAAAAGTCTAGATACAATGGATTCTTCAGAGTTGAAACCTAGAATCAAGAAAGAGGATTGCAAGATATCAAGAAAATTTTATTAATCTTGAGTGGAATTATAGAGAAGGCAATTTTTAGAAGAGATGCCTTCCAATTAAATGCAATCTATGAGAAGATATGTTTGCTCACTACAAATACCCCCTTCTTGAAATAAATGATAGGTTTATATACAATTTTGGTGGAAGGAGAAGAATCATGATAGTTATGATGGTTTGAATTTCATGATACAAGTTGTGAGATGTGAAAAGTCCATAATTGGTGTTAAGCATTCCATGGTTTGGGTTTTATTGTTTGTAGTCTGTATATGTTCCATAGTCTACCTGTAGTACACATTTCATCTATCCATTTGTCTGTTCATTCATTAGTAGTCAAATATTCCACTTGGATCATATAACCAACTATTTTTGGATAAGTTATTATTGCATTTATGAGTTATGACATCAATTGCATAAATTGTTAGAATTAAGACTCTTTTTTTGCACGATAATTTTGATAAAATTATGTTTTCGTTGGTTTTATTCTCTATATGACTCTTTTTAGATTACCCTCTCCTTGGATGTACCTATCTAACAAACATCTCTTAGATTCCCATATTCTCAAATTAAACTCTCCTCCAAACAACCCATATTTAAACATCTCCCTTATTAAGACTACTCTTTTAGATGAAATTATCCTCTAGATTAACCAATTATTTATAAAACCTCCCTCTATACAATCATGTTTCCTTGAACAATTCTAATTGTTAATTGTAATATAAATCATTATTGGTATGCTTTTGACAACTCTCTTGGAAGTTTGTTACCTCTTGGATGTACAAGTAGTTGTTTCTTGGATGGAATTGTCCTTCACTTTTGAAAAATAATCCATTAAAAAATCCACTCCTAGTTAATATAATTATTCAAAGAACTTATTCTACTAAATTACTATCATATCAAATGATCTATTTTCACATTCTGGACAATAATAGCATATGCATAATGGTCAATATCATTGTTTATTAGGTTACTATACATAATATTATGGATGACTTCCCTTTTTATTCTTGTTTCTTCAAGAGTGATTATGGATGTTTGTCAAAAATGAATGGATCTATTCTTTATTTTCTCAAAAACATATCAATTCAAAAAGTTATAAGGTTTAAAAGACTTGAATATCTAATCATGATATAAGAATGACTTTTGTAATTCAATGTTTGATGCCTCCACTAAAAATATGAGCTCATCTCGTATGGTCAAATATTCAAATATTTCAGTATTAGGTATACCCAACCCACTTCTATTGAGGTATTATTTATAAAACAATCTTGGGAAAAACCTTGTTTAGAAATTACTTTGCATATAGACCTTTCTTTGATATTAATGATTTAGTTTTTTTATGTTGAAGTATGTGTAATTTGATCTTATTAGGCCAAGTCCAAAGTGTTAAAGAGTGCTTATTAATACTACTAATGTATCCTATGGGAAAGTGTGTATATAGTCCTATAGGTGTTGCTCATGTAATCCTATAGGCATAACTTATGTAAGCCTTTAGGAACCATTTATATAATCTTATGGGTATGTTCATGTAATACTAGTTAATCTACCTTTATGGATAAACTTGATTAAAAGTTGTAAAATATTTATTATATTGTAATTTAACCTCCAAGTCATGTCTACTTGAGGTTAATAGCTAATTGGAATTTTGTTTTCACTATAAATATGTGCCAATGATTGATACATTCCAACAATGTGATATAAAAAATATTGTGAGGTACCTATAGGAACCCACACCTATTCCTCTTGTGTTATTTATTCTTCCTCCCTCTCTAATTTAGTTATTAATGTTATCTTCAAATTGCTCATACATATTTTCTTATTATGATCATGGTGAATGTATGTTTTGGAATTTTTTTGGAAGAAATTATAAATTTCAATATGGTATAAAATTGAAGAATAAAGTTGCATCACTTGAAAATAGAAGATATTTACCTTCAAATACAACAAAAGAAGCATTCAAGATAATTCAATAATTTTTTCGTGGATTCTTACTTTCTCAAATTTGTGAATTTTAACATTTTGAATTTGGATATCAACCTAATTTTTTATCTTTTGTATCCCATATTTTTTTGTATGTGTGTGTGTACATCCATGTGCACTCTAGCTATTTTTGTTTGTGTATTATCATATTTTTCATAAATTTGTGTTCTCTCAGTTGCGCTTAGAAGCATATTTCAATGGCAAGCGCTTTTGCTTTCTTGGTCTAGATCATGGGTTTGACACCCACTAATAACTCCTTTTTGCTTTGTTGTTTATTTTGATTACCTATTTTGTCATCATATCCTTCTCTCTCTATATTTGAGAGAGAACTATGGTGGAAATGTGCTCAAATGACTAGCTCTTAGTTGTGGTTTCATATCTCCTAGGGTCGACCTTTTTAGTGTAACACTTTGAGAGGGTGATAAATGAGTTGACATGTGTGCCCTTCCTAACACTCAATATGAAACTACTTGCATCAAATACATAAGGTATGGCATGGTGCAATGGTTGGTGTAAATCCCTAGTGACCAAACTTCATTGGTTTGAAACCTAGAAAGTTACCTTTTTATAGCTATTTCAAAAAGTATTTATCCATTTCCATTTGACTTATATTCTCTTAGATCCATACCATATTTGTGGTACAATGGTTGGTTGCCTTGTTTATTATGAGGAAGGTGTTGGTTCAAATCTCTAAAATCCATTTTAAAAAATGAACTAAGATGGTCATGCAAGCTCACAAGTTGTGGGGTCATGGTTTTATGCAGTATGCACCATGACACCGTTGACTATTGAAAAGGTTTTTCACATTCCAACTTTAATCCAAGTGTGTTATGGTACCTAGGAATAGGTATATGGAGATATAATATTATGTTGTGTAAGTGTATTATGGATAGTTGGTATGGACCATACATAACCCAAGGTTGATTATATTATAATAAGGAGTGGGATGAGGTTTTATAAGATGGGTATATAAAGAAGGTATATTATCATTGTAATCATTATGAGGATCATCACTCATATGAAGTATTACTTATAATTGACATTGCCTACAAAGTGGTTCATGAGACTTTGCCCTCTACGTGGCACTTCCATATGGGATATATTATGGATTTTTTTCTTACTTAAGAATTGTTGGTGTTGCCCTACCATAAAGGTATTATCTATAGCAGTGTCTCATTGCATGGATTGTTATTGTGGATGAATGAATTGATATATCTACATATTTGTGAATGATTTATGTTAATGAGAATAAAATTTCATAACATAGTGGCATGGTGTAGTGGTTAGAGTTATCTTTTAAATTCATTAAGTGAGGGGTTTGAATATCAAAAAACCCTTTCTTTTACTCACTCTTGATAGGGAAAGTTCATTTTGAGCAAGTTTTGACACTTTATCTACAAAAAATACATGTGGTGTAACAAATTGCTTGCCTGATTGTTTGGGAAAGGTCTTAAATATTATTCATATAAATATGAAGAGTTTTTCTTCTATTCATATTACTCAACATGTTAATTTGTAATTAACCAATCAAAATTAGGCATTGTCTAGTTAGTGTTAGACAAGTGTGAGCAATAGATAGTGCCAAGTGGAGAATCTAGTTTTGCATACCTTTTAGAAGGTTTTGCAATTTGAATTTTTTTCTAAATTGAGTTCTAATACACCAAATATTTTAGAGGACATAATTTTTGCATATAGAAGCATTTGGAGCTTTTTTCTTAGATCATATTAGCTCTACATAGTGATGGCATTAGTTTATGGAGCTATTACAATTTTATATGGATTTGTTATGCAAAATTAATTTCTTAAGGTATGTTACTCACCTCAATGTGAAACATTATAGCACTTTGTTATTTCAAATGGAAGGATTACTCATAATTAAGAATATTTAGTTTATATTTAACAATGAAATAGTATTAGGTCTCAATGATCATGAAATTGGTGAGGAAGATTTTGGTCTATTTTTCATGTTAATTGAGCTAGATGCACTTTTTTACATTAGAAAGAAAACTAATCCTATTCAAGTATGAACCACATTGAAGGATCTCTATGGAAAAGTAAGTGCTAATTAAGTTAACGGAATGGAGATGAAACTTTTTGATATTAAATTTTAAATTTTGGTAGTGATGAAGACTACATATCTCACTTCAAATCCCTAAAATTTGACTTAGCTATGGTATGAGGTAAGGTAAAGGGTTATTAAGAGTATGGAAAATAAATTTTCTCAAATATCACTCATTTTCATACAATTGTCTTGGTTCTTTATGTGAATGTTATGATTATAGAGGAGCCAAAATCTATTTCTCTTGAAGGACTTTTCAAGCTTCTAATCCATTATGAAGTTGCAATGAAGAATTGTGGAGCTCTTTTTCATATATAGGCTCATCCAAAGGACTTGAAATAAATGGAATCTAAGGTTTCAACGAAATTGTAACTATTGTAAAAGGGAAGGACACTCCATCAAAAATTCCATAAAACGATTGCAGAATATTGAGATAAAAATTTTGAGATACAAACACAAGCTTTCTAATAATGAAGAAGAGGATGAATATGGAAAATTAGATGCCCAATAAGGAATCCATAATAGGGGATTAATGCTACCTCTACTATCTCTTCTCCTTGGCACCTCAAATCATATTATGGGGGAGTGTTGAAGTATGTATAATATGATATTACTAGGCCAAGGCCAAAAGTGTGAAAGAGTGCTTATGAGCACTATTGACATAATCAATGAGCACATGTGTATGTAATCCTGTAGATTTTCTTCATGTAAACCTAAATGAACCCTTCATGTATTCATCCTTAGTGATATTGGTTAATCCACATTTATGGAAAACCATGATTAAAGTGTGTAATATATTTAATATATTGTAATCTAACCTCCAATTCAAGTTATGTTGGCCTGAGGTTAACATCTAATTGATATTTTGGTGTCACTATAAATACCTCTACTGACTAATCCATTGAATTAGTTTCATATATGTGATATATTGTAGGTTTTCTATGGGCACCCACCCCCTACTCCTCTTATTTCATTTATTCTTCTTTTCTATCTTTCTCTATTTTGTTTAATAATGCTATCTTCAAATTGCTCTTATGTCTTTTCTGATTATGATAATTGTGTATGTTTCAAAAATTTTATTGAAAATATTATGAATTCTTACATTGTGTTGGATGTCTACACCTAATTATATTCATAAATGCTATTTTTCTTTTTGACAAACCATTTTGGTGAAGGATATAAGTAGTTATATTTTTCTATACTTCTCCATTGTGTATTGAAAGTTATTTAAAAGTATTGCTTACCTATTTGATTGGTGCAAAGGAATTCAAAATAACAATTATTTTGATTTTCAACAAAAATTCAATTCAACAATAATTTTAAATGTTATATCTTTGATTTTGATAGTACAAGTATATGTTCTTGTTTAAAACTCATCAATGAATATAAGTATGTACATTATCAATAAGAGAGATAAACAGATAGATACTTTTCATCATACAAATGATATTATGGATAAGTTCCAATGCTTTACTTTTCTCACATTTTTTATATAATATTATCCTTCTTGTAAAACCACAAGTTGAATTTGTTATACCATTCCTAGAATTTAACATTAACAATACTTTCACTATGATAGGGGTCACTATATATTTCTATTGGAGTTTTTTAGGAACCTTTTAGTAAATTAAAGCACATCAACACAATATTGTAATAATAAATAGAAATTAATGAAAATAACTGTGAATATTGCAACATGAAATGGAAATACAGTAGATTATATTGGAAAAACCAAAAACACATTACAAAATTGTAAGCCTCTTCAAGGGGGAAACCTCCTTGGAATAAAATCTTCGTTACAATATAAACATATGAGATGATCCATCCTCTTGTCCCCTTGGTTCTTTTAAAGACTCTAGATAACCCGAACCCTAACGCTCAAGGGTTATCATACACATGCAAGTGGGGGCCCGAGATAGTAACTCCTAAATAACAACCCTTACATCTTTATATAACATCTCTTTATAATAAATAAGGTTACATCATATGGGCCCATAAGCTTAGGTGGCTAATATACCATATGATCATGTAATTATTAATAATGTTAGGATAGGGTCCTAACGTGCCCTTCTCCTTCAAAACGTCTTTTCCCTCAATTTTTGAGATGAGAAAATTATTGTTAGAGCTATATAAGATATTCCCATGTGGCATCATTTGGCTATAAGCCTCACCACTGGACTAATAATTTAGTGATGGTGTGGTTGCAGAGAGTGCAGGTTCTTTAGTCCAAAATGTTGTTAGGCTCCAAGATGAACTAACCTTCATCATCCACTTGAATATTGGATGGATCTTGGAAGAAGGTGGTAAAGTGAGCTTATAGGTCACTTATCCAATTTATTGTAACATCCAATAAAGTCTATCGAATCTTGCTTCAGGCTTCTAGTGAGCATGGAGTTGTATTGATGTTTGCTTGTATGGTTGTAGTTGAAGGAATACCATGTCTCCTACATTGAAATTATGTTATGAATGGTGTTGATTTATTCGTTGTCACATTAAATTTGAGTCATAGCTAAATTTTCCATTAGTTGTTGTAATTTGGTATGGTCATAAATTATTGAATCCATCATCTAGACATTGGATTTACCTAGAACATATGAAGAAGGTGATGGAGGTGGGTACCCATAAACTTCATCAAAAAGAGTTAGTCTAGTGGTTGTGTGGAAGAAGTGTTGTACCACCACTCTACCAAGGGAATCCACTTGGTGCACTAGGTTTGATGCAAATATTTATTGATAATTTATATTTACCCATATGTCTAGGGATGGTAGGTTGACATCCCTCTCATTTCCATACCCTATAGTTTAAATAGTTTCTAAAAAAAATTACTAGTAAAAGTAGGGTCATAGTCGAACACAATGGATTCTGGCATACCATGGAAGCAAAAATAGAGTCCATGAATATCTAGGAAATGGTGGAGGTATGGTAGGGGTGGGCTAGGGAACAAAAATGAGCATACTTTGAAATATGGTCCACCACCACAAGAATGATAGTTTTTCCTCCTAATTTTGACATCCCTTCAATAAAATCCATGGAAATGTCAATCCATACATTTTTTTGAATTGGTAAAGGTTGTAGAGTACCTAGAGTACAAACCATTTCTCCTTTCATTCATTGGTAGATCTCACACTTAGCCATAAAATTTTGAATGTCCTTTTTCATTCTTGCCTAATAGAATGAGTGTTTAGCTTGCTCATAGGTTTTTAAAAAACTTGAATGACCCACCATGGGTGAAGCATGCATATCCTTCATTATGTCCTCACAAATTGATGAATTTTTAGGAATCATAATATGAATTGTACTTCTCAACAACTATCCATCCCACAAGTATCCAATGTTTGAATCGAGGTCCCTTTGACATTGTTCCCTTAAAGTTTTCAAGGTTGGTTCTTTGGCTACCTCTTCTTGAATTTGGGTTATCCACTAGAGGAGTGGTAAAAATATGGTACAAAACATACCTTGATCCTTAAACTAACGATAAAGGACATATGCCATATATTTTCCTTTCTTTTTTTTGTACACATTTTTATAATCATACCCCAACAATTTTGAATTATATTTCTATTGTGTTAGAGTTGATACCCTCTACTATATAAAATATTTCAAACTCTAATGATTTATTTTAGTAGATAAATGCCACCCAAGGAGGTAAGGTCGATAATGATTGATGGCATGGATAATAGCCATCATTTATTTTTCATAAGTGGAAGTTAGATTTTTTCTAGATATTTTTCCCTAGATTTCATTCATTTGTTTCCCTAGATTTTCCTAGACAAGGCCTTACTAGTGAAAGCTAGGGGTAACCCTTCTTGTATTAATATTGCATCAATGCCAAGGCCTGAATCCTTGCTCTCAATTATAAATGGTTTAAAAAATTCAAGAGTAACCAACATTGAAGTAGAAGTCATGGCTTCCTTGAGATCTTGAAAGGTGTTTTATGTTGGTATCATCCATATGATGAATTCTTATTTAACATGGCAGTTATTGGGGTTGTTATTTTTCCATAACCTTAGACGAATTATCATAGTAGCTAATGAGCTCTAAAAATTATCAAAGTACCTTGAGAGTTTGAGGCATAGGCTAATTTTGTATAGCCATAATTTTCTCTGGGTTGATATTAATTCTTTTTTTGTGAGATGAAATGGCCCAAATGTTTAACCTATTACATTCCAAAAGAAAATTTATATCATTTGGAAAATAATTGGTGCTCTTTCAAGAGTTGCAAAGTTAAATCCAGATGATACAAGTTCTCTTCTCAAGTGTTTATGTAAATTAGAATATCATCAAAGAAGACCAAAATAAACTTATGCAAGTAAGGGTGGAAGATATTGTTCATGACACTCTAAAAATTTGAAGGAACATTAGTTAGGCCAAAAGGTATGACTAAGAATTAATAATAACATTCATGGGTATTGAATATTATTTTTGGAATATCTTCATCTTTGATCCATATCTGACTTAGATAAAAATTAACCCCATCTAATTCATCGAGTAACTCATCAATCATTAGAATAGGAAATGTATCCTTAATGATGATTTTATTGAGTTCATGAAAGTCTATACATAGTTGCCATGACCCATCCTTTTTTCATATTAATAACAATGATGAAGAGTAGGGACTGACACTAGGTCAAATTACCCTTGTTTTTAATAGCTCCTAGACCAATTCTACACATGCATATCTATAGGGTCAAATGTTAGGCGGTAAACTTCCTGCTACAAGTTGTATGACATGATCATTGATTACCATAGAGGTAGCCCATTGGGTTTCAAAAATATAGAATTATATCTTGTTAGAAGTATTTGCAAGTCACTTTGTTATTCGAGACCTTTAGTATTTTGTGCATGGATTACAAACAACTATGCTACTACCCCATGTGATGATTTTTTTTAGAGTTTCTATTATCTGTTTGAGCTAATGATCTAAGTGGATCTTATAGGTGAGTTGTGGAGAGTGTATTGCTTCCCATTTTGATTGAATTGCATCCATAATTTAGCACAATTCCATGCTACTATTCCCAAAGTGTAAATCCAATGTCCCTAAAACATCACATCCCATTAGGGGAAGAGCCAACACATCAATTTTGAGTTTATATTCCTTGATATTCAACTTTACATTATGATATTTCCCTTCACAAGGTAATTTTCCTTCTTTGGCTGCCATAACTTTGAAATAATTACAAGAATGTGTGTAACAGTTTGATTTCTTAGCTACTCATGGATTAATAAAGTTATGTGTAATACTAGAATCAATAAGGGTTATGATTATTTACCTCTTAAAATATCCTACTACCTTCATAGTATGAGGGGTAAAGATTCCTTCTAGTGCATGAACTATAATTTTTGACTAAGGTTTTTGTGCTTCACCCTCATCCTAGTTGTATTATTCCTATTGTTCCTCTTCTTCTTTGGGGATGTCATTTATCACAAAATCATCCATATCCAACAAATACAATTTTTTTTGTACACATTTATAGCCTAAAGAATATTTTTCATCATAATTATAGTATAATCCTTATGCTCTATGGGTTTCCATTTCCTCCCTAGTCAATCACTTTATGTTTAAAAATTAATTCCTTGGATTCAATGTGGCCTTGAATAGGATTGGGAATTTGGCCTATGGAATTAGACGAGCATATTTGAGTAGTAAATTTCTCCTCTACTAACCTAACCAACATTATTGCTTACATAATGGATTTTGGTTTAAATATTTTTACCGTAACCTTAATATCGTCCTTCAACCCACTGATAAACAACTCTAAAAGAATATTTCACTCAAAATCGTTGTTCGGTTAGCCAACTTCTCAAACTCAGTTTGATATTCATGAATAGTGGAGGTTTGCTTCAAATTTATTAGATCTCCTATAAAGTCTTCATACTCATTAGGGTCAAAATGAGTGAGTAGTTGTTCAAATTCTTCCTAAGAAATATCGGGAGTCATATGTTGCACCTATTGATATGATCGAAAGGCCTCAGACTCAAAGTTAAAGGATGTTATGGTGATCCATAAATATCGAGGTACATTGTGGAGCTTGAAATACTTATTAGCTTGAAACAACCAACCATCAGGGCCCTTGTCATTAAACTTGGAAAAATATAGCTTAGGAATTTTATATGGGGCATTACTATTAAAAAGAGCATTATGTCTCTCTTCTTCTATATTCCTAGAATTGCTAAATTTCCCTTAATTTCACCATTATTAATTTGACGGTGTGCATGAGTGTCTCCTTTTAAGCATCCTTCAACCTCACAATTTTTTTTCTCGATTCTTGTTTTTACTTTGATCTACTCATTGTTTAAAAGATGCATATAGTCTTTCAAGTATTTAATTTTATGTCCAAATTGGTTTTGTAGTTGAGCAAGTTGTTGACTCAATAACCCTATTTATTTAGGCAATTGATTTTGCTTCATCTTCCTCATTTTCCTCTAGTTCCTCTAACTATGGATTATTGATTTGGACCTCCCAACTTGCCTAACTAAAAATACAATTATTGTTTTAGTAGTTACTATATTTAGAAAGTGTCCCAAAAAGTGTTTGGATTCTATATCAATTCAAAAATATGATCGAAATGGACTAACCCAAATATAATATTTTTTGGACTCCAAAAAAACCTCATGGGTGCTATATACCAAAACAATCAGTGCGATAAGATGATTGTAATGGATTTTTCCTAAACTTTATTTTTTACACTTATTGATTGTTACCATTATTGGGTTCCTACTATATTGAAGGATTGTTTATTGACTAATTTTTCTTGTAACAACTATCTCAACTATCAAGATTTTGTTTATTACTAATTTCTATTGTTTTCACAATTGTAACTATACCTTATTGTTACTTATACCACTATTTTTTTCATGACAGCCAAGAACGATTACTATATCATCAATTTTATGGTGTGTAGTCTTCAAAGTATGCTCAAGTCTATGTAATGTATTTAGGTTCAAAATTTTGGTGGGTTGACAGACAATAAAAACCAGGTAACTCTAGACCAAGGTGTATGTACTATCCATGACTCTCTCCTATATTGCAACAATGATTGATAATGCTCAAATCAATATTTTAGGCTACTACTTAGGGAGGATTCCACACATACCGTTGAGCGTACTACCTATCTCTTTGATCATTATAGGAGGATAATCTTCTCGAATGTTGTGCTTAGTGCACTACGAATAGATATACGATTGAAAGCTTCCTAAGGATAAAGGTCTCTCTTAACCTAGGAGGTCTCCCAATATATTCAAAGGTATATGGGAGCTCAAGTCCATATACAAGTGTTATTCGAGGCTTGGGTATTGGAGTCTGATCACCTCTCACTTCATTAGATGTTTATTGGTAATCCAGCTTAGCCAATAACGAGAAATCCTCCTTGATATTTTAAAACCCCTAATAAAAGATTTCTAACCCATTAAAATAAAAAGAAAAAATGACTTTATTTTCTTCATAGGATATTTGGCAAAACAAAATGAAGGAAAATTATACCTAATAGGACGGATTGGCAAGACAAGAACTGTTGCAGCTTTAACAGGACATGACCTTGGAAAATGCTCTAATACCTCTTGTTAGGAACCTTGTAGTAAATTAAAGCACATCCACATAATATTGCAATAATAAACAAAAATTAATGTAAATAATTGATAGTATTACAACATGAAATGGAAATGCAATTGATTATATTACAAAAACCAAAAGTACATTACATAATTGCAAGCCACTTCAAGGGGCAACCTCCTTGGAAGCAAAGCTTCATTACAATATGAACATATGAAATGATCCATCTTCTTACCCTCTTAGTTCTTTTAAAGACTCTAGCTAACCCAAACGTTCAAGGATTCCTATCCACATGCAAGTGGGGGCCGAAGCTAGTAACTCCTAAATAACAATTGTTACATCTTCATATAGCATCTCTTTATAATAAATAATGATTACATCATATGGACCTATAAGCCTAGATGCCTAATGTACCACATGACTACACTTATTAATGATGTTAGAATAGGGTAGTAACATAGTTTTACCATTCATAACCTTCTAAATAGCAATATTTTCCTATACGTAGCTCTCTATAGTTTTTTTTGCTTAGGTTTTGCTTCACCATAGTCTCTAATTTAAAGGCTACCTAAAAGAGTATTAAGACTTATGAGCTCCTCCATTTAGAAATTGTTAAAAATTGTATTTATCACTTAGTTTTTCATATGATTATATTATAATAAATGTCTAATATAAAATACTTAAACTTTTTATTATACTTTTGATATAACAAATGCATAAACAATTTACTAATTACAATATAATTAATAATATATATATTTGAACAAAATCTTTATATAAAAATTAAAACATTATAAAAATATAAATTAAATTAAAAATAATAAATAATAAAATTATATTTATATGAAAAATTCATAAGTTATTCTTGTTTTCTACTTTAGAAATTATATATCCCCATTCATATTTCATTTTTCTTTATAAATACCGCTTGTTCAATAATATTCTAGGGAGCCGGGAACTTCCAATCCCTGCAATTCCAAACCGAATCAATGAAATACATGAAAGGCAAATATGGTATATTTGAATCTCCCAACACAAACCGATGTAGTCTCTTGTGTATCTTTACCATAATGAGATGTACTTTAGGCGACCATTAAATGCCAATAGCCTGAGTGACACCCAACAGTAAGCAACAATTATGTCTAGCCAAACTCATTACAGAATATCGACACCTCTTTTACATAATTTCACTCAATCCTACAAAAGTATAAAAGTTCTATAATCCATAAAAATAAAGTATTTTAGGCGGAGCGATGAACGGAAATAATTTATTACGAACACGTCAAAGATTCTCGAATTTTACATGGAATCCAACAAAATCAACCTACTTCTAAAAGCCGTTATGAAATTACTTATCCTTTTCTTACTATCATAATATAAAATTATGATAATACAAAATATTTATTATAACAATTATGTATGAATCGTTCAACGCCTGCTGCACCTACAATTCTGGCTTCTTTATGGATATCTGTCGCATCCCCTGATTCGGAATATTCCCAATAGAAGTTGGTGGAACGGCCTTTGCAATTCTGTCCAGAATTCCTGGTTTCCAGTGGACAAAGATGCTCTCACTCACTCTGGAGCTGTTACTGCAGTAAACAGGGCAGAAAGAAAAGGAGATATGTGTGCATGATTTTTTTGGTTGAGAGTTGATCAGGTTCAAACCACCACTTCAATTTTGTTAACTGAACATAAAAAAATATTTATGGATAAATTACAAAGAACATTTTAATCCTTAACCTCCCCCAACTTACTCAGAGCTCATAGTCTTGCAGGAAGAGCCGTGAACAGAGGATAAGCAACCTCAAGAATATTGGAAATTCCCTCTTATTTTTCTTCTCAATTTATCCTCAAGCAACATCAAGCATATTGAAACTTCCCTCTTATTTTTCTTCTCAATTTGTCCTCTGCTCTATAGTTCCAACTGGCCTCTCGGTATCATCATTCAAGTCTTCCCAAAAATAGATGTTCAGCCCACCTTCTACACATGAGGATGAGGATCTGCCCAGACTCCTTTTTTGGCATATTCTTCAACTTGCATCAGTTTGGTCCATTCTCTGTTGGAATTGGAAGATGCTGTTATCCGCTTCAATTTTGAGGTGGTCCAATACTTCTGAGAATTGATTTCCAAGCTGTCTGGACAAGTGAAAAAGCAAGGCCATAAATAACACCCAGGGGTTTCCGGCCACGCAGTGCAATCAGAACTGCTGAGGATGTTAATTTTCCCTATTGTTCTATGTAACCAAAAGAAACATAGAAAGATGACATCTTAGGATGAGGAGGGTAGAGGATTAGGAGTGAATTTGAGTTTTTTTTTTTTTTTTACATAAAAAATATATATATAGAAAAATAACATTTTAAGATGAGGAGTTTATCTGAATCTCTTTAGGGAATCGAAGATGAGGAATGAATTTAAATACCTGAAAGATTGAGATTAACTGCTCTTATATAAAAATAAAGATAGAAGGATGGCATCTCAGGATGGGAGCTCAAGTTAATATACTATTGTTATCTAGGGTTTAGGTATTGGAATCTGATCACCCCTCACTTTATTAGATGTTTTATTGGTAAACTAGCTTAACTAATAATGACAAATCTTTCTTTTATATATATATATATATATTGAATTTATATGGTGGAATTTATATGACAAATCTTTCTTTTATGGCCGCCATAATATTTTGTGTTGTCCACCCCGAAATACACCACATAAATCTTCACGCAATTTGCCCCTATAACCACCATGCCACAATCATTTTAAACCTTTTACGCCACTGAAAGCTCCAATAAAGGGACAAGCGTTTAGTCCGATGAGGGCCGGAATTTGAACCTTAGACCTTCACCCCCATTACAGGGTTTAATCAAACCAATTGGTCTATACCTCAAACCTTCCTCCTTGATATTTTAAAACCTCTAATAAAAGGTTTCTAACCTATTAAACTAAAAAGAAAAAATGACTTGATTTTCTTCATAGGATATTTAACAAAAAAAAATGATGGAAAATTATGCTTAATAGGACGGAATGATAAGACAAGAATTGTTGCAGCTTTAACATGACATAGCCTTGGAAAATGCTCTAATACCACTTGTTAGGAACCTTGTAGTAAATTAAAGCACATCCACACATTATTGCAATAATAAACAAAAATTAATGTAAATAATTAATAGTATTGCAATATGAAATGGAAAAGCAATTGATTATATTACAAAAATTAAAAGCACATTACATAATCACGAGTCACTTCGAGGAGGCAACCTCCTTGGAAGCAAAGCTTCATTACAATGTAAACATATGAAATGATT
The DNA here is from genome assembly GCA_028583015.1 of Wollemia nobilis. Taxonomy (NCBI): domain Eukaryota; kingdom Viridiplantae; phylum Streptophyta; class Pinopsida; order Araucariales; family Araucariaceae; genus Wollemia; species Wollemia nobilis. Next base: position 4,307,652 of record JAQPPZ010016599.1, read on the forward strand.
CATCTTAACGAATCCTAACGTTCATGGATTCTTATCCACGTGCAAGTGGGGCCGAGCTAATAACTCCTAAATAACAATTGTTACATCTTCATATAGGGTCTCTTTATAATAAATAACAATTACATCATATGAGCCTATAAACCTAGACGCCTAATGTACCACATGACTATGCAATTATTAATGATGTTAGGATAGGATAGTAACAGAGTTCTATCATTCATAACCTTCTAAATAACAATATTTTTCTATGTGTAACTCTCTATGTTTTTTTTTTTTTTTTTTGCTTAAGTTTGCTTTACAATAGTCTCCTTTTTAAAGGCTACCTAAAAAATATTAGGACTTATGAGCTCCTCCATTTAAAAATGGTTTAAAACTATATTTATTTATTTTTTTTTTCTTAAGTTTGCTTCACAACAGTTTCCTTTTTAAAGGTTACCTAAAAAAGTATTAAGACTTATGAGCTCCTCCATTTAAAAATGGTTTAAAACTATATTTATCACATAGTTTTTCATATGATTATATTATAACAAATAATTAATATAAAGTACTCAAAGCTTTTTATTATATTTTTGATATAAAAAATGCATAAACAATTTCTTAATTACAATTATAATTAATATTAACAATAAAATATTTATATAAAAATTAATATATTATAAAACTATAAATTAAATTACACCACCAGGTCCTTTGGTTCTTCTTCGAGAGGTCCAAGGTTCAAACCGTACCATGGACGAGTGTGTGAGGAGGTGGGTGTGTGGTGACTTTGTATTAAATACCCTATTGATAAGTATAGCTCTTGGCTTTACAAAAGGTCATGGTTGGGAAGAGACTCGCTTAGCCTTATACATCGTCATAAATATTTTTCACAATAACCAAATCAAAAAAATAAAAATAAAATAAAATATAAATTAAATTAAAAAATAATATATATAAAAATTATATTTATATGTAAAAACTCACATAACCAAATCAAAAAATAAAAATAAAATATAAATTAAATTAAAAAATAATATATATTAAAATTATATTTATATGTAAAAATTCATAGATAAGCTTACTAAAGTTATTCTTCATAGCATCTATTAGTTTGGTTTTACTTTAGAAATTATATATCCATTCATATTTCCTTTTTCTTTATAAATACCCCTTGTTCAATATTATTTTAGGGAGCATGGAAATTCCATTGCTGCAATGCCAAATAAATCAATGATATACTTGAAAGGGAAATATCCTTTCAATATAGTATATTTGAATCTCCCAACACAAACCGGTGTATTCTCTTGTGTAGCTTTACCATAATGAGATGTACTTTAGGCGACCATTAAATGCCAATGGCCTGAATGACACCTAACAATACTGGAAACACCATTAAAAGAAACAACAATAATGTCTAGCCAAACTCATTACAGAATATCGACACCTCGTTTACATAATTTCACTCAATCATACAAAAGTATCCAAGTTTTATGATCCATAGAAAAAAAGTATTTTAGGCGGAGCGATGAACAGAAATAATATATTACGAACACGTCAAAGATTCTCGAATATTACATGATCCTAAGGAATCCAACAAAAAGCAACCTACCTCCAAATACAAAATATCATAATATAAAATTATTGATAATACAAAATATTTACTATAACAATTATATATGAATCGTTTAGCTCCTGCTGCTCCTATAATTCAGGCTTCTTTATGGATAACTGTCGCATCCCCTGATTCGCAATATTCCCAATAGAAGTTGGAGGAACGGCCTCTGCAATTCTGTCCAGAAATAATGTTGGGGTTCCTCGTTTCCAGTGGACAAAGATGCTCTCACTAACTATGGAGCTGTTTCTGCAATAAACAGGGCGCTAATCAAATTTAAAATACAAGACTGTATTGTCTAAAATGTATGTTTGTATACCAACAGGTAAATGTTTAATATATTGAACATTATTACCGCCATTGTAATCCTACGAAAATAAAGAGACACCAAAAAACACACAAGAAAAGCAGAGCATATATTGCATATCTATTTATATAATTATTTGTTTTTTTTAACTAAAAGAGTTAGTTAAAATCACATTATTTATATAATTATTATAATAAAAAAATTGAACCGAATAAGCCACAGCACCCACCGACCCGCACCCAGAGGTGGAACAGAGAGTGAACTTGGAAATCAGTGTGTTGTTGCTTGGCCAATGTTCTATTTTTCTAGACCTTAGGATAACTGGGACCGAACAGGGCAGAAAGAAAAGGAGATATCTGTGCATGAATTACAAAAAACATTTATCGAGGAAACTTTAGTGCTTAATCTCCCCCAACTTACCAAGAGATCATATTGGAACTTCCCTCTTATTGTTCTTCTCAATTTATCCTCTGTTCTATAGTTCCTACTGGCCTCTCGGTATCGTCATTCAAGTCTTCCTAAAAACAGAAGTTCAGCCCACCTTCTACACATGAGCATGAGGATCTGCCCAGACTCCAGAGAATTTCTGGTGGGTTTCTAGCATATACTTCAACTGCATCAGTTTGGTCCATTCTATGTTGGAATTGTGAGATACTGTTTTACGCTTCAGTTTTGGTGGAGGTGGTCCAATACTTCTCAGAATTGATTTCCAAGCTGTCTGGACAAATGAAAAAAGCAAGGTCAGAAATAACACCCACTGGGTTTCCAGCCACCGAAGGGAATCAGAACTGCTGGAGGAGCAGGGTCTGGTTAAATTTCTTTATTGTCCTATCTAACAAAAAAAAAAAAAATTATATATATATATATATATATATATATAAAATGGTAGTATCTCAGATGAGGAGTGGATTTGTGTCTTCTTGAAGGGTTAACTTCCCTTATTTTAGTATGAAAATAAAAATGCATAGAACGATGGCATCTTAGGATGGAGTGGATTTGAGTCGTTTTATGCATAGAACGATGGCATCTTAGGATGGAGTGGATTTGAGTCTCCCTGAGGGTTGAAAATGAGAAGTGAATATGAGTTTCTTTGCAAGATCAGGGTTCTTTTTAATGGCATCTCAAGATGAGGAGAGAATTTAAGTTTCTTTAAAAAAATTCAAAGATGAAAAATAAATTTAAGTCTTCCTACAAAATCGAAATCCTCGTAACTTGCCCTTATATAATTACAAATATCGGAATCTGTAATTAAAAAACTAAAACGATGACATCTCAGAACAAGTAGATTTGAATCTCTTAGTTTATGCGGAATGCGTGCGATACGCTACTCTATCTTTAATCCTATATCTTATATAAACTTTAATAAACTCATATTTAAATAGATAATATGTAAAAAAATTATTTAAACAATTTATTATTAGTTTTAATTAATTATTATCATAATCGTCATATTTTAACTAGAAAGACGATGCAATAATTGGGAGAGGAACCTTTAATATTTTGGAAAAAATAATTGGAAAGATATTTAATAAAATAAATAAATTAATATTTTATTGAAATGATAATTTAAAAAAAAAATGTTTATATTTTTTTAAAAATTTATAATGTGAATTTGAGAGATGAATAATATTTTAAAAGGTATAATTACAATATATGTTTTTTTTATAATAGAAGTAGTAGTAACCAAAATAAAATATTGTCATAGAATATAAAGACATCAAAATTGGATATAAGGTTTAAACCTTTAAACCACAATTGGATGTGTGTTTGTGTTAGTAGAGCTTGTGGAAAAAAATATATATATAAATGAATTTATTAGTTTAATTTATTGAGAAATTAAAAATAGAAAAAAAAAAAAAAACTTCTCATCAAAATTAATAATAGAGAAAACACTAAAAATAATGTTGAACTTTTGGTTAAAAAATGTTAAGCTTATTAACTTTGTCAAAAAAACTTTTTTTTTTTAGCGTTATTAAATATTAAAATTTTTAATATATAGTTCAACGTTTAAATCAAAAAAAAAAAAAATTATACACCATAGCTCATATTCATCTTATATTCAAGTTCTTGAACCCATAAACCTTTTTAATAGTATAAATTAAGTTATTCTATAATAATTAATTTATATATATTTCGAAATTAATTTATAAATAAATTAAATTTAAATAAAATTCAACCTATGAATAGATATTTAATTAAAACTAAATATAACTCAAACTATTGTGGGTGGCCAATTAAAAACACATAACTCAGATTGTATAAGAAATATTATTAAAAAAAAACATACCTCCACCGTAAAGTCCGGGTGCATTTCATTTGGGGTTGGAAGTATTATAGAAGAGTCAGAAGACCTGGACAGCGGTCAACGAGAGCATTACGCCCGTAGATAAAACGGAAATCAACAGCCACGGTTTCGACCAGTGGGTCCTAAAAAAATCCGCCAGAAGAACCCTCCACTTGCTTCTGTAGTACTTCTTTGCATCTTCCATGGCTTTGTCTACGGGCTCAAATTCATTTTCCCCTATGGATTTACTCATAGAGTTCCACATTTGGGCCACTTCTGTGTCGCTACCCATTTGACTGTAAATAATACCATATTTCTTGAGCACAGCAACGTCCCGCGGCGTATCAATCAGACGGTCCATCAAATAGGTATAGCGTGTCAGGGGTTTTTCTGTGCCTTCCGAATTGAGCTCTAATGCGACCAAGTTCCTGAGCACAACCTCCGTAGAATCGTCAATTTTGATTCTCGGTAGCAACAAAGTGGAACTTCTTCTGGTAAAGCTTATATCCCTCACATCTCCCGACGGGCACGCTGCAAATCTGATCCCTGCTTCATTCAATTCCGTTGCACATGAGACAGTCCCACACGCTCTAGTAGATATCATCTTCTTAAACATGCCTATGAAATAAGAAATGCCTCCACGAGTAAGGGAAAGCATTATTCCAAAAGGTTTTTTCTGAAATTCTGATAGACGGGAGGGCCCGTGTCTAACTCCTTTTCTATTCTCCGCCTTCTGAAATTCTGATAGCCGAGAGAGCCTGTGTCTAAGTCCTTTTCTATTCTCTGCCTTCTGAAATTCTGATAGACGAGGGAGCCTGTGTCTAAGTCCTTTTCTATTCTCCGCCTCATCGATAAATTGTGGACGAATTGAAGGAACAATATAACGGTAGAGATAGTCCAGAATGTGCCTCGGGCTCTGCTCTGGCGGCAGTGGAAGATGCTCCTTGCCAGAGGGAAAAGGATTGAAATGCAGGCAGACAGTCTCTAATATCTCTGTTAATTGTTGGTGATCCTCTTCCCCGCCAATTTTGTCCTCCTCCGCCTGCGATATCTTTCCAGTGGATCTGGAAAGATTAGACCGTGCTTTGCCCAAGTGGTTACTTGCGATGAACAGTACATTCTGAAGCAGAAACAGGGGTACCTGATTTTCAAGCATTATTATGTCATTCTTCATTGCACACCAGAGCGGGGTCTTTCTCACGGAGTACAAAATAGGGTCCAATTGCATGTGTCCCAACTTGTTTTCCACGTCGCCCGAGTAAGGCCTATAACTGGACCTCAAAAATTGTAGAACAAACGCGGTATCGAGAGCCAGCATCCAAGATAGAACTTCCCCGCTCTGTGGAATGTCTCTGTCATAGCAAGCTCTCACACGATGCTCAAAAGTCTGTATGTTCCGGACAAGATAATTGAACTCGAATCCGGCGAGCTGCTTTTCCATTGTTTGTGCCATCATCAATTTGTAAGAGTCCGTTTCCTCATACTGGGGTGATTTTCTGTGGTGGTATGGACCGACGGAAATCACTTGTGGAATGTAAGCTTCCGGCTTGAGTTTCAAAAGGGGATGTGCTATCCCGAAAATGCAAACAGTAGATTTTGTTTCGGGAACATGTTCCTCTTTGGCGAGGCTGTCCTTCAGATGGACTAACCACTCGGCATCATCCTTGGCACTAACAGAATTCCTAAAGGAAGTACAGATTTTAGGGCTCTCTACTAAGGAAGACATAGAATTGGAAAGATCAACTGACCTCCGCCCAGTGCTTGCTAAATTCGCTATGCAGACCTCTGCAAGTGATGAGAATGTAACGAAATATAACCAAGTTCGTTTTTGAAAGTAGGACGCAAAGGGTAATACAGCCACATAAAAAAACAATTACTTACTTGACAGAATTGGTGGACAGGAGTATGCCACGACAGATATCCGTCAAATTCCATGAAGTTTCTGACACTGTGACACTATCCTGCTTAGAAACTAATGGTTGGCTTCACTTCACTTAAGATGTTTAAGTTTAAAGATTTGAGTGATAAATCTCTTATTTAAACTTTAAATAACTTACTTCAAAATTGACTTTGAGTTTACTTGATTTTTCCTAAACCCAAATTCGCTGTTTTCTAAATCAATACTTGGAATCTGAGTTCTGAGTTGCATAAACGTGCAGGCAAACGGCACATTTTGGGGCACGATTCGTAATTTAAAAATTCGAATAATAAAATAGTTTAAAAAACAAATATCTGCTCTGAAAAGTTGAAGTGTTGTTTACGTACACGTAAATGTTCATTTGAAATATACAGTCTTCAATCCTTTGAGACGCGCCGCGTGGACTTGATAATATCAAAATTGCCTCGTGGAACGGTAGACATCACAATAAAAGTGAGACGTGGCAATGATGTTGAATTTTTATAATAATAAATATTAATGTTAAAATAGTATATAAAAATAATGACTAAAAAATCAAATTTATAATATTTACCGGGTTTTTACAATTCTTTTTATTATGTTTTTAACAAAATCAACATTACAATAAACAGACCTTGGAATGTAGTGGTATTTTTTTAATTTAAAATATATCTATTAAAAGGCATATTGAAGTAATATATCATAAATTAAATTAAATGTGTAATATTTATAAATTTGTTAAACTTTTTTAAAGAATAAAAATAATGTTTTTATTTTAATTTAAAATATATATATATATATATATATATATATATATATTTTAATAATATTTTTTACAAACATTTTTAATGACCGTCTTTTAATTTTATAATAAAAAAGAATATCTACTTACAAAATTATCTTCATTGATATAGTGGACAAGCTTTTATAAGATGGTGTGTAATTTTAGTGGTTTGGCTTTGGACTCTCTTCCAAAGACCCAAGTTCAAACCACGGTGGGTGTGTATTTGTTTGTGCCTATGAGAGAGTGATGGGTGTGCGAGAGAATGTTCCAAAAATAACATAAAATAAAATATATTAACAAAACCTTTAAACTTTATAATTGAAGCCAAGTATTTCTAAGATTGGATAATCCAATCCTTAAGAAATCATAATCATCACTTAAAATGTAACGGAAGTAATGGTTGCTATAAGTAAAATTATATCATATTCAATTTAAACAACGCCCTGATTAATTGATGAGTCACAAAAGTTTTTGAATCTTACCTTGTAATACATATTGATCATTTCATTTATTGAATAATCATCACAAGTAAAAAATATGCAACATTTTTTTTAATTTCATCCATTTGATAAGTCTAGTCTCATTTGACTATCTACTCTTTGAGTAATACTTCTTATATACATCTGCTATGGGGATTGAATCCGGGTCACATCATCGTAAGCGGTGTCCTTGGCGGGGTATATCACACTCACTCGGTGTCCTTGTTGATAGACCACACTCACATGGATGACTATCTACTCATTTACTTTGTAATTTCCAAAATTTGTTAATATTTTAAACTTATAATTTGGATTGCGATTATTTTTTTTAAAACTACATTTCAAAAAATTACTAATATCATAGAAGTAGATTTGTTTATTAAATATTTTCAAAGTGTTCAAATAAATGTTTTATTATTTTGCTTAAATAATTAATATAATACCTATTAATATTATAATTTACAAATTATACATGATAATATAATAAATAATTATGATTATAATTATAATTTATTAAGTTATAGAAATGATTAATTAAAAGATCATAGAGTTTGATCTTCAACTTTACATTCTAATCTTTCCCTTTACAAGATAATTTTCTTTCTTTGGTCGCCATGACTTTGAAATAATTACAAGAATGTATTTAAGAATTTACTTTTTTAGCTATTTATGGATCAATAAAGTTATGTGTAATACTAGAATCAATAAGGGTTATGATTCTTTACCTCTTGAAATATCCTACTACCTTCATAGTCTGAGGGGTCAAGATTCCTTCTAATGCATGAAATATACTTTTTTACTAAGGTTCTTCTTGTTCTTCACCCTCATCATGGTTGTCTTCTTCTTGTTGTTCCTCTTCTTCTTTGGGGATGCCATTTATCGCAAAATCATTCATATCCAGCAAACACAATTTTTGTTGTACACATTTATGCCCTAGAGAACATTTATCATCATAATTATAGTATAATCCTTGTGCCCTATGAGTTTCCATTTTCTCCCTAGTCAATCACTTTATGTTTGGAGAGTTATTCCCTAGATTCGATGTGGCCTTTAATAGGATTGGGGATTTGGCTTATGGAAAATTAGATGAGCATCTTTGAGCAGTAATTTTTTTCTCTACTAACCTAGCCAATCCTATTGCTTACATCATGGATTGTGGTTTAAACATTTTTATCTCAACCTTAATATCGTCCTTTAACCCACTGATAAAACAACTCTGAAAGAATATTTCACTCAAACCCCTTACTCGATTAGTCAACTTCTCAAACTGAGTTTGATATTCATGAATGGTGGAGGTTTGCTTCAATTTTGTTAGAGCTCCTATAAAGTCTTCATACTCACTGGGGTCAAATAAGTGAGTAGTTCAAATTCTTCCCAAGAAAGGTCAGGAATCATATGTTGCACCTATTAATATGATTGAAAGACCTTAGACTCAAAGTTAAAGGATACTATGGTGATCCATATATATCGGGGTACAATGTGGAGCTTGAAATATTGATCTGCTTAACACAACCAACCATTAGGGTCCTTGCTATTAAACTTGGGAAAATCTAGCTTGGGCATTTTATATGGGGTATTATTATTAAAAAGAGCATTGTGTGTCTCCTCTTCTATATTCCCAAAATTGCCAACCTTTCCCTCAATTTCACCACTATTAATTTGGTGTGCATGAGTGGCTCCTTATAAGCATCCTTCAACCTCACCAGTTTTTTCTTGATTCTTGATTTTACTTTGATCTACTCATTGTTTAAAAGATGCATATAGTCTTTCAAGTATTTAATTTTGTGACCAAATTGGTTATGTAGGTGAGCAAGTTGTTGACTCAATAGCCCTATTTATTTAGGCAATTGATTTTGCTCCATATTCCTCTTTTTTTCTCTAGTTCCTCTAGCTATAGATCTGTGATTTGGACCTCCTTAACTTGCCTAATTAAAAATAGAATTGTTATTTTAGTAGATATTATATTTAGAAAGGGTCCCAAAAAGTTTTTCGATGCTATATCAATTCAAAAAGATGATCAAAATGGACTAACCCAAAAATAACATTTTTTAAACTCCAAAAAAACCTCATGGCTGTTATATACCAAAAACAATCAGTGCAATAAGATGATTGTAACGGTTTTTTCCTAAGGTTTTTTTATACATTTGTTGTAACAATTATCTCAACTGTCAAGATTCTATCTATTACTAATATCGATTGTATTCATAATTATAACTGTACCTAATTGTTACTCATACCACTATTTTATTCATGACAACCAAGAACGATTACTATATCATCAATTTTATAGTGTGTAGTCTTCGTAGTATGCTCAAGTCTATGTAATATTTTTAGGTTCAAAAATTTGGTGGATTGACAAACAATAGAAACCAGGTAACTCTAGGCCAAGGTGTATGTACTATCCATGGCTCTCTCCTATATTGCAGCAACGATTGATAATGCTCAAATCAATGTTTTAGGCCACTACTCAAGGAGGATTCTGCACATACCCTTGAGCGCACTACATGCCTCTCTAGTTAGTATGAGAGGGTAATCTTCCTTAGTGTTGTGCTTACTGCACTATGAATAGATATACGATCAAAATATTCCTAAGGATAAATGTCTCTCTTAACCTAGGGGGTCTCCCAATATATTCAAAGGTACATGGGAGCTCAAGTCCATATATGAGTGTTGTTTGGAGCTTAAGTATTGGAGTTTGATCACCCCTCACTTCATTAGATGCTTTATTGACAATCTAGCTTTGCCAATAACGACAAATACTTCCTCATATTTTAAAACCCATGATAAAGGGTTTCTAACCTATTAAACTAAAAAGAAAAAATGACTTCATTTTCTTCGTAGGTTATTTAGCAAACCAAAGTGAATGAAATTTATATCTAATAGGATGGAATGACAGGACAAGAACTATTGAAACTTTAACATGACATGGCCTTCGAAAATACTCTAATACCACTTGTTAGGAACCTTGTAGTAAATTAATGCACATCCACACAATATTACAATAATAAAAAAAAATTAATGTAAATAATTAATAGTATTGCAACATGAAATGGAAATGCAATAGATTATATTGCAAAAACCAAAAGCACATTACATAATCACAAGCCACTTCGAGGGAGCAACCTCCTTGGAAGCAAAACTTCATTACAATATGAAAATATGAGATGATCCATCCTCTTGCCCTCTTAGTTTTTTTAAAGACTCTAGCTAACCCTAACCCTAACCCTAATGCTCAAGAATTCTTATCCACGTGCAAGTGGAGGCCCGAGCTAATAACTCCTAAATAACAATTGTCATATCTTTATATAACACCTCTTTATAATAAATAACAATTACATCATATAAGACTATAAGCCTAGATGCTTAATGTACCACATGACTATGCAATTATTAATAATGTTAGGATAGGGTAGTAATAGAGTTCTACCATTCATAACCTTTTAAATAGCAACATTTTTCTATACGTAGTTCTCTATGGTTTTTTTGCTTGGGTTTTGCTTCATGATAGTCTTTTGTTTAGAGTTTACCTAAAAGAGTATTAAGATTTATGAACTCCTCCATTTAAAAATGGCTTAAAACTATATTTATCACATAGTTTTTCATATAATTATATTATAATAAATGTCTAATATAAAGTAATCAAAACTTTTTATTATACTTTTGCATAAACCATTTACTAATTACAATTATAATTAATATTATATATTAAAAACAAAATCTATATATTAAAATTATACATCGTAAAAATAAAAATTAAATTAATAATTAATAAATAATAATTATATTTATATGAAAAAATTCATAAATAAACTTACTAAAGTTATTCTTCATACAATTATTAGTTTGGTTTCTACTTTAGAAATTATATATCCCCATTCATATTTCCTTTTTTCTTTATAAATACCACTTGGGAGCATCGAAATTCCAATGCTGCAATTCCAAACCAAATCAACGAAATACATGAAAGGCAAATATGGTATATTTGAATCTCCCAACACAAACCGGTGTAGTCTCTTGTGTATCTTTACCTTAGTGAGATGCTCTTTAGGCAACCATTAAATGCCAATGGCCTGAATGACACCCAACAATACTGGGAAACACCATTAAAAGAAACAACAATTATGTCTAGTCAAACTCATTACAGGTGTTGTAGGTGAGTTGGAGAGGAGAGGGCAATCCTTCAAGGGAAGCCTCAGGTTCAAATCTCCACCCTACCAAATTGGATATCCAAAATCAAATTGGATATCCAAAATTCAATTGGTAATTGATATTATAACAATTATATATGAATAGTGCACCTACAATTCTCCCTACCAAATTAGATATCCAAAATTCAATTGGTAATTGATATTATAACAATTATATATTAATAGTGCACCGACAATTCTGGCTTCTTTATGATACCTGTCGCATCCCGTGATTCGGAATATTCCCAATAGAAGTTGGTGGAACGGCCTTTGCAATTCTGTCCATAAATAATGTTGGTGTTCCTCGTTTCCAGTGGACAAAGATGCTCTCACTCGCTCTGGAGCTGTTTCTATAGTAAACAGGGCACCAACCAAATTTAAAAACCAAGCTTGTATAAAATATATGTTTCTATACCAAAAGTTAAATGTTTAACATAGTGAACATCATTACCGGCATTGTAATCCTACGAAAGATAAAGAGACCACAAAAAAAAGCACAAGATGAGCAGAGCGTATATTACATATTTATGTACATAATTTTTTAATATATAAAAGAGTTAATTACAGCATTATTTACATTATTATTATAATAAAAAAATGGAACCCCAACAAGCTACAGCACCCACCGACCCGCAAACAGAGGTGGAACAGACAGTGAACTTGGAAATCAGTGTGTTGTTGCGTGGGCAATGTTCTATTTTTCTAGACCTTAGGGGGCGGGACCGAACAGGGCAATGAAGTATACTTATTTTCCGTCGTTTACAAGATGTACAATAATTCAATCTAACTATAGCTTTAATTAATAAAATATTAAATAAAAATAATAATTATTAATATTTAAAAATAAAAAATAATATTAAAATATTAAATATAATTATTTAAATTATAATCAAAATTAATACGATGATAATGTCGGCCATTAAATATAATATATTAAAAGTTTTTTTTTTTAAATAATAATTATTATAATCGTCATATTTTAACTAGAAAGACGATGAAACCTTATCTTTTTGGAAAATGATAATTGGAGAGGTATTTAATAATATAAATAAATTAATGTGTCACGGAAGTGATGATTTAGAAAATAATGTTTATAGTTTAATTAACATTTAGTTTTTATTAGTAATCTGCAAGCCACGTGGATGATAAACCGTAGAAAGTCAATGGATCTCGCAGAACAACGCTCGAGCCAACCACACCGGTTGGCTTAAAATTTAGTTTTTAATATTTTAAATGTAAATTTAAGAGATGATTAATATTTTAAAAGTATAGTTATATTTTATTATAAAATATGAATATTTGTTATAAAATATGAAGTTTATAAGGACATTAAAATTGGATATAAGATTCAAACTATGATTTAGAGTTTATGAAAAAAATTGGATATAAGAATACTTCAAAAGTGAATTTATTAGTGTAACTTATTGATGAATTAAAAAAAAAAAAAACTTTTTATCAAAATCAACAATAAAAAAATAATGATATTAAGTTCTTGATTAAAAAATGTTAAACTTCTTAATTTCATAATATATATATTTGAATATTATTAAAAATTAAAACTCTTAATAAAAAATTTAAAATTTAAATCCATAAAAAAACTAAAATTAATCTTAAACCTAAGAACCTAAGATTGAAATTATATACCATATCCCATATCCATTTTGTATTCAAGTTCTTGAACCCATAAACCTTTTTGGTGGCATGAATTAACTTATTCTATAATCATACATTTATATTTAAAAAATAAATTAAAAAATAAACTAAATAAAGTTCAACCTATAAATTGATAATAAATTAAAACTAAATGTAGCTCAACCTATTGAAGGTTGCCAATTAAGAAAACATACCTCAACCGTAAGGTCCGGGTGCATTTCATTTGGGGTTGGAAGTATTATAGAAGAGTCAGAAGACCTGGACAGCGGTCAACGAGAGCATTACGCCTGTAGATAAAATGGAAATCAACAGCCATGGTTTCGACCAGTGGGTCCTAAAAAAATCCGCCAGAAGAACCCTCCACTTGCTTCTGTAGTACTTCTTTACATCTTACTTCTTTGCTATCCCAAAAATGCATACCGTAGAAATAGTTTCGGGAACATGTTCCTCTTTGGCGAGGCTGCCCTTCAGATGGACTAACCACTCGGCATCATCCTTGGCACTAACAGAATTCATAAAGGAAGTACAGATTTTAGGGCTCTCTACTAACGAAGACATAGAATTGGAAAGATCAACTGACCTCCGCCCAAGTGATGAGAATGTAACGAAATATAACCAAGTTTGTTTTCGAAAGGAGGACGCAAAGTGTAATACAGCCTCCTGTATTAAATAAAAAAACAATTATTTACTTGACAGAATTTGGTGGACAGGAGTATGCCACGACAGACAGCCGTCAAATTCCGTGAAGTTTCTGACATTGTGACACTATCCTGCGTACAAACTGACTTAAGAGTTTGAATGGTTGGCTTCACTTCACTTAACATATTTAAGTTCAAATATTTGACTGATAAATCTCTTGTATAAATAGCGAAGCCAAACTTTAAATAACTGACTTTCAAATTGACTTTGAGTTTACTTGATTTTTCCTAAACCCAAATTCGCTGTTTTTGAAATCAATACTTGGAAACCGAGTTGCATAAACGTTTAGGAAAATACACATTTTGGGGCACCATTTGTAATTTAAAAACTCGAATAAGAAAATAGTTTAAAGAACAAATATCTTTTTTGAAAAGTTGAAGTGTTGTTTGCGTACACGTAAAATGTTCCTTTGAAATATATAGTCTTCAATCCTTTGAGACGCGCCGCGTGGACTTGATAATGAAAATGATGTCATTCTCCACAAATAATATCAAAATTGCCTCGTGGAACGGTAGACATCACAATAAAAGTGAGACGTGGCAATGATGTTGAATTTTTATAATAATACACATTAATAATCAAATACCATATAAAAATATCTGCTTGATGTGGTCTACCAGCAAGGACACCACTTACATTATCGGTGATGTCACCCAGGTTCAATCCCCACTGCGGATATGTATATATCTAAGAAATATTTACTCAATGAAAAAAATACCATATAAAAATAATGTATAACAATCAAATTTATAATATTTACATGTTTGTTACAATTATTTTTATTATTTTTTTAACAAAATCAACATTACAATAAAATGACCTTGCAATGTAGTGGTATTTTTATAATTTAAAAATATATTAAAGGGCATATCTAAGTAATAGTGTAATATTAGGTTTGAGGTGTAGACCAATTGGTCTTCCAAACCTTGTAAGTGGCAGAGGTCTAAGGTTCAAATCACGGATCTCGTCGGATTGAATATTTGTCCCTTTCTTGGTGTTTTCAATGACGTAAAAGGTTTAAAATGATTGCGGCATGGTGGTTATAGAAGTGGACTGCACGAGTACTGTTTGACGGTTTCTAAGGTGGACAACACAAAATACTATGGCAGCGGTATACGAACAACGTGCTTGGATCATCGTGGTGGTTATATATATATATATAGATATATGGGCTTCCACCTTTAAGCCTGCTACCTCATTGGCAAGGAGTTTGGTAAGTGTTGAGGCTCATAAATCACTTAGGATTAAGAACAATGTTTTTATTTTAATTTAAATAATTTTTAATTTTTATAAGTTTTTTGTGTTGATAAAAAAATTGTTTGAAGGGTCCAACCCTTTACAAAGAGCTCAAAAGATGTACAAGAAAAAAATAATAGAAGATCAGACAAATACAAGATAGTATTATCTTAGTAAAACAAACAAACTTGGGCTAAACTTGCTTATGGAGAAGCTGAAAAAATATCCATCCCGCTATCCTCTTATTTGACAAGGCTTATGCAGTGCTCAATGCTTCACATGACTGATAAAGAAACCGCTGACAACAATGTAATTTAGTGTGCTCAAATCCTTCATCACATGATCCCAATAAGTATTTTGCTTTGCTCTACCCTCTTTATCTGCTAGCTTCATTATCAATTCTTATAATCTCTTTCAATTCCATGGAGGCATATGACCAGACCTTGAAATTCTTAGATCTAACCGTCATATTTGTCATTTTATCGACAACTTTGTTTCCCTCTCTATTCTTCTAGGTTTCCCAAAATAGTCCTTGCATCTATAATTATTTAAAAAATGCTAGAATTATTTAGCTCCCTTTTTTGAAGGGAAGTTATAATATTCTTGGAATCCCCCTCAAGAACAATTCTCCTAAAACCCAAATTCACCACAATTCGGAGGCCCGTAAGCATCGCCCTTGCTTTAGCTTGGTGATTTGTGGTAATTCCTAGATCCTCAACATATGCAACCACTACCTAACCTCTGTCATTCCTGATGAGGTCCCCACCACCAACATGACCCAGGTTGCCTTTCACAGCCCCATCGAAGTTAATTTTTACCCAGTCTTTGTGAGGACGTTCCCATCAAGTATCTCGACTCACTTATTGAACTTTTCTATATTTAAGATATCTTTTTCTCTAGAGAGGATCATTGCAATATTTTCCTGGCAAATAATGTTTTGAATATAATCCTCCAAGAGGGTTGTTCTTATCCTGGCATAAACCCAAATTATTCCTCTGGTTTTATTTTTGAACACTCGTCCATTTTTTTCCAACCAAATCTTCTAGCAAATATGTGGAATGTATTTTTTCCAAAAAATATTGCTTCCTAAGTGCCACTGTTCCCACATATTTATTAGAGAATCTGAAATGACCCAAGCAACATTAAATTATCTCAATAACATATTTAGGATATCTAAAAAAATCACAAGTTTCAAATAGGTGGTCCATGCACTCATCCTCTTTGTTACACAACTCACAAAAATTTGGAACCACAATCCGTCTTTTGAACATATTATCTGTCATGAGGATCTTATTGAGAATGGAAGTCCAAAAAAACATAGCAACCTTAAGGATGATGTTTAGCTTCCAAATTCTTTTAAACTCGGGTTTCTCTAAGGTTACTTTGCCCAAGACTCTATACCCATCCTTTACCAAGTACTGGCCTTGCTGGTGTCTTCCTCAAATTATCTAATCATCCTTTGAGCCTCTACCTAAATAATAATTCCTTAAAAGGTTCTACAGATATTTACCCCTTGTGCCTTGCATATTTCTTGCAATATTTTCTACTTTTGAAAATCACCCACCCTATGAATGTAACCATTCATTTTCTTACCATAGGTTCTAGTTAAATGTTCTTTGATATATTTGAACATTTTGTAGTTTGCTAAAAGTTCCTCTTGAATCCAAGGGTCTTTCCAAAAGTCTATTTTGTCCCCCCTACCTACTTTCCATTTTAGCCCTTGCCATAGAACTTTCCTATTGTTGATAATATTTTACCAAAAAATAGATCCACGTGGAGGATTAGAACAACTGATAAAGTGGTTTCTGCCCTCCAAGTATTTGTTTTGGATAATGCTAGCCCATTTTCTCGATGCTCCAGTGCAAAGCCTCCAACCATGTTTAGCTAGAGGGGCTCTGTTTAGATCTCTCAACTTCCTCAATCCAAGACCCCCATTCTGTAAAGACTAGCAATAGGTATCCCAGGCTACCAGATGTATACATTTTTTGCATTCAATTCCATTTCATAAGAACGTTTTTTGTAATATTTCTAAAGCCTCTTCCACTTTCCTTGACAACCTTAGTATATGAAGTAAATAGGGAGGATTTTAAGCATGTGTTTAATAAGTCGTATGTTCCTTGCAGAGGATAACAAAGATTCCTTCTAGCCTTGAAGTTTCCTATTAAATTTATCAATAATAAGATTCCAAAGTTCATCTTTCATTTTACCTATAAACAAAGGTAAACCAAGATAGGTGATAGGGAACTTTTCCTCCTTACAACCCAACACTTTAATTATATGATCTCTTCTACTTTTCTCCGTGTTTAAAAAGATAATCCTGCTTTTTCATAATTTATTTTTTGGCCTGCAATTATTTTATAAGAATCAAATACTTTTTTAAACTCCAAAGCTTCTTCCATTGTAGCTTCCCCAAACAAGAAATAATCATCCACAAATTGTTGATGGGACAAAGCTTCGCCAATGGATGAATGCTTTAGACATTTGATATTACCATCCTTTTGCTTTATTTCCAAAGTTCTTCCTAGGGCATATACCATAATGATAAAGAGATATGGAGACAACGGATCTCCTAGCATGATTCCTTTGGTAGAAGGAAAGAACCTAGTTGATTATCCATTTATTAGGATCGAAAAGTGAGGGGTATAGATACGCATACCAACCCATGCCCTCCATTTTTCACTGGAACCCATTCAATCCATGATTTTATCTAAGAAAGACCAGGAAACCTTGTCATAGGTTTTGTTCATGTCCATATTAAGGAACATGCCTGACCCTTTCCTCCTTTGAAGAGAGTGTGTTGTTTCATAAATGGCAATAATGCTTTCTATAATCTGTTTGCCTACCACATAACCTCCTTGATCTTCATTAATGATTGAGGGGATGATTGTTTTCAACCAATTGTCCAACACTTTAGTTAAAATTTTGTAAATTATATTACATAGGCATATTGGTCTAAAGTCCTACAATTTATCTACTTCATATTTCTTGGGAATTAGAGCAAGGAATGTATTATTCCATTCTTTCAAAAAATTACTAGATTCATGGGCTTCTTGGATTGTAGTGACTACATCTTATCCAATAATAACCTAATGATGTCAAAAACAAAACCGATGGAAAACCATCCGATCCTGGAGCCTTGGATGCTCCCATAGAGAACACAACTCTTTTAATTTCCTCCTTAGAGATTACCTTGCATAGATGTTCATTTATACTATCATTAACTCCTTTGGTAACATTAATGTTAATGATGCTTACTATTTCCATGTTGTACTTTGTTTTTCTTTACTAAGAAGGTTATGAAAGAAAGTAATGGCAAGATTTTTAATATTATTTAAATCCTTATTGTTTCTTCCATCTTCCCTCATAAGTTAGAGTATTTTATTGACGTTCTTATGTTTCATAGCCAAAACATGGAAGAATTTAGTGTTTTTATCACCTTCTTTGAGCCACAATATTTTGGATTTCTATTTCTAATGAATTTCCTCTTGGGCAATGGTATTATGATATTTTGTGAGGAGTTGTTTTCCCTTTCGTGCCACTCTAGTTTTCTACCTTCTCTCTCTATTTTTTTCTTTATATATTGGATATCCTTTTTAAGTTGTTATATTCTAAAAATGATGTCACCAAAAACCTCTTTATTCCAAATTTTGATTTGATACTTAATGTTTTTTAATTTCTAGGTAACTCTGTACTTAGTTAATCCTTGAACCTCCTCCTACCACCAAGCTTTTATTTTATTTGTAATATCTGGGTGCATATTCCACATGAGCTCATACCTAAAGGGTGCTCCTCCCTACAAGGTTATGCATAAGGGGTCAAATCCAAAATCTAATTATAAATAAAAAAAAGCAAATAAATTTCAAAATCCAGGTGAATCCTAACCAAATTTGTGTAGGAGACATGATGAATTACCTTTATTTTTTACCAAAAATTAGAAAACAGTGACGAATCACCTTTATTTTTCACCAAAAATTATAAAACTAGTTGATAGACTAACTTTTGATAGTGAAGCTTGACGATAGCATATTGATGATCAATTGCAGTAGAGGATTCATAGGGTTAATGATGATTGTTTGCAGTAATGCGATCATTTGCATCAATGATGATCAAGTGCAACATACTATTGGTAGAGTAATACTGATTGGTTGTAGGGATGTCGATAATTTGCATCCATATCATTTGCACGAATAACGATTGATTGAATCATACTATTGGTAGAGCAATGCAGGTTGTAGAAATGTTGATTGCAGTAATATCGATCAGTTGTAGTAATATCAATTGGTTGCAGTAATGTCGATCGATTACAACAATATTGATCGATTGTAATAATATTTATCGATTGGAGGGATGTCGATCGATTGCATCCATGCTAGTGGCACAAATGACAATCAATTAAAATGGTTGTAGATGTGCTGATTGATTGCAACAGTGTCAATCGATTGCAACAATGTTGATCGATTACTGCAATATCGATTGATTGCTCCATTACCAATTGATTACTGTAATATCAATCGATTGCAGTGATGTCAATCAGTTGCAAAAATATCGATCAATTGCATCAATATCTATCACTTGCTACATTAATGATTGGTTGCTGCAATGCCAATTGGTTGCAACGATGTTGATTGATTATTGCAATACCGATCGATTACTGTAATGTTGATTGATTGTTGCATTATCGATTGATTGTTGTAATACCAATCGGTTGTTGCATTGTCGATCAATTGTTGCAATATCGATTGGTTGCTACAATGACAATAGGTTGCAAGAATTACAATCGATTGTTGTGATGTCGATCAATTGTAGAACACGGTTCCATTATCGATGGGTTGTAGTTGTACCACATGTCGAATGCTCAGATGCCATGTGTACACCATGCATTAAATATTTACTTGTAAAACTCTATATAAAGGCATAAATAGTCAATTTTTACCCTTTTTCTAATGTAGACCACATCACAACAAGCTGAATAAATTTATTCTTTTCACCTTTCTCTCACCCAAAGTCATTTTTAAATATTTTCTCATCGTACCTCCTTAAATTTTCTCACATTTTTATCTTCCAGCCATTTTTTAACCTTTTCTCATCGTACCCTACCGTATCAAATAAACCAATGACATCCCATTCCACCCTTGTTTCATACAAAATTAATTTTAGAAACCTTATTTGCCCTCTTATTTTTGATATTTTAACAACACTTGGTTACGACATGTCATGGGTAGTCGACTTTGGTCTTCATGGGTTATTGCCAATGCCTCAGTACAACATAAATATCAAATTGCTACATATGATTGTTCTAGCTTGTGATAAAGATTTGAGCACAATCAATATTAATATTAACAACAAGAGCATACGATTTTCTGTCACACCCTTATACATCTCTAGATTGATAGCATTGCCTCACAACGATTGTGATGTTGTCACATCGAAGTTCCAATTATCTGATTAAGACAAAGACTACCTAGAGATCAACTTAGATGTTCCTCAAGAATATTTAACATGTATAACTCTGCATATTTTTATATTTATTTGAAGTTGAAACTTAGGGTTTTAAAAATACTATTTTTTTTTATAGTTTTTGCTACCAAGTCTAGAAGGATCTTGATTTTATCAACTATTTAAAAAAAATTTCTTCAAGAATGTTCCCAATTCTTCCAAGCCAGACTCATTCTACAGGGAATACCAATAGACATTCTATTCTGGGTGTTAGCATATTTGGTTTGTTGCCTTGTCCACCAAAAATTTGACTAGTGCACCTATGTCTCGTATCACATCAGAATAGAACTCCACTTCATTAAATCCAACACTCAATTAACTCTCAACACATGAAATTATCTTTGCTTTTTTTATGAATCTTATTATAATGTTCAAAATTTTGAAGTACCCACCTTGCTACACCCACTCCTAGCCTCTGCTACCATGACAATACAATAGGTGCAGGTAAATTTTAATGTATATGAAACTCATAATTTAGTTTTTGTTTTTATTATTTTTATAATTTATACATAAATATAGAAAAGAGCATCCTCTTTCTCCTCAAAATGGGATGTTATTGTCATAGGTCATAATCCAAAAGAAACAAGACATTCTGAAACACCTTTGAAATCGACACCACTGCATAGAAGATATTCAAAACGCTTAAGGTATTCCAATTCTTCTAATCCTCATCAACCTCCACATCCTCTTCAATTGTCAACTAATGTTGTTGATATCAACGAGGCCACACCCACTACACTCAAGTTTTTATTTCAATATTGGGTTCATGTATTCATTTACTTAAAATTATAATCTATCATTTTAATAAAAAAATTTAATATGTTTTTAGATGTACGATGTACAAACATTCCATTATAGGGTGTATCTATGCAAGAGATCTCATCTTCGACTAATAAGTCTAACACAATTTCTTTAAATTTTTATAGTTTGCCTTAACAACATAACCAATGAATTTTCAGGATTTGGAAACATATCTTTTGGTAATTTTATTAATGTACAGGAAGTTTCAACTATGGGGTTACCTAATCCTCCACTTGATGAGGATTACTTTTTATAGGGCAACATGCCTTATTTTTTCAAGCAAAAAATTTGCTTCGAGAAGTAGAAGCAAAATATTCAAGTGAATCTCCTTAGATCTCATCTCCTCCTAGGGAAACTGGCATCCATCATCCTCTAATTGAGGATGACAAAGTAATTTTGTTTTAAAGTCTTTTAGTTTTTGAAAATTATCAAGCAATAATTATAGATTCATTGCTTAAAGATGTAAAAGAAATGAAGCAATGGGAGTATAGGGCCAAAGTTTAATAAAGGAAATAAACACCCGATTAAAAAAAATTCAAAAAGGGAGAACAATTTTTCTTTTTTTGAAAATAAACTGGAAAATCTTGATGCTCTACTACATCAAGCTAAATCTAGCATAGTGAAGGTTACAACTTCTTATCATGATGAAATTTTAAGTATTATGTTGAACAGATTGGAGAACATAAATGTTGAAGCCCAAGCTTATTTTAATCAATGGGTATTTGACAACAAAAAAGTTGTTGTTGTAGCTGCAAAGAATGTTGCCAAGGTTAGACTAATGTCTTCTAAATTTTGTTTGTTATTTTTTTAAATGTAACTATCTACTAACTTCTTTCTTATTTTTTCTTTTGCAGGTCAACTTTGAAAATCTAAAGAAGCAGGTTCAAAACCTGCAAGATTATCTACAAATGGTAAAGGATTACTTGTTGGCTTCTAAGTCAATAAAAAAAAAGACTCAAGAAATAGTTCAAGAGAACAATGCTTTTAAGAGGATCATAATTGATGCACCTTGTCAGAGCCATAACTTGTGAACCGTACGCCCGTTGGCCTTGAAATTTAACAGGTGGTTCTGCGTGCGTGTTTTGCATAAGGTGAATATTTGATTGGCCTGAATCTCCAAAAAACATATTTTCGGGACCTAAATCCTCCATCTAGTTTCCCAAAATTAGCTTTTAGAATAGGTTCCCGGGTTTTTTGGGTTTTTTTGCATGTTAGAGTTTTATTATATTTTGTTATACCTTAAGTTGAGACCTATTATTTTAAATTAAGGTTTTTTATTTTAAGAGGGATGTGTGCACTGAATTTGGGTGCAATCCGAATCATTTCTATTTTTAGCAGTTTTTAGAAAAAAGATCTATTTTTAGCAGTTTTTAGAAAAAAGACGTTTTTAGGGTTTCTTTGATTTTTGGTTGCTATATGATGGATTGTAATATTTTGGAGAAGGGTGTGATTTTAGGAATGAGAAGAATAATGATTTGTAGGTTTCTTCCATTATTGCATTTGTGTTATGTGATTAGAGTCCATTTTGTTGGTCTCTTGTAGCTGAGTTTACACCAATAATCCTACATGGGTTTGATCCTGATAGTTTGCTTAAGCAAAAAGGTAAAGAAGTTATTGCACCATTAATCAAAGATGCTGCAAAAGAAGAAAACAAGTTGCTTGAATGCTTACAAAAAGTAGAGAACATCTTGGTCAAATATAGAGCAATGAAGGAGAAGACTGATAAGTAGCCTGTTGAGGAAGCACCTGAAGTACATGTAGTGGAGAGATTAGATGTAGAAATTGTACCCCTGAATAACAGACTATAGAGGCAACATAAAAGGAAAAAGAACCTAAAACTGCCTCTAGCCCCAAATCTAAGGAATGAGAAAGTCAAGATAGTCAAGACATTTTCAAAAAAATAATTTCATGAATTGAGGATTAACAATTAAGACAATTGCATAAATTTAATATTATGCTATTTCTATTTATATTTTTATGCATTTTTACAAATACAATGTATGTTCTTGTGTTATTTACATCACTTGAGTATTATGCTATTTCCATTTATATTCGTGTGTTATTTCTATAGCTTTAGCATTATGCTATTTCAATTGTGCTTGAGTTTATGAAGGATACATCTATGCATGGATTTTTATTTTCAATTTATTCATGAGTTTATAGGCTTTCTTTAGGTAGTTGAATTTTGAATTTTAACACTTGACTGATGCAACTATATGTTATATAAACTTATAGAATATAATTTTTGGCCGATGCAACTATATGTTATGTAGAGATTATGAATGTATAGAATAAGCATGTGAATGTATAAAATTTCTTAAACAACCTATTGGGAGTTTGAATGTATAAAATAAGAGTATGAATGTATAGAATGTTACATAGAGAGTATGAATGTATAGAGAGTATGGTATTGGATTTAAATAAAGAATGCTTTCCCATGGTAGGGTATTTCCATTTATATTATTTTGGATGATGCAACTATGTGTTATATAAACTTATAGAGTATAATATTTGGCTGATGCAACTATATCTTATGTAAAGAGTATGAATGTATAGAATAAGCATGTGAATGTATAAAATTTCTTAAACTACCTATTGGGAGTATGAGTGTATAGAATAAGAGTATGAATGTATAGAATGTTATATAGAGAGTATGAATGTATAGAGTATGGTATTGGATTTAAATACTATAATGCTTTCTCATGGTAGGATATTTCCATTTATATTGTTGTGTTATTTCCATAACTTGAGTATTATGCTATTTGCATTGTGCTTTCTTAACTACACACAACACTTTCTATAAAAAATATTTACTACTAATACATGCATGCATGGTTTTAAAATTTTTATTTATTCAAAGCCAAAGCATAAAATAGAAAATTCTCATTTACTAATGATACATGGTTTTAAAATTTTCATTTTCTAATGATACATGCATGCATATTTTTAACATTTTTGCATTGTGCTTTCTTAACTACTTACAACACATTCTATAAAAAATATTTAATAATGATACATGCTTGCATGGTTTTTAAAATTTCGTTTTATTCAGAGCCAAAACATAAATCAAAAAAATTCAATTACTAATGATACATGGTTTTAAAATTTTCATTTACTAATGATACATGCATTCATTTACTAATGATACATGCATGCATGGTTTTAAAATTTTCATTTAATTCAAAGCCAAAGCATAAAACATAAATTTTTCAACATAGACATAAAGATATGGTATGAAAAAAAGTCTTATCAACGAAGACAAATGCTATCAAATCCTAAAATCATTAATTATATGAATTTTTTTAAATCATTAAAATTTTACAATGGATGAAGCTAAAACAAACACTACTCAACTTCTCCAAAAGAACTAGTAAGAATATCTGAATTTTGTTTCACCACAATTTGATCACTTCAAGTGTCTTTATCCTTGTTATCAAGAATATTAGTGATACCTCTTCAGTCCACTAGAGACTTCCAATATGCCAAAGCTCTATCATAGGGATATGTATCCAAATTGTACGATGACACATATATTCTCAAACAATTTGCCAAATTTTTGTCCAACCTATTACGAACTTTAGATTTCATAAAATATAGTGCACTAAAAACCCTTTCATCTTCAACAAATCCTAAAATCATTGTTTGAAATAATTCATATAAAAAAAAAATTCACTCATCGTTTCTTGTAATACACTACTTGGATACAATTTTTTCCATAAATCATGATGGAACTTGGCTCATGTGAATTACTTAAATACACAATTTGATTAACCATTATAATTCCAAAATTGGTGGATTGTTTCAAAAGTTCTTTGTTGAGAATACCATTGATTTCAATACCATTCACTTCCACATATTTAGTGAAATGTTGCGCAAAAGTGCTCATATATTTTACAAATAACTCACTTTTACTATTGGATTCAAGACAAGGATTCTAGAACATGGGGTTAACCACAACCATTACCTCAAGCAACTCATCTCTTTGGAAATAATCTCTTATTTCCCTTGTCAATGATTCTATAATTTTTATCAATTTAATTTTAGTACTATGTAAAACCACATCAAATCCGTTGTGTTATGGGCACTTGTTCAACATTCTTTGTAATTGTATTTGACCACTTTTTATAACGATATAAAATAATCATTTTTCCATGGATAGTAATATAAATATTATCATTGATGTTGAACTTCAAAAAGTTGTTAGGATCATTGAACTTAGTTAAAGTATTCCAATTATCAAACAAAGTATCTACAAAATTTTCTCCAAATAAGCATATCTTATTAATAAGCATACATATGTGTTTTCTCATCCTAATGAAATCAACAATATAAATGGTTCTTTCATGTGCAATTTTGATCAAAGTACTTATTTCTTTAAAAAATGGAAGAACACCACATAATGTGAGAAGTGTTTCCAAGTCAATCATACGGTAAAACAAATATTTTAACTTTTTAACATCCCTACGATGTGCATACATAATCCCCACTAAGGATTGATATTCTAAAAAACCCTTTTTTGTAGGAAGAAATAATGAAATCCACTTGGTGCCCTTTTTGCCTTCGATAACACCTAAAGAAAATTGTTGAAACTCTACAAACCTTCTTGGACTACACAAAAAGTAAGCATGTATTTTACGGATGAGCTCTTCCACTCTAGCAACATTTTCAAATGTGCTCACAATTTTGTATGCAAGATTTATTCTATGCACCATGCAATGAATGAGAATCAAATATGGGGTAATTGTTTTATGAAGTCTAACATAAAGTTCGTTCCTTTGTCCTTGCATTGTAGTTGCACCATCAGACCCAACACAAATTAAATTTGTGGCTATTTATTTTTCATCCATTTTGGTAATATCCTTTAAACTGGTTAAAAAAACATTGTAAATATTTTCCGCATTACAATTTTTCATCATTTATGTAGTGCTGGTAAATGAGGTTTTCTTAAATTATTTTGGAATTGAAATAAGTAGAAAAATGGCGTACCGATATGATGCAAAAAAAAAAGATATAGATGCTAAGTCCTACGAATGCGATGAGCAATGCATGAAGGAAATGACACAGAAACGAGATGTGAGCAAACAAAGTGGGGCCTCATTTATTGATATTGATTTTAATATAATTACAATACATCCCCCCCTCTAGGGCTCAGAACATTTGATACAATTTGTTACATTAATGGATGCCCGAAAGAAGCCACGCTTCCAAGATCGGACGGTACGCTTCCAACGTCTTTCGCGTGCCCACACTCGAAGTGGGCGGGCTAAAAGTTGCCACCGCTTGTGTCCATGTGTTCGTCATTCCTTGATGCCCCTCTAGTATTCTTGGTGGCGAGATCCTACGCACAAAAAGACAACAAATCGTTAATAGCATATGCGTATCTAGAAAAACATGCAATCCCCAAGGCCTCCAACGGGCGCTTAGAAGATATCAGTGATAATATTGATAAGTAGATTATAGAATGATATGGAAATGTAAAGGACAATGTCTAGAATTGGTATCACCTTATTTTGCGTCGAAGCGGCGTCGGACGGCCCCGTTATGCTCGTTTGCCCGTAAGGAGCCTCTCCAAAGTGAGCACTCCAATGTCCCACCTATGCTTATCCAAATCACCTAAAAAACACAGGTTAGGCATTATATGTAATTCTAAGACTACCCAGATGCTCAGAATTTGCATATCCTACCCAAATTCTCCTATATGTGACAGGGGCACCCTACGAGCTAGTTAATACATAAAATAATAAAACGATCGTCAAATCATGTCAGAATGAGTTCAAAATTTAACAAAGGCATTAGGATATCATATGGGACATATTGAAAAAGGAACAGTAAGGAAATCATGCACATATTTCTAATCTCTCTGGGGTGGGACGTTGGGACTGTCGCAAAACTTGTAAAAAGTGACCTTTCAAATTTCCTGCCTAGAGGCCTCCAAAAATTTTGCACACTTGTGGTTAGACTAAAAATAGCATTTTGAGATGACCCAGAAGGTCAGATTTGGTAGATTATGCCCAGGTTATCTTGTATCTGAAGGCACTCCCTGTAGGTTAGTAGACGCATAAAATGACAGAAACCAGGTCAAATCATGTCAGAAAGCAATGAAATTTGGACAACAACATAAGTACATTAGATATAAAAGAATGCAAAAAGAATAGTAAAAAAACCATGCACATATTTCTAATCACTCCGGGGTGGGGCGATTAGGACTGCAGCAGTTTGGGGGGCGCCCGGGGGTGGGATGCCCACCGTTTAGGGCCTAGTTTTGACACCAATCCAAGTGGGATGGGTCCAAAACTTCCTAGGGGGTTGTGTCGATGAGTTTGGGGTGGGATTGTGGCCGATTTCTTGGGTCTTTGGATCTAGATTGCGTTCCTAGTGTTCACTCGATAACCTCTCTTCCAGAAGAGAGATATTAGGGATGTAGGAAGCACAAAGAGGAATGGGGGTATAGTTTGGCAGCACTTCGTTGCTCCAAATGCTCTAGCTCTATTCTTTTTGGGGTGAGGAGGCTCACCTTTTTATAGACCTAAGGGTCTCCTTTGAATGTGCATGCGAGGGTGCCACTTGGCTCATTATGCATTTTTGGGGGAGAGAAGATTCCTCCCTGATTAGGGCCTCCTTGATTGAGGCCTCCATGATCAGGGCAGGCTTGATTGAAGCCTCTCTGATTTGAAACCTTCCCTCGCAATCCCATGCCTTGAAGGCGGAGTTAGGTGGTAGATTTGGGCTGCCATTTGTCAAGGTTTGACTTTTTCCAGTCAAACCTGCTAATCGTCCCACCCTGGAGCGATTGCTGTTAATCGTCCCGAGGTGGGACGAATAGGATTCTAATCATCCCAGGGTGGGACGAATAGGGAGAAAAGTGCTTAAAAGGTGCAAAACTGACCTCTGACATTCCAAAACTGATTTGGGAGTGGTTAGGACCACTTTTTAACCTCTGGAGGCTGCCCTAGGGGGTATGTATGCCAATTCGGTCAGTGCTTGTAGTCACATAATCGGATTGGTGCTGTTTTGGTGTCTATAGATGCCCCTTTTTGGGATGTGCTGTGTGTGGCACAATGCTGAGCAAAAATAGATGACCAAAGCACTTAATGATTAGGGTTTCTCAGTAACCTAACCAAATTTTGATGCCCCAAGTATGGAAAGGGCACGCATTCTTGAATCCTTGCTTCTGACGAGCTAAGGAGCTTAACTCAAGTGTAACCTTTTTTAATGAGGTGTACTTGATCTTGGACATTGTTCAGACATGAATAGGCAAAGGGCACAACCTTTTGTCTGAGGAACCTTTTCTTCATGCTTCCAGAATGCCAAGTGTTTGTTTAGCTTGTGATTATTGCTTGTTTGTTGCCCCAAGCAGGAGCGTGATTGTCTTTGTCAATGATTCTTTGAATGCATGCCATTTCCTTGATTGGGTGTGTATTTGTTGATTGGTGACTAAGTGTGACTACCCCCTCAAGCGACGAATCGATGAGGGAATGACCAAAAATGAGAAAAGTGACGAGTCGCTTGACCCAAGATGACGTTTGTAAGGGTGCCTTCAGTTGTTTTTGTTGAACGCTTATTGTAGTTTTCCAACCATCGGACCTATTTTTGGTGGGTTTTGACCCTTTTTTTTATGCCTATTAGGGTAGAAATTATCAAAAATACTCCTTCCCGTGGAGCGGTCCGGCTATGATAGCCTTCTTAGGGAGTAGGATAGTGAGTATTTGTGACCCCGATGGTGGTTTTTCATGCCATGAATGTCAGGTGCAAAGGCACCTTTGTTCGGCAGATTTATTGTTGTTTTTGGTGCATTTTTTGGATGCAGTTTTTGTTGCTTTATTTCTTGCTCTGTAATCGTCCTAGGGTGGGACGAATACCAATTTTGTAATCGTCCTAGGGTGGGATGAGCGCTAACTAGAGCGTTCATCCCAGGGTGGAACGATTACAGGCCTAACAGCCTATATAAGGACCAAAACTAGGTTTTGGGCTCATTTGCAATATTTTTTTCTTGGCGATTTGGAGCAGTGAGGAGGAGGAGTGCGAGTGTGCGTAGCGGAGCGCTGCTGAAATTTTGCGGACATCATGAGTGCGAGAACCGGATCTTCGAGTGGAGGAGCCGAGGTGAGACCGGTATGATGTTCCTTCTCTCTGCCTGTTATTCGTGCGTGTTTTATATGAAGTTTAAAACTCACATATAAAATGTTTGTTCGCTTTATTTTGTTTTTAAGGTTTTAAAAACCTAATTTTTTTGTGTGTTGGTTTGATTTTATTCATATATCAAGTTGAAAACCTAATATAGGAACTTTATTTGCTTTGTGTTTTTTTTTTTTATATTAGGTTAAAATAACCCAACATGTTTTTGTGCTCTGTTATTTTGTTGTTAATTTTCGTATATTAAGGTCAAAACCCTAGTACACAACTGTTATCTGTAATTTGTTTGTGTTTGTATTTAGGTTTAAAACCCAAAATGTTTTCATTTTATTTTGTTGTTTTTGTTCATATTATGGTTGAAACCCTAATATGTTTTATTTCATGTTTGTTTTTGCCATATTAAGGTTGAAACCCTAATATGTTTTTTTTTTTTTGCGTTCACATTAAGGTTGAAACCCTAATATGATTTTTTTGTTTTGTTTTGTTTTCACATTAAGGTAGAAACCCTAATATGATTTTTGTTGTTTTTTTTTGTTGATTGTACAGTTATTTTCATGTATGTTGTCGTTGTTGTACAGTTTTATTTTAATGATTTTGTACTTTTGTTGTACATTTGTTTTACTGTACTTCTTATGCTATACTTTTGTTGTACAATTGTAAATTGTAGTCTGTACTTCTATTGTACAGTTTTATTTTAATGTTTTTGTTTATATTAAGTATGTACTTAATATATTTTTTCATTTTATTTTGTTGTTTCAGGTTGTGAAGAGTCGGTACCGCCAGTCGACTATTTTCTCTAATGCTCGGGATGCCCTGACAATTGTGGATTGGGAGTGGCTTGATGCCCTTGGGCTCAAGCATGTGACGCGTCTGGAGCCTATGGTGGGGGATCGAGCATATTTGACTACCCTGATCAATCTATGGGATCCTCGCACCAACACTTTTCATCTCCCAACAGGGGAGATGACTGTTACTCTGGAGGATGTGTATCGGATTCTGCAGATTTCGATAGATGGACTGCCTATCCGGATGACCCACCGTGACCAGCGGACGTCAGTATTGACATGGTGTTTTGGTCCGACGGTGGAGAGGGGGGTGGAGAGGGTTGTGGAGAGGGTAGAGGCTGACTACCAAAAAGGCGGTATTCTGGTGCGGTGGTGGCTAGAGAAGGGCGTATTAGGGGTGAGGCATGCTTTGATCATGACCCTCATCTCCAATATGCTACTTTATGACTCCTCAGGTGCGAGGTTCCCTTGGAACCTGCTTGAGTTAGTTTTCACATTGGTGGGGTGTCCTACATCAACTCCACTTATTATGAGATGGGGTCAAACGTTATTGGCGTAGTTGTACGATGAGTTGTACGAGGTCCGTTGTCGAAAGTGAAAGGGGATCGGGTGCAACTATCTCTTGCAGTGCTGGGGGTGGTAGCACATAGCTACGAAGCGACCGCAGGGTTTGCCTTGGACCACCCAAGGTGAGATGGTGGATCAAGAAATTGGATATGCCAATTTATGGCAGAGGTCAGAGGAGCATGGACAGAGTCGGTGGTGGGTAGGTGACGTAGGTCACTATACTGATGCCTTCTCTCGTCTAGTGCCAGGGTAGGTGTTCTAGCGGTCGTATCGTTATTGTCCAGCTTGGCCTGAGGCTGGAGAGTGGCTTCGACATGTGCATAGGGGTAGATGGTTGATTGGGCGACACGGGATAGAGTAGGAGTACTTCCCATATGTTTGGGTGACACTGCAGTTTGGGGTGCGCTAGGGATTACCTAGTGATCCCTTGATCTATCGACGTCACGGTGACGAGAAGACTCTAGTCTAGCCTACCATTGAGCAGCTGGGCGAGGGGTCCGATGTAGTTATTGATGTACCCAACGTGGACGATGTTGGGGTGACTGCAGAGTATGACCGGTGGTGGATTATGCGGTGATGGTGAAGTGAGGGGCCTCTAGGAGGCATGGATACTACAGCAACAGGAGGTGGGGGTGCAGAGGCATCGATGGAGGGTTGGGGGGCTCCACTTGATGATGTTGACATGGTGGAGGTCGATGAATTCATCGACGATGGAGATGATTTGGGGGTTTCGAAGCAGCCAAATGTACAGGATGTCCCGGAGTAGTGGGTGCTAGAGCAGCAGGCCGTCCCGGAGGTGCCCATGCCTCAGGCTATCTCAGGGGATGTGGAGGCTAGGCTTCATGCTGAGATAGCATGATTGGAGGGTCTCCTATGGAGACGGGAGGAGGAGCATAGAGATGCTTTTGTGGAGGTAACACAAGAGAGGGATCTCCTGCGGACTCAGTTGGCACAATGGGATAGTGCATTGGCTATGTATCACCAATGAGATATGGAGTGGGGTCGATATTAGATAGAGTTAGAGACAGAGGTTGTTCGCCTCGATGGATAGTTGCCTGTGCTTGATGGAGGTGGTTCGTCATGCCGTACGAGAGGTAGTGAGACTGAGCAGTCTGCATCATCTCATCACAGGCGGCTAGGTGAGGGTAGTGTTGGTGGGAAGGGTGCAAGGGCTGGCAATAGCTACCTTGAGAGGTCCCATAGGACCCATACTACTGGGGGTAGTTCTAGTCGCATCGATCCTACGTGATCATGGTGGCCGACTCCCTAGGCTTTGGGGATTTTGAGTTTTTGGTTTTTGTGAGGTCAGAGGACCTTCTTATTGTAGCCTGAGGGCATTTTGACTTGATATATATACATGACTCATTTTGGTTTGATTATATACTTGTCATGGTTTATTGTTCTTTATGCACATTTATTTATGTTGATGTATGCATATGCTATTATGACTATGGATGATTTTAACTATATGATATAGATGTATGCATATGGAATGGATGGAATGATTTATTGGTATACAGGCGGTGGCACCATAGACTATACAAGATTTACTGGCTTTCTGTACTATGTGATTGCTTTATGGAATAACTTTGCATTTGTAATTTTTGTTTTGTATTTTTTGATGGTGATGTAAGTAATGAAATGTACAACAATTGTTTTAGAATGTAGTTAAGGTTTTTCTGAGACTCGGATGCTTTAACTAACTAGTCAAGACTGTACATTATCTTACAAGACTTTCAAACAAGGTACGAATCAGACTTGAGTTTGACCAAGTTATTTCACATCCCTGTGTGTGCGATTGAGTTCATTTATGTGGTATTCATAAGGATACCGTCAGTGCCAGGTAGGCTGTCCACCAAACCTATACTGAGGATCACCTAATTAGCTCCACTAACTCCTTTGTTGCATTTAGTAGGATTAATCTACGACGCAATCTAGGATACCATAAGCTAGCTCATCCACATGCAAACATTGATCTATACATATGCCCAACAGCTAATGTGACATATATATCGTCATGCGGGAGGTTTGCCACCAGTGACTAGCAGGCTATCCACCAAACCGGGATTGAGGATCACCTCATGACCTTTCGAATGCTGAGAATTCCAAGGATTCAATAGTTACTCCCTCTCTTTTAATGGGATATTTGCTCAGTAGTGATGATAATCATTGTTTATTTTGTTTGAGCTTGGGATTTTGAGCAGTGATTAGAATCGCTATTTCTTGTGCTTTTTGATTTGTGCACTTTTGATATTCATGTTTGGAGTTGGAATTCTTTGTAGTGGTAAAAACCACTATTTATTTTGGGGAATTGAAGGAAGTTTTCTTGTCCTTTTGCCAATTCTCAGCATTCTTGGGGTCATTCACACATGGGGATGAGCGAGATAACATTTTCACTGTATGGTATCCTGGACCACTTTATAGGTTTCGTCTTTTGTTCACACAACTTGGGAATTTTTATGTGTTTTAAGCTTGTGTTGGGATGCTATGTAACAAGGCGTGATCCAAGTAAAACTCTACCTATAAAGATCGGTATGAATTTGTACAACATTTGGCTAGAAATCCAAAGACATCTGAATGACGAAAACCCTAAAGACATTAGAAGACAACTGACTATGATATGGCAAAAATGCGAATGGCGTTATTCTTGTTGGATCATTTACAAAATGGACAAATGTGGAAAATGATGGAATTTTCGAGTAATTACAGTCTATGGTGTGTTTGACATGTATGACCAGAAAATATGCAATGTATGTATGCGATGCCTAATGCAGCTTTTTTTTTTTTGTGTTTTGATTTTTAAGATTATGCATGAAAGTGAGATGTAATTTTTTTGTTATTTTTGATTATCTGTTGTTTTTGAATATTCGTTATGGACGGTTTAACCCGAATGGGTGTGGACCAAGTGATTCTTATGGATCCTTGGAGGTTTTGACCAAAGGGATTATAGATACCTTTGGGGTGTTTTGGGTGACCAAGCGGTGGCGAGAATCCTTGGAGCTTTTGGTTTGACCAAAGGGATTATAGATACCTTTGGGGCATTTTTTGGTTGACCAAGCGATTGTGGGAACCCTTGGAGCTTTTGGTTTGACCAAAGGGATTATAGATACCTTTGGGGTGTTTTTGGTTGACCAAGCGATTATGGAAACCCTTGGAGCTTTTGGTTTGACCAAAGATATTATGGATACCTTTGGGGCATTTTGGGTGACCAAGCGGTGGTGAGAACCCTTGGGGCTTTTGGTTTGACCAAAGGGATTATAGATACCTTTGGGGAGTTTTAGGTTGACCAAGCGATTGCGGGAATCCTTGGAGATTTTGGTTTGACCAAAGGAATTATTGATACCTTTGGGGCATTTGGCTGACCAAGCGATTGTGGGAATCCTTGGAGCTTTTAGTGTCAAACCAGCGAACATTATTCTATTCAGCAGGAGGCGTTTAAATAAGAATTACATAGCCGAGAATAGCACATCCGGCATAACAATGAACAGTACTGTTACAACAGTGTAACAATATGCTAAATAAGCAAGAACAGAATAGTACGCTAACATCCCCCTTTATTACATTATTTGGGTAATGTAATAACTAATAGCTATACTAGACTACTAACATCCCCTTACATTATTTTGCAATACAAAGTGAGCTGCAAAAAAATTCAAATTTGACACGTCCAAGTGCCTTAGTGAAAATGTCTCGCAACTTGAGCATCGGTGGGAATGTGCTTAAGCTGAATTCGGTGCTTTGGAACTTCATCTCGAATGAAATGACATTGTGTGTCAATGTGCTTTGTTCTTTCATGATGGACTGGATTCTTGACGAGGTTCGGAACACCCTGATTGTCGCAAAACAAGTGTATTGGAGATTTTGATGGATGGCCCATACTTGTCAGAATGCGACGTAACCATATCACTTCGCACACAGCTTCACGTGTGGCACGATATTATGCCTCTGTTGATGAAATAGCAACCACCTGTTGCTTCTTACTGTGCCAAGAGACAGGACCGGATCCCAGATGAAAAAAGTATCCAGAATTTGACTTGCGATCATCAAATTATTCGACATAGTCGGAGTCTGTGTATCCTTGCAAGAAGAATTTGTTGTTCCTCTTGTATTCTAGGCCATATTCCATAGTACCACGGACATAGTGAAGAACACGTTTTGTTGCTTTCCAATGAGTGGTCTTAGGCTCTTGCATGAACCTCGAAAGATAGTTGACAACAAATACGAGATCTGGCCTAGTATTGGTCAGATATATGAGACTCCCAATCAACTGTCGATAGAGAGTACCATCTACCTGAGGTGAGTCATCATATCATGATAATTGAAGTCCATTCTCCATTGGAGTTGCCATTGGCTTGCAGTCAGTCATGCGATATTTATCCAGCAATGTCTTGGCATACTTTTTCTAAGACACTTTGATGGAGTGCTCCTTCTGGCTGAATTCCAGACCAAGACAGTAATGGAGAAGTCCGAGATCTGTCATCTCAAAAGATTTGCACAAGTTTCTTTTGACAGTAGAGATCATAGTTTCTGAACTCCCTGTAATGAGCAGATCATCCACATAGAGTACAAGCAACACTATCTCGAAACCCTGTTTCTTGAAATAGAGGTTTGCATCCGACGAACATCTCTTAAATCCATGCCGCATAAGGTGATTGTCCATTTTTATATACCAAGCTCGAGGAGCTTGTTTCGGACCATACAAGGATTTGACCAATTTGCAAACTTTCTCGCTATTGGCCTTCCACTTCAAATCCTTCAGCTGAGTCATATAGACTTCTTCTTGGAGATCACCATTTAGAAAGGCACTTTTGACATCCATCTGGTGAACTTTCCACCCATATTGTGTTGCCATAGCACACATAACCCGAATTGTGGTCATCCGAGCAATAGGTGCAAAAGTTTCCTCGTAGTCAATGCCTTCTTTTTGAGCATAGCCATTTGCAACAAGACGGGCCTTATGCTTATCAATTGTTCCATCTGCCTTGTACTTGACTTTATATACCCATTTGCAGCCAATGGGTTTCTTTCCATGCGGCAAATCAACAAGCTTCCAAGTTTTATTTTTCATAAAAGACTCATACTCTGTATCCATAGCGGCCTTCCACTGAGGCTCACTAAGAGCATCTTGCACTGATGCAGGTTCAAGACTATCTATGGTAGACATGAATGCCCTATCATCATCAATATCCATATCCTCAACTTTTGTACTTGGAGTCACAGAAAGTTCCTCAAAAGATTGACAAATATCATCAACCTCACCAGTTTCTCTGGCTTCTCTTTCCTTTTGAGCCATACTGCGTGTACGAGGTCTATCCAAATTCAAATTGGGAGGAGTGGATAAATTTGCGTCTCTGATTGTATTTGTACACCATTTTGGATTCTTCTTCGGTGGTGGTGAAGAAGATGTAGAAGGACCTCCTGTCTGTGTTGACAAAGGAATCTTCTCTTCCTTAGGTTCCACAATATCTTGGTGTATTGTAGATGTGCTCTGTGATGTGAAAGCTTCATCAAAGACAACATCTCTACTGATATGAATTTTCTTGGTCAAAGGATCTATCAACCGATATCCTTTAGAGTGCTCAGAATAACCAAGAAAAATACATCTCAGTGTTTTCTCATCTAGCTTCTTCCTTTTCTCTTTCGGTATGTGCATGAAAGCGTGACACCCAAAAATACGTAGATGAGATATGGAGGGTTTTCGACCACTCCATGCTTCCTGTGGAGTCATTCCTTTTAGGGCCTTTGTGGGAGCCCTATTCAACGGATACACTCGTAGTGGTGACAACTTCTCGCCCAATATTGTTGCCCAAGAGTAGCTCCCGTGAGCATACAACGAACCATTTCCATGATAGAACGGTTCCTTCTCTCAGAAACTCCATTCTGCTGAGGAGTATAGGCAGTTGTTAACTGTCTCTTTATTCCATGCTTATCTAGGAATGCAAAAAATTCATTAAAGGTAAACTCTCCCCCTCGATCTAAGCGAAGGGTTTTAATAGAAGCTCCTGACTCCTTCTCAACAGATTTCTTGAACTGCTGGAAGAATGCGAAAGCTTCAGATTTCAGTTGGAGAAAGAAAACCCATATATTTCGTGAGTAGTCATCTATGAATAACTGAAAATACATCTTCCCTCCAAAACTATTGGGTGTGAAAGGACCGCACAGATCGGTATGAATTAACTCCAGAGGTTTTCGTGCTCTTGTTGAGCTCTTCTCAAATGGTACTCTATGCTACTTTCCTGCCAAGCAGTCAGAGCACACTGGCAATGTGGCGAAAAGGGAAGGAAGACCCTTTACCATCTCATACTTGCTCGAGCTCAAGTAAGTAGCCGGAACTAAGATGCCCATATCTCTTGTGCCATAGGGAAGTTGCCTCCTTGGTAGAGACAATCATGGCAACATGTGGAGTAGAGATAGCATCTAGTGCAAATAAGCCGTGCTTATATGAAGTCGTTGCAATCTGCTTACCCTTCCTGGTAATAGTACAACACTTCTTTCCATTCTCAACACGAAAGTTGACAACCATATTTCTGTCCAGGATTTGTGTGACTGATAGCAAATTGTTAGCCAATCCCAAAACATAGAGGACTTTGTCAATATGACACTTGCCATCAGGAAGAGTGACTGAAACTGTACCCTCTCCCTGAACCCTGTAGGTTTTATCATTAGCAATGGTGACAGGTTTGCCCTCTTTGGCCTCAAATGATTCAAACCACGATTTGTCGCCATTCATATGTTTGCTAGCTCCAGAATCGACATACCAAACGGGATCCCTCTGTGTGGAATCTGTGGTAGTCATGAGCACCTTGTGTGCCCATTCGAAATCCGAGTCGATTCTTCAACAACAACATTCACCCTGGGTTGCTTGTTTTTATTTTGTGGTTTGTTTTGGCCTTTCTGCTTGTTTTTATGCCAACACCTGTTGGTGTCATGGTTGTCTTTCTCATAGATCTTGCACCACCTCTTCTTCTGTTGAGGTTGTTTGCCTTTTCCTTTCGTATCTTGTTGAGAATTTCCTCCTTTCTGAAAGTTGCCTCCTTTTTGCCCATTACATTTCTTCCTAGAACCCTGCCTGTTGGTGTATAGGGCTATATTGGAAGAATCATCCTTGTGAAGTTGGCGTGCCTCCTGTTGTTGAAGCAGATTGACCAACTCGATGTAGGTAATTTGTCGTTGAGACACCTGGATGGAGGTTATCAACATATAAAATTAAGAAGGTAAATCTCTCATCACAAGTGAAATGAGAAGCTTTTCGTCCACAGTATCTCCCAGAGAACTCAATTTCTCTTTCAACTCAGACACTCTGCACAGAAAGAGTTCAACTGTTTCACCCTGCCTCAAACTCAGGTTATGAAGTTGTTGTTGAAGATGAAGAATGGTGGATTCATTCTTCCCCTCATAGATGGTTCTAAGGGCATCCCATGCCTCTTTACCACTTGCTTTGTCGCTATATGAGGTTGCACTTCATCTCGAAACAACAAACAAAATGAGCACCTTTGCTCGACTATCTTTCTTGTCAAAAGCTATCTCGATCCGTCGAAGGACCCGTGGATCCCGTCGTTGGTGAAGGCCTGGTTGCTACTCCAGTAACAATATCCCACAAATCTTCCATTTGGAGAATTGCCTTCATCTTATGTTTCCATGGTGTATAATTTGGACCTTTCAATAACTGATGCGGATTAGTCATCAATTTTGCAACAACGGCCATAGTGAAGGTTCCTTATATCACCAATTGGTCCCCCTTTCGATATACATTTTTCTAGGCCAATATACCGTACAAAATACCCGCCCTTACGTGAGGGAAACTATAGGTATTTAGAAAGATCAACAAAAATCACCCGCCCTTACGTGAGGGAGACTATAGGTGAGTTTTAGAGATCATACGATACGTGGAACATAAGCGGTACTGAAAGGGAATCGCCTTGTTGATGGCACCCACCATAGAAGATTCTTCTCATGCGTGGGGCGTAACTTCCCCTAAACACTATGAAGAATACTTCGTCAGGATTTACGCCTAAACACAAGTGCGATAAAGGGTAGTGGATGGAGTAAAAAATGCAAAAATGACGTACTTATTCCTCCCCGACGATTTATAGAGAACAAGCTCAGACGTCGTTGTTGCAGCTATATTAGGCGGTGGATACAGTAGCCAAATCACGACAGCTTTACCTGTAAGTGCTGGCCAGAGGTATCACAAATACCGAACGCTGCAGTGCAATAAAATTGCACGGATGGGTTTTATATTCCGGGGACTTAGGGAGTGTTTTGATTTTAAGTTTTTAATGTTATAGTGCAAAAATGAAATATGCAACATACAACATAAAAAAAATGCCCACAAGAATAACCCACAAGGTGTCGGTCACAGCCGAAAATGCACCTTTTACAATTTGCCAAATTGCTATTTTTCGAAAAATTACTCACTATCCCCCTTTGATTTTTGAAAAAATATCCCCCCTTAAAAAAGTTTTCTTTAACAAAGCATTTTAATAATTATTATTTATTTAAAATTAAAATAAATAATTTTAATTTTATATAGGTTTAAAACTTAAAAAAAAAAAATTAAAATTAAATTTTAATTTATAAAGTTTAAAAACTATATTAAAAAATAAAATTAAAATTAAAAAATAATAATTAAAAAAACACTATGCAAAAAAAAATTATACCTTTGGGGGGAAGTCGGCGGGATTTGAACCCCCGACCTGCAGGCTCCCTGAGCCTTACCGCACGGCTCACGACCACGTGAGCCAGCGGGCTGATCCGGAAGGAACAGTGGACCTGCTCCTCTTTCAACCCCTCCTTCTGTCTCCTCCTTTGCAACGGCTTCGACTCCCGCAACTCACTCGCCCTGCTACGCGGCTTCCTCCTCCGCAGTCCACCGTTCTGGTTTTTTTTTTCGAAAAAAAAATCGCGGCTCCTCCGCAGTCCACCGCTCTGGTTTTTTTTTTTTTTTTTTTTCGAGAAAAAAATCGCACCGTCCACCGTTCTGATTTTTTTTTTTTTTCGGACCGGGGGGGGGGAGCGCTGCACCTGCGAAAAGAGGGGGAGGGGGGGTTTATACCCCGCTCCACAGCACGTTCGGGGGCGGGGGCGGGAAATTTAAACTCCCGCGCGCGCGCGTTTCGCGCTACGCGTCGGGGGGGGGAGGGGGTGGTGGGGCGAACTCCTTTCGCTCCCTCCAGCGGGGGCGGGGGCACCACGCCCTTGACGTGCGGCGCGCTCTGTCGTCCTGCGCGTGCGTCCTCCAACGGACACAGAGTGCAGTCGGCACGACCGCGCGTGCGTCCTCCAACGGACGCGCGCAGAGCGCAGTCCGCGCGACCTGCGCGTGCGTCCTCCAACGGACGCGTCCGCGCGCTCTGTCGCGGACGTCGCAGCACCGGGGGGACGTCTGCATCCTCCCGCGTCGCGGATGCGCGCTGCGTCCGCGCAGAGCGTCGCGGCACAGAAATTAAAAAAATGCAGAGCGTCACGGCACAAAAATGTAGAGAGTTGTGGAGAGCATTGCGACACAATTTTTTTTTTTTTAATTTATCTCTCCCGCAGCTGCAAATGCGTCTGCAAAAAAAAACGCGTCCTCCTCCAGCCTCCTCGGCTTCTCACGCCACTGGATCACTGCGTTGCGTAGCTGGCTTTGATACCATGTCAAACCAGCGAACATTATTCTATTCAGCAGGAGGCGTTTAAATAAGAATTACATAGCCGGGAATAGCACATCCGGCGTAACAACTGAACAGTACTGTTACAACAGTGTAACAGTATGCTAAATAAGCAAGAACAGAATAGTACGCTAACATTTAGTTTGACCAAAGGGATTATGGATACCTTTGGGGCATTTTGGGTGACCAAGTGATTGTGGGAACCCTTAGAGCTTTTTGTTTGACCAAAGAGATTATAAATACCTTTGGGGTGTTTTTAGTTGACCAAGTGATTGTGGGAACCCTTGGAGCTTTTGGTTTGACCAAAGGGATTATGGATACCTTTGGGGCATTTTAGGTTGACCAAGCGATTGCAGGAATCCTTGGAGCTTTTGGTTTGACCAAAGAGATTATTGATACCTTTGGGGCATTTGGATGACCAAGCGATTGTGGGAACCCTTGGAGCTTTTGGTTTGACCAAAGGGATTATGGATACCTTTGGGGCATTTTGGGTGACCAAGCGGTGGCAAGAACCCTTGGGGCTTTTGGTTTGACCAAAGAGATTATAGATACCTTTGGGGTGTTTTTGGTTGACCAAGCGATTGTGGGAACCCTTAGAGCTTTTGGTTTGACCAAAGGGATTATAGATACCTTTGGGGCATTTTAGGTTGACCAAGCGATTACGAGAATCCTTGGAGCTTTTGGTTTGACCAAAGGGATTATTGATACCTTTGGGGTGTTTTTGGTTGACCAAGCGATTGTGGGAACCCTTGGAGCTTTTGGTTTGACCAAAGAGATTATGGATACCTTTGGGGCATTTTGGGTGACCAAGTAGTGGCGAGAACCCTTAGGGCTTTTGGAGTGGGCCATGGCTCTCTAAATGTCGAATGGCCTCAAATTACTGATGTTCAAGGGTTCTAGTTCCTTGATTCATTCAAGAGAGGCGAGCCGGTATGTTCCAGGTCCTATTTTACTGTCGATTACATAAGGACCTAACCAATTTGCCATGAACTTATCCCTTAAATGGGGCGACACGTTAGAATTTTGTTGGTTCTCTTTTAAGACTAGGTCACCGACCTGAAAGCACCTTAGGTGAACTTTCATGTTGTATGCTTTCTTAAGTTGTTCTTGATAGATACGTAAATGCTCGAGAGCATTGATGCATCATTCATCGAGTAACGTAAGCTGGTCTAATTGGGCCTATCGTGTAGTATCATCATCGATGAACTCTTGCATTGATATGCGTAGGGAGGGTATTTCCAACTCGAGAGGCATGACTGCCTCAAAGCCATACACTAGCAAAAATGGAGTTGCCCCAGTGGGCATCCGAATGCTAGTGCGATAAGCCCATAGGGCAAGTGGTATTTAGATGTGCCAATCCTTATGACTATCTGTGACCCTCTTTTTAAGGATGGCAACTAGCATTTTGTTTGACCCATCTGCTTGCCCATTTGCCTGCGGATAATAAGGTGTCAAAAAACTATGCTAAATTTTGTACTTTGTTGTCAAAGCACGCACATCTTTGTTCTTAAATGACGTCCCATTATTCGAGATGATCTTGGATGGAATACCAAAACAACATATGATGTTATGTAAAATGAACTCCGCAATGCGGGTCCCAGTTGTAGAGGTAAGCGAAATTGCTTCCACCCACTTAGTGAAGTACTCTGTGGTCATTATGATAAACGTGTGATGACCTAAAGACATAGGGGAGATCTTTTCGATGAGATCTAAGCCCCACTATGAAAATGGCCAAGCTAATTGGATCGGAGGTAAGGCTTGAGAAGGTACGTGTGTCAAGTTAGCATGGTGTTGACACTTCACACACTTTCGCACATATGTGCAACAATCTCCCTCTAACGATGGCCAATAATAGCCCATGCAAAGAATGCGCTTTGCGATGGCCATACCGCTGAAGTGGCCACCGCATGTACTATCGTGCGCTTGGGTGATAGCCCAAGTGGACTCCTGTTGGTCCAAGCAATGGAGGAGGATTCCTTCATAGCTTCGACGGTATAAAATGTCTCCTAGCAAGACATGTTTTACCGCTTTCTGTTTGAATGATCTTTTTGTGGCGTGCAAAAATCCAAGTGGGAGGCTACCTAACTTGAGATAGTCTCTTATGGGTGTGTACCAATCCTGCTAATCAAAAACCTTGATGGTATGAACGATCGATCCCTCTTGAAGTTCGTCCCTAGCAAAAGCTGAGCGGGAAAGAACTTGTAAAAATAGCGTTATGTTGCTATTAAGAGGGGTTTGAGAGAACAAAGACCCCTAGTTGGCATGATTTAGACTATCATGGATTCGAGATAACTTATCCTGAGATGGTTCAATATGGATCAGGTTTATTCTTGGCATTATGTCAGAGCTTGCACACTCCATCATAGATTGTGATAATGTTTTGACTTGAATGGTTGTCATCTCACCAGAAATGTCTTACTGGATTAGTGACCCCAAGGAGGCCATAGTGTCCGCAAAATGATTTGATGATCGAGGGAGTGCCTCGATGTTGTACCATTCAAGATTTGTCAAGAATTTATCCACAATGGCTTTGTAGGCCTACAGAACTGGGCATTTGCATTGGAATACCCCTTTCACTTGGTTGACAATTAACAACAAATCACCAAAGATATTCAAGCGTTTTATGTTCATGGTGATGGTTGTTTGAAGACCTATGAGCAAGGCTTCGTATTCAACATTGTTATTGGTGTACGAGAAATCAAGTTTAAATGATAAAGGCATTGGAGCCCCTTGCGGTGTGAAAAACATGATTCCCGTGCCACCCCCTTGCTCAAATTTAGAACCATCAAAAAATAAGGTTATGTTGGAAGACCCCATCATCAGGAAACTCTATGGTTAGAGGCTGATTGTCTTCGAGAGGAGCCT
Organism: Wollemia nobilis; assembly: GCA_028583015.1. Classification (NCBI taxonomy): domain Eukaryota; kingdom Viridiplantae; phylum Streptophyta; class Pinopsida; order Araucariales; family Araucariaceae; genus Wollemia; species Wollemia nobilis. The sequence goes on from JAQPPZ010016599.1 coordinate 4,351,069, forward strand.
CTACTAGTTGATCAGTGATAACTTGACCTTTGATGGACTTTTGTCCAATGAATTTGATGTCAAACTCTGTCAACAACATGATCCATTTCATCGTGCGACTACTGTGATAAGTACGACTCATCATGTATCGTAATGAATTCTCCTTAGACACAACATACGTCGTATTTCTCAACATATAATGGTGTAGCTTTTTGTTGGCAAATACCACTACCAAGCATAACTTCTCAATGTATGCATATTTAAGTTCATAACTGACCAAGGTAGGGCTAAGATAATAATTAGCCTGTTATTTATGTAATTCATTTTTCTGGGCTAGCATGGTGTCCAGTGCCACCTCAGTAGCTGAGATGTATAAATAGAACGACACTCCTGGTCTAGGTGGTGCCAATACTGGCGGTGAAGCCAAGTATTGTTTGATGTCATCGAAGGTCGACTGGCACTCGTCATCCCAATGAAATGCTACCCCCTTGTGTAATAATTTATTCATGGGTCGACACTTGTCAGATAACTACGCTATGAAGCACTTGATCGATGCGACCTTACCCTATAAGCTTCTGAGCTGCCTGATGGTGGTTGGGGGAAGCATTTCAAGGATTGCCTTGAATTTATTTGGATCTACCTCGATGCCTCATTTTGAGACTATAAAACCCAAGAGTTTTCCAGATGTGACACCAAATACGCACTTCTTGGGGTTTAGCCTAACCTTGTGTTCAATGAGGCGATCAAGGATCTTGCGTAAGTCATCGAGATGAATTTGGCACAAAAGAGATTTGACCAACAAATCATCCATATAATATTCCAAAGTTTTATGCATGTGATCGTGGAAGATAGTGCGTTGGTAGGTGGCGCCAGTGTTTTTAAGGCCAAAGGGCATGACCTTATAACAAAATGTCCCCCAAGGCATAGTGAACGTCTTTTTTAGTTGATCATCGAGATTGATACGAATCTGGTTGTATCCCGAGAAACCATCCATGAGGGAAAGCATTTCGTGGCCTGCTGTAGCGTCTACCAATGCATCGATGCTAGGCAAGGGGAAATCTTCCTTGGGACTTGCTTTGTTTAAATATCAAAAATCGATGCATATGCGAATCCTCCCATCAGGATTTTTGATGGGTACCATGTTAGACAACCATGGTGGGTAATCTACGCAGATGACAAACTATGCATCCAACAAATTTTGTAGCTCATATTTGACCATTAAGGCCACTATTGGGTGCATCGTACGTAGCTTTTGCTTGACTGGATTTTCTGTCGGATCAAGTGTTAGATTATGCATGACTAGCTGTGGGTCTAGCCTCGACATGTCTTTGTAGGACCATGCAAAAACCTCCTTCTTTTTGATAAGGGCAACGTAATCGGATTTCTCTTAGAGGGATAGACTTACCCCTAGCTTGATGATTTGTGGATTCATTGGATCAGAATCGATGTCTACGTCAATCATTTCTTTGACTGACATGTGGGATCTGTCCTCCAACTGGTGTGGAGTTGGGATAAGGTGGATGTCATTTGCTGAATTTAGATCTACATTGGGAACGTCGAGTTCCTCTTCAACATGGAAGATATCCTAAGTCCGTCCTAGGGTGAAATGAAACATCTCACCGTAAGGCCAGTACTCTGATGGGGATGTTGGTGAGTCAGCGTGATCCCAATCTATGGTATCTAGGTCTAGATACAATGGTCATGTTGGATCGGTTGGATTGCGGATGGGGGCGGTTAAATCAATGGAGATCATGTTGATGGAATGAATTTGGTCTCCATTGTTGTGTGGGTGTTGATTCAGACATCCTTGGTGATCCTTGTACCCCGGATTTGGCTCTATGGGTATTGGTACAAAAGGATCGGCCCTATGTGTGAATAGAAGGACAGGGTCTACCCTTGGCACTGATGGCTCTATAAGGTCTCTAGGTGGGAGGTGCTCCCTGTATGCCCGAAGTGGTGGATGAAGCACTTGGTTTAAATACCACCTATGCCTTGGTCCCATATTTAGATGTTCAAACATATCATCGATGTCTATGGGGTATTCCCGTTGCCTCATATGGTTGAGATATGCCATCTCAGTCTCATCCTCATAGTCGTTATCAGAGATCCATAGGCCTTCACTAGCTTCGACAACTATGTGCCCCTCTGGCTGGCATAGCCTCCCACTAGGCGTTTCTTGATCACTATCGTCACTCTCTACAAAAATAAAAAATCTGGCATGTAGGTAGTCGATGTTGAAGAAGATATTTGGATCTTCTTCCTCCAGTGGATCACTTGGCCTTATGACCGACATGGGAGGATCGTTTTGTTTGAGCAAGTTGATTTGGTCCCTTCTGGGTTGTTTCACTCTCTACGGGAGGGCTGCATTCTCTAGAGGTAGAAATTGCCCGATCGAAACATTAAAGGGGAACATTACCACGAAGTTCTCCTGATAGTCGTCAATGGGTGTCACCTGCGAGTGATTGCTATCATACTCAAAAGGGTCCCAAGGTGCTACCTCATAATATGACTCAGCTTCAGAAGACCCCCCTTGATCTTGTCCATATCCCTATTGGAGGTTACTTCTTGAAATTTCCCCTTCCTCGATCAAAGGGGAGGGGTTGTTGAGGTCAACAAGGTTTGTTGTTAACAATGGGAGATAATCCCCCAATGTGTATGTTGTGTTGCGATTGGCATATGGATCTTGTGCCAACCCATCCCTGTTGCCTAGACCTAGGTCTTGCATGGTTTCTACCAAGATGTCAAGGGGAATAGGGTGGTTGAACCCTACTCCTGATTTATCATATTGCATCTGGTATCTCGATTGACAAAGAATGCACATTCCTTGTTCGTATATGCCCAATCCATATCCATGCCAATTACATTTGTCTAGGTATTTCAAGATGAAGTTTGGGTTGGATAGATAGTCAACATTATCAGCAAATGGCTCTTCGTTCTCTTCCTCTTGTAGGTAGGGTTCATGTCGTTCTTGAGGCCCCCATATACAAAATTGGTCTGATTTGGCAGGTAGCCTAAAGGGACGATAGTGCCAATGGGGAGGTGAGGTCTATCCATGTATTGCATGGATTCGAGCGTGTGTGTTGCCACAATGTTCTGCACTAGGTACTCCCCCAGGCCCGTATTTGCCATCTCAACGGTAATCATCAATGGTTGAGGGGGAGCGAATGGGAGTTCTCCCTGAGTCCACTCCATGTTGGGTGAACCAAGTGTCTCAACTTCCATTCGGCTGGGCACCTCTTTGATAGATATGGTTGAGACTAATGGTGGTACCTACTCTAGGGGCTTCTTCCCGTTGTCCTTCGATGTCGCCACCATAGGTGGTGTCGTTGGTGAAGGAACAAACGACGAAGATGATCCAGGTTGGTTAGTTGAGGGACTCAACAACGAGGATGTAGGAAGAATCAGACCCTATGTGGATGGATTCAATTAAAATTCCAAATGTGTCGATGGGAGGGTTGATTGTGGTATCAGCTGCACCACATTGCAAAAATTAAAGGGCTCTAATTTTGTTGGTACTACATGTACTTACCCTTCGTATGTGTATTTGAGGCATTGATGGGCTATCGAAGGGACACACTTCATGTCCCTGATCCAAGGCCGACCTAGCAAGATATTGTAGGCCATATCACCCTCAAGGATGTGACACAACGTAGGAATGGTCTTTTGTCCTACTTGGATGGGCAGGAAAATTGTGCCAACCATCGAGCATAATGTGTCGTTGAATGCTTGAAGAGTGTAAGTGGATGCCACAATGTGGGATGCTGGCAGCTTAAGGTGTTTTAATGTCACTATCGTGATTATGTTGTTGGACGAGCCAGTGTCCAACAACACCCTCTTGAATGGAATCCCATTGACCCTTGTAATGACGTGCATGGGTAGATCCACCATATCACCAGTCACCAGTTTCAGTTTGTCTTCCCTGAAGGTTATGACTGGTTATGTGCATTGTTTCACATGTCCCACAAAATTGTTGAAAGAATTGGCTTCGTGGGGTTGTAGCTCAATGGCTTTGAGTATCTCCATCAGAGCCTCCCGATGGGGTGGTGATTATTGTATGATCTCATAAATGGAGAGCCTAGCCGACGTGGTCCTTAAACTTTGAGTAAGTTTAGTCCAAATAGTGGCCACTGGTCTAGGCGAGGGAGGTTACGTAGGGTGTTGTGGAGGTTGTGACGTTGATGGAACATATCCTGTAGCTGTAGCAGGTGCAGCCATGTTTGGGTATCTTTTGTTCTGTGTCATGATGCTTATCATCCCTACACATCCTTGCATGGGGCAATTTTATGTTACCCCATTCACTTGTAAAGTCTTTGCCTACGCATCATGGGTAGGCAGGGGGTCTTTGAAGACCTCCATCTGTTGGTTGCTCAGTGCTACGAGACTATCTACCATGAGCATTTTGTTGTCTATCAAGTCCTGCACTAAGTGTTTGAATTTCCAACAAGTGGAGATTTCGTGTCCTTTCTGTCAATGAAATCTACAATATAAGTCTTCCCTATAGCCCTTGGGTTTTGGTGTGTTGGGGTCTATGGGTCGACTTTTCAACAAGTTTATCAGGTTTTTCATGAACAAGCGGTCAAACAAGGAGTCTCTAGACTCCGTGAATTGTGTGAATTGTTGCCTAGGGCGACACTGCTGATTTTGCTCTTGTTTATGATTTTCCTTTTCATAGTTATCAAGAGGAACTACCTGATAATTAGCCTTTGGGGGCTGTGTTGTTTGTGTAGGCTTTGGTATAGTTATGACAACCTGATTGATCGCGGAGGGTTTCGGTTGCATGGCCCAATTTTAGCATTTTTGGGCCACTCTTTCTTGCGTGGCTTGGCAATCTCACCGTCTTGTATTTTGATCTCCTCAATTATCCTGGCTTGTGCCAGGGCTTCTTTGAGGGTGGCATATTTCTGCAGCTACAATAGCATAGAGATCGACCTTAAGCAACTCTTTGAAAACATTTGAGTCATATCGGCCATGGGAGGGAGGTAAGGTAGCTTTGAAAGCAATGTCCTCCATCGATTCCCATAATTAGCCATGGTCTCATCATCATACTACTTAAGGCCAACTAGGTCACTTAAGGATGCCTTCTTCTTGGTGTTGAAGGCAAAACGTTCAAGGAACACGTCCACTAGCTGGTCTAGATTATTGATGCTATGCTTCGACAACTGGGTAAACCAATCCGAGGCAGGGCCTGCGAACGTGGTTATAAATGTTCTCAAAAGCAATGCATCGTTGTCCTGAATGCCAAAGCATTGACTCAAGAACCTTGTTACATGCTCTTGGGCATCCTCATCCCCTCTAAAAATTGCCAATTGAGGCACTTTGAAGTGGTTGGGGTATGGGGGTGCCGAAACTGAAGGATACACAGGGTGATTGCGGAGTTGGCGTAAGGTGGGCTTTTGGGGCCCTAAAGTCTTAGTCTCCATAGACTCTAAGTGCTCTAGCAGTGCTTTGTATGCATCAGAGGATTTGATTTCCTCTTCTTTGGTTTGTTCTCATTGTGAATTGTGAGGAACTTGAGGCCTATGGAGGGGTAGCCGAATAGCGCCCCCTGCCTTGGTAGGGCATTTTAGCCCGCTCTTCTTCTCACTCAAATTCCTCATAGGCCTCTTGAGGAGTTTTTGGGCATGACCTATAAACATGGACGGGTGCCCAAGGAAGGCGCCCATCATTGGTTCTAGGAGTGGCCTCCCTCTCAGGTCTAGGAGGTCTTGGAGGCAACACTTGATAAGGTTGTGGAGACCTGTCTCGTACTAAGGGGTTGTGCCTCTCATAAATTTCTATCCTATGCATGCGAGGGGTTGGAATCCTCTCCTGCATAGTATTCTAGAACAACTCATCTGTATGGCATTGAATGCACTTTTTGTTAAGATGATATAGTTGTTCTAACTGCTACTGATATTGCCTAAGCTGCATGATTTGCGCTTGGCGGGTGACATGTTTTGTAAATTCCAAGTCGATTTGTTTTGCCGTCCTAGGTATAGGAGGCCTAGATGCCTCCCCTGCATATCTATCTCAGTCGTGGTGATCCAAGATCTCTATGGGTCGCTTTACTCTATCGAGGTTAGCCGCATTCACCCGAGGCTCTGGCCTCAATAGGTGATATTGTTAATCAGTAGGTGCAGAGGTGCATTGCCCCCGTGGGGTGTATTACTCTTGAGGAATATAATGGTTTTCCTCGTGCTCCATTTCGTACATGTGAAAGGGATGGGCAAAGTTGGATCACCCTATCTGAAGAGCCTTCCGCTCTAGATTTGGCCTATTAGTTCTAACAGTAATGAGGGGTGGAGGGGGAATGATATATTCATGTGGTCCCTCCTTATGAACCCTATGCTGCTCTAGCACTTCATCACGTAGTGGCCACTCATAATGAGTGTCTAAGGGGGCCTTCCCATGTGTGTACTCCTCCTGAGAGGGTCTGTGTTGAACGGGAGTGCCCCTTAAAGGGGTACCTCTATAGTCATGTTCTGTAGTGGTATAGTGTGGACTATGTTGTGGGTCAGGCTACCAAGGTGGTATAACCAAGTCCTTGGGGCTATAACGGAGGTGACTTGTGCCTCCTTGCATACTTTTTGCAGCTTTTGCCCGTGATTGGGCTTGGATACGGGTATACACCATGGTGGTGGTTTTTCTAAAAATATATGTATATTTTTATCTCCTTTACAATTTTTATGCTACACCAAACAAAAGGGGACCACATAAACAAAGAAATGATTATCTTGTTTACAGATTAAATGTGTGTCCTAGATCTCGGTTCGATGTGTTTGATTTTTGTTATGTAAATCTTGTAAAGAAAACTTTGTTATACATGCATAATGAGGGCTCTTGTATCTCCAAAATGGTCGCCCCTTCAATATACCATTGCCAGGCCGTTATACCGAACCTCTCAATATACCCGCCCTTACGTGAGGGAAACTATTGGTACGCAAGAGCAGAACAATAAGTGGAACATATGCGGTATGAAAGGGGGATTGCTCTGTTTTTGACACCTACCTTAGAAGACTTATCCTCATGCACGGGGAATCACCCCCGCTACACTTGGTCAACTTTCATCAGGATTTACGTCTAGCAATAGTCATGATCAGGGTATATGTATGCAAAATCCAAGCCAAGGTGGTGATGAAACCCACCGTTGGTCTTGATCAAGTGTTGGGGTATTAAGACCAACTCCTTGACGTTAATTTTATTAGGTGGTGTGTGTGGTTCCTTTTAATTGTGAAAAGAAAGAAAACATACAACAAAAGATGATTTTCACTAATGCAATGCTTTAAAGTACATTTTATCTTTCAGAGACAATTAGTAGCAAAAAGGAAATCACAAAAATTAACTAGAATTGAAACCTATAATGAGGACTTGCCATTTGTGCAAGTATCATGCAAGCAAACCAGAGAAAAATGCATTCCTAATCAAGTTCCTTCCATTTAATTTACTCTATGTTTTTATTTTTATTTTTCTTTATTGCAAGAAAGGAAAACAAACTACTTAACATTTCTATGCAAGTGTCTAAAAATAAAGCAAAGAAAACAAAAAATTGCAGAAATAGAAAGTAGAAAAACATAGAGGATGTTCAGAAGGCCTACCTCCTCTCTACCTAAACCAGATGCCTCTGAGTTTCTACTCAAAAAATGCACAGAGATATAATCATCCCGATGTGGGATGAATAGAAGGTCTGCATTCTTCATAGGGTGGGATGAATACGTATTTGTCCCGGGGTGGCACGAGTAGCAGTCTAGTGCCTGAATGAGTAACACCTGCAAAGAAAAACCACAAAATTTAGATCATAAAATTGATCCTAACAGCAAGAGATAGGGTCCCACCATGATCACCACTGAAAGAAAAATAGAAAAATGGCGTACCGATATGATGCAAACAAAAATAGATATAGATGCTAAGTCCTACGAATGCGATGAGCAATGCATGAAGGAAATGACGCAGAAACGAGATGTGAGCAAACAAAGTGGGGCCTCATTTATTGATATTGCTTTTAATATGATTACAATACATCCCCCCTCTAGGGCTCAAAATATTTGATATAATTTGTTACATTAATGGATTCCCGAAAGAAGTCACGCTTCCAATATCGGACGGTACGCTTCCAACATCTTTCGCGTGCCCACACTCGAAGTGGGCTGGCTAAAAGTTGCTATTGCTTGTGTCTATGTGTTCATCATTCCTTGATGCCCCTCTAATATTCCTAGCAGTGAGATCCTACGCACAGAAAGACAACAAATTGTTAATAACATATGCGTATCTAGAAAAATATGCAATCCCCAAGGCCTCCAGCGGGCGCTTAGAATATATCAGTGATAAGATTGATAAGTAGATTACATAATGATATGGAAATGCAAAGGATAACATCTAGAATTGGTATCACCTGATTTTGCGTGGAAGTGGCGTCAAACGACCCCGTTATGCTCGTTTACCCGTCCGGGGCCTCTCCAAAGCGAGCGCTCAAATGTCCTACCTATGCTTATATAAATCACATAAAACTCATGTGTTAGGTATTATATGTAATTATAATACTACCCAGATGCTCATAATTTGCATATCCTGCCCATATTCTCTTGTATGTGATAGGGGCGCCCTGCAAGCTAGTTAATACATAAAATAATAAAATGATCGTCAAATCATGTCAGAATGAGTTCAATATTTAAAAAATGCATTAGGATATCATCTGGGACATATTTCAAGAGGAACAGTAAGAAAATCATGCACATATTTCTAATCACTTTGGGGTGGGACGTTGGAGACTGTCGTAAAACTTGCTAAAAGTGACCTTGCAAATGTCCTACCCATAGGTCTCCAAAGCACTTGCAAACTTGTGGTTAGAATAAAATAAACATTTTGAGATGACCCAGAGGGTCATATTTGGCATATTATGCCCAGGTTCTCTTATATATGAAGGTGCTCCCTGTAGGTTAGTAGACGCATAAAATGACAAAAACTAGGTCAAATCATGTCAGAAAGCAATGAAATTTGGACAACAACATAAGTATATTAGATATAAAAGAATGAAAAAATAATAGTAACAAAACCATGCACAAATTTATAATCGCTCCGGGGTGGGGCGATTAGGATTGCAGCAGTTTGGGGGGCGCCCGAGGGTGGGACGCCCATCATTTAGGGCCTAGTTTTGACACCAATCCAAGTGGTATGGGTCCAAAACTTCCTAGGGGGTTGTGTCGACGAGTTTGGGGTGGTATTATGGCTGATTTCTTGGGTCTTTGGATCTGGATTGCGTTCCTAGTGTTCACCCGATAACCTCTCTTCCGGAAGAGAGAGATTAGGGATGTAGGAAGCACAAAGAGGAATGGGGGTATAGTTTGGCAGCACTTCGTTGCTCCAAATGCTCTCGCTCTATTATTTTTTGGGGTGAGGAGTATCACATTTTTTTAGACCTAAGGGTCTCCTTTGAATGCGCATATGAGGGCACCACTTGGCTCATTATGCCTTTTTGGGGGAGGGAATATTCCTCCTTGATTAGGGCCTCCTTGATTGAGGCCTCCATGATAGGGCATGCTTGATTGAAGCCTATCTGATTTAAAAACTTCCCTCGCAATCCCATGAGTTGAAGGCGGAGTTAGGTGGCGGATTTGGGCTGCCATTTGTCAAGGTTTGACTTTTTGCCAGTCAAACCTACTAATCGTCCCACCCTGAAGCGATTGCTGCTAATCGTCCTAGGGTGGGACGAATAGGATTCTAATCATCCTAGGGTGGGATGAATAGGGAGAAAAGTGCTTAAAATATGCAAAACTGACCTTTGACCTTCCAAAACTGATTTGGGAGTGGTTAGGACCACTGTTTAACCTCTGGAGGCTGCCCTAGGGGGTATGTATGCCAATTCGATTAGTGCTTGTAGTCACATAATTGGATTGGTGTTGTTTTGGTGTCTACAGGAATGTGTAAATATGTAATCAAATCCAAGATATGTTGTCAATAGTTGTTACCTCATCAATTTAAAGTGAAATGAATTTGACATGTTTTACATTCTCTCTTAGGTCCTTCTCAACTAGTGATAGACCTTTTACCATTTCCCAACCACTTCGATCTGACCAGTGAAAACTGGGGAGGTTTTGTACATCAACTAGTTGAAATAGTTTCTTATAATCAAAAAAATCAAACATGGGTCTACATTTTTTTAGAATATTGTATACAACAACAAACTACAAACTTTTTGAGGCTAATACGATCTTATGATTTTTTTGAAATTGTGCCTGGATTATTCCATACTTTTCAATGAGAGTTTGTTGGTGTTTCATTTCTTTTTTGTATTCCAGTGCATATCTGACATGCACATATTTCAATGCATCCTTCCACCTAAATGATTTTATAATTTTTCCATCACTTTGTTTTACTATCAAATAAAATTTCCCATAATATTTTTCTATTGTGTCAAATTTAAGTTGCATCTTATGATCCTTTCCTACTTTCAAACTATAAATAACACATCTACACTCTGTTGGTGTATCAACAAGAAATTCTTGTTTTTTAGAATAACCTCTGTCTGCATGCTTAGAGAAATGCTCTAAGAGACAAAAAGGAGGTTCTGACAACAAAAAATGCTCCTAACACACTACAAGATGACATGGATACTTGGATATCATAGTTGCAAATAGTGCATCTATGCTACCTATGAAACCGAGAAAAAATATTTGGATAACAAAATAGTGGAATAAAAATACAATCCAAGATAACATTCTAAACCCAACACTAAAGGACTATCTTTCACTCTAGTAGGGTTAACCTTCATTGAATTCTAAGGAAACCTTGATGTCTCATGTCATTGCGACTACCATAGTTTGCAAACTAAAAGAATAGTTCTATAGAAATTCTAAAGAAACTATATAGTACTACACCAACAATGGTTACAAAATAAGTAACAAGGCTACAACAACAACACTAAGAAAAAATACTCTAACAGATAAAGAGGCTCTAACAATAAGAAATTATCCTAACAAATTACAAGATGACATGGATTCTTGGATCTCAAAATTACAGATAGTGCATATACGCTATCTAAGAAACTGAGAAAAAATATTTGGACAAAACAACAGTGGAAGAAGAATACAATCCAAGATAAAATTCTAAACCCAACACTAAAAGATAACCTTCATTAAATTCTAAGGAAACCTTGACGTCTTATGTCATTGTGATTACCATAGTTTTCAAACTAAAAGAATAGTTCTATAGCAATTCTAAAGAAACTTTATAGTACTACACCAAAAATAGTTACAAAATAAGTAACAAGGCTATAATGACAAGTAGACATCAAGTCAAATTTATTTCTAGATATGATCTAAAAAAAAATAACCACATTGATATTTTTGGAAGCTTTCATTTTACCTATTTTCAGAGTCATCACAACGTTTTGCAAAATATCTGTTGATCAACAAGTTTGCAACTTATTGGCAATTCTGCAATCGATTGATAAGTTTGTAACCGATTATCAAATTTATAATTGATCGATAAATTTGTAACCTATTGGTAAATTTGTAATTGATCAACAAATTTATAACCAATTGACAAGCCTGTAACCAATCATAAAATTTGTAATCGATTGTCAAATCTGTAACCAATCATTAGATCTTCACTATATTGGTAAATTTGTAATTGATTGGTAAGTCTGTAATCGATCATCAAGTTTACAACCAATCAACAATTCTGTAACCGATCGATTTTGCTGATAGATAGTACTCTGTAATTGATCTTCACTGTGTTATGCTTCTCTCTGTTCAATCGATACAAAAATATTTTGATTTACAGACATCTACAATCGATAGAAAATGATAATGTTTTATTTTATAGTCTGTTGTAGGGTTTTCACTACTTGAGATATTTTTGAGAAGTTTGAGTGTTTTAGATGTATGTTTATCGGTACCATGTTAGGTATTTATATAGGTAGTATAAGTGGTAAATTTGGTAGGAAAAATAAAATTATTTATAATTTGAAGGTGAAAGGTCCATGGATTTGGGTGAAAGTGGTTGGTGAATTAAAATAAAAATAAAAAATTATTATCACCGTAGGGCAAGTTGACCCCATAAAAAAATTACACCTCAGAAATTTTAGGTTAATGGGCCCCGGTGAAAGGTCTTGATATTAGCCAATTTCAAAATTCAAAAATCCTAATATTCACGAATTAATGATGATTTTTTGCTATGCATAACGCTGCCTCCCTGCTTCTCCTTTTTCATATCCAGTAAAAGGAAATTGTGATTAGATCCTATTCTAGGCATACATATAATTCTATGAATATTGATTATATTTAGCCAACTATCATAAATATGAAATCTATCAAAGTGCCTTTGAATTTTATTATCCTCCATCCTTTTATTTATCCACATAAACTTACCTTTACACATATCCAATTCAATCAGCTTATTGTTTTGAATAAAATCATTGAAATATTTCATACCTTAAGTAATGTTAATCCTCTCTCCACTTTTATCCTTTGTTCTTAAGATTGTATTGAAGTCACCCAATACCATCCAATGCAAATTAATGAAAAGACTCCTCTGAAAAGATAACTTATTGCACAGTTGGAATGTCTCACAATCATCATTTTGAGCATAAACCTCTATCATTATCCAATAGAAGTTAGTTTTTTGTTATTCAATTTTATTGCACACAATCTCTCTTCTTGATCAATTAAAATGCCTTCAAAATTCATTCTATCCCAAAATATGCAAATACCTCTAGATGTACCTTATGTTGGGCTTATGATCCATTCAACATTCGATTAGACCTCTTTTTGAATAATGTCAAGTTTTTTGGTTTCAATTTTAGATTCTTAAAGACAAATAATATCAGGTTTTATTTCTATGAGTAGATTTTTAACAATCCTTCCTTTTCACCTCACATTCTAAGAAAGCATTTTCATTTTTAGGCTTTTACCCTTAACCAACCATTCTTCATTTGGATCTAATTCTTGTCCTTGTTCTCTAGTACTTTTTGTTCTTCTTGTTTGGGGGGTCTTCCTTGCCTTCTTTTCCCTTAATTTTTTGTATTCTTTACATTTTTTGTATGTCTTCTAGGAGTATCATTCTCTCCCATTTGGTTACATCCTAGGGGAGATTCTTTTGCTACTGATTGAGATGCTTTACCCAACTCTAGTATTTTGTTGAATTTTGTTGGCATACACTCCTTAAACTGCTTTGAGTTTTCTATTATGCTTAGATCCTTCTATTCCTTAGATTGTTTAGTTTCTTTATGTGAATTTAAAACTTGATCTAATCCTGACCATCCCTCTATTTCTTTGAATTTATACCCCCTAACTCCTTAAATCTGATACTTCTCCTGTTTTAAGTCCATTTGAGTGGATGGGGTATCCTATACCATTTTAGCATCATCTACAAATATTTCTTCTTCGACTTTCAAATTTCTATTTGCATTATTTATGTTGATTGTAATCATATTCTATTGTTGTGTATTGGTATCTAGATTTATATAATTTTCAATTATATTTATATACTTCTTATGGTTACCTTCTTCATAATAATTTTCTTTTCCTTGATTGAGACTATCCTCTTGTTGATTAATGTTATTTCTCATTATGTTTATCTGCTTGCTAGTTTAGCTCTTCGTATTTACTTGCATACTCCATTGTCTTGTTAGAATTCTATTATTCTTCCTTGTGTTGTTTAGAACATCCATTGCTAAATTCTCTTTTTGCCTCTTCATTTACCCCCTGGTGAATATATTGGTATTTTTATAAGTAATGTTATTTTTTTTTTGTTGAATTTACATGGCGGAATCGGTAGCCGCCACGAATCTGGGCAGGCTGTCCAGCTTTTATGGTCGCCACAGTATTCTGCGCTATCCACCCTAGAAGCCACCACACAGATCTTCGCGCAGTCCGCCCCTATAACCACCATGCCACAATAATTTATAAGTAATGTTATTAAAAAATTATAATTTTTTAATAATCACCTTTTAATTTCATAATTAAAAAGAACATATTCTTATAAAATTGTCTTTATTAATATAGTGACAAGATTTTATAAGATGGTGTGGGACTGTAGTGGTTTGGCTTTGGGCTTTCTTCGAAAAGACCCAAGTTCAAACTATGATGGAGTATGTGTTTGTGTTTGGGGGTGAGAGAGTGAAGTGTGTGTGTGAGAATTTTACAAAATAATATAAAATAACATATGTTAACAAAAACCTCTAAAATTTGTAATTGAATCCAATTATTTCTAAGATTGGATAAGCCAATCCTTAAAAAATCATAGTCACCAATTAAAAAGTAATGGAAGTAATGATTACAATAAGTGAAATTATATCATATTGAATTTAAACAACATCTCGACCACACGATGGTGGTCATAATAATCAAAGAGGCTAGACCAAGACATGAAAACTAGGATGCAGGTGTAAGTTTGACCATCATATGACGGAGGGGTTTGGTTAAGAGTTGGTTTACATTAGTTGATTATGCTGCATGCACCCCCCATGGTTGTGGGGTAGTAAAACATTTCTTGCATTTTACTTAAGTTCTTTTTGTTCTTGTTCTTGGGTTTCTCTTTGTTTGTGTTATTTCATGTTTTTATGTGTGAGTGTTTTCTATGTTTTTTATTTTTGCTTATTTTCTGTTGTTGGTTGTTTTTTATTTTCATTTTTCTTTTATTTTATTTTTTAATTTTTTAGGTTTTGGTTGTGTTTATTTTTCATGTTTTTTTTGGGTTATGTCTTTGTAGTGTTATGTTGTTTTTGTCTTGTTTGTGTTTTATTATGTGGTTATTGTGTTTTTCTATGTGGTTTGTGTTGTGGTTTCTTTTATCTTATTGTACGTGTTTGGTTGTGCTTTTGTTTTTGACACACTCAAGGAGCATGTTTTTTATTTTATTTTATTATTTTTGTTGTTATTTGCTTATTTTTAAATTGGTTTTGTGTGTTTGTTTGCTCCTTGAGTATGTCAAAGGTGGTAGGCCAGGTCCGAGTCCTGGGCGTTTTTGGTGGAATGGATACCCTTGCCTCCTTGGGTCTTACTCGAAAGTGGCATCCCTTTTGGGATGTTTTCCACAAATTAAAAAAAAAAAAAAAAATTAAACAACATCTTGATGAATCAAAAGTTTTTTAATATTATCTTGTAATACATATCGATTATTTCATTTATTGCAATCATCAAAATCAAAATCATTAATTGAATATTCATCACAATTGAAATATATGTACCATTTTTTTTACTCTCATCTATTTGATGAGTCTAGTCTCATTTGACTATCTACTCATTTACTTTGTAATTTCTAAAATTTGTTAAGAGTTTAAACTTATAATTTGGATTGTGACTCAAATCCTTATTTTAAAGCTATAGTTAAAAAAATTACTAACACCATATAAGCATATTTGTTTATTTAGTATTTTCAAAGTGTTCAAATAAATGTATTATTTTGCTTAAATCATTAATATAATACCTATTGATATTATGAATATTATTACGAGGCTGAATAATTTATAAATTATAGATTAAAATATAATAAATAATAATTATTATAATTATAATTTATTATGTTATAAAAATGATTAGTTAAAAGGTTATAAATATTTCTTTTAGTTATATACTTTACAAAAAATAATTTTATATTGCAAAGATTATTAAAGGTTTCAATTTTTGAGAAATATGAGAATAATTTGAGGGGTAAGGTTTATATGGTGAATTTTAAGAGTCAAAGATAAGAAACCCTTACATCACTAACTTCAAAAGAGTTTAACAAATATTATATGTTTAAATAATCAATTTTTTTATATCAAACAAATTTTGCTTCATATCTTATTTTATATTCATGTTTAATAATAATACAAGAAGAAATAAACAAATTAAGTCAATATTGGATATAATTAACTTTATTTAGTATGTTATTGTCTAATTTTTTTGTTATTTAGAATCTTTTGATTTATTTGATTAATAACAAGTTTTAAAAACAAAATGTGGATGCATGCTTGAAGCACTACAATATTTCACTCTAGAAAATAATATAAGACTTTATCAATGTTTGTCTTGGTAACCACAAGTGCTATCCTTTAATACTATTAAAATTAACAAAATAAACTAACAACTAACAACAAAGTTGGATTCATTTCCTTGCATCCATATTTTTTTAAAAATAGAAGAGATCATATGCCATGGTTAAATAAACATTAAATTGTATTTAGAAAAAAATTTCTTAATGAGATAGATTATGTAGAAAAATACTTAGCACAATCACAATCATAGTAAAATATTAATCAAAGGAGCCTAGACATTTTTAATAGAAAATATGACAAAGATGCATCTATTTTTTTCTATGTTCTTATGTACAATGCAAATGATCACAATTACAATATGTCTATAAAGATATCTCTTAAGCACATTATGAAATCCTAAACTTCAATGCATGTATCTTCCATGCCTTCTACCATACTCTTCGTTTGATCAAATTCTCCCTTCAATTTTAACCATAAAAATCATTGACTACTTAGCACTAACGAGCTCATATTTTGTTAACATATTGTCCTCGCATAGTTTTTTTACCCATGCTACATGTTCCTCCATATCACCTTTTATATTTGTGTTGATGTCCTAGCTCCCCATCACAACATTTCAAATCCTAGATGGTATTCCTAGCATCCATCTGACTCCTTATTATGGTACATATAAAAATTGGAAAGGTTATGTTCAAATTGGGATAAATTTTTTTGGTATTTTTTTTCAATACCAAACTTATCCATTTTCTGTAGTGGATAACTCAAAGTCTATTCATAGAAACTATTAGATTTTACTCTACCTCCTTATTCTTTTCCTAAATACCATGATACTCATCTCTATTTGTACATGTATATGATTATAACTTTAAAATAAATATATTACTTAGTCATTTTCAATTGGGATGGCACTAAGTAGTGTTGGTGCATATTTTATACTTTTCCACACTTGTGCTTAGTATTTTCAACTTTACATTAGCTTGCTTAGCTCACTCCGGTTCTTTCGAGTTCTTTCAGACTCCTTTCTAATGTCTCTAGTTCATTCTATGGCTAGAGATGCTCTTTAGTGAGCTATTTTGTCTTTTAGTGGGCTACACTTTTAGTCCCACATTGCTTATATTTTTGCATTGTTAGAAAGCACTTGCTATATAAGTGCTTTCCCCTATTGTACTTTGATATATCGAGATAGAGAGCTTATGCATTCTTGAGCACTTAATAGTGTAATTTGTGTTTAGCACCAGATCTTGGAGAGCTTGATGCTTCAACAATTCTACATGGTACCAGAGCGAGTTGGTTGCTAGCGCATCTTCATATCGAATGGTGTTCATTTTAGAATATTTTCAGTTTTTTTTGAATTATGCTCTTGTAAATCCGATTTCTTGAACTGTATGCTCTCACCTCGCCCACTCGGATCTTGGTGATCATAAAGTTCAAAAATCAAAGACTGTAATTTCTAGCCAACATTTCACAGTTTCTCTGTATTCAGATAGTAGTTGTTCAGTCATAGTTTTTTGTAGTTTTTTTGAAACCATATGCTCTCACCTCGCCCACTCGGATCTTGGTGATCAAAAAGTTCAAAAATCAAAGACTGTAATTTCTAGCCGATATTTCATAGTTTCTCTGTATTTAGAAAGTAGTTGTTCAGTCACAGTTTTTTGCAATTTTTTTTGAAACCGTATGCTCTCACCTCGCCCACTCGGATCTTGGTGATCAGAAAGTTCAAAAATTAAAGACTATAATTTCCAGCCAACATTTCATAGTTTCTTTATATTTAGAAAGTAGTTATTTAGTTGCAGTTTTTTCATAGTTTCTCTATATTCAAATAGTAGTTATTCAATCATAGTTTTTTGCAATTTTTTGAGAGCTTCAAATTTATGCATTCTGTTTGCATAAATTTTGCACCTAGATTGTAATTTCTAGTGTAATACACCTTTTTGAAGGTCAAAATCTATAAATACACTGAGTTATAAAGTGTCAAACTACAAATTTGGGAGGGGGTCCTTCAGATTTGTAATCAAGGGGGGTGCAATAGTGTGCTTGTTGTGCTCTTGTGCTTCTTTTCCTCTCACTATGGATTCTTCTTCTCTTCCCATGTTAACTGCACATAATTACTTTACTTGGAAAATTGAAGTAATGAGCAAACTAAGAGAAAAGGGATATTCAAGAATCATGAAAGGGGATGAAACTGAACCAACAGATGAACCATACAAAACAAAATGGTTGAACAAATGTGACATGGCCCTTGGATTTCTTTGTAGTTGTGTTTCTCCAGACATTAGGTTTCACATTGTGACCTTAGAAACTCCAAAAGAAGCATGGGACAAGCTAGGAACTCTATTTGGTCAAACAGATGATATCCGAGAGCACTTGTTAGAAAATGACCTTATGGGTTTGGATCCTAATGACTATGGGGATATCAATGAATACTTGACCAAATTCAACCATTTAAGAAGTGAACTAAGAGAATGTGGAGTAGAGAAGAAATATCAACAGATGGTTTTATGTGTTCTATCCAAACTTGGTGCAAATTTTTTAGTGTTTGTATCAACTTTCCATTCTACTAGAAGAGCATTAGGGACAACATATCAGATGCCTTCCTTTAGTGAATTTTCCAATGAGTTGTGCAAGGAACAAGATAAACTTGTACAAATGGGAGTCATAAAAGTATCTAAGTCTCATGCCTTAGTTTCCCAACATGACACAAAAGAGAAAACAAATGGAAGCAAGGAGTTGAACAAACTTAAAGGCCCTAAAAAGGAGAACTCTCAATCACCTCCTTCCTCTACTACTCCAAAACCTAGTTCACAAACTTCTACTTCTAAAAATAGAAAACCTAAGAAGGAGAAGTTAACTTGTGGCTTTTGCAAAGGTAACCATAATGAGTCTAAGTGCCTTAAAAAGGAGATACATCAATTGAAGGAACTTCTTGCTAAGAACAACATCAATGAATCTACTTCAAGCACAAAGGACTCAACAAAGAAGAAAGAAAAAGGTAAAGGCAAAGCCCTAATGGTAGTGATAGTTCCACCTTCTAGCACTTGGGTATTTGACTCGGGTGCATCACATCATATGGCCTCATCTTTGGAGAACTTTTCTTCCTTGGAGCCTTGTGATGTTTCACATATTCTTTTGGGCAACAACACTAGTGTTGATGTAGCTAGGAAAGGGGATATTGAAATTGGTGAAGGCACCTTTGAAGATGTTCTACATGTTCCCTCCTTATCAAAAAATCTACTATCCATATTTCAGATTGCACATAGTGGTACAGGGAAGAGAATTGAATTTGGACCTGAGACAGTGATAGTCAGAGAGTTGAATAGTAATACTATAGTGGCTCACAAGATTTGTGATAGGAAGGAAAGGTTGTATAAGTTCACTCACTTTGCTCCCAATTCACCTTCTTTGGCATTGTTGGCTCACTCAGACCAAGTGAGCAAATTGTGGCATGAGCGGTATGGACACTTGAACTACCGCTACCTTCAATAGCTCAACTCGAAGGATATGGTCATTGGATTACCCCTTGTACACTTTATGGATGGAGTTTGCAAAGGATGTATCCTTGGAAAACATCCCGAGGAGAGATTTGAGAAGGGCAATGCATGGAGGGCTACTCATATCCTGCAGTTGATTCACAGTGATCTTCAAGGACCATTTCCTTCCTTGTCATTTAATAAGTCTAGATATACCTTAATATTTGTTGATGACTTCTCCCGGTACACTTGGATTTAATTTCTTCGCAAGAAGAGTGAAGTCTTTGTGAACTTTCAAAGCTTCAAAGCCTTAGTCAAGAAATAAACAAAGAAAGACATACAAATTCTTCAGACTGACAATGGTAAGGAATATATCAACAACTGATTCATAGAGTTTTGTGCCTCAGAGGGTATTCAGATTCAACATTCAGTTGTATACACACCCCAAAAGAATGGCGTGGCAGAGAGGAAGAATCATATGCTCAAGGAGATGAGCAACTGCATGATACAATCTAGATCTCTTCCTGCATAGTTTTGGGTTGAGGCTATGAAATCCACATCCAAAATCGAATATCACAAATATTAGTGGGAGATATCACCCCTTTTGAGGCCTTCTTTGGCTGGAAACCCAAAGTCACTCATTTTTGAGTATTTGGATCTCCTACTTGGGCCCACATTCCTTCTAAAAAGTGCAAAGCCATTCAACCACAGAGTAGGCCTTGCATTTTCGTTGGATATGTAAATGGTACAAAGGGGTACCGACTTCTTGATCCCACCACTCATGAGCTTATCATTGCAAGAAGTGTTCGAATGAAGGAATCCATTCATGATCCTTCTTCAGATGCTTCCCCATCTACATCTATAGTAGTAGATACAATGGATTCAGTGTTTTCATCAGATTCAGATTCTTTGCCAGATAGTTTAGATTCAACTTTAGAGACTTCATCCAATAGTGACTCAGAGGGTTCTAAACCCTCCACTTCGAGTGACATAGAGGATGAGGCCTCTCTTCATGCTCCTACTATACCTACCACAACACCATTGTGGGCCCGCAAGACTCTTGAGTCAGCTGGCAATTTAGTTGGAGACCCTTCTGACACATGATGAACTAGATCAAAGACACTTGAGTATCCACATGCCTTTCTAGCTATAGCCTCTAACCCACAAACATTTAGAGAGGCATCAAGCATTCCTGAGTGGGATGCAACTATGGAGGATGAGTATGATTCCTTACTTAGGAATCACACTTGGGACTTGGTTGACCTTCCTAAGGGAAGGAAACTTGTTCGATGCAAGTGGGTGTATCAGACTAAGTTCATAGTAGATGGATCAGTGGAAAAACATAAGGTATGCTTGGTTGCCAAAGGTTTTTCCCAAGTACACGACATAGACTATTCAGAGACCTTTGCTCCTGTAGCAAATATGACATCTATTCGATTGGTTCTTGCTATTGCTACTTCTCAGAGATGGGAAGTTCATCAGATGGATGTAAAGAGTGCATTTCTTCATGGGGATCTTCATGAGGAGATTTACATGGAGCAGCCACAAGGCTTCATTCAAAATTCTTCCTTAGTCTATCAACTTTAAAAATCCATCTATGGCCTCAAGCAGGCCCCACGGGCTTGGTATGCCAAGATGGATGCCTATCTTCTCTCCCTTGATTTTTCATGATGCCATTCTGATCCAAACATCTACATATTGTATTTGGGTGATGATATTGTACTCCTTGTGCTTTATGTTGATGATTTTCTTATCACTGGGAGTTCCACATCATCCATTTAGGCAATTAAGTCTGCCCTTCAGGACCATTTTTCCATGGTATATTTGGGATTGTTGCACTACTTTCTTGGCATTGAGATCACACAGTCTTCGATAGGGATATTCATTGCATAGACCAAATATGCTAGGGATCTTCTACTTTGGTTTCACATGGCTGATTGCAAGCCATCTCCAACTCCTTTTATTTTGGGGGTAAAGCTTGAGGTTGATTGCTCTACACCACTTGCAGATGCAACACTATATCATCAACTTATCGAGAGTCTTATCTACCTGACACATACCAGACCTGATATAGCATATTCAATTGGCATGGTTTCTCACTTTATGCAAAAACCACATGAACTTCATTGGAGGGCCACCAAATGAATACTACACTACATATAGGTGACATTGCAGTTTGGCATCCAGTATTCAACAAGCATTGAGATCGATCTTGTGGGATACACTGATTCAGATTGGGCAGGCGATTCTATGGATCGCAAGTCTACTTTTGATTATAGTTTTCACTTGGGTTCTAGTCGAGTATGTTGGTTGAGTAAGAAGCAACATGCTATTTCTCTATCATCTATTGAGGCTGAATATCGAGGAGCTATAAATATAGCAATAGAGGCCATCTAGCTCCAACATATTCTCACAGAGTTTGACATTGCATTTCGTAGGCCATTGGTAATTTTTGTGACAACCAGAGTACGATTACCATTTCATGAAATCCGATCCACCACCAATGGACCAAGCACATCGAGATTCATATGCACTACATCAAAGATCTTATTCAAGAGTGCATCATTGATCTTCAGTACTGTTCGACTTCAGAGTAGATCATTGACATCTTCACCAAATCCTTCACTGAGAGCAAGTACACTCAGTTACGAGCTCTTCTTAGGGTTAGGCACATCGACATTGGCTAGGGGGTCTTCTACCTCTTCTATTTGAGGGGGGTCTCCCACCTCCTTCTCTTTCTTCATGTTTTTTTAAGGGGTTTTTCCCACTGGGTTTTCCTCTTCTTTTACTGTTGAGTTGATCATTGCATTGTATTGAGTTCATTATGGTGCATCCGCCAGGACTCACATCACACTACCTACCTAAGTTGCACTTATGGGGGGTGTTGGTGCATATTTTATACTTTTTTGCACTTGTGCTTAGTATTTGCACCTTTACATTAGCTTGCTTAGCTCGCTCTAGTTCTTTCAAGTCCTTTTGGGCTTCGTTTCGACATCTCTAGCTCATTCTATGGCTAGAGATGCTCTTTAGTGAGCTATTTTATCTTTTAGTGGGCTACACTTTTAGTCCCACATTGCTTATGTTTTTGCATTGTTAGAAAGCACTTGCTATATAAGTGTTTTCCCCTATTATACTTTGACATATCGAGATAGAGAGCTTATGCATTCTTGAGCACTTAATAGTGTAATTTGTGTTTAGCACCAGATCTTGGAGAGCTTGATGCTTCAACAATTCTACAAGTAGCATCCTCTATGGTTTTCCCAACTCAAGATTTTTTACAATACACTCACTCTTTTTCATGCCTTAAAAAACATAAATATAGGTTGTTTTCTTTTCAAAATTTTATATTCTTGTAAATATAAAACTTAGCTTGAACTCATTAATGGTAGACTTTGCTTTCTATTTCCTAACACCAAAATAGTAATTATCCATAATTGAATTTATATATTCAAATTGTAGAAGAGTTTTCACAAAGTCATTTTCTTATAACCACTAACTAACCAATGTGAAACTTCACCATATATCTCAATTATTAAAAAATTTCATCTTCTATATCCAATCATCATAATTTTGTTATTGGCCTTTCAATATTCCAACCTATAATTAGAGAATGAAAGATCTTATTGCTAGGAGAAGAAAGATCTCTAAGGTTTGATATATGTGATACCTCAATCCTCTTGCTTTTAAAGTTCTAAATACACAAATAACCTATAAATTTATTTTATCAATGCTAGGATATTGTCCTATTAACTCTTGTTGCCATTGCCAAGTCATTTCCCACAATATACTCAATTCTAACATATAAGTTTCCAATTCCACTACTAAATATTTACCAATACATTTATTATCAACACATCCAAAAAACCTCTTTTTAATCCTCATTTTATTATTATTTATGTCCAATACATAATCATAGATACCAAAATAAAGCATAATAAATACTAGTTAATTAATCATAATTAATTAGTATATTTAATATTAATTAAAATAATTAATATTAAATTAATGTTCATCTTCCTAAAGTATTAATTAATTATTTGATTAATTAAATAATTGATTACTACCTAGGCTACACAACCACTCATTCCTCCTCACGGGAACATTCACCCTTCTATCCCCAATGGCCACATCATTTGCAGTTCACTTTAGTTCCACCTCACATCCCCCATTCTAATTAGAGAAAAGGATCACCCTTTGCTACAAATAAACTTCAATTTAGTGCACATGATATAACTTACAGTTGCACCTCCATTCACACATTGGATATTTCCAATATGCATTCAATTACAACATGCATACACAATTCAACTTGTACATTTAAATTAAATAGAAATATTTAATTTAAATGCATAAACAATTACAACATGCACACACAATTCAAGTTGCACATTTAAATTAAATAAACATATTTAATTTAAATGCGTAAATAATTACAACATGCACTCATTCAACTTGCACATTTAAATTAAATAAACATATTTAATTTAAATACATAAACAATTCAAACATGCACAAATAATTTCAAACATGCATATACGGATAAACATGCATATTCAATTTAATATGCATATCTAATCCACATACACTTTCAGTTCAACAAAAAATTTCAATTTAATACACATATCTTATCCGGTGAAAAACTTAAAAGAAAGCACACATTTGCAAGGTAAGCTTATCCTCATCTGTGAGCATGCATCCTTTGATATAATATCAATGCAAAAGAGAAGCACCAGTTAAAACCACTTAACTAGTTGAGCCACCACCTCTACACATTTCCTCCCAAAATTCTATAAATGCATACCCTTACCCTTCCTCGAGCATTGAGAAGGTTCATACGCAAGAGGATGGAACACGTAAACTCACATTGACGAAATTACAGCTCGCATGAAGATTTCTAGAGACGATGCAACACGATGCATCACCACAACAACAATAGTCATGAAGAAAGGTAAGATCATTAATGAATTTGCTTTTCTTATATGCACTTCTACTTATTTACTGCATACTTACTTTAGTTTATTTGTTTAAACTTGAGCCTCACTTTAGGAGGCTCTACATATGCTATAATACGTTTGCAACTTGTTTATGTGTAGGAACATAGGTTCGAAGTTAGTGGATCCAGACACCAATCCAGATCCACTTGATGCATAAGATTTGGATGCAGATCCACCAGATCCAGGTGACCCTCAATGCAAAATTAATACATTTAATAGATCTAACACAAATCCAAATACACAACCAATAGATCCAGATCCAACGAAGCGATGGTCACAAGAAACCTATCCACCAGTGTTGTAGCAGAAGAAGATAGTCGCACCATTTTTTCACTTACAAAAGGGAATCGATTCCTCGATTATTGTACAATCTCACAAGGATTTCATATTGTAACCGAAAAGAAAAACAAAGAGCATAATTATATATATATATATATATATATATATATATATATATATATATATATATATATATATATATATATCTATATATCATACTTGCAATGGTGTAGTTTTTTTTCATCTACAAGATGGCGATCACGGTGGGACCTTTCCCTTAATTTTGTTTTGCGCAATAACTTAGGTTATTTTTTATTTTTATGCTTAGTATAGATCTGTTTGGTGAATGAAGAACACAAGCTTATATTGAGAGGGGGGGTGAACAGTATAAGACCTATTTTTACTTTTTCCTTTATACTTCAAAATAGTAAAGCAATATACCCAAAGCAATATCAAAACAATGCACAATATCATCCACAAAGTGACACCAATTTTAACGTGGTTCACCCAGAATGCCTGGGCTACGTCCACAAAAATTTTCTCTAAAATTTATCTCAAAGTTCTTTGGGAAACCTTCCCAATTACAATGTTTATGAGCCTCGGCCCAAAGGAGATACCTTCCCCTAATCTGAATTTATGAGCCTCTGCTCAAAGGAGATACCTTCCCCTCTATCTGAATTTATGAGCCTCTCGCTCAAAGGAGATACCTTCCCCTCTCGCTATGGAAATGATCCCTCGGAAGATCAATCGCCTCTACCTCTTGCCGACCACGTGGAACTCCTTTCCATCGAAGACCTCCCGTCCTCAATGCTTAGCCTAAGAGACCTCTCGCCTTCTATGATCATGTCCACGATAGCTCAACAACCTGTACCAAACACAATCAGTCGGTCTAGTACAAGTCTTCCTCTCGTCCGTCGGATCTGTCCAACACTTGAACAAATCAATCCTCCGCACACAAGCCTTCTCAAAGACTTGCCAAATCTGTCCTCGGGTTCTTCTCAAAGAACCAATGCACCTCTATCCTCAAGTTCTCTCGATAAAACTCTCAAACTCAGCTCACAAGTCCTCTGCTAGGACCTGTCCAAATCTGCTCACAAGTCCCCATCGAAACCTGTCCAAAACTTGCTCACAAGTCCCCACCGAAACCTATCCAAAACCTCAGCAAGCTCACCAAGAAAAACTTGCTTAGCATGAACCCACAAAGAGAATTGTTAGAGACCCAATGTGATTCATCAACCTCATAGAAGCATAAAGAGAATTGTTAGAGACTCAATATGTTCTATACTTAACTCCCAAGTATCAATCTCAACTCAATCTCAATCTCAACAGAATAAGATAGATGTAGTATGCTTTTCTCAAGAACATGAAACACAACCCAACAATTGCCAACCATGCAATATCTCATATAACAATGATACTCATGTTATTTCCACAACCAATTAGGGTTTTAACAACAATGCTCATCAAACAAGGTTTAGTCAACCAACACCATTCAACTCAACATCAACCTTGAAGCATTCAACCAATCATCACAAGAAAAGGAAACAAGTATAAATCCTTTTCCCTCCACACTTATTTTTAGAAAAACATCAATAAATAACAACCATGGAAGAATGTGCCCATACCTTTACTTTGATGAAGAAGGACAACTCAAATACTGTCACAACATTAACTCTCAATTTACCACCAATTAGAGTTAGCAACTATACAATAATACACAATAATAAAGATCCAAAATAACACCTTATTACTCCAACTTAATATTAACCACAAAAATTATAATATACATACAAAGTAAAATCTCTTTACACCTTATTACTCCACATAAGCATCAAGCATTAATAATAACAATGTCAAAACAAATATTACAACTTAACCTTATACCTCCATCAATAATTCTTGATCAAATCAACTCAAATATCCCAAGTCAACAATAAAAAGATTTACCTTGGCAATACTTAGTTCTCCAACCTTAGGAGAAATGAGGAGCCACCACTATAAGTGCTAAAGTGCATTCTCCTCTACTTACTTAGCCCAATCACAGCCGCTCTCCTTCGTGCATCTCAACAAAAGGAAAAATGCACTCGACGTGATTCGAAACCTATATCTCTGCCTAGCGAACGCCTTTACTCAAACTCCATCGTTGTTGGAGCACAAGTGCTCGACAAAGAAATATTAAACTATCCTTTGTTTTATCTTCACTTGATCGTAGGATATGGAAAACGTATTCGTTTTCCTAGCACTGTCCAAAACATAAGTCACTGAATGCTTGCATTAATCATCTCACAAAGACAGTCTAGAAAACACAGTTCAGGTGCAATTGCCAATCCACTAACGTCAAGCAAAATAGTAAGGATGCAGCCCAAGCTCAAATCTGAGTATGCCAAGCATGATTTCCAAGACACAGATCAAGCACGATTTCAAAGATGTCAATTGGAGATTTGAAGACACAGAGCAAGCACAAATCGAAGACACCAAGTGCTATTCGAATGATACAGAGCAAATGCAAATCGAAGACACCAAGCGCTATTCGATAGATACAGAGAAAACACAAATCAAAGAATCCAAATAATCAATGGTGCACTTACTTTAGAAAATCATCCCCACTTATATAGCCATTTCTCCTTAACTGTTTGACGTCGGCGCTCCTCCAACGATGGCAACACGTCGACGAAAGAAAACTTTATCTGCGTCGCTTAAGGGTTAAAAGACCCTTTAATAATAATTAAAATAATAATAATAATTATTTTATTAATAATAAATTAAACTTAGACCTTTGTCAAAGGTTTGAGTTAATTTAATTATTAATAATAAACATGGACCTTCAAGGTTTTTCAAGAAGCAAAAACCTTTGCATTAAGTTAAGCTTGGTTTTAATAAAAACCCTTAATGAGTCCAAATGGTTTTAAGAAAAACCTTTAACCTTGTCACCATGGTTTTAATAAAAACCCTTTAACAATATGAAGCTTTCTCAAGATATTTTTGACATCACACTCTTTTTAATATCAACACAAAAATGCCTTTTGACATCAATGACAACTTATACACTTGAGCAAAAGCAATGTACCCAAAGTACCCAAAATTGCCAACAATCTCCCCCTTTGTCATTGATGGCAAACCTTTACTGAAAACACTTCTCAAGAACCAAAACTGAAACCAACTATGCTAACAACTGACCAACTATGCCCATAACTAAGAATCTTCCTTTGAAGTTTTGCTCCCCCTGACTTGAAGCTTTCCTCTTCACTTTGAAGCTCTCCCCCTTACTCATATCTCTCCCCCTTTGTCATCAATGGAAAAGGGTCACCTTTGGGGCTCGGGACTAAGAATGAGCCTCTTAGCTTAGTCCCTCCCCCACCTCCTGATGAGGTGATTAATTTTGGGGTGGGAGTAAAACTCCCATTAGGCACTGATCATCATCAGCGTCTATAACTTCCTTGTCGGGCCTTCTCTTGAACTCTTTGTCCATATTCCTGTTCCTGTTATCATTCCTGTTCTTATCCATGCCTTGATCCTTGGACCCGTTCATACCATTGTTCCTGTTCCTATACCTTGGAAGTTTAGCTCTACACTATCTAGTTGTGTGACCTTCATTGTTGCACTTATAACAAGTAACAATGTTATTTCTTTTAGGCATACCTGTTCTTTGAATCCACCTGTTCTGACTAAACCTGTTCTAACCAAACCTGTTCTGACCAAACCTATTCCGCCAAACCTGTTCTGACCAAACTTATTCTGACCAAACCTATTCTGACCAAACCTGTTATGATCAAACCTATTCCTGATATTTGCTTTGCAATAAACTGCCTTGTACCCAAACTGTTTACAAGAGTAGCAATACCCTTGAAAGAAATTACCACCTGTGAAACTGTAATTTACCTTCCTTACTTGAGTCATGCAATGTGAAGCCATGTGACCAAACCTGTGACAAGCAAAACATCTACCATTAAACTTTCCTGTAAATGGCTTTCTAGGTCCTGTAAACTTTCTCTCTCTTTTTTGTTTCCTATTTTCTATTTTTGTGCATCTATCATTCAAGGACTTATGATCTGAAATACTTTCCTCATCAGAACTCTCTTCCTTTTGGAGTCTCTTACTAGACTCTCCAACTTTTTCCTTGTGTGGCTTAACAAAACCAAGGCCTGTTTTATCTGTTGTCTTTCTTTGACCTTTGATGAGTGACTTAACCTTTTTGGAGCTATCTTGAAACCTGTGAAGCTTATCCTTGTACTCTTTAGTTTCCTCTTTCAAAGAAGCTATTTTCTGTTCTAACTAACTATACTCAAGAACCTTAGACTCTAACTCATCCTTGAGTTCTTGTGTCTTAGCTATAGAGAAGTCAAGACTTTCTATAAGATCATCTCTCTCCATAAAACATTCATCTAACTTATCCTTGAGTCTAGCATTCTTCTTTCTTTCCTTTTTCAAAGCACTAAGAGCACTAATAAGTTCACCTTTAAGATCTACTTCACCTTCCTCTATATGTTTGCTTTTTTAATCATCAAAGACTTTTTCAGATTTCTTATCACTAGAGGTGCTACCATTTTCAAAAACCATACATGCATCTTCCTTATAGTTTTTTGAAGCATCCTCATACATACTAGAAACCAAATCATTATTTGTGCAATCATCCTCAAGGTGACCAAAGTTTCCACATCTAAGACATTTCATGATAATGAATCTATGTTTTGGTTCTTCCTCTTTTTTGATATGAACAACATATCATTTTCATTATCACTTGAAGAACTTTCACTATCACTACTAGAACACTTACTTGCTTTTTCTAGGTAGAAACTCTTCTTGTGCTTGTGAGAATACCTCTTTCCTTGATTGTTGTGCTCATCTTTGTTCTTCCTGTGATGCTTGTGCTTTTCAGAATCCTTGCTCTTAGAATCCTCGTTTATCTTCATCACTTTCATTCTTGGGAACAAGTACAATCAGTAGCATAATGACCAAACTTTCCACAATTGAAACATCTTACATTTTTCATACTTTTGTGCTTTCTAGAGAACTTGTCTTTCTTGTCGTAATATGCCTCTTCATCACTATAAGACTCATCACTCTCTTGAAGTCGTTTACCCTTGGATTCCTTGGTAGCCTTGAAAGCTGCCTCTTTCTTGACATCAACCTTCACTTGAGTTCTCAACTCAAATGTTGCAAGTATACTATGGAACTCATCCTTTTTCAACTTATCCAAATATTTAGCTTCCTCAATAGCAGAAATATTTTCACTAAATCTATTAGGAAGAGATCTTAAAATCTTATCACAAACATCATTTTCAGCAAGCTCAAGACCTAAATATTTCATGGAGTTAACAACCTCATCCATACGAAGCATGTAGTCACTAATATTTTCATCATAATTCATCTTGAGTTGTTCAAACATACCTTTGAAGTGTCTCAACTTGGCCTTTCTGACATTTGTATCACCTCTATGAACCACCTTCAACTATTTCCACATTTCACTAGCTGTCTTACAGTAAATCACTTTGGTGAGATCTGCTTTCTGTAAGCCTTTCAGGATTGCATTCATTGCTATGATGAAGGAGCCTTTCTTCTTTAGTATAAGGACCATGTTCAGGAATAGTGTACTCATCTTCAATCACTTCCCAAACCTCATTCCCAAGTGCCATTAGATGAACCTTCATCCTTGCACTCCAAAGACCAAAATCTGATCCATCAAGAATAGGTGCTGCATTGCCACTTGAGTAATCCATTGTGTTCTTTACTAGCTTTTCCTTCAAGTCGTTAAAATTTTCGAAGGCACCCGCTCCGATACCAATTGAAGAACACAAGCTTATACTGAGAGGGGGGGTGAATAGT
Organism: Wollemia nobilis; assembly: GCA_028583015.1. NCBI lineage: Eukaryota > Viridiplantae > Streptophyta > Pinopsida > Araucariales > Araucariaceae > Wollemia > Wollemia nobilis. The sequence goes on from JAQPPZ010016599.1 coordinate 4,381,563, forward strand.
ATAAGACCTCTTCTTAATTTTTTCTTTATACTTCAAAACAGTAAAGCAATATACCCAAAGCAATATCAAAACAATGCACAATATCATCCACAAAGTGACACCAATTTTAACGTGGTTCACCCAGAATGCCTGGGATACGTCCAAATCTGCTCACAAGTCCCCACCGAAACTTGTCCAAAACCTCAGCAAGCTCACCAAGAAAAACTTTCTTAGCATGAACCCACAAAGAGAATTATTAGAGACCCAATGTGATTCATCAACCTCATAGAAGCATAAAGAGAATTGTTAGAGACTCAATATGTTCTATACTTAACTCCCAAGTATCAATCTCAACTCAATCTCAATCTCAAAGGAATAAGATAGATGTAGTATGCTTTTCTCAAGAACATGAAACACAACCCAACAATTGCCAACCATGCAATATCTCATATAACAATGATACTCATGTTATTTCCACAACCAATTAGGGTTTTAACAACAATGCTCATCAAACAAGGTTTAGTCAACCAACACCATTCAACTCAACATCAACCTTGAAGCATTCAACCAATCATCACAAGAAAAGGAAACAAGTATAAATCCTTTTCCCTCCACACTTATTTTTAGAAAAACATCAATCAGTAACAACCATGGAATAATGTGCCCATACATTTACTTTGATGAAGAAGGAGAACTCAAAGACAGTCACAACATTAACTCTCAATTTACCACCAATTAGAGTTAGCAACTATACAATAATACACAATAATAAAGATCCAAAATAACACCTTATTACTCCAACTTAATATTAACCACCAAAATTATAATATACATACAAAGTAAAATATCTTTACACCTTATTACTCCACATAAGCATCAAGCATTAATAATAACAATGTCAAAACAAATATTACAACTTAACCTTATACCTCCATCAATAATTCTTGATCAAATCAACTCAAATATCCCAAGTCAACAATAAAAAGATTTACCTTGGCAATACTTAGTTCTCCAACCTTAGGAGAAATGAGGAGCCACCACTATAAGTGCTAAAGCGCATTCTCCTCTACTTACGTAGCCCAATCACAGCCGCTCTCCTTTGTGCATCGCAACAAAAGGAAAAATGCACTCGATGTGATTCGAAACCTGTATCTTTGCCTAGCGAACGCCTTTACTCAAACTCCATCATCGTTGGAGCACAAGTGCTCGACAAAGAAATATTAAACTATCCTTTGTTTTATCTTCACTTGATCGTAGGATATGGAAAACGTATTCGTTTTCCTAGCACTATCCAAAACATAAGTCACTGAATGCTTGCATTAATCATATCACAGCACAGTCTGGAAAAGCACAGTTCAGGTGCAATTGCCAATCCACTAACGTCAAGCAAAATAGTAAGGATGTAGCCCAAGCTCAAATTCGAGTATGCCAAGCATGGTTTCCAAGACATAGATCAAGCACGATTTCAAAGACATCAATTGGAGATTCGAAGACACAGAGCAAGCACAAATCGAAGACACCAAGCGCTATTCGAATGATACAGAGCAAACGTAAATTGAAGACACCAAGCGCTATTCGAAAGATACAGAGCAAACGCAAATCGAAGACTCCAAATAATCGATGGTGCACTTACTTTAGAAAATCATCCCCACTTATTTAGCCATTTCTCCTTAATTGTTTGACGTCGGCGCTCCTCCAACGATGGCAACACGTTGGCGAAAGAAAACTTTATCTGCATCGCTTAAGGGTTAAAAGACCCTTTAATAATAATTAAAATAATAATAATTATTATTTTATTAATAATAAATTAAACTTAGACCTTTGTGAAAGGTTTGAGTTAATTTAATTATTAATAATAAACATGGACCTTCAAGGTTTTTCAAGAAGCAAAAACCTTTGCATTAAGTTAAGCTTGGTTTTAATAAAAACCCTTAATGAGTCCAAATGGTTTTAAGAAAAACCTTTAACCTTGTCACCATGGTTTTAATAAAAACCCTTTAACAATATGAAGCTTTCTCAAGATATTTTTGACATCACACTCTTTTTGATATCAACACAAAAATGCCTTTTGACATCAATGACAACTTATACACTTGAGCAAAAGCAATGTACCCAAAGTACCCAAAATTGCCAATAGTGAATTCTAATTTTTGTTTTTGTTTTTGGCTTTACACAAGTTTTAGTTATTGCACACATGTCAAACCATCTTATCCAAGATATCTTCAACTTACTACTATCTGACATAAGACAACCTCAAAGTAGAAACCGTCTGACCTAGGATGGTCATAGAGCACAGTCACCAACCACAATTGGTCTTCAACACAACGTAGGACCACAAGTAAGGGGTTCTTATCTCCCTATTGTAGTTTGAATCAACACTATTTTTTTGGCAAACACATTGAATTCAGCTTTAAAAAATAGTACAATTTTTTTTTAATTTTTAATTTTTAATTTTTAATTTAGCTTTTATTTTTCATATTAAAAATAAAAATAAAAAGTTTTTTTTTTTAGCTTTTATTTCTCATAAATTTTCCTAGATTTTATTTAAAAATAAATTTACGTTATTTTTATTTAAAAAAAGAAAAAGAAAAAGAAATATTACGTTAGTTTTATTTTTGCTTTTTATTTATTAAAAAAAAAAGATTAAAAAAAACTTTTTTAGCATAATTTTTTTCTGTGGGCGTCAGATTTCAGATTTGCAAATTGTATTATGGAGCTGACTTCGACCCCTTTTTAATAATTAGTTACATGACACTATTTGGCTGCATTTGCATCTTAAGTAGGTATTTTAAAAATATATATATCTTTAGCATTAACATTTGCATTCTTTACATTTAGCTTAGGCAAATTCTGTATTTTGCATCTTTAGTTTTATTTTTGCATTGCAAATAGGCATCAACATCACCAAAAACCAAACAAAAACATAAAAAAAAAATTATATCTCACAATGCATGACTCATAAACATCGACGACATTGGATTTCATCACCAACCATCGATCAAGACCAACAACATTGAAATTCACCTCCTTTTGTTGACTCACCCCCTAGACACCATAGTAGCCTCCATGAGTAGTTTTTCAGACTTCATCACTGGGAAATCCCCCTCTTAAGAGTACCTCAAAGTGGGTTAGGTTAGATACCCCTTTGTTCATGGGATTTAATAATTTGTGGACCCGTAACTATCGTTATTGTCAAAGCCCACGTGGGGGTGAAGCGAAAGTCTGGGTAGCTCAATAGCAGGACTTAGACAACACGATCTCTTTTAGGAGGTTAATTTATCTGCTCTAGGAATCCATAATCCACATCCACATAAGAAGCCATTTTAGCTGTTTTTATACCACTTCTCGTAAGAAAGGTGGATATTAACACACCCAGTTAGATTGCATTCTACCACCACATTTATAGTTTTAGGTTTAGGATCATCAAACACACAAAACAAAAATCCGAAAATAAAAATAAACAAAACAAAACTTAAAAAAAAATTCAAAAAACCAAAAACCGTTTTAAACACATCTAACAAACATATCAACTCAAAATTTAGCATACTAAAAAAAAGAACATTAAAATCATTGTTTGCTTGATTGTTTTGTGTAGATAGCAAAAATCTACCTCCACCACACCATTATCATCAACCCTTGAACCCGCATTCCATCCATTACCCGCTCAACTTATGGTCTTGACTCAAAGTCAAGTCCAAGCCTAAGCTTAAGCCCAAGTTGTTACCCAAACTATAATGGATCAATCTAGTCAGGCTTCCCATCCATACGCTGCTCCTTCAGCTTAATAGGAGGCAGCCTTACAACCACTACAAGATAGCTTGTCTAGCTACACCATCAACACACCACCAACCTTCCTGAGACACACAACTCAGGTACCACCTATGACCACATCTCCACCAACATTCCTAAATACACTAGTCCAAGGACCCCTGTGTCCTTGAGTCACATCACCCTCATCGATGTTGATGTTGCACGAGCCCTCCAAGGTGACCCTTTTTCTCCATCAGATTAATCATGATCATCCCTACTGCCACTGAACATTCCACCCTATTCAATCTCCCCCATGCCCCAAGAGCAGGTTTTAACTCAAGCAACCCATCCTACCAACCCACATCCTAAGTATGGTAGGCCCATTGAATTCTTTTCACTTGGAGGATCTAATCCCCAACTCAATGCAAGCCACATATCTGCCTCTACGGACCCAAACCAATATCCTTGGGTTTATGTTAATGTAGCATCTCATTTATCTGCATCTACTCTGCCCACTTCATCCATTTTGCTACAACCGCTGTTGGAATTACCCCTAGGTTCTAGATTTATTATCTTTGTGTTTCTACATAGATAATATTAGTGCTATTCTAGAGTTTAGTTGGAGAGCATCTAGGAAATAAGTTAGGCTATGCTATGTTTGATGTGAGCCAATAAAAGAATATTTGTCCCTATTTTGTACGATGATTTGTTATGCATCAGCACTATATATGTGTAACTTGGGCAAGCAAATAATATATTGGATGAGTTTCAAACTTCATTTTGGTATCAGAGCTTCGTAGTAGAGTTTGAATTCTGTGGTTTGCCCATCTTTGTGAGTTCAGCCTAGGGAGAAAGTTGACATCCATTTTTCAAGAAAGTGTACGTCTCTTGAAGATCAGTGTTGGTAATATGTTGTGGTTGAAAGACGACGAGCCTTCTTGCATGATTGTCAACGTTGAGCATGGCATTTAAACTTACTTCAAGCAAAGTCGTCTCCAAAACTGTGGATGATGATTTGCTACGTAGAGAAGGACTTCTTGCAAGCATGCTAGTTCGCTGGAGGAATGCTAGTCCACTATGAGTGAAGCCAAATAAATGCTACAAAAAGAGAAGATTTTGATTTACACGAAGTGAAACGCTATGAAGATTTGCGTGGCATTCTAGAAAAGAACGTCCGTGTGGATCTGACGTCGCAACGAAGCTCAAATATGGAGTTTGTAGAAAGGGCGTATATTCTCATGTAGAGTTTGAATTGTTGTTGAATAAAGGGTGCCAGCATAGACGTACTATGTGAAGAAGAAGATGTGTTAAGATGGAGATTGTAGACTACCCGTTAATACGTTGATTCACTGGGGAAGGAAGGCGGTTGTTAACATCGTGGCTTGAAAGAAGAGGACATTATAAATTTACCTTTGCTATGAGTTGAAGATCCACATGAAGTTTGGAATACACTATGAAAGGCCTACGAAGTGACTGCATGGTGTTGTGCAGTGATGACTGTATGGAGGTAATGCTCTGAAGAAAGCCTAGTATTGTATTGTAATGCACTATGAGAGGACCTCGTGCTGTAGACGACTCATTGACTTGCTGAGAAGAAATGAAAAAGCACGTGCTAAAGAAACATAATAAATACATAAGGAAACGTCATTTTTCCTAGCTGTGAGGTGAATCGTGCTCCGATGAAGGCACGCTGGTGTTTATAAAAAAAAACTGCTCCCTGTTGTGAGTCAGCACACGTGCTATGAAAAAAATGGAGGCTATCCGAGACGAGAAAGACTTTAATTTGCTGACACGTCTGTTTGCGTAGGAGGATTCATAGATCATCATTGTTGAATGAGGTGTAGCGGATATGATCTGCACATAAGCCATCTCATTTTGTAGCGGACACGATTTACTGCTATTGGCAAAATTAAATTGACATGTGCTATTGATACACTAAGACATAAGAAGGTCAGCATGAGACACGAGAAGTTCTGCATAAAAAAGTTAGTGTAAGATACTTTTCATGTGCTATGAGAAGGTGTGCAACAATATTTGCTATTGTATCCTTGTAGTTGCTGAAGGAGTCCACCTACACCTACAAAATTACTTTGCAAAGGAGAATTTCCCATGTGCAGTTTGAAGATAGGTTGCTACGTTGTTCCCAAATTGTGTTGCCAATAAAATTTTGTTCAGATGTAGACTACCGTGGAGATATTCCACGATTTGGCTGATGAGGGCGTTGTGTGTGAGATTGAAGCATGGAGAGGTGCCTGCGATTGTTTGATTGAAAATATGGTCTGTAATCAACTGTAAATGTTGCGCTTTGTTGAGAAAAACTGGGTGTAAAAAGGGTGATTCGATCTACGTGTAATTCGATTGAAGGCACTGCGATCTGTAAAGTGAAATACCGGGTGTGAAGATCCTGTTGATAGTCTGTTAAAAAATGAGCTATGATAAATTCAAGGATATCAGGCTGTATTCTATATGCTGATTGGGGTGATTGAGCACGTCAGCATACTAGTGGAAATCACTGTAAGAGACTCATACATCACTGGGAAAAGAAACGTTTATCTGTGCATGTGGATAGAAGATAGCATGAGAGGAGACGACCGACGTGAGTGGTGGTGAAGGTATACATCACAGTTCAGAGTGTTGTTTGCTACAAAGAGTGCTGGGCATAGACGTAGGTAGAGAAGATAATACTGCGTATAGAAAGAATACCTATTGTGTGTGTTTTTTGTGTGATTGATCAAAGGTTCCACGTTTTTGATTTGTGAATATATCATTTAATACTATTGGCTACAATTGTGGAGGATTCTATTTGATGAGAGTGTGCATTCTACTAAATTAGGGAGGTTACCCTATCATCAAAACCCAAACCTGCATGTGTTGGAATACGTCTATTACAATGCGTGATTGAAGTGTTACATGCGTGATTGGTGAGATTGTGGAGATTTAAGGTATGTTTGAGATGTGGTTGGAGACCATGAATGAAATAGTGAATGAGAACATAGTTTCTGTTAGCATTGACACAGTCTTTGTGATGTTCAGCGCGAGGATGCTATGAACATTGTAAATATGTTTTTTTGCGATGTAAAAACACAAAGAGTGTGCAGTGGACAGTGTAAATGCGATTGTGTTCTTGATCATACTCGGATTTGTCTGAGGTATTACTAATGCGTGTGTTGCAAGAAGCCAAAGATAACCACTGGTAGAAGTGCATGTGTTGAGACAACGTGTATGGAGGTCGTGCATCCCAGCATCCTACCTGGATAGGAGCGTCAGAAAATATGATGCTACGTTTTGCTCCGTGAGCTGATTGAAATGTCTGCAAGGAGTAGTCTAAGCACAGGCCGTGGAGATAGCATGGAGATTATGTTGGTCAAGTAAACCTATATTTGGTCAATTAAAACTTGTAGTTGGCAGTTAGCTGCAGGAAGTAGTAGTAAGAAGCAGAAATAAAAAAGAGGCCACCATTTGTTGCTCAAGGTAACTTAGAAAGGTTTTTTGTTTGATTTCTAAATTGTAGTTTGCTTCTTTAAAAAGTTTATCATTTTGGTACAAAGAAACAAAAAAGGTTTCTTTAAAAAGAGGAGTTGATTGCTGCATTTCTTATAATTTGAAGCATCTATTCAAAAACCGAAGAGAAGGTTGGAAATATTGTATGTAGAAAATCTAGTTTACAGAAGCCAGGAGAAGAGTTCACATCCACAGAGAGAGAGACAGAGAGTTTTGTTATTTTTTGGTATCAGTAAGATAGATAGGCTACGTAGATTCAGGAAAGGAGTGGCTGAGAGCTTGGTGTAATATTGATGAGTGATGGATTGTAGAATGGCCACCATGTATAAAGAATTGGAAGTGCCCAAATTTAATGGAGGTAATTATTCTATTTGGAGCATAATGATGAAGACCTTATTGAAGGCTCAAGACTTATGGGATATAGTTCAATAAGGCTATGAGGAACCCACTTGGAGCAAGCTACAAGGCAAGGAGAGAAGAGAGAAGAAGGAGCAGCAATATGCAAATTTCTTAGCTCTTATAGCTTTAAGAAGAGAAATGGAAAAAAGTGTTTTTCCTCTCATAGCCAATTGTAAATCAGCTACAATGATATGGCAAGTGTTAAAGAATGCTTATGGAGTTCATGAATTCATGTGCAAGGAGGAGCCTTGCACCCTTGAAGAATCTTATGAAGAAGAGCCTTGCTTTCTTGGAGAGTCTTGTGGAGACTCAAATGAAGAGCCTTGTGTAGTAATTATTCTTGGAGATATGTCTTCTAGAAAAGGCATATACAATGAAAATGATAAGTTCTTCCTTGAAGAGAGAGATTGTGAAGAATCCCTTCATGGAGAAGAGGATGAGAAGGAGGAGCCTTGTACAACTCTCATTGGAGAGAGTCATTGTGAGCCATCCATAGTTGAAGATATGTCTTGTCAAGGCATGGAAAATTGTTATAGTCAATTATTTCTTTTAGGAGGAGAAAAAGATGAAAATAAAAATTGTACTAATGAATTTTTTGTAGGAATGACATGCTTTGAAAGCATTCACATTGATAGCAAAGAGGAAGAAGAATTTGAAGATAAAGGAAGAGAAACACTCACATTGAAGTGTTCCTTGCTTGAAGACCACCTAGATGATGAGATGGTGTATTATGGAGAATGTCTCACAAATGAAAAATGTATTGTGGATAATGCACCTACAATTCTCATGGAGGATAATAAAGAAGATGATGATGGAGAAGCAATGTTCATGGAAGACCATTGGCTTGAACACCATTCACTTGGAATGGATGTGTGCTCTCTTGAAAGAGCAAATGAAGTGATGTGGGATGTTGATCCACAAGAAAATTTTGATGAAGAGGATATGGAAGCTATAAGCTTCTTGTTTGAAGATCACTCATCAAGGGTGAAGGATGTGTTGTGTGAAGAAAATAACACACAAGAATCTCTCATCTGGGATATGGAAAGTTAGAGAGCAAATGGGATAAAAACATAAAATGAAAATGATATTGCTAATTTTCTTGTTGTAATGGCAAAGGAAACATCACTCATGAATGAAGATCACCCACTTGGAGTGTTTAAATTGAAGGAAAAGAGTTGTCTTGAAAAGACAAAAATGTATGCTTATTTGAATGAATGATGTTTCAACACACCAACATGGATTGAACAAAGGAGGATAACTCTTAGTGAAGAGTTTTTGGTTGCTCTTGAAGCAACATACAATGAAGGAGAAATATCACAAAATAGATTTATGGGGAGCATCAAATATAATCACATGGGAGGTAATGTTTTTGTGACTAATGATTTATTTTTGTGAATAGGTATTTGAAGAAAGGAGGAGAATATCTTAAAAATGCATTATTGAGAGATGATTGTCTTGCAGAGACATCTTTGGATGAAGTTCTTTTATTTTCAAAGGACATGGATAACATAGTGATAAGAACCATGGATATGTGTTGGATGTATTTTGTGTTTAAAATTCCTTGGAAGGAATCATGTAAAGCCATAGTAAAGAGTGAAACATTATGTGAGGAGCAAAAATTTGTTGTTGCATTTGTAACTAGCTATTGCATAACTAACTTTTGTTTGAAGATCTATGTAGAGGTATGTGAAATTGTAATATGGCAAAACCATCTACATAAGATGATGCATTGTACATACTCAGGAGTAGTATTAGGAGCTAAAATATGGTTTGAAGACCATAGAAAGAATGATGACATAAATATGCTAGACTGGTTAGTGAGAACCAATACTTGTGGCATTATGGGAATGCCATCATTTGAAGGAGCTTTTGATGAAGGGGGAGTAGCTCATCAAAAGAGGAACTCGGTTACTTGCAGGAAGAAGAAACCACCAAAGGAGTTTCTAAAGCTCAATATATAAAGTTGAGATACTGTCTTGTTATCCCTCTCAAATTTAAGGGGGAGAATGTTGGAATTACCCCTAGGTTCTAGAGTTATTATCTTTGTGTTTATACATATATAATATTAGTGCTATTCTAGAGTTTAGTTGGAGAGAATTTAGTAAATAGGTTAGACTATGCTATATTTGGTGTGAGCCAATAAAGTAAGATTTGACCCTATTTTGTGTGATGATTTGTTATGCATCAACACTATATAAGTGTAACCTGGGCAAGCAAATAATATATTGGATTAGTTTCAAACCTCAACCGCCACCCCAAGTTTCAAATACCCACCCTCCATAATAATCCAAGATTTTTTCCAAAATTAATACCCATCATGGGCCACCCTACCACCTATAATAGAGGTATTAACACATCTCCCATTACCACCAAATCCACCTCAACCACCTACCAACCACCACCAAAATTCATTAGCATCCATCCAACCACCACCAGATTCCAAGACCTATGACCAACCTCCCCTCACTACACAATACCAATGGCTACCATAGCAACACCAACAATACCATCAAATATTGGATCAACTAGCTAATATTGAGATAGGATTAAGTTTCCAATATACTCCAACTCTACAAAAAATCTTAAATCGACTTACAAATATTGAGCTATAGTTGAGTCATCAACAACTTCATCAACCTCCATCTCAACAACCTCAGTAATTTCAACATCCATATCAGCAACCCACATACCATACCACTCCACCTATATCACAACTTCAAAATCATCCACAAAAATATAATCACAGTAGGCATCTTGCTAGGTCTCCTCGTAATTACATCCCACTTTTTGAGCCTTGTTTAGTCATATTTCATAGGCTCTATGAGGCACAAGAAATTATATTGCCAAAAATGAAACTAGAGAACACCAATAGACCTAAGCCCAAATCCTACAAAGAATATCATTATTGTGTCTACCACCGATAAAAGGGCTATGAAATCAATGATCGCATCACATTTAAAATTTTGGTTCAAGATCTTATCAACAAGGGGACCATTCCCATAGACAGTCCACTTGTCCCACCTAATCAAAACCTCAACATGTACCAAAACCTCTTATCGTAATATGAGGTATCTAATTCCATCACTCCTAATCAAATCAATCACGTCACATCAAACACAATGCACAGTGGGGATTCTCATGATATTGCACCTTCCCCATTAGATACATAATAGACATGAAACAACTTGAGGATGCTCAAGGTATTGCACCTTCCCCACAATCACAAAATATAAAACAACTTGAGTAGGCTCAAGGTATGGCACCTTCACCATCAATCACATCAATCCAAAAACAAAGAAATTTAGGGATGCTCAAGGTATCACACCTTCCCCACAATTAAAACAACAAAAATACAAAAAAAATCAAAATAATTCAAAAATTTAAAAACATCACAAAATCATCAAAATCACAATCATGAAAATCAAAATCAATCACACATCACTCCAAAGCACATTGCATTCACACACACATCTCAGTTCACATCATCACTAATAATACTTTGGTTATTGTTTGATGCATGCTTTTATCTGTTTTCTAGGATTGATTTTGTCACATTAATCAAGGGCATCTTCCTTATGGTATTTGTCTTGCATTATTTTTTCATATGCATGAATTTTACTACATTTACCATCCATCATCCTAGATCCCATTCATAATACCTAGATGACATATTTTCTATTCAAGTCTCTAGATTGTAGAATATTTAGGTCCTTTCAATTATTTAGCCATACCTAGTATCTCCTTTGGCTTCCATTGAACATCAATAGTCCTTGAGTGTTATAGGTCTTCAGTGAACTTAAGTTTTCTCTAAGACCACGCACATGTATCACACATTAATACAATTTTATCACCTAGGAAAGACAAACTCATGAGTCACTATCACCATAAAGCTAATAGTCTCCCCTGATCATCCTATCATGTACATGAGCTAACCTTGAGAATTGGCAAAAGGACAAGTGCAAAGCTAAAATATAATTGTCTTAAAAAAAAACAAATAAAAGCTTGAATCATTGGAATTATTAGGTTATTATATCATGGGGTTAACCTCCATCGAGGCTATAGATGCCTGAATGATAGTGGAGTATACCTTGTATGATGACATGTTTGTCATATTAGTAACCTTCATTTGTATAGACCTATGTACACTCACAGATGAGCTAGCTTATTGGCATAAGTCACAAATTATTAATCCACCTAAAATAAAAAATAAAAAATCACTACACACACATTGGTATTTGAGCAACTTGAATAACCTAGCTAGTCTTAGCATCTTCAAAATCCTATTTGATCAGTAGATGAGTTTAATTAATATCACTAGGGTGTTTGAGATTCCTAAAAGTACTTTCAGATTCTTCTTTCCTCAAACAAGAAAGAGAACAAGTCATGTCATCTTGGTATCCACAGTAGCATACTAATTGCAAAATATTACAATGCATCCACTCATATCCATTTCCCATGTATGTCATTACCATTGTGTTGATACCCTTAATTAATCAATAAAAATCATGATTAGCAATATATGTCTCAACATTTTTTGAATGACAACAAAATGTATATGCACACATTGACTCAATAACATCACATCAATCATACACAACATAAAGTACGGGTGGTCATGATATCATACCTTCCCACCAATCTAGTATCAAGTAATCAATGCATAGTGAGGGTGTTTTAAAGTATCACACCTTCCCCACCTATCCAACATTAAGCAACCAACCAACATGGGGGTGTTCAAGGTGTTACACCTTCCTCATTAATTATATCAAATTAATCAAATCTATCAATCAATAAGAAACAACACAAAATTGGGGGCATTCAAGGTATCACACCTTCCTCATCCATCAATCACATCAAGCAATCAAGAAACTTAGGAATGTTCTAGGTATCACACATTTTCCACTAATCAAATACAAGACTTAATCAATTAAACATGGGTATGTTCAAGGTATCAGACCTTCCCCACAATTAATCAAATTAGATAAATTCAATCAACCAATCAATAACACAACTATCCACCAACTTGGGGGGCAATTAAGGTCTCATACCTTCCCCAAGAGTCACATCACACAATCAACAGAACTTAGGGGTGATCAAGGTATTGTACCTTCCCCACCAATCAAGCACAATGCTCACTTAATCAAACAACAATCAACCAAATTGGGGGTGTTCAAGGTATCACACATTTCCCATAAATCAAAGAAACATAAAACAACTTGGAAATGTTTAATACATCACATCTTCCCCCCATTCAAAAATACAATGCAACTTGGGGATACTCAAAGTATCACACCTTCCCCCAATCAATCGAATCAATTCAATTAAATCACATCAATCGATCCATCCACCAAGAAAACAATAAAACAAATTAGGGATGTTCAAGGTATCACACCTTCCCCATAGGTCACATAAAATAAAACCACTTGGGGATGGTTAAAGTATTGCACCTTCCCTACCAATAAATCAAATTTAATCAATCAAATAAATCAAACAACCATCAAAAAATTGGGGATGTTCAAGGTATCACACCTTTTCAACTAGTCACATAAAATTATTCAACAACTTGGGGGTAATCAAAGTATTACACATTCCCCATCGATCAATCTATCACACAATCATAAACCAACTTGGGAGAAATTGACATATCACACCTCCCCTGTCAACAATAAACCAACCAATCATCCAAAAATTTTGGGATATTCAAGGTAACACACTTTTCCCACCAACCAATCAAATCAAATCAATCACATCAATCACATCAATCATAAAAAAATGGATATATTCAAGGCATCGCACCTTCCCCATCAACTAATAAAATATAAATCAATTCAATAGATCAATAAAACACACAAATAATAAAACAACATGGGGGTGTTCAAGGTATCACATCTTCCCCTAATAATTGATCCAATACTAACTCAAATTGGGATGGTCAAGGTATTGCACCTTCCCAACCAATCAATCGAACTCAATCAAACAATAGTTAATAACTTGGGGATGTTTCAAGTATCGCACCTTCTCCACTAATAAAGTAAAATGATCAATAAATAAAGTACTTTGACTTACCATAAGGACTTTGATGTGGTTTTATCAATGATAGCAAAAATTCAATCAACATCAACTACCAAGTTCAAAAGGTTCTATCCTTTTATCAAAGGTTGCACCCTTTGCCTTGCATTCACACAAATCAATTGTCAGGTTCAAAAGGTTGCACCATTTGCCTCAATTCACATATTACAACACATCAATTGCAAAGTTCAAAAGGTTACATCCCTTTGTCAAAGGTTACACCCTTTGCCTAGCATTCACATCATCAACACATCAATTTCCACGTTTAAAAGGTTCCATCATTTTATCAAAGGTTACACCATTTTCCTTGTATTCACATCATCAATACATCAATTGTGAGGTTAAAAAGGTTACATTATTTTGTCAAAGGTTGCACCCTTTACCTCACATTCACATCATCAACACATCAATTATTAGGTTCAAAAGGTTGTATCCTTTTGTCAAAGGTTGTGCTCTTTGCCCCAAATTCACAGAAGTCAATTGCCAGGTTTAAAAGGTTGCATATTTTATCAAATATTGTGCCCTTTACCTTGCATTCACATCTCATGCCACATCAATTGATAAGTTTAAAAGGTTGCATCCTTTTATCAATGGTTGCACCCTTTTCCTTACATTCACATAAATCAATGGCCAGATTCAAAAGGTTGTGTCCTTTTATCAAAGGTGGCACCCTTTGCCTTGCATTCACATTCAATCAACAAATCAATTTCTAGGTTCAAAAGGTTACATAATTTTATCAAAGGTTGTGCCATTTGCTTCACACTCACATCTTACAACACATCAACTACCAAGTTCAAGAGGTTGTGCCCTTTGCATCGTCATCTCAAAAGTCAAATTTCAATTCAAAAATCCCCAAAGGCACCAAACCCCTTTGGTCACATTTCAATTCAAAAATCTCCAAAGGCACCAAAACCCTTTAGTCATATTTCAATTCAAAAATGCCCTGAAGGCACCAAACTCCTTTGGTCACATTTCAATCGAAAAGGCCCTAAAGGCATAAAACCCCTTTGGGTACATTTCAATTAAAAAATCCCCAAATGCACCAAACCCATTTGGTCATATTTTAATTCAAAAATACTCGAAAGGCACCAAACCCCTTTGTTCACATTTCAATTCAAAAGTTCCCAAAGGCACCAAACCTCTTTGGGAACATTTCCATTCAAAAAGCTTTAAAGGCACCAAACTCTTTTGGTCAAATTTATTTTCATGCAATCTACTTGCTTTCTAGCTTAGCTTTACTTCAATGCAATCTACTTGCTTTCTAGATTAGATTTACTTCAATCTAATTTACTTGCTTTCTATCTTAGCTTTACTTCAATGCAATTTATTGCTTTCTTAGATTAACTTTTATTGCTTTCCTAGTATAGGATCTTGTGAGAACCATGTACCTAGTAGTCTACTCTAGTCACCTATTAATTGCAGCAATTGATTATCCATACAATCTTGTAGGATGAGTATATTACCATACATACACTCATTGAAGGTTAGGTTCTATTTCGTGCTCATAAGCTTAGATTAGATCATCACCCCATTTTGCTCATGCAACAACAGAGTCATATATTAGAGCATCATTTTGTTCAAGAAAAAGCAGAGCCATTGATTATATTAGAATATAGCCCCATTCTACTAGGGAAAAAGCAAATACATAGATTAGATTTCATTTTATGTTCATCAATTAGATTAGAATATAGCCCCATTCTTCTAGGGTAAAATTAGAGGAACAAATTAGGTTTTCTTTCTTGTTTTTAATTAGCTAGCCTAGATCTTTGAGTGAACCTTGTACCTAGTGATTCACTCTAATCACCTGGAAGTTACAGTAATTGGTTATCCATGCAATCTAGTAGGATTGGTAGATTACCATAAGGACACTTGTTTCAAACACAAAAAAAAATAATCACTTGCACACACATCACAACAAATAATCATGAGTAAACACACACATACAACATTTTCAACAACACAATCAAAAGCATGCATGCAACAACAAAAGCAACTACAAGAAATCAAGTACACAATTGGGTTCATCTTAATCCAAAATAAAAATGCGAAAGGGTAACTTATGTTACTGATCAATCCTACACTCCATCCATCCTCCATCACAAAAAAATATAACACAAACCACCACCAACCACACTTCATTCATCCAATCCATCTCTAATACTACTAAGGTCAATCGCCTCATCACTATCATAATTTTTGTCGTCTGTCAACTCATCGCTTGAGGGGATAGACAATATCTATAAAATTTTACCTCAAACAAGATCAATATTCAAACACCCATTTTTGGACTTAACATCTATCCAAGAACCCTATCTATGACTAATCACACACCCTACTCTATCAAGTCTAAATACAAAATTTCTCTGCTCCACACAAACTCAAATTGAATCTAAGAGGCTAATGCAATAGGTCAATACTTGTAAGGGTTTATATGTTGATTCTTTAATAGAGGTGATGAAGGTGACCGACCATAAAGGATAGTACACGAGACCACTTACCATATGACCAGTTCATTTACCAAAATCAAAGCACTCCTCAATTCATCAACAACAAGATTTGTAGACATTCATTGCCTTCGTAACTAAGGTATTCTACATTGCTCTTGATCTAGGGCAATCAAACGTCAACCTCGCAAGCACAAAAGCCATCATTCATCCACACAATTATAGGTGTCATTTATTTTTGCATCGCTTTGTATTTTCACACAACACAATACAAAAAGAGGTATCTATAGACACCAAAATCAAGCATAATAAATACTAATTAATTAATCATAATTAATTAGTATATTTAATATTAATTAATATTAAATTAATGTTCATTTGCCTAAAATATTAATTAATTAATTAATTAATTTATTACTATCTAGGCTACACAACCACTCACCCCTTATTGCAAGAAACCCTTCCATCCCCATGGCCACATCATTCATAGTTCACTTCAATTTTCACCTTACATCCACCATTCCAATCATGTACAAGAAAAGGATCATCCTTTGCCACAAACAAACTTCAATTTACTGCACATGATATAACTTACAGTTACACCTCCATCCGCACATTGGATATTTCTAATATGTACGCAATTACAACATTCATACATAGTTTATCTTGCATATTTAAATTAAATAAACATATTTAATTTTAACGCATAAATAATTATAACATGCACACACAATTCATCTTGCACATTTAAATTAAATAAATATATTTAATTTAAATGCATAAATAATTACAACATGCACTTATAGTTCAACTTGCACATTTAAAGTTAAATAAATATATTTAATTTAAATGAATAAACAATTCAAACATGCACAAATAGTTTCAAACATTCATATATGGATAAATATGCATGTTCAATTTAATATGAATATATAATCCACATACACTTTAAGTTCAACAAAAGATTTCAATTTTATATGCATATCTTATCCGATAAAAAAATTAAAAAACACACATATTTCAAAATTACACTCCCATTTGATGATATTTCCAAGGTAAGCTTATCCTCATCTACGAGCATTCATCCTTTGGTATAATCTCAATGCAGAAGAGAAGTACCGGTTAACACCACTTAACTGGTTGAGCCACCACCTCTACACATTCCCTTTGGGAAGTCTATAAATGCACACCCTTCCCCTTCCTCGAGCATGGAGAAGGTTCATACACAAGAGGATGGAACACGTAAATACACATTGATGAAATTACAACTTGCATGAATATTTCTAAAAACAACACGATGCAGCATGAAGCATCATCACAACAACAACAATCATGAAGGAAGGTAAGATCGTTAACAAATTTGCTTTCCTTATATGCACTTTCACTCATTTACTGTAAACTTCAATTAATTTGTTTAAACTCAAGCCTCACTTTGGGAGGCCCGACAAATGTTACTAATATATTTGCAATTTATTTGTGTAGGTACACAGATTTAGAGCTAACAGATCCAAACACCAATCTAGATACACCTGATCCATCAGATTTGGATGCAAATCCACCAAATCTAGGTGACCCTTGACATAGATTTAATGCATTTAGTGGATCTAACATAGATCTAGATCCACAACCAATAGATCCATATCTAGTGAAGCGATACTCACAAGAAACCCATCCACCAGTGCTTTAGCAGAAGAAGATAGTTGCATCATTTTTTCACTTGTGATAGGGAACCGATCCCTCGATTATTGTACAACATCACGAGGGGTTTATATTGTAACAAAAAAGAAAAACAAAGAATATAAAATCTATGTTTCTTTTCTATTTTAATCATATTTGCAATGGTGCAATTTTTTTGTCTACAAGATCCCACTATGATTGCCATCTTGTAGACGAAAAAAACTGCACCATTGCAAATATGATTAAAACAGAAAAGAAATATAGATTTTATGCTTTTTGTTTTTTCTTTTCAATTACAATATAAAACCCTCGTAGGGTTATACAATAATCGAGGGATCTATTCCATTTTGCAAGTGGAAAATGGTGCAACTATCTTCTTCTCCTACAACACTGGTGGATGGGTTTATTGTGATCGTTGCTTCGTTGGATTTGGATCTATTGGTTGCTGATCTAGATATGTGGTAGATCCGCTGAATGTGTTAAATATGCATCAAGAATTGCCTAGATTTGGTGGATTTGGATTGATGTCTAGATTTTCTAGCTCTAAACCTCTGTACCTACACATAAAAAAATTACAAAGATATTAGTAGCATATGTCAGGCCTCCCAAAGTAAGGCCCAAGTTTATATAAATAAACTAAAGTATGTAGTAAATGAGTGAAAGTGCATATACGAAAGGTAAATTTGTGAATAATATTACCTTCCTTTATGACTGTTGTTGTGGTGATGCATCATGTTGCACCATGTTGTTAAGTGGTGTTAATTGGTGCTTCTCTTTTGCATTGAGATTATTATAAAGGATGCATGCTCACATATGAGGATAAGCTTACCTTAGAAATATCATCAGATGTGCACATAATTTTGAAACGTGTGCGTTCTTTTAATTTTTTCACCGGATATGATATGCGTATTACATTGAAATATTTTGTTGAACTGAAAGTGTATGTGCATTAGATATGTATATTAAATTGAATATGCATATTTATCCGTATATGCATGTTTGAAACTATTTGTGCATGTTTAAATTGTTTATGCATTTTGTTTTTTGATAAGTAACTAGAATTTTATATACAAATTGGATTTTTTAAGAGGATCCCAAAACCTTATAAAAAAAAGGGCCGTAGCACCGAGATTTAAAGAAATTCCTTAGTACATGAAAATAAACATAAACTAAAAAGGAAAGGGCCAGAAACAACCCTTGATCCAGTAGAAAGACCAATTTCTACTACCAACTAGTGAGGCCCACTACGCAAAAATATCATCCTCCCATTTCTAGTAGTCTGGGATCCTACCAGGTGTGGATACAACAGTTTGGGATCCACTCGAGGGTGGATACAAAAATCTAGGATCATCATGAGGGTGGATACAGTGCACCTGCCTAGACTTACGTAGGGAGAGCAGGAAGGCTAAGAATAGCCTGTAACTAGAAATCCTGCCCAAAAACCAGAAGCAAGGAATTTTTAGAAAATTGGAGAGGATCCTCACCCAGGGATGGCTCGGGATGCAACCCAAGGTGTAGCAGAGTAGCAAGCAACTACGCGAGAAAAGTATCAAGCAACATCAGGATACAGGCCAGGGATCAGCAGTGGGATAGCTTGGGAAATGGCATCAGGATCCTCAAAGAAAAAATGGGAAGCCTTCATATGAGCCTGAAAAGTGGAACAAAACTACTAGGGATATCTACAGGCCAATATATCCCTGTGCACAACAAGGATAAATACGAGGAAGCCGAAAGGATCCAGGTTAAATAGTAACAGATGCAAAGGTAAGATCCTAGAATCTAAAAATGAAGGAGGAAGGAGGGACCACAGCTGCAAACACACTGACATTTCCCCAGACCAAAGAATAGAGAAGGAAGCCCCCACCACTCTAGAAGAAAGGCCAAGGAACCACCATACTTGCTTATGAAAAGATCCAGGGAACTAGGACCAAAATCCCCTGAACAAGAACTAAAACAAACAACCTGAGGATCCTAGGAGGGAAGCAACAACAAGCACAAAGATGGGATCCTCGAAAGCCTAACCTAGGGGAACCAGGGTCTGCATGCACTGATCATGGGTCCCCCCCAAGATCCAGACATGCAACAAAAACCCTAGGAACCCTATAAGAAGGGACCAAGATCCCCCCATCCTTGCTCATGGAGAACTTTAGAGAACTGGGACTGGGACTAGGAACAACCCAGGAAGAGGAAGAGACCCACCCCAAAGGCCAACCAATGCCCTAGGTGTCCACAAAATCGTAGATCCAGCAAGAAGAAGCCTCTAAACAGGAAATCGAAAAGGGCCCTACCCAATGGGATGGGACCAGCAACAACCACAGGCATCCTAGAGAGGAGTCATTGGCAGAAGAGGAAACTAGCCCCCCCAAACCAACCCTAAAGCAAAGAGGACCTCACAGGATGGACCAGGAAGCAGTTGAAATTCCAAATTTCCACCACCACCGACCAAGGAAGCCTTGGGAACCAGATCCATGTAAAAACCTGCAAAAAACCCTAGGGGAAATCCTAGGGGAGATCGGGGAAGGGATCCTAAAAATATGCAGGAAACCCTAGGAGACCCCTAGGATGCACCAGACCATAGGCTCAGGCAGGGAAACCCTAAAACTATTGGGAAAGGAGTAGAAAGTGGAGAAGGATCTCCCCCCAAGGAGATCATATGCTACAAAGCATTCCCAGAGCGGGATGACCCGAGATGAGCTAGGTATTGGGCAAGAACCATGAGAGGGGGAGCAGGGAGAGGGAGTAGGACCCTCCCTCTCCCCCAAATTGTTTATGCATTTAAATTAAATATGTTTATCTAATTTAAATGTGCAAGTTGAACTGTGAGTGCATGTTGTAATTGTTTATGCATTTAAATTAAATATGTTTATTTAATTTAAATGTGCAAGTTAAACTGTGTGTGCATGTTCTAATTGTTTATGCATTTAAATTAAATATGTTTATTTAATTTAAATGTGCAAGCTGAAATGTGTGTGCATGTTGTAATTGCATGCATATTAGAAATATCCAATGTACAAATGGAGGTGCAACTGCACGTTATATCATGTGTAGTAAATTGAAGTTTGTTTGTGGTAAATGATGATCCTTTTCTTGTGCGTGATCAAAATAGGGGATGTGAGGTGGAATTGAAATGAACTACGGATAATGTGGCCATGGGGGATGGAAGGGTGAATGTTCTCACGAGGGGTGAGTGGTTGTGTAACCTAGATAGTAATCAATTATTTACTTAATCAATTTATTAATTTATACTTTAGGCATATGGACATTAATTTAACATTAATTAATTAAATTAATATTAAATATACTAATTAATTATGATTAATTAACTAGTATTTATTATGCTTGATTTTGATGCCAACAATAATATCCTATGAACACTACACATACACCTTCAACATTCTTCTCAAGATAGCCTTCCCATAAAATATTTTTATGTTTCCAACAAGGAATTTTGATTATTTTTAATAGGAAATAATTAAATCAAGGAAATAATATATTTTTACCATTTATTTTATTTTATGTGCTTTGAATTAGGGCTTCATGAATAAATCACTACAAAAATGATGATAAGTAAATGCTTTTTATGTATTATTTGAAATCTAAAATTAAGAAACATGAAAAAAGAGTTTATATTAATAAGTCAATATTGTTTTGAATATTACATGTACAATCAAAGGTTGATGTTTTTATAAATATTTTGAGATTGATGATTATTTATCTTGATATAGTTTTGATATTCAAAACAATTACTAAAGTGTTTAGCTTTTCATAAACTACATTTTTGCCCTCAAAAAATATTAAGTATCAAAATATGTTAATAGTAAAATAGTTATGATTGACATATTAATAGAAAAATATTAGAGTTGCATATCAATGGTGAATTATAAGCATTTATTGTTGTAAACATTAGTCGTTGTTTTACCTAAATTTGTACAAGCCTAGGAAGACACTACATTCATGACAATAAGCAACACTAAAATAAATTTAAATTAAATAATACCTTATATTAAATATTAATTAGGTTGAAACAATTGATTAGCTAATCTACAGGTATGATGTAAAGTGTGAGAATGGTTGGGAGTTAGGACACATACACATATAATCTAAATAGTGGAAAGTACTATATTCAAAATACATGGAATAATTGAAGTATGAATAAAATAAATAAAGTGAAAGAGCTTCCCAAGAGAAAAAAAGATATAAGTTGTACCATCCTCTTAGAGGTGCACTCTGATGCTTGGACTTGGTGCTTAGAGTTGATATTCACTCAATGCTTGAGAAAAAATGTTTTATTCTTGATTATGTAGTTTATAATGCCCCTTTGATGCCTAGTGATTGAGTCCCACCTTGACCTTGAGGTGAGTGAGAAACCTAGGGATAGAAGAGATATATAGGGAAAAAAGTACCAAGGATGATAGTATGATAGACCTATCACTTCCTATTAGTGTCCTTGTGTAGAAATTCTATGTGGACATGTATAATATTTCAAGTGATAAGTATTGGTAGAATATAGGAAGATAATGAGCGGAAGGAGTATTAGTAGAAGATATCTATGTTTTATCCATCTACAATCATCAAGAGGAATAAAAATTATTTAAGAAATTGATGATTAAGTAAATTGTTTTGACATGCTATTATATATTTAACATTTTAATTATCTCTACTTGAGTGTCAATGGGCATTAGATTCTCTACTCAGTACTAGGATAAAAATAAATGAAAATTATAATAATAACTTAAATGGACCAAACAAGCCTAAAGATAAAATTTCATTAGGTTTTGATCTCATCTAAATTAGAGAACTTATATTATGGTATTAAGATTAAAAATAAGTATTATAGTGTAGTGATGCAGTCAAAATAATAATAACCTAGGCCAATACTATAAATACTTTTTATCTTTGTATGCTCTGCTTGTTGGAAATTATGAGCTGTCATTGATGTTAAAGGAACAAAGCAGTCATAGCAAAAATATTCTTCAAGGTTGATAAGATCAAGAAATGATTTGTGAAATTGTCATTGATGTCAAAAGCAAGAGAATATTCAAAGAAAAAGGTCACATTATCAATATTAGTATTCTTGAGAGATTCAAAATAATAAGAAAGGTTAACATCATTATGATTGAGAAACTCAAATGATGATTTTGATCCATAATAAAGTGCTTGGAGAATTAAAAAGTGTTAGAGTAACATTCCATTACTTGGGATACTTACCAATTACTCCAATAGGTAAAATAAGCTAGTGTATTGCATTACACTACTTAGGATTTATTACTACATTTACTATTTTAGTTTCTACCATATAGATATTTACTGTCCTAAATATCTAATGGTAACTAGCCTAAATATCCTAGGGTAGTCAACCCTAAACCTAACTCTCTACCTAGCCTAACGCGTTTGTTAGCTTGGTTAGTGGGGAATTAGTTAGGTTTACTATTCATTGTATTATATAAACATTAGTCTTAAACCTAATGTTAAGTTAGATTAATTTGATTATTATTTGATCTGACTTACCTTGCATCATTGGCATCAGAGCCTTGCTTCTCCAACGTTGCAGATTACCACGAAGCACCAGAGGCGCTCAACATAGTTTTCCTCATGGGAGGCCTACAGACCAGGGCCCGAGCGTTAGGCCACAGATCTGGTCGCTCTAGCCCGCAACACATGCCATCATTGATGCTAACGTCAGCCGACCCACAGACAGGCCATCGCAGTCGGCAACACGGCCACAGGGCCCACAGACACGCTAGTCGACCTGGCACACAGGGTGGGCACAACACCCATGAACCCCTAGACCGATCACGATCAACAAGCTAAGGTTTTGCAACCTCGACCCCCGCATCGACCCCTAGGGATCGCAGCACCACTAGCCCCCATAGGCCAAGTGGCTAACTCCCAAGAGATCCGAGAGGGCAGGAGCACCCTCCCTCTTCTCAAGGATTTGATAGACATCAGGATCTAAAAATCCCTGACCGACATCAGGATCTGAGAGGTCAGGCGACCCTCCAATCCCTGACCGACATAGGTATCTGATAGGGCATGCGGCCCTCCAATCCTTGATCGACACCTGGACATGGAATGGCATCGATAGGCCCTGACACGCATCTCAAGGGACACATGGACTGACGCCGATTACCCAAGCATGCATCTCAAGGGACACGTGGACCCAGGCATGCACCCCGAGGTGCAGACTCGACCGAACACATGGTGGATAGCCACTGACGAATAAGTGGTGGAAAACCACTGGATAGAAACTAGACAAGTGGCGGACAGCCACTGGACACAACATGTGGCGGATAGCCACTGACGAACACGTGGTGGATAGCCACTGACGAACTCGATGCTGACTAGACAACTTTGCCTACCCCTGGCACCACATGGTGGTGACCAAAAGGGCAGGCGACACAGTCGATTACCCATAGGAAATCAACCGATAAGGGGGGACTTTTCCCTTATCAATCCCACAACATCCCACTATGGGATGCATGTGGGATAAAAGTCCCTGAAGTTTTTTTTTTTTAAATATTCGTCGTCGCAGTCTTCAAGAGGCACCACCGTCACCTTCATTCCATCGGGTATCGTAGCCCGACCGGTTGATCGGGTCGAGCTAAGGCGCACGACGGGGAGTCCAGGGTTCGAATCTCGCTGGGAACAAAAAGGGCATTCTTTTGGCCTTCGACACTTACAGGTATATATTTTTTTTCTTATACAATTTTTTTTAAAAGTTTTTTATTATTAAATTATTTTTTTTTAATATTTTAAAATGCTTCAAATTTTTTTTTAAATAATTAATTTTTGTTTAATTATTTAAATTGATTTATTTAAGAGATATATTTTTAGTTTTTTCATTATTAATTAAAATGATTTATTAAAAACTTTTCTTAAACTATTGCAAATTAAAAAAATAAAAATTAAAGAAATTTTTTTTGCAACTTTAATATTTAAAAGTGCTAATGTTTTCTCACAAAATGGAGATATAAGACAAAGTGAAAGCACATTTTTTTTGTTGCAAATTAGACAAACTCTTCTCAACCCTTGTTCATTTAGCATACAAAGAAAGGATCACACTGATTTTTCTTTTGCAAATTTAGAAAACAAGGAACCTTTTGTAAAGATCAAAAGTACTTAGAGTGCATTTGTTTTCTCCAAGGAGACATAATACATAAAATTGCACATCTATTTTTTTCTGCAAAATTGAGAAGACTTTGTAACCTTGGGTTCATCAAAACTAAGTCGTGTGTCGACTAGTTCTGGAAGCCTTTCAAAAGCGGGTCGTGTGTCGACTTGTCTTGGAAGGAGTGCTCAAAATTGTTAATTTTGCAAAATTCAGGAGAGAAGACAACATTGTACTTCTTTTGCAAAATTGGAAAACAAAGCAGGAGACATTAAAATATCATTTTTTGCACAACACAAAACACACATTTTGTTGTAAAAATTTAAAAAGGTGCATTTTCGATTTTACTCGACACCTTTATTGGCAAATTAGGTGCATTTTCGGTAGCATCCGACACCTAGGTGATAAGACTTTTGTGGGCATTCTTGTTTGATTATTGCATTATTTATTTTGCAATTATAAGTCATAGAATCAAGAACACACTAAACCCCAAAATTTCACAAATTTGTGTAAATCCTTGCACAGATTTAAAGCCAAAATTACTTGATATTCTCTCCTAAATCAACAAAACCCCTAATTCACTCTTATTTGTTTGGCTTAATTTCCTCAAAATTTTCATCCTTCTTGAAGGGAGTTAAGGCAGGTGCCATTAAATATCTGTTTGAGTGAATTATATTTTGGTACTCTTTTAGGGTAATCAAAAGAAAGAACAAGTTTTTTTTTTGAAAATAAGGAACCTTAAAAGTTGCAATCCTTTGCACTAAGGGGGGATAATTCCTTTCTTCCTTCAAACATAGATTTTGATAAGAGGAAAATAAAACTTGTAAAGGCAATCAGAAAAGTCCAAGTTATCAACATTAAACCTTTTCTTTTAGAATTCATAATAGCAATCATGCTTGAAGTACTTGCAATAAGAAAGGACAAATTGGTGAAATTTTTTGATCAAATTGCCTAGAAAGCATAGTTTTGCACAAATTGTAAGAATGACAACCAAGACACCATTCAGTGTTGGTTTAAAAACAAGCAAAACTAAAATGGCAAAGGCACAACACAGAAGCCATCTTTCTTGTGAAGTGTCTCATTCTGATTCTATTTCTAGTTCAAAAATAGCACAAGGAGTGCTAAATTGCTAAAATAGTTTTGTAGAGGGAAAAAACATGTGTCCCTTGGGCAAAAGCACCATTTTCTCTCTCTCCTCTTTTTGGCTTCATAAATAGCATAAGTATTTTGTTTGAAGACCTTACAAATAAGGGGTGCTTGTACCTCTTTTAGGCTTCATAAATAGCAAATTCTAGGTGTTTGAATTACTTGTAACAAGAGGAGCGATTTTTTGTGATGTAAAATTGTCTAGGAGTCAATATTTGTAAAATCCTTCACAACATTCTTGCGTTGCACACTTTTTGCAATTGAAGGGGGCTATCCATTTCTTTTCTTCACTATTTTTTGTAAATAGGGAAGATGACTTATAAGGGTGCATTTTTGGCAACGACCGACACCTTATCTACCTTATCTTTTGCAAATTCATATTGTAAATGAATGAACCTTGTATGAAGTGATTTATTCTACTACACCTAGTGATTGCAGCGGTTGGTTACCCATGCAAATCGGTTGGATGATGTGATTACCATAAGGACATTCGTTGGCATGAAGACAAAGTGAGGAATGACCCACTTTTTGCTTAGGAGCAGCCAGAGCACTGTGACAGAGCAAATAACCAGCAGATCAAGGGCAGATTGTGTGCATTATTGTTCATTTATTTGTACTTTAGAGCTAGAGGAAATTTTGAACATCATTGTTGGTTGTTTTGAGAAGAAAACAAGGGCAAATTGTGTGCATTATTGTTCATTTATTTGAGAGTAAAACAAAGGGAAAAAAATTTGCATTAGCTTTAAGTGAAAAGAACACATTGTAAAACTATATTGCATATAATTTGCTATGTGCTCTTGGAAAGAATTTTGGGTAGAATATGCCTGAAATATTGAAATAAAAGGAGAAATTAATGAGGAGAGTTGAGCAGACTTGTGAGTAGGTTTGAGGTAGAAATGTGAGCAAGTTTGAGGCAGATTTGTGCTAGTCTTGTAATGAGGCTTGGTGAAAATCAGAGCATTGTTGAGCAGGCCTTATGTGAAGGCCTATGGCAGCCTTTGGGTAGAGTTGAGAGCAGATTGCAAAAGTAGATTTGAGCAGACCTTGTGATAAGGCTTGTGGTAATATTTGGGTAGATATAGAGAGCAGGTTTGAGGAATATTTGTGCTAGCATTGTAACGAGGTTATGTGCAAATTTGGGAAGAGATAGAGAGTACGTTTGAGATAGTTTTGTGCATGTAATATGTGCATATTTCTATAGATATATAGAGTAGGTTTGAGACAGATTTGTGCATGTAATGTGTGTAGATTTAGGTAGAGATAGAAAGCAGGTTTGAGGCATATTTGTGTATGTTATATGTACATATTTGAGTAGATATGAGAGTAAGCTTGGTTGCTAATTTGATCAAGCCTTGTGATAAAGCTTGAGGTATATTTAAGTAGAGTTGTGAGCATAATTTGAAATTGACTAAAGCAGAGAGGAGAGGATTCTCTTGTGGATAGATATCTACAAATCATCCAAGGAGATAGAGTTCTCCTATGGATAGAGGTCCATAAACCAGAGTAGAGGGGATAGAGTTCTCCTATGTATAGAAATCCATGAACTTGAGCATAGGGGATTGAGATATCCTTTGGGCAAAGGTCTATAAATATTGTAATAGGGATTTGGTTCCCAAGGTATTTGTTGAGAAAATTTAGAAGAAATATTTTCTTTGTGGACGTAACCCACATTGGGTGAACCACGTTAAATTTGTGTCTCTCATGTGTGTGATGATTTGTGCATTGCTTTGCTACTGCTATTGATGATATTGGTTAACACTACTATGGAAAAATATTGCAATTGATAACATTGGATAAATATTGTTTGGGAAAGAACTATAAAATTTTATCTTTTATTAGTTCACCCCCCCTCTTAGTATAATATTGTGTTCTTCAATTGGTATCAGAGCAAGTCCCTTCAGGGAAGCCTAAAAAATTGAAGGAAGATTTTACAAGAACACACATGGGTGGGAAAAGCAAAAGAAGAACTGTGAGATCACATTCTCATAAGAAGGAAATAACACAAATGACCATGAAAGAAAAGGAGAAAAAGAAATTTGATTTTGTTCTGAGATAAGTGGAAACATATATAGAACTAGAATCAAGTAGTGGAGAAAAGGCTAAAGTGATAAAATATTGTGTTAAATGTGGAAATATAGGCAACCATGTAGCCTCTTGTCCACAAGATGGTGAAGAATATTTTGTTTATGGTAACCTTAGTCACGATGCAACTCATTGTCCTGAACTTGGGTTTAGTAGCAATGAAGATGAAAAGGGTTTTTATCATGAAAATAAAAACATGCACAATCTAGAAAAGTATATGAGGAAGACATTATTTGAAAATAGCAGTGATGAAAGTCTCTCTGATAGTGAAAAAGAAGATGCTCCTTTTTAAGATCAAGTAAAAGAGAAAGAAGATGCACCTGTTGTCAAACACCAAAATGAAAAGAAAGAAGTTGATCCTAATATTGAAGACCCACAAAAAGAAAAATATTCTGAAAAGGAAGAAGCCGTAGTTGAAATGAAAAAGGAACTTGAAGAGCTAAAAAGAGAAAACTCAAGATTGAAAGCTCAAATACAAGAGAAAGAAGATACTCTAGTTGAAGACTTACAAAAAGAGAAAGTTTCAGAAAAGGAAGTCACAATTGATATGGAAAAGGATTTTTTTTTAAAGATTTGAAAAGAGAGAACTTAAGATTGAAGGCTCAAGCACAAGAGGATGAGAAAAAAAAGGCAAATCTTCTACAAGATCTCATGGACCTAAAATTTAAGGTTGAAGAGGTAAGGAAAATGAAGAAGGTATGGCTTAACAGTTAAAGGCAAAAGAGCTAGAATGTGAAATATTAAAACATGAAGTGATTTCTCTAAGGATGGAAGTGAAAGATTCTAATAAAAAACTACATAGAAGTGATGGCACCAATGAGCTAGCAAACAATGCACCATCAAGGGATAGAGATCATCATAGGATAAGCAAAGAAAGAATAATGGGATCAAGGCAAGATGAATATTTCTTCCAGGGTTATTGCTACTCATGTAATCAGTTTGGTCACAAAGCTATGCATTGCAGGAATCATGGAAAGAATAATTATGGATTCACCAAGAGAAACTTCAATTCATTTGAAGATGAATATTACTTTCAAGGATATTGCTACTCATGTAATCATTTTGGTTACAAATATATACATTGTAGGGTTCATGATAGAAATAATTTTGGCTTTAACAAGAAGAACTACAATTCATTTGCACTATCCAAGAACTACAATTTTAGATGTTACAATTGTAATAATTTTGGACATATAACAAAGTGGTGTAGAACAATATTTCAAGAACTTCCAAGGATAAGCAAGAAGCAGGATAGTCAAAATATTCAAAGAGGTATGACTACAAAAGTGTGGAGAAAGGTTGAAAAAGGAGAAGAGCATTGTAATTTGGGAGTAGATTTACTCCCACCTCAAAATTAATCACCTTAAGAAGACAGGTGGTAAGGGGGCTGAGCTAAATATTTAATTTTTATCCCCAAAGAGCCCTTTTCCAAGGGGGAGAGAATACAGAAAGGGGGAGAGATTTTAGTAATGGGGATCAACATGACATGGGGATCACATTGACAATTCAGTTGATATGAAATAAATGTGTGTTGGGTTGCAATCAATGACAAAGGGGGAGATTGTTGGAAATTGTGATTTGTCATTGATGTCAAAGGAACAAAGTAATCATGGCAGAAATATTCTTCAAGGTTGATAAGATCAAGAAAGGATTTGTGAAATTTTCATTGATGTCAAAAGCAAGAGAATGTTCAAAGAAAAAGGACACATTATCAATATTAGTATGCTTGAGATATTCAAAATAGTAAGAAAGGTTAACATCATTATGATTGAGAAACTCAAATGATGATTTTGACCAATGATAAAGTGCTTGGAGAATTAAAAGGATGATGTATATTATTTATTAATGTACACATTAATATTTAAATTAAAATCTTAAATATTAAAGTAAAGTTCTAAAGTGTGACTTTATTAAATCAAAAGTTGCTAATATTATTGATGGTGTGCACTTGGAGCAGAATTTGTACATATTGTTGGGCAGAATTTGTGCATCTTTTTGGGAAAAATTTGTGCATCTAGTTGGGCAGAATTTGTGCATATTTATTGGGCAGAATTTGTGCATATTTGTTAGGCAGAATTTGTGCATCATTGTTGGGAAAATTTTGAACATAATTGTTGGTTTTTTTGAGAAGAAAACAAGGGTAGATTGTGTGCATCATTGTTCATTGATTTGAGATTAAAACAAAGGGAAAAACATTTGCATTAGCTTTGAGTGAAAATAAAACATTGTAAAACTATATTGCATATTATTTGCTATGTGCTCTTGGAAAGAATTATGGGTAGAATATGTTTGAAATATTGAAATAAAAGGAGAAATTAGTGAGGAGAGTTGAGTAGACTTGTGATAAGGTTTGAGGTAGATCTGTGACCAATTTTGAGGCATATTTATGCTAGTCTTGTAACGAGGTTTGGTGCAAATCAGAGCAAAGTTGAGTAGGCCTTGTGTGAAGGCTTATGTCAGCCTTTGGGTAGAGATAGAGAGTATATTTGAGATAGATTTATGCATGTAATATGTGCAGATTTGGGTAGATATAGAGAGCATGTTTAAGGCAGATTTGTGTATGTGATGTGTATAGAGTTGAGCAGAGCTGAGATCAGGTTTGGTTGCTGATTTGAGTAAGCCTTGTGAGAAGGCTTGAGGCCGATTTGAGTAGAGTTGTGAGTAAATTTTGGAGCTAACTAGAGCAGATAGGAGAGGAGTCTCCTATGGATAGAGGTCCATGAACCAGAGTAGAGGGGATATAGTTCTCCTGTGGATAGAGATCCACGAACTTGAACATAGGGGATTGATATCTCCTTTGTACATAGGTCCATAAATATTGTAATAGGGATTTGGTTCCCAAGAGATTTGTTGAGAAAATTTAGAAGAAATATTTTCTCCGTGGACGTAACCCACATTGGGTGAACCACATTAAATTTGTGTCTCTCATGTGTGTGATGATTTGTGCATTGCTTTACTACTGCTATTGATGATATTGGTTAACACTATTATGGAAAGATATTACAATTGATAATATTGGATAATATTGTTTTGGAAATAAATGTAAAAGTTTATCTTATACTATTCACCCTCCCCTCTCAGTATAAGCTTGTGTTCTTCACTGCTCATCCATGTAAATACTAAAGTTAACAACAATGGAGAAAAAAACAAATTTCTAAGTCTAGTTTTAGGGATAAGGAAGGGATATTTAAGGTATTTTAAGTTTCAAAATATACTAAGGTTGTTCCATTCCTATCCTCATACCCTTTGGTGAGTAAAAAAAAAAAGAAATTGAATTTCCTTGATTTATCAAACTCCATTGTATAAATCTTGTACTTATAAGGTGACCATTTCAACACAAAATGAAGTAATAATAGAGTACTATATATGAAGGAATATGTTAACTACTAATAAAATAAAACACTTAAAATAACAATACCATGATCAAATATATTATGGAACCTAGAGATGCCATAAGTTACCAGCTATAATCATAATAATAATATAATCAATAAAATGATAGTTGGTATATTTGGAATGGGGCAAAGAATAGATAAACCCATAGTGGTAATTTATATAGGATTAATAATATTTTGATCACTAGTTTTTAAGGTGTAGGGCATGTAAACAACAAAGAAATTGGATGATTAAGAAAAGTAAAGGGGATAAAATTTGAGAATGAAGGATAGATGGGGAATTCACTAAAAACAACTAGAAAGGAAAAGGAAAGACCATAGTCAATTTGAGGATATTTTCATTGCTCTAAGATGGACAATTATATTGGAGTGTGATACTACTACTAGCTATGACTAGTAAGATTATCGATCATGTTACCATGTTAAGTACCAGGCATGAAGGAAGAGACAGTTAATCAAAAATTAAAGAACACATATTGTGTGTTATTTTTCCATTTTGAGAAGCATGATGATATTTATTTAATCATGTTAGATGCCTATGAATTCTTGTAGAATGCATGTTTTCCCATGCCTTAGAATTTATGGCCTCTTGATTCTTGATCGAATTGCCTATTATTTTTTCCTCTAACTACTAGAATGATTTTGTGGTGTCTATAACTTGCCTTAGGTGTAGGATATTGCCTTTATTTTTCTATAATTTCTATTTTCCAATCAAATTTTAATTTTAATCCAATTTGAAATGATAATGTTCCTCTTTTTTGGTAATGTTGTAACAAAATAAGGTATTGTTATATGCATGATGATCTTAAGAATAATGTGCTTTGCCAAGGGTTTATATTATTGTAGGCATTGTAGGAAGGGAATATAGTACTTGATGAATGTGATAATGTGACTTTATAGTCTAAATGTGTGATTTCTTGTATACTTTTTTATTTTTTTACCTTGATGTTGATTGTTTTAATTCTTTTGTGTATAAGACCAAGGGATTGGTGGGATAGGTGAAGAGGACAAGGGTATACCACGAATGAATAGGACTATTAAGATGGATAGTCATATTTGGTAGAGTCAATATTTATCTTGGTTGAAAGTTTTCCAAGAATATACCAAAATAGTATTAGGACTACTTGCAATAACTTGGACTAGTGAACATAACTTAGATTCCATATAGAATAATTTGGTGATATATCCAACACTAACTTGGTAGCATAGTCCCCATGATGGGAGAAGTATGGATCGATATATATAGGTTGAGCACTACATTAGAGAGTGTATATATTATATATTGGGTATATCCATAGTAGGAGAGACATGGAAGGATGTGTTCCTAGTTTGGACATGGCTAGATAGAGTAATGTATCTAATAGATAAGGAAGCATAATAATATTATGGTTACTATGGAGGTAGTTAATATTCATACCATTCATATTTATAGAAGGTGGTAGTATGGTTGCTTTAGGACATAGTAAAAAAAAAAGAATAAATAAGATGGAGTCATTTAGGATAATTTTCTTCAATGTTGTTTCGTATAGATGGAAGGTATATTAGATGTATGTGAAGAGAGTATTTCTACATAGGGATATTCAAGAGAAAATATATGTACCTCATACATTCGATTTTGATCTTGAGATCCCCAGTATATAGGTTTCTCATATGAATAGGTACTTGTATAGACTTAAGTAGGCTCGTTATACATGGTATGAGAAGATTCATTTTTCCCCTTAGTTGTGGGTTTCAATGATATGAAGTTGAACATGATGTTCACATCAAACATCAAGATGGGAAAACCTTGTTGAATATGTTGTATGTTGATGATATTCTCATCATTAATAGATCTTCTACTCTGATCCAACACATGAAGTCATGACTTCATTCCAATTTTAACATGATTATTTTTGGGAATTTAAATTGATTAGAAATATTTTGGCATCCCCATTTCCTAGCCCAAGTACACTTTGGATCTTTGATATTTTAGGATGAAGAATTACAAGTTTTATAAAATTTATTTTGCCTTAGGCCTAAAAATTTAGGTCAATTGTACCACTCCTTTAATGTATGATACATTGTATCAGTCTCTTGAGGGTGTACTTATCTACCTTACACTAGACCTGGTATAGTATTTGTTATTAATAAATATTTTAGATATATAGGTATACATAGAAATTCATCAAATAATAACTAAGAGGAATCTTAAATACATCTAAGGGACCTATCAGATGGGTATTCACCACTGATAGGTCAATGTATGCATGGAGGATCTTATTAGAGTTGGAGAGAATCCCTATAGGGAAAATTTCCTACATTCTCACTTCAATCAAAGGACAAATCCATTTGGAAGCAAGACAAGGAAGACCAATATAAGATAATCGTAAGGTGTAACTTAATTTTAGTTGAAAGCATGGGTGTTGGACCCGTATGTGGACAAATGTCAAACCATGTTGGTCATTGGATCCCTTATCAATGGTTGATGTAAGCAGACATGATCAACATGCCTACATTGATTATTGGATCTTTCATCAACAATTATCATTTATTTTTTACTTAAAGCATGTTTTCAAGGAGTGCCAAAGCCCATGGACCCTCGATATTCCATATGATGATTTGTGCTTCTCCCTTCAAAAAAATCCAAGCACAAAAGGAAAAAAGCCTCACCATAGCTAGAAATGAACACATGGTGATCACTTAGAAGGAGGTGAAGGTGGCATGGGCGCATAATTAGAAAAAAGCATAGTGATAAAAAAGGAATCCTACCTTAGCAAGGATGTGTGATAGTTTCTCATGAGCTAGGGAAGGTAACACAAGTAGTAGTTAAAGAATACCCTCCATTGGTAGTCAAAGTTAAATTTTATGGCCCAACTCATCACAATCACCTACGTGATAGCTACACCAACCATACATCACACAAGTAAACCAACCCTTACATCCTATACTAATAAGGGACACCATATTAGCAACATCAATAGGTGATACTTACTATAAAGTAGGTGAAATCCTAGGAGAGCTCTGATATTCAAATCCTTGAACCAAACAAGAATTTATTATGCAACCACCCTATGAATGTCATTGCAATGGACAATGACAATAGCAACTTCTAATTAAAGGGTCCAAAAGCCTCCAATATGAATGGCCCCAAATCCATAGAACTTGAGGTAGCTAAATGTAGGTATAGTAAGATCTTGACTACATAGTAGAGGATAATTATTATGTCTTTTACATAATTTTTGGAGGGATAAGTCCCTCAATTTTAGCCTATATAGAGGCATGTAAAACTCATTTTAAGGCATTAGGAGTTGCTTGATCATGCCTAATATCTATACTTATTTGCTCTTTATTTTACCTCTTCTCATTTGTATGACTAAGAATTGAGCCTTAATCCATTGTCTAAGGAGCATCGAGCCTCTTTCAAACACATGCCTTTGTAATTTTCTAGATATATTAGTGGAAGTTGTGACTAATTTTACTTTATCCTAATTTTGTTGCATATTTTTAATTATTGGGTATGCGTAATGAAGTATTTTCAAATTATAACTATTATATTATGGTGAATGTGTTTATTATTAGCTTGTTCATGCAAATAGGAGGGACCTTGATCTTGGTGCATCACCCTCATATCCTAGGTTTTACTTTTCTTGCACTTTATTATTTTATTTTTTGCTTCATGTTATTTCCTTTTAATTGCTAAGAAGCACAAATTGAATCTTGTAAGGTTTTATAAGTGTGTAAAGGTCATATCCGAAGAGGATCCAACCTCAACAAAAATCCCAAATATTACCCCATAGGCATTCTCTCTACTCGTGGAGCATCTTGTTGTATCTCTCAATGATAGGTTGGGATACTCTAATATGAGAATAG
The DNA here is from genome assembly GCA_028583015.1 of Wollemia nobilis. Taxonomy (NCBI): domain Eukaryota; kingdom Viridiplantae; phylum Streptophyta; class Pinopsida; order Araucariales; family Araucariaceae; genus Wollemia; species Wollemia nobilis. The sequence continues at coordinate 4,416,962 of JAQPPZ010016599.1, forward strand.
TTCAAAGTGGCATGCCTGGTAGGAAAATATTAACATGTTAGCCCCATGAAAGTGAAAGATTTTATGACCAATACTCTGGTGAAGGTCTTAGTTGGTCCCTTGCTGAAGCATTAAGAGGTTCACCTGGTGAATTTATTGAAATGGAAAATAATTTGAATAAGTCTTATTACAAAAGTTAAGGCTAACATTCTAGTGGGAGTATTTGTCTTTTGGCTTGTTGAAGCACTCCCTCCCCTCCTAGAAACTATGTTCAAAAGAAAATACCCAAAAACATACGAGTTGAAGGCTTATCACCAGATCCTTTGCTAGGGATAATCCATAAGAATTGGTAGCACCTTTTGAATCAAAGGGTGAGGAGAAGGAACCAATGATGCAACATAGTGACTTAGATGAACCAAAATCCTAGATGATTATTGATATAGAATAATAAATGTCTTTTGATCCTACCTACTCCACATATTATATGGGATTCAATACCTTATTTGATGCTCAAATATTTACTTTATTTCATGGGGGGGATGCCATTACCCTAATAAAATATTTGCATCACCTGGTGATCCAGTGTGTAGTACATTTTATTATGAACAAAGATATAGCCCTAAGGATACTAGTTACCTCATTCAAAGGAAAATCCTAATAATGGTACATCAAAATCAACCCCTAGTTAGTTAAAATCTAGGATCAAATAGCAAGCCTCCTAATAGATAAATTTGGAGAAAAGAAATATGGGGTATCCCTCCTCGAGCAACTAACAACCATCAAGAGGGAACCTATATAAATAATGGATAATTATAATGTTTGAATCCAAAAATCTTGGAAGAGGATTCCTAATGAGATTAGGCCTCCTTTGGGTATGGTATTTGTCTTTTATTTGAAATCTTTTAATTTTAATATTTCTATGATGGTCAAATCCAAGGGAGTCAAATCATTACATCAAGCATGTGGAATAGCAAACCAAGCCAATAATGACCTAATCCAAATAGGAAGGCTAGCTCCTAGGACATCTATGCCATTATTTACCTTCGGTCATCATTCATACCATGCTACCCCAAGCATTTGACCTGGTACCTATTAGTCTACTTCTAGCATAAGCTCAAGGTAAAACTAAATTATTGACCCAATCTAACCATAACCTTATCACAACCCTTATACTTCTAAACTTTATGAAATGAGGAGTATGATGAGGACATTCATTAATGATATCATGACCCTTAAAAGGCATAAAAATAATCAAAGGTTTCCCTATCAAAATTACTTGAAGCCTCATTTCCAATAGGGAAATCAAAATTTTTGACCTCTTCCAAATGGATATCAAAAACCTCTACTTTCTATCAATTGAAGTGTTGGTCAACCATAGACCCCAGATAAATAAATAGTACCCGTGCTAGTCCTATTCCATAATATTTTCCCAAACTTGGTCAGGGATCTAGTCACCATGCAGAGTAATTATGTTGAAGATCCCAATGTATGGTACTTTTATAAATATTAGAAGAAAGTCGTAGGTAGTCAAAGTGGCCTTTCCAAATCATACACCTACTCCATATACATAGTCAAAAGCATAGATGTTGAGCTAAGAACATGAGATCTAACCTTCGACTAAGTCACCAAAATCCAAATACTCAATTCTAGAGCAAACCTTACTAATGTGGGATGAAGTAACAATATATGCCATATAAGATAAAGTAAGTCCCTTAACTCCTAGGAGACCACAAGTCTAGTCGAATTACATAACTCAATATAAGAAAATATTATCAAAGAATAAGGAAGGTCTAGTTAGCTAGACCATAAGCCCTAGGGTAGGCCGAATGATAATAAAAAAGAGGCCCTAACATACGATTTTCCAAATAATTGGGCCCATGTAAATTTAACAAATGCAAAAATAGTCTCAAAGTCTCTAGAGCAACCTATTGCAAAACCACCAAGACCTCCTTCAATAGTGGAAAAATCTAGGCCTCCACTATCATTAGGCACTATCTTGAAGAATTTATCTATTGTATCTTTCAACATGGTGGATCATTTGAGAAATTCCACTATAGTGATGCCTATCTAGAATGTGCATGTAGTACTAGAACAAATGAAACACTTAGAAAAATCCTTGCAAAAATAGAAGTAGATGGTCAAGTAAAAGTCACTCTTAGTCTTATACATGTTTATATAAAAGCCAAATAATGTAAGCCTATGCCTTTCTATCTAACCTTGATATGTGGAGATAAGATAATAAATAATTACCTAGTTAATTTTAGTTCCAACGCATTAGTCATGCTTAAGAGGGTAACAAATATGCTCAAATTGGTATATGAGCCTATTAACAATAGATTATTTCAACTAGGTGGGACCCTATTATAGATCATCAAAATAGTATGGGATATTTTCCTAGCCCTTAAAGCATACCTTGACCTCATGGTGTCTCCTGACAACATTTGGCTTATGCTTATCAAGATATTTCATTACAAATTGCTAAGATTAGGGGATATTTGTCTATGGACTAGACCTATATGCTACTCTAAACCAAATAGGTACTAAGCTAAAAATCTTGTTAAAACCCTTCCACATCCACCACATAGAGTAGGTTCCCTCTATCAAGCTTGGTGGGGATCAAGATTACATGACCAAGGAAGAATCATTGATATCAAATCTATATATTGATGAAGTGGATCCATACATTCCTGATGACTATCTAGAGTAGTAGGAATCCAAAATATGGAAATTAGTTTTATATAAAATATTTGATCAAGCTAGAATGGGGTGATCTAACCATAGGTATACTGTATATATTGTAAAAAGAGAGAGAGTGCATATATCCATAAAGGCAATTCGACCATTTGCAAATAAAAAAACTTTTTGACATGATACAAGTTGTTGGATCTATGGTAAAGACCTATAAGGTAGCCTTAATATCTATTTGGTAAGAAGAAAGTGCTCCTACCAAGGATGCATGGCCCAACCACATGGAAGGAGTCATGTTGAATAGGAAGGCCTTAGTCAAAAGAGTGTGAATCATTCAATCAAATATCAATAAAGTAAAGCACTAAGATGTTTTAAGCTTGAAAAATAATGTCAACCTTCAAGCTAGACACGTGGTAATTTAGTGCTAATCCAAAGTCGAAGGGAAGGATATTGAGGACGAAGTAGTACCTATCATCCGATCAAGGTTCATTGATGGCCAATAACATGACTATCCTAGCCATAAGAGACTTCATCAATGATCTTATATTAATGAAGTAACACTACCCAGTATCAATTTGTTAAGGGATAGAGGCACTCAATCCATGCCTTAGGAGGTGTGTCTCAATATCCACTACAAAGCATTACTCATGAGACTTCATCGATGGCACTTGGAGATAATGTGATAAATTCAAAAAGCATAAAAGGAATATCTTCATGGTAGGTGGGCATATCTAATGGGTGATATTTATTTATAGACATAAAAACCAAAAAAAACATCCAATTGGACATAAGGAAGTCCCCTAATGGTTGCAAGGTGACATGCTATCCTTCCATACAAATTGTTGCAAATTCAATCCATGATTGGGAATATTTAAGGTTATGAAGTGATAACATGAAAATCTAGCATCTTGGTATGAGTTCAAAATATCTTGGATGAAAGCAACCATATTGTGCATTTATGGTAGACAAGATATTCAAACCTTTTGTTAAAGGTCTCTGTGACTTGAGTGAGTAGTAATCATTTTTAAATCAAACTAATACCAAGGAGACAATAGACCTATCCTGTAAAATAATGTCAACCTTCAAGCTAGACACGTGGTAATTTAGGGCTAATCCAAAGTCGAAGGGAAGGAGATTGAGGATGAAGTCATACCCATCATCTAATCTAGGTTCATTGATGGCCAATAACATGATTGTCCTAGTCATAAGAGACTTCATCAATGGTCTTATATTAATTAAGGAACACAAACCAATATAAAGTTGTTAAGGGATAGAGGTACTCAATCCATGCCTTAGGAGGTGTGTCCCAATATCCACTACAAAACATTACTCATGAGACTTCATCGATGACACTTGGAGAGAATGTGATAAATTCAAAAAGCATAAAAGAAATATCTTCATGGTGGGTGGGCATATCTACTGGGTGATATTTATTTATAGATACAAAAACAAAAAAAACCATCCAATTAGACATAAGGAAGTCCCCTAATGGTTGCAAGGTGATATGCTATCCTTCTATACAAATTGTTGCAAGGTCAATCCATGATTGGGAATATTTAAGGTATGAAGTGATAACATGAAAATCTAGCATCTTGGTATGAGTTCCAAATATCTTGGATGAAAGCAACCATATTGTGCATTTATGGTAGACAAGATATCCAACCCTTTTGTTAAAGGGCTCTGTGACTTGAGTGAGTAGTAATAATTTTTAAATAAAACTAATTCCAAGGAGACAATAGACCTATCCTACCACCTCTTCAAAAATAAAATATTTTACATGCATGGAGAATTTAAGGTTGATACGTGTGACAATGGCCAAAACAAAATTCTATAAGAAAGGGGGATCATGCCTTTATATTTCTTCTTATAAATCAAGCCAATAGATAGTTTAAAGGACCCAAAGCATTAGAGTAGCAAAATAAAAGATAAATCTAAATAGATTCCAATTATAGAGAAGTGTTCATGAATATGTAGAGAAAAGGAGAAGTAACACCCGTAACCCAGTTTCCAAAGTAGGGATTTTTCTCTACTTCATCGACTACTTTCCTATCCAAATTTGGCCAGGAGATGCTGACTTGGGCCACCCATGCCATAGTCCCTATGCTACTAAGAGATACAATAGAAGGGATGGTAGACCTCAAGCTATTAAACAGGAGTAATAATTTAGAGGAAGGGATATTGAAGTGATTTAACCAAATATCCTTTGAGTGGTTCAAGGGCCAAACTTGAGGTAGCACCTATGGTCCCCAAGATGCATAGTTGTTTTGAAATAATAGTTATGTGTTCTAAACACTACAATCTTGAAACCCACAAAATTTGGTCTCTAAATGGAGGTTTCAAGGTCATTTTCCATGCCCATATAATTCAAAAAATATTAATAGTGGATATAGGGAGGATTGTGGTGAACTTTGAGGTATGCCAAAATTCCCATTGGATATAAAAGATATGAAAGATAGTGCCAAGGATGTCATTAGAATGCTAACATTATTTTTGGCCTAAGAGTAAAAAATAACATCTTCCAAGCCTAGCTCAACTTATTGTATCAAATTAGGTAGAAACCAAGTAAATATAGGGTGGTTATTGACTTTATCAACTGCATTATCAATGACATTCATGAAGGATTTGTTACCTTCTAGGAGACAAAAATATTTAGATTCTTAGAATTCTTGGCCCATTCAATTATAGTTTAGAATCTACGTATCTACCCCAAAGCTAATTGTAAAAACCATGGATTATTGGGCCATAAACTACATGTTTCTTCTTAGATGAAGGGTTTGAATAATTCTTTCTATTATTATGAATTCATGGAAAATTTCCTAGTCCTGATGCTAACAAGCCTAAGTGGGTCGAGGCCTGAGTATATCCTGACTAGCTATAAGAAATTTTTTGGGGGTGACACCTAGGATATTAGTTCTTTTCTAAATATGCCTCTCATTAAAATGCATGGTTTTAGTAAACATCCTTATTAGTTTCCAAAGCATGTGTTTGAGCAGGTCTTCATGACAGAGATGCTCTAAAAAATAGATTTTATTGACACAAATTTTGTAAGCAATAATAATAAAACTAGTTTCTTCAAGCTTACCTTCATTCATGGTGAGATTACCTTGCTATAGTATAAGATCCATAATATCCTAGAGGAGAATCACAAGGATCACAAGTTGTAGATAGTGTTAGGAGAATAGAAATATGCTATGAAGAAGTTTGTAGAGTGGATGGCCAAGGTCAAGAACTCGGTAGAGTTCATGCATGATTCCAAATCAAATCTTGAAGTGCTTCATAATCCTATAAATGAAGCCAATACACATTTGCTACAACAACTATTAGAGCAAGCACATGCACCACCACTAAGGAAGAAGTATTATGAGACCTTCTACACCACAATGGATATTGTGGACTCAAATTACCAAATTTACCCAACCAAGTTGAATCCCTAAAGAAAGAGGGCTAGAGAGAATAAAACATCAATGCCTAGTTGGTATTATGGTAGAAGATTAAGCAACTTACACCTATGTTTGAAAAAATAGATGAGGATGTAAAATTCAAAGAAAACTAAGACAAGGAGAATATTGATGAAGGAAGCACCTATGCAGGTGAAGGTAGTGAAGAGATAGTAGGAGGGATGATTCCCCAAGTGAGTAGCTAAGAAAGAAATTTTGAGAGAAGTTGTATACAAATAGGAATCTCCTCCAAAGACCATGGAAACCCAAGCACCCAAAAAATATGCCCTTGTTATTGAGTTGCAATCTCAAGTGTCTTCCTTAGTGCAGCAATGATGAAGATGAATGATATCACCTCATGAATCTAGCCCTCCACCTTCTAAGAAGAAATGAATGAAATACTCAAGGTCAAAATCTCAAGCTAGTACATCCTAGGTGGCTAGTGAGTCATTTGGCACCCCTCTCTCTTCCATGCCAGTTGTTTCTACACCATCCATGGTGTTAGCCCCACCGACTTAGTTTTGCATCATTTCCTCCTCATAATCCATAACCTCCTATATAGCCTCATCAGTACCATATTTATTAATGAAAAATCCACTCCTAAATCTTAAGGCTATCATCCCATTAGCTTTCACTCTAGTTACCCTACATGTCTACACTTAGCTATTTCTAGCCTAAGAGTTCTTGCCATTCTCTTTTTCCTTTTAGCCCCTTCTAACTTGTCAATTTTTAGCCAATGTTACCATCCCTTCAAGTGTAAGGATAGCTGGTAGGACTGCTGATCCCTATCATTGCACTAGGTATGTTGTAGCATTTCATCAAGATCAAGTAAAGCCTCCTAGTATATCCAAATAAATAAATCCAAAATAACAATAAGGCTAATTATGAGAGATCTTAGGAGCCAATTTGATCCACAAAATAAGATCATCCATTTTTATCACATAAAACCAATGGTTTTCAAGCTTGAGGTATAAATACAACTACAAGACTACCAAGTCACCCTAGCAGCTATTGACCTTTGAGGTGCCAAGGCTAGTGAAAATATCAAATTGTACAACAACGCAAACAAGATTATTAGACATGATTTTGTGGCCCTTAAGAGGAAACTACTGAAAAGGGAGAAAGAGATCAAGGAGGTCATAAAAACCCTCAAGAGATCTCAACTTGAGGTTAAGGGTATTGTTGGATCCTCAAAATCCAACTCATTTTACCTCCAATTTTTTGAAATTTTGGTGAGCCCTTTCATTTTTTCCCTAGTTAGCATCCCTCTAGTAAATATTTGAGTCATTGAGTCTTTTTGTGTCCTATCTCATCTCTCCAAAAGCATTTTTGAAATTTTTGTGTCGCTAGAGTCATGTCTCCATTTTGGTCTCATGCCAACCTTTTGGGACTTAAATAAAATATAATCAATTATTTTGACCCCTCAAAAGGTCTTAAATATTTATTTAAATGCTTTATTTTTTATTTTTGATTATGTATATAATTAAATATATAATTTAATTTAATTGTATTTAATAAAATTAAATTTTATATCCAGTTTAATATTTAATTATAACTTTATATGTATATATATAATAAAAATAGTAAGGGCCCCTTTCCCCTTATTATTTCTCCTCATCCCCTCATTTATTTCCTAACCATCTTCTTCCCCTATCCTACACCCTAGTCTGCCTGCCTCCCTTCACTCCATCGTTCCACCTTAACCCCTTAGGGATATAATATTTTTATTCCTCCTAAGTCCTAAACCATCCCACACTCCCCCACCTTGGTCGACACTTCCATAAGGTCCTAAGCGCTAATTAATCCTGTCAGTGTGCATAAAGTCAAAAATGAAGGGAACACAAATGAATAACCCACGTAGAAAGGTGTGATCTACAGTGCACATTCAAACTTGATGATCAGATGGAGCAGACCTAGTTGGGCAAACATGAGAAGACTCCAACACTTCAATGAGAAAATGATAGGTGGTAGTGAGATTTTTTTTGGTGCAATCAACGATGCGCATCAAAGTTGGGGTATCCAATGGTGCAGGCTTGGTCGGGTGAACAAGAGAAGACTCTAGCACTTCAATGAGAAAAAAATAGGTGGTAGTGATAGTTTTGTTGGTGCAATTGACCATGTGTAAGAGAGTTGGGGAATATAATGGTACGGTCCTAGGCAAGAAAATAGGGAATAATTCAATGCCCCTATGAGAAATTAATAGGTTTTGATGAGATTTTTGTTGGTGCGATCAGTAGTGTGCATGAGAGTTGGAGCATCCAACATGTGTTATGGGAAAATATTTATGCTAAGGTATTTAAGTACTGTCCCACATCTAAGATGCAGGTGAGAACATATGCTTTAAAAGCATGGAGTTGCCCATGATATATATTGATCACCTCTCGATGGTTGGGGTGCCTCCTTTGTGGGCTCCTTTCCATTGTGGGTAGCCATAGGTAGCACCAACACAAGGGATCCACTTAGGTGCATTGAGGGCCTTTGAATCCATGTGTGCTTATTGATGGTTACTTTCAGATATAACAGTGGTTACACGATCATGATTATTTGATCAAAATATATTTTTGGTCGAGCATGTGACTTATAAGGTTGCAAAAATTTAATGATTAAGGGAGAGGTTCTAGCCATTAAGAATGGATAATGTTTGCAATGGCTAGCTACCATCCAATTGCTAAAGTACCTTTTTTATGATGACTAATGTTAGCTACTATGATTTAAATAAAGACCAAAATTTATTAAAAGTTGTGTTTTTATTGAAATAAATACCACTATCAGGAGGGTAATTATAAATACAAAGCAATATGGTGGATCAAAAATAGATAAAGTGCAATTTTTATGAGCCATCACCCGATCTTGATAACAGTTACAGTTATGATCCATCATTAGAAAAATTGCAATTTTCATAATTATTAAGCATCATCGAGCTTGGAATGAGAACAAATATGTAGGCTATATGAGGAATTTGTTACCACAGTAAAAAAGATCAAGTTTTTATGTAGTAATTATGCAAGAGGTATACCAAAGTGCCTATCCTTGTCAATTGTATTTTTCTTTTGTGTGTCTTGTCTAGTCACCCCATTTTCTTCCCTATCACTATGCAGGTGTTTGCTGAGGAGGTGCCTAGTTAACTGAGATCATTTCTAGTGGTTGATATTGGAAGCCAAGAGTCTCTTTGTTACATCATTTGAATGAAGAGTTGCAATTCTCTATTACATCATTTGAATGAAGAACTTGTTTGTACTTGCTTAGTGAGATTTGGTTATTCTGATCAGACTCCATTGTAATGATTTTTTGATTAATATTATCATGCTTCCTCCTTTCAACAATTTCATGTGTAATTTTATTTGTTGTCATGTTTACATATTACATCATTTGAATGTGTAGATGGCATCTTCTTTCACTGGTAGGTTCAGTCACTTTTGTTACATTATTTGAATGGATGTGGTTGGCTCAATTCTATCTTCTCCTCCTCTCTTCACCATATTTTAAGTTTGGCTATAATTACCCAATGGATAAGGCACCGGTCTACTGATTGAAGCATTATTTGAAAGTTACTTAAAAGCTTGGTCATTTTTATGTTACAATTGTGTTTCATTTTTGCAAATCTATATGAGCATGAGCATATAAGAAATATTGTAGGCTCACATCCAAGATTTTCATACCTTACTCAGTCTGCCTAGAGTATTTGTGATAATATTAACCTGAGTTAAAGAGGTGGATCCACAAAATTCCATAGTGCTAATTGTGAATCAATTATTTTCATATGGCATGACAATCTAAATTTTTAAGGATGCGAAAAATCACCACAATAATTTTTGGTGTCGTTGTTGGGGATGATTCCAGAATATTTGTGTGGCATCAGTCAACCAACAATTTTTGTTGGCTTAGTATTATTGTGTATTTTGTATTTCTCAATATCTCCTAGAGTGAAATTTGTGAGATTTGGATGAATATCAGGTTGAGCAATATTGACCCAAGTATTGTTGAAGATATTCCTCTTTCTTTGCACATATGTGCTGGCGACTCCAAATGAACTCAGAATTTTAAAAATCAAAGGAGGAGCTTGATATGGTATCTACAAGAAGAAGTGGCAACGAAGTGCTTTATGGAGTGCCAAATCTTGAGGTATTCTTCAAGTATCATAGAAAATCTTCAATTCCAATTTCTATTTCTAACCCAAATCTTAGTTTAAATCAGTCTTCTCCTACTGTAAACCAAGTACCTATAGTGAATAAAACCGTAGTGAGTATGATAGCTCCTAATACAAATCAAAATGTTAATCAAAATGCCAATGCTAATGTCAATAAGTGGAGAACCAACAGATATAGAGCTTTTGTTTTACATGCAAATCATGAATCCTCTCCTTGGTAAATCTCATAGGTACTTGCCTAAATTCTAAGGAAACTATCACTGGTGAAGATCAAATTCGAGATATTTTGTATGCAATGGATAGTCTTGAGATAGATGATGAAGATATTTTCCTTATATTGTTCTTTCAAACTTTAGAGAAAGATGATCGAGAATGGTTTAACAACATTAGAGCTAGTAATATCCATAATTATCAAGAGCTAGAGCACACTTTCCTTAGAAAATATGGAGAAAGAATGAATGAATAGTCCTTGCTGATAGAATTGGCCACCATGAAAAAGAAAAAAAATGAATCAATGGAAGATTTCAATAGAAGATTATTTCAGACCAAAAATAATATTCCAGTAGCATTAAGTCCAAATGATGATCAATCCATTTGTTTCTACAAAAATGCTTTCCCTGGAGATTTCAGTTATGAGCTAAGGTAACAAGCAAAAACCACTATTGATATATGTATGGAAAGATCTATTGAAATAGAGATACATATAATTAATAGTGGTAATATGAAAGCATACTCTCTAGAGCCCAATCAACCTGAAATAAAGCCTAAGAAGGTTGATTTCTCTATCCCTACGAAAAAAAATAAATATCCAATGAACGAAATAGCTAATCAGTTGAGTGAGATGTTTACTACTTTGAATAATAGGTTGGATAGACTTGAAAAATGTAAGGACAACATTGTAGAAACTTCAAAAGGTAATAATAGACAACAAGAAGATAACCGACCTCATTTTAAGAGGAATTTCAATAGAAATTGGAATAACAATGGAAATGAAGAGGGAAACATGAATCAAAATGGAAATTAGAAAATAAATTAGAGAGATATCTATATTCTATTCCAAATCCCATGCCATCAAATAATATAGCATAATATCATCTCTTTTATTGGTCTGCTTGTGATGCACCGCATAACCCTATTGATTGTGGTATTTATCTAAGTATACATTCTAATGTTGATTTAAATGTTGAAAATGAAGATGAAGAGATTATAATTAATGTATGTTGTACTCAGTAGGATGAAACCAGAGAACATGAATTTGAAAGGGACATGGACATATGTGCCAGTAATCTTGAGCAAAGAGATTTAGTATTTGTAGAGGCATCAACCTCAAGTGAGCTTCCTAAACCATATTTGATAGAACGAAGCAAGGGAAGCTTATACCTACAATAGAAGAGGTTGAATCTTTAGAAAGAATACATGCTATCAATATCAAAAATAGAAGAGTGGAGGATAAAGTTGATGAAGGGCTTGCAATAAAGGAGAAAGCTAAATGAGTGATTTTATAGAAAAAAAGTAAATCAGGTGAAGCTGCAAATGATTCTTGAAGAGCTTGAAATAGAGGAAATTATCCAAAATTAGTTAAATGGTATGGTTAATCAAAGAACTAGAAAAATAATCAATGATAAGATAGATCAGTTTGATATGGGTTTAGAGGTTTCCAAATAGAATGTTAGCATAACTTTTGAAGAATTAATGATCATTCCAAAGTATCGATATCAGGTATGTAGATCCTTCAAATTAACTAATTAATTAGGAGGAAAGCCTCAAAATCCCATAGACCTTGTGAATAATGCAGTCATAGAATCATATTTAGTTAAGCTATTTTACATCTCACTAAGATATACATCAATCTATGGGGACCAATATGTTATTCATAACTGCATGCTTGATAGTGGTGCTTCCAGAATGTAATGCCAAAACAAGTAGCTGATCAATTAGGGTTGATTTTTCAAAAATAGAACCCTCCTATTTTTGTCATGGATAATAGGAGAGTACCTTATGCAGGCATTATCATTGGAATTCTTTTTTATCTTGAACAATATCCTAAGAAAGGAGTGGTGATGGATGTTACAATTATATATGCAGATCCTTTCTTTTCTATCTTAGTCTCTAGGCATTGGGTAGAGCAATTAGGTGGTACTATTCGATTGGATTGGTCATATACCACTATTCTAATGCAGGGTAAGAAGAAAGTGATATTGAAAAGAGAACTCTTCAACAGGTATTTAGTTGAATTCAACGATCCTAATGATAATATGGTTAATGTCATGAATTTTTTTGAGGAAAAAGACATGGGGGTTTACTCTATTTGGCATTATTTTTTCTTGTTGGAAGTACCTGATGCTGAGAATATGGATCCAAAACTGAAGACCAAAGTAAATGCAAAAACTGATAGAATTCTGACTTCTGAGTTATGGACTATGACCTTTGATGGAGTAAAATTTAAAGTAGGAGTTGGAGTTGAAGTACTTTTGACAGACATCAATGGTAGCTATCTTGGCGTATCATACAAGTTAGAATTTTCTTGTACAAATAGTATTTTAGAATATGAAGTTTTATTGTTAGGGCTAAGGAAGGCCAAGGAATTGGGTATTAATTACCTCAAAGTTAGTGGGGATGCTTAACTAATAATTCAACAAGTCAAAGGGAAATATAAAACAAAGCATTTTAGATTAAAGCAATATAAGCAGGCAGTGTTGGATGAAATAGATAGATTCTTGGTTTTTGATTTACAATTTATTCCTAGAGAACAAAATCACAATGCTAATATGTTGGACATTAATGCTTCTGGAGTAGAAAACCTTGATATAGACACTTGGTTTATGGAAAGGTGCCCAACCATATCTATTTATAAGCCATCTATTCCTGATAATGTGGTATATTTAGAATTTTTTCATGATGATATACACATTAATGATTTTATAACTATGTAGAATGAATTTTTTGATGTTATTTGTGATGAAAATGATGAAGAAAAATTGAAGGATGTTATTGGAGAGCCTACAAAATTCATACAACTAAAGATCAATAGGATCCCCAGGGGATTGGTGTCTTTAGAGAGCTTGATTGATGAATTTTATAGAGCATATAAACCCTTGGTTCAGGAATTTGAGGTATATGAAGTTAATATCAAAATAGAGGAAGAGCCCAAGATTGTTAGGATCAATAAAGATCTATTAGGAAAAGAGAAGCAATAATATATCATATTTCTAAAAAATAACATGGATATTTTTTCTTGGAGTTATGAAAATCTGAATACCTTCAATACAAAGGTAATTAATCACATAATACTCCTTCATAAAGATACCAAGCCTTTCAGGCATAATCAAAGGAAGTTCAATCCCACTTTGCATAGAATTATGCAGAAAGAAGTGTAGAAGTTATTAGATACTAAGGTAATTAGGAAGGTAAGATTTTCTACTTGGTTGGAAAACCTGGTTCTAGTTAGAAAAAATAATGGTGAGATTAGGCTTTGTGTATATTTCAAGTACCTGAATAATAGCTCTCTCAAAGATAACTATCCACTTCCAAATATGGAGTAGTTGCTTCAAGCAGTGGTTGGATCATCAAGAATGTCTTTATTGAATGGCTTTTTAGGTTACAATCAGATTGTAGTGAATCCATAAGATATACACAAAACAAATTTCACCACACCATGGGAAACATTTGAATATCTTAGGATGCCTTTTGGATTGATGAATGGAGGGGAAACATTTCATAGAGTAATGGATGTTGCATTTAATATATTGATATTCAAGATAGTGGTAGTAGATCTTGATGACATTTCAATTTTTTTCAAAAATCCTGAAGATCATTTTGCACATCTAACTCAAGTTTGTGATAGTTGTAAGGAGTTTGGCATATCTTTGAATCCTATAAAATATGTTTGGGGCCACACAAGGTAAACTATTTGGGCATATTGTTTCAAAATATGGTATTAGCATTGATCCACAAATACTAGAAGACATTGCTAAAATTCCCCCTTCTAAGAATATTAAGGGATTTAAATAAATCGTTGAAAAGATTAACTTTATTAGGATGTTTGTCCCTAATTTTTCTCAAATTGCCAAGCCAATAAATGACATGATCAAGAAAATGGAGAAATAAGATGAACAAAGGAAAATACTACAACTTTTTAGAAGATCAAAGATGCAATTACTAAGGATCTAGTGTTGAACTACCTTGATTACTCCAATGATTTCAAAATATACTCATTTGATTTTGAACATGCTATTGCTATAGTTATAGCTCAGCAAGATGAAAAGAAAAATGAAAGTCCCATAGCCTTTATGAGTACAAGATTGAAGGGTGCACAATTAAAATTTTTCATTCTAGATAAATACGCTTACATATTAATCAAAGCATTGGATCATTTCAAGTGTATATTTGGGTCCAATAATGTAATAGTATGTATCCCCTACATTGTTGTTAAAGATATTTTCACTCAACCTAAACCTTTAGGCAGTCCTGCAAGGTGGATGGCTAAATTACTGCAATATGATGTGGAGTTCAAAGTAGTAAATATTGTTAGAGGACAAGGACTGATAAAGTACGTGGCCAAAAAGGAAGGAGACTATGAATAACACTATTGCAATAGATGAGCAACAAGAAGCTAGAGCAGTAAATAATTTTGATTGCAAGTGGTATGATTGCATTATATTTTACCTTCAAAATTTGTCATTTCTAGAAGATATATCTAAAAAGAAAAGAAGATCAATCAAGCAATTGTCCCATAAATACTACATTCAATAGGGTAGATTGTATTGGAGGCATCCATATGGAGTGTTGCTTCTTTGTTTGTTCGAGAAAGAAGTCATTCAAGTGCTGAAAGAATATCATTCTGGTTTTTGTGGAGGTCACTTTGCTCCAAAGGCCATTGCTCAAAAAATCAAGAGATCTAGTTATATTGGCCCTCCCTATTTAAATATATCTATAATTTTGTTAGAAGTTGCCATAATTATCAAATTTTTGCAAGGAAGAAGAATTTTCTAGCCATGCCCTTGAAACCAGTGATTTTTGAAGGTCCTTTTTTCTCAATGGGGAATAGATCTCATAGGTGATATTAACTCCAATTCTTCTAGAGGTCACAGATGGATCATAACAGCAATAGACTATTTTACCAAGTGGGTAGAAGCGAAATCCACTACTAGAGTGGTCATCAAATTTTTAGAAGAACAAATATTGACAAGATTTAGGGTTCCCAAGAAATTAGTCACGGAAAATGATAACTACTTCACTTCTTTTGAGATCATTGAATTTTATACTAGGTAAAGCATAGAGATTTCTCATTCTAAAAACCACTATCCTCAAGGGAATGGTTTAGCAGAATGCTCAAATAAGAATTTGATCACAAGAATCAGAAGAGCATTAGGAAGAAACAAAAGAAGTTGGGATAGTGAGCTGAAGTTTGCTTTATGGGTTGACAACATATTTATAAAAAGAAGCATGGTAAAATCTCTCTATGAACTAGTATATGGTGAGAATTGTTTGTTACCCCCTTAGGTAGAAAGTCATGATTTATCTTTTCTTCTTTAGGATCATGAAAATCCAAATGTTTTGAAGAGACAAATTGATCAAATTGTGAAGTTGCAGGAAGAAAAAAAAGATTTATTGACAAAGATAACTGAGCAAGATCACAAAATATCGTAGTTTTTCAATAAGAAAGCCAAATGTAAGGCTTTTTAGGGAGGATATATAGTGCTGTACTGGGATCCTAAAAATGAGAAACATGGTGAAAAAGGGAAGTGGGAACCCAAATGGCTTGGTAACTATCAAATCCTTCAGATGGTAGGCCAACATCCTTACAAATTACAAACTATGGATGGTATAAAATTTTCAATTCCTATCAATGGCCAACATTTGAAATTGTATCATTCTATACAAAGGGCTTGAGAAGCCATGCAAAAAAAAAAGAGTGTTTCGGTTTTTAGGTGCTTTGAGAGTCCTTTTCTAGGTGATTAAGGAGTTCTCTTTATGTGATTTAGGTATTTCTTATAGTTTATTAAGGTGTTATTTTGGGTGATTAGGTGGGTTTTGTCTTTATGGTCTACTAGGGATTCTAGAGTCCTCAAGTGATTAATTTTATAGAAGTATTTTCATCACCTGTCCCAGTCGAAGCCTCTGTTAGATCCTCAAAATCCAACTTGTTTTGCCCTCAAAGTTTTAAAATTTTTGTGAGCCCTTTCATTTTTGCCCTGGTTAGCGTCCCTCCAGTAAATATTTGAGTCCTTGAGTATTTTTGTGTCCTATCTCATCTCTCCAAAAGTATTTTTGAAATTTTTGTGTCGCCAGAGTCAGGTATCCCTTTTGGTCTCATGCCAACCTTTTGGGACTTAAATAAAATATAATCAATTATTTTGACCTCCCAAAAGGTCTTAAATATTTATTTAAATGTTTTCCTTTTTAATTTTTGATTATGTATCTAATTAAATATATAATTTAATTTAATTATATTTAATTAAATTAAATTTTATATTTAGTTTTATATTTAATTAAAACTTTATATGTATATATACTTATATAATATGAATAGTAAGGGTTCCTTTCCTCTTATTATTTCTCCTCATCCCCCCTTATTCCTTTTCTAACTACCTTCTTCCCCTATCCTACTCCCTAGTCTACCCACCTCCCTTCACTCCATTGTTTGCCCCGTAATCCCTTAGGGATGTAATATTTTTATTCCTCCCAAGTCCTAAACCATACCACACTCACCCACATTGGTCAACACTTTTCTAAGGTCCCAAGCGCTAATTAATCATGTCAGTGTGCATAAAGTCAAAATAAAGGGAACACAAATTAATGACCCATGTAGAAAGGTGTGATCTACGGTACACATTCAAACTCGATGATCAGACAAAGTGGACCCAGTTGTATGAATAGGAGAAGACTCTAGCACTTCAGTGAGAAAATGGTAGATGATAGTGAGAGTTTTTTTTTCCAATAAATGGTGCACATGATAGTTGGGGTATTCAAAGTCATGGTCCTAGTCGAGTGAACAAGAGAAGACTCCAATGCTTCAATGAGAAAACAATAGGTGGCAGTGAGAGTTTTGTTGGTGTAATCAACGGTGTGCATGAGAGTTGGGGCATCCAACGGTGCAGGCCTAGGCGAGCGAATAGGAAAGACTTCAATGCCCTTATGATAAAGTAATAGGTGATGGTGAGAGTTTTTTTGGTGCAATCGATGGTATGCATGAGAGTTGGGGCATCCAACGTGCGTTATGGGGGAAGATTTATGATAAGGTTTTCAAGTTTTATCCCACATCTAATATGCAGGTGAGCACTTATTATTTAAAAGTATGGAGGCAACCATGATGGATTTACCATCTCTCGATGGCTGGGGTGCCTCCTTTGTGGGCTACTTTCCATTGTGGGTAACCATAGGTAGCACCAGTACATGGGACCTACTTGGTAACACCAAGGACCTTTGACTCCATGTGTGCTTATCGATGGTTATTTTTAGATATAATATTCATTGTACGGTCATGGTTATTTTATAGAAACATATTTTTGGTCAAGCATGCGACTTATAAGATCACAAAAATTTAATGATTAAGGGGGAGGCACTACCCATTAAGAATGAATAATGTTTGTAATGGCTAGCTACCAACCAATTTCTAAAGCACCTTTTTTTTATGATGACTAAAGTTAGCCACTACGATTTAAATAAAGACAATAATTAATTAAAAGCTATATTTTTATTGAAATAAAGACCACTATCAGGAGGGCCATTATAAATACAAAGTAATATGGTGGATAAAACATAGAGGAAGTGCGATTTTTATGAGCCATTACCCGATATTAATAATAGTTGTAGTTATGAGCCATTATTGGAACAATTACAATTTTCATAACTATGAAACATCATCAAGCTTTGAATGAGAACCAATCTATAGGCTATATGAGGGAGTTTTTGTCGTAGTAAAAAGGATCAAGATTTTGTGTAGTAATTATGCAAGTGGTATACTAGAGTGCCTATCCTTGTCATTTGTATTTTTCTTTTGTGTGTTTTTTTTAGTCACCCCATTTTCTTCCCTATCACTATGCAAGTGTTTGCTGAGGAGGTGCCCAATTAACTAAGATTATTTCTAGTGGTTGAGGTTGAAATAAAGGAGGCTCTTTGTTAAATTATTTGAATGAAGAGTTGTAGTTCTCTATTACATCATTTGAATGGAGAACTTGTTTGTACCTAGTGAGATTTGGTTATTCTGATCAGACTCCATTGTAATGATCTATTGATAAATATTATCTTGCTTCCTCCTTTCGGTAATTTTATGTGTAATTTTATTTATTGTCATGTTTACAAATTACAACATTTGGATGTGTAGATGGGATCTTCTTTCACTGGTAGGTTCAGTAACTTTAGTTACATTATTTAAATGGATGTGGTTGGCTCAATTCTATCTTCTCCCCCTTCTCTCTTCACCATATTTTAAGTTTAGCTACAATTACCCAATGGATAAGGCACTAGTATTCTACATGAAGCATTTAGTTACGAGTTACTTCAAAGCTTGGTCATTTTTTATGTTACATTTGTGTTTTATTTTTGCAAATATGGATGAGCATGAGCATATAAGAAATAATGTAGATTCACCTATAGGGTTTCCTTACCTTACTTGGTTTATCTAGAGTCTTTGTGATAATATTTTCCCAACTTAAAGAGGTGGATTCACCAGAGTCCAGAGTGCTGATTGTGAATCAATGATTTTCTTGTGGCATGACAACCTAGATTCTTAAGGACATGGAAAATCACCATAATAGAGATCTAAAATCAAATATAACAGCTATCAAATATAAAGAGCACCCTTCATGTATTCATCCGTAGTGATATTGGTTAATCCATATTTATGGATAACCTTGATTAAAGGGTCTAATATATTTATTATAGTGTAATTTAACCTTCAAGTCAAGTTATGTCTACTTAAGGTTAATAGTTGAGTTTTTGGTATCATTATAAATACACCCTAATGACCGATCCATTGCATCAGTGTGATATATGATAAATATTATGTAGTGCCTATGGGAACCCACCCATATTCCTCTTGTGTCATTTAATATTCCTCTCTATCTATTTTATTTACTGATGCTATCTTCAAATTGCTTTTGCATATTTTCATATCACGATCATAATGAATGTATGTTTTGAAATATTTCTACAAAAATTATGAATTCCAACATGGTATTAGAGTGAAAGACTAAGTTGCATCACTTGAAAAAATATGATATTTATCTTCACATATGACAAAATAATCCTTCAAGGTAATTCAAGATTTTTTTTCTTGGAGTCTTACTTTCTCAAAATTATGAAGTTGGGTGTCAAGTTAGTTTCTTGCTTTTTATATTCCATATTTTTACTTTGTGTGTGCGTACATCTATGTACATGCGACTTATTCCTCTTTGTATATTATCCTATTTTTGTAAGAGTATATTATATTGGTTACTTTCATAAGCAAACCTTAATTGCAAACATGTCTACTTGCTGTTAGATTTTGATTATATATCTTTAATGTAAAAACTACCACAAGATATAAAAATGAGCATGCAATATTAAATATATTATAATGACAATATACTAAGCAAGTAAAACTCATAAGAAAATTTTGTAATAAACTCATAAAACTTCCATTAATGAAAACTCGCGAAAATAGGATCTTCATACAAAGTATGGAGATCTCAAATACTCCATGCTCTACATTGTAACTACCTTATGCTACTCTAATATACTACTGTAATATCCTTCTCTCTTCTTCTATATTCCAACTACTATAAATACCAATATATAATGGGATGTGAATCTTGGTCTTCCATATTCCTATGACTCTTTATATTCCTATTCTATTGACTCATGTGCACATGGACAACATGCACATTTACATCATTAAGTACTATGCACATTCTAAGACCAATTGTGCATTTATTAAATTGCATAAAGTAAATACTCAAACACTAATCTAAGACGTACTTCTGATCTAAAGATGTACCCAAGATGGTACATTAGCATGTACCAAATAATGTAATATATTTCAACACCCCCTATATTACATTACTTGGTTATTGAATTCTTTAGTCTTCAATATGGGTCTTCATCTTCTTCAATTGGATAAAATTCTTGATCTTCTTTTGATTTAGTCTTTGTGCTTTCATGAGCTATCATGCTATCATAATATTCTTTCAAAAATAAATTCTCTTTGATTTTTTCCTTCTGATAACAAGTCTTATTTAGTATATAATATTCTGAAAAATCACTTAAAGCATCATGATAAGATCTCGAGTTAGAAGAACTTGAAGTATCAATACTGCATGAAGAATGAAATATCTTTCTAAAAAAAAATTCATCTATTTTTTTTCTCTTTAAGTGATTCAATCTTCAAGATATAGTGTCAATACTGCTAGAATATTTAATTTTCCATTATAAATTACTTCAATGATTCTAGCATGTAGATAATATTCTAGAGTTTTTAAGTTTTCTTCTATGGATTCACTATAGATTAGTTTTGAAGTAAGATCTAAGTGTCTTTCAGTCTTTGTAACTAAATTCCTGATTCTATTTTTTTTATGAAATTACCCTTTCCTTTCTAATAATGTTTTCCATATCATTATTCATTGTATTATTTGGAGTAGAAATTCTTATTCCTTAGTTTTTTGATGGACAAAGTACACTTGTAAACCTTATCTCCCTGTTGTGGCTAATCCACAACACACCCCAAAATTGGGGACCCACATTTTTGCATGCTTTCAAGGAAGATCTCAGTGACCCAGATGCTAAAAATCAAGAAAAAGGCAAAGTTGCACAAAAATGAAAAAGTGTCGCGATATCGCAACATGTTGCTCCGTCGCGGCCGAAAATAAAAAAGTGTCGTGACATCGCGACATGTTGCTCCATCACAGCCAAAAATAAAAAAGTGTCGCGATATCGCGACATGTTGCTCCGTCGCGGCCGAAAATGAAAAAGTGTCCCGATATTGCGACATGTCAAGCTTTCGCGGCCCAGGAAAGCAGGAAGAGGCATTGATCGAAAATTGTCATGATATTGCGACATGTTGCTCCATCGCGGTCCAAAGAGGAGAAAGAAAGAAAGAATGGGAAATTGTCGCGAAATCACGACATGTCACAAAATCGCGGTCAAACTAGTCAAACAGGGCAAAGCACTAAAAGTGTCGCGATTTCACGACAAAAAGCAGCAAAGGGGCACGAAGCGGAAAAACATCGCGATATCACGACAGAAGCAGCAAAGGGGCCCGAAATAGAAAGGCGTCACGATTTCACGATGGAAAGCTGGCAAAGTGGTACGGAACAAAAAAGCGTCGCGATTTCATGACAGAAATCCGCAATATAGCTTCAAATGAAAAAGCGTCACGATTTCGCGACAGAAATCCGCAAGATAGCTTCAAATGAAAAAGCGTCGTGATTTCACGACAGAAAGCAGCCGAGGTGTACGGAGATGAAAAACGTCGTGATTTTGCGACAGAAAGCAGCCGAGGCGTACGGAGATGAAAAACGTCGCAATTTCACGACAGAAAGCAGCCGAGGCGTAAGGAGATGAAAAACATCGTGATTTCATGACAAAAAACAGCTGAGGTGTACGGGGATGAAAAGCATCACGATTTCGTGACAGGTTGCATCCTCACAACTCGAAACAAAAAAACGTCGCGATTTCGTGATAGGTTGCATTTGCAAGGCTGCTGGCAAAAAAATGTCGCGATATCGCGACATGTCACGTTTTCACGATGAAAGTAAAGGAGCAAAGCTGCATGCATAAAAACATCGCGATATCGCGACATGCTATTTTTTGTCGCGATTTACATGGGGCCGTTACAAAACATGCAGAGGAAGCGTGAAACACGTGGCATATAGGTGTCAGGGTTACAGAAGCGTTACATGTCAACAGAAAATATTGAACATTTTGGCATCGAACATGAATTCAAAAGCAACGAAAAGGCGGGAATACGAAACGATGCATTCTGGGAGGTGAAACGAAGCACCGTAGAGAGAAACAAAGAGCTGCATCAAAAAGTATAAAATTAGATGCACAGACTGATACAGAGGGTTGGAAATTGCTGCTAGCAGAGTTGCAGAGCCAAAGGCGACAA
This sequence comes from Wollemia nobilis, assembly GCA_028583015.1. Taxonomy (NCBI): domain Eukaryota; kingdom Viridiplantae; phylum Streptophyta; class Pinopsida; order Araucariales; family Araucariaceae; genus Wollemia; species Wollemia nobilis. The sequence continues at coordinate 4,439,301 of JAQPPZ010016599.1, forward strand.
GCCATTCTGGGCCTGCTATTGGAGCAATTTCCTTCACTTGTTCTGGCCTTATCAAAACTGGGACAATTCTGTCATTGTAATTGATAAATTTATTTAATACAGAATTACAGAGAGTTGCATCTCACTGGAAAGAAAGGAGGAGTTATTTTTGCATGCAAAGATTGAATGTTTATCTTTCCTCTTTCATATTTTCTAGGTTTATATGTGAAGTTTAATGCGAGTTCTATCGGTTGCTTCATGTGAATGCCTAAATCTGAAAATTATAGTTAAGACCCTAGAAACCAGCACCTGGCTTATCTGGATTGTGCGAGTTTGCAGGTTCAATAGGTTAGGTTGTGTGCGAAAACCTCATTATCTTCGGTTTTGCCAAATTGAGATCGTAGCACTCTGAGCGTAGTTTAATTCATTCTTTTTGTATTATTTTCTTTTCTTTTCAGTTCTTTATTTTACGTATTTTAATTGCCTTCATTTAAATAAGCAAATTGAAAGATCTACCAAATCTCGAAATCAAAATAGATTTGTCATAAATATTAATTCACCTAGAGTCCATTGTAATTTCATAATAGAATAAACCAGAGTGCCCCTTGTTAACATTCACTTGCAACACTAAGGTATTCCCAGCATTTAAATTGAACAACACTATTGGTATAAAAAGGGCTAACATAAAAGGAACCTTGGAGAAATTATCTATGGAATTTCTTTGCAAGCAGAGGATTTGGGACTTGGATCCTACCAGAGAGTATGTTTTCACAACTGGGTGAAAACACCACTCAAAATATTGGCGCTAGAAGGAGGGCTGGATGGGTTTATTTTAGTAAGATTTAAAATTTTTGTATATTTCATGCCCTAGTGATTATTATCTTTAGCCTTCTTTTAACAATATAACTTTGTAGTGTTAAAAGGAGGACGGGAATTGCTATGCACTGTTCCAATGCTTTGATTGTTCATACAGGTAATGTGATTTGATTTGATTATAAAAAAAAAAAAAAAAGAATTTTTGGGTATTAAAGTTATATTCTTTAAGATTCACTAATGGCTATGTTTACACCTTGGATGACAGGTAGCCCATTGAATATACCAGGAGTTCAACATTATTTGCTCGTTGGTTTTGAGTGATGTCTTCCTCAATTTTTGTCTAATGGGACAAATATCGTAGAAGAACACATTCAAGCATTCAAATTTGTTGTGAATCACTTAACAATTTGGTATGATGATGTTGTTTGTAAAATGTTCCCTTACACCTTGGACAAAGTGGCATATGATTGGTTTACAAGTCTGCATTTAGGGTCTATTACTTCTTGGGCTTAGCTAGAGGCAACATTTCTCAATCAATTCAACAAAAAGCAAGTTGACCCAATCCTCATGTACAATCAGTTGGTCTATATTAGAAAAGGACCAAGTGAAAATGTAAAGTCATTTTCTGAAAGGTTCTTTGGATTATAAACTCAATTGGTGACATTTTATGTTCTTCAAGAAGAAGTGGCTCTCCAAATATACATCAATGCTCTTGACTCACCCGTGTCCACATATTTGCGAGGGATGCCTCAAATCACATCTTTGTCACAAGCCTATACTCAAGCAATGGAAATTGAGCAAAAATTGAGTTGTCAAAATTATGGTGTGGGTTTTGGATCATATAATCTTCAATCATTTAATACCTCCCTTACCCACCCAATGATTTATCCACCTCAACCAAGTTCAAGTACGAATCAATTTCAGAATCAACAATCATTCCCAAGCTTCAATCAATTTCAAAATCCTCAACCTACTATGCAAGATCAACCATCTTTCTTAAGTATGAATCAACTTCAAAATACTCATCTTGATTCAAAAGATGTTTCTAAAATAAATTTCAATGATTTTCATAAGAATATGATTTTAGGCAAGGGAGGAGTACTAGATCCAACTAGTATGGAAACATGTGACAGATTGGAAACCCTTGACTCACTAAAAGATGAATTATATGAGGATGAATCTGATTCGGATGACACATTGGATGATATTGTTGAAAGTAATGGCCCAAAAAATTCACACCTTCCAAATTATGTTAAACATGAATCATGGGTTACACATGTGGATTATGATAACCTTATCAATTTCAATACAAGCAATAACCCAATTTTGGAAGTAATTGAACCATCTAAGGAAGGAGAGGATAAATTTGATGAGGAACATGTTGATGAATTAAAAGATGATGTAGAAATAGTTGAGCATCACAATTTTATTTTGAAATATGATCATTATGATTCTTTGGAAGAGTATGCTCACTCCAAACCTTCTGATGAAATTTGTGTGCCTATTGATATGCAGGATAATACAATTGCCCTTTCATATGAGGATATTAAAAGTCCTGTACAATCCGAGAATGCTTTGGAAGAAGGGTTGGAATCTCATCAAAGGTTGGAGAAGGATAATGATTCTACTACCATGGATGAAGAAGGAGAATCAATTGTTTTTGTTCCCCTTGAGGGGCAAGAAATCAAAAATCTTGATCCACCTATTGTTTCTACAATGTCTATGCCATCTCAAAATGATGAAATTACAAAACCTAAGTGGTGTGGGTTGGATGCTATTGATGATCCTAATGAAAATATGGATTTTGAGGCAACTCAAGCCATTGATCGTGGAAAGGTGTCATGTGACACATATCTTGAAAAATCAGGCTCTTGTTTTGAAAAGGACGGACGCATGTTTGATTGGGTGCCTAACTTTGGTGTTTTTGAACAGGTGTTGGATGATGAAGAAGACAATGAAGGAAAAGAAAAAGCTACTAACACTCATCAAGTTGTGGTAAATTTTAACCATGATGGGTTGAGTATGGATGACAAGGTGAAATCTTTACCTTTGGTAGTAGCTACCAAAATTTCAAGTGATAGGTTACATGATGTCCCTTTGGATGCTAACAATATTAATGAGGAAATGCCAAATTTTGTTGATGCTTGTCAAGTTTTGAATGATTTTGATTTCTTTAAAATCCTGGAAAATGATTTGAATTCAAGACTTTTAGAAATAGGCTCTTGTTTGCAACATCTCACATTTGAAAAGGAAAGCCTACTTCTAAATCATCAATGGAATGATGAAACTTGCACTCTAAAGAATAGACAAGATAAAATTGAATACCAACCATTTTCTAATCAATGTTATTTGAATCTCACCTATGATGTTGGTAATAGAACTAAATCAAATTGGTATGGTGAGCATGGCAAGTTGAAATTTGTTGCATTGCTTGGTTTGATCTTATTATTGTTGGATTCCTACAAAGTTTGGCATGTGTATTGTGTCATATGTTTTTTGAATTGTTCTAATCATGTTTGGGATCTAGGAAAGTGATAATCCAAGCTTTGCATCATCTTGTATTATATTGTACATTTGTATATAGATTTTGGTTTTTGGGTTTTGGTTTGTGTTTTCAGATTTTCATTTTTGGATTGCAGTTTGGTTTTGGATTGAATAAGTTAATTTAAAGTTGTGTGTTTATTTGACATGTTTTGTTTGTCTATAAAAAAAAAAAAAAAAAAATGATGAAAAAGTTGTCTTGAGATGCTAACTTATGTTCTAGATCAGAGAAATATGGAACATTGGAATTATGTGGTAGAAAGCTCCGCAAGAAATACAAACAGTTTAATAATATCATTTGAAACTTGTGATGCATGAAGTAGTCAGTTTTATATGGCAATATTTCATCTGCAATTCAAAAGACAATGCATTCATATTACATCTAACTTTACATATACATTCCATCTTAGTTGCATATGCATCTCAGGTACAAATCATTAAAGTGTGTCAAATCCTCTTAGGGTTATGATATAACATAAATGTGAAAAAATCCTAAGGTTGGAAACTGAGCCTCATGATATCTAGAACTAAGCACATCTTATACACATTAAAAAGGATCTTGAGCAAAATGATCAAAACCTAACTTGGAAGAAAAGGTCAGGCGAAAGAAGTATTTCATGTCTATCCTATTATGCAACATGATCCTTAAACAGTGGTTTTGACCACTTCCATAAAACTTAAAGCCTAAAATCAGAGTAGTAAGGATAGGGTTAAATCCTCATCGAACTTAGGTTGAGGATCCAACTCCCCAAAGCTTTGATTTGACCTACATAGAGTAGTAAGGATAGGGCACAAATTCTCATCTCGCTTAGGTTGAGAATCTGATTCCCCAAAGCTCCTATGTCTCATTTCATGATAAATCTTGGATTGGAAGGATTGTACTACTTGTCCTCTGCAAAGGATGGGTAGTCATCCCCAAGGTCTAAGCAATAAATTAATATTTTCCATTTTTATCCAAAGCTTGGATTGGAAGGATCATACTACATGTCCCTAGCAAGGATGGGTAGTCATCCCCAAGGTCCAAGAAGTAAAAAATTAATTTTTCCCATCTCATATTTATATTGGATTGGAAGGATCATACTACTTGTCCTCTGCAAAGGATGGGTAGTCATCCCCAAGGTCCAAAGAAATGAAGGTAAGTCTTGGATTATGGGTTTAAGTATGCCCATGCATGGCAACATGTCTTGTCTAAAAAACAAGACCACTGATTGTTCAAAGGGTTAGACTAGCATGACCATTTCTTCCATAATTGGTTAAATTATTTTGCTCAAAGTGAGGTAATGAATTCCAAATCAGAATAGTAAGGATAGGGTTAAACTCCCATCTCGGTTAGGTTGGGAGTCTGATTCCCCAAAGTTCTGATTTCACATTCACTTGCACATGGGTTCAAGATAGTAAGGACTCATAACCAACTTTGGGATATAATAAAGCAATTCATTAGTGGATCCTAAGAGGGTTTGGTAATATTGAATGTTTGTGCATGATACTAGAAAGTTTAGACCTTTACAAGAGCAAAATATCTAAGCATAGTTATCAGGTTACACAAATCATTCACAATCTCACATATGCATTCATGTAAAACTGACAATGGAATGTTGATCAATTTCAAACGATAGGGAATGAAATACATTGCACACACCGAGATAATACTTGATGATTTTGATGATTCATGTACTTCTGATCTTTAGGCATTTGTTTATATTTCTTATGTGCTAACACATGTTTTCGAGTTTGTATACTTCCAGGTAGGGTTCTCACTAAAATGCTCAAGAGCATTTGACAGCAGAGTTTCCATTTGTTGTGGCTGATCCACAACACACCCCAAAATTGGGGACCCACATTTTTGCATGCTTTCAAGGAAGATCTCAGTGACCTAGATGCTAAAAATCAAGAAAAAGGCAAAGTTGCACAAAAATGAAAAAGTGTCACGATATCGCGACATGTTGCTCCGTCGCGGCCGAAAATAAAAAAGTGTCGCGATATCGCGACATGTTGCTCCATCGCGGCCAAAAATAAAAAAGTGTCGCGATATCGCGACATGTTGCTCCGTCGCGACCGAAAATGAAAAAGTGTCCCGATATCGCGACATGTCAAGATTTCGCGGTCCAGGCAAGCAGGAAGAGGCATTGATAAAAAAATGTTGTGATATCACGACATGTTGCTCCGTCGCGGTCCAGAGAGGAGAAAGAAAGACAGAATGGGAAATTGTCGCGAAATCACAACATGTCACAAAATCGCGGTCAAACCAGTCAAACAGGGCAAGGCACTAAAAGCGTCGCGATTTCACGACAAAAAGTAGCAAAGGGGCACGAAGTAGAAAAACGTCGCGATATCGTGACAGGAAGCAACAAAGGGGCCCGAAATAGAAATGCGTCGTGATTTCCCGATGGAAAGCTGGCAAAGTGGTACGAAATGGAAAAGCGTCACGATTTTGTGACAGAAAGCCGCAAGATAGCTTCAAATGAAAAAGCGTCGCGATTTCACGATAGAAAGCCGCAAGATAGCTTCAAATGAAAAAGCGTCGTGATTTCACGATAGAAAGCCGCAAGATAGCTTCAAATGAAAAAGCATCGCGATTTTGCGACAGAAAGCAGCCGAGGCGTACGGAGATGAAAAACATTACGATTTCACGACAGAAAGTAGCCGAGGTGTACGGAGATGAAAAACATCACGATTTCATGACAGAAAGCAGCCGAGGTGTATGGAGATGAAAAACATCACAATTTCGTGACAGAAAGCAGCCGAGGCGTACGGAGATGAAAAGCGTCATGATTTCGTGACAGGTTGCATCCTCATAGCTCAAAACAGAAAAACATCATGATTTTGCGACAGGTTGCATTTGCAAGGCTGCTGGCAGAAAAATGTCGCGATATCGCAACATGTCACGTTTTCGCAGTGAAAGTAAAGGAGCAAAGCTGCATGCATAAAAATGTCACGATATCGCGACATGCTATTTTTGTCACGATTTACATGGGGCCATTACAGAACATGCAGAGGAAGCGTGAAACACGTGGCATACAGGTGTCAGGGTTACATAAGCGTTACATGTCATCAGAAAATATCAAACGTTTCAGCATCGAACATAAATTCAAAAGCAACAAAAAGGCGAGAATACGAAATGATGCATTCTGGGAGGTGAAACGAAGCACCGCAGAGAGAAATAGAGAGCCACATCAGAAAGTATAAAATCAGAGGCACAGACTGATACGGAGGGTTAGAAATTGTTGCTAGCAGAGTTGCAGAGCCAAAGGTGACAAGCCATTCTGGGCCTGCTATTGGAGCAATTTCCTTCACTTGTTCTGGTCTTATCAAAACTAGGACAATTCTGTCATTATAATTGATACATTTATTTAATACAGAATTACAGAGAGTTGCATCTCACTGGCAAGAAAGGAGGAGTTATTTTTGCATGCAAAGATTGAATGTTTATCTTTCCTCTTTCAGATTTTCTAGGTTTATAGGTGAAGTTTAATGTGAGTTCTCTCGGTTGCTTCATGCGAATGCCTAAATCTGAAAATTATAGTTAAGACCCTAGAAACCAGCACCTGGCTTATCTGGATTGTGCGAGTTTGCAGGTTCAATAGGTTAGGTTGTGTGCAGAAACCTCATTATCTTTGATTTTGCCAAATTGAGATCGTAGCACTCTGAGCGTAGTTTAATTCATTCTTTTTGTATTATTTTATTTTCTTTTCAGTTCTTTATTTTACGTATTTTAATTACCTTCATTTAAATAAGCAAATTGAAAGATCTACCAAAGCTCGAAATCAAAATAGATTTGTCATAAAGATTAATTCACCTAGAGTCCATTGTAATTTCATAATAGAATAAACCAGAGTGCCCCTTGTTAACATTCACTTGCAACACTAAGGTATTCCCAACATTTAAATTGAACAACACTATTGGTATAAAAAGGGCTAACGTAAAAGGAACCTTGGAGAAATTATCTGTGGAATTTCTTTGCAAGCAGAGGATTTGGGACTCGGATCCTACCGGAGAGTATGTTTTCACAACTGGGTGAAAACACCACTCAACACTCCCTAACTTTTTTAATTTCTAAATTCCAAGTTGAATTTGAGTATATGATCAAAATCTAATTTTCAATTCTTCAAATTTTATAGAATACTTTGTATATCTCATGTATTTTTGAATGGATTTGATAAAATACTTAGATTTCTAAGTTTCCCTTGATTTGAATCCCTTTTGTCCCCCTATATATGAATAGAAATCTAAATACTATTTTGATGCAATTTCAATTTTGATAAGATTATTTAATTTCAATAATTTTAAATTGGATTTCTTATGTCTCGTTAACTTGAGCAGGAGACTAATACCAATATAATTTTCCAACTTTTTAACAACTCTATGTTGTGTTTCTTATAGCTTTCAATTTTCAATAATGTAGTTTCTAAATTTCAAGAACTTAAATTGATGTTGAATCCCTTATAACTCCTTAATTAGAAATTTAGAAAACTAAGGAATTTACAAATTTAATATTTCTATTTCGAAGTAGAAATTCTTCTTTCTCCAAGTTAAACTATTTACAAATATTTCTATGCAATTTGAATTTCAAAGTAATTTCAAATGATTTCAAATTGAATTCTCCTTGCTTCAAAAATCGTATATATCATTCAGTAAATATTCTAAGATTTTAATTCAATAATGCATTACCTTATAACTCCATTTATTCAAATAACCTTGAGTATAAAAGAGTAATTAATATTAATATTAATAATATGCCTTATACCTCCTTTAATATTTGCATGGTTATAAATTAAATTAGATATTTCATACCTCCTTGTATATGGTGTGCTATACTTGGCTTGATTCTACAACCTGCACTCTTAAACGATCTTCCTTATTTGAAAAATATTAAATGCTCCTTTTGGATGCTCATTAAACTCAGTCTTAAAAAGGTTTGACTCTTTACTACATTATTTTATTTCCATATTTCAATTCTTATGAAATATTCTTACATGCCTCCCTTAGTTGATGTCAAGTGGCACTCTGACCTATGCCTTTATTGAATATAAGAAGATGTTAGTAATCATGGTGGTTGGCCCTTCTTTTCCTGGGTGACAATTATCTCTAACACCCTTCAAATTCTTTTCCATATGTAACACTTGGTAATCGACATTACAAACTCCTTACTCCTTGACTATTTACTGCATTATTTTCTTACCCTTATTTTACATTTGATGACTATTGTTTGTTCGTATGTCATGGTCTATGATGCTATTGATGGTGATGAGACTATGCTTCTCCTACTCAAGCTAGGGGTGAAACCTTGGTGGCTCAACCTTACTATTTTTCTCACCTCTTGCTTTGATGTTTGATGACTTTCATGGTAACTCCTCCTCTACGTTCTATGATTGGCTCTTGGTGGCTTCTTCACTATGGTGGTGGCCCCACTTTTTCCTTGGTGGTTCTACCACTCCTTTCATGGTTATATTTCACCAATATATTTACAATATTTTGTGCCTTCATTGGTTTTTTTAAACACTACAAATCTACCTTACCTTTATTCACTATTGAATCTCTTTATTTTACTCAATAGAACTTACAAAAAATCTGCACTTCAATTATAAAAACAACATATGCTACTTCTTCTTATCACTCCCTTTAAAGCAAGTTCTAACTTCAATATTTTCTATTGTGTTTTTATAGATTTCAAGATGATAATGATGTCTCCTTCCTTGGATTGGAGATACTTAAAATTAAACTATCTTTTGATCCTTAAATATTTCTAATATGGTGCTTTCAAAAAACATGTAATCAACTAGTTTTAATGCTTAAATAATGAACTTTCATAGAACCACTATTACACACCTTTTGGCCTCCTTTTGTAGCTATTCTTCTTGGTGATTTTATTCACCTATTATCTGCCCAAAATTTGTAAAATTTGCAGCTCTCATTTCTATTCAATTGCTACCTCAAACTTATCAATTTTGCAGCTCTAATTGCTGCCCAAAATCAGCTTGTATGCTGACCAAGAATGCTTTCAAAATTGCCCTTATTTTTCTCAAATTGCTAGCTTAAGTTGTTGCCTATTTTTCTTTCAATTGTGTTGTCCAAGACTGTATAATTTTGTAGCTTTAACTCTATCCAATATGCTGCCTCTAACTTCTGAAATTTGCAGCACATTTCTTTGACAAGATGTTGTCCAATACTTTCCTAAATCTGCATCAAAAATCTCCTTTATGAAACTCTCTAATATTTTTTTAATGCTGCTCAAATTTGCAGCTCAAATATCTTCAAATTTATCCTTCAAAAGCTAGTCTCTTCTCCTTTATTTTGTTGTTCAAAAACAACATTCAATTCCTCCAAATTGTTGCCTTATTTTACTGTCAAGCCTTCCTTCAATTTGCTGTTCAAAGGTACTTCAAAATATTCCTAAATATTCTTCTATTTGCATCTATATGTTACCTTCAATTTGTTGTCCCGTGATCTTTCAACTTCTGCTACAAAAATAACAATCTTCTCCTTTGTAAATCAGCCTTCAAATACTTTATGGCTAACTTCAAAACTTTCAAATCTAGTGGTGTCTTCTAGCTTCTTTCTACTTAGCTCTTTCTAGTTTTTATCTTCCAATATAACCTCTTTGGCTGGTATCTTTCTCAAGAATTTGAATATCTTGAGATCTTTAATAATGCTATCCAAAATTTGGCAAACTTCTTGCCAAATCCTTCTTCCTTTTGGGCTTGTTGTCGGATGGCAATAATTGTCCCAAATTCTTCCTTTTTTGAGGAGCTACTCCTTATTGCAATATTCTACCTTGAAAATTCTTGAAATATTCTCCAATGGCCACTTCTTAAATAGGGATTTTCTAGCCTTATTTTTTATCCTTACAAGTTTTCTTGAGACCTCTTCTCTTGGGTCTTCAAATTTTGCAACTCTTCAAATCTTCAATAGGAATTTTCCTAGTCCTCCTCTATCTTCAATATTAAATATTCTATCTTCCAAATTTAGAATTTATTCAATGATATCTCTTATCTTGGATCTCCTATTTCTTCAATCCTCAATGGGGCTTCTCTTGGCCTCTTTCTCTCAATATATTTTCTTTCTTCTTTCTCCAATCCAGAGTCTTCAATATTCTATGGGGACCTTCTTCTTGGGTCTCCTCAATATTCTATCTTCAGTATCTAATGGGACCTTTTTATTGGACCACCTTAATCTTCAATGTCTACTATTTTTTTTTAACAAAGAACTAATCCTTGCATGATGAAATCACATAGACTTTCAAGCAATCAAAGATGAAATTCTTCTCTATCTGTTGTAGGAATATTCTTAACTTTTGAGAACTAATTTTCTGCAACAAAAAACTTATATAGCAGCAACCAAATTCATATAAATATCTAGATCTCTAAAAATTAATAAACTTCACTAGTTATCCTTCAATACATTGGAAAGAGATCTATGTCGAGTCCTAGTCTTCACGCGTTTTCTTGCAATCCTATGGAAAGACTAGCAAAAAAAAAATCTGAAAATGAGATCTCCCTATCTCATATCAATCTCTCTTGTGGCTCTCTTTATATCCTATCAATATCACTTTTGGCTCTGATATCACTATTAGCTTTTGATGCTATATTTAATGTAAAAACTACCACAAGGTCTAAAAATGAGCATGCAACATTAAATATATGATAATGGAAATATACTAAGCAAGTAAAACTCATAAGAAACTTCTATAATAACTCATAAAATTACCATTAATGAAAGCTCACAAAAATAGGATCTTCATAGAAAATATGGAGATCTTAAATACTCAATGCTCTTCATTGTAACTACCTTGTGCTACTATAATGTACTAATTTTATATCCTTCACTCTTATTCTATATTCTCACTACTACAAAGGCCAATATATAATGGGATGTGACTCTTGGTCTTCCATCTTCCTATTCTATGGACTCATATGCACATGGACAACATGCACATTTACATCATTAAGCACCATGCACATTATAACAACACTTGTACATTTATTATATTGCATAAAGTAAATACTCAAAATCTAATATAAGATATACTCCTAATATAAAGATTTACCCAAGATGGTACATTAGCATGAACTAAATAATGTAATATATTTCAACACTTTCTTGGTCTAGGTAATGCTTAAAACACCCATTGACAACATATTTTTTATTTATTGTTCATTTTTATTGCATATTTCATCATCATGTAGTCCTCCCTTTAGATTTCAGAGAGCACTATAGTGGTAAGGTGCTTAGATTACTAGCTCTTAGTTGTGGTTTTATAATCTCTTGGTTTTGATATTTTTAGTGTAACACTTTGAGAGGGCATATCCCAAGGGTGATGCATGACCTAACATATATTCCCTCCTTAAACCTTAATATTATGTTGTTTGCATTAAAGACTTAAGGCATGAGATGGTGTAGCGGTTAATGTAATGCCTTGGTGAACAAAAATCACTGGTTTGAAACTTTGGAAGGTCCCTTTTTGTAGCTATTTCAAGAGCTAATTATTTGTTTTCCTTTGGCTTATCTCCTCATATATCCATACCATGTTTGTCATGAAATGGTTGGTCACCTTACATGTTATGAGGAAGGTGTTTGTTCAAATATTTTGAGGTATTTTTAAAAATGAACTAATATGTTCAATCAAGCTTAAAGGTCGTGGGGTCATGGTTGTATGCACTATGACTCCTTTAACTATTGATAAAAAGTTTTTCATGCTCCAAATTCAATCCAAGTGGCATGGTGTAGTGGTTAGAGTGTTCTTTTGAATTTATCAAGTGAGGGGTTTGATTCTAAATAAACCCTTTATTTCTCTCACTCTTGATAGGAAAGTTCATTTTGATAAGGGTTAACCACCACCTTATATTCAACACACACGTGTGACAATTTTCTTGTTTGTTTGTTTGGGCAAGGTCTTAAATATTTTTCATATAAATGTGAAGAAGAGTTTTTCCTTCAATCATATTACTCAACTCATCAATCTATAACTTTCCAATTGAAAGTAGGAATTATCTAGTTAGTGTTGGACAAGTGTGAGCAACAAATTGTTCTAAGTGGTTAAATATTATTTTGCATACATTTTCTAAGATTTTACAATTTAATTTTTTTTCTAATTTGAGTTCTAATATACCAAATATTTCAAAGGCCATAAATTTTGCATATAGAAGTGTTTGGAGCCCATTTTTTCTTGATCGCATGATTTTCATGTTGGCAATTTTGGGTTTGAGATCCTAGCTTCTTGTCTATGAGTTGTCATTGATGTCAAAAGGAAATGGCATTAATGTTAAGAGGATGTGTTGGCTTCAAAGGTGGAAGATTCCAAGAGAATATTTTTAAGAGAATCCGGAGAGATTCCATTGGCAATGGTTTTTATTAAAACCAATGGAGGTTCTCTTTATTATTTATTTAATTATTATTTAAAACCCTTCAAGGTTTTAATTAATTAATTATTTAATTAATTAAGGGAGAAATTATTTTTAATTTATTAAAAATACTTAAAGGTTTTTAAACCTTTTTTATTCTTAATTTATTAAAATTATTTAAGGGTTTTTAAACCCTTTTTGAAAAGACTTTTGATTAATTTCGAAATGGTCTTTATTTTCGCCGACGTCAAGGTGTCTTCGAAGAGACTATTTATTCTCCAACTCCTAAGGTTGGAAGGCTAATCAATTCGAAATTCCCCGAATGCAATTTGCGGTGTTTGTGCTCTGTATTCGCTGCGATCGAAGGAAGACTTAGAAGCACGTGCGGTTGAAAAGTCTTCGGGAGTTTTTTTCGAGGGTGAAGTGGAGGGAAGTTCACTTGTGAACTTCGTAGCCCGCGTGGGCTAGTGGCAGCGATTGGGCGCTGCATTGGCGGAGGTCGCCGTTTCGAGTCTCGCGGGGGTGCTTTGCTAGAGTAACACACGTTTTTATTAAAACGTCTTTATGCCACGAAATTCGGAGTTTCTTGGACAACGATTTATAAGTTTGAGAGTTGTGTGTGGTGACAACTTGAAGGTTCAATTATCTTCTACTCCAATAAGGTATGGGCACATTCTTCTTATGAGTATGATTGGTGTATGTTTTCTGAAATAAGGTTGGAGTGAAAAGGTATTCTACTAGGTATCCTTTGGCTAGGTGTAAATCCTATTTTCTGGTTTGTTGAAGACTACTTATGCATTGTTATCCTTAAGGAGAGTTTTTGGTGAATGCATAATTTTTGGTTTGAGATAGTGGAAGCTTTGTGCACTAGGGTTTATATTTGTGAGTCTAGCTACTTGCATTGAGTTGGTGGAACCCTTGGTTGGCTGTTTTGAGTTTGATGGTTGAGTTGCTTCCATAGAGGTTGTTTGATCAAGTTATTGCTTTACTTGATTCATGATATTGGGCTTACTCCATTGAGTTGATTTGAGCAAGTTATTCTTTGCATTTGGTGATATTGTGTTGGTGGTCGTTTTGTTCAAATATCTTTGGAGGGAAAAGGATTTCTACTTGTTTCCTTTTCTTGTGATGATTGGTTGAATGCTTCAAGGTTGATGTTGAGTTGAATGGTGTTGGTTGACTAAACCTTGTTTGATGAGCATTGTTGTTGAAACCCTAATTGATGGTGAAAAGAACATGAGTATCATTGTTATGTGATTCTTTGCATAGTTGGCAATTGTTGGGGTTTCATGTTCTTGAAAGAAAACATTCTATCCTATCCATTTCAGATATTGAGTTGAGTTTTCAGATTTGAGATTGAGATTGAGCCGAGTTGATTTGAGTTGAGTTTTGAGATTGGGATTTGAGTATAGAACATATTGAGTCTCTAACAATTCTCTTTATGCTTCTATGAGTTTGACAAATCACATTGGGTCTCTAACAATTCACTTTGTGATTTCCTACTAAGAAAGTTTTTCTTGGTGAGCTTGCTGAGTTTTTGGACAGGTTCCGGTGGGGACTTGTGAGCAGATTTGGACAGGTCCTAGCAGAGGACTTGTGAGCTGAGTTTGATAGTTCTATCAGAGAACTTGAGGACAGAGGTGCATTGGTTCTATGAGAAGAACCCGAGGACAGATTTGGCAAGTCTTTGAGAAGGCTTGTATGTAGAGGATTGATTTGTTCAAGAGTTGGACAGATCTGACAGACAGAGGAAGACTTGTACTAGACCGACCGACCGTGTTTGGTACAGAGTTGTTGAGCTACTGTGGACGTGATCATAGAAGGCAGAGGTCTCTTAGGCTAAGCATTGAGGATAGGATGTCTTCGGTGGAAAGGAGTTCCACGTGCCGGCAAGAGGTAGAGGCAGTTGATCTTCCGAGGGATCATTTCCAGAGCAGAGGGGAAGGTATCTCCTTTGAGCAGAGGCTCATAAATTCTGATTGGGGGAAGGTATCTCCTTTGAGCAGAGGCTCATAAATTCTGATTGGGGGAAGGTATCTCCTTTGGGCCGAGGCTCATAAACATTGTAATTGGGAAGGATTCCCAAAGAACTTTGAGATAACTTTTAGAGAAAAGTTTTGTGGACGTAGCCCAGCCATTCTGGGTGAACCACGTTAAAATTGGTGTCACTTTGTGGATGATATTGTGCATTGCTTTGATATTGCTTTGGGTATATTGCTTTACTATTTTGAAGTATAAAGGAAAAAGTAAAAAGAGGTCTTATACTGTTCACCCCCCTCTCAGTATAAGCTTGTGTTCTTCAATTGGTATCGTAGCGGTGCCTTCGAAAAGTTTAATAGCTTGAAGGAAAAGCTAGTAAAGAACACAATGGATCATTCAAGTGGCAATGCAACACCTATTCTTGATGGGTCATATTTTGGTCTTTGGAGTGCAAGGATGAAGGTTCATCTAATGGCACTTGGGAATGAGGTTTGGGAAGTGATTGAAGATGAGTACACTATTCCTGAACATGGTCCTAATACTAAAGAAGAAAGGCTCCTACATCACAACAATTCAAAAGCAATGAATGCAATCCCGAAAGGCTTACGAAAGCAGATCTCACCAAAGTGATTCACCGCAAGACAGCTAGTGAAATGTGGAAACAATTGAAGGTGGTTCATACAGGTGATACAAATGTCAGAAAGGCCAAGTTGAGACACTTCAAAGGTATGTTTGAACAACTCAAGATGAATGATGATGAAAATATTAGTGACTACATGCTTCGTATGGATGAGGTTGTTAACTCCATGAAAGACTTAGGTCTTGAGCTTGCTGAAAATGATGTTTGTGATAAGATTTTAAGATCTCTTCCTAATAGATTTAGTGAAAATATTTCTGCTATTGAGGAAGCTAAATATTTGGATAAGTTGAAAAAGGATGAGCTCCATAGTATACTTGCAGCATTTGAGTTGAGAACTCAAGTGAAGGTTGATGTCAAGAAAGAGGCAACTTTCAAGGCTACCAAGAATTCCAAGGGTAAACAACTTCAAGATAGTGATGAGTCTTCTAGTGATGAAGAGGCATATTACAACAAGAAAGGCAAGTTCTCTAGAAAGCACAAAAGTATGAAAAATATAAGATGTTTCAATTGTGGAAAGTTTGGTCATTATGCTACTGATTGTACTGTTCCCAAGAATGAAAGTGATGAAGATAAACAGGATTCTAAGAGCAAGGATTCTCAAAAGCACAAGCATCAAAGAAAAACAAAGATGAGCACAACAATCAAGGAAAGAGGTATTCTCACAAGCACAAGAAGAGTTTCTACCTAGACAAAGCAAGTAAGTGTTCTAGTAGTGATAGTGAAAGTTCTTCAAGTGATAATGAAAATGAGATGTTGTTCATATCAGAAAAAGAGGAAGAACCGAAACATAGATTCATTATCATGAAATGTCTTAGATGTGGAAATTTTGGTCACCTTGAGGATGATTGCACAAATAATGATTTGGTTTCTAGTATGTATGAGGATGCTTCAGAAAACTATAAGGAAGATGCATGTATGGTTTTTGAAAAGGGTAGCACCTCTAGTGATAAGAAATCTGAAAAAGGCTTTGATGATTCAAAAAGCAAACAAATAGAGGAAGATATAGAGGAAGGTGAAGTAGATCTTGAAGGTGAACTTATTAGTGCTCTTAGTGCTTTGAAAAAGGAAAGAAAGAAGAATGCTAGACTCAAGGATAAGTTAGATGAATGTTGTATGGAGAGAGATGATCTTATAGAAAGTCTTGACTTCTCTATGGCTAAGACACAAGAACTCAAGGATGAGTTAGAGTCTAAGGTTCTTGAGTATAGTGAGTTAGAACAGAAAATGGCTTCTTTGAAAGAGGAAACTAAAGAGTACAAGGATAAGCTTTACAGGTTTCAAGATAGCTCCAAAAAGGTTAAGTCACTCATCAAAGGTCAAAGAAAGACAACAGATAAAATAGGCCTTGGTTTTGTTAAGCCACACAAGGAACAAGTTGGAGAGTCTAGTAAGAGACTCCAAAAGGAAGAGAGTTCGAATGAGGAAAGTATTTCAGAAAAGGAGTCCTTGAATGATAGATGCACGTAAATAGAAAACAGAATTCAGAATGAGAAGAAGAAGTTTTCTGAACCTAAGAGGTCAATTAAAGGAAAGTTTCAAGGCAGATGTTTTGCTTGTCACAGGTTTGGTCACATGGCTTCACATTGCATGGCTCAAGTGAAGGAGGTAAATGACAGTTTTAGAAGTGCTAGTTACTTTCAAGGGTATTGCTACTCTTGTCAATAGTTTGGGCACAAGGCAGTTTATTGCAAGGCAAATAACAGAACAGTTTGGTCGAATAGGTTTGGCTAGAACAGTTTGGTCGTAATGGTTTGGTCGAATAGGTTTGGCTGAACAGTTTGGTTAGAACAGGTTTGGTCAGAACTGGTGGATTCAAAGATCAGGTTTACCTCAGAGAAACAACATCGTCAAGTGTTTCAAGTGCAACAATGAAGGTCACACAATCAATAAATGTAGAGCTGAAATTCCAGAATACAGGAACAGGAACAAGTGGCATGATCGGGTCCAAGGATCAAGGCATGGACAAGAACAGGGATGAGAACAAGAACAAGAACAAGTGACAGGAATAGGAATATGGACAAAGAGTTCAAGAGAAGGCCCGACAAGGAAGTTATAGACGCTGATGATGATCAGTGCCTAATGGGAGTTTTACTCCCACCCAAGAATTAATCACCTCATCAAGAGGTGGGGGAGGGACTAAGCTAAGAGGCTCATTCTTAGTCCCGAGCCCCAAAGGTGACCCTTTGCCATTGATGACAAAGGGGGAGAGATTTGAGTAAGGAGGAGAGCCTCAAGACAGGGGGAGCTGTTTATGTTGAGTTTCTGTGTTGTTGAGAAGCATGGTTTGCCATCAATGACAAAGGGGGAGATTGTTGGCAATTTTGGGTTTGAGATCCTAGCTTCTTGTCTATGAGTTGTCATTGATGTCAAAAGGAAATGGCATTAATGTTAAGAGGATGTGTTGGCTTCAAAGGTGGAAGATTCCAAGAGAATATTTTTAAGAGAATCCGGAGAGATTCCATTGGAAATGGTTTTTATTAAAACCAATGGAGGTTCTCTTTATTATTTATTTAATTATTATTTAAAACCCTTCAAGGTTTTAATTAATTAATTATTTAATTAATTAAGGGAGAAATTATTTTTAATTTATTAAAAATACTTAAAGGTTTTTAAACCTTTTTTTATTCTTAATTTATTAAAATTATTTAAGGGTTTTTAAACCCTTTTTGAAAAGACTTTTGATTAATTTCGAAATGGTCTTTATTTTCGCCGACGTCAAGGTGTCTTCGAAGAGACTATTTATTCTCCAACTCCTAAGGTTGGAAGGCTAATCAATTCGAAATTCCCCGAATGCAATTTGCGGTGTTTGTGCTCTGTATTCGCTACGATCGAAGGAAGACTTAGAAGCACGTGCGGTTGAAAAGTCTTCGAGAGTTTTTTTTGAGGGTGAAGTGGAGGGAAGTTCACTTGTGAACTTCGTAGCCCGCGTGGGCTAGTGGCAGCGAAGGTTGCTGTTGGGCGCTGCATTGGCGGAGGTCACCGTTTCGAGTCTCGCAGGGGTGCTTTGCTAGAGTAACACACGTTTTTATTAAAACGTCTTTATGCCACGAAATTCGGAGTTTCTTGGACAACGATTTATAAGTTTGAGAGTTGTGTGTGGTGACAACTTGAAGGTTCAATTATCTTCTACTCCAATAAGGTATGGGCACATTCTTCTTATGAGTATGATTGGTGTATGTTTTCTGAAATAAGGTTGGAGTGAAAAGGTATTCTACTAGGTATCCTTTGGCTAGGTGTAAATCCTATTTTCTGGTTTGTTGAAGACTACTTATGCATTGTTATCCTTAAGGAGAGTTTTTGGTGAATGCATAATTTTTGGTTTGAGATAGTGGAAGCTTTGTGCACTAGGGTTTATATTTGTGAGTCTAGCTACTTGCATTGAGTTGGTGGAACCCTTGGTTGGCTGTTTTGAGTTTGATGGTTGAGTTGCTTCCATAGAGGTTGTTTGATCAAGTTATTGCTTTACTTGATTCATGATATTGGGCTTACTCCATTGAGTTGATTTGAGCAAGTTATTCTTTGCATTTGGTGATATTGTGTTGGTGGCTGTTTTGTTCAAATATCTTTGGAGGGAAAAGGATTTCTACTTGTTTCCTTTTCTTGTGATGATTGGTTGAATGCTTCAAGGTTGATGTTGAGTTGAATGGTGTTGGTTGACTAAACCTTGTTTGATGAGCATTGTTGTTGAAACCCTAATTGATGGTGAAAAGAACATGAGTATCATTGTTATGTGATTCTTTGCATAGTTGGCAATTGTTGGGGTTTCATGTTCTTGAAAGAAAACATTCTATCCTATCCATTTCAGATATTGAGTTGAGTTTTCAGATTTGAGATTGAGATTGAGCCGAGTTGATTTGAGTTGAGTTTTGAGATTGGGATTTGAGTATAGAACATATTGAGTCTCTAACAATTCTCTTTATGCTTCTATGAGTTTGACAAATCACATTGGGTCTCTAACAATTCACTTTGTGATTTCCTACTAAGAAAGTTTTTCTTGGTGAGCTTGCTGAGTTTTTGGACAGGTTTCGGTGGGGACTTGTGAGCAGATTTGGACAGGTCCTAGAAGAGGACTTGTGAGCTGAGTTTGATAGTTCTATCAGAGAACTTGAGGACAGAGGTGCATTGGTTCTATGAGAAGAACCCGAGGACAGTTGGCAAGTCTTTGAGAAGGCTTGTATGCAGAGGATTGATTTGTTCAAGAGTTGGACAGATCTGACGGATAGAGGAAGACTTGTACTAGACCGACTGACTATGTTTGGTACAAGGTTGCTGAGCTGCTGTGGACGTGATCATAGAAGGTAGAGGTCTCTTAGGCTAAGCATTGAGGATAGGAGGTCTTCGGTGGAAAGGAGTTCCACGTGTTGGCAAGAGGTAGAGGCAGTTGATCTTCTGAGGGATCATTTCCAGAGCAGAGGGGAAGGTATCTCCTTTGAGTAGAGGCTCATAAATTTTGATTGGGGGAAGGTATCTCCTTTGAGCAGAGGCTCATAAATTTTGATTGGGGGAAGGTATCTCCTTTGGGCCGAGGCTCATAAACATTGTAATTGGGAAGGATTCCCAAAGAACTTTGAGATAACTTTTAGAGAAAAGTTTTGTGGACGTAGCCCAGCCATTCCGGGTGAACCACGTTAAAATTGGTGTCACTTTGTGGATGATATTGTGCATTGCTTTGATATTGCTTTGGGTATATTGCTTTACTATTTTGAAGTATAAAGGAAAAAGTAAAAAGAGGTCTTATACTGTTCACCCCCTCCTCTTAGTATAAGCTTGTGTTCTTCATTTCAAGCTCTACATAATGATGACATTAGTTTTTGGAGCTATTATAGTTTTATGTGGATTTTATGTGCAAAAAGTATTCCTTAGGGTATACTACTCATCTCAATGGGAAAAATTATAACACTTGATTAGTTTAAATGGAAGGATTAATCATAATTAATAATCTCTAGTTTATCTTTACCAATGAAATTGAAGGTCTCAATAATCATGAACTTGGTAATGAGGAGGAAGCCATTGGTATCTTTTTCATGGTAGTTGAACCAGTTGTACATTTCCACATCATAAATAAACAGGATTATGCATAAGGGGTTGGACTCGAAATGTACTTGTGAAAAATGATGAATCCTAATTGAAATCAAGGTAAATCAAGGTGAATCCTAAGCAAATCAAATCAATCATCTTCACACTAAAATTTGCAATATTTGAAGCCCTAAAAATTAAGGTCATATTTGGGGCAACTTTTGACCTATTAAATTACATTATAACTTCATAAAATCACCACTATTAGATCAGGCTTGAAAAGAGCTTTCCAACAAGTATAAATATTCCTATGTTTGGATATATATTATGGCAAACTAACCCTAAGAAAACATTGGTCCCAAAAAATTTTGGTGAATGGGCCGACATCAAGGGTCCTCATATTCGCCAATTTTCAATTTTGGAAATCCTAATATTCACCCAATTTGTGAATATTCACCACTGTGCATAACCTTGGAGAGAAAACTAATCCTATTCAAGTATGGACCACATTGAAGGATCTCTATGGAAAATTAAGTTCTAGTGAAGTTAATAGAATAGAGACAAAGCTTTGCAATCTTAGATTTTGGTAGTGTTGAAGACTACATATCTCACATAAAAGCCCTAAAATTTGACTTAGCTATGGTATGAGACAAGATGAAGGGTGATGAAGAGTATGTTAAATATATTATTTTCAATATTACTCCTTTTCATACAATTGAATTGGTTCTTTATGTGAATGTTATGACTATGAAGGAGTCACAATCTATTTTTATTGAAGGAAATTTTCAAGCTTCTAATCCATTATGAAGTTGCAATGAAGAATTATGGAGATATTTATCATATATAGGCTCATCCAAAGGACTTAAAACTAGTGGAATATAAGGCCTAGCTTCCTAAGGAAAAGTTTAAGATTTCAAAGAACTTGTAAGTAATATAAAGGGAAGGATAATCCATAAAAAATTGCATAACAAGATTGAATAAGATTGAGATATAATTCTTGATATCTAAAACCAAGCTTTCTAATGATGAGGAAGAGGATGAAGATGGAAAATTAGAGTCCCACTAGAGCATCCATTATGGGGGAGGGATGTTACTTCTAGTGTCTCCTCTCCTTGCACCCTCATATTATGGGAGGTTGTTGAAGCATGTGTAATCTAATCTTATTAGGCCAAGGACAAAAGTGTGAAAGAGTGCTTATGAGTATTGTTTATGTATCCTACTGGCAAGTGTGTATGTAAGCCTACAAGAATTCTTTATGTAAGCCTACATGCATCACTTTTGTAAGACTTTAAACATAATTTATGTAAGCCTACAGACATGTTCATGTAAGCCTAAGGGAACCCTTCATGTATTCACCCTTAGTGATAATGAGTAATCTACCTTTATGGATAACCATGATTAAAAAGGTATAATATATTTATTATATTGTAATTGAACCTCCAAATTGAGTTGTCTACCTTTTTTGATAAGATGGATGAAGGGGTTTTGAAAGGTGCCCCAAACCTTTTACAAGAGTGGATCAACCAACCAGATGGAAACAAGGAATAAAGATATCAACATAGCAAACCAAAAAGGATCCACAAAATAGACAAACAACAAAGCTACATAATAGCCGAGCAGGACAAACAACAAATTTTCCTAAGGGATCCCTACTATCGTAGATCAGAGCCATTTGAAAACACAAATTATCTCCTCAAGATTTCATTATCTATTTGATTTAATCCATCTGGGAAATCCTCCTACCAAATTGTGCATCTTTCCTACAAAAGTCCCAAGTTTGCTAAAAAATCTGTCGATCTATTTCCCTCCCTATAAACATGCTTAATCTCAACCACTTCGAGGGTTAAAATCTATCTTTGGGTTTCAACAAGTTCATTTGTGATCATCCAAGAAGGGACCTGAACACCTTTGAGCATATTAATGATATTGAGGGAATCCCCTTCAATAATTACCTTCCTACCATTCAAAATTTCTAGTTGACAAACCCCTTGAAAGAGAGCTCGTGCCTCCACAAAATGATTGGTCTGATGATCTAAATTTTTAGTGAAAGCCAACAAAATCCTCCCATCAGAGTCTCTAACCAATCCCCCTACACCAGTTGGTCTCGAATTCCCTTTAGAAGCTCCATCAAAATTTAGCTTCAACCAGCCAAGAGGAGGAGGTTCCCAAATAGTAGTATGTCTAGTAGGAGCTTCAAGGTGATGTTCGAGAGAATAATCTCTAAATCCAAGAGCCGAATCCACCACCAACTCCTCAATGGAAGTGACCTTATCTAAAGAAATTGCATCCACATTCTCAACAATGGCAGCAACAACATGAAGTACCATGAACTCAGTCAGATGGGAGATATTTTTAAAGGCTCTAGAATTCCTCTCCTTCCAAATACACCACCAAACATGAGGTAAACCAAAGGACCAAAAACTTGAAGATGCGAAGATAGAAAGGGAGACCTCCATTGAATGATCAAGTCAGACAACAACTTTGAGAAAACCCAAACCACACTAACGGTCCTCAAGAACTAGGAGAAGATAGACTGAGAGAAGGGATAGTCAGACAATAGGTGCATAGGTGATTCTTCAACACTACCACATAGGTAGCATCTATTCGGGATAACCAATCCCCTTTTCTACAAATTATCCAATGTGAGGCACTTCCCTTGAGCCACCAACCAAAAGAAAACATTAACTTTGGGGGTAAGACCCTTCAACCAGATATTACTAATAGGAAACCAAGGATCAAAGGGAACATCTAACAATAGGTAGGTTGACTTAACAGAAAAGCAACCATCCTTCTCAACCCCCCACACCAATCTATCTAGCCTATCCTAGTTAGGAATAACCATCCACTTTAGGATGTCCATCAGATATTTTAATACAATTTCTTCTTCCTATAAAATCCCTAGAAAAACAAATGGTTTCCAACATTTTCTATCATTAACAAAGACAATGAAGTCACATACCTTCAACCTAAAAGCTTGGCTTGTGATTGGTTCCACCAAACTCAGGTGAGGATATGATTCTAATGGTCTATCAACTACCCATGTGTCTTTCCAAAAATCAATGCTCTACCCATTACCTAACACCCATATTCCACCCTTTATGATATCAGAGCGATTGTTAACAATGTTACACTAGAATGTTGAGCCAAGGGTAGGACTTGGGTCTATGAGAAAATTACCAATGTTACCTAAATATTTGGTTACCAATATTTTAACCCAATTAACATTATATTTTTGAACCAATCTCCAACCCTATTTAGCTATTAGTGCTCTATTTAACATTTTCATTCTTCTTAAGCCCAGACCTCCCAACTCTTTCCTACTGCACACCTGATCCCATGCCACAAGCGAGAACTTCTTCTTCTCCTCAGAACCAGACCAGAGAAAGGATCACTAAATTTGTTCAATTTTTCAAAGAATATTTCCTAGAATCTAAAAGAGAGAAAGGAAGTACACTGGTATGCTCTGTAGAGTAGACTTAACTAGCATAATTTTACCTGCTTGGCTCAAAAGCACCCCTTTCCATCCCACCAATTTTCTTTGAACTCTTTCTACAACCGGTTCCCATAGAGAAGTCTTAATCCCCCTTTGAACATTGGTAATCCCAGATAAACTGAAGTAAGGGAGTCAATCTCACATCCCAAGATCTCAATAATTTTCCTCTACCTATCGAGAGGAGTATTCAGGAAGAACACCTTACTTTTCCTCAAACTCACTTTCTACCCAACCACTCTTTCATAGTCCTGGAGGATCTCTTTGATAGCTCTAGCTTGAGGGATTGAAGCTAAAAAGGATAATAATGTATCATCAACAAATTGGTGGTGTGAGATCGGGTCAATGGTAGCTATAGGTTTGATTCCCACTACTATGGGATTCACCTTCAGAGCTCTTCCCAAAGACTCAACCAATAAAATAAATAGATACAGAGACATAGGATCCCCTTGATGAATGCCTCTACAACTGCTAAAGTAACCAATCGGTGATCCATTAACTAAGATTGAGAATTTTTTTGATGATATACAAGCTCTGACCAATCTAATCTAGCAAGGCTTGAAACCAAATTTCCCTAGAACTCTAAGCAGAAAGCTCCATGAGACCCGATCATATGCTTTATGCATATCAAGTTTGAGGAAAGTTCCTAGCCTTCTACTTTTATCTACAGAATGAATCAACTCATGCACTGCAATAACACCATCCAAAATTTGTCTACCTGCTACAAATCCACTTTGAGGATGGTCAATAATTATTGGAAGGTATACTTTGAGCCTGTTCGCCATAGTTTTAGTGAGAATTTTAAAAAGTGTATTACAGAGGCTAATGGGCCTAAAATCAGAGAAATATTTAGCACCCACCGACTTCGGGATAAGAACTATAAATGTTGAGTTTACATCAGCCAAAATTAAATTAGACTCCTGAATTTCCCTCATAGCTGAATAGATGTCACCACCTACGATGTGCCAGAACCTTTGAAAGAAAATAGGAGGAAAGTCATCCGACCCTAGAGCTTTCAGACCACCCATAGAGAAGACAATGACCCTAATTTCCTCATCCCAAAAGGGAGCACAAAGGTCTTCATTCATATCATCTAAAACTAGGGTGGGGATGTGGTGCAATAGCCTCTCTTCAGCTTGAAGATCCCTATCATCCCTAGAGCAGAGGAGGGTTTTGAAAAACTTGATCGCTTCTTCCCTGATTTCTATAATATCCTTCGAGATAACACCATCTGATTTCATAATTTCTCTAACTCTATTATTGCTCCTATGCCTTAAGGTGGACGTGTGAAAGAATTTTGTGTTCCTATCACCTTCACGAAGCTAGAGGGATCTTGATTTTTGATACCATAAAATTTCTTCATCCGCTAGCACATTATGGAAATCTGCTAATAATTTTCTTTCCCTATGTCTATCCCCTTCAATCACCTCTCCTGACTCCAAATTTAATTCAACTTCCTTTAACTATTTAGCCAACTCTTTTTTCCTTTGGAACACATTCCCAAAAATGTACTTGTTCCAAACCTTAATATTAGCTTTAACAAATATGAGCTTTGAAGCCACTTGAGAAATAAGAGGGCCCAAAAAACCTTGAGACCACCATTCCAAAATTCTAGATTCTAAGCCCTGATGTTGCAACCACATTACCTCAAACCTAAAGGGTCTGGAAAAAAACTAGAGTTTGGGACTTTTTCAAATACCAGAGGATTATGATCAGACCCCACTTTGGGGAGAGAGCAAAGGGATGCATCTCCAAACACTGGAAGACCTTCCTTGGAGACTAACACCCTATCCAACCTAATCTGAATATTCTGATTGCCTAGATGCCTGTTACTCCAAGTGTATTTAGACCCCTTCAAATCCACATCCATCAGCTCCTGATTATTAATAAATGCAGCAAAATCCTCCATACTTTTAGAACCAAAATCACTACCACCCTTTTTATCCAAAGGGTATAAGGGGGTATTGAAGTCCCCAATGAGAATCCAAGCTTCCCCCTTGAAAAATTCTCTCATAGAGCTCAAAGACTCCCACAGAAGATTCCTATTAGGGGTTGTATTAGGGGCATAAATATTAGACATAATCCATCTCTACCTAGAGTCCTTACTACAAAATAGAATATTAATCACTCTATCAAAAATAAATAGAATGGATCCATCCAATTTCTTAGGGTCCCATAGACAAAGAAGACCCCTAGAAGCTCCATTGGCAGAATTTGCTGCAAAACCTACCTCCTTCCAAACTAATTTTTTAACTACCTCTACATTAGAACTATCCATATTAGTTTCTTGAATAAATATAACATCAGGTCTTACCTCTCTCCTGAGTGTTGCCAAAATTCATTGCTTGGAGGGCCCATTCAGGCCTTTGATATTCCAAGATAACAACTTCATCTTCGAGATTTGGAGCCATTATTCCCACTCGAAGAACCGAGGGAGCTACAAAATGTGTCAAGTTTTAGTTGTTTACCTTTGCTATCCTTCTCTTTCTCAAACTTCAATTGGGATTGGAGTCCATCAACAATTTTTGACTCTACCTCATGGATCCTCAACACTTTGTTAGAGGGTTTCCCTACCTTACGATTACCTCCGACATCCATCTGACCTTTTTGGGTACTTCTGGTTTTGGGTCTGGAATTGGTTGTGCCTGAAGAGCCCACCCTTGGGCACGATGATCATTTCAACTCGAGCAGGGTTGGTGACTCTTGACTAGGAGCCTCACAAGGCTTCTAGGGGGAGCAGAGTTCTTCTATGACTAGCTCCTTAGAGAGTAAGCTTTGATAGGAGTTATGAAGGAACTTCAAAGGGATTAAAGTCTCCATCACCAAGTCTTCTGGGAGAACCTAGTCTAGACTTCTACCACTAGATGGGTTCATATTCTAGACCACCACTTTTTCAAGACTCATTAACATCCACCACAGGGACTTGGTCCATTATCCTTTCCTCTAGTTCAGGCTCATCCAAAATCAATTCATGTTAGACTAGCTCAGAAGGGCCCCCTATTCTTGGCTTAAACTAACTAGCCTTTTGGTCTCATTCTTCCTTTGGGTACCCCCACTTAGGGCCTTATGAGAGCATGACCCAGATGAGTGACCATACCTCTTACAAGTAAGAACATCTCATGGGTCTATTCTCATAAATAATTGATTAAATCCAGGGACCCTATCTGGACACAAGCTCAATCTAGCTAGGTAAATCAACCTCTAGGTCCGCCATGATGCACATTCTAGCAAAAATCATCTTGGTCTTGGCTTTGGTAGCTGAGTCAATCAAGACCAGGTCCCCAATAGCTTTAGCTATGCCCCACAAAATATCTTCATGCCAAATATGAAAAGGTAAATCCAAGAGTCGCACCCAGAGGGGGCCAAGTTCACCTTTTGCATCTTGGGGTTGAAGTTCGAACCCCATTTTCATAGAAAGAGACCCCTCTTTCCAAAGAACCAAGGGCCTTCACCTAAAATGTGCTTTGCATCCTCCTCACAATTCAGTTTGATGAGGAAGAAGGCATTAGACATTGCAACAATATCAAGCGACCCTAGTGGCTTCCATTTGAGAATTTCCCAACATCGGATAGAGTCAATATCTGGTCTACCACCTTGGAACTTGTCGACCAGGTTCCATGACCCTTCCTCCATAGTCACATCCAAGAGTTCATTCGACACCACCAACTTATTACAGATTGGAGAAAGGTCGAAGAGGGGTTTTGAGAGATGAGATCACAAGCCTTTAGTGGTAACCGTAGCAAAGGAGGACACCCCAGGGTTAGAGGTGGGTACCCTAGAGGACACCCCACTACGATCGAGCACACCTTTTTCCCTTTCCTTCCTGACCAACCCCTCGAGGGTTGCACCTTCTTGCTATCCACCCGACCCTCTAGCTCCCTATAGAGCACCAATGCATCCATCTTCCTACCAACCACTAGGTCTTTTAGATTCCTGCTGACCATCAGTGCTTTCTTCCATTGCTACCCTAACACTACTGCACTTGCCTTCGCTGCCCTAGCACTATTGTGACACTATTAAAATATTTTACTATTTTTCTTTCTACCTTTGTTGCCCTAGCACTATAGATATTCAGCTATCTCCATAGATCATAGATATTCAGCTACCTCCATAGATCATAGATATTCAACTACCTCCATAGATCACAGATATTCAGCTACCTCCATAGATCACATATATTCCTCCATAGATCACAGATATTCAGCTACCTCCATAGATCATAGATATTCAATTGCCTCCATAGATCATAGATATTCAGCTACCTCCATAGATCATAGATATTCAACTACCTCCATAGATCACAGATATTTAGCTGCCTCCATAGATCACAAATATTCAAAATAATATAGAGATAAAGATAAAGGCTACATGAGGAAGTAATTTATAATTTCCTTCATTTTTGTGTATATGAGGTAAAATCAATGCAAAATATTTACATTTTAAATAACTCATATTACAAAATTTTATTCAAAGCAACAATTATGAGGTAAAGGCTTAAAGAAAGTCCTAAAAATTACAAGAATATAAAGACAATCGAGTTGTCTACTTGAGATTAACAACTAATTAGAGTTTTGGCATCACTATAAATACACCCCCATGACTGATCCATTGCATCAGTGTGATATATAAAAAATATTATAGGGAGATTAAGGGCACCCAAGCCCTATTCCTTTTGTGTCATTTATTCTTCCTATCTCTCTCTTTTATTTATTAATGCTATATTCAAATTGCTCTTGCATATTTTCTAATTATGATCATAATAAATGTATGCTTTAAAATGGAAAAATTATGAATTCTAACATGGTATCAGACCAAAAAAAATGGAAGATACTTGTATTCATATACTAATTAAGAATCCTTCAAGGTAATTCAAGGAATTTTTTCTTAGTCTTACTTTATCAAAATTATCAATTTTAAAATTTTCAATTTGCACTACACCAAAAAAGGCTTTTAAGAGCGGCTAAAATACGATGGTTTTTTATGATGGTTTTTTACGATGGTAAAAAAAACCCTAATAGATCCTAAGAGGGCGGTTTTAAATTGTCCTAACCAAAAAGAGCTTTTAATGGTGCCTAAAATATAGTAGTTTTTTAAGACGGTAAAAAATCATCGTAATAGACCTAAGAGGGTGGTTTTAAACCACCCTCACCAAAAAAAGCTTTTAGTGGTACCTAAAGGATGACAATTTTTTACGATGGTAAAAACCTGCCCTAATAGACCCTATGAGTGTGGTTAAAAAATCACCCTCTTAGGGTCAGCTTTAAAAAATTAAGTTTCTTGCACAAGGGAGGGAAAAATAGAGGGGGTATCACTACATTTCTTATCTATTTACATGGGCTTTATATGGGAAAAGTCATCGAACACCTCAAATCAAGGTGAATTTGAATTTGATGCCTTGAATTTGAGAAAGAGAAAGTAATTTAAGAGGGCAACAAAATGTGGGTGTTCTATCTGTGATCGTTGCCATTGATATTGGGAATGGTGGCTACCATGGTCAAGTATTTTTTGGCCTTGATATTCTCTGCTATATTTTGTTTATCATTGCCTACACGTGGTTTTGCTTGTTGTTCATCATCATCCTCGTACCCACTAATATCTAGGTTGTGAGTTTCTACTTTTTTGCATCTTTATCTTTGTTAATTTCTTTTTTATTTCTCATGTTTTAAATTTTGATTTAGGGTTTTGTTTAGGGTTTGGATGATTGTTGTGAACTCCATACTCAAAATTCATGCCATTGCTATTGAGGATCACAGCTCCATGAGCAACACCTCCTACTCTCACATCCATATAAAATGAGTGAGACCCATACAAATCCACATAAGTATTCATACTTTCAATATTTGAATTCCAGAGAGTATAGTTACTTCCACTGTTGTCCAATCTAAATCTAGGTCTAGTTCTCTCTCCCATTATATAAAGAGCAGCACTAGGAGGAAGCACAATAGACATATTTAAGAAATGATATTTAAACACCATGTTCCCAAATGGGTACCCATTGCCTTGACTGGAATTGAATAAAATTTTACCAGTGGAATTCCTTGTAACTACAAAGCCAAATGGGTTGTTGGTATAGAAAAACCATAGTTCATGCCCCTAGGAATTGTTGATATACGCACTGTTCATGCCCCTAGGAATTTTTCCTACTTGTGAAACATGGATGACTTAATATATGGTTAGGTTTTGTAAATAATTGTGTTTTTTTCCAACTAATGGGGGATTTTAATTTTTCCAATCTTGGTGACTTTCCTTTAAATTTCAGCTTTTAGACATACAAGTATGTTATCGTTTCACCGGGGTTTACCTGTTTCCACTCTTCATAATTTATAGGGATAAGGCAGTTGAATCTAGATGCTTTGATGAGTCTTTTTTTTGTGGCTTTAATTTCACTGAAATTTTAGATACTTCTAGAATGCTGGAAGTTCTTTTTAATCACAGAACCAAACAATTCATGATCTTAGAATCTAACTTTGCACATGGAATGATTTAGAGAAGTAGACTTTGTCTTGATTTGTTGAAATTCTTGGTCCCATGTAAACCATTCCATGAAAAGCTGTTAGCAGTTGAATAAAATTATAGAAAATAAACTGAATATCCTGCCTGGACTGAATGTTTTACTCGAGTCCCATTGATCTACTCTGGTCACTTGGATGAATAGTAGTATTTTCTGGCATTATATTCTTGATTTTTTTTCTTGTTTGGGTATTCTTCCCCTATGCTTTAATGATTATCTTTTGAATGTAAAATGATGTAGTGTGTCTCAAGAAGGGATACTGTTTATTTAATTTTTCAAATTTCTGTAACATATGTATGATCACATTGCTATAATATGTTTCAATATTGAGTATTTTTGTATCTATATTAGGGTGGTGGTGACGTAGAAATAACAGGCTCTCCAACTGAGAAGGCTATTCTTTCTTGGGCGTTGAAGGTTTGCCATTTGGCTATATCTTCTATGTTAATATCATTGTTGATTAATTTGATTTAATATTCTGTGGTTCTCTGATTTTAGTAATAATCCAGAGATTTGAAGTGCTCATTGTGGTTTTTTATTAGTTTGGAATGAATTTTGATGAAGAAAGATCAAAATCCTCCATCTTGCAAGTGTTCACTTTCAACTCAGAAAAGAAACGTGGGGGTGTTGCTTTGAAGAAGGTATTAATTGGTTTCATTTCTCTCATCTTGTTTCTGTTTGAATTTATTTCTTAGTCATGAAGCTGTAGGTTTAATATAACATATTTTATTTAAACATGAATATATAGTTGCAGTCTTCATCTGAAGTACACATTCACTGGAAAGGAGCTGCAGAGATAATACTGGATCTGTGCAGTACATGGTTGGACAGCAATGGTTCAGTGCAAGAAATGAGTCCTGCTAAGGTTTTTCGTTGGTTAACCTGTTTGTTCTTTTGCAGTGAAATATCAGATATCAAATATCAATGTGTTTGTTAAATTTATCATTTTCCTTGTGGGAACTGAGCATAGCTTATTGCACCTCTTTATTGCAGAAAAATGAGTTTAAGAAAATCATTGAAGGAATGGCTGCTGCTTCGTTGCGTTGTGTGGCATTTGCTTACAGGAAATATGATATTCAAAGTGTGCCTAGTGATGAAGAGCAACATCAGTCATGGCAAATTCCTGAGGATAATCTTACACTGCTGGCTATAGTTGGTATCAAGGTAATTAAAGGCACTGATGTATCAAATTATCAATTAATCTACAAGGCTAGAACCCGTTACCATGGAATAGTCATGAGGTTATGATTTGAGCACATAATGTCAGGTAGACTGAATTTCAGGAAAATTTGCAGTAATCGTAGTAAATTTATGTCTGGGGGCCATGTTTATGAGATGGCAAAACTGAATTTTGAGAAACCATGAAGCAGTCTTAAGATGCAAACTTTCAAATATAAGAAAGCGGTGTCATCTTCATGTTAGAGATAGTCCATGCTATTGTTTAGTAATCAACTATTTATGATAAAATTTATCCTTAACAATTGAATGGTTATACGAGTGCATGTTGATTATCTTTGCACTTCTCTAATGACGTATTTGATTGTGCAGGACCCTTGCAGACCAAATGTAAAAGAAGCTGTGAAATTATGTCAAAATGCTGGTGTCAAGGTAACAGCCAAATATACTTCCTATCATGCATGGTTGAGAAATCATGAGTCTCTTAATTATTGCTTGCTTAAAGAGTATAGAGTACTTAATTTGTGTTTGAGGTTGTATTTGCTAAGCAAATAATTTATCAATAGAATTGCCATTTACATGGCCATTAGCAAAATTTTTGTATGCATAGTTACATGATTTGTGCTTTTTTGTACCTTAATTACCAAATTGCCCAAATTTTGTTGAGAAGTTAAACTTTTTCTTTCATTTTTATAAAAAAAAGGAAAACAATTATATTATAAATAAAAATACATGGCAGTCTGAGGAGATGTGTATTGGCAGAGCTGGTGAGTTTCAGGCTACCCATTAGAGTTTGACTCTTGTTGTTTCTGGTCAAAAGGATGAGGCCGGGTGCAAGCCCTGGTGAATTTTTGCAGGATAGAAACTCCTCAGACTCGCAAATTAGCCAAATACAATGAATAGAGTTCCATATGTGCAGTGCACAGCCTGTGTGGGGCAATGCATCTTTAAAGTGTGTGTGTTTGTACACATGAATAGTAGGGTTACATGCATGGGCAAAATGATAATGATGTGGGTCCTCTTGACAAGGTATTAACCCTGATGACAGTCCCTAGGCCATACATGTCTTGTCCAGCATTTGAGATTCAAGACTACTGACAAGTCATTGACTACATTAGCCTTTTTAAGTCCTTGTGCCACTGGCCTGCTTAAGAAACAGGCAATGTTGGCAGGGTTTTGATCTCTTCCTATGGCAATTTCATACTTAGCACCAATTATAGAAGGCTGAAAGGCAAAAAAGCCCCCCAAAAATGAAAAATAAAACAGAGAGAATGGATTAAATCAAAAATGTGAGTAGCAGAGAAACAACAATAGCTAGGTGTATTACTTCTCCAAGGGTTGTTCTGTCTGTCTGTGTCATTGGGTTGGGCAGTTTCTACTGCTTCACACCTACTCTTAGCTTTGACATATCTACTTATCTTCTTTTTGAAAGAGTTTAGGGATTTCTATTATTTTTTTTAAACCTAAAACTATCAACTGTGAAGTCAAATCATCACTGTGAGTTTGATGCATATAAAGTCATGTACATTGTTTGACTGATGGGTGTTGTATTCATACTATCTTGTAGATTTCAACAATTTTCAGATGAGTTGAGTACACCTCAATGCCAATGACACAAAGTTTCTTCAAAAATTTAAGTTTTTTTTTTTTAAATTTAAAGTATACATATATAGCAAGCAACATCGGCTTGAAATACTACTCATCGGTTCAGGTATCTGTTGAATCTTAAACAAGAAGAACAAAATAAGGGGATAAAAAAAAAATTAGAGCCCAAGATAAATCTGTAAGGACAAGTAACATAGTTTTATTAGTATTATGGCTCATTCCTACGGAGGGAATGAGTTTTTAAAAATAGATCATAATTAATTTTTCCTCTTCCATTCTTCCAAGTAGTCAATTGCTTAAATCTACAAATGAAAAACAATGTACCAAGTGAAGAGGGTATGAGATGTTTTCTTGCTTAAACTGGTTTCTAATTTTTTATTTATAGCCATAGTTCACAACAAAGTTTCATTATTTTATATAAGTTTGTGAGATAAAATATGCTAGTAGTTACAAGATGCTTGTCTTAAGTGTAATTTATAGTTTTTCTTCCTAGAATGAATGATATAATTCAAGGTACCTATTCATGCTTCAACCGAATTCTTTATCTTTATTAATATTTTTCCAAAGAATAATCTAGAGAATTATGTTGCAGAAGAAGATCATACCATGATAGATATTTTAGATAATTTGCATTATATTTGTTTTTATCATATTTACAAGCATTCGAATTGTTGTTTCATTACTTCTCTTGTATAGTAGAGACTTTAAGTTTAATCTATGGGTAAACAAGCAGAGTCAACTCTTTGGCGAGTCCTCCACCAAGTGCCAGATCTACTGTGACTCTTTATATTGTTTAATTTTTATGTATAACAATGCTTTAAAGACATCACAATTAACCTCTATAGCATATATTTGAACAGATTAATACCTTCATATAGATGATTTAAAATTGTGTTACAATGATATCTGCCTATAGAATACATGATCTTACATACATTTTGATGTTGTTTTGAGGGGATGTGTCATGTGGATCTTTAATTTGATGATTATATGTTGAGTACAAGTCAGTTATTGCCAAGTACAATTCATGTGATATTGCACTTAGTAAATGGCTACAAGACAGATATATGTTGGAAAAATATTTTATTTTTCTAGATTGTGCTTTGCAATTGATGTCATTTTGATTGATTTTGATTTACTAACCCATGATCTTGTGATATTTATCTGAAGAAAAGAAAATGGTATTATTATTGCATATACTTTTTTAAAAAGTGCATATTAAAATATGTTTAATTAGTTTTCCAATGTTGGATATTCCTATAGAAGGCTTTAGAATAGGGGGTAGAAAGTCTTGTTCACTTGGTTAGAGATAAGGACTAGGATGCTCTCCAAAAAAATTGAGGAGTAATTAAGCAATTGGTCTTGATAATGTTTTCATTTTATTTTTTATTTTTATATAAGTACGTGCATAGGAAAGCAATCATAGTAGTACAAGTTTGCAGTGGTAACAGGTAAATGAGATAGCCAATTGGTTAGACACTGATCTTGAGAAGGGTATCAAGGAAGGACCTGAAGAAATACAACATCATAAAAATGCATATGGGGAGAACTATCTATGATTAGCTATATAAAACCAATTTATTTTGGGTTTTAATATATATTTTTAAAAATAAATAATAAGAGGGCGATTTAAAATTGCTATCTTAGGTATTTATATATATTTTAAAAAGTAATAATAAGAGGGCAGTTTAAAACTGCCCTTTTAGATTTATATATATATATTTTTAAAAAAGTAATAGTAAGAGGGTAGTATAAAATCACCCTCGTAGGTTCTATTAGGCTGGTTTAAAACCGTTCTCTTAGGTTCTATGGGGTTGGTTTCAAATCGCCCTCTTAGGTTCTATTAGGTCGATCCTCTCAAGGTCTAGACCCTAAGATGATAGTTTTAAATTGCCCTAATAGAACTTAAGAGGATGATTTTAAAACACCCTCAGTGATAAACTAAGGCAGTTTTCGGGGTGATTTTTAATCGCCCTAATAGACCCAAAGAGGATAATTGTTTCAGGAGATTTTAATCGCCCTCGTATGATGTAGAATTTTTACAATACCCTCATAGAAAATAGTTGAATAACTACCCTTAAAGGTCTTTAAGGGCGGTTAAAAACCACCCTTAAAGATCCTTTTTGGTCTAATATTTGGTTCTAAGCTATTTTATTGCCTTTTGTCTCTCATGTTTTTTCTTTGTGTGTGTGTACATTTGTGTCCATGTTACCTATTCCTCTTCACATATTATCTTCTTTTTCATAAAGATACGCCATCTTAGTTGTGCTTAAAAGTGAAGCTTAATGGTAAACACATATACTTTCTTAGTATAGGTCATGGGTTAGACACCCATTGACGACTCCTTTTTTCTTTATTATTCATTTTGATTGTCTCTTTTGTCATCATCTCCTTTTATTTTAGATTCAAGAGAGCACTACGATGGTAAGGTGCTCATATGACTAGCTCTCAATTGTGGTTTCAAATATCCTAGGTTTGATATTTTTGGTGTAACACTTTGACCCAAAGTATGAGCCCTCCTTGATCCTCAATATGATGTTGCTTGCATTGAAGACACAAGGTATGCTATGGTGCAGTGATTAGTGTAAAGCCTTGGTGACAAGACATCAATGATTAAAAATCTAGGAAGGTCCTTTCTTGAAGGTATTATAGGAGGCATTTATCTATTTTTCTTTGGCTTATATCCTCTTAGATCTAGACCATGCTTGTGGTGCAATGGTTGGTCATATTTCTTGTTCTGAGGAAGGTGTTGGTTCAAATATTTGGATGCATTTAATAAAATTAACTAAGATGGTCAAGCAAGCTTATGAGTCGTGGGGTCATGGTTGTATGCACCACAACACCTTTGACTATTGACAAAAATATTTTCATGATCCAACTTCAATCCAAGTGGTATGGTGTAGTGGTTAGAGTGCTCTTTTGAATCCATAAAATAAGGGATTTGACTCTCCATAAACCCTTTCTTTAACTCATTCTTGATAGGGAAAGTTCATTTTGAGGAGGTTTTACCATTTTATCTTCAAAACATACATGGTATTATAGTTTGCTTGCTTGTTTGTTTGGGCAAGGTCTTAAATATGTTTCATATAAATATGAAGAAGATTTGTTTCTACAATCACATTACTCAACTTGTTAATCTATAGTTCATAATTCGAAAGTAGACATCATCCAGTTAGTGTTAGATAAGTGTGAGCAATAGATTGTGCCAAGTTATAAAATCTAATTTTGCACTTCTTTCAAGATTTTTCCATTTGAAATTTTTCTAATTTGAGTTCTAATATACCAAATATTGTAGAGGCCATAAATTTTGCATATATAAGAATTTGGAGGCTATTTTCCTAGATTGTCTAATTTTTGAGCTATATACAATGATGACATTAATTTATGGAGCTATTATAGTTTTATGTGAATTTTATGTATAAAATAGATTCCTTAGGGTATGCTACTTGTCTCAATGGGTAAAATTATAGCACTTGGTTAGTTCAAATAGAAGGATTACTTATAAGTAAGAATCTCTAGTTTATTTTTAGTAATGAAATAGAAGGTCTTAATGATCATGAACTTGGTAGGAAGGAGGAATCCCTTGGTCCATTTTTTATGTTAGTTGAGCCAGATGTTATTTTCCACACAAAAAATAAAACTGATCCTATTCATATATTGACCATATTTAAGGATTTCTATGGGAAAATAATTGCTAGTAAAGTTATCAAAATAGAGACAAAGATTTGCAATCTTAAAATTTTAGATTTTAGTAGTATCGAATACTATATATCTCACTTCAAAACCCAAAAATTGACTTAGCTATGTTATAAGACAAGGTGAAGGGTGATGAAGAGTATGTCATATTTATTATTTCTAATATTACTCCTCCTTTTTATAGAGTTGGCTTGGTTATTTATGTGAATGTTATGACTATAGAGGAGCCATAGCCTATTTCTCTTAAAATACTTTTCAAGCTTCTAATACATTATAAAGTTGCAATGAAGAGTCATGGTTATATTTTCCATATATAGGCTCATCTGAAGGACTTCAAATTAGTGGAATCTAATGCTTAGTTGCTTAAGGAAAACTCTAAGGTTTCAAAGAACTTGTAAGTATTTTAAGAGGGAAGTACACTCCTTAAAAAATTGCATAGCACAGTTGAAGAATATTGATACATAATTATTGATATTTAACATAAAATTTGTAATATCTTCTTGTTGTGGTGCAGTGGTAAATGCCCTGGATGCTGGTAGACACTGACCCAGGTTCCATTCCCCTTGTCTCCATCCTACAGATATATGGTATATTTAGTAATGTCCTATGTGTTGGTAGAGGTCGACAAGGCTCCATTCCTCCTATGCCCAACCTGTTGAAAGTGGCACCTCGAAAGGGGTGTTTTACACTATAAATTAGTTTTAACCTAGGTGTTGTAGGTGAGTTGGAGAGGAGAGGGAAATCCTCCAAGGGAGGTCCCAGGTTCAAATCTCCACCCTACCAAAAATCTGAATTGGGTATCTAAAATCCAATTGATAATGTTGGTGCGGGCAGGGTCGGGTGCGACCCCCGGGTGACTTTGACGGTGTAGAACCCCCTGTTCATGGTCTCTCAAACCAAGGCGGCTCCGCAAGGGGTTTTTCACTTAAAAAAAACATAAAATTTGTAATGATAAAGAAGAGGATAAAGATGGAAAAGTAGAGGTCGACTAGAGAATCCATTATGGGGGAGAATTGTTACTTCTAATATCTCCTCTCCTTGGTCCTTTGAATCATATTATGGAAAGTTGATAAAGTATGTGTAATATGATATTATTATACCAAGGTAAAAATTATGAAAGAGTGCTTATGAATGTTATCAATCCATCTATCCTCTCATAGGAACTAGTAATATAAATATTCATATAAATGCATACATTCAATAACACACTTATTAAATAATATTATTGATGAATATTTTAATACAAGCAATGCAAAAATAATGTGATGCAAGGCTTGTTCTCACTATCTCACTGATTACAATGCTTTGTCTTCAATATATACACAACATGAATATGAATCTCTTCACATTCACAATTGTTGACCTTTCTACTTACATCAACTCTTTATCTCCTCAAACACATAGGAGATCTAACTTACATGACACCTACTATATAGTCAAATATTTACATGACTCTAAACTAAACTATTTATATGGTAGTTGTAATATTCTTGCAAGGTTATTTTTCAAAAAAAATATTCTTGAAAGGTATCAAATAATGTAATACTTCTAACCCCCTCTCCCCCCATACTACATTATTTGGTAAGAAGGTCCTTTACCTTCATGTGCTATAGTTTTCTTTATTTAATTTTCATGAATCATTTTGGCTTGTTCTGATTCTAGTATTGATTCTCCTCATTCTAGATCAATTGTTGAACATATCTAAACTCTTTTTTAGGCCATATGTGAAATTGAAAGAACTTTCTTGAAAAAATCCATTCAGTGCTATTCTTGTTATCATTTCTTTCATATTATCCCATTCATGCATGCTTATCCATCCATAATTCATATTATTATTACTTATGTATCAACATAATATTTGAGAATAATTTTTACCTCCACAAATTTTACAACAATGAAGATCCCAATATCTTTCTATCTTGTGTCCATGTCTGCCACAATGTCTACATTTGTTACTAGTCTTAATTTTTCTTGTATCAAAATTAGTTCCATCCATCCGTATCCTAAAGTTCTTTGCTTCATAATTAATTTTGTTAATCACTGATTACTTATGACCTATTTGTTCACAACCTTCATATTTTGGTTTTATTATTTACCATTTTTTTGAATTTGTGTTATTATACCCTATCAAAAATTCTATACCAATATTCCTATCATTGTTATTGATATCATTACAATGTCTATTGTCACATATACTTTTTGCACACTCTTTATATTCACAAACAATGCCTAAGTCCATTGTGTAACATGTTATATATGTTCCTTGAACGCTTGTCTCACAACATATATTTGCTATTACAAGTCTCAAATCACAACCTACAACAATATTTATGGGTTCTAAACCATTTTTATTGTAACAAATGTTCTTTGTATTACAAATTTTTCTTTTTATGAAGATCACTAGTGTTGCAACATGCATCTATCATTATGGGTCTCAAATCCTTCATGTCATAGCTTGTATCTTTCATCATGGTACCTTTAAAATATCTTCTTATTTTTTATTCTTCACCTTATTAAGTAATATATATTCTAAAACCCACTTTTTAATCTTGATCAATGGAAAATCTGCTGGGTTCTTTCCTTCTACCATAGGAATCAGGAAAAAATATCCGTTGTCTCCATATCTCTGTATCATTATGGCAGATACCTTGGGAAGAAATTTGGAAATAAATAGAAAGGATGGTAATATCAAAGGTCTAAAATATTCATCCATTGGTGAAGCTTTGTCTCATCAACAGTTTGTGGATGATACTTTCTTTCTAGGGGAAGCTACAAAGGAAGAAGCTTTGGAGTTTAAAAAAGTCCTTGATTATTATGAAAAATCTAAAGGCAAAAAAATAAATTGTGAAAAAAGTAGGATTATATTTTTAAACACAGAGGAAAGTATAAGAGATCAAATAGTTAAAGTGTTGGGTTGTAAGGAGGAAAAGTTCCCTATCACCTATCTTGGTTTGCCTTTGTTTATAGGAAATATGAAAGATGAAATTTGGAATCCAATTATTGATAAATTTAATAGGAAACTTCAAGGTTGGAAGGGATCTCTGTTATCCTCTGCAGGGAAAGTACAAATCATAAAACACATGTTTCAAAGCCTCCCAATATATTTCATGTCTTTCCTAAGGATGTCAAGGAAATTGGAAGAGACTTTAGAAATACTACAAAACAATTTCTTATGGGATGGTACTAAATGCAAAAATGTATACATCTGGTAGCCTAGGATATCTATTGTTAGCATATACAGAATAAGGGTCTTGGTCTGAGGAAGTTGAGATATTTAAATAGAGCCCTTCCAGCTAAACATGGTTGGAGGCTTTGCACTGGAGAATCAAGGAAATAGGCTAGTATTATCTAAAACAAATACTTGGAGGGCAGAAACCACTTTATCAGTTGTCTAATCCTCCACGTGGGTCTATTTTTTGGTAAAATATAATCAATAGCAGGAAAGTTTTATGGCAAGGTCTAAAATGGAGAGTAGGGAGGGGAGACAAAATTGAATTTTGGAAAGACCTTTGGATTCAATAGGAGCCTTTAGAAAACTACAAAAAGTTCAAAGATATTAAATAACATTTAACCAAAACCTATGGTAAGAAAATTAATGGTTACATTCATAGGGTGGGTGATTTTCAAGAGTGGAAAATAGTGCAAGAAGATATGCAAGGTTCGGGGGGTAAAGATCTGCAAAGCCTCCTAAGGAGTTATTATTTAAGTAGAGGTTTAGAGGAGGATTAGATAATTTAGGGAAGAAACCAACAAGTCCAATACTTAGTGAAGGATAGATATAGAGTCTTGGGAAAAGTAACTTCAGAGAAACTAGAGCTTAAAAGAATTTGGAAGCTAAACATCATCTCTAAGGTTGTGTTGGAATTGATTCTTGCATTCGTAGGATTTTGATTGTCACGCTACAAGAATATATTTGAAACCAACAAGATATTACAGGCTCTGGTCAACCTGCCTCATTGTTCTGCTAAACACAAATATTGCTAAAGAAAACTACAGAACGGGTAAGGAAACCCCAATGGTAATTCTATGATTAAAACTCTAATTAAACACTCTAGATGTATATAACACTATAAGTATTTAAAATGACCAAGCAATAAAATAACCAATTTTTATGCCTTATGTAGACCGGTGCCTAGATTCATTGGGTTGTTATAGCAATTTAACAACAATTTTAATCATGAACAGATAGAATGGGGAAATGAAATTGGTGCTCAAAGCTTCATTCAAATATCGTAATAAAAATAGAAGTTAAACAATAAGAGAAATGTATATAATTAATTCAAATAATGTAACCCATTATACGGTGACACACAAAGCTGAGACAAAGATATGACAGGAATAAAACTTAGAATTATATTAATTTCATAAAATATTACATGCAGAGTGGACATGATGCCTTTTAACTCTATTTTTCTCAAAGAAATACATCAATACAATGAAGAGGACTCTGTTCAAATAATGTAACAGGTCTCTCCTACTCTCCTTGTTCCAATATGGTAACAATAGAGTCTCTAAATCCTAGGCTCAATAGGACAGGAAATAATCTTAGCTTCTTGAGCACTTTCCTATCAAAATCCTACACAACAAAGGGAAGAATAAGAAATGAGAAAGAAAAAATAGACACAGAAGGGGATACAACAACACAACTAACAAGGCACTCAAGTATACCTTTTAGTAAAAAGGTTATTCTCTAAATGCTTGATGTAGAATATGTTTGCATCTGCTTCCTTTTATAATTGATGGTTCTTGATTTTGTTATTTCTGTTTTATTTCTGACTTTACACTTGTCAGCATCTGATTGTAATTCAAAAATTGGTACAACTGGCTTCCACTACCATTTTTTTTCTTGATTTTTCTCTCCTATTTGAATATTTCAAATGGTAATTCAATTCAACCAATGATGGTAGTATTGGGAGAACCTATTTCTTCTTTTACTACCTCTGTCACAATTGTTCCCATTGTTTCCTCTTAGACCGTCTTCTTAACTGGTTCAAGGGCCTTTTCTGTTGGCTTAGGTTTTTGTTGTTATGAGCCTGCTTCCAGCTGTTGACCATGATTTTTAGCTTCTTTCCCCTTTTGTACTATCTGCAACTTTTTTATTTGCTCAGTTATTAATCTCCAAACTTCTATATCAAATGTGGTTGCAATCCTCAACATATTCATTTCCTACAATATTCTATTTTTTTGAATGGCAATAGTGGGCATGTTCCCTTCACATTGAAATAGCAACATCTCTATAGTATTTACCATAAGAGTAGTTTGTCTAATAATTTTTGCCTCATCACCTGGTTCACATTTGAATATTTCAATGGTGCGCTGGAATACCTCTTCTACATCTGAGGCCTCTAAGCATTGGTCTAAGGATAGACCAATGTCCACCATTTTTTTTGTTGCATATTTTATCAGATTATCCATTTCATTTACAACATTGATCCACCTCTCTCGATTTGCTCCAAATAGGACTGCTTTAAAAAACTCAAAGTTGAGCTGAATTTTACTACCATCATTTGTTATTATTTCTTGTCCCTGCAACTCTTCAAAATGGTCCCCTATAAAATCTAGGGTAGGGTGGATGACTTCAAAATCTTCTTCTCTTTCTTGTAGTAATGTCAGAATTTCTTGAGCAGTCACTTGGATCACCCTTATTTGTCTGAACATCTCAGTAAAACCTTTGGCATGAGTTCTTATTTTCATTGACATGTCCTTCATTGCATTTAGATAATAGACATGATCTTGAATCTTTATCACTGATGGGGGCTGTGCACTTGAAGTATATTTTCGAGCCAATTCTTCCTATTGTTTACTTATTAATGCTTTCATTTCAGCTTTTTCCTTCTCCTCTTTCTCCAATTATTTCCTTAGCTCTGTAATTTTTCCAATGAACTGGTCTATGGCTTGATTTTGCATTGCCTTGACAACTTTAGCCACTTCACCTTCTTTCCCTAGTATTGATGAGCTCCATGTTTTCTTATTTACTCTAAAGACAAGTGGGTCTTGTAGAGAAGGAAGATTTATCTCTGCTATATCTAATATAGGTGTTTCCAATTGTGCTTCTTCTGTAAATTGTTCTCCTATATTTCCCATACCTGCTACTAACTACAATTCTTGTTCATCTATAGCAGTGAAGGTAGTTTGCTCATATTTTCTTTCCAAAACAACCTTTGTAGAGGGTAAGGATAATCTGGGATTTTTATTTTCTACAGGAGCTATCTCTATTTTCTTTCTTACTAGGTGAATTTGAAATAGATCACCAAATACACTAGTTCTTATACTATTCATTTGTACTATTGATATGCAATTTTAATCTCCTATCCCTTTATTCTCAAAGAGGCAAGGATGGCCATGGGTGCCAATTTCTTCACACTAGTTATAGCTAATACTCTATCAGAAAGGGGATCTACTACTTGCTCTATGGGTGTGATTACAATTTCTTTTCCCTTACTTGCATTGGATTTTTGGAAAACTTCTTAAGGAGTTCTTGGTACCGATTCTATTTTGAGATGAGCACTTCCAGGAGGTCTAACCTATTGCTCTACTATATCTGCAGTCTTAAAAGTGACCTCCATTAGATCGATGCCCTGTTACTCTATCAACTCCAACAAGGGGTCTTCTCTGATTGCTTGGCCTACCACTGGTAAAATAAGAGCTACAACATCTATTGAACCTTCCCGAAGCCTCCTTAATTTTGTGGGGTAATCATAGGCCTCACAAACCTGTGTGCTGCCCCTATTTTTGAGAGGGAATTTATCCCATACTCCCTGTAAATCCAATCCCTTTTCCATAGCTTCTAATAAGCTTTCCTCAAAAGCGTCTTCACGATGCAGAATTCGGGTGTATTCCCTTTTTACCATCATTTTGTTGTATGTCCATTTTGGGTCATAAAATCTCCAAGTTATTTCATCGAATCCCCTATTATCTAATTCAAACATTCCCTTGAGTAGGGAAGGGTAGCCAACAAATATAAAATCTCCAAAATGATAGGGAACATCGAGCCAGGGGGCTTTACCATGTTTCTTCACCAACCTCATCTTAGCCTCTTCGACCACTTGCCTGCATAATTCCAAAGTTGCTAGGGATAATGGGAAATACTTTGGTAACAACTTAGAGAGAATTTTAGCCCCATATAGTCTGATATATGTAAAACCTTCTATGAAAAATAAATCCCCAATATCATTTTCTTTGATTAAATCCCTTACTCCTGGACCTAATCTCTCAGAAACCATGCCAGTTAAAACCCAATGGATTT
The DNA here is from genome assembly GCA_028583015.1 of Wollemia nobilis. NCBI lineage: Eukaryota > Viridiplantae > Streptophyta > Pinopsida > Araucariales > Araucariaceae > Wollemia > Wollemia nobilis. The sequence continues at coordinate 4,483,335 of JAQPPZ010016599.1, forward strand.
CCACCATGAAGTGGTCACAGAACCAACCAAAGTGAGTTCGTCCTTCATGTATTCTCTAGAAACTATTTTGGACATAGGGGTTGTCAATGGATTTCAATATTTTCTTGGCTTCTTCTCCCAATTGACCCGCTATCAGATGGATAAAAATTGAATATTGAGAAAAACGGGGTATCTCTTGCTTTTGTTCAAAAACTGCTTTTCTTAATTCTACCATTTATTTATGCATATGAGTACTTAACTCTAATTCCTAGGCATAAATTGGGGTGTTATATACCCTATTGCATTGTGCAGCTAAATATAAAACTCTTTTAGTTATCCTACTAAGATCCTGTACTCCCAAAATTATGTTTATCATATCATAGAAATCTTGAACCCATGGCTTAAAAGCATTTTTCCTAATTGGGAATTCCTTTTCTATCTTCTCATGTGTATCAAACAAGGATTTAAAAAATTCTATATCTATAAACATTCGAGATTGATGTTCGATTACTTTGTCCACTAGAAAGGTGGTGTACTCTGTAAGTTTAAAAACCTTCTAGATGAGTTTGAATTTAATATTGAATATCGGTCTATTCTTACTGTCTCAAAATGTCCTCATTCTTTCATCATACTCCATCGCCATCCATGCCATCAAATCTGAGGAGAAGTAAAATTTTGGATATACCAGCTTCCCAAGGTTACTGTTCCATCTATTATTTTTTGGGAAACCCCTGTACTATAACCTTTGGGTTTTGTGAAATAAATCGGCCATTATCCATGGGTTCCAGTCATCATTCTCCATTACATGAGAAAAACTTTTGATACATGCATTATCGATCGCGTACTACTGTGCTGGGGTAGGTCTTTTATCAGCTCCACATTTCTGAGCAAATTCATATATTGTGCTACCAAGAATAAGTGGTCCAAATATCACAGAATATAGTGACCTATTGGTGATAAATTTTATAGCTTCCCTAGTGTATTCGGGTACAAAAATGTCTCCCCATGATGCCATTAATCTCACAGTAGCAGGTCGGGTCTTTCTGTGATAGTGAAGCTTGAAGATCTTCTTCTCTATGTACTGCTTGTGTATCAACTTCTGTTCTTAGCTCACCAGGGTGGTAACCTTGATTGTTTTTGTGAGATCATATATAGGGTGGTGTAATGGGTTCGATAAATTTACATGTTTTGTCATCAATACGATGCCACCAATTGTTGTTTAAATTTATCCAAAGAAATTTTGCCAACGCATCCTTTTTTGGATTTGAGCATTTATAATAGGTAATATCATTCATCCTACGTGCCTTGGGGCCTTTTTATTTGTGTGCCTATAATCATTAAAACCTCTGATATTTGTTGTTGAACACCTTTTTATTTGAAGTGGAACTGAGATGGGTAATGAGGATGGTTTTTGTTTTGAATCTCATGCCACCTTGGGCCCGAATGATAACTAAATATTTGGGATTGATTATACTTCATTTAGGTAGCAATCACCCTTGGGATCTTCACAATATTTGGTTCTTGGTGTAAGTACCTGTTGTTATTATCTCGAAAACCTTTAGCTTCCCTAAGTGAACCGTGATCGAGTGCAACCATTGGATGTACTCATGTTCTATCACAACCTTGGATCTTTTTAAAACCTACAGGTTAGTTATCCTAAAGAAAACATGCTCCGAACCCTTTTAAATTTCAACCAATAAGGATGGTAGTTAATAACGGGTTTATAACCCTGTTAAATATGTTTAAATATTTAAGTAATCAAGTGTCAATTTAAGCTTACCTTTTGGTTTACCTTTAGAGCGTGCATTGTCGTTGGGTCGATTCGTGATAGAGCGCATCTGTTAGATCTCTCAAAATATACCCATTGGTTTAGCCCACTCGTGTTCCTTTGTCTAGACTTTGACTCGTTCGTGACTGTTGGATCTTCTTGTTTTTAATGGAGCACTACCGTCAGATTTAGGTGGTTGATTTATTACTTAAACCTTTTATTTATGTTCTACCGTTAGATCCTAGAAAGGATTAGCACAACTATTGATGTTTCAGGACCTGCATGGTCGTTAATCTACCTGTATCTGATTAATTGAGTTAATCATGCTTACATAGTCAAAAATATTCGGTTTGGTTATAATTCATTTCAAAAAATACTTAAGGTTAAAGACTATACCCTCATTTATTTGATCTTCTAATAATGCGGTGTATTAATCCTTATTTAATCATTGTTAACCGAAGTTAACCTAGCGATTACAATCTTAATCTCGTTATATTAAACCTAGGTATTATATAATACGCTCACTTTTTTACGCAATCATCGTTGGATCATACCATGGCGGAGGCGCGATTGTCAGATTTTCATATATATACAAAGCTTAGCAAAGGAAAAGGGGAAGATTATAAGGCATTTAATTAATCATTCGATAAAAAAACCTTTAGCTTAAACTTTGATTATTTTTATTGATGCGCTGCCATTGGATTAGGGCAAGGATGGGCGTTGCCATCAGATCTCTTCGATCCTTCATTGGGGGTGCTTTATTTCGATTGAGCACATCCATGTGATTGTATCTTCTATAAAGTGCGGCCATCGAATTTCCAGTAGCTGCATACTCAGTAATCACAAAGGATGTATCATTAGATTTAATTAACCTTGATTAAGACGAAAGGGGGAATTTTAGCAATGTATTTATACCCTTATTAATGCTTAATTAAATCTTGATTTTACCTTTGTCTTTACCCGATATCCTACCATCCATGATTTCGACGCGACTGTTGGATCTTCGATAGCTATTGGCGCAGCCGTATATTTTGATCAACCTGCGGGTTAGTTACAAAGGGGTACATGAATTTAACCTTGATTAAATTGAAATGGGGATGATTATCCAACGTATTATACCCTTGCTAATCCTTTTTAACCTGCTTAATTAATCTCATGAGGTTTTTACCTTTTTTAATGCATCTTCTATGGGCGCACTACCATTGGATTGGATCTAGATCGAGCGCTGCCGTTCGATCTTCCCAATTAAATTAGTGGTTAAATGAGGTGCACCATAGTTATTTCAATGTGTGGTATAATTAAATCAAGCGCAACCGTTGATATTTTTGATTCGTTTATGCGCTATCATTCGATCTAGCGGACTAGTCAAACATTTAATTTTAATTTTTGACCCATGTTGGATTCGTTAATAATTTGACTCTTGGTGAGCGTGTGTCCATCAAATTTGACTTGGTTCAAAAACATCCATCTAGATCGGTAGAGTTGCATGGCTTTTAATAATTTTTGACCTTAGGCTATGATTTTAATAGAATTTTGAATGTTGATTTAACCTTCAATCAATTTTATTGAAGCACTATCATCCGATTAAACCTAATTCGAGCACGACCTTCGGATTAAATCTAAGGTGCTCGATTTTTAATTAAATGGGGTGCATGCCCTAAATATTTAAAGACCTTAATGCTAACTTAATTTTTTAGACTTTAGACCAAGGTACTTAATTTATATTTCTCCTTATTCTAAAAAACCTTAGGGTTTTGAATTTTTATCATTTGACTTAGACCCAAGGGAGATTTATTTTAGGAGGTTCGGAGTTTTGGATTTAAGAATCTGATTAATATAATATTGCCCTATCCACTTTTGAGATATTTTAGTAATAAAAAGATTCACACATTATCAACAACCCAAGTTAGACTTCATCAAACCAACCAATGAAAAATCAAGTTACTCACACCAACTGAGGAAGTGACCAACATTATGAACATTTTGATTGAAACCAAAAATTTAAATTTGGGGGTTTTAAAGTTGAGTCAAATTTGGCTCCAACAAGTTGCTATATTTTTTTGGACTGCCATTCTCAATAATATCCTTACAAAAGATAATATGTTCAAAAGAGGAATTGTGGTTCCAACTATTTGTATCTTATGTAACAAAGTGGATGAGTATGTGGACCACCTGTTTGGAACTTGTGATTTTTTTTGTGATATCCTAAATATATAATTGAGAGAAGTTAATGTTGCTTGGTTCATTCCAGAATCTCTAATAAATATTTGAGAACGGTGGCACTTAGGAAGCATTATTTTTTTTGGCAAAAATACATTCCACATATTTGTTGGGAGATTTAGTTGGAAAGAAATAGATGAGTGTTCAAAAATAAAACCAGAGGAATAATTGAGGTTTATGCCAGGATTAAAAAAACCCTATTGGAGGATTGCATTAAAAATATTGTTGGCCAGGAAAATCTTGCAATGATCCTCTCTAGAGAAAAAGACATCTTAAATATTGAAAAAATCAATAAGGTGAGACTAGATACTAGATGGGAACGTCTCCACAAAGACTGGGTAAAAATTAACTTTGATGTAGTTGCAAAAGGTAGCCCGAGTTATGTTGGTAGTGGGGGCCTCATTAGGAATGATAGAGGTCAGGTAGTGGATGCATATGAAGAGGATCAAGGAATTACCACAAATCACCAAGTTGAAGCAAGGGCAATGCTTATAGGCATTTGAATTGCAATAAATTTAGGTTTTAGGAGAATTGTTCTTGAGGGGGATTCCAAGAATATTATAAGTTCCCTTCAAAAAGGGGAGTTAAATAATTCTATAATTTTCCAAATAATTACATATGCAAGGACTATCTTGGGAAACCTAGAATAAATTCAAGTTAAACATATTTATAGAGAGGGAAACAAAGGTGTCAATAAAATGGCAAATATGGCAGTTAAATTTGAGAATTTCAAGGTTTGGTCATATGCCCCCATGGAGTTGGAAGAGATTATAAGAACTGATAATGAAGCCAATAGATAAAGAGGGTAGAGCAAAGAAGAAGCACACTAAATTACATTATTGTCAGTAGTTTCTTTATCAATTATGTAAAGCATTGAGAATTGCATCAGCAATGTTAAATAGAAGGATAGCGGAAGAAATATTATGTCAGCTTCTTCATCAATAGGTTTAGCCCAAGTTTGTTTTTTTACTAAGATAGGCTATCTTGCATTTGTATGATCTTTTTTTTTTTTTCTTATACATATTTTGAGCTCCGTGTAAAGGGTTGAGGCCGTTTATCAATACCAAAACTTATATATATTATCTTCCTCATATCAATAGGTAATGTAATAACATGTTTAGAGCAATCATCAACTTCATTGATAACATTATTGAAGTAGTCTTTAAGTGTTGAAAAATATTCATCTTTAGCTTCTTTGAGAATCATTTGTGAGTAAAATATTAATTATGGTGACATATACTTATAATCTTCATCTTGTTTTTGACCATTTAAGAATTGTTCAACTTTTTAAAAATATGAATTTCTAGCTTGTTTCTCTTCTTTATTTTTCTTTTGATAATTCATTTCCTTGTATTTCTATTTGCTTCTATTCATCCATACTAACCTCTAATGATCTATACTTTGATTGTTTATTTACCTTTTTTTTTGCTTTCTTTTTTTTTAATTGAAATTTGTTTACTTTTTTTTTAATTGTCATCTTAGCAAATTTCTCACTAGCAATATTTATAATAAAATATTCCTTTCAGCAATAGTCCTTTGAATAATTTCTAAATCAAACTACTCACTTTAATAATATTCCTTTATTGAATTTTAGTAAATTATTTCTCTCAATATAATTTCCTTTGTAGTTGAAATTATTTTAACTCCAAAATTAAAATTTCTTATTCAATATAATAATTTCAATTAATTTTCTTTCAAATAATATATTTTTCTTCAAATATATTTATAATTTTCTTTAATCAATAATCAAATCTTTCACTTTTCTTTAATCTTCTCCTTCAAATATTTATACTTCAAATTATAAGCTCAATAATAATCTCCTTATAACTTCCTCCAATTAATTAATTCTACTCTCCTTAAATAATTATTCACTCCCTATTTAACTTCAAATAATTATTATAAACTACTTATATCATCATTTCCTTTCTTATAAAATATCAAACATGAAAATACATTGAGCATTAACTTTAATCCTTTAAATTTTAAAGTACCTAAGATATTACCTTGTTGCCTATGCTTGCCCTAGCCTATGCATTATCATTTTGATGTTCACACCAGAACTAGGATAGTGATTCTACAGCTTCAAGTGTTTTATTTAGTGCTCTTCTCAATGTTAATAATCCTTTCAACTATGCGATCGATGGTGGAGCAGTGGAGGAGCAACAACGGTAGCAGAGGAGGAATTTGAATTGTCGAAGGCGGGAAGGAACCTCGTGAACCAGGTCACTAGGATGCGACAGGCGAGGATCCAGAGGTAGGTAAGACTTCTGAGGATACAGAGGATGGATAGGATTCTATCCCTGACCAAGTTGGAAAAGTTTGGGGAATCGAACCCCCTGACAAAGATCCTGACAAGGGGACCCATGTAGGGGTTGCGGGCCTCGAAAATGTCCTCTCCTTTGCAGAGACCCTTAAAGGTAAAAGGAGTGACTTCTTTGATTCCCTCCCACCCCTCATTCCTGAAAACAATAGGGTAATCACTCCTTCAAACATCATGGAAGGGTTTTTATCTCTGGAAACATATTCCCTAGTTGGGAAGTTTATGGGCGGAAGGCCAGATATAGAGACCATAAGGACATGGGCATTTTCCAAGTGGAGGATAGTAGGAAATATGGAGATTGTGGTGCTATCTAGAGGCTTTTTCATCATCTAGCTCAATAACTAGGAAGATGCCAATCACATCCTAACGGGAGGGCCATGGTTCCTAGGGAGGCGAAGCCTCTTCCTTAGACCCTGGGGGGAGGACTTCGATCCTGAAACATAGAGCATTAATACTGCTCCTATCTGGATCCATCTACCTAACCTTCCCACCTAGTTTTTTCATGAGTATTTCCTAAAAGGGATTGCTAGGACCATTGGAGAACTTGTAGCAATCGATCATTCCACCATGGCCAGGTCGAGAATGACCCATGCAAGAATATGCATGAATGCTAACCTAGACTTTGAGCTCCCCACTTTTGTGGAACTCGGATATGGGAAGTATTTGAGGAAGCAAGTCATTGAATATGAAAACAAGCCAACCTTCTATGTGGAGTGTCGAACTCAGGGCCACCTCAGAAATCAATGCCCAAATCTGGTAGTTCCTAAAGAAGCACCAAAGAAACCCGATCCGAGAGGGCTGAATGGCAAAGGGTACACAAGGAATCAAGGATTTTGGTTTCCACCAAATAAAGGAGTCTACAGGCCAGCCAAGAGTGGCCAACACCACAAGGATCAAGGAGCTCAACCCCAACAACCAAAAAAGGAAAGCAACAGGTCGAGATAGACCAGGAGGAACAGGTAAGTCCTTCGATACCCAGTCACAATCAATTTGAAATACTAGCTGAGGTTGAGGAAGAGAAAATATTTGAAGGTACGAAGGAGTCCATGTTAAACCTCCCGACAAGCCTAGAGTCCCCATCAAGATCAGGGCCCTTGAATGCCCCACTAAGTTGCCCTCCCCCAAACTACCCCTACGACATACCCCAAAACCCAGGAGAATATAGATAGAGCATAGAGGAAGAAGTCATCAGGACTAAAACCATAGAAATGATGGTGAATGAAGGTTGTGCTAGCCCTATTCTACAACAAATCGTTCCTCCCAAGTTTAGCCCCAAACAAACAAGGAGTTCAATGAAATATCCCATCGATTATGGTAGCAAAAAAAAAGTGAGGAAGGATCTCAGAGGCTGAACAATACAGAATAAGGCTTGAAAATGAGATCACAAATGGGACTCAAAAGACACTCTTTTCTCCAGTTATCACCGACCCCAAAGAGGATAACAAATCCAACAAACCTCCTCCACCATAGGGCAGGGGGAGAGGGAAGAATTCCAAATAGTCTAAATGAAGATCCTCTCATGGAACGTGAGAGGCCTTAATGGCCCAACCAAACAAAGGGTGGTTAGTTCATTAAGGAGAGAAATCAATCCTACAATATTCATATTACAAGAAACAAAAATAGATGAAGTACTATCAAAATAAATTACCTCTAAAATATGGTGACAAGGGGAAGTTACCTTTAGGCAGGCTAGAGGAGCCTCTAGAGGACTAATGTGTTTATGGGATCCTAGGAAGTTGGAAGGCAGAGTCATCCAGGCAGATGATAGGGTCTTGAGTGTCCTCTTCCATGACATGGACAACAACCTTTCATGGATTCTATCAAATGTCTATGCGCCTAACTCCCTTCAAGGGAGAGCAGTCTTATGGGAATATCTAAGCAACATGAGAGAGGCTTTTCACAATATCCCATGGGTGGTAGCAGGGGACTTTAACATGCCCCTCTATCCTTCAGAAAAAAAAGGAGGGACAGGCTTACCCAACAGGAGTATGGATGAGTTCAACGAGTTCATAAATTCCAATGATCTCATGGACGTCAAGCTAAAAGATGCTAAGTACACATGGAGCAACAGATGCTTGGGGAACCAACTCATTCAAGAAATACTGGATAGGTTCCTATTGTCCCAGGAAGCCATCCTAGTGTTTGGAGATTCAACTCTCCACTCATTGCCCAAGATTGCTTCGGACCACAACCCCATTCTATTAGAGGTATCGAAGGCCCATTCTTTTAGAAGGCCATTTCGCTTTGAAGCAATGTGGATAAAACATCATGATCTGAGAGACCGTATCAACCAATGGTGGCAACAATCCTTCCAAGGGAGTCCATCTTTCAAACTTTCCCAAAAACTAAGGATTGTGAAGGACAACCTCAAAGTGTGGAACAAGGAGGTATTTGGGAATCTGTTTGAGAACAAGCAAGTTGTGGCTAAAAGACTAACCTCCATCAAAAATAAAATTCAAAATGGAGCATGTGATGAAGCTACCAGGATAGAGGAAAGAAACACCCTAGCTGAATATCACAACATTTTGGCTTGTGAGGAAATTTTTTGGAGGTAGAAGTCTAGAGCCTTGTGGCTCAAAGAGGGGGATTCAAATTCCAAATTCTTCCATGTCACTACGTTGAGGAACAGAAGCAACAATAGGATCAAGGAGTTGATGAAAGGGGATGGTTCTACCACTCAAGACATCCACGAGATCAGAGATGAAGCAGTCTCTTATTTTAGCTCCCTCCTTGGAGATGAGGCCCCTTGCGTGGCCACAACCAAAGAGTCCATGCTGCAATTCATTCCTCAATTCATAAATAATGACATCAACATGAAACTTAATGCACCTTTCATGGATGAGGAAATCAGACTGGCCCTATTCTCCATGGACCCTGATAAGGCCCCGAGCCCAGATGGATTCCCACCCTAGTTCTTTCAAACCTTTTGGGATGTAGTAGGGTCAGATGTTTGTTTAACCATCCAAGAATTCCAATCTTCCAAGCACATTCCTTAAGGTTACAATTCAACATTCATTGCTCTCATTTTGAAAGGGCCTACTCCCAAATCTATGGTGGATTTTAGACCAGTTAGTCTCTGCAATGTCATTTACAAAATCCTCACCAAATCGATCGCAAATCACATGAAAGAAGTGTTGCCCTTAATCATTGACCCTTGCCAAGGAAGTTTGGTTCAAGGAAGGTCAATCCTTGATGGAGTCATAATGGTCCATGAGGCCCTCCATTTAGTGTCTCAAACCAGAAAGGCTGCTTTTGCCCTAAAACTAGACATGAACAAGGCCTATGACCGCATCAACTGGGAGTTTGTGAACATGATCTTGTTAAAATTTGGGTTCCATCCAGAGTGGGTTAGGCTAATCAAAGGTTGCATCTACAAACCTTGGTTTTTGGTCCTCGTAAATGGGTCCATGATAGGGTACTTCCAGAGCAGTAGAGGCCTCAGACAAGGGGATCCAATCAGCCCTATGCTTTTCATAATCATTGCAGAAGCCCTTGGAAGGACAATCAAAGTTGCATGTACTGCAAGCCTCATCTCCGAGATTAAAGCAACTTCCCTAACCAACCCGGTTACCCATCAACAGTTCGTTGATGATACCTTGTTGCTGACTCTGGCTTCCATGGGAGAGGCCAAGACCATCAAACATATCCTGAATCTCTATGAGGAAGTTGCGGGTCAGAAGGTAAACTTTAATAAGAGTAAAATTTACTTCCTTAACACCCCTGGTCCCAGGAAGGTCAAGATAGCGAGGATATTGGAGTGCTCCATATCCACCCTCCCTACATCTTATCTGGACCTTTCACTATTCACAGGTGCTCCGGTTGAGTCGATGTGGAATAATGTGTTGGAGAGGATTCAAAAGAAACTCATAGGGTGGAAAGGGAACCTCTTGTCCCAAGCAGGCAAAGCAACTCTGACCATGGCCTCACTCCAAAGCATTCCAGTTTACTTCCTATCAGTGTTCAAGGCCCCAGCCAGGGTGTACCAAAAAATAGAATAGTATAAAAAAACTTCCTTTGGTCAGGCTCAAAAGTCAAGCAGAGAATACACCTAGTTGGTTGGAACAAGGTTTGTCGACCGAAGGAGAATGGAGGACTAGGCCTTAGAAGAGTTACCCACCTTAATACAACTTTATTGGCCAAACAATCTTGGCGCGTGATCACCAATGTTGAGAATGATTGGACCACGATTGTGAAAAGGAAGTACCTTCAAGGGATAGAGTTTTTGAGTAGCACAATTCCAAGCAGAGGATCGACCTTCTGGAAAGCCATTCTGACAAGCAGAGACATAGTTGGTAAAGGCCTAAGGTGGATCTTGGGGAATGGCCAAAAAATTAGGTTTTGGGAGGACAAGTGGGCTAGAGGTGAAGCCCTCATTCAGGATCCCTACCTAGCTAGGTTAAAATTCCATACTGATGAAACTATGGGGCAAAAGGTGGCGGACTTTGTGTGCCAGGATAGAAACAAGCCCAGATGGAGACCGATAAAGATCCAAGGTTTGGAGGCTGAATCCAAGGCTCTAGAAAATATTTTAAGGTAGCAATTCATTCCATCAAGAGGAGGAGAAGACCATGTCCGGTGGGCAGCAATAGAGAGTGGAGACTTCTCTATTAAGTCGGCATACAAGCTATTATTAAATCCTGAGGATCCTCCATTTCAAGCCCAGCTAGTGTGGACTAAGAAGCTGATTCCCAAGATATCCTTTTTTTCATGGCTTGTCATACAAGGCAAAATTCTCACCATAGATAACATGATTAAGAGAGGAATTATGGTCCCTAATAGATGTTGTCTTTGCAGGGCAAACTGGGAGTCGATTCAACATTTATTCCTTGACTGTCCTGTTTCCTCAACCATCCTAAATGGGTTGTTCCAAGATTTCAATATTTCTTGGGTTAAACCGGCCTCCATCTATGAGTTATTCCAGCAATGGCCCAATCCCTTTGTCAACATTAGGCTTAGATTCATGTGGAAAATTTATCTCCATCACTTCCTATGGTAAATTTGGTTGGAGAGGAATCACCGAGCCTTCTCTGAGTCCAGAAGGGATCCTGCATCCATCACTAACAAAATCCTTGCTTTCGCTAGGGAGAATGCCATTATACATCCTTTATCCTCTCAGTCGGTTTCTTCTAGTGAGAATTTTTTAGGACAATCCTTGAGTATCCCGCTTGAGGAAACTTCCCCTCCAGGTCATCCTAACCTCAGATTAGAGTCAAAGTGGACTCCTCCCCCGCTAGACTGGCTCAAGTTGAACTTCGATGGAGCTGCCAAGGGCAACCCTGGTAGGGCCGGGGCAGGAGGAGTCATGAGGGACCATCAAGGTCATATGGTGCTTGCCTTTGTTGAACAACTAGGAACCCAAACCAACAATGAAGCAGAAGCCAGAGCTTTATGGAGAGGAGTGGAATTGGCAAAGGAGACTCAAGGTAGACTGATAGTGGAAGGTGATTCACTCAATATCATTAACCTTCTCAAGAACAATAGAAATCCCCCTTGGAGGATTGAGGCCTGCATCAAAGAAGCGAGGATCCTACTAGGGTCTAGAAGTGACACGGTGATCCAACACGCCTTCAGAGAATCCAACAAGGTAGCAGACAAGCTGGCAAACCTAGGAGTGAATTCAGATGGATTGATCACGTGGACCCAGGGAGTGCCACGTGACGTGGAGGATCTCATTCAAAATGAGCGAAGATGAAGTGGATGACATGGATCATGAGCATCAGGGTTATGATCATATTTTCACATTCTATCCAAGTTGGTCCTCGTTTTTAGGCCCCAAGGAAGAAATACCATTTTTGGTTGCTTTGGCTTGTCAGGCTCTCGGGAGTGGACAACCTTGAAAACTATAGAATCTGGCAGGTTTCTTACGGGCACGTTGACAAAGTGGTTTACATTCACCCTCAGAGTGCTAATCTATGTTGGAAGTGGTCCCGAGGAGAGTGGTTGGAGGTTCTCTACCATGTGCTTAGTGGAGGTGCATGTTTTGGAGGCCCAATTTTTCCTGCCAGGTCTACCATTTCAAATATGTCCATGATTACCAAGATAGGGGATCCAAACAGTTACGCTAGTTGGTACGATGGCACGAGATTTTTGCTGATGAAGGGAGCCAAGTGGATTGCCATCCAGGTGGACACCATATTGGCACACATCCCCATGTTGGGCACTTTCCTCCATGATGATTCGAATCCAAGCAACGAGGGCATCCAGAAACTTCACCACCCTCCTATTAAAAGCAAGCTTTGTGGTACATCGATTGTTTCATCTACAACAGAGTCTGAGAGTTGGGGCCTGGTGAGTCTTCCTAGTGGCGATAGGAATTGTAAGTGTGAGGAAACCATGACTTTCGTTGAGCCGAGTTGTGTGGAGATGGAGACCCTGGCGGAAGCCATTCTCACCGAGAGGGGCTTCACCCCATTCTTCAACCTATTTTTTGGAGCTGAGCATGATATCATCGTAGCAGTGTTAGAGTCATGGGATGGCGATAGAGTGGTGGTCCGGGGGGGATAATTCATCATTGATGTTAACCTTCTAGCTACTATCATGGGGTAGGCGGCCAAAGGAAGGTCGATACATAGGGAAAAACATAACTGGGAGGTGGAGTTAAAAGAATTTAAAGATAACTCTAGGATATACAAGGAAGCCAAAAATGGCTTGTTAAGGACTGACCTCCCTACCCCATGGAACTCTATAATGAAGAATGTGATGGAATTCATCACTGTTGAGGACCCTGGAAAGGTCCTCATTAGTTTTCATTATGCCTTCATGAACTTCTTTCATGATGTAAACCCCATAAGCATCCCCCATTTCCTGCTCAATTCAATGAATTACACCATCAATTCGTGTAGGAAAAAGAAAGGGTCAGACCTACCCATCCACCAAGGCTTGTATAAGATCATTTATAGTCATGTCTTGGCCAATTCCCCCTAGAATGAACCCCTTGCCATTCCCCAAGCTGAATGCTCCAGAGGTAGGGACAACCCTGGGCTACCTAAGCCTTTCACGGCATCCCCAGTGAAGAAGAGGGAGGTGGAGATTTCAGCCAAAGAAGGGCCCACGAGGAAAATGGTGAAGATTGAGGACTTCAAATGCCCCACTAGATCATCGTAGTGACCAAAAAACAAGCAGATCTAATGGAGCTCAAAAATCCTTGAGGTGGATTCCGAGGATGAGGATCCTAATCCCACCAATTTGGTACTCAAGAGCTATGTCATTATGACTACTTCTAACATTACCCAGCAAATGAAGGGGCTCCTAGATGCACTGATTGTTGTATTTTTCAACGAAGGGTACCAGGACCGAGGCGAGTCCAAGACTATGGAGGTCAATTCTGAGGTGGACGTGAAGGAGGAGGGCAAGGATGATGAGAAGGATGAGGATGAAGATGAAGACCTCTAAGAGGCCTAAACTACTTTGTTTAGCTACTTACTATGGGCTGCCCTATGTGGAGCCATTTTTGTAGAATGGGTCTTAGTTTTGGTTGTCCGGTTGGTTGTCCTATTGAAATTAGGGGTGTCTCTTTGTTGCCTTGGTGGATTTTGTTGTCTGTCCAGTGTTTGGATGTCTTGTTTTGCTACTTCTATGGTTATCCAGTTAGTTGTCCTACTGCATGGGATTTTTCTAAGAAGGTTAGTAGTGTTAGAGGATTGAGGGTCCTCAGGTCCATAAGGGTTTTTTGCTTCAACTTTAAGCTATCTTTTGTACAAAGGTTTTGGGTCAACCTGTAAAAACCCGAGCTTAATGAAATCCTTAAATTAACAAAAAAATAATCCTTTCAATTATTAATCTAAACATTACACTTCTTGTTGATGTTTTCTACACATTTCATTGTTTCAAGAGCAAATATTTTGTATGCATTGTCCCACTATGACTTATATCCTCTACAAGTCTTCCAATTTATCTTCCTCTACTCCAACTTTGGCTCTCCAACAACAGAAAATATCTGTCTTCACTTGAGATGCTTTACTAATGCTCACCTTTTGTGGCTATAATTCTCATGTATTTTTTCATATGTATAATTTTCTTACCTCCTACAAATGTTGCTCTATTGGCTAGCATTACTCTCCTTCTCAATGCTCATTTTTTATGGCTATAATCCTCACGTATTTTTCACATGGATAATCTACTCACCTTTCGCAAATGCTACTCTTATAGCTAATGCTGCTTTCCTTCTCAATTCATACAATAACTTCTTTTCTTCTTCAAACGTTTCTCTTTTGGCTAACACTACTCTTATTTCCAATTACTCCAATAATTTATTTCTTCTACAAATGTTGCTCTTCTAGCCAACGATGCTCTTCTCCCAAACACTTCAATACTATTGAGGGACTTTATAAGGACCATACTAGTGGGGATAAATTTTTTCTTGCCTAAGATGCTTGAGGAAGTGTTGTTTGTATGGTTGTAGGTAAAGGAAGGCTAGATACCCTATAACAAATAAATGGTCAAAATGATGCCATTTGATGAAATGTTTCATTTGATTATGAGTGACTAGATGGTAGAAATTTTGTTAGGGTTGACATGAACTCCATCAACTGAGATAATGTGGCCCAAGTACTAGAGCCAAGATTTTCCAAATTTGTATTTAGAGAGTTTAGCGTAGAGTTATTGTGAGGATAAGACTTGCAAGATGATATATAGGTGATTTAGGTGGCTACTAATATTGATGTTATATATAAGTATGTTATCAAAGAAAACGACGACAAACTTACCAAGATAAGGAGCACAAATTATGTTCATAAGGGCTTGGAAAGTTGTTGGGGCATTACAGAGATCAAAAGGTATGACACAAAATTCAAAGTGATCATGGTGGGTGTGAAAGGCTATTTTGTGGTAATTTGCTTGAGCAATGGGGATTTGGTAATGGCCAGATTGTAGGTTAAGTTTGGAGAATATCGATGCACCCTGAATCTCATCCAACATATCATCAATTTGTGGGATGGAAATTTTATTTTTTTTCGTTAGTTTATTTAACTACTTATAATAAACATAGAGATGAAAGGATACGTATTTATTTTGAATAAAAAAAAAGGACAACATAGGGTATTTTACTTGGTTGGATAATACCCATGGTAAGAAGTTCATAAGCTAGTTTCTATATTTTTTATTTTTTAAAAGTGTGGTGGTATGGATGGAGGCTAACAATGTTGTGTGGGTGTTGGAGGTCAATAGTATGCTCAAGATCACAAGGGGGGTGGGCTTGGGGTAAGGGGAGAAAAGACTAGTCAGTATTACGAGAGGATTTTTTGGATGTTAGGGTGGCTGGGGGTTTGAGCTTCAATGTTGTTGATGTGGATGATAATTTCAATGTTGGAGATCAATTATTTTTACATTGGGTTTGGTTATATTAGTCTATTAGGGGGTGGGATGATGCCATGCAATTTATGAGATTGCCCAAGGATGTCTTTGAAGAGAATGAAGGGGTGGGTAGGTGAGTTGTTAGTGCTATAAGTTCCCAAAGTTTGTAGCCATTGGAATTTTAGGATAACATCAAAACTGCCAATGGAAAAGGTATAGAATTCAGATACCAATGTGTATGTACCTATTTGGATACGTAGGTTCTTTATTATGCTAGCACAAAGAAGAGTATGGTATCCTAGGAGGGAATAAGGGGAATCCAATTTTAGGGATAATAAACAAGTCTAATTGGAAATCAATAGCAACGTTGAGAAAGTTAAGGGATACACCTCCATTAATGAGGATGGTAATGAGGGTTTTCCTAAGGGTTCCTTTAACCCTGATTGGTTTAGCAGACAACAAAAAGGGAGACATCAAGTTAATCAGGATTTTGTTCATGTAGGAGTTCATCATAAAGGTTAGGTTTGTCATTAGGTGAAATTTTTGGGTCTATGGTGAAGACAACATTTCAAGAGCAACAAAATCATGGATAATATCGAGTCCATATCTTTGAGCATTGGATACATAGGTCAAATTCTTGTCACTTGAGTGAATTATGCTACGAGAATGCAAAGGGAGTTTGTTGGTTTTTCTTTTGGAGGATTTTATGGATCATTCGATCATTGTTTTAGTGGATCAACAAGTTGGGGGCAGGGAAAACTAGATGAACCCATTTTAATGAACATGGGATACTCATTAGAGAGCTCTACTTTAATGGATTTTTCTATAGAAATAAATTCTTTAAGAGTGTTGATGGATGTTATCATTAGTCAAAGTTGGATGTAATATTTCAATCCTAAAACATAGATATCGATGATGGTTTGTTAGTCTAACAAATGAGTTATACGGATTTGTAGAGCTTGGAACTCATCCGTGTATGTTTCAAAAAATACTAGTTACTTGAGTTGAGTAAGCTTACTATAGAATAAGTGGGTCCAAGTATATTCATATTGGTCAAAAAAATAGTTGCAAAAAGAGGCCTAATTTTGGTTATTAGGGCACTCACATTTCCACCAATGATACAAATGATGAGATTTTCCCACAAGGTGTCATAAATGTGAGTTGGTTAGCAATTGAAATGGGATTGAGACTAAAATATGAATCAAGGTGTTCCACCCAACTACAAGTGGATGACTGATTGAGGTTAGGATCAAAAGTAGGGACTTGAATCTTTTGGTGGAGTGATCGATGAGGAGGTGGAGGTGGGTGTGACAGAGGTGAGTAACTTATCAAGGAAGTTATGTTAGGTGACATGGTGGCTAATTGGTTATAACAATTATCCATCCTTTGAGAAAAGAAATATGATAGGTTAGTCATCTTGTCAACAAGTATTTTTTATTTCTTCTTGCATTTAAGGAAATTGGATTTCAAGGGAAGCAACCCAATCAAAAACTAGAGTGGGAGCCATGACGATGAACTAGAAAGAAGGGACAGGGAGAAGCAAGATAGGTATAGATGAAAGGGATAAGATGAAGTGATATTAGATAGACATAAATGGTGCTTAAGAAGTTGGGATTGACTTGGAGAAGGAGGAGGGAACGATGTAAAGGGAAATGTGCTTAGGGTGTCAATAGCATGTTACCTCCAACGATACAACTGAGCAGGTGGGGTGTTTATATGTTGTTTTTTTGAACTGATAGATAAAATTAAAATGCCCCCAAATATATATTTTTTGAAAAATTTTCTTATTGGAAAAAGGTTCAAAATATTGTTTTAAGTCTGGGACCAACGTTATGTCCAATCAATCTAAGTGTGTAGTAAGGAGATATACCGAATTCTTTAACTAAAAATTCATAGTTGGACCAAAGAGGGTATTTGGGGAAGAATAATGAGTTGCTTCTATTCCCAAATTTTGAGCGGGATTAAGTGACCATGGGGAAGTTACGATATTAACACGAAAAATTATAAACTAACAATTTTAGGTAAGTTGGTGCAAAATTTGGCATGGGGCTATCAAGGACAATTTTGGCTAAAATAATATGTGGAGGCATCTCTTAAATTTTGGAGTCAATATGGGTACTGAGGGAAGAGATGTCACTTCCAAACTAAAAGCTGCCAAACCATTTTTTTTGTTTTTTCCTCTTTTTTATTTTTATTTTTATTTATTTTTCTATGTTTTCAGTGTCTGACTTAGTCTGAGATGTACATCTGGATTTGGAAGTATTCACAAAGTGTTGAGCTATTAACTGATACTAGATGTTATATATCTACAAAGTGAAATAATAATAATAGATCTTGACTGATTTTTTGAAATAAACACAAATATAAATAGGGGAGAAGAGAAAAAAATTATACCTATTTTACCCCTTTGAAAATTAGATCTGATACCACTTGGAATAGTTCTTCATCTAGAATATTGTAAGTATCTTTAGAAACAACACAAATCATACACAATTATTGCAAGAACACCAAAAGAACACCAAAGGAGACACAATCGAGCATAGAAGAGCACCAATGTAGCATTGTAGTGTGCCAAAGCTATATTAGAAAAACACTCAACATGTCCAAAGAGACCCTTGAGGGGGTATATATAGTGTTATTACATTGCCTTATCATACCCATTGATGCATGTGGGATATATCCTATCTACGACTATCTAGTCTTCTTGAGGGTAGAAGTGTAGTAGAATCCACATATCCACATAAGAACAAACCTATAATGATTACACACACTAAAAGAAAAATACTTACATAACTCCTTGCTTACATGACACCTACTATATACTCAAATATTTAAAACTCTAAACTAAACTATTTACATGGTTCTTGCAATATTCTTGTAAGGTACCAAATAATATAATACTTTTAACAATGAGCACTATTGATGTAGCCTACATGCAAGTGTCTATGTAAGCCTACGATCATTCTTCATGTACGCCTATGCACATCACTTATGTAAGCATTCGAGAATAATTTATGTAAGCCTACATGTATGCTCATGTAAGCCTAAGGGAACCCTTCATGTATTCACCCTTAGTGATACTGGTAGTCCACATTTATGGATAGCCATAATTAAAGGGTGTAATATATTTATTATATTATAATTTAACCTCCAATTCAAGTTACATCGACTTGAGGTTAACATCTAATTGGGCTTTTGGTATCACTATAAATATCCCTAATGACTGATCCATTATGTTAATGTGATATATGTGAAATATTGTGGGGTGCCTACGAGCACCCACCCCCTATTCCTCTTATGTCATTTATTCTTCCTTCATCTATGACACACATTTATTAATGTTATTTTCAAATCGCTCTTGCTTATTTTATAAGTATGATTCTGGTGAATGTATGTTTCAAAATATTTGTGGAAAATATTGGGAATTTTGACATTTTTTTGGATGTCTACACCTAATTATTTTCATAAATGGCCTATTTTTCCTTTTCACAAATCCATTTTGGTGAAGGATATAAGTAGTTGTATTTTTTCATACTTCTCCAAAGTGGATCAAAAGTTTTTTAAAATTATTACTGACCTCTCTTATTGGTGCAAAGGAATTCCAAAAACAACTATTTTGATTTTCAACTAAAAATTCAATTCAACAACAATTTTAAAAGTTATATATATATTTTTTGATTGGGTGAAAGGGTGTTGAAAGGTCCCTGAACCTTGTACAAAACAGCCGTGGGCCTTCGAAGAGGGAGGCAAAGGGGAATAACGACGGTAGCAGAACGAGACAGCCTGAAAACAACAGGGGCCACCTAAGGTAAGGGCGCCCATAGGAACCGACTAGAAGAAATAACTAAAGGGAAACATGACCAGAGGCTAATCAGAAAAGGGAAAGCGAAACTTAAATAGAGAAATTCACCATTTGGAAGTGTTGTTGCTGCTCCACAACGTACCCCAAAATTGGGGACTCACCTTTTTTGCATGTTTTCCAAGAAGACCGAAGAGGAAAAAGTGTTGCGATATCGCGACATGTTGCATCGTCGCGGCCAAACGAGGAAAAAGTGTCACAATACCAAGACATGTTGCATCGTCGCGACCAAAAGAGAAAAAGTGTCGCAATATCGCGACATGTTGCATCGTTGCGGCCAAAGAAGAAAAAGTGTCGCGATATCGCGACATGTTGCATCGTCGCGGCCAAAGAAGAAAAAGTGTCGCGATATCGTGACATGTTGCATCGTCGCGGCCAAAAGAGAAAAAGTGTCGCGATATCGCGACATGTTGCAACATCACGGCCAAAAGAGAAAAAATGTCGCGATATCGCGACATGTTGCATCGTAGCGGCCAAAAGAGAAAAAATGTCGCGATATCGCGACATGTTGCATCGTCGTGGCCAAAAGAGAAAAAATGTCGCGATATCGCGACATGTTGCATCGTCGCGGCCAAAAGAGAAAAAATGTCGCGATATCGCGACATGTTGCATCGTTGTGGCCAAGAGATAAAAAGTGTCGCGATATCACGACATGTTGCATCATCGCGGCCAAAGGAGGAAAAGGTGTCGCGATATCGCAACATGTTGCATCGTCGCGGCCAAAGGAGGAAAAAGTGTCGCGATGTCGCGACAAGTTACATTTTCGCGGTCAAAAGAGAAAAGTGTCGCGATATCGCGACATGTTGCATTTTCGCGGCCAAAAGAGAAGAAAGAAAAAGTGTCGCAATATCGCGACATGTTGCATTTTTGCGATTCAAAAGGGGCAGGCAAGCAGAGAAACAAGAAGTGTCACGATTTCGTGACATGTCCGATTTTCGGGCACAGGAGTTGATGTTGACTCTGATTTCAAACAAACCCTCCCTGAGAATGTCATGGAAAGACTCCGTGGTTGGCAGGCAACGTGCAGACCAACTGATCAGGTTCCAACTGTCCTCAATCTGGAGATTATTGAGGTGCTTGTGGATACATTTGTGGATGGGATTTGCTAGCGTGGCGTAGGTGATTAGAGCATCAACAGACCATACCAAACCCCCTGGCAACATCTCACATTGTGCAAACATTGAAACTTGTAGGATCATTCCTTAGGCCAATGGGGAAGGAGTCTCTCCACACTTGAATGTCAGATTCGTCGACTCCCTTGTTAGCTAGCCAGTCCGCAGCTTTGTTTCCTTCCCAGTACTTATGCTTAATGACTAATTCTGGGTAATTGCCAACTAGAGCCTTGCATTCTTGGAAAATCTAAGCTAGGGACCAGGGAGGCTTAGCTGTACCTTTGAGGCAGTTGATACAGTGCAACGACTCTCCTTCGATGATAAGTTTATTGATGGTCAACCCTTCCATGAGGATCAAACTTTGGAACAGAGCTGGAGCCTCTACTATATTGTTGGATTGAATTCCCAGGTTCTGGGCGAAGGCCAAAATTATTTCTCCCCTGTGGTTTCTAAGAATTCCTCCTCCGCCAGCCGCTCCTGGGTTGCCTTTAGCCGCACCATCGAAATTGATAATAAAAGTCTATTTTATTATTTGAAATTCATCAATGAAGATAAGTATGTACATTATCAATGAGAGAGAAGGACAAAGATATTTTTCATCGTACAAATGATATTATAGATAATTTTAATACTTTATCTTGCTCATATTTTCTATATATTGCTTAAACGCATCCTTCACATAATCCCTCTTACAAAACCACAGGTTGAATTTGTTCAACCATTCCTAGCATTAACAATACTTTTACTACAATGAGGATCACTATGTATTTCTATTGAAGTTCTACTATTCCTAGTTTTCTAAATAGCAACTTTTTCTCTACATGTGGTTTTCAATGAGTTTTTTTGCTTAAATTTTGCTTCTACCATCATCTCTTGTATAAAGGCTGCCTAATGTTTCTTAAAACTTATGAGCTTTTTCATTTAAGAATGGCTTTCAAACTATATGCACCATATATATTTTTTTATATTTTTATAATAGGATGCCACTTTTGGGTAAGTCACAAGGACGCAGGAGTATCTAAATTTTAATGAGTTTATACATGTTATGTTTTTATGAGGGGTCTTCATCCCTCATGCTAAGTAGGGGTTTGAACATTGGACCTCCCAAAGAGAAGCCAAAACCCTTACCACCACAATAAACTTGCAACTTTATATTTTTTTAATATAACAAATACATAAATTATTTACTAATTATAATTATAAGTGTAAAAAAAATCTTTATATAAAAATCAATACACTATAAAAATATAAATTAAATTAAAAAACCTTGATAATAAAATTATATTTGTACAAAAATATTCATAAATAAACTTGCGAAATACATTCTCCTTAACACTTATTAGTTTCTACCTCTTGATTCATATTTCATTTTTTTTACATATCACTTGTTCAATATTATTTTGGGGAGCGTGGAAATTCTAATTCCGGAGTGCCAAACCAAATCAAACAACAAACAAATACAGCAAAGAGCGTGGAAATTCTAATGCTGGAGTGCCAAACCAAGTCAAACAACAAATACAGCAAAGACAAATATGGTATATTTCATGTATTTGCCTTTCATATATTGACCTGTGTTCGGAGGTAAAGGAAAATAGTTATTTCCTCGGGATGAAAAATGTTATCAATTTTTTAATATAAAAATGTTACGAATGTCTTTGATATAAAAAAAAAAAATTTAAATCTTCTAAACGTAACGTATCTTTGACCATAAAGAGATGGACTTCAGCCGACCATTAAACGCTCTTTGACCGCTTTTTGACCTCTCTTTGACCATAAAGAAATGTACTTCAGCCGACCATTAAACGCCACCCGCCTGAGTGGACACCCAAGAATCCTTCGAAACAAAATTAAAAGAAGCGAGAATTATAGCTGCACCAGGTATCTCTTTTGTAAAATCAAAGAAGGCGAGAATTTTGGATTAAGAGGGTATACTTTGATAGAACAGGTGTTTGGTTTCTGAGTATATAAAAAGGTTTTTTTAACATAAAAAGAAAGTTTTAAGTTTTGTTGTGAGGAACAGTTAATCGTTTTTGTTTCTTTAATTTTTTTTTAGTTCTTTTCAGAAGGTTTAAGCTAAATTTAGTTTTTGTTCTTACGAGGGGTTATAATTGGAATATAAATGGGAACAACGTAATGGTTTCTGGGTTTTTAGTTCTTCTTCAGAAAGTTCAAGATAAATCTAGTTCTTGATCTTAGGAGGGGTCATGACTGGGATATAAATGGAAATCATTTATGGTTTTTTAACTTTTTAGCTCTTCTTCAAGAGGTTCAAGGTAAATTTAGTTCTTGGTCTTACCAGGGGTCATTGACATATAAATGGGAATCATTTATGGTTTTTTAGCTCTTTTTCCAGCATGTTCAAGCTAAATTTAGCTCTTGGTCTTAAGAGAGGTCATGATTGGGATATAAATGGGAACAGCTGGTTTTTTAGCTCTTTTTCAGAAGGTTCAAGGTAAATTTAGCTATTGGTTTTAAAGGGGTCATGACTGGGATATAAGTGGGAACAAGGTAATAGTTTCTAGTTTTTTAGCTCTTCCTCAAGAGGTTCAAGGAGGGATCATGACTGGGATATAAATGAGAACAACTTAATAGTTTCTGGTGTTTTAGCTTTTCTTCAGAAGGTTCAAGGTAAATTTAACTCTTAGCCTTAGAGAGGTCATGACTAAGATATAAATACTCAACCTTTTCTTTAAAAGATTCAAGGTAAATATAACTCTTAACCTTAGAGAAATCATAACTAAGATATAAATACTTAACCTTAAACATTAGATATGAAGATTTTTTATACTATCTAAATTCAAAAAGAAAAACCTTAGATATGAAAATTTCTCATACTATCTAAATTCAAAAAAAAAAAAAAAACAAAAAATTAAGTAAAACTAAACCCATAACAAAATATAACACTTTTTTAATAGTTTCACTCAATCATACAAAAGTATGGAAGTTCAACAATCAGTCTCAGTAGAGTGGTAAACGGAAAAAATTTATGAGGAACACATCTAAGATTCTCGTATTTTATTTACATGAGTATAGAATAATCATCATAACAAATAAAATTATGTATAAATTTCTTAGCTCCTGCTGCGCCTATAATTCTGGCTTCACAACAAGTGTCGGATCCCCTGCTTGGATAGCATTCTTCCCAATATTCCCAATAGAAATTGGTGGAACGACCCTTGCAATTCTGCCCTGTCATGCTCTCATTCTGGAGCTGTTTCTGCATTAAACAGAGCATTAAACAAACTTAAAATGCAAGCATGTACAAAATGAATGTTTTCATCGCAAAAGGTACATGTATAACATAGTGAGAATATTATTACGGCCTTGTAATCCTAAAAAAATAGAGACAGACCACCACCAAAAAAAAATAATACGTTACAAATCTATTTACATAATTATTATAATAAAAGTAGAATTATATATATTTTTATTTTATATTAAATTTTTTAAATTTATAATTTATTAAATCATTTCATGAAATTATAATAAAAAATTCTTATTTAAAAACTAATTTAAAAATAAATAAATATTTAATTAAAATTAAATATATGTTTTGAGTGAGCTCTTGAAACTGTAAGTAGCCACTTAAGGAAAAACATACCTCAAACGTAGATTAGGCAAGCTAGGGTTGGGGTGGATTTTATTTAGGAGTGCAGGTATAGAAGAGGCAGAAGACCTGGACAACGGTCAACAAAAGCAGTACGCCCGCAGAGAACACGGAAATCACCACCCACGGTTTTGAGCAATGGGTCCTCAAAAATTCGGCCAGAAGAACCCTCCACTTGCTTCTGTAGTAGTCGTTTGCCTCTTCCATGGCTTTGTCTACGGGACGAAATTTACTTTCCCACATGGATTTACCCATAGAGTTCCACATTTGGGCCACTTCCATGTCGGTACCCGTTTGACTGTTAATAATACCACATTTCTTAAGCAGAGAAACATCTCGGGCCGTATCAATTAGACGGTCCATCATATAGGTGTAGAGTGTCAGGGGCTTTTCTTTGCGTTCCGAATAAAGCTCTAATGCTAACAAATTACTGAGCACAACCTCTGTAGAGTTGTCAATTTTGATTTTGGGCAGCAACAAAGTGGAACTTCCTCCCAAAAAACTTCTTCTATCAAACCTTATATCCTTCAGATCTCCCGACGGACACGCTGCAAATCTGATCCCTGCTTCGTTCAATTCCGTTGCACACGGCAGAGTTCCACCGGCTGCAGTAGATATCAGATTCTTGAAATCTGCCGCAGTGGATATCATCTTCTTAAACATGCCTATGAAAATGGTAATGCCTTCAAGAGGAGGGGGCAGCGTTGTTCCTTCAAGAGGAAGGCGAACGGGAAGCGTTGTTCTTCTCACCCGTTTCCTCTCATGTTCGGCGCTAGTTGAAGGAACGATACAGCGGTACAGATAGTCCAGAATGTGTCTGTCTCGGGGTTCTGGCGGCAGTGAAGGATCAGGTTGTTCCTTGCCACGGGAGAAAGGATTGAACTGCAGGCAGGCGGCTTGCAATATGGCTGTTAATAATTGTTGGTGATCCCCTTCCCCTCCGAGTTCCTCCTCTCCACTGGAACTGGATCTGTAAACATTACTTGTGATGAAATGAAGTACCTTCTGCAGCAGAAACAGGGGTACCTGATTTTCAAGCATTAGTACGTCATTCTTGATTTCATACCAGAGGGGGGTCAATCTTATGGAGTTCAAAATAGGGTCCAATCGCGTTGGTCCCAACATGTTTTTCACGTCGCCCGAGTCAGGCTTATAACTGGACATCAAAAATTGTAAAACAAAGGAGGTATCGAGAGCCAGCATCCAAGATATAACTTCCCCGCTGTGTGGAATGTCTCTGTCGTAGCAAGCTCTCACCTGATTTTCAACAGTCTGTATGTGCTGGACAAGATCATTGAAATGGAATCCGGCGAGCTGCTTTTCAATTGTTTGTGCCATCTTCAATTTGTAAGTGTCCATCTCCTGATACTGCCGTGATTTTCTATGGTGGTATGGACCGATGGAAATCACTTGTGGAATGTAAGCTTCCGGCTTGAGTTTCAAAAGGGAATGTGCTATCCTGGAAATTCATACAGTAGATTTTGTTTCGGCCAGATGATTTCTTGCCAGGCTGTCCTTCACATGGACTAACCACTCATCATCGTTGCCACTCAGAGATATCCTATCCATTTATTTTTGAATTGAAAATTCCTAAAGGAAATACAAATCTTAGGGCTCTGTCTCTACTAACAAACCAAGACAGTAATGGAAAGATCAACTCACCTCCCAGCAGTGCAAGCTAAGTGAATATATTACAGTATTGGAAAGATCAACTTACCTCCCCAGCAGTGCAAGCTAAATGAACATATTACAGTATTGGAAAGATCAACTCACCTCCCCAGCAGTGCAAGCTAAATGAATATATTAATGAGCGATAATGAGACAATGTAAAATATAAACGGTAAACTAACTTCTTTTCCCAAACATCATTCAAACTGCAGTCATGGGAAATAATTAAGCTTTTATTGAATCGTGTGCAATACTCAGTTCAGCACTCGATTCCATATGAGCTATTTACTTCTTTCTTCGGGAAAGAAAGATACTGTAATTTACAATAAAAAATGAGAGAAAAACTAATCTTACAACAACAGAAATTAAAAAAAAGCCGTTCAACAGGCACAATTTACGACTTCCTTTGCTCGCAGACCGGTCCCTCTTTTTTAACCAAAGTCTATTTGGTTGCCAAGGAAATTACTTGGATACTTCATACTTCACCTCGTTATCAATTAGAGCACACATCATATTACCTTCCGAATTATTTAGGAAATTACTTGGATACTTCATACTTTACCTCGTTATCAATTAAAGCACGCATCAGATTCCTTTCGGAATTATTTCGTTAGATTTTTGGAGAATAAGGAAGTTGAGCAAACAAATTAGGTAGCAAATTTGCAAAAGGAATATATTTTTTCCACTTGGTATCTTAGCAATGAGAAGCATAAGTCCTCAAATTTATCGTGGACTCTATGATCACATCTGATTTGAAATGAAGTTCCTCTGGATTGATTCCTTAGTACAACCATTATGTTTCCTGACCAAGTGAAATGAGAAGTCTCAAGTAAAGTAGAAAGGTTCACTTTCCATTTTATACATAATAATTTTTATATTACATCTCAAACCACTTATTCTGAGTACAACCATTATGTTTCCTACCAAGTGAAAGGAGAAGCTTCAAGCAAAGTAGAAAGGTTCACTTTCCATTTTATACATAATAACATCTATGTTACATCCCAAGCCACCTATTCCAAGATCACTTATGGTATTAATATTCAAGTTTCTTATATTACCATACAAGATTTAGAGTCTACAATAAACAAAAGGTGGAAAATAAGTGATGTATCCATGATAAATCTCACATTTATAGTGATATTGGTTATAGATCTTAGTAAAAGTCTTTGGAAATACAACCATAATCCAATGATTGGACATCTCCAAAAAAAAATATAAAGAGGAGGTCAGCATCATATGCCTAAGAACCAAAACTCAACAACTTAGTGATGTATCAATTTTTTTTATTTTTTTAACAAATGAGAGTGCTTATTCTATATTTTTTGTTGGATAAAAGGCAAGATCCTACATCATGGGGTCCATAATATGCTCAATACCATACCAAGTTAGTTCATATTAGGGTAATTAAAATGCAATATATGCTAACTTTAAGGTATGATAAAATCAAATTTAAAAGATATATATTGGAAGGGGTTCATATAAAATATAAGAAAAAATTCTTTTTATTTTCCACACCCTAATACACACATATGGGTGGAAATGTTTTACAACCCTACTTTGAAGAGTTCATAAATTGATGATAAATATGACCATAATGCACCTTTCTCTTTGTTCTACTTGAATAGTATTGATGGTTCCAATGAAGGCACTTAAATTTACATTTAACATAGATAATCTTACTTGTCTTCCCACACATGGAAAACTATGTTTGGTTGTACTCTACTTGGAGTTTGAAGACTTTAATTTTGATTAGAAAATTTATCTTTTTCAATTATTCTAATAATGGAACCATGATGTCTATATCCTTTGTATCCTTGTTAAAAAACATTTGTAAGTTGATGGCAAATATGATCATGATGTATCTTTATCTTTTTTCTAGAGTATCATTATGGTTCCAATTAAGGCACCTATACTATCATTTAAAATATATAATCTTGCTTGTGGTTTCATATTACAAATTGTAGTTGGTTGTACTCTATTTGGAATATAAAGATTCATTAATCTTGATTAGAAAAATTCTCTTCTTTAACTATTATGATGATGTAAACATGATGTCTACCACTAGTAGGAGGTATTGTTGTTGCAATTTTTATAACCAATATTAATATAATAAAAGTTAAAAAATATTACATGAGAGTTCCAATAGTATTCAAGTCCACATTGAGAATGAAATCAATATTTTACCTATTTCTTTCATAGATGACAGGCTAATAAATCCATTGAAAATAAAACTACCATTTTTATAGAAAATCATAGAAATAAAAAGGGGCATTAAAAAGGTACCCATCATGAGAAAAAAAGGCACCCATTATACATGGTGAAAATGGGGGATATACTAATTTAAAAATATATTAGGATGGGATATTAATAATATATGATTGAGAGGTACTACACATGCCATTCCATAGTCTCATTAAGTTGAACCCCTACCCTACACATCATCACTAATATTAGGAGTTAGAATAAATCACCATCTACGACATAATTAAGCAATTCGATATCTAGACTTTAGTACATCCATAACCCTACTCCCTTGGCTAGATTCACTCTAGAAAAGAAATAGAATTCAATGTCAGTGCTTTCTTGAGCATTATAAAATATCAATGCACAACATAGTCACTTGTGGTATTATACCATTAGACATATACAATACCCTTGGTTGGAAAACATTCTCATGTCTAGCAATACATGGGAGAAGAACCTTCAACATATACCGACTTTTAGAAACTTTATGCCAACATTGAATTCAATAAAACTTTAATAGTTGTACCTTTGGCATCATAGAAATTTCTTACCTTAACTAGATTATTGAACATATGGCATACATGTATACCCAAATATGATGTTTGTCATTTAGGAATAATTTGTTCCATATATTTTAATAAAACTTAAGGCCTTGTTGACTTCTACTACCAGATCATTCTAATTTGTTATCCTATTTTATAAGCTCTCAATCTAGTCATGCACAATAAAGTAAGATTTCATTGGAATCCAAACAACAAGTTTTGATGAGCTCAAACAATACCTTCATATGAAACAATTGCTATCTATGCCTAATACCATTTAGTACTTTGATATTGATACAAATGCATCTTACTATGCTAGCATTATTTGACCAATAATGAAAAATCAGTTGCCATTTTGAGACACTTATTTGCATACCATGTTGATATTCTAATCTAGACATGTGACCTCTTTGGGCATGGCTTTATGCGTAAAAATGCTAAAAATTTAGGTTTTTAATCCCAGCCATACTATCAAGGGCATAACTTTGTGTCTAGGACTCCATTTTGATCAATTTAAGAATCTTAGAGGAAGAACAATAATTTTAGTAGGAAACCCTCTCACACACAAATTTGTTAGCAACTAAATGGAAAAGATGCTTTAAAGTCCCTCATAAATGTAAAACAAAATATTTATTACTAACAATAATTTTTTATTTTTAGATTTGTTGAAATATGTAGTGGTTGGACAACTTTGTATTATATTTTGTATATGCTTTTTGGCCCTTATATACCTTATATAGGTAAACATTTTGTTATTTGAATTGAAGGTCAATTCCTCAACCTTGACCTACAAGTATTATGTAGTTAGGTATATATACTCCCTTATACCAACCATGATATTATTGGTTAGAGTGTATTATATTTTTTTTAGTGAGATATTTTGGTGTCCACATGCACTTCTTATAGTACATGTTTTTCTTTCTACAAGTTATTTTTAGCATTGCTAGGAAATGTTGATTCCATTCGTTTCTAGAAACTGCTATAAGTCCAACATGGTATTAGAGTGGATGTGGATCTCCATTTCTCTTCTTGTATTTAAAAAAGTAGCTTCTATGACATATCCTAAGGGAAACATTATTCGGTTCAACTAGAAATTTTTTCCTAGTTTACTGATAATTTGTGAAGAGGTGGAATAGGATTTGTTAAAAAATCCTAGGTGGACTTGGATTGCAAGGATCTCATTGGATTTAGTAGATTTGCTTCAAAAGAAATATTTACTAATAAGTTCCTTGTTCCTTTCTAGACACTCAATCTAATATATAGAGATACTATATGTATTCTCTAAATTTAAGATTGAGTTTTCTAAGGTTTTTTAAAAAACTCATTTGATTTTTATAGACTTAAAAAAATACATTTCCTTTTTTCTTTTGACATTTTGTATCTAATAGTACCACAAATAAGAGGATAGTTTGCATGATTGTTGTGGAAGAAAAAATAATATATTGAGCATTTTTTTATGGAGCACAAATGCCAATGTTGTCGTAATAGATATCTATGCATAACAAAGACTTTAAGCCACTTGATAAAGTCACTAAAATGGTCATTCAAATTTTTTCTACATTAGTGTGAGAGGATGTCCTAATTGGTTGTGTTTGAAAAAATGGTTACGTGGAGCAAACCACAATATATTTTTCAATATTATTAGATTCTTTATAAAATTTTAGGGGGAATCTTAGTTTAAAATGTTTTTTCTGTTTGGCATCTAGGTACCTATTTTTTGTATTAAAAATTTTCTCTATTTCTCTTAATTTTAAAAGAACTCAAATTTAAATATATGAAAATTTTTATAGAATATCCCCTATGTTTTGGGAGACGCATTATTTACAAGGCATTATACTTTACTAAGAAATTATAGACATTATTTGAAAGGTATTATACTTCACCATGACGATATTCAACATCGTCAAACATGCACATGTGGGGAGATGCATGCAAAGAAGACTAATGAGCTGAATACTATTTATTACTTAATGAGAGCACTTCTAATGCTATCGGGTACCCATGCCAAGGGGTCTTCAGAAGGGTGCCTTATGGAATTAGGTCTAGAAATTCCAAAGTTCTAACCCCACTAGTCCATATTTTTTGATAAAGACTATGACAAGGAGTATTCTAACCCCACTAGTCCATAATGTCATCACCCTACAATGTTGACAAGGAGTATTCTAATGACATGACACTATTTGATTATGTAACACCTAGTGATGATGTGACCTCTATTCTCTAATGCATGCTAACATGGCATCTTGTTATGATGTGGTACCTTATAATGACATGAAAACCTATAATAAATAGATATGTAGTGATGATATGACAATCAATGATGATATGGCATCTAATGACATGACATCTATACTCCATGACGATGTGGCAATTTATGACATGGTAGGTGATGTGGCATGTGATGATATAGAAAGTGATGACATGGCAAGGGATAATGTGTTATAGGTCAACATTATAGTAGATTCCACTTAGCAAGTTAAAATTTGGGTTTGGCCGATCACATTCCACTAGATCACCAAAACTATTGATTATGCAATCATAGATTGACAATAAACATGTGATGTAATAAAATTTATAGGTTCTAGATAAAATTTAGCAATAGATAAATTTTAAAGTGAATCAAAGAGTGACAAGTGATGTAATATAATTTATAGATTTCAAAGAAAATTAAAGTATACAAGATGGTATAGTTTTGTTTGCTAGTGCACTACCCAATGACCTGCATAACAAGCACCCAGTTGGTAGCCTCATGTTTGCGATAATGATATGTATCATCATATCAATCATTGGTATGTTGTGTAGTTATATTCTAGTTGGTACTCCCTCAACCACTCACATAATGATATGCAAAGGCTTGTCATTCATTATAGGTATAAAATATTCAAAATTTTAAAGGTTTTGGAGGCATTTTATATAATATAGCCTCACATATTGAAGAGGACAAATAAACAAATAATTGTTAATGTATATGATATAATTTAATGGACAGGAATATGCCACGACAGATTGCCTTTGTTATTCAGACTCATTCCATTCAAATTCCATGAAATTTCTGATATTGTAATTCTATCCTATGTAAAAAGTAACTTTTGAGTGGTTGGATTCACATCACTCAAGTTTGATGAAGCTTATAATATTTATTTTTGTTTTGCCTTAGGAATTTTTTTGAAGTCCAAAAACATGGTTTGGAGACCACTACTCTACATGGAAGAGACATTATATGTCTATATATTATATTTTACTCATAAAATATTTAAGATTAGATTTTAAATTTCTTATCTAAATATATAAAATAAATTTTAAAAAATGACTTAAACTTTAAAATTAACACTTAAAAATTTAAGCTATAAATATCCCATCTAAATGTAAAAGATAAATTGACTTAAATTTTGACTTTTAGTCCTTATTTTCTCAAACGATACATGGAATTTGATTAGCAAACAAAATATTCCAGGCACCATTGTGTAGGTGTCCATTTATAATATAAAGTAGAAAGTAAGTCATTTAAAAATTTGAATAGTAGAATATTTTATAAATATCTAAATAATATATATTTTACAAAGTTAAAGTGTCATTTATAAGATTTTATAAGGTGGTGTATATAAAATCTTATAGTGAAATTTCATTACACTATGCAAATCTATTGATTTGAATTGTTGTCCAATGCTTAGCAAGATGAAATAATATAAAGATCAATTAATCTATCAAGTTGCCAATGTCTTAAAGATGCTAAAAATTCTAGTAAGGGAAGGCCTACAAAGAAGTATTACAACGAGTTCAAAGTTCCTTGACCATGAAGTGATGCTGGTCCACCAGACTATAAAGATAATGATCTACCTACAACCTTTCTAGTGAGAGCTAAGCTAGATTATGCTATTGGTAAGATTTTTAAAAGAAATTTTATCAACAACTAAAAGGGATCACCTTTATCAATATCTAGTCCCATACTTCAGTTTTGAATTCACTCATTATTATAAGGAGTAGGTTAAAAAATAGATATATACTCCATAGACAATAGAGTCTATTACAATCACTCAATGGGGGCTATTGGAAAAGAAAAATCAAGAAATATGGAGGAATGAAAGGAACGTAAGGCGATCAGGAAAGAAATTTGAATTATCAAGAAGAGCTCAAGATTTGTAGAAACACAAGCATCACAAGTGTTCCAATTTATCAAATTTCTATAGATTGTAGAACCTTGTTGGTCCAAAGAGGTTACCTCGGTCATGGTAATATATAAAAGAAAAGTTTTTTGTATAATTTAAATTCTTAAATATTTCATCTAGAAGAAAAGAGAGCAAATAGGCTAAGCCAAAAAAAGAGAATACTTTAGGTATACTCATCAAATGAAGTCATCCAAAATTTCCCTATGAAGTTAACTAAAGCATCAAAAATAAAGGACTAGAATAGTAAAAAGGGTATAAACATTCAAAATCAAGGGATTTATCCAAAGATATAATTCTCTCAAATATGTGATCCAAAAAGCAATAATAGGCTATTATGAGCTTGAATTTAATCTATTAGTGTAAGCCAAGAGCTTTTGGGCAGACTAGTTATTTGTTGAACCTACAAAATAAGCAGGTCAAATTTTGATGAAGCTGACATCAACATAATTTTCAAAACTTCTAGACAAGTATAAAGAAAAGTATGAGAAACAATTAATATCTTTTAGTTTGTGTGAGCTAGAACACCTTGCTAGATGACATCAAGAAGGATTTTAAGGACTTTAGCACAATTCAAATAACTCACACGGAAGTCTAGAAAGCAATACACAAAAAATTAGAATGATAACTTGGACTACTAAGACTAGTTGCTAGTGAAAGCATGAAAAAGCATGCACCGTAACAAACAGATAAACAACTAAAAGGAAAACATGATGCAAAACACAAAGAAATAAACCAAATGGAAATGGAATCTAGCTGTATTAAACTTGCATTGATTTCTTTAAAATGTGTTACATAATATCCCCTTCAAGGATTTTACCAATGATACAATTTTACAATAATTTTCTTGGTGCAATCTAAATGATTTTCATGTTGACAACAATGATCTTGAGCAGGTTTTCTTGATACTATCACAAAAGAGAGTGAGATCTAAATTCCTTCACTATATTGAATATTGCAACCTACATGCAATGAAATACAAGGAGGGATTAGTAGCATCTACGAGGCCCCATGAGGTTGGGATCGTATTGATCAAGATAAAATGAATACATGTACGAGATAACAAAAATTTGAGCTATTACAATGAAATAAAGTGCATGAAATAAATTATCTATGGCTAAGACAAGCATGCAAATGATAATATAAACAAAAATGCAAAAGCAATGATGAAAGTGATCATCTGAATGAGACCATATCGAGTGGGATGATCTTTGTCTATGAACCGTATCAGGGTGAGACAGTCGTTATCATAGACCTGCAACAGTTGAAAACTAGACCTAGCAATATTAGGGGTGATCCAAGGGTGAGTTTTCTTGATAAATGGTTGATGAATATAAAGTAAAATGTGTGGACTCAAGCAACTCAAAGTAATGGTATGGATCAAGTGAAGTTCATAGAGATAGCGTTGAAACTTGTGTAATGACCCATCAACATTCATTCGAGCAACAAGTAAGCATAGTAAAATTTATGTAGTACTTCATTGCTTCATATTTGAAATTGAAAATATCTAAACGAAGGGGAGAAGCCTCCATTTTATAGCCTCTTCGAAATGCAACAAAAGAGGCAAGTGACAATAAAGGACAACCTGATTACCACTTTATAGGTGGTAGGGGTGATTGCAGTTTGTCAAGCATGGTAGGAAATCCACTACTACACTGACAGACAATCACACTACTTGATTATTTCTTTTTAATTAGTGCACACACGGTCGTATTGCAGTAAGATGGTCCCAACTAGGAGGTTGTATTGGGAGAGATGACTAAAATTCCCATGGTGGAAAGTGCCCTTTTGCTAGGGAAGGACACTAAATAGCCCTAAGGCTACCCTAGGTGAGTTAGGTGGGTTAGAAGGCAGTATTTTGGAGAGTCTCCTTATGATTATGTATTTTAGGTGTCTACAAGTGCTCCATTTTGGAACACTTTATGCATAAGCACAATGTAGAGCAATAATAGATGACCTAAAATAGTTGAGTTGATGATGGATGATGTTAAGCTAAAAAAGCCAACGTGAGATACCCCAATCATAAAAAGGATGCACATATTTGAATCATTGCTTCCAACATATTGATGAATTTAATTTGATCTTGGTAACCCTTTAGCCATGGGTAGACAAGCTTGAGTCTACTCTTCAGGTTTTAGGTATACCAAATGTTTGTTTGATTTAAATTTTTCTTGTTGTTTTCCCCAACAAAAAGGGCTTATGATAGTCTTTGGCAATGATTCTTAGATGAATGTGATTTTCATTCTTGAGTTTTTGATTGTTGACTT
Organism: Wollemia nobilis; assembly: GCA_028583015.1. Lineage (NCBI taxonomy): Eukaryota > Viridiplantae > Streptophyta > Pinopsida > Araucariales > Araucariaceae > Wollemia > Wollemia nobilis. Next base: position 4,518,375 of record JAQPPZ010016599.1, read on the forward strand.
GATTTTGAAAGGGGAATTTTACGGTTATTGACTACCCCCTCAAGCGACGAGTCGATGGAGAAGAAAAATTAATGATAGCGATGAGGTACTCAATAAAAAGAAATTGTTAGCATGGCAATTTTTTGAAAAGTGCTAATTTTTATTTTTTGCAAAATCACGACCATCCTGGATGGCATGCTGCAACATGCAATTGTCTTAGATGGTCCTGACCATGGAAAAATATAAATAGCAAAAATCATATAAAATGGGTTATTTTCACCACACAAGATAAGAAACGAGTGATACAAGGAGGAGGAGAGCTTAGTTTGTGAAGTGAAGCATTACTGATACTCCCACTTATTCTACTATGGATCCCTCTAGCACTTTGCTAAGCGGAGGAGCTAGTGCGAGAAAGGTAAGGATGAAAATTCCAAATTTTTTGTTAAAATGTAAAATGAACCAAACTAAATTAAAAGGAAACAAATGGTGGGTGGGCAAAATGGGTAGTTAAACAAAATGAAAAAACGATGGGTTATGAGTAGTTGGCATTTTCCTATATGTGTACTTTTGTGTTTTTTTTCTATTTTTATTTATTTATTTTATTTATTTAATTATTTTTTAATGTTTTTGAAGGTTGTATCATGGTGAGGCAGTTCCATTTGATGGCCTTCTTGCTTGAGATGACCTTTCTTGGGGATTGTCTCACATCGAGACAATCATGTTTAGGGGTCATTTCGAAGCAAGATGGTTGTGTGTGATTTTTTTTTGCTTTTGCTTTTGCTTTTTGATTAAGTGTTTTTTATTTCATGAAATTATTAGAGCCTAACACCACTTCTTGAACCATTATAAGGAGGCACATGCTACCATTTTGAATATTGAGGATGATTGTACGTGGCTGAAGGACTTGGACCTTCTACATACAACTCGATTGAAGTTTGTTCATGATGACCAAACCTACCTGATGGTACTAATAGATAGGTGAGACCCATAAATTAATAATTTTAACCTTTCAATCGATGATATCACCATCACATTAGAGAATCTATACCAGATCTTGTGGTGTCCGATCGAGGGAGCATCTATCTATACTGCTATGACTACGCAAAGGAAAATAATACTATGATGAGTCTATAAATAGTAGTGGATACTGGTTGACTATGATATTGATAACAATGGCATTCATATTGAGGTTGGTTATCACACTAGGTTGTTGATAGCTAGGCATGCGGTGTTGATGATACTCATGTCTAACTTTATTTTTCTTCTCTTCTAGTAGTAAGTTCCCTTGGAACCTATTGGGCCTTGTTTAGGACTTGGTAGAGTAGCCACAGATCATGGCATGGAGTCCCACTTTATTGGTACATCTCTTTAGATATCTATATGATATTCAAAAGAGAGGTTTTTAGGGCCTAGGATGCAACTTTCTACTTCAGGTTTGGGGTTGGTAGCACTTCAGCATTGATATACTAAATGGCCTACCATGGGCTACATGGTGAGACATAGTAGATATGGATATCCCCTATGCCATAAGGTGGATACATGAGAAATAGCAGGGTAAGGGCCACCTTCGAAGAAGACCAATTTCTTAGAATAATTAAAAATCAAAACAAATATTTAAGCTTGAAAGCAAAGGGAGATAGTTAATAGAAGATAAGAGTTTAGTAAAATAGAATATGGAATATAGTATAAAAACATTGTATGTAACTATATAATAAGCTAGCATAATCAATTTACACGTAATAAACCAACCATTATCAGATGCAATTATAGATTTATTAAACTTCAATTATATGCTCTAATCATTCCAAAGACTTAAATAAATAGGAATCCAACAATTAACAAAATAAACCAAAAATCTAAGTGTAATGAATTAAAGTAAATATGTATTCATAAAAACTTGTAATTTCATAGTAATGGAGGCCAAATAGTTGTCACTTATTAATTGGTTGTAATTTTACACCAAAAATATCCAAGCAAGGACTGTAGAGTCGACCCTTCAATTTGAGGTGTGACGGCTTATTTATAAGTTGTATTTTGAAACTTGCAAAAAATTATTTACAATTGATTAGAATATTTTTATAAAAATATCCTGGTAGAGAGATCAATATGTTGAGGTGGCTATTTCAGATTTCATCTTGCATTTTCATTTAAATTTCTATGCAATATGGTCCATTGACCTACAATCATCCTCTACAAGTGGCTAAATTATTGCAACTAATTTACCAGAGCTATCATTTTCATACATCGATATCGTTAAGTAGAATAGCTAGAAGGCATTATGGTGGTTGAAGGTTTGAAAAACATATTTCATGAGTTCCTGCTTTGAAATTAGGCTCACCATTTTGCTCATGGATATTACTAGAACAAAATTGTATCTTGTGATTACTTTGATGATATCACTTCAATATGGGATCTAGTTTTGTTCAATTTAATTTTGTGCATTAACTTTCCTTTTATGATCTTGAATCTTAGCTTGGAGATGTTGACCGTTGTCATCAAAGGAACCCTAACTTTGTGCACTTCAGCTCCTTACATTCCATATTTGTGTGAGGGTTACTTTGGTTTTATGTACTTTATTTATTTTACATGATATCAGGCTTTGGTGTGGATGTACTTACATTATCACTAAAAGAGGCTCGATCTTGTTCCTCCTGGTTTCATTCATCATGGATTTATGCAACTGGCCTTGAGTGCTTTGACTTGCATAACTTGGGACTCTTTTCATTTTTATTGGCATCACTTACATAGATGGCCCAACTTTGTTCATCTTAGTTTTATTCATATTCCCCTCTTGCACAATCCTGATCTTTGGTTTGAGGGTGGTGGCATCACTGTTGAAGAATACCTAGTTTTTTTTATTTTTTTCCTTTGCATGCTCTAGCTTTGAGGATCTCAATTTTATTCGTTGTGTGTATTTTTGGGTTGTCATGATGTCACGATGACATCATCGATGAAGGGGTCAGTTTTTTTGATCATAGTTTTGCGTAGCCTTTCAATTTTTCAAAGCACTTAGCCAAATTTTTTGAAGAAAAAGGCTTATCTCTTTTCTAGTTGGTTTCTCTTATTTTTCACTTCCTCCTATTTTTCTCTTCCTTCTCTTTTTCTCTTCCTCTCCCTATTCTTCTTTTTGCATGTTGCTCCTCTTGTTGATTCCTTTTCTCTCCCTCTCCTTGTCTTCCCATACAATGGATCTATATGCGTGATAATGGTAGTTATATATAGGTGGTAGTTACTTAACCTATAACCATAGTTACAAAAATTGAAATCAACATGAAATCGAAAAATGATTAAATTGGAAAAAATTAAGAATTAGGATAAAATTGGAGAAAAAATCAGCAAAAAAAATCAAAGAAAACATCAATTTTCATTGAAAAATATTTTTTTATGCATATTACAATGAATTAACATTATAAAAATCAAATATTTAAATAAAAGTAGTAACTCATGTTAGGATATCATACAAAGCTCAAGATTTAACTATACATGAAAGTGATAAAACACATGTTTTATTGCTTATAATATGAAAAGGCACATATTACAAAATGTGTCAAAATGCGTCAATAGACCCACTATCTAATGTCTTACATTTCCTTTTCTATTTTCCCTAATAGAAGACCTAGTCTCTCTTTGTTGATGTATCCTTGTTGCTTCTTGTGCATGTGCCTTGTGTTGGTCCTTGGCTACTATCTACTCCACTAGGTAGTCATAGTTTTGTAATTCATCCAAGGATAAGAGAGGCTCTTCTGATTCCTGCTACTCCTACATTGCATCTATAATCCATTCATATGATGGATCAATGTCACTTAGGTCAATGGGCTGAGTACTTATTTTTTTAAAAGTTCTTTGGTAGAGATGAAGGTTATGATGAACAAACATAAGATCATTGAACTTTTTTTGTGTAAGTATGTTGTACTTATTGGAGTGTATGTGCTTAAACACACTCTAATTGTGGTCACAACCTAAAGTGCTACATGGTTGAGATACGATTCTAACGGCCATGTGTTGCAAATTAGATGTAAAATCATCAAAGCTGTCCCACCATAAATATAAAAACAAAAAATATATATTTCACATGTAAAATAGTAAATTGATATTATTTAAAAAAAAAAAAACAATATTTACTTATTTAATATCTACTTAAAAGAAGGAGGGGAAAAAATCCTAAACTCGGGAAAAAATCCTAAACTCGGGAAAAAAATCCTAAACTCGGGAAAAAATCCTAAACTAGGGTTTAGGTTTTAGGGTTTAAATTTTTAAAATTCAAAGTTCAAACATTGAAAAATCACAAAAATATTTACAAACAACCCTAATATAGATTCTAAACCTTGTTTCAACTTAATGAAAAATAAAAGTTTTTAAAGATTTTCTTACCTTGGATGAATCTTCTGGGAGGTTGTTGTTAGATGCTATTTTGGAGTATATTACATAATTTGGTACATGTTAATGTACCCCCATGGTACCTTCATGGTATAAATTATAAATATTAGATTAGGGTTGATTTATAGTTTAGAGTGTGAGTTTTATTTTCCCTTTCTATGTAAGTGTGTATGTGCAGTAAATGCACGTGTCTTGTATATAAGACATCAAGTATTTAATATAAATATGTGCACAAGTGTCTTAGGTTAGAGTGTGCAAAGTGAATTTCAAGAGTCATGTCTAGGTGTACAATAGTTAGTCATGTGTATGCAAGTGTCAAGTAGAGTAGCCAGGAGTCATGAGACTTGGCATATGGAAAAGAATAGTCAAGTATCCAAAGATTCATTCTACTATGGCTATATAGTACTCCATAGAGATGAAAAATGAAGAATATATTATCACATTGTAAAGAAAATTCAATTATCATATTTGAAAGAGAAAGTACAACAATGAATATACACTTTGAGCAATTAATATTGTAAGTTGTGTTAATTACTTTGTACGTGTATGATTCAAGCTATCTACATTCATATTATTGTTTATTAATGAATACTATTTTATATTAGATTACTTTATTTACATATTAATTTGCTCATATCATTATCTTTATCTTACTATATTGTGGCTATATTATATTTGATCATGTGATATTTATCCTAGGATTTTTATGTTAGTATTAAGGCTTAAAAAGCCATCATGCCAATTTCCTTCAAACTACATATGCTCACACTTAGAATGCCCTAGCATGTTTGGGTTGGGGTGGTAGCAGGTAGGCAAAGTCTTGTCCTTGCTTGGAAGATCTCAAGTTAAAAAAAAAAAAAAACTTTTTTCATTAAATCGGTTGCAACATTTACCCATGCAATTGCAGCTGATTTTTTGGTGATTTTTTGAAACAATCAACAATTTTGATTTTTTGAAAAAAATGACAAAGAATCGTTGACTTGACGATTCTTGGTGATTTGACTTGGGAAGTCAAAAAATTGCTACAAGATCATGATTTTAGCAATTCTTTTTTGATTTTATCAACTATACATGTAACCATTCAGGTGCTTCCACATCATACTCACTAGGTAAGAGGAAATGTTCCATGATATCCATATCATGAATATAGATTCTTCTTCCAAGCTATTACCATTTTAGCTTGGTTGTCCCCACAAGGCTAGCTTTGTTATCTTGTTCTACCTTTCCTTTGAGAACTAAACCCCCTCTTCTATAATACACTCAACATTCATTTCAATTTGTCTCATTCCATAACTTCCATCCAACCATAGTCAATACATATTTTTTGGCTACTTTCTCTTGGTTCCAACATCTTTTGGAGTGCTTATGTCCTACACAAATCTCATAAGGATGTAGGATCCAACACCCAATTTCAATTAGTGCAAATATTCCACAACTACAACAACCCATCCTAGGACCTTCATCCCTTGTACTAATTTCTCTTCTCATAAATCTAGTCTTACTGTAACAACCCAAGTTCTGCCCACTTGGTTTTCCAAACACCCCAAGTCTACCCACTTGGTTGTCCAACATCAGAGGTCATAGTAAGAGAAATTTCTTTTCTTTTATTCTTTTCTAATTTAATTTCTAGTATGAGCATGTTAGAACCATCTTCATGAGTGTCATTTCATTGCAATCGAAATACTCATGAGATTGAGATTGGCCAAATCATGTATAGTTACCTCTTTTGAACTTCACTCTCCACCCGAGATTCCAAGTTCAGGTAGGGGGTTTCTTTTCCTCTAGGGCCCATAACACCTAGAGGTGTGACACATAATTTTCCCATGTCTTAACATGAACTCAAAAACTCATGTCATGTAAGACCTAGCGCATACATGCTCAAGCTAGATGATCAACCATCTTCCTTGGAGCATCATCTAGGGTCTACCAATACCCTGGCAACTACCCGATGTTTTGTGTTGATTAACCAACACGATGTCCCATACCATTGTGTTGTCGGTACTACCTAGTCAAGCACAATTCACCACTCAATACTAGCAAGGATAACCTAGAAGAGATGCCCATACAACCCTTAATTACCTCCCATTTTGAACTTTCCCATCAGAAGTATGGTTAGAGCCCTAGAAAGATGTTTGTCTACCCACAACATATTTAAAATTGAAGTTAATATTGTCTACCCACAACCTTGGTACTTGTCTTTAAAAGATTTTATTGCTTCCTAAATCCTAAGTTGTGCAATTAAAAGGATATTGTTTCATCGATAACTAAATGTGTAGCATATGTTATATTACTACCTCATGATTCAACAACTTTAAATAATCCAACATAAAATAATAAGCAAATCAATTAATTATTTTTAATGCTCATCCAAGCAAATTCCATGTGTGCAATTGGATTGAACAATAATAATATCCAACAATATGTAGATTTCGTAATATCTAAAAATAACTATACCTAAAAAGAATTTTAAAATTCTATGTTGCAAGTTGATTAAAGAGATTATTGAGAACTATGTAAATATAAATTATTTCAACATTTAGAAACACACACTTTTTTTAAAAGTAAAATAGAAAAGAAGATACACGGTAGTGATATTGTCTACTTCCAAATAGTTGTTCTACTTAGATTCGGATTCCTTAATATTATTATCAATAAAGATACCCGCTTAAGGAAACATATATTATCGATCATAATACAGTCATTCCTCTAATCGATATGTCGATGGTCTCCTCTAATGAACAATTTATAAAGTGAACTATGGCCATTTGCTATGATACCTTTGTTTTTATTATTCCAAAATGACTAGCTAAACTCTTAGGGTTTCACGATTTCTCATGAGACAAGAAAATTATTGTTAAACTTTATGTTAACAAGACTATAATACACAATCTTCCTTTCATATTATTTTGTAACTAGAAAAAGAAAGTTTTACTCTTTCACTATTCTAACATAACCTTTGCCTATTTCTTCTTTCGCCTAATTTAACATTAACACAAAAGGTCACAAAATTCCACCAATCAAACATGCTTAAAGATTCCATTACACAATGCAAAGCTTTTAAGTCTTAGTTTATGAGATAGAGTGACATATTAAATGTGAGAGGTTTTTGTATATGGATATTTAGAATTTAAAGACAAAATAGTTTCTATCGCCCTCATTCCAATTTAATCAGGTTCGTTCCCAACCAAAGAATACTTCTCGAAATTGTAACCAAACCAAATACACTTGAGGCATTCTTCAATAGTTAAGCAAGGATAAAATATGGTCATATTTTGGAATTTTAACACCTCAATATAATATTTAATGTTCTCCAAATGATTAAAAACCCATTTTCTTAAAACCTCCAGATTACAATGGGAAGATTTGCAAGGATATATATAACTATGTCTAGTTTAAACTTTTCTTACAGAGAAAAGAGGAAAATAGAGTTTTCACAATAAAATACCTTGCTTAATAAGAAACGACAGCCAACATACAATTATCAATTTTTATCAAATTCACACAGACAAAGAAATTTTGAATTTGAATCCGAACCCAATGCATCTTTCGTAGTTGAAATTCAACTTCTTTGGTTTGACAATATTTATCCTAAACTAAATAATACATAAATTGAAATTCATTTAAATACATGACGTCTTGTTTAACCAGAGCTTTATCTGATGAGCTGCAGCCATAATCCCATTATACTCATGGGTACAACATAATCTATCAAGAAATTTTGAGTTTTGTTTTTCCTACCCTACGCTTCAAAATAATGAATGTATACAAAGTTTACAAGAGTTGTCTAAGTTCTGGCAGTGCTACAATTTCAAGACAATGCACCATTCCTTGAAAATGAACGTGGATAGGTTGCATGCGATCATCAATGTTTTGGGCTATAATATAAGCAACTTATAACTTTGAGTTTTCTCCAAACCATTTCAAGGATCACCGGTGTAACCAAGGGTCAGAATGGCCAGCACTATTTTGACATGCATCTAATCCTATAAATGCATACACTTATGCAATGTCCAGTCCAACATGCAATTCTTCATTTTCAAAACAAAATATCAAATTCTTTAGATTATTTCACTCTAGTCTATATTTTCAACATGCAATTCTCTATTTTCAAAACAACATATCAAACACCTCAGATTGTTTCACTTCAGTTTATAAATTCAACATGCAATTCTCTATTTTCAAAATAAAATATCTAACTCTTCAGATTGTTTCACTCCAGTCTATATATTCAACATGCAGATCTCTATTTTCAAAATAAAATATCAAATTCTTCAGATTGTTTCACTCCAATTTATATATATATATTTTTATATATTTATCAAAATATAATCATCAGTCATTTGCAATACATAAATTTCAAACCTGGATAATTTCCTTGTTATACTGACAAGTTTAATAATTATTATTTTTGATAAAATAACATCATATTAACAATGAAAATTATTTAGGTCCGAGGTGTAGACCAATTGGTTCATCCAAACCCCATAAGGGGGCGGAGGTCCAATGTTCAAATCTCGGGCCTCGTCGGACTGAACGCTTGTCCCTTTCCTGGTGCTTTCAGCGGCGTAAAAGGTTTAAAATGATTGTGGCATGGTGGTTATAGGGGTGGACTGCACGAAGATCTATGTGGCGGCTTCTGGGGCGGACAATGCATAATACTGTGGCGGCCATAAAAATCTAGACAGCCTGCCCGGATTCGTGGCGGCTACCAATTCCACCATGTAAATTAAAAAAAAAAAAAACAATGAAAATTATTTCAAATGTTTTTTCTTACCCAAAAATGCTTATCCTTTTCTTTGCAATTTCCCAAAACCTTCCAGTTACTTCCTCTCCATAATGCTTCACCCTTCATCGCGAAGATGATGATTTTCGTTGTCTTACCCCACTTAGATTTCTAGAACAAAAATGGTTTTTCTCATGCATTCCACCTGTTGATTGCATATGGAACTTTCCTCCCAAACTTGCCATGTGTAGTCCATGACTTATCCACGATCCAAAACCCAGTTCCTTATTGCATAATAATTTCTAATGCATGATGTTTCAAGTTGCCTTGTTAAATAAATAACAAGGTTTTTATCTTCTTTGTTATTATTATTTATTTACTTATATATACATATTTTATATTATATATATTTTTAATTATTATTTATTAATATTTTATATTTCTACATTATTAATTCTATTTAATTATATATATATATATATATATATATATATATATATATATATATATATATATATATATATTTATAAATATTAACATTACTATTATTTTAAAACAAAAATTTCAAAATAAAACATACACAGGCTTACCTAATAATGCAACTACATGATATGCATCTATATGGACCACTAGCGGATGCACTGCCAATAGGTTTTTTTGCCTCTAACAATGGTGAATACTTCACCATTCATCATTTATCTTGCCTTACCTTCCATTGGTAACCCTTTTTTCTGACTGAGGAGACATCTATCCAATTGAATTGCTCCCACCAACAATAATACCTATTCCTGCATCCACAGATACATTAGCAGTATCTCATCCTTGCAAACAATTAGGTATATAAGAAGTTAGATCTTGGAGAGTTACTACACTTACTACTTGTTTGACCTATATATCCAAGGCTTTTATTCCTTGGATTTATTTCTAGCATTATGGTCATTTTCACACCTTGTCTGTATCTTCCAAAATATTTTCTTTTATACCCAATTCTTCTCATTGACTTCGATATAACCTTTTCTGTACCTTTCAAAGCACCCAAACTCTTCATTACCACTATGTTCTTCAACAATATGGTCTTTTCATAGCCAACAATAACCTTATGAAGGTCATCTTCCTCTATAGTCTGTTTATCATTTATTTTCTCTTTCTATTCCTCATTATTTATAACATGAACCATTGCACCATCATCTTCATTATCACTACTACTAGTGACCTAGGCTATCTCCCTCTTCCCCATGTTTATTCTCTTGCATGCTTTTACCTTTTCCTTCTAATTATCCATTGGTGTCAGCCTATAAGTTGGCTTATTATTTAAGCTTTATTTGGGACTAAAATTAATATGATGACCAATGCTCCTCATGGGTGGCAATCCATAATTTGAAAGAATCTATGCATATTCTTCCAAAAAAATCCTTCACTTCATATGGGATTTCATTCATCTTGTCCACTATACCTTATTTTGTGGGCTTAAAAATAAAATCAAAACATGATTCCTTCTTCTTCATTCCCTTCAAAGATATTTTCTATAACCAAGTATATTATAGGACTGTTTTTCACCTTTTCTCCTTTGTCCTTAAATGGACTTGATGTATACCTCTTACCACCCTTCTCAATAGTGTACGTGTTCACCCTACCATCATGCACTGCTTTTTTTATCAAACTACCATGGTCTACCCAAAAATATATGACAAACATCCATAGACATAACATCACATCGTATCTCATCCTTATAAGAACAATTTTGAAATTTTACCATACATTGTTCAATTACCAAAATTTGGTATCCCTTTTGCAACTAGGAGACTTTGTATGGATTTGGATGTTCAATATTTTCAACCTAAACTTTTCTACCATCTCCATAAACACTAAATTATCTATGCTTCTACTATCCACAATCACCTTACAATATTTCCTCACTGATTTACAAATCATCCTAAATAGGTTGCTTGCTTTCTTAAGTTCATGCATCTCCTTTACTCGTTTTAATAGTACCCTTTTTATCAAAAGGGATTCTCCTTGTTTTGGTACCTCCATGTGCTTTGGTGAGCAATAATTTCTTCCTTTATTTGTGCAATCTAGTTATAGGCTTCCTTTCCATGCTTATTGTTCTACTTTGGTTGAGAATATTCATATGCTTTATGCCCTTATTCCAAGCATCTATGATATTTTCTAGCAAAACCAAGATCTCTACCGCTACCAAATCCACATTGTTCTCTTGAAAATCCACCCTTTTCTAGGGTTATTTGGTTGAAATCACTTTGAGATAGCTTTTCCTTCCTACACATGCTTCCCTCTACCATTATTTGACTATCCTCTTCCTCTAAAATTATTTTATTGCTTGCAAGTAAATGTTTCTTTTTGCCTTGAGTGCATATTGATATACCCCTTCAATTGTTCTAATTAAAAGCAAATCAATTTCATCCTATATAGACAACCTTAGCTCATTTATGTATCTCACAACTTTCTTCTCATCATATTCAATGTGACCAACTCTTATGGTCAATTTATTCTTTAGTATATTCTTTCACTCCTAACTCCTTTTAATTAATATTTTAGAGTTTCCTAAACAATCCAATTTTATAATTTGTAGGTAGAAACTTAGACTTTGACTTGGACACACAATTTTTGCAAGTTTGGATTTTATCCTAATCAAAGCATACCCCTTCACCCTTGTCATGAAAATTTGACTAGATTTGAACCTTCCATAGATTCGTAACCAAATAATCACTCTATGTCCATTATCCAATTTATCAATTCTTTAGGATTCACATTTCCATTAAAATTGGGAGTATCTATCTTTGATTTATTGTAATGGCCCTTCTTGGTAAGACTGTCTTTGTTGTTTAATTCATGTGTAGGTGTGTTGATATCAAATATATGATTCTATCAAGATAAGTTGATAAGTCATATTTTATACCTTTTAAAGTTTGATTATACTATTTTTAGAATATGGTAGTGCTAATGAATTTTTTGGTTGTAGGACTAGGTACTCTCACGAGTGGTTGATAGAGAATAATCCATCGTAGTTTAGAGAAAAAAAGGAAATGATGGATGAGTTCTCATCAATAGCTCAAAGGTAAAATGAAACTTTTCATATATATGCATTACATGTGTGTGTGTTTGATTAAAAAATGCACCATCGAGCAATGAGGTTGCTATAAAGAAAAATATCCCTCCTTAGTAGGTGAGTGATAACATCATAATTATCATAAGGCCTCCTTCTTAAAGAAAATAAAACTTTGATGGTGCATATTATTGGTTTACATTAGCATGAGACCTTGTACTACTATATGTATTCTAGAATATGAAACTTGTTTGGTCAAGAAATTATTTTTTCAATTGGTTATATGGAATTGAAATGGACCCCACTCATATTACATCATCACCACATAATGGTATTACAACAAAGCTTGAATATTATCCATGTATCATTGGAAAATATTTGAACCTTGGTCTCCTCTTTAAATATTGAGGAATCTAAGCAATTGAACTAATACTACTTGATAGTTTGGTCAAAGAATTATTAAACTTAATATTATTAATATTAATATTGTTGTTAACAATTAATTTTAACATTTGGTATTAATTAAATTAATTGTATTTACCCTAATGTTAAAAATTAATATTAGCATAACAAAACAATACTTATATGGAATTAGTAAATCAAATGAATGATTTAATTTCTAAAGATACTATATATAGCATTAACTATTAATATTTTAATTAAATTTTAGTGAAAATAATAATTTACCTTTGAAATGATATTTCATAAAATTGAAGGGACATTTAAATTTATAAATATGAATTAAGTTTGTATCGTTAATTATATTTAGGAAACAATCATGTTACTCTTTCCCTTTGAGCTATAGAAAGAAGAAGAGAAGGGAAATAGGTGGCACACTGCGTTACAATCCACCTACCCATTCCCTTACCTTCAAGCATCATTTAAACCTTCTTGGGCCATCAATTCCAGGATGACTAACATAGGAAATTCTAGCAAGAAAAATATTGGGAAAAGGACTCAGTGAAGGGGTTTTTGGAACTATTATTATAGAGGTAATTCTTTTTGGTGTATGGTTGTTAAGATGTAACTTAATACTTGTTTTCAATTTTGAAATTCAATTGCTAATTGTTGTGAATTAGAAGGATGCCATTTTTTTTTTAACTTAGCAAACCTTACGCCAAGTTACTCATTCCTTCGAGCACTATAATAGCTAATTTGAAGTGTTTTTTTCTTATACAACAGATTCTTTCTTGTTGGGTTGAACGTTAAAATAACATGCTTCAAAGCTGCTTAATAGTTGATATTCTACGTCCCTTTGAAGTATCCAATAATAATACTATTTTATGTTTACCTTCCTCAAATATTAACCCAATGTATGTCATAGATTTATTAATCTAAACTTAATTTAAAGAAAACAAAAACATTTGTAGAAATCTCACAAACATTCTGTTTAAGAGCAAAAGTATTATGTTGCTTTTTTCCGAAAAATTTGCTACTTACTAGTATGTTAATTTAACTGTTTCAAGAATGTAGAGTTTTTATAAATAAAAGAATTTAATAATGAAATTGTTAACCGTATTAAGTTGGATGTGAATTTGTTCCAGGCGAACTAACATAGAGCTTTGAACCTCACAGAAAGTTGATTGGTAATTAAATAACTAAGATATTTAAATTCATTTGCTTTCTTAGCATAGCATTTTAATATAAAGTCTTGTTTATTTTCAAACCCGAGTATGTAATAATGCATACTCCACATCAATTCATAGCAAACTACATAATAATAGTTGTGATTCTGGTTAGGGCAATGTATTATTCCCAGGATAGCCTTTCAGAAATATATTCTTTCAAACTTGGATATTACCCAATGTTAGCTAAACGTATTTCAGCCGACTTTTATTGTTTGAAGTACCCTTTTATACCAATGAGTTAACTTAGACAATGGCTGAATCTTAGAAAATAACTCTTAAATTAGTTTTTTGTAAGAAAACTCCTCATAATTATTTTGGTGTATTGGTAAGTTTTTATAATAATGTAACAATAATTTACATTTGAATTGGGCCTAAAAATAAAATATTTTGAATATTGATGTGATATAGAGCACTTCATTCAATGATGTGTTGCTAGAAGGAAACAAATTATTACGTAGGCCAAAAAGATTTCGATTGAATTAAATAAAGTTTAGCATTAATGACCTTTTCCATATTGATATGTTGAACAATAGCTTTATAAGAAAAAGAGATCCCAAATTGGATTTATTAACTAAACATTATTTCAATATAATGAAATTAATCTTAATTTATAAGAGGCGAAATTAATTCACAATACGTTCTCCAAGTGATAAATGAGGCTCAAAATCCATAAGCGTGTGGAAGCTCACCTATTATTTTTGTGTTGCATATCCTTGCATTACAGCACATATTAAGAATGCATACACACTCATGAGTTGTCTTGATCCTTAATTCATTTTTCAATTTTGGTTAGGAAGTTCATGTAAAGGAAGGCTTTAGAAAAAAGACAAGGCAAAAGTCTATTCATGATTTCAAAATTGAAATATAATATTTAAGTGCATAGCAAGTATTATGTTATGTTCTATAAAATTGTAAGCAATGCTTGTTTATAACCTTAAAATTAAGAGTAAAGTTTTTTTTATTACATAGGGGATTTGGTTATAGCTACTATTTTTAGTAACTGGAAAGTGTAGGGTTCAAACCATAGGGGCTTCTCCCAACAAGCTTATGCATCTCATTGTTGTTGACCGAACTTGAGATGGAGATCATCGGTCGCTCAAGGTTCATACTGTCATCATTGTCCTAGCGTACATTCAGAGGATTTAAAATATACTACTACCTTTGCTAAGCTGGCAGTGTGCCCCTAAGGTTTGAACCTAGGTCTTTTCATGGTAAGTACTTGGCCATTCAAGCCTTTGCCAATCCAGCTAGCCCTTGGAGGAAGATTAAGAGTAATGTTACTATTATTGTTTTTCAATGGGAAGTGTGATGGATTTGGATAGAAGATACTTTTATCATGTTCTAATGAAATACCTCGGTATATATTCTCTATTGAGTAGTTATGTTGTTGTATGTACACTCTTGAAATAATGTCAAGGATGATGATAGGTTCTTAAAATAAACCACGAGCTTCAAATGAAACAGAAATGTTACTAAAGAGGATGACAAAGATAGATTATGGCTATAGTTCTTTTAGATTCTATTATATTCTCTCATAATCTATGTTTGGAATAAAACACCTTAATATTTAGTCGATTATTATAATAAATTTATAAGATAGCTTATTTATTGAAAATGACCCTTGGTTGAAAAAGGAGTTACTTTTAGAAATATATTATAAAGATTATGGTCAAATATGGTTCTTTAATTGAGTTATAAGCTTATTGCAATGATAACGGTGTTGGCCTCTCTTTGAAAGGTCCAAGGTTCAAACCCCATTCAGTATGAGGGGACCATGACCCCTCATAAAAACATGTGTAAACTCATTGAAAAGAAATATAGTTCTTTGATTTCTTAAAGAAATGGCTAGGACCTTGGTAATGGAAAGGAAAATTTGATTCTATTAAAATAGTTAGACCCTATTTGATAAATTATGGCTATAAATTATTTAGATGAAGTTGTTCCAATTTCTTTCTCATGAGGAATAGGTTAGAAACCATTTAACATTGGAATATGTCGTTATTATTCTTAGAATGAAGATATTTTGAATATACACAAAATATGGAAAAGAAATTAATGTTGCTTTTATGCTTTAATATAACATCTTATTCCTTACACTGAATTACGATTTAATACTTTTCTATAGTTTTCAAAATGGAGTGGTTATTCAAATAAAAAAGTGATATTGTATGATAAATGAACTTAAGGTTTATATAGTTCTCTTAAATGACTGTTTGAAATAACAAACTTTAGCATAAAAAATTATAGTGGCATGTTATGATATCACTATACCTTCCCTAGTAAATGAGTATAAATTGTGTTAATGATATTTGGGTTGGAGGTAAGTTCAATCTTGGATGTAGCATCATATTAGAAAATATTAGAGTCAAAATTACCAATCTTGGTTGAATTGTAGGAGACAATAAACTAGGATCCAAGATGTGCCCAATCTTTTTTGTATTGCAAGAGGTAGTTAGCTAGATAATTGTGGATGGAAAATCCTGGTGAGTGAGGCTAGAATAAGAGGTGAGGTGGGTTGGTATGCGATAATTAATTGGATTATTCATATAGGATTATAGTGGTGGCTCCTTGCACATAGTTGTGAATGATGTATCCTAGTGGGAGGCTTAGGAAAAAACTCCATAGTGGGTTGGTATAGGATAATCCATCATATTATTCACAACATCAACAAGTGTGACCATGATCATTATCAAGGAGTGGTAATGGTCTTAGTTGGTTCCATGGGAGATGAAAATTAACTAATCACTAATGCATTACACCATAACAATTCTATATGTTAGCTAAATAGTAGGTTGGTATAGGCCAATACACCACATCATTCACAATATATTAGCAGGAGTAATCATTATCATTATCAAAGAATGATAATGGTCTTAGTTGGTTCCATGGGAGATGGAAATTAACTAATCACTAAGCTATTTTGCCATAAAAATCCTATATTTTATCTCAACAATGGGTTGGTATAGGATAACCCATTGTATCATTCATAATATATGTACAAGAGTAATAATAATCATTATTAGGGAGTGGTAATGGTCTTAGTTGGTTCCGTGGGAGATGAAAATTAACTAATCACCAAGTCATTAAACTATAAAAATACTACATTAATGATAACATATTGGGTTGGGAAATAGGCATCACCTTTATGGCCCTTTAAGGGGGAACCCTTATATTGTAGTTGAATTATCTCATGCAAGATGAGTGTATTGGAAAACTGGGGGACCGCTAATGCATATTTTCTAAAGAGAATGTTATAAAAGTGAACCCCAAAAGTTTTACAGGAATCTGGCCACTCCTATCCACTTGAGGGTTATCGAAAATGACTAAGAACTCAAAAGTGGTTATGTCTTATACTGATAAAATATTGTCTTATCTCTTAAAAAAATCTCTTTCTCTTGGTTTAAGTTTGAGGGGTTATTATAGTTGGTATCAGAGCCTAGGTTGTAGGAATCAATGCTTCCATGAAAAGAACCTAGGTTAAACCTTGACTTGATGTGCTACTTTTAAAGAAGGCTTACTCTTATAGAGACCTTAAGTTCATTTAGGATAAGGAGGGTATTTCCCACCATCATGACCAATTAGACCAAGTAATTTAAATTCCTAGAAGGTACAACTTCTTCTTTGGGAATCATAACCTAACCTATATTTTTTATTGAAAATAATAAATGATACTTGTTTGATAGGGTGATCTTCTAAGAAGTTGAGGATGGCTACGCAAGGTGAATTTGTAGCTCGATCCCAAAAGGAATCTAGAAAATAAGAGGACTTTAATGAAATAATGGAAAATATTACATCTATATGTGATGAGGAAAACATGTCATTTTGCATTGATTTATAGAATATTGTTACAAATGATAATCTTTTACAAAAATATAGCTATTGGCTTACAAATAGGGATTTCCAAAGTGGAAAGTTCCCTCTTTTATAAATACAATTAACGATACACAAATATGTCTTCTAAACCACCTCAAAACATGGATGGTTTTACGACTTGTTTGAAGGTTTGACCACCTTTGATTGCATGTAGTCCCATGACCTCTACACACAATCAAATGCAAAGAGTTAGTCGCATCAAATGGGCCTACCTTAGTTAGGCCCAAGCTTATGAAAGATGAAAGTAAATACCAAAGCTACAAAATTTTATTAAATAAAGAACATATCACAAAATGCTACAAAATACCAAGAAACATACCTTGCTTACCTTCTCTATATGTTTACTAATAATGTTATGTCTTGGTCAAGCTCTAGAATGCAACTGTCCAGAGGTAGATGACCCTGACTATGAGTCATACAAGGTTATATAACTTTGACTTTAAGTCATTTTGGGTTGGAAGACTGAAGCTTCTAATTATTAGATTTAAATAATCTTTTTTTGGGATATCTAGTAGGGTGTCAATAGCCTCCGATAGCAGTTTTGAGTAGATTTGATCCTTCAACTATGAGTAGTTTTAGAAACAAAGGGGATGCATGTAGAAGAATTCAATTTTTACCATGGTTGGATTTGCATACAAATGGGGTGATCACAAAAGGGGATGAGCACACACATAAGGGTTCAATAGAAATTTTGGCAGACTTTCTCTTTCAAAATTGAGAAGTAAGGGGGGTTTATAGAATTTTGGAGGGGAGAGAGGATTGATGGGTGGAGGTGACTTGGTATGGTATGGTAACCAAGTGGAATGGGTAGATGAGATGGAAAATCTAGATTTTTCCACTTGGAGCGATCAAATAATATGTGGCAAGTGAAGGTAGATTAGGTTGGGGTGAGGTGTGCACATAGGATAGGGGGATGGAAAGTCACATAGTGACTAAGGGATTAGTTTAGGAGAGTTGTTAATGGGGTCTAGGGAGATAGGGAGAGAAATTTTGATTTTTGTAAAGGTTATGAGGCACAAAAATGTAATTTTGAGATTATTTAAAATATTTGTAAAATTATAATGACCTTAGGAAAATACAAAATCGATATTTTTTGGGTGTTTACATTTGCTACTTTTTGTACGACATTGTATATGAACACAATGTGGTGCAAAAATAAATGATACGAGCTTGGTTGGATTGGAAATGGATGATGATGATTGATGATGGATGACCATGGCTTTTGGTATATCATGATAGCTTGAAGGAGGGACGTAAGATTGTATCAACTCAAGGATAATGTAGGAAGCCCCAATCATAAAATTGATAAATACCCTTGAAACTTTACCTTCAATAGACTAGTGATATCACTTGATATGGTAAGTTGACTAGCCTTTAGTAGGTTTCCTCATGATGCTCTGTTTTGTGTGTGTATGAGTAACCCTACAGTCATAGGTGTGGAGCATACCATGTTGATTGTATTGGAGTTTGAGTTGAGAAGAGAAGTTCTACTATTTACCCCAAAAAAGAGGGTTAATGATAGCCTCAGGGAAAATATTTTTAGAAAATTGTAATTCTAAATTTGGTATTTGGATATTGGACCAGTTTGAAATAAAATTTTGTGGGTAATGTCTACTCCCTCAAGCAATGAGTTGAAGGAGGAAGAAATAGATAACATTGATGAAACACTTGATAAAAAGTAGATGTAGTGATAAATTAGAATGAATGGGATAAAGAGGAAAATTTGCAAAGTGAAGGAAAAATTGGTAGATTTTGAGTCATTTGGGGGTAAACAACTAGGACTAGAAATCATCTAGGGGCAAACGGTTCAAAACCATTTGATATAGAGTAGTTGGGAACCATCAAAGATGGTCACCAACCATCCAGGATGGTCAGATGTGTGCCTATATAAAAGGTATACCATGGGTAACAAGTCCTCAATGTTATCACATGATGTGGGAGAGAGAGGAAGAGGTGTGAGGTAATATTTGATACAAACTACTTGCGGTTTGATGACTTCAGATGACAAAATGGCTATTAGCAAAGTGATGGTTGGCATTGGAGGGAGTGCAAGACTTGTCTTTTTTTACCTTATTTTTTCTTTCTATTTTACATTTAATGGTAAATAACCCTATTTTTAATTACCTGTTGTTTTTTTTAGAAAAATGAAACCATAGATAAAACTAGGCTAGTATAGAAAATGTATTATTTACATGTTTGAGATGGGGGTTTGTTTTGTGTATTGTTTTTTTCGTGTTATATTTTTATTTTTATTTTTTTGAGTGTGAATTTAGGTATTTTAGGATATTGGGTATCCCAAAACATTTTTTATTTGACAACACAATTTTGTACGGTTGTATGAACTATAAGGATTTGTACGATTGAATTTTTATGATTTTTTTGGTGTTCCTGGGAAAATCGTCCAATGTCAAATGGTTGTGCATGCCAACCATCTCAGGTCAAATTATTAGACTATATGGATACATACAATTGTATGGATCGTACAAATTTATATTTATTTATTATAGATTGTGGATTTTAATGAGGATATGGTAAATGATTACAACTAAAGGTCTTGAGATTGTAGCACCAATGTAAGTAGATATTCTACCAAGTGAGAGAGTTACTAACATATGATGGTTAATAATGGTTTATGGCTATAGGGTTGGAGGGTTTGACTCAACTAAAGCCTATGCATGCAAAAAAATACTACATATTAGCATTGGTAGAGATATATGATCTAAACATAGGGATATTTCACTTATCGACTAGAGAGATGACGATCACCTTGGAGGATGTGTACTGCATATTCTAGGTGCTAGTGGAGGGTATTATCATCCATAATATGCTTACATCATATAAGTACAAAATTATGGACAAAGTGTATGGGTGAGTATGGGATCATATTAACACCAACAACAATGATGTTTTATATGAGCTACAGTATGACTTGGGGATCTTCACATGGAGATATGCTATTGCGATGGCATTAATTTCTAATGTCATATTACTTGACTCCTCAGGCATATAATTCCCATGGAACCTTCTAGAGTTAGTGATGGACTTGGTGGAGAGACCTATAGTATACATGTGTGTCCTAGCTTTATTAACCCAAACTTACAAGGAGCTTTATGAGGTGCAAAGGTGAAGGAAATTAGGATTGTATTATAGCTTGCTACTACAGGTTTGGGCATGGGTATACCTTGAGATTTTTTCTTTGATGCACATAGAGACATGGGATCAAAGGTTCCATATGTGTTAATATGGTTCAAGTATAGAGAGGGTCAAGCTAGCAAGTTATTTTCAGGTTATGGTGAGCATTATCGACCGATGTAGGTAGGGTTGAGGCCAAAGGACATCATTTGGAGACCATGGAAAGGGGGATCAATATGGGATGAGGATGTATAGTAGTGATATCATGTGTGATAAGCAAGGTGGGTGGATGAGAGGTGGAGTACTTAGTGTGAGTACTTTTAGTATACTCGAGTTCTTAAAATAGTTTAGGATCAGACAAAGGATACCAAACCTATCGATTGTTTGTAGGAGGAAAGGGAATGCGACCAAAACATCATCACAAGTAGAGATAGTGATTTATAAGGTATAAAAAGTGATTGTAGTACCATATATTGATGATGCTAGCACAACTTTTGAATATAATGCATGGTGAGATACTTAGCAGTGGTAACCAAGCACATGTGTTGATGATGCTAGAGATGGATATGGGGCTAGGGGTGACATAATAGGAGGAGGAGATGAGGATCAAGATATTGCGTAGGAGGTATTATATTTGAGGTAGTGCATGTGATACAAATTGGATAGTATAGTAGGACCATTCAAGACAATGATGAGTGCTCTAGAGGCAGATGTGAAGGGTGGCAAAGGGTCAAAAATAAATGATAGGTTTGATTATGAGGTATTTATGGACAACATGGAGAAATTGAAAATTTTATAGTAGGTACAAATATTAGAGTCATAGGGAAGAGAAAAAGATATTGCATTTATAGTGGAAAGGGATGGATGATAGGCTGAGAGAGAGATGGCAAGAAGAGGGATATTTTGCAAGCCTAAAAGGAGAGTATATAGGATGAGTGATATGGAATACAGAGATAGCTAGAGGTTGTGAATATCAAGAGGGATTTAGATATATAATAAGGATAGTAGATGAGGTATGATATAGAGTAGTTGAGCACACAACCACCTGTAATAGTGACCAAATTTGATGCAATAGATTTGCAGGTAAAGATTATCAAGTTATGATATGGCAAGGAGATTGTACTATCAATATATCTATGGGAGAGACAAATTGAGTGTTGAATTAAGGAAAAATGATGCACCTAATAATGATGAACAATATATGTATCTATGTCCTATTGCTTATGAGCATCAAATCGAAAGCATGCATGTAAAATAGAAGAGATACCAAATGGCAAGAAATGAAACAAAAGAGAGTTGATTTATTATTAATCTGGTGGATAAGATCCAAGGTTACATAGATGTCTCCTTGAGGGCTCAAAAATGATACAATTTTTTATAAATTGGGTTCCCAAGGATAAAAATCCTTCAAGTAACTGGGAAGCACATACAATGTCTTTCCTCATATCCACAATCGAAGTGGGCAGACCAAGGTTACCACTGCTTGTATTGTTGATATTTATGTCCTACACTAATTCCTAATGTGTTGTATGACCTGCACCTACACACAAGGAAACCAAATATGTCAAATAGCAAGTGTGTATGATGTAAAACATGCAATCCCCACAGGCACTAAAAGACTAGTAATGGGCATATGCATGGATATTATATTGAATAAACTCCAAATGGTATGAAATTTTAGAGTAATGTAAAATAAGTGGTTTTGGGAAGATATCACCATAAATTGCACCAAAATTGAGTTCGATGGTGCCTCATAATTGTAGTGGCCATTCACAACCTACAAAATCTAAAGCAAGCAATTTCTATCCTTACACATATACAAAACACATGAAAATTGGATAGAATGCATAAAATAATATTTTAAGAAAACCAATATGGTCAGATTTGTAAAACAGTAACAGTTTCAGGTGTTTCTCTAGATGACCACCGTAGACCTGCATGAGACCCTACAAAACACTAAAAATACGATATCTCAGCAAATATAACTCAAAAATGCATGAAATGTGAATTGTAGCATCATATGATAATATATAAAATAACTATTTAAAAATAGTCACAAAGTTGTTGACATATTTGTATTCATTCCAGGGTGGGACGAATAGGACTGTCATAAATTGGGGGGCACTCGGGGGTGGTACGCCCATCAATTCTGCCTAAATTTTTCACAAATTCCATTGGGGAATGGTCCAAAACATTATGGGGGTATTATCATCAAATTTTGTGAAGTAATTCACTCAATTGGTAGGTCTTTGCAAATAAATTGTGCCTCCTTGAGTCACCCGATAATCTTCTTCGCTAAGAAGAGATTTCGAGGGAAAGAGAGCACAATCAGGTGAGGGGAAATCTCGATAGAACTCTGTAACTTATCCTTAAACTCATATCTATACTTTTCTATGGAAATTAGATCTAATTTATAGCCATAGGGGGCTCATGTGCAAAGAGGCATGTTAGGGCATGCAAGGTAAGAGGCACGAATTGGGTACTAGGGTGGCATGTGTTGAAGGGGGAAGAGAATATCCCAATTTAGCCTTCATTATGGAGCAAGGCATAAAGATGTTGTGTGCTCTGACTTATAGGCATGGGCAGTTAAAAAATGTAACTTTTACTAGGCACCATTTGTCTAGATTTGACTTTTTTCCAGTCAACCTTGCTATTCGCTCCACCCTAGGACGAATGTTGCTATTCACTCCAGGGTGGGATGAATAGGTTTTGTATTCATTCCAGGGTGGGACGAATAGGAACATGGTGTCCAAAAGGTACCAAAAATATCTTGAAACCTTCCAAAACCTTGCATAAAGTGGCTAGAACCACTATATACCTCTTGAGGGCTGCCCTAGGGGCCTTTGTATGTCATTTTAGCTATTGCTTATGGTAGCATAATCAGATTGACAAAATTTTAGTGTCTACATATGCCCTGTAGGCTTAATTTTTTGCACCCCTTTCCTTCAGGTTGATGGATCTATGCCTAGAATGGGGATGTGAAAATTATAGGGCTACACCTTGAAGGACAGGCACTTGATTTTGTGCCCTCTTTGGTGATTTTTCGACGGATGGTGGGTTCACCAAGAAACGTTTTGTGGTAGTTTCCAAGCCTAGGTGGAATAATGTTTTGATGTGTTCATTTTAAATACAACCTAGGTTTAGCCAGAATGCAACTACTTAATATATATGCAATTTTATGATTTATATGCAAACAATCAAACATAAAATGATTAAATGCAACTAAACACAATGCTTTTGAAGAAATTTGACTAACATACCTGATTTCAGATGTCTGATGAAGATTTTGACACTTGATGCAGTCCAAATCATCATTGATTTGTTAAAATCTCTTGCAATTCGATAGAATCATCTACAATTTTATAGATTCATCTAATATTACATAGAATCATCCGAAATCAGACGATATTGTTTGCATTCAGATGAAATTGTCTAAGATAATTTCATAAGAAACCTGCAATAGTATAATTTGATGCCAAAATAATGGAAAATACTACAAGATGCAATGAAATATGTTTAATAATGTAGGATAAACAATTAATTGATTTTACAAACTAGATCTAAGATGCATAAAAAAAGAAATAGATGTTGATCCTAATCTGAAATGATAATTATCATGCAAATTGACTGTAAGATGCGGTGAACACCAGATGCATAGCAGAAAATAAATTAATCTAATGCAAAAAGAATATAAATTAAGAGTATAAAATGCAAACTTCTGACTATAATTACCCCCAAGTGGGCTGCAGAAAAAATCACCTCTGATCCAGCAAAATCATCTCGAATTGACACAATATCATCCGCAATTTGAATGAAATCGTCTGAGATGATTATATCTTCCTCTGACTGATGCATATTGAAAACCTACAAAATGAAATGAAGGTAAATATGGATAATACAATTCTTGTGATTTTCTAGGGCCTAGTGGGATTTGGGATGCAGGTATTTGATTAGCCAAGGGTGTTTCAATAGAAAAACAAGGATTTTATAGGGCTAGGAAGAGGTTAGGGGGTTGGGATTCATCCCAATATGGGAGATCTCTAGCAAAGTGGGAGATAATAACCTAGACACACTTATCCCTAGATAATGTAGGTGGTTGGAATTGATTTTGTCACGTTTCTACTTTTGCAAATTTTGGTTTTGGATTAAATTGTTTGGACGTCAGCTCCAAAAAATTTCGTGCGATTAGGGACGATATCGTTAACTCGATGATGATATCGTCCAACGGTCATAATAGAGCCTATTTCTGGCATGAAAATCAAGGTGAGCGGTTTTCGAGCAGCTTCAAGGGTGTTTTTTGGATTTTTTAAACTTTAGGTAAATTAAGTGGATCATTTTTAGGGTATTACATTTTGCCCCCTCTTTAGCGAATTTTCCAAGGAAAATACATTAAAGAAAAGAGTATCACGCTTTACAAGAAAGAAAAAATTTATTCCAATTTTTAGGTGACGACTTTGATTCGAGTTGTAAAATTGATTTATGTGTGGTTCCCCCTCTGAGTTTTTATCCCAAATCGATCATTTGGTAAAAACTCAAAAAGGTAATTTTATTAAAGTGGGTTTTTTAATATAATTAAAAATGAATAGAAAACCTAATTCATTTTCAATATTACCATTTACTATTCTTGAGCTCTAGAGAGAGGATATGGTAGAGGCTGAGCACCGAACGGATGCAGTGTGCAGGAGGGTTCGGGTAAGGATTTTTACCTTGCATTTTAGAATTTTAACTTGTTTTTTAGAATTTTTTGGAATTTAATTTTTTGGATTTTAGGGATGTCACAGCCGTTTTTCATCGTGTGATGAAATCGGGATAATTTTGACAATATCATCCCTATTTTGATGTAATCGTCGTAGACGAAAACATTGAAATAGGGGTGATATCCTACAATTAGGGATGATATTGTCCTAGGACAGTATCATAAAATATGAGACGATATCATCAAAATAAGAACGATATCCTCCAATTAAGGGTGATACCGTAAAATTATGGATGATTTTGATTTAATTTTATTAATTAACTATTTTATGATGTACTAACTTGAAATTTTTATTGTTGATTTTGTAGAAAGGATTATTGAAGAGCCAAGAGTGGAAGTATGGGGCACTTCGAAATGATTTGGTCGTATTGACTCCTATAGAGAGGGATACTCTAGAGACAGTGGGCTTGAGACATGTGGTAGAAATACCACAAGTACCTACTGATATGGGGCTACTGATAGCTCTAATAGAGATGTGGTATCTAGAGTCTTATTGTTTCCAGCTACCGATAAGGGAGATGGCTCCCACTTTAGAGGATGTGTGGAGGATTCTGAGGATCCCTATTCAGGGGAGGTTCATTACTGCCTCAACCAATCTAGGTTGGACAATACTGATACTGGCTGGCGATGCTAGCTTCATCCTAGATTCGGGTGAAGTGAACATTGAGCATTTGAGGTAGGCATCGGGTGTATCACACATCACTATGATTTTGGCTAGGGTGGTGGGTGGCTTATTGTTGTGCCACCAGAGTAGGGGTGCAAACTTTCATGGTTACTAGTAGATGGGGAATGCAATATGAGGGATCACGACTATCAATTTGCTTAGGGGTCAAATATACTGTCGCTTATATAGGATCCTGCATGGGGTCATATACAATAATGGCATGTCTATGGTTCTGACCTCCTTCCTATAGGTATGGTGTTGGGAGCACATAGCCATCAGGAGGCCTGTAGGACTTCCACTGGTAGGATTGGATAGGGAGAGGCCAAGGGTCTTCTATTGGTGGCTACGGAGGGGATCACAAAGATGGGTGGACCTGGCTACAGCGTGCAGGTTCTTTGATGACATGACAATAGACTGGATTACCTAAAGACCATAGAGGGAGCTTCCAGGATGGCAAGATGATGCATATGAGTTGGCTCATGTGAGACAAGTCATTTTGCTGATGATGGAGTGGGGTGAGTTAGAGCTCCATTGGGTGGACCATGTTCTTCGTCAGTTTGAGCTCTAGTAGGGGATCCTAGTGACGAGGAACTACTATTTTTCTAGGACAGTCAGGGATACCACCACAATGAGTGGGTATCCTGACATGAGATAGTTCATGGATTCTTAGGAGAATGATGTCCCCATAGAGACGATGGTAGGATATGACACAGGGGTGGTGGATGGGTATGAGGTATGGTATGCCATGATTCACCCACCATGACTGGCCAGGATGAGAGGTCCCATGCATGCTATCATGCAGAGGATGGTGCGGTAGTGATAGGTAGCTACATCGGTAGGGAGAGGACATGCACCTCCTAGGCGAGAGAGGCCTAGGACGCGAGGAGGTCACCCGATCCAGACAGGTGCTCACCAAGAATAGAGAGTCAAGGTCAGGGAGGGACAAAGGAGAGACAGGAGGAGGGAGAAGAGACAGAGGTATCCTCCATAGTAGCTAGAGAGACCACCTTTGCTTGATAAGGAAAAGGGTGTAAAGGTGGAAGAGAGGAGTGATATGGCGGTTCTCCGAGTGGAGAATTCCAGACTACAGGGCAGGGTTCAGGGAATGGAGTCCAAGGTTGCATGACTTTGGGCTCAGGGTGTAGGATCAATTTCTATGGAGTTAGTGTGGTCTATGGCACATACCACATTTTATCAGGCCCTATACTTCATGGTTGTACCCGAGGGCTAGAGACAAGCTTTACCTCCAATGATCGTGGTGTTGATTCGAGTAGGGTCATCCTCTAGGACTTCCTCGAGAGCTACTTCGAGGACACATACAACTGATGTACATATGTGACTTCCAACTCCATCTCATGGCAGTGGGGGTGATGAGGTTGAGAGCTCTAGGGGTTCTAGGGGATAGATGTACCTAGATTTTGCACCTTTTGCATATTTTTGTATGATGATTGAGTATGCCGAGTTGGAGATTGTGGCATACCAATCTATATGAGCGATGTACATATTTTGATGATATATATATATATATATATATATATTCGTTTTTCATTTTTTGCAATGTGACTTATGTTTTTGATGATGCTTTGATTTTTGGTTTTTCATATGATCATGTTTCTTGAATATTTTTTATGTTTGTCATGCTATAAAATTAAATGAAATATTGGAAAAAAATGTGTTGACAAATGTATTGATTTGAATGATGATGTGGAAAGGACTTTTTAACAATAAACCTCAAAGGATGTTGGCGTTGTTACATGACCATTATGGAGATCACTGCTCGCTAAGTCATAAAGTTGATCCTGTTATGAGGGATAATACTGCTAAAAAGTAGGATTTTTGCTTAAGAATGTTTCTTAAGGCTTTTTGATGATGAAAAAGAATGTGTGTTTTTTATGTTGTTTTGGAATAGGATTTCAGATAATTTTAAGCATGAAAATTTGAGAAAGATGACTTGCGCTAGGCATAAAATTCCTAGGTGTGATAGATGATTTAATAATTACCTAGAAATTATACCATCATCGCGAAAATCAAAATGAAAACATAATAAAATGATAATTTTTGTTCTTTTGAAGCATAATTTTGTGAAAATAATTAAGTCACATGTTTTTATAAGATATTGTGGGCATAAAAATTTGAAAGGATGACTTGCGCTAGGCATAGAATTCCCAAGTTGGTTTAGGAACTATGCCATCATCGCGAAAATCAAAATTGAAGCCATTTTATTGCACAATTTTTGTGAAATTTTGATGAATTTAAACGGGCATAAAATTTATAATGATTATTTTTTCTAGGCATAAAATTCCCATTTGGTTTAGGAATTATACCATCATCACGAAAGTCAAAGTATTTATGGAATTTTATTGCAATATTTTTGAAATATTTTTGATGAAATAAAGTTAAAGCTTTAAAAAGGATGTGAAATTGACTTGCGCTAGGCAAAATTCACAAGTGTGAAGGTTGAATTTATAATTACTTGAAACAAATTCAAAGTGTTTATGAAATTTTATTGTAAAATTTTTGGAATATTTTTTATGAAATAAAGTTAAAGCTTTAAAAGGATGTGAAATTGACTTGCGCTAGGCAAAATTTGCAAGTATGAAGGTTGAATTTATAATTACTTGAAAATGATGCCATCATAGCGAAGTCAAAATGTATAGAAAAATAGGATTTTTGAAAATAGATAATTAATTATCTAATGTTGAAACATAATTGATGCTTAAAATTTCAAAGCAATATTTTAATTTATTTTGAAGACAAATTTAAATTTATCTAGAACCCGGTGTGTGCATGTGTGAATTCATTATCCATTTTGATTTATCATAATGACACAAAATCTCTCGAAGATCAAATGTGTGTGCTTTGTAATGTTCATTTACTGATTTTGAGTAAGGTATTTTGATGCAAGCAATTTGAATTAACCAATGTGTGTGCAAATGAAGATTCATTAATCATGATTTTTGTGCATGTAACCGTACCAGACTACTATGTAAGTTAGGTCATCAAAAGCTAGCTAATCCATAAGTTGATGTAGGTTTGTACAAAATATGGTCCCTAATGTGACAGACATATCACCATGCAAGAAGGAATTACCCAATGTCAAGTAAGTTGGGCACAAATCACATGTTATGGGGTTTACCTCATGATTTTCGAATAATTGAGAATTCCAGGGATTCAAGCTCAGTCACCCTTATTTTCTTTTCACAAGAGGTAGGGGAGGGATTTTATTGCTTTTGTTATTTCTCTTTTTTTTCTCTTTTTTTTTCTTTGAATTTTTTTTTCTGATCTTTTAATTTTTTCTAGATTTTTCTGACTTTTGAATTTGATATTTCTTGGATTTTGAATATTTCTCTTTTTCTATTTTTCTTTTCTTTTTTGGGGGATACTTGCTCAGCTTAGATGTGGAGCAAGGGATTTTTATTCCGGGTAGGGGTGAGCTTTTCCTTTTGCCAATTCTCAAAAATTCTAGACCATGCGCATGATAGGATAGCAGGGGAAACTTTTCGCTCAAGAGACTAAGACTACTATGTAGTATCATTTTTTGAATTTGCAACAAATCATTTTTAATGTGTAATAGTGTACTTGGTTCAAGTAAAGAGCAAGATCGTTTCCCAAAACTCAAAATATTATTTAGTGCAACGGTGATCTTCTGTACAAGAGAGATTTATAATCATAGTAATAAAATAAAAATATTTATTCATGTGAATTTGAAGTGTATGGTTCAAGATAACTTCTAAATTTATCTAAAATAAAGGAAAATATAACTGCAAAATTTCAAGAAATGATAATGCAAATGAAAATGTTTTTGATTATTTTTATGATTTTTTACTTTTATTTGATTTTTATATTTTTATATGAATTGCTGAAATGAGGAAATTATATACAATTATATACAATGAGATTTTTAGATTTAAGGATAATATCATTTAAGATGCATAATGTTCATGGGTTCCTTAAGATCTTTTCCATCTAAGGTCGCCAATCGATATGCACCTGATCCAAATTTTGTAGTGATAATATATGGTCCAAGCTAGTTGGGCTGAAATTTGCCTTTAAGGTCTTTTGTTGCATTAGTATTTTTTTATTTTCTTTTAAGACTAGATCACCAACTTCAAAATATCGGTTATGAACTTTCTTTGAGTATGCTCTTTTAAGTTTGTTTTGGTAGGCACGAAGGTGTTCTAAAGCATTAATGTGTTTTTCATCTAGAAGTTCTAGCTGATTGAATCTTCCAGTACGATATTCATCTCCGAATTCAGTATCTTGAAGTAGTAGATCCAAAGAAGGGACTTCTAGCTCGAATGGAAAAACAACTTTGGTACCATAAACCAAAATAAAAGGTGAAGTGCACATGGGAGTACGAACACTAGTTTGATAGGCCAACAAGGTAGGGTATAATTGCATATGCCAGTCATGACCTTATTTGTTAACCAATATTTTAAGGATTTTAATTAAGGTTTTATTTGATGCTTCAGCTTGGCCATTACCCTGAGGATAATATGGAGTGGACCAACGATGTTGAATCTTATATTTTTGACACAATTTTTAACATCTTTATTTTTAAAACAAGTTCCATTATCAGAGATGATATTTGAAGCAATCCCAAACCTACATATGATTTGATTGAGAATAAATTTTGAAACTTGGGCTCCCAGGCTCCAACAGAAGTTTCCCCAAAGGGTAATAAATTTTTTTTTATCTTAGTCTTCAGGAGCTATCCTGATTTGATTGTACCCAGAAAAACCATCCATAAGGGATAGCATTCCACTTCGAGTAGTGAAATAAATGATCTGATCCATATTAGGAAGAGGAAAATCATCTTTAGGGCATGCAACATTAATATCTCTAAAGTTTGTGCAAACCCTAATCTTGGTTGCTTCTTTTTTAGTGACAGGGACAACATTGGAAATATAATCAGCATAATCAATGGCTTGAATAAAAATAATATATGGGACTTTTTCTAACTCACTCTTGACTAGTAGGGCAACTTTAGGATGCATTTTTCTATATTTTTGCTTAACTGGTTTTGCATCCAGGTGCACTACTAGATGATGCATAAATACAAAAGGATCTAAACTGAGCATATCTGCATATGTCCAAGCAAAGACATCATTATATTCTTTAAGTAATGCAATATACTTGTTTTGTTTTTCTTCACTTAATTTTGATCCAATATTGACTATGTGAGGATTTTCTTCTATACCAATATTAACTTTTATAACATTTTCAACTTCCATATGTAAGTCTCTTTCAAAATTAGGGGGAGTGGGTGAAACACCCAGTTCTTGTAATTCTTCCAAGGTTAACTTGGCTAATTCTTCTTGAGGGGTAGTGGCCTCAAGATGGGCTACAGGTGGTATAGACCCATAAAAATAAAAGCCATTATGCAATAATTCTTCAATAGAAATATCATGGAAAATGTCACCCTCTAATTGTTCATTAGGCTCAATGATCATTTTGGGGTAAGCTATAGACAACATATTACAAGAGAATATCCTACCCATAGATTTAAGGCTTTCTTGTTGATCTAGATAATCTTGATATGACATTAAATGGCCATCATCCTCAAATGGGAATGGTTGACATTTACTAGAGAAGAAACCTATGCCACATCTGGCAGGCCATGCTTCTATCTCAAAGGGCTCTTTTATGCCATTTTGGAAAGGTCCTAAACCTTTCCCTTGATATCCTAGTTTAAGCATCATAGGTTTGGCTTTTTCATATTTATCTGAAAAATAACACCTAGCATATCCATCATGATTAATTATAACATTCATAGGTCTTATTCTACCCCAATCATACCCTTTATAGATGAACGCACAACTCCCGACCTGATATATGCTTCCCATAGGTTGTGGCAAGCCTAAAGTATGAGGAGATGGCGATAATTTGTTTAAGGTAAGATAGTCTTGCATGGAAAGATTTGTTTCTTCTGATGTTATAAGAATTTTAGATAAGTCAGGTAATAACTCATCTGAAAGAGCATATGAAGTAGAAGGGACATCTTCTACAACCTTAGACATTGTAAACACAAATTTGGTGGATGTATATGGGATAGAAGTTGTTGTAGATGGGAACATTGGAGATTTAGATGATTTGAGTGTAGAATTAAAAGAATCGGGCATAGTATTCTAAGGATCAAGTGTAGGGTTTATAGTAGATGTGGATGTTGATGGAGAATTTATAGATAGAGGTTTTGGAGATGGAGATGTAATTGGTGTTGAGGGAGAAGATGATGTTTTAGGTGTGAATTTCACACATTTAGAAGGAAAAACTGAATCAGGGTGAGTGGAAGATAAGGCGGGGTAAAATTGAACCCCAATTGGTTCAGCCAAGGCACACATGTCGAATGTTCTAGGATCTCCATGAATGGTGACTAACTAATTTTTAAATTTGAATTTGACACATTGGTGTAAATTAGAGGGTACAACTCGTATTGCGTTGATCCAAGGGTGACCTAAAATTATTTTATACAATGCGGGGCAATGTACAACAAATATAGTCATATCCAAGGTTCTTGGGCCAACTTGCAATGGAATGGTTATAACTCCACATGTCTCTTGTGTTTCATCATTAAAATATTTTATAATCATATATGTTCTTTTCATAGCATCACTTCTAAATCCAAATCTTTGGTAGAAATCAAAAGTACAAATGTTTAGGGATGAACCATTAGGACTCTTTTGACAATAATAGCTCTAGTTAATGTTGTAATATACAAGGGATTATCTTTATGCATACAATGAAGTGGAATATCCCTATCTCGGAAATCAATGCAATCCACTTCACAAGGAACAATGGTATTTATGACAACTTCAGGTTGTATATCTTGTGGTACCATCATTTGACTTAATGTACGCATCAACTCTTCTCTATGTGTGGGAGATGTCCTTAAAAGATCCAAAAGAGAAATCCTCGCTGTGATATTAGAAAGTTGTTCATTAATATCATAAGGAGGTTTAGGTTGTACATTTGATGCATTATTTCCTTTGTTAGGAGCTCTTAATACAAATGGGTTTGATTTCCCATTCTGATTTTGATCATGTTGGGAATTTTGTGCTTGTTGTCTAGTGACAGCTCTGATGGTACTATTGTGGCTGATCCACAACACACCCCAAAATTGGGGACCCACCTTTTTTGCATGCTTTCAAAGAAAACTGCAGTAGCCCAGATGCTAAAAAATCAAGGAAAAAGCAAAAATTTCACAAAAGAGAAAAAGTGTCGCGATATCGCGACATGTCGCTCCGTCGCGGCCAGAAATGAAAAGTTGTCGCGATATCGCGACATGTCGCTCCGTCGCGGCCAAAAATGAAAAGTTGTCGCGATATCGTGACATGTCGCTCCGTCGCGGCCAAAAATGAAAAGTTGTCGCGATATCGCGACATGTCGCTCCGTCGCGGCCAGAAATGAAAAGTTGTCGCGATATCGCGACACGTTGCTGCTCAGAAAAAGAAAGTGGTCATGATATCGCGACGTGTTGCTGCAGTGGAACGAAAAAGTGTCGCGATATCACGACATGTCGCATTTTCGTGGCTGAGACAAGCAAAGTGGTACGAAATGAAAAAGTGTCACGATTTCATGATAGATTGCATCTACACAGCCTAAAATAGAAAAGCGTCACGATTTCGTGACAGAAAGTAGCCAAGTGGTACGGAATGAAAAATTGTCACGATTTCACGACAAAAGCAGCAAGATGGTGCAAAAGAGAAAAGCATCGTGATTTCACGATAGAAAGCGAGAGAGCACGAACGAAAAAGTGTCACGATTTCACGACAAAAGCGAAATGTGTACGAAATGAAAGGGTGTCACGAAGAAGATGAAATGAAAAGGTGTCACGATTTCGTGACATGTCGCGTTTCACGGCAGAGAGCAAAACACGAAAAATGAAAAGGCGTCATGATTTCGGCGAGTTGCATCCCGCGGCCAAAAAAAACTCCATCAAAAGAAAAGCGTCACGATTTCGACAGTTGCAGAAAATTGTCGATTTCGTGACATGTCTTATTTTCGCTATGCATGAAGGCAGACAAGGTTGCGGGCAAAAAATTGTCGCGATTTCGTGACATGTCTTATTTTCGCGATACAGGTAGAAGAGCAAAGCTGCATGTAGAAAAACGTCGCGATATCGCGACATGCTATTTTTGGTCACGATTTATAGGGGGCAGTTACGGAACATGCAAAAAAGCACGGAACACGTGGCATAAAAGTGTAAGGGCTACAGAACGGTTACAATTAGCAAGAAGATCAAGCGTTAGACATCGAACAGGAAGTCAAAGACAACGATGAGATGGGGAATATGAAACGATGCAATCCAGAAGATGAAACGAAGCGTCACAAGGCGAAGCAGAGAGCCATAGCAGAAAGTTTAAAGGCACAAGCGAAGACAGGCACAGGGGTCGAAAACCGCTGGGAGCAGGGTTGCAGAGCTGAGGGTGATGAGCCATTCTGGACCTGCTTTGGAGTGCTTTTCTTCCACTTTTTTTGGTTTTGGAAAACCAGATATCTGTTATTGTAAAAAGACAAATATTTAATGCAGATAACATTTCAAAAATTTGCATCTTATGGGCAAGAAAGAAGGAGTCATTTTCTGCATGCAAGATTAAATGTCTATTTTCCCTTTTCAGATTTTAGGCTTGTAAATGTAGTTGATACAAGTTTTTCTTGGTTGTTGCATGCGAATGCTTAAATCTGAAAACCTCATTCAAATCCCTAGAAGCTAGCACTTAGCTTATCAGGATTGTGCATGTTTTGCAGGTCCAATAGGTTAGGTTGCATGCATGGAAACCTCATATCTTCGGTTTTGTCGGAACAGGATAGCATCAGACTGAATGTGTTCTATTTTTAATTTTTTGCATTTCTTTTTCATTTTATTTTATTTTTCCCGAAGGTTTAATTTATTTAAAATGAACATTTAAAAATTACAAAATCTAAAAAAAAAAAACAATGAACAATCACTAAAGTTTCATGGTGAAATAAACCAACATTGCCCCTTGTTTACAGTTACTTGCAATCACTAAGGTGTTCCAAGCATTTAAATTGATTATCTTCATTTGAGATTACTAATATACATATGCAAATGCTAATACAACGGAGACCTTGGAGAAGTTGTTTGTTTGACTTCTTTGCAAGAGGGGATTTGGGACCCAAATCCTAAAGGAGAGTTGTACTTTCACAATTGGGTGAAAATACCACTCAACATTTTGGCGCTAGAAGGAGGGCCTGAACCGGTTTATTTCAGATTGATTTAAATGCTATAGGGATTTAAATTTTGAATATTTCATGCCCTATTGATTATTATCTTTAGCCCTCTTTTAACAATACAACTTTGTACTATTAAAAGGAGGACATGAATTGCTATGCACTGGTCTAACGCTTTGATTGTTCATACAGGAATAATGTGATTTAATTTAATTTAAAAAAAAAAAATTGATATTAAAGTTGTATTCTTTAAGATACACTAATGGCTATGTTTTCACCATGGATGCCAGGTAGCCCATTGAACATACCGGGAGTTCAACATTATTTTCCCGTTGGTTTTGAGAGATGTCTTCCTCGATTTTCGTCTAACGGGACAAATACTGCAGAAGAACACATTCAAGCATTCAAATTTTGTGCCAATCACTTAACAAGTTGGTATGATGATGTTGCTTGTAAAATGTTCCTGTACACCTTGGACAAAGTGGCATATGATTGGTTTACAAGTCTACCTTTAGGGTCTATCACTTCTTGGGCTCAACTAGAGGCAGCATTTCTTAATCAATTCAACAAAAAGCAAGTTGACTCAATCCGCATGTATGAGCAGTTTTTCACTATTAAAAAAGGACCAAGTGAAAATGTGAAGTCATTTTTTAGAAAGGTTCTTTGGATTATATACTCAATTAGTGACATTTTATGTTCTGCAAGAAGAAGTGGCTCTCCAAATATATGTCAATGCTCTTGACCCACTCACTTCCACATATTTGCGAGGGATGCCTCTAATCACATCTTTGTCACAAGCCTATACTCAAGCAATGGCAATTGAGCAACAATTGAGTTGTCAAAATTATGGTGTGGGTTTTGGATCATATAATTTTCAATCATTTAATACCTCCTTTACCCACCCAATGATTTATCCACCTCAACCGAGTTCAAGTTTGAATCAATTTCAGAATCAACAATCACTCCCAAGCTTCAATCAATTTCAAAATCCTCAACCTACTATGCAAGATCAACCATCTTTCTTAAGTATGAATCAACTTCAAAATACTCATCTTGATTCAAAAGATGTTTCTAAAATCAATTTCAATGATTTTCATAATAATATGATTTTAGGCAAGGGAGGAGTACTAGATCCAACTAGTATTGAAACATGTGACAGATTGGGAACCCTTGACTCACCAAAAGATGAATTCTACGAGGATGAATCTATTTCGGATGACATGTTGGATGACATTGTTGAAGATAATGGCCAAGAAAATTCACACCTTCCAAATTATGTTAAACTTGAATCATGGGTTACACATGTGGATTATGATGGCCTTATCAATTTGAATACAAGCAATAACCCAATTTTGGAAGTAATTGAACCATCTAAGGAAGGTGAAGATAAATTTGATGAGAAACATGTTGATGAATTAAAGGATGATGAAGAAATAGTTGAGCATCACAATTTGATTTTGAAAGATGATCATCATGATTCTAGGGAAGAGTATGCTCACTCCAAAACTGCTAATGAAATTTGTGTGCCTATTGATATGCAGGATAATACAATTGCCCTTTCATATGAGGATATTACAAGTCCTGTACAATCTAAGAATGTTTTGGAAGAAGGGTTGGAATCTCATCAAAATTTGGAGAAGGATAATGATTCTACTACCATGGATAAAGAAGGAGAATCAATTGATTTTGTTCCCCTTGAGGGGCAAGAAATCAAAAATCTTGATCCACCTATTGCTTCTACAATGTCTATGCCATCTCAAAATGAGGAAATTACCAAACCTAAGTGGTGTGGGTTTGATACTATTGATGATCCTAATGAAAATGTGGATTTTGAGGCAACTCAAGCCATTGATCATGGAAAGGTGTCACGCGACACATATCTTGAAAAATTAGGCTCTTGTTTTGAAAAATATGGACGCATGTTTGATTGGGTGCCTAACTTTGGTGTTTTTGAACAGGTGTTGGATGATGAAGAAGACAATGAGGAAAAAGAAAAAGCTACTAACACTCATCAAGTTGTGGTAAATTCTAATCATGATGGGTTGAGTATGGGTGACAAGGTGAAATCTTTACCTTTGGTGATAGCTACAAAAATTTTAAGTGATGGATTACATGATGTCCCTTTGGATGCTAATGTCATTAATGATGAAATGTCAAATCTTGGTGATGTTTGTCAAGTTTTGATTGATTTTGATTGCTTTAAAATCTCGAAAAATAATTTGAATTCAAGACTTTTAGAAATGGGCTCTTATTTGCAACATCTCACATTTGAAAAGGAAGGCCTAATTTCAAATCATGAATTGAATTATGAAGTGGATACTTTCATGAATAGACAAGAAAATATTGAAAACCATTTATTGTCTTATCAATTCAATGAATTAAAATTTCAAAATGAAATTGCTAACATTATCCAAGCAAGTTGGCAGAGTGAGAAAGGCATAATGGGAATTGGAATATTGTTTGGCTTACTATTATTCTTGCATTTTTGCAAAGCTTGGTATACGCCTAATGTTCAATGTCTTTCGAAATGTGCTAACCGTATTTGGGATCCGGGCAAATGATGGCCCAAATTTTTACACCATCTTGTACAATAGTGTATATAATTTTTGGTTTTTGGTTTTGGTTTGTGTTTTCAAGTTTCCTTTTGTTTGGGATTGTTAGTT
This sequence comes from Wollemia nobilis, assembly GCA_028583015.1. Taxonomy (NCBI): domain Eukaryota; kingdom Viridiplantae; phylum Streptophyta; class Pinopsida; order Araucariales; family Araucariaceae; genus Wollemia; species Wollemia nobilis. The sequence goes on from JAQPPZ010016599.1 coordinate 4,556,426, forward strand.
TAATCATGGTTTAAGTTGTGTGTTTATTTGACATGTTTGGTTTGTCTAAAAAAAAAAAAATGATGAAAAGTTGTTATTTGAGATGTCAACTCATGCCTAAGATCAGGAAAATATGAAACATCGGAATTGTATTGCAGAAAGCTCCACGAATATTGCAAACACATTAAAGAATATTGTTTGGAACTTGTGATGCATGAAGTTGTCAGTTTTTCACATTATGGTAAAGTAGGTGATGTATACTCCATTAACATTTCAAAAGAAGCAATGCATTCATATCTCATGTTATATTCCACACTGCATATATATTTCATCTTAGTTGCATCTTCATGTCATGTACAATCATTGAAAAGGTGTTGAATCCTCTTAGGGTTATTCTATAACATAAAACATAAAAAATCCTAAGGTTGGGAACTGATGCCCGAACTATCTTGAACCAAGCACGTTCTACGCATATTAAAGAGAGTCTTGAGCAAAATGGTTAAAACCATACTTGGAAGAAAAGGTGAGGCGAAAGGAATAGTCCATGTCTGTCCTATCATGCAACATAATCCTTAAAACAGTGGTTTTTACCACTCCCATAATGCTTAAAGCCTAAAATCAAAGTAGTAAGGATAGGGTTAAATCCTCATCTCGCTTAGGTTGAGGATCCAATTCCCCAAAGCTCTGATTTGACCTTCATGGAGTAGTAAGGATAGGGCATAATTCTCATCTTACCTAGGTTGAGAATTCGATTCCCCAAAGCTTCCATATTTCATTTTATCATAAAACTTGGATGGGAAGGATCGTACTACATGTCCTCTGCAAAGGATGGGTAGTCATCCCAAAAGTCCAAGAAACAAAAATAAAATTAACTAATATTTCCCATTTCATCTTCATCTTGGATTGGAGGGGTCGTACTACATGTCCCTAGCAAGGATGGGTAGTCATCCCAAAGGTCCAAGAAATAAAAAATTAATGTTTCCCATTTCATCTTAATATTGGATTGGAGGGATCGTACTACATGTCCCTAGCAAGGATGGGTAGTCATCCCAAAGGTCCAAGAAAAAAAAAAAAAGAGAATGAATGAAGCCAAATCATGGATTATGGGGTTAAGTGCTCATGCGTGGCATCATGTCTTGTCTAAAAGCAAGACCACTGACTGCTCATATGGATAGACTAGCTTGACAATTTCATCCATAACTGGTTAAATCATTTTGTTCAAGATGAGGTAATGAACTCCAAATCAGAATAGTAAGGATAGGGTTAAATTCCCATCTCGCTTAGGTTGGGAATCCTATTCCCCAAAGTTCTGATTTCACTCACACTTGCACATGGGTTCAAGATGGTAGTGACACATAACCAACTTTGGGATCTAGTAAATTAATTCAGTATACATATATTTGGTCCTAAGAGGGTTTGACAGCTTGAATATGTTTGTTCATGATATTAGAAGGTTTGAGCCTTTGTAAAGCAGGTTGTTATGTCTCTAGCATCTTCATCATGCATCAAATCCTGCACAAATCATTCATAGCCTTGCATACAAATCATAAGTAAAACTGACAATGGAATGTTGATCAAGTTCAAATGATAGGGAATGAAACACATTGCACACACCGAGCTGATACTTATGATTCTGATGTTTCATGTATTTCTGATCTATCGGTATTTGTTTATCTTTATGTGCTGACGCTCTGTATCTAAGCTTGTATATTTCAGGTTGGGTTCTCACCAAAATGCTCGAGAGCATTTGACAATAGAGTCGCCATTTGTTGTGGCTGATCCACAACACACCCCAAAATTGGGGACCCACCTTTTTTGCATGCTTTCAAAGAAAACTGCAGTAGCCCAGATGCTAAAAAATCAAGGAAAAAGCAAAAATTTCACAAAAGAGAAAAAGTGTCGCGATATCGCGACATGTCGCTCCGTCACTGGCAAAAATGAAAAGTTGTCGCGATATCGCGACATGTCGCTCCGTCGCGGCCAAAAATGAAAAGTTGTCACGATATCGCGACATGTCGCTCCGTCGCGCTAGAAATGAAAAGTTGTCATGATATCGCGACATGTTGCTGCTCAAAAAAAGAAAGTGGTCGCGATATCGCGACGTGTTGCTACAGTGGAACGAAAAAGTGTCACGATATCGCGACATGTCACGTTTTCATAGCTGAGATAAGCAAAGTGGTACAGAATGAAAAAGTGTCACGATTTGACAGATTGCATCTCACAAAATGAAAAGCGTCACGATTTCACGCAAGTAGCCAATTACGAAATGAAAATTGTCATGATTTCCACAAGCGACAGATGGTAAAGAGAAAAGCGTCACGATTTTCAGAAAGAAGAAGAAAAGTGTCACGATTTCGAAAAAGAAAGGACGAAGAAAATGCACGAAAGCAAAAGAAAAGGTGTCACGATTTCGTGACATGTACGTTTACGAAGTAGCAAAACACAGCAAAATGAAAAGGTGTCACGATTTCATGACAAGTTGCATCCCTCCGCCAAAAAAAAAATGTCACGATTTCACGACAAAAGTATCTGATTTCGATTGCATGGGTTGAGAAAATTGTCATGATTTCATGACATGTCTTATTTTCATGATACAGGTAGAAGAGCAAAGCTGCATGCAGAAAAACGTCGCGATATCATGACATGCTATTTTTGGTCATGATTTATAGGGGGCAGTTATGGAACATGCAGAAAAGCGTGGAACACGTGGCATAAAAGTGTAAGGGCTACAGAAGCATTACAATTAGCAAGAAGATCAAGCGTTAGACATCGAACAAAAGTAGAATAATGAAGAGGGGGAATACGAAACGAATCGATCTGGAAGATGAAATGAAGCATCACAAGGCGAAGCAGAGAGCCATAGCAGAAAGTTTAAAGGCACAAGCGAAGATAGGTACAGGGGTCAAAAACCGTTGGGAGTAGGGTTGTAGAGCTGAGGGTGATGAGCCATTCTAGACCTGCTTTGGAGTGCTTTTCTTCCACTTTTTCTGGTTTTGGAAAACCAGATATCTGTTATTGTAAAAAGACAAATATTTAATGCAGATAACATTTCAAAAATTTGCATCTTATGGGCAAGAAAGAAGGAGTCATTTTCTGCATGCAAGATTAAATGTCTATTTTCCCTTTTCAGATTTTAGGCTTGTAAATGTAGTTGATACAAGTTTTTCTTGGTTCGCTGCATGCGAATGCTTAAATCTGAAAACCTCATTCAAATCCCTAGAAGCTAGCACTTAGCTTATCGGGATTGTGCATGTTTTGTAGGTCCAATAGGTTAGGTTGCATGCATGGAAACCTCATATCTTCGGTTTTTTGAAACAGGATAGCATCAGATCGAATGTGTTCTATTTTTAATTTTTTGCATTTCTTTTTCATTTTATTTTATTTTTCTCGAAGGTTTAATTTATTTAAAATGAACATTTAAAAATTACAAAATCTAAAAAAAAAAACAATGAACAATCACTAAAGCTTCATGGTGAAATAAACCAACATTGCCCCTTGTTTACAGTTACTTGCAATCACTAAGGTGTTCCAAGCATTTAAATTGATTATCTTTATTTGAGATTACTAATATACATATGCAAATGCTAATACAACGGAGACCTTGGAGAAGTTGTTTGTTTGACTTCTTTGCAAGAGGGGATTTGGGACCCAAATCCTAAAGGAGAGTTGTACTTTCACAGCTGGGTGAAAATACCACTCAACAGTACCCACAATATTATTGTGTGCATGATAAATGGGTCATGGTCTAGTATTCACGACTTTCTCATTAGAAAGAACTTGTTTTGAATATGGTCGTGTTGTGATCCTTCTTAGAAATGGTTCTTCTAGAACCATATGATCTATGATAGGGAGAATAGCTTTTGAATCGTCTCCAGAACTATTCGAATTGTTGGATGTGATATCCAATTCACTTTTTGTTTCATATTTTGTATCACTTGGATATGACATTTGAATGCTATGTATAGGTCTGGTTGTGACCATAGATAATGTAGTTCCAAATATCTCAGAATATTGATGGGGTACAAGTCCACTGATAGTTCCCACATATCTGGTTGGAGGGGGAACATTATGATGTTCAGCTTGATTAACTACTTCTTTACCATGCTTAGGTAAAGGATGTTGAAAAATATCCAAAGTTTGATTTGCATTCTGATTTTGGTTTTGTTGTGTATTTTTTTGAGTATTATTTGGAACATTCTACTTAGGTTGGAAAATTTCTACTTCCATTTCATTGTTGTCAATCAAATCTTGTATCTTATGCTTTAATATTTTACAAGAATTTGTTGAATGCCTAGGTCCTCTATGGAAATTACAATGTAGATCAGCTCTAAATTTAGGGGTAGTTGGATTTGGTTCCCTTATGTTGGGTAACTATAGTAAACCTCATTCCAATAATTGAGGCAAGATAGTAGCCAAAGGTTGATTCAATTTGGTAAATTCTCTTGGAGGTTTATCTGGAAATTTCAATACAAACGTGTCTCTAGTTTTTATAGCATTAATATTTGCAATATTTCTATTGTCGGTGACTCCATAACCTACAACTTGTTTGTTCTTATATTGGTTTTTAGAAGTCTTATCTTCATCCTTCTTCTTAAACTGACCTCTTCTAATGAGAGCATCTTCAACTCTTCGTGCTAAGTCTATGGCTTGATCAAAGGTTGTTATAGTAGCAGTTGAAAGCTCATAAGACAATTGCTCTTGCAAATTGCCAATGAAAATTTCTAACATCTCTCTATGATGTAATACAAAATGCAACTTTCCCAATAATTGTCTCCATTTGGCTAGGAAATCAGTAAAGCTCTCATCTTTGCCCTGTTTCAAGTTGTATAAATCCTTAATTGTCACATGCCTCTCTATGTAGGCACTAAATTGATGAACAAATCATTCTATTGTTTCTTCAAAGTTTATCAAAGAGTTTGTTGGCAACTGATAATACCATTCCAATGCCATACCTCCCAAGATTTTCGAGAACATCTTTAGCAATAACAAGTCATCATAAGATATATCATGACAAGCTATCATAAACATACGAAGATGCTCTATGGGATCTTTCGTTCCTCTATATATTAATATAACAGGCATGGGAAAATACTTAGGATAAGGTTGGGCAACCACTATGGGATCCAAGGGTTGACTACACATCTCTCGATAGTTATACGAGGGACGGTAGGGGTCTATCTGATCCATACGGGAAACTAATTATTTCACTACAGCTTCAAGGTTATTAGGTTGTCCACCAAATTGATTTGGTTGCATTATGTTATTAGGTCTTTGAGTGTAATATGGTGTGACATAAGGATTTGATGTTGAAATTCTATTATGCAAAGTGTTGCTAGGAGGAGTATTATGAAGTGGATATGAAATTGGATTCTATTGGACTTTTTGTTGATGATAATTGGTATTTGGTTTTGGTTTGGATTTTTGTTGGTTTAAAATTTTTTTATTAAGATATTGAGAGAAGATGGAAGAAAATGATTGTTTCTGTGGTGGAATATTTGCTTTGGTTTTATTGGCAGGAACCTTAGATGATTGAGTTATCGGTTTTTGTATATTTTGTATCAAAGGTACCATATTTTGATTTGATGGTCCTACTTGGTCATTGTCTTGATCTGTTGGATTCATATATGAAAGTGGATTTGTATGCATCCTAAAAGCAGATTCTAAAGTTGCCTATGTCTCACTAACTCCAGTTTTATCTACTAATGGTGCTTGAGTGAGCTCATCAAGGTTGTTTCTTACAAATTTTATAAAATTATCAACAGATTTAAAACTAACATTTCCTTATGCATTTAATTTAGGTGATCATGTTTCATCTTTTGTATGAACTTCTTGTTCACACTCTTCAGTAGGAATCCCATCAGGGTTTTCCTATGCATCTTCCTCTTGATCTTGTTCTCAGGAGAGGGACTTTGTTGAGGTGGCTCTTCTGCCCAGTCATCTTCTACTTGTTTACCACTCCTTAGTCTAGGCATTATGGTAAATTTAGGTTTTTGCAAATATATATGTTTTTATATATAAATGCATTGAAATTCAGGGGTATATATTTTATATATATACCTAATTAATATATATAGTATGTTTTTTAGATTTTTATGGTTTTATTCTGCAATAATTGAAATAAAATAGAAAGTATGAAATATTATAATATAATTATTATATCTTAGTTCTCTTGAAATAATTTGTGGATATCATTAACAGGTTCCAGCTCATCAGGTGTCATATAATGTTCCTCTTCGAATTGAAAGTTATTTTTTAGGAATTTCACAAATTGTGCTATAGTGATACAGTCAACCTCAAAGTTTGACACATAAAAATATAGTTCGTGACAATATTCTCGATATAAAATAGCTCTAGGAACCCTATTGAATCTTCTCCTATCTATCAGGACAACTTCTTGATCTTCTATGCGGGATAGAAACTTGTGTACTACAACAACATTTTCAAGGTAGTCTTCAAAGGTGTATAAATCAGAAGAAATAAGAGCTCGTTTGTCTACTAGCCACCTATGGCATGCTCTGTGAAGTTCATGATAGAAATATAATCTATCAAGATTCAAGATTCTATCTAAGTCAAACCTCTTAATCTGTCTAAGTTTTGCTTTCCTAGAGTCAAGGATATGTAATGTCCTATCAAGTTCATCCCAATGTTCTTCAGAATTGAATCTAGGACCTCCAACTACGACAAAAACTTCTGAGATAGCTAAATAAGTACCAACATTAATTTGGACAACTCTTCTTCTATTATAGTCTACCATCTATGACAAATGAGGAATTAGGTGCCTAAAAGTTTATTTTTTTTCAAGAAGGTATTTATGTGTTTCACGTTGAGTTCACAAAAGAATGTAGGCTTAAAATTTTTGCACCTCTTTCCTTCAGGTTGATGGATCTGTGCCTAGAAATGGTATGGGAAAATGATAGGGCTACACCTCGAAGGAGAGGCACTTGATTTTGTGCCCTCTTTGGTGATTTACCGATGGATGGTGGGTTCACCAGGAAACGTTTTGTGGCAGTTTTCAAGCCTAGGTGGAATAATGTTTTGATGTGTTCATTTTACATACGACCTAGGTTTGGCCAGAATGCAACTACTTAATCTATATGCAATTTTACGATTTATATGCAAATGATCAAATAGAAAAATGATTAAATGCAACTAAACACAGTGCTTTTGAAGAAATTTGACTAACATACCTAATTCCGGATGTCTGATGAATATTCTGACACTTGATGTAGTCCAGATCATCGTTGATTTGTTGAAATCACCTTCAATTCGACAGAATCATTTGCAATTTTGTAGATTCATCTAATATTGCACAGAATCATCCGAAATCAGATGATATCATCTACATTCAGACAAAATCATCTAGGATGATTTCATCATAAACTTGCAATAGTATAATTTGATGCCAAAACAATGGAAAATACTACAAGATGTAGTGAAATATGTTTAATAATGCAATATAAACATTTAATTGATTTTACAAATTGGATCTAAGATGCATAAAAAAAGAAATAGATGTTGATTCTAATCTGAAATGATAATTATCATGCAAATTGACTGTAAGATGCGGTGAACACCAGATGCATAGCAGAAAATAAATTAATCTAATGCAAAAAGAATAGAAATTAAGAGTAGAAAACTATAAAATTCTAACTGTTACTGCATCCATGTGGGCTACAGACAAAATTGCCTCTAATCCAACAAAATCGTCTCGAATTGACATAATATCATTCACAATTTGAAAAAATCATCAAAGACGATTATGTCTTCCTCCGACTGATGCATAGTGAAAACCTACAAAATGAAATGATGGCAAAAATGGATAATACAATGCTTGTGATATTCTACGGCCCAATGCAATTTGGGATGCAGGTATTCGATCATCCAGGGGTGTTTCAATAGAAAAACAAGGATTTCATAGGGCTAGGAAGAGGTTAGGGGGTTGGGATCCATCCCAATCTAGGATATCTCCAGTGGGGTGGGAGATAATAACCCAGACACACTTATCCCCAGATAAGCCAGGTGGTTGGAACTGATTTTGTCGTGTTTCTACTTTTACAATTTTTGGTTTTGGATGAAATCGTCTGGATGTCGGCTCTAGACAATTTTGTGCGATTAGGGATGATATCATCAACTTGATGATGATATCGTCCAACGGTCATAACAGAGCCTATTTCTGGCATGAAAATCACAGTGAGCAGTTTTCGAGCGGTTTCAAGGGTGATTTTTAGATTTTTTAAACTTTAGGTAAATTAAGTGGATAATTTTTAGGGTATTACATGCCCCTTTTTGAGATGCATTGTGTGCATCACAATGCTGAGGAAATATAGATGACTAAAATGTTTAATAATTAGGGTTACTCAATAACCTAACCAAATTTAGATTCCCCAATCCTAGAAATAGCATGCGTATCCTTGCATCTGATGAGCTAAGGAATTTGCTTAAGCTTAGATATTGTTCAATCATGAAGAGGTGAGGCCTCTATATCCTTCATGCTTCCAAAATGCTAAGTAATTTGATTTCATATTTTATGCTTGTTTGCTGCCCCAAGCAGGAGCGTGATTGTCTTTGTCACTAATTCATTGAATGAATGCAATTTTCCTGATTGAGTGTGTGCTTGTTGATTTTGAACTGAGTATGACCACCCCCTCAAGCGATGAGTCGATGAGGAAATGACCAGTGAGAAAAGTGATGAATCGCTTGACCCAGATGACTTGTGTTAAGGTTACCTTCAGTTGTACCTATTTGAAAAGTGGTACAGTTTTGAAAGGATTTTGATTATGCTATGGAGGTTTCCCAGAAGCAAAGAGTTGAAAACTTCATTCCCGTGGGGCGGTCCAGCCACAATGGCCTTATTGGAGAGTGAAGTAGTAATTTTTTTATGCATCCATGAGAAGTTTACATTCCATCTTGACCCTGAATGAATTCCATCAGATTTGACTTGTTTTTGGTGGGTTTTTGGACCCTTTTGGGGGAATTTTGAGTTGTTTTGGCCTAAAAATATTGTATTCATCCTAGGGTGGGATGAATGCAAATTTGGTATTCATCCTAGGGTGGGATGAATTTCCAAAAGTGCATTCATCCCACCTTGGGATGAATAGGGTTGCAACAAGCCTATATAAACCTCAAAAGTGAGTTTCATGTTTTTTTTGGCGATTTGAGAGGTGAGAAGGAGGGGAGTAATTTTTCGTAGCGAAGCACTGTTGAAATCATACCTTTATCATCATGGTGGGCAAGAAAATGCATCCAAAAAAGGATTCGATGTGATATGGGTATGTATTGACTCTACAACCTTGTTAATTTGGCTTGAAAAGTGCAATATTTAATGTTTTTTTTTGGGTATATCACATTACATAATAAGTAATTAAACCTAATTAAATGTACTACACCATATTTTGTGTTTTTATTATGTGTTTGTGTAATTATATTGCTTTTGTAGATTAGTTTTACATTGTTTTTGGGCATTTTGAAGGCCATTTTGAAGCATGGTGAATGCCTACTTATTGGTTTTCTTTATCTTTACTAGGTGGTGAAGAGTTGGTACCAAAAACCGAAGCTCTTCGAGACCACTCGGGGTGCCTTGACTGAGGCTAACTGGGAATTGCTTGACACCATGGGGCTCAAGCAGGTTACCCGGTTAGAGCCTGTGGTAGGTGATCGGGCCTACTTGACTGCGCTTATTAGCTTATGGATAATAGGACATTGAAAAGTTATGCTAGATATTATACTTTGCTATCAAAGCATGCACATATTTATTCTTGAATGATGTCCCATTATCCAAAATTATCTTGGATGGAATACCAAAATGACAAATAATATTATGCAATAGGAACTCCATGATGCGGGGTCCCATCATAGTGGTAAGGGGAATTTCTTCCACCCACTTTATAAATACTCGATAGTTGTAATAATAAATGTGTGATGGCCCGAGGATGCAAAAGAGATTTTCCTAATTAAATCAACCCCCATTGCAAAATGGCTAAGCCAATTGGATGGGTTTTAAGGCCTGAGAAGGTACATGGGTCAACTTAGCATGGTGTTGACACTTCATGCACTTCCTCATATATGCACAACAATCTTGCTCTAACATTGGCCAATAATAGCCCATGCAAATAATGCACTTTGCGATGGCCATACCGCTGAAATGGCCACCACATGTATCGTCGTGTGCTTGGGAAATTGCCCAAATCGAATCTTGATGCTCTAAGCAACGAAGGAGGATCCCTTCATAACTCCTATTATATAGGATATCTCCTAGTAAGACATATTTTTTTTCATTTTGTTTAAATATTCTTTTGGCGGTGTGTGACAACCTAGGAGGGAGATTACCAAGATTTAAATACTCCCTGAATTGTGTGGACCAGTCCTATTCTAAGGAAGCCTTGATCGCATGAACCGCCTATGCCTCTTGAGGTTCACCCTGAGAAAACATTGATTGGGATAAAACTTGTAAGAATAGCGTTGTACTGCCATCAAAAGGTGCTTGAGGGAATAGGGTCCCCCAATCAGCATGATTCAAGTGATCGTGAATGTGCAAGAATCTCTCTTGATGAGGTTCAATTTGAATCAAGTGGACTTTCGGTATGACTTGAGTGTTCTCATGCTCAACCCTATATTATGAGAGCATTTTGAACTGAATGGTTGTCATATCATCAGTAGGGTTCTACGGGATCAAGGACCCTAGGGAGGCCATCATATCCACAAAATTATTAGATGATCAATGGAGTGCCTTAATGTCATACCATTCAAAATTTACCAAGAATTTATCCATAAGGGCTTTATAGGCTTGTAAAACTGGGCACTTGCATTGGTAAATCCCTTTGACCTAGTTAACAATGAGCAAGGAATCACTAAAAATGTTAAGCTTGGTGACTTTCATGGCAATAGTTTTTTGAAGACCTATGAGCAAGGCTTCGTACTTGACATTGTTGTTGTTGCATGGGAAATCAAGTTTAAATGACATGGATAGGAGCCCCATGCAGTATGAAAATATGATATCTATGCCACCCCTTTTCTCACATTTAGAGCCATCAAAAAATAGAGTCATATTTTCTTGTGGTTCAGGATCGTTAGAATCAAGCGTTTTTAATATTTGAAAGACTTTGTCATCGAGAAGCTCCATGCTAAGAGGTTGATCATCCTAGAGGGGGCCTCTGCGAGTTGATTGGTGATGAACTGACCCTTAAATGATTTTTCCCCAATAAAATCTAGGTCAAACTCCATCAACAATATGATCCATTTCATCGTGTGACTATTATGATAAGTGCAGCTCATCATGTATCACAATGGATTATCTTTAGATACAACATACATGGTATGACTAAGCATGTAATATTGTAGCTTCTTGGTGGTGAAAACCACCGCTAGGCATAACTTCTCAATGTATGTGTACTTGATCTCATAGATGACTAGGGTGCGACTGAGATAGTAAGTAGCCTGTTCCTTATGCAATTCATTATTCTGGGCCAACATGGTGCCAATGCAATCTCAGTTGTTGAGATGTATAAGTAGAATGGTACTCCTATTCTAGGTGGAGCCAACACTGGTGGTGAATCCAGGTATTGTTTGATTGCATCAAAGGCATCCTTACACTCATCATCCCAATGGAATGCAACCCCCTTGTGCAATAACTTGTTCATGGGTTGACACTTATCCAACAATTACGCTATGAAGTGTTTGATGAACGCGATCTTGCCCTACAGACTTAGGAGTTGCTTGATGGTGGTTGGGGGAGGCATCTCGAGGATTAACTTGACCTTGTTGGGGTCCACTTCGATGCCTCATTTAGAGACTATAAATCGCAAGAGTTTTCTAGATGTGATACCAAAGACGCACTTCTTGGGGTTCAGTCTCACATTATGCTCGATAAGGTGATCGAGAACTTTATGCAGGACATCGAGATGCTCATGGCATAGTAAAGATTTAGCTAGTAAGTCATCCATGTAATCTTCCAAAATATTATGCATGTAGTCATGGAAGATGTATGTCATGGCACGCTCGTAGGTGGCGTCGGCATTTTTAATTCCAAAAGGCATGACCTTATATCAAAATGTTCCCCAAGGCATTGTGAATGTTATTTTGAGTTGGTCCTCCGATTTGATACAAATCTGATTGTATCCAGAGAAACCATCCATGAGGGATAACATTTATTGGCCCTCTATGGAATCTACTAGGGTTTCTATGCTTGGAAAAGGAAAATTATCCTTAGGACTCGCTTTGTTTAGGTCTCAAAAATCGATGCAAATGTGAATCATCCTATCGAGCTTCTTAATGGAAACCATGTTGGACAACCGTAGCATATAGTATACAGAAATGACAAACTTGGTATCCAAAAACTTATGTAGCTCATATTTGACCATTAGGGCCACTTTAGGATGCATCTTTCTCAGCTTTTGCTTGACAAGCTTGGCCTTGGGGTCAAGTGTCAGATTGTGGGTGACTAGATTTGGATTCAGTCCTAGCATGTCTTTGTAGGACCATGCAAAAGCCTCCTTCTTCTCAGTGAGAAGGGTTATTTAATCATCTTGCTCTTAAGGGGATAGTCTCTCCCCTAGATTGATGCATTACATATTCTCAGGATCTGATCCAATATCTTTTTCAATCGTCGGCTCAATTGACATGTGCAACTCCTCCTCCAATTGGTGGGGGGTAGGGATCAAATGGATGTCATCAATTGAAACCTTGGGTTCCTCATAAACATGGAATACATAATGAGTTAGCCCTAGAGAGAAATTAAATGGCTATAGTATCTCCTCACAAGGCTAGTACTCAGAGGGCCACAGGGGTGAATCTCCCCAATCAAAGTTGGTTGCCCCCAAGTTGAGGTGCAATGGCTTTGATGGGTTATTTGAATCTTGTAGGGGCTCGAGCAAATCTATGGAAATCATATTTATGGATGGATGATTTACCCTAGGTAGCTGATGGTGTCCACAAACCTTCAGATGTTGCAAGACCTTAGGATGTGGCTTTGGAGGTGGTGGAATGACCAGTGGTGGTTGATGCAATTATAGGTGAGTTTTCTCTTTGCAAGGTAGAAGTTATCACCAAATGGAATTGTGCAATGGGAATATGCACAAATAGAACTCATCCTCATAATACAAAGGGATGACTCGCACGTACTTTCCATCATAAATTTAGAGTCAATCAGTGTGACTCCATAGTTTGACTCATCATCTAACGTCCACTCATAATGAGACCCTATATCCTCGTCAATGTCATGGGGAAGAGTATGTGAGCCTTCACCTCTCTTGTAAGATTTTATACCATCGCAAGGTGGATTGTCATCTCCCAAGGGTAGAGGGAAGTAGTCTCCTAGTTTGTAGACGCAATTGGGGTTGGTTAAAGGATCTCATGCCAAATCATACCTATAATTGAGGTATAGGCACTCCAGGTCACTATGAGAAAATCTAGAGGCAAGGGGTGGTGATGCCCCAATCCTGACTTATCATATGGTATTTGATACTGGGGTTTAAACGGAATACGTGTGCCTTGCTCATACAAACCTAATCCATAACCATTCTAGTTGCAAAGCTCAAAGTACTTCAGGGCAAATTCATGATTAGATAAGTAGTTGATATCTTCTAATAAGGGCTCTTCATCCTCTTCCTACTATTGATAGGTTTTGATTCCATAATCAAGACCCCCATAGACAAATTTCATTTGATAGAGAGGACACCTAGAGGTACGATAGTTCCTATGGGAAGACGAGGTCAACCCATATCTTACATTGACTCTATAACAGGGGTGGTTGTAACATTCCTAACCATGTACTCTCCCAATATGGTGGAAGCCAGGTGTACAGTGACCTGAGGATATAGATAGAAGAGGGATGAGAGTGAAACCTGATATGATTCATCATCTATCTCATGTGGTAGCTCCTCATCATCTAGGATAGGTATCTCCTTTGTGGATATGGTGGATATGGTCGATTGGAACTCATCAATACGTCACTTTCCTAGGTTCCTAGGCAAAGGATCAATAGGTAAAATGGGCATCTAGGGGGGTGTTGATGATGAGGACGATATGGCATGCAATGGTGACAAATTCAAACCTTGACCGTATTTATTTGATTAGAAATCCATATGGGTTGATGGTAAGGTTGACTCAGGGAGTTGTTGCACCATATTGCAATACTTGAAGGGCTCTAGGTCCGTAGGGATGACATGAAATTGCCCTTTGTGTGTACTTGAGGCACTAGTAAGCGATGGAAGGGACACACTTCATATCCATGATCCGTCTGCCTAACATGATATCATATACTATCTCACCCTTCAAGATGTGATATAGTGTTGGTATGGTCTTTTCCCCTACCTTAATAGGTAGGATGATCATACCAATCATTGAGCATATGGTATCATTGAACGCTGAAGGGTGTATGTAGATGTGACAATGTGGGATGATGGGAGATTCAAGTGCTTGAGAGTTGTTGTACTGATGATGTTCCTAGAAGACCTAGTGTCTATACACACTCTCTTGTATGTTGTTCCATTTACACATGTGATGATGTGCAAGGGAGGATCTACAAAATCATTCAAAATTGGTTTAAGTTCATCTTCTTGAAAGGTGATCATTGGTTCCATGCATTGCCACACATGCCCCACAAAGTTGTTGAAGGAGTTAGACTCATGGGGTAGAATCTCTATGGCTTTAATGATCTCCATAAAGTCTTCTCTATGATGTTGTTATTGCTAAATGAGCTCATAGATGGAGAGTCGAGCAGATTTTGTTCTTAAGCTCTGAGCGAGATTACTCTTAATGGTGACCACAGGCCTAGGTGGGATGCTTGGCATAGGAGATGGTATAGGCTATGATGTTGAAGAAACATCACTTTGAGTCATAGGTGGCACAACTGGGCTTGGGTACCACCTATTCCTTATGACAATGATGATCATGCCAACATACCCCTACTTAGGGGGGCATGGTGAAGCTCATTCACTAGGAATATTGGCTTGGCCTGCTTCACATAGGTAGGCAAGGGATATTTGAAGATCTCCATCTATTGGTTGCTTAGTGTGATAGGGTTGTCTACCTGGAGGGAATTCCTATCGATCATGTCTTGCACCAAGTGTTTAAAATTGTAGCACATTTGCACATCATGCTCATTTTTCCTATGAAATTTGCAATATAGGTCTTCTCTATACCCTTTGGGCCTGGTTGCATTCAAGTTGATAGGTCGACTCTCAAGTAGATTGATCGAATTAGTCGCTAAGAGGCACCCAAAAAATGACTCCATAGACTTTGCAATGGGCATGAAATATCACTTGAGGTGACATTGATTTTCCCCTTGGCTATTCTAGTTTTCCTTGGCATAGTTCCCAAGCATGGATTGATAATTAGGATTTTGAGGTGGCACTACTTGCGTCGACCCTAGGACACTAATGGAAACCTAATTCACTATTGTTGGCTTAGGATGCACTGGGGTGCTCTTAAATTTCTTGTTCCACTCCTTGCGAGGCTTCACAAATTTCCCTTATTGAATCTTGATGTCCTCAATGGTCCTAGTTTACACTAGGGCATCTTCAAGAGTGGGATACTATTACAGCTACAACAATAAGTAGATCAAATTTAGGTAGCTCTTGGAAAACATCTAAGTCAACTTAGACATCGAGAGTAGATAAGGCAGCTTGGTGAGCATTTTTCACCACCCTTTGCCATAGTTTTTTATTGACTCATTGTCATACTGTTTCAACCCAGCTAGATTGGCCAGCATTGCCTTCCTCTTGGTATTGAAGGTGAAGCATTCTAGGAATGCATCTGCAAGTTTATCCAAGTTGTTGATGCTATGCTTAGGGAGTTTGTAAAATCATTCCAAGGCAAGGCCAGAGAGGGTAGTCAAAAATATCTTCAAAAGCAAAGCATCATTATCCTGAATGTCGAAGCATTGACCCAGGAATATCATGACATGTTCCTATGCATCTTATTCTCCTTTAAATGTAGCCAAATGGGGCAATTTAAATTTCTCTAGATAAGGAGGGGTAGGAACCGAAGGATGAAGTGGATGACTATACAACTGTAATAGAGTGGGTTTTTGAGATCCCAACCTAGAGGTCTTGTTCTCTACTGATTCTAATCACTCTAGTAATGCTTGATACGGACCTGAGGATTTAATCTCCTCATCCCTGCTCACATCCTGTGATGGAGGTCTAGGATCCTCCAACCTATTGCGGTGTGGTGGCATGTCACCCCCAATCTTGGTAAGGTGTCTCCAAATATTCTACCTATGGCTCATGCTCAGTGTAGGCCCCATAGGGCATATCTCGAGCCGATCTAAAAAGAGGTGTATCTTCCCACTATGGGTTCCCTATGTTTGGCCTAGGAATTTGTGGAGGTAACATTGGATAAGGCCTAGGAGACCTATCTCAAATGAGTGTGGATTGCATAGGGTAGACTTCCTATCTATGTGTCTTAGGGGTAGGAACCCTCTCTTGTAAAGTCTTTTGGAACAACTTGTTGGTCTACCATTTGATTTTCTTTCTCAAGATGATGTAGGCAGTCCAGTTGTTCTTTGTATCATCGAAGCTGCTTGAACTGAGCTTGGTGTTTTGCATATTTTGTAATTACTTGTTTAATTTTTTTTTCTATGCGAGGCCTAGGGGGCCTATGAGTCTCACCTTGAGGCCGACCTCATTCAAGATAATCTATGAAATCTATCGTGTGCTTCCTTTGATCGAGGTCCATTGCATTGACTTGAGGTTCGGGCCTAAACATATGCTCATTATATTCAATAGGCACAGAGGCACATCAAGCATGCACATAATACTACTCTTGAGGATAAGTGGGGATATCCTCATGTCTTCCTTCATGGACAAGGAAAGTTAGCTCACCCTGAATGATGAATGTCATACTCGTCATATTTCCTAAGCTATTGTACCCTATCAAGGAACTATATAGGTGAGGTCAGATCAACCTGCTCTATTTAGTGTGTGAATTCATGCTTAGGCCTACGAATAGGCATTTCAGACCTGATAGATACATGGATGCATGGCATTGCTCTATCTATTAGTGCCTCAATGCATTTTTGTATTCCATAAAATAAGGCATGTGATGTATCTAAATATCAGGAACACTCTCCTAGGTAGGGTCCATCACCTCTAGGGGTGTCCTACATAGGGTTCCCTTATAGGTGTGGCTCACGCCCCACTGTCTTGGGGTTGGGGTAAATAGAGGCTCACTAGGGATGTATGACCAAGTCCTTGGGGCTATAGCAGAGATGACTCATGTCTCCTAGTCCACTCTCTACAGCTTCCACCCATGATTGGTCTTGGTTGCGGGTGCACACCATTGTAACTCTCTACCAAACCCTATATGATTATCTTCTTTACAAATTCTTAATGAAACTGTAAACAATAAAGGAAACACTAAATAAGACGATTATCTCTTTTAAGTTTTAGATGTGAATCCCTAAACTATTTTGTGTGTTTCATATGTATTGTTTATAAATAATGACTTTGTGTCACGTGTTTTGAATCTTGTTGAATGATAATATTGTGTTTAATTAGATTTCACCTATATACTCATAGCTTGAAAACCTGGCTATGAACTCTATATCATGTTATCCCACCTATAATGTGTGGTAATGAAGCCCACACATGGCTAGGGAGCACAGGTCCTACCAATTCCTCACCCAGTTCACCCGTAGTATGCGATATACCTCTTAGAATGGAGATATGTGCTATAACCCATGGGCTATGACGGATCTTGGAACCAACCTTGGAAAAGAACAAGGTTCGTAGGATTTGAGACGATGGATGGATATGAAAGCCACCTCACAAAACTCTACTAGTGGATGGTGATGAAGTCCACCTCACTAGTGTTTAAATGAATCGTGGTGTGTGTGGTTTTTTTTAATCCAAAGAAAGTACGCAAAGAAGCATTCGATGATCATTCACTAAATTCGTGCAAAAAGGTGCATTTTACTTTCATAAGGTTAGTATAAAAATAACTCCCCAACATATCTAGATATGCAGAAACCCTAAATGTTAGCCTACCCATTGGGTAGGCAACAAGCAAGCAATCCAAAGAGATGCATTTCCACTTTAAATTTCTTTTGATTTTTCTCCTTTTATGATTTTTTATTATTTTATGTTTAATAAAAAGGAAAAATAACTTTTAACATTTCTAAACAAGAAAATTATTTAAGAAAAACCAAATAAAAATAGTTTCTGAAGGCGCAAAACAGAGATGGAAGATTCAGATGCCTACCTCATCACTACAAAAACTTGTTGTTTCTAGAATTCTGCTAAGAAAACTCCATGATTTCTATTTTATATAGGGTGGTATGAATAGCATGTCTACATTCATTCCCATGTGGTGTGAATTCACATTCATCCTAGGATGGCATGAATAGTAGGTCAGAGTTCGTCTCAGTCCAAAATGAATAGCACCTACAACATAAAAAGATGAAAAATGAGCTTCAAAATTCACCTAAAGCAAAAGGTACAAGGTCCCACTATGATCACCACAAAAAAATGGAAAAATAGTGCACCTAATAATGATGAACAATATATGTATCTATGTCCTATTGCTTATGAGCATCAAATTGGAAGCATGCGTGTAAAATGGAAGAGATACCAAATAGCAAGAAATGAAGTAAAAGAGAGTTGATTTTTTATTAATCTGGTGGATCAGATCTAAGGTTACATATATTTTCCCTTGAGGGCTCAAAGGTGATACATTTTTTTACAAATCGGGTGCCCAAGGATCAAAATCCTTCAAGTAAATCAGGTGCACATCCAATGCCTTTTATCATACCCAAAATCGAAGTGGGTGGTCCAAGGTTATCGCCACTTGTATTTATGATATTTATGTCCTACGTTGCTTCCCAATGTGTTGTATGACCTGTACCTACACACAAGGAAACCAAATATATCGAATAGAAAGTGTGTATGATGTAAAACATGCAATCCCCATAGGCATAAAAAGACTAGTAATGGGCATATGCATGGATATTATATCAACTCAACTCCAAATGGCATGAAATTGTATAGGGATGTAAAATATATGGTTTTGGGAATATATCCCTAGAAATTTCACTAAAATTTCATCCAATGGTTCCTCATAATTGCAGTGACCGTTCACAACCTACAAAATCCAAAGCAAGAAATTTCTACCCCTAAACATATCCAAAACACATGAAAATTGGAAAGAATGCATAAAATAATATTTTAAGAAAACCCATATGGTAATATTTGCAAAATAAGTAACAATTTTAGGTGTTTCTCTAGATGACCACCGTAGACCTGCATGAGACCTTGAAAAAACACTAAAACTATGATATCTCGACCAATATAACTTTGAAATGCATAAAATTTGAACTGTAGCATAATATGATAATATATAAAATACCTATTTAAAAAAATTCACAAAATTATTAACATATTTTTATTCATTCCAGGGTGGGATGAATAGGACAGTCACAAATTAGGGGGTGCCCGGGGGTGGGACGCCCACTAATTATGCCTAAATTTTGCCACCAATTCCATTGAGGAATGGTCCAAAAAACTATGGTGGGTATTTGCATCAAATTTTGTGAAGAAATTCACACGATTGGTAGGTCTTTGTAAAAAAATTGTGCCTCCTTGAGTCACCCGATAACCTCCTTCGCTAAGAAGAGATTTCAAGGGAAAGAGAGCACAATCAGGTGAGGGAAATCTTAGTAGAACTCCATAACTTATCCTTAAAATAATATATATCATTTTTTATGGAAATTGGATTCACTTTATAGCCATAGGGGGCTCATGTGCAAAGAGGCATACGAGGGCATGCAAGGCACGAGGTGCCACTTGGCTACCAGGGTGGCATGCGTTGGAGGGGAAAGATAATATCCCAATTTAGCATCCCTTATGGAGTGAGACATAAATATACTATGTGCTCTGACTTGTAGGTATGGTCAGGCAAAAAATGTAACCATTACCAGGCGTCATTTATCCAGATTTGATTTTTTTCTAGTCAACCTTGCTATTCGCTCCACCCTATGATGAATGATGTTATTCACTCCAGGGTGGGATGAATAGGTTATGTATTCATTACAGGGTGGGCTGAATAGTTACAAGGTGTCCAAAAGGTCCTAAAAATGGCTTGAAACCTTCCAAAACCTTGCATAAAGTGGCTAAAACCACTGTATACCTCTTGAGGACTGCCTTAGGGGCATTTTTATGTCATTTTAGTCATTGCTTATGGTAGCATAATCGGATTGACCAGATTTTAGTGTCTACAAGTGTATTACATGTAACATTTATTAGGTATAATATTCATATACCCTCACAGTAAATAGCACACTCATGGTGGAGCTATAGGAGTACACCATTTGTCATACCATCAATATCCTAGTTTATAGAGCCTACTATATCACAAATATCAAGTGTAGGATCCTCATGAGGAGGTGAGAGGTACCATAGGGATGGATTAATTGGTTATAGAAGACAAGATAGGATTGGAGGTGATGGTAGACAAGGTGATGATGAAGGGAGTGGGGAGTCAACATGATGATAGGAGCAAGAGTGATCTTTTTGGTTGTTGTTGGAGAAGCCACCATTTTTGTAAATTTTGCATGTTGATGTATTATGAGATATGCTTGAGGATAATTTTGTTGTAGCCTACAGGAATGAATGACTATGTATGATTATTTATTTTTAATATATATGCAAATGACTTTTGTGAGCATATTGTGTATGTGGTGTGATGTGATTATGATGTTTATATGATATGAGCTTTGGTTAGATGTGTATGATAAATGATATGATGGAATTGATTAGATAGTGTAGACTCATAGATGCTTGTCTGGTCATATTTTGGAAATGTGCTTATGCATGTTACTATTCATAATTAGTTTAAGTAATCAATGACATATGTATGATTACAATAACGTGATAGCATACCATGAGATATGGTAATCACAATGGACACCTAATAAGGAACATGGATAAAAATAATATGTGAACCTAAGAGACTATAACAAATTTTTGATGGGATATGATGCAAAAAAAAATATTAGGACACATATAGAAGTAGGGATGAAGAAAAAAATGCTTCTTACCCTAAATACCTTAGGGATTTGATATCCTAGAAGTGTTTCAGGGAATTCAAACACCCTAGTGTTACCAATCAAGCTAATCTATAGTGAATCAATATCCCTTAGATATCTAAAACATATTGGATAATTTCAAGCCAATAAAAGACTAATGTGTGTGCAATGAGGTTCATTTCTAAATTTTGGGTAAGGTTGGACTAACCAATTGTAGTACAAGCCAATATAAGCTATCTCATTTACGAGTAGTCAGATGACTATATAAAATAAGATCACTAATAGGACATACATGCCACCATATATATGGTATACTCCACTACCAGTTAGGCATATATATCCCTAATGGACTTTAGCCTCATAATCCTTAAAGGTTGCTCCACTACCAGCCAAGCATCTATAGCCCTGGCAGAGGCATCTAAAATACCTGAGAAATTGATAATATGGATTTGTGTGCTCTATTTTTTATTTTTTGAAATAGACACTTTGGATCCTCAAGTTTGGATTATGCGCATGATAGGATGAGAAGGGGAAAACTTTCACTTTATGGTAATACTACTCATGGTGTCATCTTCCTAGAATCAAAATTTAATTAATAAGTGTGAGATATGTATGGTTCAAGAGAAAGCTCTAGTTAGCCAAGGGAGGCTAAAATATTCTTAGAACATGATGAATTTTGGTACATATTAAGTGGAACACTAGGCATGGCCAAATAAGTGAAACAACCTCTATGTCCAAATATCCTCAAATTGTAGGACAATTAGAATAAAAAAGACATGTGCAATAAATACAATGGATACACCACACAATTGACCATATTTTATGACACATAAGGAAGTGAAACATAACAAAACAATGTGGAATAAAAAAGTATGAGATACACTTGTGAACACATGATGGATGAATATGTACAAGTGCTTTAGGTCAAATTAATTAATCCAATCAAGGTTATGTAACACATATTCTGGAATCCAAAAGAAAATCATATGAGCACACTATGAGACTTATTGTAAGTACAAATATGAAAGATGTGAGGAGATATGACATGACAAAATTTGGGACAGGGGGAAAGAAAGAAAAAAAAGGATAAGGAAAGAGAGTCAGGGGAGAGGGGAATGAAAATAAGTATAGAAGGACAGGTGGAGAAATCAAAGGGAACAAAAGAAATATAATGTGAGTGAGGAAGGAGAAATACCTTCCATAGGTATGTAGTCATTTGAAGCATGAACATACAATAATAGCTAAGGTAAAATAAATAGAAAATAAAAGGGGTAAGGATAAGAAAATGATATGGCAAGAAAGGATGATGAGAGGATGATGAAGTCTAGAAGCATGTAATGAGTTGGATTTGTGGTTGTTATTGTTGATTGATTTTATTGATTGAGTTTTTTTGTTTTTGATAAGTATGTACAAAAAGGAAGAGCCTATGAGAATGACCTTAGGCATAAAAGTATGTAGGTGAAGTATTTTCATGCATTTGGTTTCCTCAATACCTTCAACATTGGCAAGTTTGTAGGAACCAAAACTAGATTTGTTTTTATGATATAAGGACCAATCCAATTGGCAATGAACTTGTTACAAAAATGGCTAGGGAGGTTTGAGTTCTATTGGTTCTCCTTTAGCATGAGGTCACTGACTTAGAATTCATGCTTGTTGGGTAAAAACATTGGTTAGTTTTTCTATGTTTAAGTTCACTGCCTCATTTAATTTATCAACACGAGGTATCTCGTAGACTTGTGAGCAACCTTGCATAGTATATGCTTATAATTTCCTCCACAGAGATGAGTCCCTCAAATTTATGGTTTGGGGGGTGTTGGTGTTCATTGAAGTTCTAATTTTTATTTCCAAACCACTAATCTATCCTACGTTTATGAAAATATTCCTAAATTACATTCAAAAATTAAAACTACATATTACTAGAAATTACAGAAAATAGAGGAAAAATAGAGAATGAAATTAATCTATATAAATGAAATAAAATTAAAGAAAACATAAAACATGGGAAATGAAATGGAATAAAAAATTTTAGAATGGGCCCACTCTTCCAATAGGTTCTTCCCATGTTAAATCATTCATCGGATGCTTAGTCGATTTAACCAGAAATTACTCAAAAAATATTTATTAAAACTTGCAGCAAAAAATATACAGGGGAAATCTAGGATCACAATTTTAGGGGTGGCCTACATATTTATAAGATATACGACCACACCCTGTTACAAAATAGAAATAAATCAAATTCTTGATTTTACTTTACAACTACATGCATGAATACAAGGAATTGAGCAAAATATCAAATTGTGGACTAATTTAGCATATTCTATTTTATCAAAATACGTATGATATTGGTGTTGCTCTATTTAAATATATATTTATGTAGCTGTTAAAAAATAGATGGTTAGTTATATTTGACACTGTCTCTAATTTGGTTTCAATGATAAAATTTCATCTATGCTCCTTTTTGAAATTGTGTTCTATTTTGCTGACCACAGAGCCGTGCTAGAAGTCAACTTCAATGGGAATTAGGCACCTTGTCTATAGAAATCAGGAATCAGGTGCCTTGTCGATAGAATTTGGGACACAGGCACCAACACGAGAGTCAAGTGCCTAACGGGAAGCAGGTGCCCATAATTTAAGCATTAAACAAAAGTCGAACGCTTCAAATGGAATCATGAACCTAACTTAGCACTTCACACCAGTGTACTACAAATGTTTTTCCTTCATGAAATCGAAGGTGCCAGATTCGAGTGGGACCTTGATGAAAACATGCTAAAATACAATAATTTCTATGAAATCTACACAAAATACACTTAAAAATAAATATTAAATAACATGTAAAATAAACTGTTAAATATGTATAAAATTCTCATTAAACATATACATCTATAGAAATAAGTGTCATTGTTTTATAAGGAAAGTGGTACAAAAATGAGCATTTTTAGGGCTCATCATCCCCCCATGCTTAAGGGGTGTTACATATTTGTGTCAATTTATACTGGTAATTACCAGTTTCATTTACAACTTTCCAATAGACCCTAAACATCTTTTTCCTTTTATTTTTAGTAGCCTTTGCTTTTTCTTGTCTTAGGGTTTTTGCCCCTTTGGTGCTTTGGGAGCGGTTGCTTCCTGTCCTTGTTGTTTCTTATGTTTGTTGCATAGAACTGGTTGACTCAGACCTACCCTTTTTCTTGGATGTTCCCTTTTCCAGACCACCTTACCTTTCTCCCTATTTAAATAGTATCCAATAAAATTGGTGGTATCCTTCTGGAATGCAGGATCAACTATTTTCCAATATTCATGGTGAAGGGGTAACTCTTTTCCCATAAGTAATGCAGATTCATCTTTGAATTGGATGCTGGTCTTTTTAGAAACCTTGGATGTGGTAAAATCGACCCTTGTTGGTTCAAGTTCAACTTCAACCTTAACCTCTATTTCTACCATCAAATGGGTTCTACTACTTGATGTCTGATCTGTATGTGGCACATGACCTAAAAATTCCATCTTTATAAAATATACCTTCATCCTTGAAGGTTTATCACCTATCGATCCATGCAATCTCTAGAATTGATTAGGTTGGGCAGCTAGAATTTTCTTGGGAGGCATCTTGGCTTGCTTTTTGGCCTCTTTTTTAGCTTCCTTGAGTGCTTTCTTAGAGGCTTTCTTCCAATTATTTTTGTCTACTTTTATCTCCTCCTTAATCTCCTCAAAATTTTCTTTTCGTGCAACAAACAATTTCTTTGCTACCTTCCATTCCTCATTCGAATCCATTTTTGATTCCATGTTAAATTTTATACTCAATTCCTTAAATTATGCAACTCTTGCTCTGGTTTTGGGTCTTCGTTGAGATGCCCTTACAACCTTTTGCTTTGATCTCATATTTTTAGGTTGCATCTCAGAGTATGTTGGTGATGTTGTTGTTTCCTAATTTTTAGCAGATGCAGGTTGTTGAGCCTCTTCTACTTGTGTAACAAATTATTGCTCTTCTAGAACTGCATTTTCTTCCTAAGGCTGTTTTATCCTTGCTTAAGCTAGAGAATATTCTAGCTCTTCCTCATTATCTAAAAGTTAAGGCTCTTGAGTCTCCACCACATTATCCTCTTCATCTAGTTTTTCTATAGATTGTTGTGAATTTTGAGGTTCCTCGATCTCAACCTCATCTTCTTGAATAACCTGTTCTACATAATGATATGTTGAACAAGGCTACTCTACTTCCATTGTAGCATCCACTCCTTGCTTAGTTTCTATGTTGGTAGTTGGCATCTTTGTTGCCCCATCAGTTTGTACCGTTGCATCTACTTTGGTCGATTACTTGGCTTCCACTTGTCTATCCTGTAGTTACAATATTCCCATTTATCCCTGTAGTTGTTGAATTTCTTGATACAATTTATGCATCTTTAGAGTAGCTTCTTTCTTGGACTCCTAAAATAGAGTTTGTTCTTAAATTTAGCTTCCCAAGTGGAAGCTTTCTCTCTCAAAATCAACAATTGTTGCTGCAAATCCTTCGCTTGGCCCTCTGGTGGTAAATCTTCCATTGCAACCTCCTATTGAGGATTTTACCCCATGGAAATATCTTGTAAATTTTGGGCTAGGTATTCTTCCTTGTTCAGCTCATTGATTTATGCTTCATCTTCTGATGAAATCGAAACCACCATAGACACTTTCACCCTTCTACTTCTAGTTTTGGTGGAAATTAGCATAAAAGGAGGGCTTAATGGATCTTGCATTGCCTCATCATCGAATTAAGGACCAGTGGGTGATAAAGTGTGTCTTGCTTCCTCATCAAATTGGGGAAAATTAGGGGACAAGGCTTGTCTTGCATCCCATGTATTTTCCTCAAGCTGGGATGCAGGCACTGTCTCCTCTTGTTATGTCGCCCTCTTGGCATACTGTTCATTTTGTAATGGCACCTCTACTCCTTGTACCCTTGGTACTACATTAGTGCCCTCAATCTCCTCAAACATCATATTTCTATGTGACTCTACATATCATACCAAGGCTAAAATCAGGACATGGTGAGCCAAGGCAGATATTGTGCCTACCTGGTACCATTTGACCTCATATTTGAGGATGCATGCAAGGTAATATGGGACATTGATATTGTTCCCATGCAATATATGGTTTAAAAATTGAAAGTGATTTATGTTCAACTTAGAGTACCTACCAGACCAAGTGAAAAATGATATAATTTATTTGAAAACTATCTTCTAGAGCTCGAGGATGTGATGCTTTGTAAAACTAGTGTGCATTAGATGCTCTGTCAGCTTGCCAAAGAATATATGTGCATAGAGAGTTGGATTGTCCTCCTTGTACATGCACTCCCTTATCAGAGGAAGTCTTGTCACCATGGCAATATACTCTTTGATGATTAGAATCTTTGGTCCCTGCATATGCACGATCCCATCCCTCATGGATGCTGCAAACTCGTTGGCTACCACTGCATCCTGGCCTTGGATGACCAATTGATAGTACTCCATTCATCCTGCAACATCAAATTGGGTTTATATGTTCGAAGAAATACTTGAGCAATCTATAGGCTCACTCTTCTTCAAGTCATGGTTCTTAGATTTTCTCCCCATGCTTAGAGTGCAAATTCACTCAGTTTACAGTTCACTTGACAACTGCTTTACACTAGTTTCTTTCTAAATTGCCACACTCTGTAGTTTTCCTCCTTGCACAGTAGTTATTTTAGTAAGCTATTTTTAAAACCAGTTTCCTCCTTGGACATTGGCGGTTAACTACCGTAATCAGAAGCGATTATGGTTATCCGTGTAAAATTTCCTTATAACATGTGCCAGATTATGCAGAAGCAATAACCATAAGTATTTTACCAATCAAATCCATGACACGTAGCCAAGTGCCAAGTAGAATTATTTGGATGGCTAGGACTATGATGGGGGTTGTTTCGACACTTTTCCATAGACACACATGAATATGAAATTAATATAGACATAAAAAAAAAATTAATCATGTACCTAAATTCATTCCATGGGTGCATCATGTGCAGATATCTATGGTGCATTGCTATTGGCTAGTGTTTGATGACTGACCATATTTCCTATACGACAAATTTCTCCCCTTGTGATTGGTTCTTGATAGCTGCAACATGATTCGTTCGAGATATTTATAGGCCCAAAATGGCCACATCCTTAGAAAACATTGAAAATTCTTTTTTAAGGCATGAAATATCTATTTCGTTGAGGACATAGAGTATTTTTGAGCAGATCCACAATGAGAGTTCTTCAATCTGCTCAACAGTTAGTCTTTTTCGAGCTAAGTTTTATTCCGCTCGATTCCTAGTGTATTTGGTAGTTAATTCCAAGTGAGTCCTAATTTTGCAAATAAATTGGGTGAAGATGATGTCAGCACGTTAAAAAGTGTGGAATGATGAGTATTGTTTGTTTTTGCATGCTCCAGCAACTAAGTGTCAACAAGTTTGATTCCATTGAGTTCCAAGAGTATTCTGATGCAAAATGGTGACATAAAGGTCAAAAATACTGCAGAGAGTGCGTAATGGTGGCATGAAAGACAAAAGCATTGTAAAATGTGTGGAATGGCGATATAAAGGTCGAAAAAACTTCAAAGAGTACAAAATGGTGACATAAAGGCCGAAAACATTGCAAAGAGTGTGGAATGGTGACATGAAATACAAAAGCATTGTAAAAGGTGCGAAATGGCAACAAAGACTAATTCACACTACTTCTAGTGTGGATTGGTGATTTCGCATTCCAAATAAGATAAAGATGATGTCAACATACTTTTTTGTGTGAATTGTGATCTGCTTGATGCCAAAGAAGAGAGAAATAAGGCTAAGTAGCCAAGTGACAATGGACTTCATTTCGCTCGCTCCTTAGTGTATTTTATGCCGAAATCTGATTCTATAGAACCAAGGCTACTAAGGATGATTTCAATGATTAAAAAATGTGGAATGACATATGTTCCCCAATAATTTGTAGAGAATTTTTGAAGTTTTAATCACCATCGTTCACTAAAAATCATTGACAACTGAGATGTTGTTGACATTGTCAAAGCATTTAAAAGCATATTCTCACCGAATCAGAGAGCAGTCAGTTGGAATATGAGAAGATGAAGCATCGAAGGGTTTTCAAGATCAAGAACTATAGTAGTTGAAGATATGTGATGGAATGAAGTTTCCAAGAATGATGAATGGATCAGATGCAGTTTCCAACCACCTAAACTCCAACTACCATCAACTAACCAACAAGTTGTAGAGCTAAGCTGCCATGGTGGATTACTCACAAAGTATTTCTTGGACTTCGCCATCCAAAAATATAATGCCAAAAAAACTCTCTTTTAAGCTGTAAATTTGTAATCTTTGTAATGTATCCTCAATTTATTTCATTTGATAAACTATAAATAGAGGCCCAAACCTCATTTTTAAGGGTCATCTCTAGTGTATTTTCTTGCCCTATTGTAAATATTCCTACGAACTAATGGAAGGAACATTACTCTGATTTTTGACTCAAAATTTGTTGTCTTTGCTATCTTTCGTGCAAGAGGTTAAAATTTGTGAGCTGCATTTCTGTTAATACTTCAGTGGTTATTTCATTCCATATTATTGGATTACTAGTTGTGAGAGTAGTTAAAAGTTGTTCATAGTTAGATTTGTGTTGTTAGGAAGTTTATTTCTGTTAAATCTTATTATTGGTCTATTTTGCTAAATTGGATTATCAATGTTAGATATTAAAATTGCTTTCTACAACATATCTTTGTTTTATTGTGTGATGTATGAAGACTTCATGGTTTTAGGTGTTGTTAATCTTGAGTAATGGGATACTAGAAATAGTTTGTGGGAGCTTTCTATACTAGTTGTCATTGCTAATAGCCTATTCAACCACTGTTTGTTATAAGCTCTCTAACCCTAAACCTTTTTCTAACCCTTTTCTCAAAACCCTAAGTGAGTTATAATTATGTCAACTCTCTGCTAAGCTAACAAGGAACCAGCCTAATCTTGAGGTTGGATTGAAGTTGCCTTTGGTCCATCCAATGTTGAGTGCTGAGCTGTAACTATTGGGTGCATGTCTGGATAGAAAATTGGAATATAAACAGTCGTAGTGTCAAGTAAAACTTAATGTCAATTTAGTGCCCAAAAATTTTTGGCACGCTCGATTGAAACAATTTACAAGAAATACGAACATTCATAATATGAGTTATTGTTTTATCTTTATCCATAGGAATCAAGATTCGGTGAATTTTCTTGACATTTCTAAGTGAAGAATAACAAATTCACCTGGAGACTACCTAGTATTTAAACCCAAAAAATAATTATCCTTGTAGACCATTATTTTTTATGTATACCAGATCTTTTAAAAGAAATAACCCTGACTCCTTTTTCTTTTATGAGCTACCTTATAGAGGGTCTAATGTTATAAGGAATTTAAACCAATATTTTCATTCAGAGGAAGAGACTCTTAAGGAAAACCTTGCAGTTAATCCAAAAACACCTCCAACAGTATCTACACCTAGAAACATGGAAGGAAATGAAGTCCCAAATTAGGGAAATCCACCACCAAATCAGCCTCTGTAGAAGTACCCTAGCTAGAATACAATTGGCCCCCTTAGATTATCCCATATGCATAACATTCCCCAGGATATGTCTAAGCCTATTACCACTTATGATGAATCTAGAAAAACTACATATGAGCACTACAAGTATATTCTAATTCTAGCATCAATCCACAATATAAAGAATAAGGATGTTATTGTGAGAATCCTAGCCCTGTCCTTTAGAGGAAATATTGTGCACTGGTTTAGGACCCTTAAAGATAATACTATCACCTCATGAGAAGCATTGGTTGAGCCTTTTGTGGAATAATTTAATGAATTTGCCGATCCTTTCTCCCTCCTTAATAAATTTACATCTATGCAAAAATATCAGCAAGAAATTATCTCAAATTTTAATTTGAGGTTTAGTAGAACTTGGAAGAGAATTCCCCCCTACAACTAGACCAGTTGCATGCCTTTCTTATATGTATTATATCAAACCTCTTGGATTATAGCCAGGACTACAAACCCAACAATCTGGGGTGGAAACATTTCCACAAGTTTATAATGCAGTTTTTGAAGCAGAATAGCATTAACCAAAACACAAAATCCATAGAAAAATAGAAAACAGAGAAAATTCCAAAATATTTGTAATGTTCCTTTGCTTAGGAGAATGGAGCTTACAAATACTAACTGATTACAAATTTAGAATTCCCCCTTTTGAACCATTTTTTCCTTTTCCCACCTAAAACCATCTATTTCAAATTTGAATTTTGGGGGCAAACTTGCCAAGGTCATAACTTTGCACTCCTTGATCTGATTGACTATTATTGCATGGTTTCAGAATAGGGCACGAGACGAACTAAGTGGGGTAGTCCTTAGCTCGTGGTGCTAAGGCTTGTGTCTAATTTAAAATCCTCAAATTCGGCCTCTAAGGCCTTCAAAATTCACCTGCAAGTTTTACTAGTTTTACTAGTAGGAATTTTTCACTAGTTTTTGACAGGGTAGGAGACACTAAAATTTACATATCTCCCAAACCACTTAGGATATTGATATGATTATTTCAAATTTGGGTAAATTTCTCCATTATCTATTCAACTAGACCAAACTTATAACAAAATTAAACAATTACAATTTTTTTGGGTGATGCAAGATCACTCTTACACCACTGGATGCTCCTGCATAAGACACCCAGGGTAATTTGAGAAGTGACCTTCACTTCTCTGTTGTTAGGAATTCACCCTTAGCCTTCAACATCCAAGATGAATCTTCAATAGGCTTACTCTTCCACTTAACCAGATATTCTACATACTGTCTGTTTCTTGTGCTTTTGCTTACGTGGGTATCTAGGATCTCTTCTATCTCTTCTATATCTGGAGTAGATGCTGGAATACTCCACAATTCTACGACGGGCCTGCCATTATTTTCACCTTCATAATACTCTACCAAATCAGAAATTTTAAACATAGGTGATATGTTCAACCCACTTCGAAATTCTACCTCATATGCATTTCCTGAATCATATCTCTTTGTGATTTTGCATGGTCCAAACTTCTTAATTTTTAGCTTGTAGGTTTTAGAAGGAAACCTTTATTTTCTTAGGTGAACCATAACTTCATCTCCCACCTGGAATTCCTTGAAACGTTGCTTTTGATATACCCTTGTCTTGTACTAATTGTTTATCTTAGTAATATTTTGCTTTACTTCTTCATGCAAACTCTTCAGGTGCTCTGCAAAGTCCTCAATCTCAGCACTGCTCTTTTCCCCTCTATCCATATTTCTCAACTCATAAGCATTCTTTGGGTTTCTCCCATACACAATATGGAATGGGGATTTATTAGTACTCCTATTGAAAAAATTATTGTATGCAAATTTTTCCTGTGGCAAAACCAAGTCCAACCCCTTGGGCTTATCTCCTACCAAGCATCTTAGTAGATTACCCAAACTCCTGTTCACCACCTCTGTTTTCCCATCAATCTGTGGGTGGTATGTAGAACTGAATTTTAGATCTATCTTTAATTTCTTCCATAGGGTCCTCCATAAATACCCAATAAACTTGGTAATACCCAATAAACTTGGTATCCCTGTAAGAAACAATACTGTTTGGTAGACCATGAAATCGTACCACCTCTTTGAAAAACAACCTGTAGATTAAAAATACACGCCAAACAAAAAAAATAAAATCACAATAACAGAGTACAGAATAGTTGCACAAAACAAACGATTTCTATTAATCGATGGAGTTTAAAAACTCCTTTTTGAATACAACTGGGCCTGTAACCCTTTATTTGTGATACAAGATTACAATTCGTGCTAGGGTTCTCCGAAACCCTAGCTGGCACAAATGGTGGCGTCTCCGAAGAATGTATCTTCAATCTCAACAGAACGAGTGGGCTTCGTTATATCCCTTGCTTGGACCACTCCAGCTTAAACAGCTGCCATCAATAAACCAGATCTGCCGTTAAAAACCTGCACACATTAACACTATCAAGGAGTTAGAAATTAATAAGAGGGCTCCACTGTGTGAGCCCTCAGAAACAATCTAAAACCCTAGAAAAATAGAATGCAGGAATTCAACAACAGATTAATAAAAGAAAAGAAGTTACTTGCTTTAAACTAATTTATACCTGTTCTCTGTTAACGCAGCTAGACCAGGCGACACCTGGAAGTAATGTGGCTGTCAAATCGGCTGCGGAAGGCGCCCTGGTGCACTCGCTGAACGCCCGCGTGCTTCTGGATCTGGGTTACAGACGCCGGTCTGCGTCTGTGGCTGTGGATAAACGCCCGCGGGCACTTAATAAACGCCCGTGGGCACTTGCGACAAGGGGTAAACGCCCGCGGGCACTTGCGACAGGAATGGGAGATTCTGCAGAATGCTGCAGAAGGAATGGCGGCGAAAGCGGCGATGGAAGCGACGAAAAAGGACGACGATAGATGCGGCGAAAGGGTAGCAGAAGAATTAGAATCCGAGATAGCCGAGATAGATGAAGGGATAGAAGAAGTTAAGAAGATAGAAAAGATCCAGGATAGAAGTAGGGTTTGAGCCATCAAGGTGGCTCTATTTATAATCCACTCTTAGGGCACACTTTAGGGTTTTAACGACACTTTGAACGTGTGGCTAAGATTAAAGTGGATCTAAGGGTAGAGAATAAATCTAGGTTGTGAAATGGATTAAGATGGATGGACGGATGAGATTAAATGAAGGACGGACGGCTCAGATTAAATCACTTAAACTATTATTTAAATATATATATTAAAATATTAAAATATTAAAATATATATATATAAATATTAATTTAAATAAATTTGGGGATGAAAAATGGCGGGAAAGGTGAAATTGGGCCAAATAATGGCGGGAAAGTGTGGATTTGGGCCAAATAATGGCGGGAAGGTGGATGACCGACACGTGGCTGACAGGAAGGTATAGATGACTTGCAAGTGGCTGGATTTTGGTGTCTACAGATGCCCTTTTTGAGCCGCTTTGTGTGAAGACACAATGCAAGCACAAAAACTTAGGACACCCGAAAAGTCGGATCAGACGCAACTCTCTCTCAAGACTAAAGCACAACTTTGAAGACCAAAGAATAAAAGAATATTTAAAATTTATCAGCTTACCCCCTCAATTGGCGAGCGAGAATGGTTCTCACGAGCCAATTGGAAGAAATTCGGAAGAAAATGAACCGTTTTTGCCCCAACGGTGAAAAAGGGGTTGGTGTATGAACCATCCTGTTTATGTCCCAACAGAAAAGGGGTTGGTGTACAAACCAGAAAAGAATATGATTGAAGACGATATGAGTGATGTGAAAGATGAACCGTTTTCTGCCCCAACGGTTAGAAAGGGATTTTTGCCAAATTTTAAATTCCATGATCATGTAAGATGAATTCTACTATTAGGAAAGTTAAAAATTGATAACGGATGCCCCAACTCCTGTGGGTGAATCCATACTGTTGATGAAATTGCCTTGTTGGCGCCATTGATATGCAGAGATGCAATATGAAAGAGTCCGGAACTTCAGAGATGCTCCTAGTGACCGTATGGATAATTCCTCGGGTCGGAACCAATCAACCTAGGTAGCCTTAATCTCTAGCAAGACTCAAAATAATGATGATATTTGAAGATTGTCCACGTTTAAGGCCCCATGAACTAGGCCATCAATGACAACTCGTTGAGCAAATTAATCTTGGTATGAGGTCACTTGAAAAGTAGGATACCCAAAATTGATTTCCAATTTTCAAACAATGAAATAATTGATGATGATAAATGGTAAGTGTCCTTATGGTGGTTTAATCCTCTTACCGAATTGCATGGATGCAAATCGCTGCAATCGCCAAGGTGATAGAATATACCACTAGATACGAGGTTTACTTTAATTTAATTTGGCAAAAATATGCATGATGAAAGAAGAATGAATGAAATTGACGATAGATCAGAAGAATTGATGAATGTTGTTAATTTTGTGAAGGTTTTGAATGTTTTTAACCCAATTTGTAAATCAATGATGAATGATGCGCTTTTTGAGCAAAATGACAAAATTTGTTTCCAAAACTCGTTGTAACCTTCACAAAATGTTTTATTATGATAAGAAGAATGGATGGATGCAATTTGATGAAATTTGGAGGAGGTAAGCTTCAATTTTGTAAGTTTTGTTCTTTTATTCAATACTGACACCAAACGCCGGTATGCATTTGGGGGTGTCGTAGACGCCCGCCGGTGTTTGAATGCATCATGAAATGCCCCACTATGTCCGAATGCGCCATGAAATGCCCCACTACATTTCGGGGTGCCAAAACCAACTATTTAAACAGTTTCAGTGAGAATTTCGCTCATTTGTGCGTTCGAGCTTGAGAGAAGTGCGTCTGAGGGAGTGGAATGAAGTGAAGTGAAGTGAAAGGTTGTGTGGGAGAGTGAAGCACGCGGGAGCTATGGCGGAGATGGGAGCGGACGCGCCAGTGCAGCCAGCTGAGGTATTTGTTTATTTAAGCAAGTACTTTTATTTGTTTTTTTTTTTTTTTGCAGTTTTTTTTTTTTGGAAAAAAATTTGTAACCAATTTTTGTTTTGTTGTTTTGCAGCTTAGGGTGTTAGAGGCACGACACCGATTCTCCCCTATCATTCCGGGGATGAGGAGGTCATTGTCCCAGGCAGACTGGGAGATATTGGAGGCAGTAGGGCTAGCGGAGGCAGCCCGGTTGGAGGTAGTTCGGGCAGATGAGGGGTACCTCTCGGCTTTGGCCGAGAGGTGGGATCCAGATCGGGGGACGTTCCAGCTCCCGACTGGAGAGATGACGGTGACGCTTGAGGATGTATACCGCATCCTCAAGGTGCCCGTGGAGGGGGCGCGGGTGGAGGTTGGACGAGATAGGGCCACGGAGATGGCCAAGTTGTTTGGGGATGACCGGAGGGAGATCCGGACGGAGAGCGGGGGATTCCTTACTTGGCCATGTATACGGCCAAGGAGTTGGTAGCGGTGGAGGCTCTGATGATGTTCGTATTGGCCAACATTGTGGCCCCGAAAAGCATCGGGTGCAGGTTTCCATGGAACTTGATGGGTGTAGTGAGCGAGATGCTCACTAATAGGGTAGTGTATGCCTGGGCGCCCGCTTTATTGGCGCAGGTGTACCGGGAGTTGTATGAGGTTCGGAGACGGGGCCGGAAGGGCCTAGGCTGCAGTTTGGTTCTCCAGTGCTAGGGCTGGGAGCACTTCAGAGTGGCCCGACCGGAGGGGTTGCCATGTGCTTACTGGGACATGAGCCGGGCTTATGGTAGGAGATGGCTAGTGGCGGAGGAGAGACAGCCGAGCCGCCCCGTGAGATCGGGGCAATGGTATAGGAGTTTATGGGCAGACTTGACAGATGCCCAAGTCATTTGGAGGCCCTGGCGGGAGGCAAGGTGGATCGGGGATGGAGAGCATCTGAGACGGGTGCGACAGGCTAGATGGGTAGTGGGTCGGGGCCACAGCGAGGCGGAGTACATACAGATGTCTCGAGTGCTCCGCCAGGTCGGATTGAGACAGGATGTCCCCGGTGAGCCAGTGCGCTACCGGAGGCACAGATCAGAGGGGGATTTGCCGTGTGCCGAGCCATGGAGGGAGGCGACAGAGGACGATGAGGACATGGAGATCCTCGACGTGGACGACGTCGGGGTGACAGCTGAGTATGCAGCATGGATGGCCGCAGAGCCGAGGTGGGAGCCACCATTGGTGGCTGTTGGAGCTGGAGAGGACGAGGGAACCGCAGAGGTTCCCAAGCGCAGGGAGGGTCCCCGCCTTCGATCTGACAGTCGAAGGCGAAAGGGGAAGATGGCACGGTAGGCACCGGGGAGCGGAGATGACGAGGAGGATGATGGCGAGGGCCTAGGAGAGGCCGCAGGAGAGACTAGGGAGGTACCCCCTAGCGGGCACGAGGATGAGCTGGCACAGCTGCAGTAGCAGATAGCAGAGCGCGATGCTATGCTAGCTATCCGGGATGAGAGGATAGCTCGGCTGGAGCAACAGGTTGCAGAGCGGGATGCCCTGATAGCTGTTCAGGAGGAGAGGATGGCCCAGATGCAGGCGGACTTGGATGGAGCGACTAGGGTGCCCCAGGATGACAGGGTGACGAGACTCCAGGCAGAGCTAGCGGAGCGGGAGCGACGACACGGGATAGACATATCTAGACTTAGGTCTAGGACTCGTTATATTGAGGCTCTGGAGGACACATTGTTTAGGCATCACATTGTGTTGCCTGATCCTCCATCCTCCTCTGTCTCTAGGCGTAGTGAGTCTAGGCACACCACTAGGTCTAGGGCTCCTACTAGGTCACAGGGATCCTCTTTTGATGGTTAGCTTAGTGCTTAGATGCACTCTTTATGAGCCTTGGTGCTCTATTGTATTTTGTAGCCTTTTGGCATTCACTGTACATTTTGATCTTTATACATATATATACATGGCTTTTATTTTTAGTGTTTTACTTTCTTTTGTGTGAATGCCTATGTTTTTGTGATGCATGTTTTTATATGTTTTAATGCATATGTGATGGAATGGAATGCAAAGTTATAGATGATTAATGCGAGACTAAGTAAATGAAATATGCACTAAGAAGCACTCATACTTTTAGATAGTTAGATTTAGCCAACTCTTATCATAATTGTTTAATCAGGGGCACCGAACTTGGTAGCTTGTGAATGAATGACGTATGGAATGACATGAATATGGAAGAAGATATGGAGGTTGATATGGAAGAAAATATGGAGGAAGACTGTTTTACAAAGACTCAAACATGCTAGTGGTATCAAACAAACTTACTAATACCGCCTAATTCAACTAGGACCAAATGTGTGTGCATGTGAGTTCATTAACCAAATCGAAAGCATGGTAGTGACTCTAGGCAATCCAAAACCTGTGTGTGTGCAAGTGTGTTCATTAACCTCATCTTGCACAAATTAGGTAACCCTGTTATGGAGAAGACCCCAAAGCTAGTTTGTCCGTATGAGCATTCAGAGGTCTCTTTTTTAGGAGAGACATGTCGCCACGCAAATGAGTATACTCCACTGCCAGTCAAGCGTCTATAGCCCCGGTGAAGGTTAACTCCATAGTCCATGTTGTTTTTGACCTTTGTAAGCCTTGGGGATGACTACCTATCCGTCTGATCGGACAAGTAGTACGATCCTTACAACTTATTTGGGATCTGTGGTGTGTGAAAAATGTTCATTTCCTTAGAGCTTTGGGGAATCGGATTCTCAACCGAAGTATGATGAGAATTTTACCCTATCCTTACTACTCTGTTTATATTTATATTTTGTGATTGCTTGTGATAGTGGTAAGAACCACTGTTTTATGGACTATGTTTGCATGATAGGACAAACGAGGATTACCCTGTTCACTTCGAGGCACAACCCAAGGATGGCGTTATCTCTCTTTGACACAAGATGTTTTTAAGATGTGAAAATGTGATAGGTTCAAGACCGCTTTTGAAATCATTTCCCAATACTCAAGATTTTATTTAGTGTAATTGGTGATATGGCCCTAGAGGACTTTAACATGCATTTCGAAGTTTGCTTAAAACACTAGAAATGGCTGAGTGACTGAAAACATTTTGGCAATGTAAATATGTGCAAATGGAAAATGGATGTACGAATGACAATTCGGTTTGATGGATTTTATGAAGGTGCCCCTGATTAAGGCAACATGACTTTTGCTTGACCAAATTTTATATCCAAAAGATAGAATGGTCTCTAACATGATATGCAACTATGGCTGAAAATGAAATGTTATGGTTTTCAATGAGATGTATGCACATGAAATGCAATGTTTTTGAATGAGATGTATGCAACTAACAATGAAATGCAAATTCTTTTTATTTTATTTGTTTTTTTTTTTTTTTTTTACAAGCCATGTATATATGTACATATAAAATTCAAACTATGCGTAAAATGCCCTCAAGTGTATAATATTAAGTGGTTCGGGTTCTTCCTCTCCCTCTAAACTGGCAAGTCTATAAGTTCCATTACCCACTCTTTCAAGTGACCATATATGGACCTAACCAATTAGCCGCGAATTTATCTCGAAGATGCGGCAATGCATTGGTGTTTTGTTGATTCTCTTTAAGGACAAGATCCCCTACTTGAAATTCTCTTAGATGAACTTTGGCATTGTAAGCACGTTTCAATCGGTCTTGATAAACTCGCAAATGCTCTAAAGCATTGATTCGTTTTTCATCTATGAGTGTGAGTTGATCAAGACGTGCTTGTCTAGCAAGTATCATCATCGATAAATTCCTGCAAAGAAATTCGCAAGGAAGGGATCTCGAGCTCAAGAGGCATGATTGCTTCAGCTCCATAGACCAAAGAAAATGGTGTTGCCCCAATGGGAGTTCTGATGCTTGTTCTGTAAGCCCATAATGCCAAGGGGATTTGTGTATGCCAATCTTTATGATTTTCTTTAACAAGTTTCTTAAGAATAGCAATTATGGTCTTATTGGAAGCTTCAGCTTGTCCATTGGCTTGTGGGTAGTAAGGAGTTGAGAAACTATGTTGGATATTATACTTTTCGCAAAGAGCTCGAACATCCTTATTCTTAAAAGACTTGCCGTTATCAGAAATGATTTTAGAGGGAATACCAAAACGACAAATGATATGGTGAAGTATAAACTCCACAATTCTAGGACCTGTCGTACTGGTTAGAGGAATAGCTTCAACCCACTTTGTGAAGTATTCAATGGCTGTAATGATGAAAGTATGTTGTCCTGAAGAGGCAGGTGAAATCTTGCCAATTAAATCGAGACCCCATTGTGAGAAGGGCCAAAGGCTTTGGATGGGTCTGTAAAGCTTGTGATGGTATATGGGTTAAATTAGCGTGTTCTTGACACTTTTTACATTGTTTAACATACTTGCAACAATCTTGTTCCATAGTGGGCCAATAATACCCCATACGTAAAATACGCTTCGCAATGGCCATTCCACTAAAATGACCACCACAAGTACCATCATGGGCTTCAACAATAGCTCTATGTGTTTCACCCGCTTCTAGACAACGGAGGAGTACTCCATCATATCCACGTTTATACAACACATCCCCCAAAAGAACAAAACGAGCTGCCTTTTGCTTAAAACAACGACGGGCGCTTCGAGACAAATCAGGTGGAAGTGTTCCAAACTTGAGGAAGGCTACTATCTCACTAGACCAAGGCTCATATGGATCCGAATGGATAAAGCAAACATCTTTTTCATCTTTAGACTCAAGCACGAACAATTGCAGACTTAGAGATTGTGGAAATGATTAGGGGCTGTACCTCTCCAAGGGAGTCCTTTGGAATCAATGATCCAAGAGAGGCCATGGCATCCGCAAATCTATTAGTCGAACGAGGCAAACTAGTGATCTCATACCAATCAAACTTAGAGAGCAACTTCATTGCTACATCATGATAAAGCTTAATGGTAGGTTCTTTGGCTTGGTATTCTCCCGTAATTTGTTTAACCACGAGTTGAGAATCCCCAAATATCCGAATACGCTTAATGCTCATAGCTATGGCTGATTGAAGACCTAAAATTAAGGCTTCATACTCGTCGTATTATTGGTGCATTGGAAGTCTAATTTGAATGATAAAGGGATGGGAATCCCTTGAGGTGTATGAAACACAACTCCAAAGACCTCGACCTTTCGCGCACTTAGAGCCATCAAAGAATAGCGTGATGTCAACATCTTCCTCCGGAATGATGTCCTCTTCTTGTTCCGTGATAGCAAATACCGAATCATCTGGGAGCTCAATAATCAAAGGATGATCACTAGGTAGTGGAGCTTCCGCAAGTTGATCGGCTATAACTTGACCTTTAACGGATTTTTGGCTAATGAATTCAAGATCGAATTCGGTAAGCAACATTATCCATTTAGCGGTACGAGTGTTATTATAAGTGCGAGACATCATATAACGCAGAGGGTTTTCTCTAGCTATGACATATGTTGTATGGCTAAGCATATAATGACGAAGTTTCTTAGTGGCAAAAACCACTCGCTAAGCACAACTTTTCCACATAAGCATATCGGGTTTCATAGCTTACCAATGTTCGACTAATATAATAGATAGCTTGCTCACGATTTTGTTCATTCTTTTGTGCAAGCATTGTCCCTAAGGCAAAGTCCGTTGCTCGAGATATAAAGGTTGAAAGGGACCCCCGGACGAGGCGGAGCTAAGACTCGGCGGAGATGCTAAGTACCGCTTGATGTCATCAAAGGCTTTCTCGACATTCATCTCGTCCATGAAAATTGTACCCCCTTTTGTAGTAGGTGGCAAAATGGCCTACATTTATCATAAAGTTGTGCAATAAAGCGACGGATTGAATTAATCTTTCCTTGTAAACTACGCAACTCCTTCAAATTAGTTGGGGGACACATTTCCATAATGGCTTTGACCTTGTTTGGGTCCACCTCAATACCTCGTTTAGAGATAATAAAACCTAGGAGTTTGCCTGAGGTAACACCAAAGACACATTTCTTAGGGTTCAACCTTACTTTATGCTCTAGAAGTCTATCAAAAACTTTTTCCAATACATCAAAATGCTCTTGTCGAGTTTTAGATTTTGCCAATAAATCATCCACATAATCTTCGATAATCTTATGCATATAATCGTGGAAAATATAAGTCATGGCTCGTTGATAGGTTGCACCTGCGTTCTTAAGGCCAAAGGGCATCACCCTCGTAACAAAAAGTTCCCCAAGGTGTGGTAAATGTTGTTTTGTGTTGATCTTCGGGGTTTATTCGAATCTGGTTGTATCCCGAAAATCCATCCATGAACGAAAGCATTTCATGACCAGCGCAGGTGTCGACAAGAGTATCAATGTTTGGAAGAGGAAAGTCATCCTTAGGACACGCTTTATTTAGATCTCAAAAATCGGTGCAAACACGTATCCCCCCGTTAGGCTTGCGAACGGGTACCATGTTAGAAAGCCACTCAGGATAATCAATCGGGACGACAAATTTAACATCCAAAAGTTTTTGAATCTCCGATTTAACTATGAGGGCCACGGTAGGATGCATTTTCCTAAGTTTCTGTTTGACAGGTTTAGCATCTTTTTGTAAGGTGAGGTTATGGACAACCAAATTAGGGTCTAGGCCTGGCATGTCTTTGTAAGACCATGCAAATATCTCCTTCTTCCGCTTGAGTAGAGCAATCATTTGCTCTTGTTCCTCTGATGATAGACTTTTAGCCAGCTTCACAATTTGGGTGCCATCTTGGTCTGTACTAAGGTCTACATCGATAGTTTCTTCAATAGACATGTGGGAACCTTCCTCAAGCTGATGGGGAGTAGGGATCAGATTTATGTCATCTAAAATGTCATCAAGCTCCCGTGCCTTGCTCTCGTCTATGTCTTCCCGGAAGACCTCTCGGCTTAGAAGATGAAGGTGAATGTGGAGGTGAAGGAGGAATGTAGTTGGCGGAAGCCCTTAACAATTCCTCGGAAAGGATGAACTCTGAAATAGATGGAGGGAATGAAATCCGATCCATGTCAATCGAGCTTGGGTTGATCGGGATTGACTTATCCGGATCATATGGATTATGGAGCGGGGTGAATAAGTCTTCAAAATTCATTGTCGACTTATGGAAGAAAGGATGGGCGGAATGGAAGGGAAAACCGGTGAAGACCTCGGAAGACCTGAAGTGCAAAACAACATAGTTTTTCAGTTTTTTTTTTTTTTGTTTGAGTTTTTTTTTTTTTTTTTTGTAGTGGTGAAAACCACTATTACACACATACATAAAGCAATAAAGTATATTTTTTTTTTTTTATATTTTGATTTTTTTTTTTTTTTTGGAATTTTCTGATTTTTTTTGTTTTTGGTAGTGGTGAAAACCACTATTTTAGTATATACATATAATACAGGTTTGGATTATGGCTTATGGATGTGGCGGAGGGGGTGGTTCACCTCGTTCTTGTGGAAGAAGCAAGCGAAAGATGGCCTCTTGGAGAGGAAACAATTGGAGATAAAACTCGTCTTGTTTAGTGAGGGGAACAATGGGCGCCGACTCTTCTTCGGATTCATCACCATTTGACATGACGTCAAATTCTTCATAGGCTTCATCTTCGGATTCATCGGGGTGGAGGATTTCTTCTTCTGAATTAAGATTAATGCTTTGAAAAGCTTGCTCAAAAGAAGAAAGGGATGGAAGTGGTTGGTAGCCCAGACCAAAACGCTCAGTGGGTCTCTGGTATGGCATATCGATGCGTTCGGTTACCCCTTGCTCGTATCGACCTAGGCCAAATTGCCGCCAATTATGTCCTGTGGAAATAGCGAGAGGGAAAACCCTCCATCCTTTCGATATTGGCAGGGACCGGATGCTTGGGTTCCAGTATGGTGGTAGGACTAGAAGATGACTCTATTCCCCCATATACAAAATTAATGGAATTTGGCATAGAACCCATGTTATAAACCGATCCAATGGATAAATGTTGGTCATGTGGACGACCAAAATCTTTAACTGTTTGCACATTGAACGGTGTGATGTGGACATCTTGAATGGCATACTCACCAATACCGACATCAGTGAGATGGACCTTGACTTGGGAGGGAGATGGACTAGATGATGGAATAGAAGAATGTGGGATAGAAGAATTGGAAGGATTTGGTTGGGTTGATGCTTCACTAACTTGTGAAACATCACCTGGTGATGGTTGGGAAGATGGAGGAATAATAGGTGATGTTGAAGAAGGTGTAGAAGAAGGGGGTAATGACGTGGAAAGAGATGATTGGTCATGGCCACATGTGCATGTGGTCACTGATGAAGAAGAAGGAAGATTAGTTGATGAAGAAAGTGGTGAATGAGATGGAATAACGGAAGATGAAGATGGTTGCGATATGATGGGTGGCTCCTCAGGAATGGGAGCTTTAGAAGAAGATGGTATAGAAGAAGTAGATGGGGTCAAGAAAAGATGAGTGGATGGCAACACAATCTCATAAGGATTTGAGACATAGTTGCAATGTTTGAAGGGTTCAAGTGTCGCAGGTACACAATGAACTCTGTCCCTCATATACATACTTCAGACATTGATGCAAGATAGAAGGGACACATCTCATCTCCCTAAGCCAAGGCCGTCCAAGCAATACATTGTATGCCATGGTCCCTTCCAAGATGTGAAACAAGGTATGCAAAGTTCGGGCCCCTACCTCAATGGGCAAGATAACTGTGCCAACCGTGGAAGATAAAGCATCATTGAATGCTTTAAGAGTAAAGGTCGACTTGGTGATAAGGGATGGCGACAGCTTTAGATGACTCAACGCCGATGTTGTAATGATATTGATTGAGGAACCGGTGTCAATTAAGACTCTCTTGAATGGCTTGTTATCGATCTTGGCCATGATATGCAGTGGAGGATCTATACTTTCTGTTGACATAGGTTTGATTTCAAAATCATAGAAAGTGATGGAGGGCTCCATGCATGTTTGAATACTCCCCACAAAGTTGTTGAAGGCATTAGTATCTTGAGTTTGAAGCTCGATTGATTTTAAGATTTCCATTAATGCCTCTCTATGCGGAGGAGATTGTTGAATGAGGTCATAGATCGATAACTTGGCAGAAGCCATTTTTAAACTGGTAGTTAACCGGCTACTCAATGACATGATGGGTCGTTGGTGTTGAGTAGAATGATTTAGCGGTTGTTGAGAAGTACTAGCACGTCGTTGGGTCACTGTTACCTGAGGTGGACTGGGGGTTTGTACAGGTGGTTGTGGTTCAGCCTGATTTGGTTGGTTCGCCCTTTGACCCCGGGTTACTATGTTAATAGTACCCACAAAACCTTGGTATTGTTGTACATGGTTGACTTGATTAGGAGGAGTTACCTGAGTTACTCCCCCTGAAGTTGTTGGAGCTTCCTCCCGATGTGGAAGGGGTGTTTGAAATATACCAAGATTTTGATTTTGTTGGGCTAAGGGGCTATCCAATTTAATGGCTCCAATCTCAATAAGATCTTGGATCACATGTTTGAAAGTTGTACAATTATTGATATCGTGCCCATTTTGCCTATGATAAGGACAAAATAGGTACTCCTTGTAATACTTCCCCCTTCTAGATGGGTCTAAAGGTTTAAACTCAGGTAACGTTAATTGATTTGTGCTATATAACTTGTTGAATATGACCGCATATGGTTCATCTAAAGGTGTGAACTGTCGCTTGGGACGATTGTTTTGCCAAGGTCGAGTTTCCATGGTTGGCCCAGAGATTGGGAGCTGGTTGAGGAGGGGTGGGTACCGCATGATAAGTGATTGGTTGCGGTTGACTTTGCATTATTTTTTGTTGTTGAGCCATTAC
This sequence comes from Wollemia nobilis, assembly GCA_028583015.1. Taxonomy (NCBI): domain Eukaryota; kingdom Viridiplantae; phylum Streptophyta; class Pinopsida; order Araucariales; family Araucariaceae; genus Wollemia; species Wollemia nobilis. Next base: position 4,600,697 of record JAQPPZ010016599.1, read on the forward strand.
GGGCTGGCTCGCCACCACTTGATTAACTTGGTTAACATTTGAGGTTGTACTAGCCTGTGCTTGTTTGTTTTGGCCATAATTATTATTTTGTTGTTGGCCCTTTTGTTGCCATTCTTTTCTACGGGGTTTTAAAACACCCTCTTGGACTTTAATGTCTTCTATGGTACTTGCTTGGGCCAAAGCCTCTTCAAAAGTCCTGTATTGTTGTAATTGGAGTAACCAAGAGATAGGTTTTAGACAACTCTGGGTAAACATTTTGGTTAACTCCTCCATTGGTAGGGAGAATGGCAGTTTATTAATGATAGCCCTCCAACGGTTTCCAAAGTCATAAACTGTCTCATCGTCATGTTGCTTGAGCTTGTATAAGTCGGACAATGAAACTTTCCTTTGTACATTTAGGGAGAATCGTTCTAAAAATAGATTAATCAATTGTTCGTAAGCATAAATGCTATGGTGAGCTAAATGATTGTACCATTGTACAACATCTCCCCCTAATGTCTGAGGAAAAGTTCTGAGCATAAGAGCGTCATTATTTTGGATTCTAAAGCAGGCATGCATGAATGAGCTCACATGTTCATGAGGATCCTTAGTTCCTCAAAATTTGTCAAACTTTGGTAATGTGAAATCAGTCGGATATGGTGATGAAGGTACCGAAGGATGAATTGGTTGATTGATCAACGGCCTTAGTGTAGGTTTCTGACTAGATGCGCCAGGCATGTTGAGCGTAAGGTTGTCAATCTGTTGTTGCATAGCATGGAGTCGAGAATCTTCATGAAAATTTTGATTCGTTTGATGATTATGATGATGCAATGGAAGAGTGGAAAATTGATGAGATGGGATGAAATTGCCTGGATTAGGTGGTGTGGAATGGATAGGTTGTTGGTATGGATGATACCGGAAAGAAGGCGATTGAGGTGGATGATGAACTGGACTGGGTTGGGAGAAAGGTGGGGTAGGAATGGACACCATCGAATATTGGGGTACCCAGGTGGGGCCTGAGCTAATAAAAGTCGGTCGGGTAGAAATTGGTTGAGGTGTAGGATTTACTACGATAGGTGGTTGAGCATTTTGTTGCTTGTTGTTGTCTGAAGAAACTTGTCGAGGTACTCCCTAACCTTATTAATCTCTAACCCAAGGGAGGTGGGATGATTGGATGAAGGTGGAGGGCAGGCTGCCATGGTAGTCACAGGAGACTACATAGCAGGGGCAATGAAGGTGGCTGAAGTAGGTGGTACCTGGGAAGAAATAGTAGACTGTGCCCCAGGTAGGGTGAAACCATAAATGGTTTGGGAAGAAGAGTGTTGAAATTGGTCATGGCTAGAGGAGGTTCCACCATCCTCATAGAGAGAATTGGTGTACACTCGGGTAAATGGAGGAGAAATTTGTCAGGAAGACACTAGATTTGTCTCCAAAGGAGGACAATTGAGCATCTGGGAAGATGTTGGAGATGAAGCCGACTGAACAGATACCACATTAGCCTCAAAAAAAGGGTTAGTGTAGACCTGAGTGAAACCAGCGGGTATGGTTGATGCAATATTCTGCTAAAAAATAGAATCTTGCATAGGGGAATCTTGGATTGGCCCAAGGACATAACCGATGCCATCTCTTAAGTGAGTTTGCACTTGGGCCATATCAATGTGGACAATATGAGAGGAATTGTCTTCCTCCATGGGCATGGCCATGTGGTAGATGGTAGAAGGACGTGAAAGTCCCGGCAGCGAACCTGCCTAAAATTCACTAGGATAAGTGGCCATGTTGGTGGTGGGGATGTTCTATGAATTTCCCATTTGATTATTTAGATTTAACATTTTAGATTGATTCCTTGTTAAGACCATAGAGCAATAAATCTAAACAAATTCAGAAAAGAAGAATGCAAAACTAGAATGATAAATTTACACTACAAAAAATTATCAGAAAACAGTCACAACCTAGGTTTCCACCAATGTGTCTTACCTTGTGGTTAATTAATTATTTTCTGATCTTAATCTGTAGTAAATTTTAAGTGTCCGGTTTATGAGTTTTGCATGTGATCTAATCTTGAATTATTCACAAAAAAGGTAAAAACTATGGCTAGGAAAGGACAACGAGATTCTTACTGGTGATGAAATCCAGCAAGTTTGCTCGGGGTGACCTATGGTGTCTAAGGAAAAATTTTAATGGATGGAGATGAATTCCACCATCACTAAACTTCAAGCAATACCTGGTGATGAAATCCAGATATCACTGTTTTAAATGCAATATGAAAATGCAATGAAATTTTTTTTTTTTTAATGTTTTTTAAATGAAATACAAGGCTATAAATCAAAAGTTCTAATGATCTAAGCAAGAGGCTACTGAAAACATGTCATTTCCTCTGAAGAAGTGGAGTACACCGTTTAAAACCCCTCGCCTACCAATGATATCAGATATCAAAGGAGCAACCGAAAGGTTTCCTCCACTTCTCTACCTGGAATCACCCAATGGCAGGAGTACTATTGACATCCAATCAATAGTCCTACTTAGATAATTAAAACAAATAATTCGTAGCTATTCTAATATGCAGCTAGGTATGCAATTTTTTTTTTTTTTTAATGCAAGCAACAATCAATAATGCAATGCAAAGAAAAATGTAATTAAAAATAACTGTTATTTTCCAGATTACTTAGTTTTTGTTCATTTTAAAGTAATGATCTGAAAAAGAAACAAAATATGGCAAAAAAACCAAAAACGTAAAAAGTACAGAACTTACTTGGAAGCCTACGCTTTTCTGTAAAACTGACTTCAAACGCCCATGGGAGTCTGCACATGCTGAAACGCACCTCTGCGTTTCGTATTGGACTTCTAGACGCCCCTTTGCGTCTGCTATGTTTTCTACAAACTCAGAAACCCTAGTTCGCTGGAACAGCGAATTTCACAATTTTTGGAACCTGCAAAATAAAACAGAAAACAGGAACAGATTAGTAAAGCAAGTATTAAAAATATGAAACCCTAGGGGGTCCCACCGTGATCGCCATTTGTAGATTAAAAATACACGCCAAACAAAAAAAATAAAATCACAATAACAGAGTACAGAATAGTTGCACAAAACAAATGATTTCTATTAATCGATGGAGTTTAAAAACTCCTTTTTGAATACAACTAGGCCTGTAACCCTTTATTTGTGATACAAGATTACAATTCGTGCTAGGGTTCTCCGAAAACCTAGCTGGCACAAATGGTGGCATCTCCGAAGAATGTATCTTCAATCTCAACAGAAAGAGTGGGCTTCGTTATATCCCTTGCTTGGACCACTCTAGCTTAAACAGCTGCCATCAATAAACCAGATCTGCCGTTAAAAACCTACACACATTAACACTATCAAGGAGTTAGAAATTACTAAGAGGGCTCCACTGTGTGAGCCCTCAGAAACAATCTAAAACCCTAGAAAAATAGAATGCAGGAATTCAACAACAGATTAATAAAAGAAAAGAAGTTACTTGCTTTAAACTAATTTATACCTATTCTCTGTTAACGCAGCTAGACCAGGCGACACCTGGAAGTAATGTGGCTGTCAAATCGGCTGCGGAAGGCGCCCTGGTGCACTCGCTGAACGCCTACGTGCTTCTGGATCTGGGTTACAGATGCCGATCTACGTCTGTGGTTATGGATAAACACCCGCGGGCACTTAATAAACGCCCGTGGGCACTTGCGACAAGGGGTAAACGCCCGCGGGCACTTGCGACAGGAATGGGAGATTCTACAGAATGCTGCAGAAGGAATGGCGATGAAAGCGGCGACGGAAGCAGCGAAAAAGGATGACGATAGATGCGATGAAAGGGTAGCAGAAGAATTAGAATCCGAGATAGCCGAGATAGATCTAAAGTGTGCCCTAAGAGTGGATTATAAATAGAGCCACCTTGATGGCTCAAACCCTACTTCTATCCTGGATCTTTTCTATCTTCTTAACTTCTTCTATCCCTTCATCTATCTCGGCTATCTCGGATTCTAATTCTTCTACTACCCTTTCACAGCATCTATTGCCGTCCTTTTTCGCCGCTTTCGTTGTCGCTTTCACCGCCATTCCTTCTGCAGCATTCTGCATAATCTCCCATTCCTGTCGTAAGTGCCCGTGGGCGTTTACCCCTTGTTGCAAGTGCCCACGAGCATTTATTAAGTGCCCGCGGGCATTTATCCACAGCCACAGACGCAGACCGGCGTCTGTAACCCAGATCCAGAAGCACGCGGGCGTTCAGCGAGTGCACCAGGGCACTTTTCGTAGCCGATTTGACAGCCACATTACTTCCAGGTGTCACCTGGTCTAGCTGCGTTAACAAAGAACAGGTATAAATTAGTTTAAAGCAAGTAACTTATTTTCTTTTATTAATCTATTTTTGAATTCCTGCATTCTATTTTTCTAGGGTTTTAGATTGTTTCTGAGGGCTCACACAGTGGAGCCCTCTTAGTAATTTCTAACTCCTTGATAGTGTTAATGTGTGCAGGTTTTTAACGGTAGATCTGGTTTATTGATGGCGCTTGTTTAAGCTGGAGTGGTCCAAGCAAGGGATATAACGAAGCCCACTCGTTCTGTTGAGATTGAAGATACATTCTTCGGAGATGCCACCATTTGTGCCAGCTAGGGTTTCGGAGAACCCTAGCACGAATTGTAATCTTGTATCACAAATAAAGGGTTACAGGCCCAATTGTATTCAAAAAGGAGTTTTTAAACTCCATCGATTAATAGAAATCATTTGTTTTGTGCAACTATTCTGTACTCTGTTATTGTGATTTTATTTTTATTTTTTTTTGCGTGTATTTTTAATCTACACAACCCTACAACATGAACTGCATAATTAGTTTTCTAGCAGGGAATGAAATGTTCCATATTTGAAAACCTTTCAAATACCAAAAATATGGAGTCATTCCTCCTCTGTGTCCTTGGTAAGACAAGAACAAAATTCATGTTGATGTCCTCCCATGGTCTCTCCGATACAAGTAATGATTGATATAATCCAGTGTTCGATTTCACACCCTTGGCCATCTGTCATACTCTACAACTTTGTACAAATATCTTCACATCTTGTTGCAACTATGGCCAATATTAGTTCTCACTAATGAGAGCAATGGTATTATCCCTACCAAAGTTTCCATCCAACCCTCCACAATGCTTCTCCTTGACTAGATTATCCCTCATTGAACTTATTAGAATGCATAATTGATTTTCTCTGAACAACATTCTATCTTGGATTATTAAATCCAACCACTTATTCTTGTCCAAAGTAACATGTGCCAAGCAAGCCCCCTAAGCCTTTGCAAAATCAGGATCTTCAGGGTACAAACCCTCAAGTTCATCAAACCCTACAACTTCCACCTTCATTTTTTTCAACAAACACTACCTTCTACTTAAGGCATCTGCAATTCTGTTTGAATTTCCACTCTTTTGCTTCAACACAAAGGTATAACTCTATAGAAACTCAATCCACTTCAAGTGCCTCTGATTTAGCTTCCCTTGGCTATTAATATACTGTAAGGCCTGATGATCAGTATATAGAAAAAATTATTTTTGCAACAAATAGTGCCTACACTTCTTTAGAGCCTAAACTATAACATAAAACTCTTGATCATAAACTAAATACTTCTTCCTAGCATCATTGAGTTTCTCACTAAAATAAGCAACATGTTTACCTTCTTGACTCAATACGACTCCTATGGCACTACCACTAGCATCACAATCTACTTGAAATACCTTATTAGAATTTTGGAGTGCCAAAATAGGTTGCTCTGTGACCTTATTCTTCAACATATCAAAGATCTTATCTGCTCCTGGATTCCACTTAAACTCCTTCTTATCCCCTCTCATTGTCTTTGTTAGGGATGCACAAATACTACTAAATTTCTAATAAATTTTTTGTAAAAACTGTCTAGACCATGAAATGATCTTACCTTTGTAATGCTCCTTGGGGTAGGCCAATCAATGATAACCCTCACCTTTTCTGGGTCTATTTTAAGACCTTTAGTTGAGATGAAAAATCCTAGATACACCAAATCCTTCACAAAACTGTAGTTCTTCAAATTAATTAGCAACTACTCCTCCCTTAGCTTCTCAAAAACTCTTCTGATATGCATTAAGTGCTCTTCCAAGTTCTTTCTAAATATTAAAATATCATCCAAATAGACAATGAAAATTTTTACTAAAAACTCCTTCAATACCTCATTCATTAGCCGCATGAATGTGCTTGGTGCATTGGTTAGCCCAAATGGCATGACCAACCACTCATACAAACCCTCTATGGTCTTAAAGGTAGTCTTCCACTCATCCCCTTCTCTGATACAAATTTGATGGTACCCACTCTTCAGGTCAATCTTTGTGAAGTAGTTGGCTCCACTCAAACAGTCCATAATGTCATCCATCCTTGGCAATGGAAATCCATATTTGATGGTGATCTTTTTAATGGCTCAGGATTCTGTACACATCCTCCACTCTCCATATTTATTTGGTGCTAGTACTATAGGTACTGCACATGGACTCAGGCTCTCCTGAATCAGTCCCTTTTTTAGTAACTCTTAGACTTGTTTGTTTAGCTTCTCACTTTCTACGGGAGTCATTCTATGGGCTGCCTTATTGGGCAAACTAGCTCCCGATACCAAATATATATGGTGACTGATCTTCCTCACTAATGGCAAGCCCTCAGGCATATTATTTGATATAATATCTAGGAATTCTTCTAACATACCTTAGACTTCTACTGGGGTATCTTTGCATTCTTCTTACCTAACTCTAGGAATTAATGCATAGCACATATGCTCATGCTTTAAATATTCTTCTTCCCTAACTCTAGGAATTAATGCATAGCACATATGCTCATGCTTCAAACCATCCAAAAACTTTCTACCTTCAACTAAATAGATTCTGGAACTACTACATACCTTTTCCTCCACCTCCTTTAGGGGCTTCAGCTTATGGTATACTCCATCCTTTGTCAGGGAGTAAGTTTTGGCATGCCTATCATGTATTGCATGTCGATCAAACTACCATGGACTTCCCAAAAACAAATGTCAAGCATCCATAGGCAGGATGTCACACAGACCTCATCATAGTAATTTCCAATATTAAATTTTACTAAACATTGCTCATTGACCAAAACCCTATGGTCCTTCTGCAACCACGTAATCTGATATGGATGTGAGTGTTTCTTCTTATCTAACTACATTTTGGTAACCATTCCTTCTGAAACTAGGTTATCTGTGCTACCATTATCTATGATAACATTACAAACCTTACCTGCATATTTACACCATGTGTAAAATAAGCTCTTCCTCTGATCTGTATCTCTCTCATCATTCAATAAGGCTCTCCTTGTGATCAGCACTCCTCTTTCTACTTGTTAGAGTGCTTATATTAACCACCTTCATCTATAACAATAGCTCGAGCATTACCTTTGAGCCTCTTATTTGTCCTCTCTTGGTGTTGTGGACACTTGTATTCTCGATGTCCTTCTTCCCCACAATGGAAACAGGTTCCACGAAATCCTCCTCTTCCAAACCCTCATACAAACCTTCCTCTTCCTCTCTGGTAACCGTTGTTTTGATCACATGGGTGGTAAGCATTATCCCCCTTTTGGTCTTGACAACTGTTGGCTTCTCCATTATTCTTTTGATCTTCATTTTTCCATCCATTTGTTCTCCCACCAGTTCTTCCACTACGACCTCTTCCTATTTACTTTCTCTCAAACCTTTTATTCAAATTCTCTTCAACCCTCAAGGAAAACTAGTAAGCATCCTCTATGGTGGTCATCCTGACCAAACGTAACTCCTTTTAAATACTTGCTCTTAAGACATTAGTATAATGGGCTACCTTCTCTTTGTTGGCCTTAGAATGACCTGTTCTGATTAAAATTTTATAAAAATCCTCTGTGTATTCTTTGATAGACTTACTTGACTATCTAAAACCCTACATTTTCTTGAGCAGATCCAATTTATAATCAGCTGGAACAAACTGCCTCTTCAACTTCTCCACCATTCACTCCCACCTTGTTATCCTTTCTTTCCCTCTTCTATTTCTATCCAACTGTACTCCCTTCCACCAAATACTGGCATGGCCCTTCATATTAGTCTTATTAAATCTGACCCTCTCAGGATCTTCTACCTCCTCATACTTGAAGTATTCCTCCATGTCATTGATCCATTTGATCAACTCTTCTAGGTTGAGATTTCAGAATACATAGAGACATCAAAATTTGATCTCTTCCTAATCTAGGATATAGCCTTATACAGTTTGGCTTGTGCAGGATTTATTATCTCTTCTTCTTCTTTAAACTGGTCCTCTTATTCTTCAGCTTCATATTCACTCCCATATTCTCTCCTTGGCTCAAACCCTCTATGCAACTCCTCCTGTAGAGCCTAAACTTGCCTCTACAAAGCTCTAAAATCTTCTTCTGGCACCACATTTCTCACACCACCATGGTTTCTTCGTGGAGGTTTTTTTTTTTGCTCTCTTTTATCATAGACCCTAACCACATATCCTGGTGTAAACTGCCTTACGTTCGGCAATCTATTTACACACTCAGGAACTCTAGCTCTGATACCACTTTAAGCAAAATTGCATTAACCAAAACATATAAAATCCATAAAAAAATAGAAAACAGAGAAAATGCCAAAAGCTTTCTAATATTCCTTGCTTAGGAGAATGGAGCTTACAAAGACTAACTGATTACAAATTCGAAATTCCCCCTTTTGAACCAGTTTTCCCTTTTCCCGCCTAAAACCATCTATTTCAAATTTGAATTTTTGGGGCAAACTTAACAAGGTCATAACTTTGTGCTCATTGCTCCGATTGACTATTACTACATGTTTTCGGAAAGGGCACGAGATGAACTAAGCGAGGTAGTCCTTAGCTCTATGTGCTAAGGCCTACATATAACTAAAAATCCTCAAATTCAGCCTCTAAGGCCTTCAAAATTCACATGCAAGTTTTACTAGTCTTACTAGCATGAATGTTTCACTAGTTTTTGACAGGGTAGGAGACACTAAAATTTACACATCTCCCAAAACTCTAAGGATATTGGGATTATTATTTCTATGTTGGGTCAATTTATCCATCCTCTAAACAACTAGACCAAAGTTATAACAAAATTAAACAATTAATTTTTTTTTTGTGATGCAAGATCACTCTTACACCACTAAATACTCCTGCATCAGGTGTTCATGCAGAAAATGTCCTAATTAATGTGGGAATATTACCTCCCAAAGTTGTGCTACCTTATAATTTGGAAACCACTAATATCCAAAGTCAAACTACTATTCCATCTTATATGGACCCCTCTTCATTGTCATCCCCTTTCCCATAGATGACTCTCATTTCTCAGCCAAAAGAACCATATGCTATAGTTCCCTTCCCTCAACTTCTTTCTTAGACTCCTCAAGAGTTTTCTATCATTCTTGATATACATAATACTTTGAAAACACTTAGCAATAAAATGAATTCAATGGACGGAAACATGGCAAGAAATGTTGGGAGACCTCATTCTATCTTCCCAAGAGATTTGAGAAAGAAATTGAGGGAGACAGAATGAGGTCTAAGGATGAATCCCAAGAGAGGCTTAGATTCCCTTACATTACTAAAAGGTGGATAATAAGAAGCCACTCATCAATATAAGATAAAATGTGAGCCAGAAATAAGGTCTGAGAGACCCACCTTGGCTAATTTTGAATACAATATTATGGAATAAATGAAGAAGATACTGTCAAGAGCTAGTTTATATGATACTCTCTTAATTATTGGCCAGATATACCTTCTTAAATCCTATCTCAACAAGTATTCATAGGATAAGCAGGCCACCACAATTCTTAGTATACCCTTTCAAAAGAAAGAAATGTCCCTTATTGTTTTAAAGAATAAACCCCATCCTTTTTATATATCTCTAAGGATGGAAGGTTGGGTGGTCTAAAATTGTATGATTGACTCAGAAGCATCAACTACAGTTATGCCTAAAGAAATCTATGAGGATATGGATATGGAGTATACCCGATCCTATCCTAGAGTACTACAATTGGATGGAATATCTGTGAAGATAGTGTGAGTGATAAAAGATGTCTTGATGAGGCTACATAGAGCCCTTGAGGTAACTATAGTACAATAAATAGTAGTGGTGGACCTAGAGCCCTACTTTGGCTTATGCCTTTCAAGAGAGTTCACTGCAAAGTTAGGTGGATGCATGTATATGGATTATTCTAGAATGGTGATTCCTTTCAAAGGAAAGAAGATCAGAATAACACCTAAAAAGCCTATGTCTTAACACATTGAATAAATTGAAGAAGACATGTGCAATATTACTCCTCTTGAGGAATTTGAACTGGTTGACAATTTTGAGGAATTGGAAATTGAAGATGAGTTGCCCTTCAGGGATGATTATAGTTAGTTTGGGATAGGCATGGGGATATACAGTATTTTTGCTGAATTAGAGAAGAAAATTCCTGCAATATCTAATTAATCTCTAAGAGAAATAAAAACATGGACCATGCATTTCGATGGTGCCAAATGTAGAATTGGTGTTGGTGTTGGTGTTGTTTTATAGTCCCAATCAGAAGGGATAAAGAGTTTCACCTATAGATTAACATGGTCATGCACTAATAATGCTATGGAATACGAGGCCTTATACCTTGGTCTAATGCAATCAAAAAGCATGGGCATTAAGATTTTGAATATATATGGTGACTCTGAGTTGGTCATAAATCATGTAAGAGAAATGTGTAGTAGTAAGCACCATTACCTGAAAGCATACAAAAATAGTGTGTGGGATTTAATGGAATCTTTCGAATCCCTAAATATAAATTTTATTTCGAGATAAAAGAATACTTTGGCTATTTTTTTAGTATCAAGGGAGCTAACTTCAACCCTTATGTAGATATAAGAGTTAAGAAATACAAGTAAATAAAAATGATTTTCTGGCCTACAGTGCCAGATAAGCAGATTTTTTGGTAGGTCTTTGAAAGTGATGGACAAATTATCGATTTTTTGGTAAGATAATATTGTCTATTCATTGTTCAAGAAGAAAATTTAGAATCAACATGATGTTATTTTAGCTTAAGAACAATCATATACCTAGAGGTTTGGTTACTCTAGAGATCCTATTTGACAATGAATATAGGAAAAAGATATGTTCCATGATAATCAATGAAAAATATATCAAGAAATTGAAATAGAAAAAGAAAAGAAGCTCAAGTTTGGGGTCTAATGTTCTCAAGAAGAGGCAGAAGATATCAAAGCTCTATGCCTAAAGTACCAAGATATTGTAGCTTGGTCATATGAAGACCTCAAAGTATATGATAAAAGGGTTATCCAAAACACCATTGAGCTAGAGCCTAATGCAAATTATTTCAGGTAGAAGCAAAGGCCTATAACCCTAGGATTGAAGCCATAATGAGATAAGAGCTCTTAAAGTTACTAAAGGGTAAGATCATTTACCCAATTAAACATTCAACCTAGGTAGCCAACTTGGTACGTGTGAGAAAAATAATGGTGGCATACGCCTGTGTAGATTTTAAAAATCTTAATCAAGCATCACTCAAGGATTACTACCCCCTACCATAAATTAATAAGATATTATAGATAGTGGCAACGGCAGAAATATTACCTTGCTAGCCACATTCTAAATAGCCATGGACTATGCCTTTGGTGAGTTAATTACCAAGGTCATTCTGATTTTATTTAGATGACATAATTGTATTCTCTCATAACAAGCACAACCACTTAGTACACTTGGAATAAGTTTTTCAGAAGTGCACAAAATTTGGCATCTCCCTTAATCCCAAGAAGCCATTTTTGTAGTCCATGAGAGAAATTTTCTAGGTCATGTGGTCTCCAAGGAATTAATGGCCATTGATATAGATATAATTAAATTCATTCTTGCTATTCCATTACCTACGCAAAAGAAAGCCTTGTAGTCCTTTTTTGGTCAAATAAACTTTGTGAGGAAATTCATCTCTAACTTTTCTTAGAAGGTGAAACCGATATCTGAAATGCTCAAGGAGAATACAAATTTCAAATAGACCAAGATAAGAAATCAAGACTTAGATATTATCAAGCAATCCATTGCCATAGCTCCAGTCCTAGTAAATCCACATTTTAGTAAAGAATTCATTCTTTACACCTATGAAGACGACGAAAGCTATGCATCAGTGCTCACTCAGAATAATGATCAAGACGAAGAACATCCCATATTATTTTGGAGCTAGAATCTCCATGAATATCATATCAAGTATAATTTCATTGAGAAACAATTATTTGTTGTGATGAAGTCACTAAAAAAATTCAAGCAATACTTGGTTCAGAGCAAGACACTGATTTATGTAGTTCACCTGGATGTGAGAAGTTTTATTCTACAAGGTGAACTAGGAGATAAAAAATCTAGTTGGATCACAAAAATCTAGGAATATGATGTGGAAATTCATCCTACCAAGCTAGTAAGAGGTAGAGACCTATTCCAAGGCCTGATAGAAGCAATAGTTGTAGCAGAAGTGACAACAATTGATGAGAAAACTGAAGAATCAACAATAGATAAATTATACTGGATAGATCAAATGACCAGATACTTTCAAACTAGGGTATGCCCTCTTGGTATTAATGCATCACAAACAAGAAGATACACACTTCAATATTTAAAGTATGTCTTATTTCCAAAAGGTCTATACAAAAGAAACCTGGATGGAGTTCTCCTTAGATGTCTAAAAGATGATCAACAACAAAATATCATAGAGGAGTTCCATGGAGGACTATTTGGAGGCCACTTCTCAGAGAGAGTAACAAATTTGAAAATTATCATGGTAGGATATTATTTGCATACCATATTTGCTGATACTTTCAATATTACTAAAGCTTGTGATGAATTCTAGCAATATGTGGAAAGAACAAAGAATACATCATTCCTCCTCAAGCCAATTAAAGTGGAAGAACCCTTTCAACAATGGGGGTTAGACTTCATAGGAGTCATCAATCCACATTCGTCAACTAAGCACAAGTACATTTTTACTGCTACAGACTAACTCACCAAATGGGTAGAAGCCATTCATACCAATAAATTAGACCAAGATGTAGTGATAGGCTTTGTAGAAAGCCTAATTTCAACGTTTGGTGTTTCAAAGACTTTGGTGAGTGACAATGGACTAGCATTCATAGGATCCAAGTATATGGAGTTTTCCAACAAGTATGTCATTACTATAAAGGAAACTTCAAATTATCACCCTCAAGGGAATGGGGTTATAGAGTCTACTAATAAGAACCTGTTAAGGATTCTAAGAATATCATTAGAGGGGAATAAAAGAAGTTGGCACCTTATTTATAGGTAGATATAATTACCATTAAGAAGTCCATCAAGACTTCTCCTTATGCCTTAGTGTATGGCAAATAGGCAGTGTTACTTGTTCACTTGGAGATTACAGCACTCAATATGATAGATATAGAAGAGGAATCTGAGCTAAATCTATTAGAAACAAGGTTAACACACCTTTTGTAGTTGGAAGAAAAGATAACTTAGACATATGAGGATTTTTAGAAGCACTCAGTTGATATCAAGGCTTGGTTCAATAAGAAGGTTAGATTCAAGAAATTCTAGGTTGGAGATTCAATTCTCAGGTGGAATATTGAAAGAGCTAAACTAGGACATCATCAAAAGTTTGAATCCTTATGGGATGGCCATTTCAAGATAGTAGAGGTTAAAGATACAAATGTTTTCTAGCTTTAAGATATGGAGGGAAACATGCAGCCAATTTTGGTTAATGGTTTTCATCTTAAACTCTATTTTTATTGAATATAAGCTCATTGTAATATATGTACATACTTTGTATCATTTCATTTTTGAATTTTATATCAAGTTTTATTTTGGAAACATGTATAAAAAAAAAGAGAAATAAAAGAGAAGAAAAGTGTAAACTAAGCTAAGTGTTCCTAAGGATGCAGCAAGTTCTCATTCCACACACAAATTTACTAAGGAAGCATCGGAATGACGGGTGAGTTTCCTCAGATGAACTAAAGTACTAGCGAAATAATGCATGCATTATATTTTATACTTAAAAGGACTAAAGTGGCAACATAATAGCAAAGGTTTCTAATATTATGAGTTTCAAGTCTGCTTTCGAGTGATAAATGAATTCCGCATCACACCACTTCCTAAAAGGCAAAGGTTTGCAAATAAATGCTCAAATTTCCCATGCCTAGAAAGGAAAAAGGACAAAGTGACATCGTGAGGGTATGGAAGGTGTTTTGAATTTTGGCCAATCATAAATTAGTATGGCACCTCCAACCTACCGAAAAGAAGAAGTTCAATTTGAGAAGCATGCCAATGGGTAGTTCATGCAGTGGCCGCATTAATGGAAAAGGACGTGCATGCATGGGAAATTAAGGTGCCAAAATTTAGAACCTACTCATTTGACAAAGAGCAGTGTTCATTTAGCAAAAGAAAGCAAAACAATAACTAAGCATTGTCTGTGAATTCCAGAGAAAGAGTTTGATAATTGCTTATAGAAATAGCCTTCGAAGACACCCAAGAAGCTAAAACAATGATGAAAGAAGAAGTGGGGCCTTACATCGATAAATTAGAAGCTATGGTAGATACTGAGCTGGTTCTTACTAAGAGAATGAAGCTCAAAAGGAATATCAATAACAAGTCAAGAAAGGATTAGCTCTATCAACCCAAGGTAGATGTATCATTATCTCCTTCTTGTCTTTTTATATCTATTATTTAGTTCATCCTTGTTTGGATTTAATATCAACCATCATCAAATTTTATGATCCAAGTACAAAAGCAATAAATACTGCTAAGGATCAAAACTGATTTAGTATCACTACCAAGGCCTATCACAAACTTTTTACCCTAGGAGAAGAGCCACCCGTAAGACCGAAAAGAGTTCAAAATATCCGAGCAAGCTGGATATCACTCTTTGTAAAAGTGATCTCATGATAATGAATCTTTTTAAAAATGGATCTATAATCAACTCAAATATGTTAAACCCAATAAAGGATTGCCAAAGGCCCCAATTTCCATTGAACAATTTTTCCACCTAGAGCTCTACTCTATTCTAGCTTGTATAGAGGGTTTGGATTCAAACCGAATGGTGAATGATTGGAAAATTGCCACTGCATACTACATTTCCAACAAGAGCAAAAAAGAAGGGTGTTAGGGTTATTTTATTTGATTGGCCAAATTTCCTTCCTCAAAGAATACATGAGCAACTAGTGAGAATGAAAAGGAGTTCTGATGCACCCTATTTTTGGCATTGCTTAAGCCTAATCTGGATGTTCTTTGCTACCATAAGGGACATGATGCCATGGATTCTGGTCAAGGATAAGAATGACCAGGGAGACCCCATTCCTTTTTACTATTGTACTTCTCATCTAAGGAGTAGTGAGTTTGTGTATAGATTTAACTTGGAGTTTTTAGGGCCAGAATTAAAAATAATGTATGGAGAATGACCAAGGCTACCACCACTTGCCAAGAAGTTGCTAAGAACAAAAGACACAAAAGAAGGAGATTGGTATCTCCTAACTATTGGACATTTTGAGTAGATAAGTTGTCATTTATTTCAAGAGTGAGTGGTCATTGATGTCAATATTTCAGCACCACTTAGTGGCAGTTTCAGTGGGCAGCAACAGTTTCAGGTTCTACAATCAATGCAAAAAGATAGTCCATTCCAGGAGGTCAAGATAAGGTCCAAGGTGAAAAGAAGAAACCCAAGTAAATAATATTATAATAATTATTTATAATATTATACAAGGAATATTAAATTAATTAATATAATTTTATTAAAATAATTAATTTACTTAACTTTATGTTATTTAAATTAATTATTAATTAACTTTAATATTAATTAATGTTAATTTTAAATAACCCTAAGGTGGGTTATTAATTAGAATTTGAGCACCGAAGTGGGAGAAAATAAATCAAAGTGTATATAAAAGGGACTCCTCCACCTTAGCCAAAAATATTATTGCATTCGATTTTAATCGCCATGCTAATGTGAATTATACGAACTGTTCGATGAGGAAGAGAAAGGTTTGATTGTTGTTTAAAGGACCAAGTGGTAGGAGTGATTTAATTATCCACCATTCAAGGCATCTTGGTCATCAAGTGTTGGTAGCGCAATTGGCAACTTCGACGAAGGCAAGACGCTATGGTAGCGTGAGGCAAAGGTTCAAATTTGTGGGTGTGGCCTTTTTGTTTTTAAGAGGCATTTACGATAATTAAAGGAATTAAGAGGAAGGAGGCCTTCATTCCTTCTCATGGGCACTTGTAGCCTATGCGATGGGCACCAAAGTGCTAAGGCGCTTGGCACTTGGGGAGACAGTGGTTCGAATCAGGCCGAAATCCTTTTTGGGTATAAGACAAAGGTATGCACCGAAATTTTTGGAAACACTATAGTTGAGCCATTAAAATTAATTTTTGCATAATTTAGTTGGTTTGTAAGGTTTTAAGGGGAGTTATAAGGTTGATGCAAAATAATTTTGGTGATATTTGCTTTAGTGTTTGAAAAGGGTAATAAGGTGTTTAAGGAAGGTTGTTTGAGTGTTGTGGTGTTGGATATTATTTTATGTTGGATATTATTTTAAGTTGGAGATTATAAGGTGTATCAAAATAATTATTTTTCATGTATGATTTGATGATTGCTGATTTCAAAGGAGTAATAAGGTGTAACTAAGTTTGATTATTTTTGCAATTGAGAATTATTTTGTAAAGGGGTTAGTGTGATATTTTATCATCTAACTATTGAAATTGGCAAAAGAGAAAATTGTGATTGAGACAGGTTTTCTAAGGGTACTTATACATTAAAAAAGGTATGGGCATATTCTTCCTAGTGAATGGTTGTTGAATGTTATGAATGCTAAGTTGGAGTGAAAAAGATTGTTTGGTAAGCATTGTTGAGTGTGTTTTGAATTAATGCTTCAAGATTTTATGGAATAAAGAGTTATTGATCAAACTTTGTTTTATAAACATTGTTTTTGAAGTGATTGGTTGAGTGAAGAACTTGAACTAGGGTTTGCCAAGATCATGAGTATCATTTTATGTGAAGATTATTTTATAAGCATTGTTGTTGAAGCAATTAGTTGAGTGAAGAACTTGAACTAGGGCTTGCAAAGATCATGAGTTTCATTGTTATGTGAGATTGGTTGATAAGCATTGTTGAAAACATTTGAGTGAATGTTCATGAGTTGGTACTAGGGTTTGTGAGCAAGGATTATTTCATTGAGTGATTAGTTGAGTAGAGTTGGTTGAACCTAGTCAAGTGGATATGTTGATGTGATAGTTCAAGTTCTGTGAAACAAATTGTTCTATATTCTAAATTGATTTGAAAAATATGTTTAGTATTTGTGAGTGTGAAACATATTGAGTCTCTAACAATTCCCTATATGTTTCTATGGTAAAAAGAGTGATTAAAAGTGATTGAGCATTGTGGTTAATGTGAAGCATATTGAGTCTCTAAAAATTCTCTTTATGTTTCTATGAGATTGGACAAGTTCTAGTGAGGAATTGTTGAACATATTTGAGGCAAGTCTTAGAGAAGACGTAGATAGATTTGTGTGAGCTTTTGTGGAAGATTACAATACAGTTTTAGAACAGATATTGAGATCATATTTGGATAAGTTATAGTGAGGACTTATTGAGCATATTTAGAAAATTTCTAGTAAGGACTTGTTGAGATGATTTGGACAAGTTCTAGATAGGACTTGTAGATAAATTAGTATGAGCTTTTATGGAAGCTTACAAGGCAGATTTGAGATGAGTCTTTGAGAAGACTTGAGAGTAGAGTTAATTGATTGATTTTTTCAAACCTTGAGTTAACTTTTTGGGCAAATCTAGTAGAATTGATTTGTTATTGAGTCAAGCTTTGTATTAAGGCTTGAGGATAGATATTGAGGATATATTTGTGTTAGACCAAAGGAATGTGTTTAATGTAGATCAGATGAAAAATATTGAGGATATATTTATGCTAGATCAAAGGACTGTGTTTAGTATAGATTTGAGGATAGAGTTTGGTACAGATTTGAGGACAAGTTTGTGCCAGAACAGAGACATAGATTGAGCAGATTTGTGCTAGATCGAAGGACTGTGTTTAGTGCAAATTTGAGATAAATCTAAGAGTAAGCTTTAGAGGTAACAGGGTATAGAGTATGATAGTCTCCAATGGATATATATCCATCAGCCAAGGTAGTGAGTACATGTGTCTTCAATGGATAGAGATCCACTGGCCAATGGAGTGGAGGCAACAATTCTTCTAGAAGATCACCAGCCAAATCTAAGGAGAAAAAGTTCTCCTATGGATAGAGATCCATGAGCTTTATTAGGGTATTGGTGTCTCCTTTGGACATAGGTCCATAATTATTATAATAGGGAAAGGATTCCTAAGAGATTGATTGAGAAAATTTTAGTGAAATATTTTCTCCAAGGAGTAGCCCACATTGGGTGAACCACGTTAAATTGGTGTCTCTATTGTGTGTGGTGACTTATGCATTACTTTGATTACTATTATTGATATTGCTATCTATACATTGCATAATATTGATTGGTAAAGAAAAGTAAAAATTCATCTTATACTATTCACCCCCCCTCTCAGTATAAGCGTGTGTTCTTCACTAACAAAAGGCACTGTCATTAGACTATATGGTTTCACTGGAAAGCCTTTTCTACTATTTTGTTTTGTTACAAATATATTATTTACTTTAGAATATTTGAGATAGGTAGAATTTATTAATTTGAATTATGGATCTAGGAGGAAGAGGAAGTGTTTGTTAACCTACAGTAGTGTGGATGATATAATCATTACTAAGAAACGGTAGGGCGAAAAAATTGACCAATATTTGGATAGACTGGGTCTATTTTACATTCCCCATAGATGGAGTTATGATCCTGATGATGTATTCTATAATAGGAACATAGCTGCGAATGGATAAAAGGCTTATAAATTTGAGAAAAATCCCAGGACTCATTTTGAACAGGGTAGAAATAATAAGGAAAATATTCTTTTGGAGTGGAATATTGCAAATATGGAACAACTTCCCCCATGGTTAGACTTTTATAAGAATATCATTGATTTCAATACAAACAATAATGAATAACATCAATTATAAGAGTCTACCATCAATGAAGTTGAGAGCAAAATAGAAAATAAATTGAATGAAGCTAAAATATCTAACTGGTGGAGGATGAGAGTTGAAATTGAAAAAGAGAAATCCAAGTTTGGATTGAAAATTGATGATGAATTTTTTGATAAATATGACAAGAATGTCACAACTTGGAAATACAAATATCCAAAGAGTATAGTGTTGGTCTATAATAAATCACAAACTAGGTCAGATACCCCATCCCCACCTTTGGAATAAGAATATCAAGAAGAAGAAGTTGATACTCCATTAACTACTGCAAAAGTTTTGAAGACTTTTTAGCCTTCAATTGAAAAAATAAAGAAATTTACAAAAGGGGCATAGTTAATGAGTAAAATGCACTATACTAATGAGAGGGCAATTAGCACACCAGTCATCGAGACAACAAGTAGGTCCAAACGCCTAGCCTTGGGTGGATAGCCCCTAGATACATAGGTAGACTAAAATAAGAAGAATAAGGATTTTGTTGTCACACTTGTAAGTTTTACCACTGTAGCAACAATGGAGTTAAATCCAATTACTGATCAAACATTACAGGAGGATCCAGTACAGGAGGGATTGTTCGAAGAATATATTGGAAGTGAGAAATCAACCATGCAAGTGTTTAAGAGAAAGGTCAAAAGAGCACTGGAAGGGGCTAAGAATGATATTTCTAAGAAACATAATTTGGATAAAGAGAAAATTATTAAGGAAACCCCTATTTTAGCTACAAAAGAATTAATACAAAAAACATAGTAGAAAGGTGAAGAGACAGCTCCAAAGCACCATACATCATTAGGTGAAGGTATAGTCTCTATCCCCTCTTCTCCTTCTCCTCCTGTAGAGTCCTCAAATAAATATCCATCCCTTTATTAGAAAGATATTAAAACAAAGGTGCCTTCTCCCCCTCATAGTTCTTCCCATATTTCATCATTCAGCACTGAGGGCTAAACTAACCCATCTCTTTTAGGGTCACATCAAATTCCTTCTCCAAGGTTACCTCAAATTCCTTCTTCATCACCTCAAATTCCTTCTTCATCACCTCAAATTTACACTTCATCATCTAAAATTCCTACTTCATCATCCCCCATAATTCCATATTTGCCATCACAACCACCTCCATCGTTTGAGAAGCAAACTATTTTGAACACACTTACTCTCCTTCCTGTAAGTTTTACTTTAGTTCCCATAAGTTTATCGATTGCAATAGCAACAGTGGTCATATATTCCACTATGGTCACAATTTTTTTTGTAGTGAATTCTACACAACCATTATCAATTGTTGATTATGTTCTTTCATATATTGTAGCCTCTTCTCCTCTTCCTGTGAGTTATCCTACCCAAGAAATTTTACAAAAGGAGTAGGAAGCTTCATAAAAAATTCAATATTTTTGGATAGAGAAGTTATCCAAGCCTTCCAAGAGAATGGCAACAAAGAGGAGAAGCATATTTGTTGATCCAATTTCAAGGTAAATGACATATAGATCCATGATTACCCTTGTGAGTAAGCATGAAACTGATATAACCACTCAAGATTATCGCATAGAAGAATATATAGAAGATATTGAGCAGCTTCCAGTAGAAGATTAATTAGTCATGGCCAAAGCTCACTTGGACACTTTTCATGTGAAAACTGATATATACAAAGAAAAGGTGGACAAGTTGGAAAAGAAAATAGAAAATATTCAAAAGACTATTGATAATCAAAAACAAGTGAAGAAGGCTCTTAAAAAGGAAGAAAATAATTGGTAGGATAAATTTCGAGAGGCTAATAAGCTTAAGGACCAAATGGAGGAGCATAAGAACAAAAATGAAGAACAAGCTAAGGAAATACAAATTTTGAAGGATCAATTTCAAATTGAAAAGGCTAAGTCTTCAAGTTTCTCCAAGGTTGGGCTAAAAAAAGTGAGAAACGAATTGATTTCCGAAGTTTTGAAAAAATGCTCACAGTTGCAGCCTATTGTTGATTATATGGATGATGTCAGTCATCTACTTCAAAATATCCAGGAAGACCTGGAAAAATACACTGGAGAACTACAACCAATGGTGATTCTGGCTGAGAAAATTTATAAACTGGTAGATAGCAGGATGATTGACTCTGCTAAGCCTATTCCTAACAAGGAGTGGAATATCACCAGAATTGCTACTACAGTTGTAGTGAATAAGCATAGAGCCCTCCAAAAGGCTTGCTTATTGTTTGAAAAGGTTGAGAGTATGATCAGGGACATAGTGGATATTAATAAAGAAATGATTTAGATTGGTTTTAGAGGGCTATGGATGGAATATCATAGTTTGTTATCAGTAGAAGAAATTAAGAAGAGTATTGATGAGATCTTACAAGATAAGTTTGAGATTGATGCTCTGGAAGAGCCAATCGACCAGGAGCAAGCTTCACATATGATTATTGTTTTACCAAACTCAAATATCTAATGGAGGATTTGGTAAACAAAATAAGTGCTAACAAATATGAGGACATTGGTGAGTTAGAGTACATTCATAAGCAACTGAAGGAAACTTCCAATCCCTCCGAAGCAGTTTGGAAACAAGCCCTGCAAACCTTGAAACTGATAGTGTAGTTGTTTGGGAAGAATGCAGAAGAGGAAGATAAAGAGAAAATTTTACTAGAGTAGGAATTTGAGCAAGAGCAAGAGGATAACATAGAATAATATGCTCAACCAGAATAAGAAGAACCAAACAGAGTTGTTGCAGACCCAAAAGAGGCACAAGCTTAGCAATTTTTTTTTTGTACATTTGTAGTCATATGTTTTGTATTTTTTTTTATTTATTTTTACTCTGACATCGTTATAATAAAATAATAAAAGCATGAGTCTAGAGAGATACAGAAAATAGAAATTTTTGTGTGAAGGCTTTCATATAATTTGTTGTGAAAAGGATTTATAAGGAGAGCATAGTTGTGTTTTTGTTAAAGAATTGGAGTAGTTTTGAGAGGAGTGATAGAGATTTTTATGTTTTCGGCATGATATTCATCAGAAAAAGTTATCCTCTAGGATTTTCATGAAGTTTTTAGAGGATAGTTTTCTTATGAAAAATATTCTTTGAAACATTTTTGGAGGGAAGTAGCGGAGGCATTTATGTTTACGAAATGGTCTCCATGTGAGTAATTATCCTCTGAGTAGATCCACAAGGTTTTCAGAGGGTAATGTTCTTATGGAAATTTTTCTTTGAAACATTCTTTTGAAGATAAGCATTTTTTACTCCTGATTTCCAATGGATAAGACTCTAATTTCGATGGCTTTGCAAGAAAATCCACCCAGGAGGCACTAGAATGTAGGCCCAAAATGGCCACATCCTTAGAAAACATTAAAAATTTTATTCTAAGGCATGAAATCTCTATTCCAATGAGGACATAGAGTATTTTGGAGTGGATCCGCAATGAGATTTCCTCAATATACTCAATAATTAGTTTTTTTTAGCTAAGTTCCATTTTTCTCAGTTCCTAGTGTATTTGGCAGCGAATTCTATGCAAGTCTCGATTCCACAAAACTTTTAGGTGAAGATGACATCAGCATGTTAAAAAGTGTGGAATGGCAAGTATTATTTATTTTTGCATGATCCAACAACTAAGTGTCGACAAGTTTGATTTCGTTGAGTTCTTAGAGTATCCTGGTGCAAAATGGCAACATAAAGGCCGAAAACACTGCAAAGAGTGCATAATGGTGATATGAAATACAAAAGCATTGTAAAAGGTTTAGAATGGCGACATAAAGGCCAAAAACACTACAAAGAGTACAAAATGATGATATAAAGACCGAAAACACTGCAAAGAGTGTGGAATGGTGACATGAAAGACAAAAGCATTGTAAAAGATACGAAATGGTGACAAAGACTATTTTACACTACTTCCAGTGTAGATTGGAGATTTTGCATTCCAACTAAGATAAAGATGATGTCAACATACTTTTTTGTGTGGATTGTGATTTGCCTGATGTCGAAGAAGAGAGAAAGAAGGCTAAGTAGTGGAGTAACAATCAACTTCATTATGCTTGCTCCTTAGTGCATTTCACATTAGAATCCAATTCTATAGAACCAATCCTAATAAGGATGATATCAGTGATTAAAAAGTGTGGAATGGTGTTTGTTCCTTCTCCACCAGTTTGCAGAGCATTTTTTAAGTTTTAATCACCACCGTTCACTAAAATGCATCAATGATTGAGATGTTGCTAACATTGTCGAAGCATTTGAAAGTAGATTCTCACCAGATCAGAGAGTAGTCAGTTGGAAGGTGAGAATGTGAAGCGTCGAAGGGTTTTCAAGATCAAGAACCAGATTAGTTACAGATCTACGATGGAATGGAGTTTCCAAGAATGATGAATGGATCAGATGTAGTTTCCAACCGCCTAAACTCCAACTACCATTAACTAACTAGCAAGTTGTAGAGCCAAGATTCCATGGTGGATTACCCATAAAATATTTCCTAGACTTTGCTAGGCAGTAAGATAATGCCAGCAAAACTCTCTACTGAGCTATAACTTTGTAATATTTGTAAAATAGAGGTTGAATCCTTGTTTTTAAGGGTCGACTCTAGTGTGTTTTTTTTCCCTATTGTAAATATTCCTACGAACTAATGGAAGGAGAAATAATCTAACTTTTGACTCAAATTTTATTGTCTTCGCTATATTTTGTGCAAGAGGTTCGATGTTCTGAACTACATTTCTGTTAATACTTTAGTGGTTAGTTCATTCCAAATTATTGGATTACTAGTTGTGAGAGTAGTTGAAATTTTTTCATAGCTAGATCTATGTTGTTAGGAAGTTTATTTCTATCAAATCTGATTATTGGTCTATTCTACTAAATTGGATTATCAATGTTAGATATTGAAATTACTTTATACAACATATCTCTATTTTATGTTGTGATATATGAAGAGTTCATGGGTTTGGGTGTCGTTAATATTGAATAATGGGACATTGGAAATAGTTTGTGGGAGCTTTCTGTAGTAGTTGTCATTTTTGTTAGCCTATCCGACCATTATTTGTTATAATCTCTCTAACCCTAAACATTTTTATGTTCATTTTCTCAAAACCCTAAGTAAGTTATAATTGTGTCAACACTCTACTAAGTTGACAAGGAACCAGCCTAATCTAGAGGTTGGATTGAAGTTGCCTTTGGTCCATCCAATGTTGAGTGTTGAGTTGTGACTATTGGGTGCATGCCTAGATAGAAAATTGGAATATAGACAGTCGTAGTGTCAAGTAAAACTTGATGTCAATTCAGTGCCCAAAAACATCCTACAAGATTTCAAATAAAAGGTTAGAAAAATATATCTTCATGGTATGACAAACATCCCCTCCTCAAAATTTGGTTGATGTCAACTTTTAATTTTGTTTGTGATATATTTGACTTTGCACATGCGTGGGGTGTTGACGTGGCTCGAGCCACTTTCTCAATGCTAAATTTTAATTCTTAAAAGGCAGAAATGATCATGAAAATGGAAAGTAGGTACCTTTTCTATGTGGAAATCAGACACCTTAGCAATTGGGCACTACGCTTAATATGGAAAGTAGGTGCCTTAGCAATCAGGTTCTCTACTTAACATGGTAAGTAGGTGCCTTAGAAATCAGATGATCTACTTAACATGGGAAGCAGACACCTTAGCAATCAAGTGCTCTACTTAACATGGGAAGTAGGCATATTTTTCTAACTATCAGGTGTTGTACTTTTAAATAAACTTTATACAAACTCAAACATTTTTTTAACCATGTTCAAGAGATTTGGTGTCACTTTCTCGACAAATGGAATTCAAACACCCTTTTATTGGAAAACCTATAAATTAGGTGTCGATCTTCCAAAATATGGGATGAAGACACCATATCCTTAACATACTGAGAGTCAGGTACCTTATTTTTTAAAATGAGAATCAAACATATTTTATCGTATAAACGAGAATCATGTGCCACATTTTCAAATTATGGGAATCAGGAACCTTCTACTGTAAAATGAGAATCAAATGCCTTTCTCATCAGTTAATAGAAAAAATATTCTCCTCATTTATTGCAACATCCTCTTGACATGCCCACTTATATGCACTCAAGGTTGATCAAGCCTTTCAATGCTCTGGTTGAAGAACAGGGACAAAATCAACATATGTCCCTGAACCAGCAGTTGAGTGTTTTATTGTCTATAAAGACCAATCCAAACACTCTTGTGCAGATTTAGGTATAGTATTCCCATTCTAAATAGTGATAAGCTACTCCTACTACAAATACTTCTAAAAATATGGGAAGGCATAGGATCATGGATTATGTGCTTGTTAGGCCTAGGTTTTCCAAGCTGGCTAACAGCTACACTCAGGGCATCGTTCCTGCAAAACAAAAATACAACTAAAAAAAGAAAAACTTTGAAATAATAATTATATTTGGGACTATGTGCACTAGGTCCATCTATTATTGACTCAGTTTAAAATCAAAATCAATTGGGGTCTCCCCTATGTCTAATCTGGACTCAATCATGTATGATTTATACACATGGTATGGACACAGACGGTGACCATTAACTATTAATATAATATTTCTACTATCAATTATTTTTATCCTCATAGCTCCATTTTTTATGACTTCAGTAACTTCATATAGCCCCATCCAATGTTGCATGATCTTGTCTTTCATTTCTTGGAATTAAGAATCATATAGTAATGCCCATTCTCCCACTTTGAGTTGCTTTGGCTTGGTGTGGTGGTCATGCCACTTGACTCTTTGCTTTTGAATGATCTCTAATTGTTACAGAGCATCAAGGCAGTATTCATCCATATGATTAAGCTACTAAAGTTATTCTTTCTATGCATAATCCAAGTTTATATTCAACTCTACTACAGTCCTAATTGATTTGACTTCAAACTCTATAGGCATAATAGCACTCTTCCCATAGACTAACTGGAATGATGTAAATATAATAGTAGTCTTCCAGGTGGTCCTGTAGGCCCACACTACTTCTAGTAATATAGTGGCCCAATCCTTCCTATGTTACTGCACTATCTTTGTCAGGATACTTTTCAACTATCAGTTGGTTACTTCAACTTGCCCATTTGCATGTGGATGGTAGGGAGTGATTTTTTATACCTGATTTTATATTGCTGCATGAGTTCTTGAATTATATTTGAAGTAAATTGAGGTCCTTGATCGGTTTTGATCTCACTTGGAACCTAAAAACTTGTAAAAATAGATGAATACAATTATGCTACAATATTCTCTTTTGAATCACACAAAGCCTACACTTCAACCCACTTACTCACATAGTCAGTACAAACTAAGATAAACCTCTTACCTTTTGACTATGGATTAATGAGTCCTATGAAGTCCATCCTCCATTAATTAAATGGCTCAAATGTGAACATGCAGTTGGAGTGGCATTACATCTCTAAGAGTAGGTATGCCCATCCTCTGACATTGATCACACTGACTCACATGCTTGGTTGCATATTTTAATAGTGTAGGCCAGTAATAACTAGCTTGCAACACTTTGTATGCAGTAATTTTTCTTGCAAAATGGCCACCACAAGGTTCATCATGGTAAGCCTTCAATATTTCTATTATCTCATTCTCAGCAACACACCTCATGATCTGATCAGGCCCTATTTTAAATATGCACCCATAAATCCATGAGAAGTCTACACTTTTCTCAATTAAAGTTTATTTTTCACAAGGTAAAAGTGTAGGGGATACTTTACCAGTGGCTAAATAATTAGCCATATCTATGCGCCATAGTATATGTTCATTGAGAGAAAAAAAATGCTCATCTACAAATTTGTCATCTGTAGCTACATCATCTAGAGGTGTCAACCTAGACAAGAAATTAGCTATCACATTGTCTTTACATGGCTTGTCTACTATTGTTACATAAAACTCCTATAGAAGCAAAAACCATCTAATAATTTTGCCACTAATCCCAAGTTTGTTAGGTATATGATAGCTGAGTGATCAATATGTATAAAAACTTGATATCTTGTAATATAATAACAAAAAAATTTAAGCGTATATATAACTAAAATAAACTCTTTTTCAGTGATAATATAATTGAATTTAGCACCCGTGAGGTGTTTACTGACATAATAGATGGCATAAAAATAATCACCATCATTTTATCCCAGCATTGATCCTATTGCATTGTTAGATGCATCAACATAAATGTGAAAAGGTATGGTCTAATTTGGACCTCTCAGTACTGGGGCAGTAATCAGTCTTTTCTTTAAGGTGTTAAATGTTTGCTTACGTTCCTCAGTCTAGACAAACTCTATGTCCTTTGATAACAATGTGGTCAGGAGTTTAGCAATTTTGCTAAAGTCTACTATAAACCTCCTATAATAATCATTTGATCCTAGGAAACTATGGATATCCTTCTATGTTTTCGAAGTAGGTAGGTTTTAAATAACTTCTATCTTCTTCCTATCCACTTTGATCCCATCTGCAAAAATGTGATTTCCTAAAACTATCTCTTCCTGCATTAGCATTTAACATTTCTCATTGTTGAGGGATAGGTTAGTTTCCTCACACCTCTCAAGTGTTTTCTCCAAAAAAATTATGGTTGTTTCAAAAGTTTCACCATATACAGTGAAATCATCCATGTATACCTCCATAGTTTCTCCAATCATGTCAGAAAATATGCTCAAAAATACCCTCTGAAATGTGGTAGGTGCATTACATAGACCAAAAGGTAAAAATATGTAAGCGAAAGTTCCCCAAGGGCAAGTAAATGTGGTTTTGTCTTGATCTTCCTCCCCTATTTGGTTTTGATTGTATCTACTGAACCCATCCAGGAAAGAAAATTTATTTTTACTTGATAATGTATCAAGAACCTGATCTATGAAGGGTAAGGGGAAGTGGTCCTTCTTAGTTTCTTTGTTTTGTAACCAATAATCCACACAAATTTACCACTTGCTATTTTTCTTGGGCACCACCACCAAATGTGATACCCATTCACTGTCTGAAATGGGGTAAAGGAACCCAACTATGACGATTTTTTGCAATTCAATTTTGATAATTTCCTTCATTATTGGATTCATTTTTCTCTGTGGTTGTCTTACTGGTTTAACCTAGACTTATAGATATATCCTATGAGTATGGGTTTTAGTATCTATTCCTCTCATATCCGAATAGTCCCAAGCAAAGGTATTTTGATTTTTTACCAGTGTTTATTTCAATTTGATTTATTGTTTAGATATTAAGTTATCATCTATGTTCAACACTCTACTAGGTGCAACCTCTATTTGTTGAATATGATGGTCTTTTACTCCCACTAATGGTGACTCAAGAGATGGACAAGAGGGTTATCCTTAGAAAAAGCTTGATATTACCCTATCCTCATCACTCTCATCTTCCAATTCATCAAGTATCATGACATATTGGATCATTGATAGACCACCAATATTCTAATTTTAATTTTTAGGTTCTCTCAATACTTCTATAGATTGTGCAGGTGGATGGATGATCAGTTTTTTATATTTTATCCATAAAAAATGGTCATCTAGCCATATCTACAACTTATGTAAGCATCGGTTGTTATTAGCCAAGGTCTACCTAATATTAATGACCCTATCCATATATGGATTATAGCAGTAAGAAGTATATTGGATACTCTCATGTATCCACTATAACTATGATATCCTCTAGAATTATTTCTAGGAGAACTATAGACTAGTCTACCAACTACAAAATAATCTTGGTTGGCTTTAGGCTAGATAGTTTAAGATTTTTCATGGTATCTTTGGGTATGGCATTAATGGCAGCCCCCAAGTTTGCTAGTGTATTGGATAAAATGTAGCCCTCTATTTGTACAATTAAGACAAGGCTTCATGGACCTAAGTATTTTTGGTTGTAGGTGTTATCTAATATAAGATCAACTAACTATACCCACCGAACTGATTAACTTTGCAGGTTTTATTTTTGGTTTCTTCAGGAAAAATTCTCTTATGGCCTTGCCATAGATAAGAATATCTCTAATGGCCTGAAAGAGATGGATTGTGATTGTTAGGTTCTTTAGGCTAGAGATAATATCAAATTCTAATTATACTAGTTCTTTAGGTTCCTACAATATTTATGGAAAATGTGTAACCTCTTCTCTATTATTTACAGGTGTTGATTCCTCTTCTAATTCTACTATAAGATGTGATTCCTCTTTTTCTAGTTCTATGTGTTCCTCCTCTTCTACCAGAGGAGTGACTTCTACACCTACTTATTTTTCTAACCTTAATTCTATTGGACTACAATATACTTTAATATTGTACATGGGGTACATATCATTCTTCACTTGATAAGTTGAATATTGTTTGTTATTGGGATTGGTTGTAGGTTATGCTAGCAGTTGAGTAGACCTAAAATTAGGAGAAGTAGGTAGGATTGGCTGTAGTGGAACTGGAGCAGCCTATTGTGGGTTTTTATTCCTAGCATTCTAGTTCCTCCACTATTGTCCAGGATACTGGTATTGCATCCATGGATAGGGGTTATAAGGATTTTCTCCTTGTGGATACTGATTCCAAGGTTTTTGCCCCCATTAGTCCATGTTGGGTGGCTGAGCTTGACCTTGATTCTAAAAATTGTTGCCCGCATAAGATGGCATTCCTACTAGCATGTTCTTTCCCATAGGAGACTAATGCTAGTTTCCCCTATTACCCACAAAGTATGATTATGCTACCTTAGATTCCTCTCTTGATTTTGAAAACTATGGATAGAGCTTTGTTTTGTGATCCTTTGAACATAAAACACAAACTCGAAATTTTTTTTCTGGGCATTTATTTCTAGGGTGTTTTCCCATGCATTTGGAAAAAAATAGGCCAATGCTACTTCATTATCCTACTTTTTTTTCTAAAGTAGAAGGGTATCCATTTTAAGAGCTAGAGATGACAACATCTCACTCTTAAGGTCTTAAAGCATGTTACCTATTTTTGTTTTAGTGATAGTGGCTAACTATTTGATATTTCCAGGGGTCAACTTACCTTTTTTTCTTGAAAAGTTTTGACACAAACTTCGAATATCATCCATCTAATTTTGATAAATATCCCCTAAAAAAATCATTTTTAACACTTCCAGGGATTCATTTGTAAGTCCTTTTAAGAAGATGCTTCTTAAGGACCTGTCTCCTAATTTCGAGTGGGGTGATCTTTGCAAATTAAAATTGAACCTATTCCAATACTCTTCCATATATTCTCCTTCCTTTTATGACATGTCTAGGACTTCTTCCCTTGCATCATGTGCTCTACCAAAATCGTGTTCTAGGAAAATCCTCTTTAACTATTTCTAGGTAGTTATTTGTTTATCCCCCAAACTAATGAACTAGCGCAAAGCTGAATCATCAAGGGTGGAAGGAAATAATTTTAGTTTTTAAGCATCTGCGATGTAATCCATAAATCTACATAAATTTTGGGAGGTGGTCAAGGGATATATACTTCATCTTGTGATCTCCCCCTGCCTCTCCTATGGGAAAATTGAAACTGGTGGATGCTTCCTCTGCATTATCCATCTTGTCTATGAACAAGGTATCTACATCAGCTGCATTTCATGCAAATTTCAAGGCCTCTAGTTCATTTCTCTTATCCTGTAGAAGGATTACTAAATTTGTGTTTGATATAGTTCCTTCTCTAACTTCTTGCCAGCATTGAAATTTTAATAAGTCTTCCTTAGACTAAACTCTGCTTATCTTCGATCCTTCTCTATGATGTTATTGATTTTTTTTAGAAGGGTCCTATGTAAGTAATGGTGTTTCCTCCAATGCACAAGTGGAGATTGTGGAGAAGAGGATTCAGTATTAGATTAGGTACAACTAAAGTGGAATATTTTTGAGAAATGTCCTTAGTTTTAAGAAAATGATCATCTGATCCTCTATTCTTAGGTGAACTCATACAAGGCTTGAAAATGGAGGTTCTATAGGTCATGACCTAAATTAATAATAATATGATTCCTTCATAACAAGAAATTATAATAGGCTACTCCCCGACAATGATGCCAAAATTTTGGGTAAAAATATTGGTTAGTTGTTCTACATTTAAGTTCACTGCCTCATTTAATTTGTCAACCCAAGGTAGCTCATAGACTTATGAGCAGCCTTCCATAGTATATGCTTATAATTTCCTCCATAGAGATGAGTACCTTAGATTTATGGTTTGGGGGATGTTGGTGTTCGTTGAATTTTTTATTTTGTTTTCCAAACCACTAATATATCCTACGTTTATGAAAACATGCTTAAATTACATTCAAAAATTAAAATTGCATATTGCTTGAAATTACAGAAAACAGGGGAAATATAGGAAATAAAATTAATCTATAGAAATGAAATAAAATTAAAGAAAATAGAAAATAGGGGAAATTAAATGGAAGAAAATTGTTGAGAGTGGGCCCACACTTCTAATAGGTTCTACCCACGTTAAATCATTCACCAGACGCTTAGTCGATTTAACCAAAAATTACTTAGAAAATATTAATTAAGACTTGCAGCATAAAATTATATAGGGGAAATCCAAGATCATGTTTTCATGGATGGCCTGCATATTTATGAAATATGTGGCCACACCCTATTACAAAATAGAAACAAATCAAAGTCTTGATTTTACTTTACAACCGCATGCATGAATACAGGGAATCGAGTAAAATATCAAATTGTGTGGACTAATTTGATGTATTTTGTTTTATCAGAATACGTCTAATATTGGTTTTGCTTGATTTACATAGATATTTACATAGTAGCTAAAAAATATATGGTTAGTCATCTTTGAAATTATGCCTGATATGGTTTCAATGCTAAAATTCCATTTGTGCTCCTTGCTGAAATCATGTTCTATTTTCTTGACCACAAATTCATGTTGGAAGTCGACTTCAATGGGAATCAAACACCTAACGAGATGCAGGCATCTGTAAGTTAAGAATTGAATGGAATTTAGGTGCTTCAAATGGAATTACGTGCTTGAATTAGCACTTCACACCAATGTACTATGAATGTTTTACCTTCATGAAATTGAAGGTGCCAGGTCCGAGTGGGACCTTGACAAAAACATGCTAAAATACAACAATTTCTACGAAATCTACACAAAACACACTTAGAAACAAATATTAAATAACATGTAAAATAAACTGTTAAATATGTATAAAATTCTCATTAAACATATACATCTATAGAAATAAGTGTTGTTGTTTTATAAGGAAAGTGGTACAAAAATGAGTATTTTCAAGGCTTGTAAATGATCATGGACCTTGTTGTCATATGCATGTTTAATGCAATATTTAGAAACATGAATATACTCAATGGCATTGATTCAATGTTCATACAAAAGAGTGAGTTCATCTAATCAAGCTTATCATGTAGTATCATCATCCATGAACTCTTGAAGTGAGATCAACAAGAATTTCAAGCTTGAGGGGCATAATGGCCTTAGTACCATTAACCAAGGACAATGGTGTTGTCCCAGTGGGTGTACGAATGCTTGTATGATAGGTCCAAAGTGCTACAGGGATTTGAACATGCCAATCCTTATGAATTTCTTTTATTTTCTTTCTCAAGATCGCGTAGATAGTTTTTTTGTAGCTTCAACTTGATTGTTGCACTAAGGATAGTAGGATGTTGAATAGCTATGTTGAATGTGATATTTATTACAAATCTCTTAAACATCATTATTATTGAATGGTGGTTCATTATCAGAGATAACATTAAGGGATACCAACATTACAAATGATGTTATGGATAATGAACTCCACATTTTTAGGACCCATAATTTGGGCAAGAGGAACAACCTCAAACCACTTGGTGAAGTACTCAGTTGTAGTGATGGTGAACATGTGTTGATTAAATTAGGGAGGGGAAATTTTATGCATAATATCAAGGTCACATTAGGAAAGGGGCCACAAGGACTGGATTTATTACAAGGCTTAAGAGGGCACATGGGATAAATTGGCATGATGTTGGTATTTAAGGCATTTCCTGATGTATGCACAACAATCATGTTCCATGGTAGTCCAATAGTACTCCATACATAAGATGCACTTTTTGATGGCCATCCCACTAAAATGACAACCACAAGTGCCATCATGATCTTAATAAATCATCCAGTTTGCTTCAAATGGTTTAAGACATCGAAGAAGGATACCATCATAACTACAATGATAAAGCATGTCCCCTAATAGGATGTATTGTGCAACTTTCTATTTAAAAGTCTATTTTGTAGCCTGAGGTAGATCAACAAGAACACCAAGCTTAAGATAATCCTTTACCTACGAGAACCAAGTATTATAAGGCTCTTCATGGATAAAATGGACATCCAATTCATCCTTGGAAGATTGGCTAAAAATAGTTGATTGAGAAAGAGTAGTGACATAGACATGGGTGACTTTGTCATGGGTATTTTGAGGGATTAAATAATTTAGAGAAGCCATGGTATCAAAAAAGTGGTTGATCAACCTTGGAGAGGCTTCAATATCATACTACTCAAAGCGTGTCAATAACTCATCTATAATTTTTTTGTATACCTTTAGTATTGGGCACTTGCATTGATAGACCTCCTTGGTTTAATTCATGATGAGGGGGGAATAACAAAATATTTGTATTCATTTGATGCACATATAAATTGTATTATTTATACCAAGGATAAGATCTTTGTATTTAGAATTGTTGTTGGTGCAAGGAAAGTCAAGTTTGAATGAGTAAGGGATGGGAACCCCTTGTGGCATGAATAACATAAATCCAAAACCTCCCCCTTTCTCACACTTAAAACTATCAAATAAAAGAGTGAGGTCAACTTGGTCCCTAGGTTCGACATATTCTTCTTGTTATGTAATATTGAAGACAGTCATCGAGAAGCTCAATGATGAGGGGTTTATCATCAATAAGAGGAATTTTGATAAGTTGATCAAAGATGATTTGACCTTTGATGAATTTTTAACTAACAAACTTAAGATTGAATTCTTTGAGAAGCATCATACACTTTGTGGTTTGACTATTATTGTAGGTACAACCCATCATATATCATAATAGGTTTTTCCTCACAATAACATAAGTAGTATGATTGAGCATATAGTGGTGAAGCTTCTTAGTAGTAAAAAGTATTTTTAGGTAAAAATCCTCCACAAACACATTTTATTTCATAGTTTACAAGGGTTTGATTGATGTAGTAAATGGTCTGCTCTTGTTTGGATTTGTTCTTTTGGGATAACATAGTTCCCATGGTAAAGTCTATGGTAGATATGTACAAGTGAAATATGATGCTTGGACTAGACAAAGACAAAACTGGTTGGGAGGAAAGATAACATTTGATAGACTTGAAATATTGTCGGTATTCCTTGGTCCAACTGAAGGTGACCCCCTTTTGCAAAATATGGTTGAAGGACTTACATTTTTCCAACAATTAGGTGATGAAATGATGAATTTATTGGATTTTTCATTGCAATATTTGCAACTCCTTGAGGTTGCATGGGGTCGACATGTCCAAAATTACCTTCACTTTATTAGTATCCACTTCGATACCCCTTTGAGAGATGATGAACCCACAAATATTTTCTAAGATAAAACTAAAGACACATTTCTTGGGGTTGAGTTTGATGTTATGCTCTAGAAGCTTATGAAAGACTTTTTGTAAAATATCAACATGCTCATGCACTCTTTGGACTTTGCCAATAAATCATCCACATTGTATTTTATGATTTTATGCATATAATAATAGAAGATGTAGGTCATTTCATGTTGATAGGTAGCACCTACATTCTTGAGGTCAAATGACATGATGTTATAACAAAATATCCCCCAAGGTATTGTAAAGGATGTCTTGTGTAGATCATCAGGATTCACTCAAATTTGGTTATATCCCAAGAAACCATCCATGATGGAAATTATTTCATGGCCCATGGTAGAATCCACAAGATTATCAATTTTTGGAAGCAAAAAATTATTCTTGGGACATGCCTTGTTAAGGTTGCAAAAATATGTGCATACACATATCCCCTTAATTGGTATTATAGCTTCAATGCTTAGCCCTCCCATAACCAAGCTTAGAGAAGTATTGCATTCCCCTCCTCTTATCCTCCATAAATTTATTTTTTGAGTTGAAGGAGAGAATGAGGATGTTTCATGAGGTTTCATAAAACCTCCATAAATTTTATTTTTATTGTAGATATTATCTTGTATCTCTATTTGTAGAAATCCAAAAAGTGGATCTAATTGAGTTTTGCAAACTCTATGTAAATTGATCGTGTTTACGCTTACACAACCATACAATATCCAAAATCTAGATATGAATTATTTCAATGACCTCTATTTAAATTGATCATGTTCTTTTACATATGCATACAATATCCATAATTCGAATCTGATCGATTTTAGAAACCTTTGTGTAAGTTGATCGTGTTCATTTTTACACATCCATACAATATCCAAAATCCAAATCTAATAGAGTTCAATTGCCTTTGTGTAAACTAACCATGTTCATTTTTTTTACACAACCATATAATATCCAAAATATGTATTTGACAAAGTTTGATGGCCTCTATATAAATTGATCGAGTTTTTTTACACAACCATACTGTTAGATCAACCTCTATGTAAATTGACCGTGTTTTTTTTACAACACAATAGACTTCTAGCCTCTTCATTGTACTTGTATAAGTGGCTTACAAAATTTTCCACATTGCTTTTGGCTAACTTATATTCCTCCTTTGTAAAAGTGATTCCACTTGGACAATGAGCAAGGTCTAGTGGATCAAACCTAACATACATACTTCTACATTAGCACTATAGTAGCACTCCATTTGCACTTCAAATCTATTTTTAATTTTAATTTACTTTCTTTCATTGCAAATTGATTCACATATTTTCATCATCTCTAAAAGGAATGCATATGATAACTCATTCTGCAACCTAATCTCGTGATAGTGTGCCACTTTATTGGTGGTGGTAAATCCACATTAAAGGCCCTATGAGTCAAATTTGGACGAGACTTAATGAGAATACATAGTGAATGAGGTCATCCATATTGACAAAAATTGAAAATTAAAAACTCTTAATCAAGATTAAAATTAAGTTGGTCCAATATCCATCATAGTTGTGGAATAGAGCATGTACTTATCTTTAGAGAGTATATTTCTAGCCATAGTAAATAGGATGAGGATTGGTAGGACTTAGGATCCATCACAACTTTGATTTCATTACTGAGCATTTGTATGTGGGCATCTAGGTGAAGGTCTCTATTTGAGACAAGCTCATTATACCTCTCCAACTTTTAGCACCTCATTTACTTGTAGTTATATGATTGATGTTACTAGGTTTCCACATCCCATACTTTGGTATTCAATTGTGTAATCTAGTATTTGATATTTTGGCCTACACATTCATATTTTGGAGATATTAGCTTTTACATTAATCTATAGTATTTCAATCTAGACTACACACCTTTTTTTAGTGCTTCAAATTTAACCACATCATCATCACATTGCATAAGGAATCATAGCGACCCACTTGTACAATTCATAATTTGTAAAAGATATTCTCCTTGGACAGTGAGCAAGTTCTAGTTGATGACATTCATTCATTTTCATCACTTGGTTTATTATTTACTAGCACATTTTGCCTCACTTAGTCATAAGTTTCTTGTTCACACCTTAATACACCTCTTTCATATTTTGTAGTGTCACAGGTCACAATGACTTCCAAATTCAAAAAAAATGTTTGATGTACCCTCAAAGGTAAGGATAATTGGAATCAATGGTTTATAGGCCTTAGGATAGATGCAAAATTTGAGAACCTATGGTGTAACTATTTGGATGCAAATACCACACCACCCATAGATGTTGATACCCTATAAAAATGATAGATATATGGTGACTTAATTCATGTCAACATCCTACTTTTCATAGAATATCACCTTCATAATTTGATTGATGAAGCCAAGCATGACACAACATGGTTAGTTCTCAAAGTCTTTAAGAAAAACTTTGACACCAAATCTAACCTAGAATTTGTTCATCTTGTCCTCAAGATGAATAAAATAAATATGCAAAAAGGATACCCTAATTCCACCATAAAACTACTTCTCCATATTAGATAGGTCATTGATAAGGACTTCAAAAATCAATGTATCACATGGGCTTTCCTTATTCATTCATATATTCACATTCTAGACTACAAGAACTTGCTTGCCAATTTATCAGCCAGTGGAACCTTAAAAATTCTCAACTTTAAAGCTTTAGAAGAAATTTTTTTTGATCTTGACAAAACCCTTGACACAAAATTTATCAATTATGACTCTGGTAACTCAGTCTTTTGGGTGGATGAATATGCAAATTTTTCAAACAATCAAGGTAAAAAAAGCCATGGTTGAGGCTATAGTTGAGGTAAAGGTAAAGCACAAGGATAAGGTTCTAACAATTGTCAACATGAACACTCACGACATCAAACTAGTCAAGGAAAAATAAAATAGCCTAGTACCTCTCAAGGAACTGGCAACTCAAATATTGTGTTCAAATGTTGTAACAGAAAAGGGCACTATATCACTGATTATTGAACTACCACACACAATATCAAATAGTTTCAAAAGCATAGTGCACATAATGTAAATGAAAATTAATATAATCTAGACATCTTCCAAAGTGGTAAATTTTTGCATGCCTATATTATTAGCACACAGGTGCCTATATTACCATCTATTGACCATCCTAAAATATTCATTGAGACACATTCAGTATATGCTAGCTATGATATTTCTCATCCTACATCACAACCCATTGGAGTTACCCATAGCATAGCATCCACTAGCAATTCATAGATCATGGATATTTGAGCCACCCAACACACGACTTCCAAAAAGGACTTCTTTGAATAATTTAACTCAGAAGTACTTGGTGTAGTTCACATGGCTGAAAAATCCTCTCAACAAGATGAAGGAGCTAGAACTATTCGATTAAAAATTTCTAGATTACCTAATTTTTGGCTACTTGATGTTCCCTACATTCCTTCTCTAAATAAAAATCTATTGTCCCTATCCACACTCATCTACCATGGATGTGATTTGAGTGTCACTTCCAAAGATAAAACTCTTTGATTCATTCATCCACCCTTTAAAACAATGGTCATGATTGGTTCCTTAGATGGAAAACTAATCAGACTTGCTAGACATCCTACATTTGAAGTTCACATTGCCAAATCTAACATGGTACTTAATGCCAACTTGACTCCTAAGAAACTTTATGTTGATGCATTATGGCATGCTCACATGGTTCATGTCAAACTTGACCAATTGATACAAATGGAGTCCACTGTCAGTGAACTACCAAACTTCTCTTCCAAACCCATCAAATGTAAAACATGCATCATTTCCAAATTCTCTTTATAGCCTTTTCTAAAGAGTCAATGGAAGTTCACACAAAAATGGAGCTAGTTCACTTAGACATTTAGGATCTAATTCCTATTCCCTCATTAAAAGAAAAAAGGTATTACATCACCTTCATCGACAACTTCTCAAAGAAGCTATGAATCAACTTTTTGGAGAAGTTTGAAGCTTTTGAATTCTTCAAAGCATTCAAGGATAACGTGGAATAAGAATCAGGTTATAGAATTAATATCTTTAGGAGTGACAATGGTGACGAGTACACCTCAAATGAATTCACATAGTATTTTTCCTCACATGGGATCAAACATCAATTGACAATACCAAGTACATCTCAACAAAACAATATTGTTGAGTGCATGAACAAGATAATTATGAAAATGGCTCATGCCCTTCTCATCTACAAAAATGTGCCTTCATATCTTTGGTTTGAATCCACATAGAATGTTATGCATGCACTTAACAGAGTGAGTCCCTCAAATCCCAACCCATCCCCTCATGAAAAATAGACTAGACAACCCCCATCGTCAACCACTTTAGAATATTTGGCTGCATCTGTTATATTCATATTCTTCTAGAGCACAAAAGCTAACTTGAAGCTTGATCTATTAAAGGCATATTTTTTGGATACCCTATGGATCAGAAGGTATACAAGGTATTCATTCCTTCACACTTGAAAATGATCATGACATGTGATGTTGTGTTTACAAAAACTAAAGAACAACTAGTTACATTAGATACCAAGGGACACGATATTCAACCTAGATCAAAAGATGCTAACATATATGTATACATAAAAGAAGAACACCATTGAATTAAAAATGAAACATTGCATTTATTTCATAAAATGTGTTTTGCGATACAATAAGCCCCTTTGTAGGGTGCTTTCACAATACAAATGCTTGAAGGGGGTGATCCCCTTTTACAATAAATGTGGTGTCTTTCAATTCCTTCATGCTACAACAATGTTGGAGGTGGGTTTGTCATGACCACCGTGATGAGCTTTGAGCTTGTTGAATCTGTAACCTGCAATCTGCACACATGGAAATGGACAAGGGTTAGTAGCACCTGTCACAATGATAAAGATAAATGTAAATAAAAATGACTAATATAAATGAATATGGATAGAAGAAAACAAACAATGAGTATGGCTTCCACAGCATAATCCGGGCAGCATAACCTTAGCATTTTTCTCCTCTTTTTCTTTTGATCATGTGATGGTGCCTTTATAGGTCTTTGAGGATTTTGGAGGGAAGGAAAGGTGGCAAGCCAGGGCTACCAAGTGGCAGGGATTGGGTAGCCATCTATCCTAGGTAGTTGTACAGTGAGTCACTAGAAGTGTCTCACTTAACTAGGTAGAAGTAGAGTGATGTGTGGAGTGAGGTGTGAGATGTGGCAAGTGGGTAGGTGCAAGTGGAGTGAATTGTGGAGGGTTACCCCATGTGAAGGGACAAAGGGGACAAGGGTGTATGAGAGGTGGCACAAGGGTGATGGTGATGTGGCCAGGACACATGTCAAGTGAGGATAGAGGGTATCCTAGGAGGATATTTCCCAGATTTAATAAAATCTAGAAAATATAATTATGTGCAGGATTTTATGCCTAAGTCAAAACTGGCAATATTTTTTAAAAAATATGCAATGTGAATGAATGATGTGCAGGAATTATATGCCTAAGTTTAGACTTAGGCATATATTATTATGCATAATTGTGATGTGCAATGTCAATGAATAATGTGCAGGAATTATATGCCTAAGTTTAGACTTAGGCATATATTATTATGTAGAATTATGATGTGTAATGCAAATGCCTAGATTTTGGTGTCTACAGATGCCCCTTTTTGTACCGCATTGTGTGAAACACAATGTGGTGCAAAAATAAAAGACACTTGGTTTTATTTGATGGAGGAATGAACTCAAATCTTCTTGACGCAAAGAATAAATGACTTTTTTTTTTGAAATTTTTGATTTGTTTGCTTACCCCCTCAATTGGCGAATGGGTAAAGGATGAAACCCATGAGCCAATTGACCAAATGTGGATGATGAAAGGAGGTGGTGTATTGAATTATGTGGATGTGATGCAAATGTATGTCATTTTGATCAACTTGATACCCCAAGTTTGGGATTGTTTGTGTTTTTGCAAATTTACCTTTGGTTTCGATGATGCGCAAAATGTTGTGGTAAAATCTTCGACCATGTTTAGAGTTCTTGTTCCACTATGACTTTAGCAATTCCTTCCAAATGATGGGTTCAAGGAACCAGTCGTTCGGGAATTTGATACTCGAGTGATTTTTGATTATTACCAAATTGTGTTTGGTTGTTTTTCGCTTTTGACCCAACGAAAGGGGTTGAAGGATAACCTTGTGCAAATTTGTTTTGAATACGACCAAGCTCAAATATTGAGGGACCTAGTTGATTTAATGCCATAGTGATTTGATATGTTTGTTTGAATGAGTGTCCTTATGGTGAGCTACCCATCCTACTAGATTGCATGGATTCCTAGTCGTTGCAACCGCTAGGTGTATAGGGTAATCCACTAGATACAAGGTTCACTAAATGATGTGATGATGATGATGATGTTTGTAAAAATGAATGATTTGATGTGTACAAATATTGAAAATCAAGATCAAGTTGGATGCCCCAAGTTTAGGGTGGACTTGTATTGTCGTAAATTTACCTTTTGGTTTGATTGACATGCAATATGATGAAGTAAAGGAACCAATCACCCTAGGAGCTCATTGTCCTAGTGACTGTTAGCAATTCCTTAATGCAAAATGATGAAGTATAAGTTTTCCATGTTTTGTAACCCCATGGAGTAGGCGTCAATGACAACCTTGGACAAATCTGCTTGAACATAAGTCACTCAAAAATTGAAGGATCAACCTGATTTAATTTCAAACATGATGATGTGGAATGATTTTGAATAAGTGTCCTTATGGTAATTCATTCATCCTATCGGATTGCATGGACAACCAATCACTGCAACCGCTAGGTGTCTAGAGTAAATCACTAGGTACAAGGTTCACTTGAGATGATGATGATGTGAGATGATTATTTGGAGGGTTTTGCAATATTTTTATAGCCATTTGCATTTGAAGGGGAGTTGTGTAAGATGGTCACAAATAAAATTCAACTTGTGTTGCCCCAATCATGGAAAATATGCTCATTTTAATGAGCATAATTTGCATGATTGTGTGTTTGAGTGTTGACTTTGATTATGAAACTAAATTTTTTGATTTTATCTTTCCCTTCAAGTGATGAGTCAATGGAGAAGATTTGAAATGATGAAAGTGATGAAATAAATGATAATGGTTGGAATGAAATTGATGTTTTTGTTTTTGTTTCAACTATGATTTTGACCATTGTTGATAATTGTGCACTTCTATCCCTTGGAGCAATCCAGTCGTATGGCTTTCTTAGGGAATTGAGATGATAACAATTCAGTTTTTGCATGAGGTGAATCACTTTTCAAGGCCCTTATGGTAACTTATCCATCCTATCAAATTGCATGGATTGCTAGTCGTTGCAATCGCTAGGTATATAGGATAAGTTACTGTATACAAGGATCACTTGAGGCTAAGTGGAAGAAGGAAATGTACACATCTATCCCTTGGAGCAGTCCAACCTCATGGCCTTCTTAGGGAGTCGAGATGAGAGCACTTCTATCTTTCAAAAGCCTGTTGAATTTATTTTTGAACAAAGGAATTGAGGTACCTTTGAAATTATTTTCTTTTTGGAGAATGCATGATTGTTTTGTGTTTGGATTTTGTATGACAAAAGATGCATGGAAATGTTTTTGATGTTTTATGTTTTTGTATGACAAAAGATGCATGGAAATGTTTTTGATGTTTTATGTTTTTGTATGAAAAAAGATGCATGGAAATATTTTTGATGTTTTATGTTTTTGTATGTCAAAAGATGCATGGAAATATTTTTGGTGTTTTATGTTTTTGTATGACAAAATATGCACGGTGTTTGAATTGAATGTGACCAAAGGGGTTGATTCCTTTGGAGCTTTTTGAATTGAATGTGACCAAAGGGGTTTGATTCCTTTGGAGCATTTTTGAATTGAATGTGACCAAAGGGGTTGATTCCTTTGGAGCTTTTTGAATTTGATTATTTGAAATAAGAATGTTTAATGTGATTGTTGGGGTAGGTGTGAGACCTTGAATCCCCTCAAGTTATTTAATTGATTGTTTGATGTGATTTATGGGGAAGGTGTGAGATCTTGAACCCCCCAAGTTATTTTGTGATTGTTTATGCAAATGTATAATGAGTGATTGTTCAAATTGTTTTTTGTACATTTTATGAAATGAATATGTTATGAATGAATGCAAATGAATGAAGGATGTTGCTTTATTAATCATTGTTCAAAGATATTTTGAACCCTTTGAATGAATGGTGTTGCCTTATTGATTGTTCAAAGAGATTTTAAACTGTTTGAATGAATGGTGTTGCTTTATTGATCGTTGTTCAAAGAGATTTTGAACTATTTGAATGAATGGTGTTGCTTTATTGATCGTTGTTCTATTTTTCTTTGCTTTGTTTTTTTTTGTATTGTTTTTGTAAATGGAAATTTGAGACCATTATTGCAATTTTGTAAAATAGATTAAATGAAATGAGATGTGCAACGAATATAGGTTATGTTTTTATGAGACTCAAACATTCTAGCTATTTTCATCAATGTTTGTATACTAAATTTTCAAGACTTTTTGACAAGGTATGAATCTTGCTATGACGACCAAGGTACATCATATCCCTATGTGTGCAAGTGAGTTCATTCCTGTGAGATGCATAAGGATACCACCAATGCCAAGCAAGCTCTCAACCAAACCTGTACTGAGGATCACCAAATGAATGCCACCATCCTAGGTTTTGTACTAAGTATGACTAGACCACTAGGCAATCTAGGTTACCAAAGCTAGCTCGTCCACATGCAAACATTGGTCTGCACACACATCGAAGCTAATGTGATAGACATATCGTCATGCGTAAGGATACCGCTAGTGCCAAGTAGGCTATCAACCAAACCTGTACTGAGGATCACCTTATGGTTTTCCAAATGCTGAGAGTTCCAGGGATTCAAGTTTGACTCCCTTCTTTTCTTCAATTTTATTGGGATACTTGCTCTCATATATAGTGATAAAAATCACTGTTTATTTTTATTTTTTCTTTTTTTTAGTGACAATAATCACTGTTTATTTTGAGTTCTCTTTTTTTTTTTGAGCAAGGGATTTGAATTTTGAGTGATGGGGATCACTATTTCTTGTGCTTTTTGATGTGTGCACTTTGAGGGTTTTGATGTCAAACTTTGGAGTTTGTACTTTGACTTTTGCAGTTTTTTGATGTTTGCAACTTTTTGAGAATTTGGGATTTTTGATAGTGGTAAAAACCACTGTTTATTTTGGGGAATTGGGTAGGGAAGATGCTTGTCCTTTTGCCAACTCTCAGCATTCTTGAACCATTCACACAGGGGGATGAGCAAGATGACCTTTTCGCGTAAGGTAACCTAGACCACTTCACGGATTTCATCTATCTTTGTGCAAAACTTGGATTGTTAATGTTAAAATGTGTTTGGGATATGATGTACACAAGGCATAATCTAAGCAAGACTCTACCTCCTAAAAATCAAGATAGCTTTCTACGAAACCTGAAGAGAAGCTAGAAATGGTTGAGTGACCAAAACCCCTAATGACATTCTACAACAAATGATTAGGTGAAGCGGTGGACACAAATATGGAATGTAAAAAAAATGTGGGTGGAAATGATAAGTATAACATTGAACTATGATTACTTTCACTACATTGATTTTGAATAGTAAGTGGTGTACCATCATGGTGCTAGACACGTATGAGCAACTCTAAAAATATAAAGTGCTAATGATGAGTATGTCTAAATGCAAGCGATGATAGAATGCAATGGGATGCAATGTGATGAGATGCAATTTTTTTGGATTTTTGATATTTTGATAATGTTTTTGAATTTTTGATTGATTTATATGTATGAAAAATGCAATGTGATGCAATGTTTTTGTATTTTGATATTTTGATGTTTTTTGAAATGCAATGCGATGCAATGTTTTTGTATTTTGATGTTTTGATGATTTTTGAAATGCAATGTGATGCAATGTTTTTGTATTTTTATATAAATGTATGTACATGTGACCAACGGACTTATTTGGGGCCATTGGGGCATTTGGGGGGGAACCAAAGGGCTTATGGATGCCTTTGGGGCTTTTTGGTTGACCTAGACAGTTTTTGACCACCTAGGAGCGTTTTAGGTTGACCAAGCGGGATGTAGGCACCCTTGGAGCATTTTGAAATGAAATTTGACCAAAGGGGTTAGGTTCCTTTGGGGCCTTTTTGAATTGACCAAAGGGGTGTTTCCTTGGAGCTTTTGGATTTGAATTGATCAAAGGGGTTTGGTTCCTTTGGGGCCTTTTGATTTGATTTGACCAAAGGGTGTCCCCTTTGGAGCGTTTTGAATTGAGTTGACCAAATGG
Source organism: Wollemia nobilis (assembly GCA_028583015.1). Classification (NCBI taxonomy): domain Eukaryota; kingdom Viridiplantae; phylum Streptophyta; class Pinopsida; order Araucariales; family Araucariaceae; genus Wollemia; species Wollemia nobilis. Next base: position 4,645,586 of record JAQPPZ010016599.1, read on the forward strand.
GTGTTCCCCCTTGGAGCATTTTGAAATGAAATTTGACCAAAAGGGTTAGGTTCCTTTGGAGCCTTTTTTTTTTTTGAATTGATCAAAGGGGTGTCCCCTTTGGAGTATTTGAATTGAATTGACCAAAGGGGTGTTCCCCCTTGGAGCATATTGAAATGAAATTTGACCAAAGGGGTTAGGTTCCTTTGGGGCCTTTTTGATTTGATTTGACCAAAGGGATGTCCCCTTTGGAGCCTTTTGATTTGAATTGACCAAAGGGGTTTGGTTCCCTTGGAGCCTTTTGATTGTTTTGACCAAAGGGATGTCCCCTTTGGAGCATTTTGATTTTAATTGACCAAAGGGGTGTCCTCCCTTGGAGCATTTTGAAATGAAATTTGACCAAAAGGGTTAGGTTCCTTTGGGGCATTTTGATTTAATTTGACCAAAGGGATTTAGTTCCTTTGGAGCCTTTTGATTTGATTTGACCAAAGGGGTTTTGTTCCTTTGGAGCCTTTTGATTTGATTTGACCAAAGGGGTGTCCCATTTTGAGTATTTTTGATTTATTTGACCAAAGGGGTGTCCCATTTGGAGCTTGTTGATTTGATTTGACCAAAGAGTTTTTGTTCCTTTGGAGACTTTTGATTTGATTAGACCAAAGGGATTTAGTTCCTTTGGAGCCTTTTGATTTGATTTGACCAAAGGGGTTTAGTTCCTTTGGAGCCTTTTGATTTGATTTGACCAAAGGGGTTTTGTTCCTTTGGAGCCTTTTGATTTGATTTGACCAAAGGGGTTTAGTTCCTTTGGAGCATTTTGATTTGATTTGAGCAAAGGGGTTTAGTTACTTTGGAGCCTTTTGATTTGATTTGATAAAAGGGATTTAGTTCCTTTGGAGTCTTTTGATTTGATTTGACCAAAGGGGTTTTGTTCCTTTGGAGCCTTTTGATTTGATTTGACCAAAGGGGTGTCCCCTTTGGAGTCTTTTTGATTTGATTTGACCAAAGGGGTGTCTCCTTTGGAGCCTTTTGATTTGATTTGACCAAAGGGGTTTTGTTCCTTTGGAGCCTTTTGATTTGATTTGACCAAAGGGATTTAGTTCCTTTGGAGACTTTTGATTTGATTTGACCAAAGGGGTTTTGTTCCTTTGGAGCCTTTTAATTTGATTTGACCAAAGGGATTTAGTTCCTTTGGAGCATTTTGATTTGATTTGACCAAAGGGGTTTTGTTCCTTTGGAGCCTTTTGATTTGATTTGACCAAAGGGGTTTTGTTCCTTTGGAGCCTTTTGATATGATTTGATCGAAGGGGTTTTGTTCCTTTGGAGCGTTTTAATTTGACTTTTGCATTTTGAATTTTGATATGAATGTGGAAGGTGGTTCAGGTGAAATGAGGTAGCGAATGTGAAGGTATGTGTGTGAAAAATGTGATGGAAATACAAATGAATAACACACAAATCAAATAAACAAACAATGTTTTCTAAGTTTTTTTTCAAATTTTGTTTCGATGTTTGATCTTTTGATTGTTTTTGGATAGTTGAAGTTTTTGATTTTTTTGTAATTTTGAGGTTTTTGATTTTTTTGTTTTGAGTTTCTGTGTGTTTTGATGTTGTTGAAATTTTGAAAAAGTTTTTTTTTTTTGGATTAGAATAAAGGAACTCGATTAATATGGTGATTAGGAACACTAGTGCCAAGCATGATTTCTCAAAAGAGTCTAGGGTACATCGCTTAAATCCCAGTGGGGGGTTCGCCTAGCTCTTCCACTCTGATTCAACAATCGTTCCAACAGTGGGAGACAACTTGAACACAAGTGACCTATACCAACTTAAGGAGTTCTCTATTCTATCTAAGGATATCTAGGGGGTAAGCGGTGGAAGGAGGTGAATTCCAACGTCATCGGTCTGAATTGGAGGTTGGTGATTAAATCCAACCTACCAATGTTATTATGAAACGTGCAAGTGTGTGAAGTTTTTTTTTTTTTTGTAAAGCAAGATACAATGCAATCTAGGATGCAATTCAATTTTGGATGCCTAAGAATGCGAAAAAGCACACCAAACACAGAAAGCACACAAAAATGCAAAGTTGATTTAGTTTTTGATAATATTGTTTTGATAATTTTTTTTTTACATGTTTTTGTATTTTTTGTTTTGTTGTATTTTGTGTGTTTTGATTTTTTTGTTTTATATGCCTATGTATAATGCAAATGCTTTTGTAGAATGCAAAATTGAAGCTAAGATGCAAAATGCGATGCAAATAAATAGTTTACCTAGAATGCTTTTATTAAAAAATGCAATGTTGTTGAAATTGATTTTTTTTATATATATAAATGTTTTTCTAATATTTTTTTGTTTTTGAATTTGTAATTTTTTTATATTTGTATTGTTTCAATTTTTTTTTTTAAAGTTATTGATTTTTTATTTTTTTATTTTTCTAATTAAGTTTTTCAATTTTTTGAAATTTTTAAATGTTTTGTTTTATTTTATTTTTTTGCTTATATATATATTTTTATTTGTTTAATTTTTTTTAATGTTTATGTGTTTTAAGTTTTGAATTATTTTAATATTTTTATTTTTTTGAATTTTTTTTGTTTGAGTTTTTTTTTTTTGTTTTTTAATGAATTGTGGGGAGCATTAAAAAAAGTATCCCCTTTTTGTTTTGATTTTTTTTAATATATATATTTGTAAGTTTTTTTTTAATTAATTAATTAATTAATTTTTTTTTGAAATCTACTCAGTAACTGCGTTGTTAAGTGCGCAGTTAACTGCGCACTACGTAGTTACTATGTACTACGTATTAGTTTACTACGTAGTGTGCAGTTCCACACATAGCACTAGGTAACTACACACTCCACTTTGTAGTTCTCATAGTAGTGCAATTTCTCACATTGTGCGATCTTACATAAACGCACATTGTGTAGTTACTTCAACCACACTCTTACTAGTACGAGATTGTGCAATGTGCAGTTAACTACGTGTTGCGCAATTTTGTGAACAAAATTGCATAGTTGCATAGTGAAACTGTGCAGTGCACGCAATTAACTGCGCACTACGCAGTTCTAGTATATATTTTTTTTAATTATTTGAATTTTTATTTTTTTTTATTTTTTTTTTTTTAATTAAAAGAATGCATTTTGTTTTTCAAAAATAAAAAATTAAAATAAACATAACAAAAATGTGAAAACAGATTTGTTTTTTTTTAAAGAAATTAAAATAAACAAACAATTTTTTTTTAACATAAAAAATTAGAGCAAAAACCTAGATTTCGAGTGAGGAAGCAGATTGTCAATAAGCAAATCCTGCAACCACATAAAAAGATCAAAAATTAGTGCTCTAAAAATAAAAAAAAAAATAAGAGGGAAAAGGAGTAAGAAGACCGTGATCGCCAATTTGTATACATAAAAGAAGAACACCATTGAATTAAAAATGAAACATTGCATTTATTTCATAAAATGTGTTTTGTGATACAATAAGCCCCTTTGTAGGGTGCTTTCACAATACAAATTCTTGAAGGGGGTGATCCCCTTTTACAATAAATGTGGTGTCTTTCAATTCCTTCATGCTACAACAGTGTTGGAGGTGGGTTTGTCGTGACCACCATGATGAGCTTTGAGCTTGTTGAATCTGTAACCTGCAATTTGCACACATGGAAATGGACAAGGGTTAGTAGCACCTGTCACAATGATAAAGATAAATGTAAATAAAAATGACTAATATAAATGAATATGGATAGAAGAAAACAAACAATGAGTATGACTTCCACAACATAATCCGGGTAGCATAACCTTAGCATTTTTCTCCTCTTTTTCTTTTGATCATGTGATAGTGCCTTTATAGATCTTTGAGGATTTTGGAGGGAATAAAAGGTGGCAAGCCAGGGCTTCCAAGTGGTAGGGACTGGGTAGCCATCTATCATAGGTAGTTGTAGTGAGTCACTAGAAGTGTCTCACTTAACTAGGTAGAAGTAGAGTGATGTGTGGAGTGAGGTGTGAGATGTGGCAAGTGGGTAGGTGCAAGTGGAGTAAAATGTGGAGTGAGGTGTGAGATGTGGCAAGTGGGTAGGTGCAAGTGGAGTGAATTGTGGAGGGTTGCCCCATGTGAAGGGACAAAGGGGACAAGGGTGTATGAGAGGTGGCACAGGGGTGATGGTGATGTGGCCAAGACACATGTCAAGTGAGGATAGAGGGTATCCTAGGAGGATATTTCCCAGATGTAATAAAATCTAGAAAATATAATTATGTGCAGGATTTTATGCAATATGAATGAATGATGTGCAGGAATTATATGCCTAAGTTTAGACTTAGGCATATATTATTATGCATAATTGTGATGTGCAATGTCAATGAATAATGTGCAGGAATTATATGCCTAAGTTTAGACTTAGGCATATATTATTATGCAGAATTATGATGTGTAATACAAATGCCTAGATTTTGGTGTCTACAATATATAATGTTTAGATTCCAGCCTTTGGGAGGGAGATGTTAAAAAGTTATTCAAAACTCTAAAATATGTAAATCAACCCACAAATTCTAAGGAACCAAACTATGATACTGAGTAGATATCTATATCTTCTACACTTTTGGCTCCTTCATACAGTAATGTTGATCATGGTAAAATTAATATTTCACATCCATTTTCATCAGTATCCTTTGTACCTAGTGATCTATTCTAGGATCATGATGAAAAGTTTGAGGTAGGTGAGACATCCATATTTCTCCCCACTTAAGGAATTCGTGAATCTCACCAGCTCTTAAAGGACATCAAACCATATGAAGCAAGCAAAATGGGTACAAGAGGTGCCCTCAGAGCAATAGTACATGAATCATTACTTGTTGAATTATAACTTGTAAAATTACACCTCACTTTGAATAATGAACCTCTCACATTCCAAGAATCTATCAAAAATGCAACTTGGAGACATGCAATGAACTAGGAGTATGAATCTTTGATAAAAAAATAGTACTTGGGAGTTAGTCGATCTACCACTTGGAAGAAATGTAGTTCAAAATAAATGGGTGTACAAAAAAAAGTATAAATCAAATGAAACCCTTGACAAAAACAAGGTGATATTAGTGGCTAAAAGCTTCATGCAAAAGCAAGACATTAACTACACTAAGGCATTTGAACCTACCACAAAATGGTCCACAATTAGGACTCTTGTATCTTTAACTGCACAACAAGGTTGGAGGATTCATCAATTAGATGTAAAGACTACTTTCATGAATGGTTATTTGGAAGAATAAATATACTTAACACAACCAGAAGGTTTTGAGATTGTAGGATAGAAGCACAAGCTATGTAGACTTACAAAGTCTTTATATAGATTGAAGCAAGCACCCCATGCTTGGTTTAGTAAGTTGTTAGATCAGATGAAGCAAATTGAATTTGGAGTGTGTGATTACCAAGATATTTATGCAACACTATTCATAAATCACAACAAAGACAAATTCACATACCTCATAGTCTTTGTGGATGACATGCTTCTAAAAAGTAACAATAAACACATCATCAACATAGTGAACAAAGACTCACAAAGACTTTTGATATATTTTATCTGGGATTGATGAAAATCTATTTGGACATAGAAGTAACTCAAGAAAATGGTAAAATATTATTGACCTAAGACAGATACATCAATGATCTTCTAGAGAAGTTTCAACTTAAATATGCACACCCTATGACAACACCAGTGGAATCAAAATTGAAACGCATCATGGATGATGACACACTAGAGGTAGATGCAACACTCTATAGAAGGTTGGTTGGTAGTCTCATCTATATTACTAACACAAAACCTAACATCACTTATATGGTGGGTATTATGGCAAGGTACATGACCAAGCCAAAGGAGAGTCACTAACAAGAGACAACAAGAGTGTTGAGGTACCTAAATACAACCCATAATTATGGCCTATTGTATGAAAAGAATGCAGATTTCAAACTCATTGTATACACAAACTCATAGTTTGTAGGAGATAAAGACACCTGAATATCTACATCTAGGTACTTGATATTTCTTGGATCAGCACCAATTTCATGGATATCAAAGTGATAAAAGACTATAGTAAATTCTTTAGTAGAAGCTGAATATATTGTTGCAACTAAGACAAGCAAAGAAGTGGTATGGTTGAGAAATTTGTTACACACTATTGATATCACTCAAAAAGGTCCTACAAGACTTTATGTGGATAATAAATCAACATTCCAAATATAAAATAATACTATGTTTCATAATAGAACCAAATTAATTAGTATAAAAATCCTTAGGATTTGAGAACTTATCCAAGATGGTATAATACAAATGCACTACTATCCAATAGTAGATCATATTGCCAACATCTTCACCAAGCCACTCTAGAGGATGAAGTTTGAATAGTTTAAAAATAAGATAGGCTTAAGAGCCTCCATATCCCCCTGACTATGGAGATGCAATAGGACCAGCGAGGCTAATGCTTATTTGTAAAACCACCTTTGTGTAAAAGTATTGGTCGATATATGCTCTATCCCACTCATAAAACCCCTTATGGGTGTGAAAGGCTAAGGGTTATACTAGTTTTAGAAAATTAGAACCTATGAAATCCAAAAAAGGGCATGAGGGATGACCAAATGGTATGTGGAGACCCAGTGAATTGGAGTCACATTTCATGGATAATTGGCTAATTGATTGCACAAAGAGCCACATGATCCACTCATATACTAAAATAAAATGACCTACTATTAAGGGGGATTGAAGACATGTTAATGCTACAAGATCATGTTTATTAGTTAGGTTCCTAATTAATTTTATGAGGCTTTAATAAGACCTCATTAAAATAGGTTATTTTAATGTGTAATGTCATTTCATGTTCATTTGAATTTTATGTAACATGGATTTGGGAACCCTAACCTTAATCTTATTTTTCTCAATATATAATACCATAACACAAAGGGAGAGATGTGATTTTTCATTCTCTTCATTTTTGGAAATCTTCTCCTTTTTTCTTTTTCATGTGGTTGATCTTGGGCACATAACATTCGTCCTTGCTACAATTTTTGATGGAGATCATATTGGACACCCATTTTTTGGATAGTTGATGGGTTAGATGAATCTAACATCTAAAAGTTTTTATAGCTCTTATTTTACCATTAGTGTGATTATGGGATGAAGTTTTCATAACTCTTGCTTGATCGACTTAGTATTAGGATTGAGGGTAATGTTATGGACCATGATATTTATATCCATGCCTAGAATATCCTTGTAGGACCATGCAAAAATAAATTTTTATTCTATTAGGAGGCCTATGAAACTCTCTCTCTTTTGATGAGAGGATTTTTTCAAGTTTGAGAAACTGAGGGTCAATAGAATCAGAGTTGATGTTGATGTCAATGGATTCTTCTAAAAACATATGGAAATCATCCTCTAGTTGATGGGCATTTGGGATGAGATGTAGATCATCTACCAAATTATTAGAAAATATAGGCTCATCATCAGTGACTTTATATTTGAAGACAAAAGGAGAAGGAGAGGGGAAACAGGGAGGAATATAGACATTGGATTTTTGGATTAATTGGTCAGTTGAAAGGATGTTTGAAGGAGGAGGAGAAGAAAGTTTCTCAAATTCAATGGTGGTAGGATCAATGCTAAAGATATAGGGAGGATCATTGACATACTGAATGAGGAAAAAGAGGTCAAAAAAGATCATGTTGATAGTTATATGGTGGGTTGAATGGATGGAGTTTCTAGAGAACTAGTTTTGTATTGCTTACTCTTACAAAAGAGGAATGAGTTGAGTAAGGTTAGGCAGATGTTGATCGGGTTGTTCTCATAGGAGAAGCATTGGAAGGATAGGGAGTGGAAGAGAAAACAAGTGAAGGTAAAAATAACCCGTGTTAGGTTCCTTAAGCAAGGGTATCATATGACCTGACACTTCCTTGGAGCTATCAAAAGTAATCAAAATAGAATTAGGTTGCTCTTCAATGTCATCCTTAGATTTTTTATAGGGGAGGGTATGAATAGTAGCAACTTGGAAAAAATCTTGAGTAATATCTACTATGGATTATGGAGAGGGAGGAATGATTAAATGAGTGTATTTAGGGTTGATATATTCATCAAAATAATCCTCCTCTATGTCAAGGTTAAGACATTTAAGTTCATCTTTCAAGGGGATGATTGAGTAGCTCTTGTCGTATCCTAAGCTAGAGTTGTCTTTTGGCAGTTGATAAGGTAGTTTCATAATAGATCATAGACCCTTATCATAGCACCCTAGACCAAATTATTGCCAAATAAAACACTAAAAATATTGCATGGAAAATTATGGAATATACATATAATTAAGGTTGTCACAAAATGGTACTTTAGGATCCTTAGATTGAGGATTCTCAAAGGAGTTATCAACTCTCACATAAACAAAATTGGTATGGTTTGTCGAAGAATCAATGGGGATGCTAGAACCAATAGCCAAGGGAGTATCATGAGGGTAACCAAAATCTCTAACTAAATCAATATTAAGAGGGGAAAAGGTGACATTATTATAATATTCTCCCTCAAACTAGGACTAGATAGTTTTATAGAGATATGGGGTGATCCTTTACTCAAATGTTGAATGAGAGGCTACGATCTAAATGAGTGCAAAGAGGAAGATGAATCAATTTAGGAAGTCAATGGTGTAGATTCATGAGATGAACAGGAGGAAGGGGTAGAGTGGGAAGATGAAGGATTGACTTGGGCATATGAAGAAGTAGCTTGATAGGACGATGTCAAATAGGAATCTAAATATGTGGTATTAAAGGTCATCATAGCCTGTCCATTAGGCAACATAAAAGTGGGTAGAGAGGTATGTGCTAGTTGGAGGTCCAACTTAGCAATACATATCTCCCAATATTGATATTATTGAGTAGTCAAGAGTACAAATGAAGTGAGAGGAGTATGCGAGGCATAAGTAGGTGACGAACAAGGGGTGAAATGGTAAGGATTGGTTACAAGAGGGATAGGTGGTGGAAAAAGTAGAACATAGGGAGGAGCAGGAAGAAGAGGAGGATTGGAAGAAGTGGTATGAGCATGGATTTTAAAATAATAAGGAAATATAGGAGGTGTAGGAGTAGAATATATTGGAGAATGAGGTCTAGTGGAAGGAATGAGAGGAGGACAGATATATAGAGGAGGTAGAGGATAACCATAGGGAGGTGGATATAATATGTGACATAGAGGTTGGGTCAATTATGGAGGAGTATGAGGTGGTTGAGTCATGGAGGGATGATTGGATACCAAAGGGTTGAAAGCGACTGAAGGTGGAGGGCTTGGTTGGATAGAAGGTGTGATTTGCACTGGTAGGTGCTAGGTGGGTGGATGACAATGTGGGTCCTTAGAGAATGGATACCATGTAGCAATATTTAAATGGTTTCTCATCAATGGGTATGTGATGTACACGTCCATAATGGATATATTTGAGGCAATGGTGCAAGGAATTTATATTGCATATCTCCTCTAATGACATGACACACAAAGTGGGGATAGTCTTTACACACACCTAGATTGGGAGGATTATTGTACCAAGAATTAAGCACAATGTATCATTGAAGGCCCACAAGGTTATAGTTAGAGCGGTTATGTGGCTAGATAGAAGGTTGAGGTGTCTAAGGGCCATAGATGAGGTGATTTTAATGGAAAATCTTATGTCAATTAGGACATGCTTAAACATTGTACTATCCAAACATGCCATGATGTGCATTGGGGGATAAGGTCCCTTTCCCTCAAGAGTCTTGATTTCATAATCATAGAATGTAATTGAGGATGACATACATGTTCTCAAATTACCCATAAATTTAGAAAAATTGTTGGGATCTTGTGTTTGTAAATCTATGGACTACAGGATATCCATAAGAGCTTCCCAATGTGGGTGATATTGTTGAATGAGTTCATAGATTAATATATTAGAATATAAAAATTTAAGACTATGGGTAAGGTGACTCTTTACGTGTAAGATATGTAACACTAAAGGAGGTATGGCTTGCGAAGGTGGAGGTGACATAGTTAATGTAGAAGGTGCATTCTCATGGTCATTTTATGATAGTCAATTAGGATAGCAATGGTTCCTAGTGATGAAGCTAATCATACCTACAAAACCTTGGTATGATGGGACATCATTGACATGATTGATTTGACTTGGCACAAATGTGGAGGTTGAGGCACCATTATGGTATTGGATTATCCCATGCTATGATAAAGGGTTTTGATAGATACCAAGGTTTTGGTTGGGAGGGGCCAAAGGGTTATCAATTGTGATACCCCCCAATATATCATATCTTGCACCATGTTCTTAAGTTGTTGATAGTCGTTAACATCATGATCCTTCTATCGATGGTAGACACAAAATTGATGTTCCTTGTACCATTTTTGCTTAGAGTTGTTAGGATCTTCGGTTCAAATTTTAACAAGGAAATCATTTTTTCCTGATATAACTTTTTGGATTATTATCGACAAAGGCTCAAATAAAGATGTGTAGTTTCTATAAATATGAGGAGGGAATGGAGGATGAGTGGAATTTTGGGAAGAAAAAGAGAGATTGGTTGGCTAAGGGGGTGTTGCTTGAGGCTGAAATATAAGTTGAGGAGGTTGAGCACTAGATTGAATAGGAATTATTGGGGTGCTCAACACTACTTGGTTAAATTTACGATATTTATATTGGTTGTTGTTGTTGCCTTTATTATATTTTTTGGGGTACTCATTCTTATTGAGTTTTAGTTCCCTTTCTTGAACTTTAATCTCTTCAATAATTTTATCTTAAGCAAGGGCTTCCTCGAAGGTGTGATGTTGTTGAATTTGCAAGGTTATTGAGATATGCTTAAAAAAACTTTGAGCAAATGTCCTCCCAAATTTAGTAGGGGGTTGAGAATATCAATTCATTGATAATACCTATCCATCTAGTGATGTAATCATTAATTGGTTTATTATCCAACTGGAAAAGGTTGTAGAGGTCCATCAAATAAGTTCTCTTCTTGATGTTGATAGAGAATTTTTTTAAGAACTGGTTTGCCAATTATTCAAAATAGTAAGGACTATGTTGGGAAAAGTTCTTATAACAATCTAGGATCCCTCCCCAAAGGGACATGGAAAAATTTTAAAGCATAAGTAGATTATTTTTATTAATAAGGTAATATGTGTCAATTTAGTTTTGCAAGTGCTATTAGGGTTCTCTTTTCCTTTAAACTTTTCAGACATAGGAATCTCAAAATAGTAAGGATAGGGGTGCATAGGCACTAATGGATGTATAGGTTGAATGCAAAGTTTTCTAAGGGTGGGTTTTTGATACCCTAAACTAGTTGATTGTATCTCTAAACTATTGGCATGATTCATTAGTCTTTGAATCTTATCTTACAAATCTTGAGATGCTTGAGGAAGTTCAATCAGTGGAAAAAAATGGGAAACTTAATTAGGGTAATGTTATGGATAATCATAAGGGTGGTAAGAAGGAGGAGGGTGAGATGGATGAGGGTGTCGTGTGGCATAAGCCACATGGGATACATGTGATGAGAAATATGGTGGATGATAAGGTGGAGGTTGGATAATTTGTGTAGTAGGAGACGATTGATAGGTCGGTGGAATGTTTTTTAGATGGTCCTAAAGAGGAGATGTTTATTTTTGGGTATGTGTGGTATAAACAAGAATTTGGGACTATATAGATTGTCATTGATAATAACTTGAAGAAGGAGGTGGTGATAGCATTGTAGGTTGAGTAGAAGTCCATGAAGGAGGTTGCATGAAGAATGAAGCTTGATTAGAAGGAGGAGGATTAAGAGGAGGAATAGATATGACAAGTTTTATAGATATTGAGAGGCAATATTAAAATGAAGAGGAGGAGATTGTTGAGAAGTACTAGTTTATGCATGCTACGATGAATCATAATGATGAGGATATTAAATATGAGTAGTTTCTTGGAGAAGATGAGTAGGAGAAGGATAAGAAGAATGTTGAAATCGGGAAAATTAGAAGGAGGGGGGAGGAATAGGAAGAGTAGAAGAAGCAACATGTGCACCAGTAGGAGGAATATTGGTATAATAAGGAAATTTTAAAAATGTAAGATTTGCAGTTGAGGAATGGACTCATGAGGTGGAGTGGGAAGATGAAAGGAAGTTTGAGAAGTAGAAGCAATATGAGAAGTTACTAATTGACATGGGTTAGGAAATTTATTAGGATCATAGAAGGTACATGAATGGGGCATAGAAGTAGAAGGATTAATTGGAGAAGTAATGTGGGAAGAAGAATGATGATTGGGATTGGTGGAAACTGATATAGTACCCATGGTTTGGGTAGTAGTAGTATGAGTAGGCATGGATGGGATATGCAAAATAGAATAGACTTGCTCTTGGAAAATAAAGGAGAATGGTCATTAGAAGATTTATAGTCAATATGGCATGAGTCATGGTGAATCAAATGGAGTTATAGGGGGCAATAAATGATGCTACAAACCAGGATATATGGGATATGAAGGAGGAATAAGGTCAACAACATAAGCATGATGGGGATTATGATCATAATGGAGAATATTAGCATGTGAAGTAGACAAATATAATGTGTCACTAGGGGTATTTGGTAGGGTCATATGAGTAGCTTGGTTTAAAATATTTTGGTAAAGTGATGGGGTTTGGGATGACCACATCAATAGGGTAGGTTTTATGATGAAGAATAAATAGGCCACCTAGTGAGGTGAGAGGGATTTCCTCTGTAAGAGTTGTAGGAGTGGTTGATGCATGAGGGATCTACCTAAGATGTTCCATAAAAATGTATTCCTAATCTCGAGCTTGGATTCTGGTCAAGACTATAAGCAAATGAGGATAGAACAAAAGGTGGAGAAGCAGATAAGATAAAAAGGGAATATTGAAACTAGACTCTGAAGATGACCATCTACGGTTAGACAACTATGATCGTGAACCATATGAGGTTAGAAAACTAACTCTAGAGATAGATTACAAGGAAAACAATGATAGAAGTAGATGAAATAAAGGTGTTTGGATTGTGTTTTTAGTCTTTTTGTAGTTTTTATGAATCTTTTTTAGGTTTTTATGATAAAATGCTATCTACACAATCAATCAAATAAAAATTAAGGAATGACAATGCAGGTATTCAATTAGATTTTGTTGTTGTGTTTGGTGTTATTGAATTTTTAGATTTTTGATGATTTTCTTATATTTTTGTGTTTTGATTTGACCTACCCCTATGATTTACAAAATGTGGATGGGGTGTATCTACAATGTGTGTTTATGCACACTCCCTGATATACACAAAAGTACATGGTGAGAAGCAACACACAAATGACCTAAGGTGGGGCTAGTTTAAGGTATCCTATGGGGAAAAAATACCTCCAATACCTTTTTTAGGTGGTATAAGAGATGAAATTGTCTAAGACCTATTGTGGCTCAGTCGACTTTTGCTTCATCCTATATCTGACTTGATCAAGAATGATAGTTGTCCACCCATTGATTATTTAGCCCCATGAGTAAGGACATCTAACCTCAGACTACCCCAAGCTACTCCTAAGGATTATCAGTCTCCTAGTGATGAAATCTAGGAAACTATGATATTTAACTATGGCATCTAGGGGATCAATTTATTGTTGGGTATGAAGTCCAATGTCACTTATTGGTGTGTAAAATAACATGTGATGTGTCTTTAAGTGTTTAAAAATATTCATATATAGCTTCTTTGAGAATATTTTTGAAGTGAAACTTCGTGGAAAATAATTTTAAACACAATCAGATGAATAAATAAAATAATTTTTGCCACTTGAAGAGGGCTAAGTCCTTTGCCACTTAAGGAGGGTTCATTCCTTTGAGAATACATAGATGAATAATTTGGTGATAGATGATCAAATGTAAATCAACCTACATCTATAAATATGAATAAATCTCAAATCAGTGACTCAATTGGAAATATAGACAACTATAGCTATATTGGAGTCATAACATGGCTCCCTTCCTTGGAAAGCTTTATCCTCAAAGCTGAAAATGAATCGAAAATACTTTTTGGTTCCCATGTAGCATATTCTACTAGTAGGTCCTACCATTTGATTAGAAATTCTTTAATATAACGAGATCAAAGTTGACATGATCTGGTTTACAATACTGCTTTTGGTTGAAGAGTTATACGTCCTTCTTCATCTAGTATTGGGAGATTTGTTTGGAAGTTCACTTTTTGGCCAATCACTTTTTTGATATAGGATACATGAAAAATTGGATGTATACGGGAGGAAGGTGGAAGCTCCAATTGATATGCTACTTCACTTATGTGATAGACTATATTGTAGGGACCATAAAATTGAGGAGCCATCTTCTGACTAGTATTGATCTTCAAGGACAACTGCTTATAAGGTTGCAGCCACAATAAAACCATATATCCTATATTGAATTGTCATTCTGAACGATGTAAGTCTTGTTGATGCTTCATATGATTATGAATTTGTATCAAGTTATCTTTAATAATGTTGAGCATTGAATGATGATGTTGGAACCAGTCATCAATTTAAGCTACTTTGGAAGATCCTGGAACATAATCTGAGATTGTTGGTGGTTTTAACCCATACAATGCTTCAAATAGAGACATATTGAGGGAAGAATGGAAAGAAGTGTTATACCACCATTCTGCTAATGAAATCCATTAACTCCATTGATATTGCTTATATTGAGCAAAACAACGTAGATAGGTACCTAGACATTTGTTAAAAAATTTAATTTAACCATTAGTTTTGGGATGGTATGCAAAGGAAATGTTTAATTTGGTACCACTAAGATAGAATAATTCTCTCCAAAAATGGCTAGTAAATATGGGATCATGGTCACTTACAATAGATTTAGGCATGCCATGTAACTTTAAAATGGAGTCAATAAATACCTTGGTAATCTTGCTTGTTGAATATGGGTGTTGTAGAGCACTGAAGTGAGCATAATTGGAGAGATTCCACAACTACAAAAATCATTGTTTTACCATTTGAATTGGTCAGACCTTCAATAAAATCCATTAATATGTGTTCCCACTAGCGGTTCGTAATTGGTAAGGATTACAAAAGCCTTGGAGATTTGATTGTTTCACCTTTATTGCATTTGCATACTTCACATTCAACCACAAATATCTTGACATCTATTTTTAATCCTTTCCAATAAAAATATTGTTTCACCCTCTGATACGTTTTCAAGAATCATGAGTGCCCTACTAATGGAGATGAATGTGATTCTTCAAGTATCATGGTTTTAATAGTGGAACCCTGGAAAATGTAAATGTGATCTTTTCTTTATTCATATCTTGAATAGTTTGAGCAGCTTCAATATTAACCAACCATTCTTCTTGAATTTGAGAAACCCATTGTGAATAAGGACCATAAATGGAAGTAATGGAAACTTCATCTTCATATTTACGATAAAATGTATTAGTTACCATATTTTATTTGCCCTTCTTATACTCAATGATGAAATCATAACCCAATAGTTTGGTCATCCACTTGTTTTGTTCATGATAAGAGAAACATTGTTCTAGAAAGTGCTTAAGACTAATATGATTAGTTTTTATGATGAAGCGACTACTGAGTAAATAATACCTCTATTTCTCGATGGCATGTAAAATAGACAACATTGAAGAACATGATCTTATACTGAGTAGAGGGGTTGAACAATATAAGATAAAAAAAATTCAATCCATATGATAACATCAGTAATATTAAAGTAGTAAAAATTACACAAGGCATCACACACATAAGAGACATGATTTAACGTGGTTCACCTAATGTAGGCTACTCCACGAAGAAAATATTTCACTAAAAAATTCCTCAATAAATCTCTAGGGAATCCTTCCCTATTACAATTTTTATGGACCTCTGTCCAAAGGAAACACCAATCCCCTAATCAAGTTTATGGATACCAATCCACAGGAGAACTCCTTCTCCTCTGCTCTGGTTGGTGATCTTCTTAGAAGACTACTGCCTCCACCAAACTGGCTTATGGATCTCTATCCACTGAAGACCTTTGTCCTCACTCATAAGACCTTTGTCCTCACTACCCTGGCTAATGTATCTCTATCCACTGGAGACTATTGTCCTCTACTCTATAACCTCCAAATCCTGCTCTGAACTCTGCTCAATATCTATCTCAAACTTGTATCGAACAATGTCCTTGACTTGTACAAATCTGCTCATAAATCTGTTTCTACTCTGGCACAAATATGCTCTAAAATCTACACCAAACTCTGTCTGTATTTTGGTACAAAACTACTTACAAATTTGTACCAAACTCTATCCTCAAATCTGTCCTCAAACCTTAACACAAATCTTGATCAAATCACAAACCAAATTTGCTCATATTTGCTCAAAGCCTTAACACAAGGCTTGAACAAATGAATCAAATCTGCTCTCAATTCTTCATAAATACTTACCTCTAATTTGTCCTTAAACTTCCACACAAGCTCATTAAACAATTTTAGAAAACACAACTTAATTCTCTTTCATAAAACATCTTCAACACCCACTCAGAATCACATAAACATATAGAGAATGGTTAAAGACTCAATATGTTTCACACTCACAATATTTGTATTCAACAAAGCACTCTATCACTTTCAAATCAATTCAGAAATAAAGTATAATCTATTTTATAAAACTTGAACTATCACTCCAATGCTTTCAATCAATAATGCTCAAATAACTTCACTCAAAATTTACTCAATGAAACACAACTTGCTTACAAACCCTAACCAAGTGTTTCACTTTACTTCCAACAACTTGCACTATTAATCTCAAACCTTGACTCAAGATGATTTCAATATCACATAACAATGATACTCATGATCTTTTAAAATCCATACAACATGCACATGAAAACTCACTCAAACATTTCCAACAATCCTTATCAAACAATCCTTTTCACTCCACCTTTGCATTTCACAACATTCAATCCAACAAAATTTCACTCACAAGGAAGATGTGCCCATACCTTTTATTTTGATGGAGATATGTCTTCAAAACCTGTCTTAATCACAATCAAATCTTCTTTGCCAAATTTAAGGTTATATAGCAACAACCTATCTCAAAATCTCCACAAAATTATTCTCCTTAATAATTAATTCACAATACAAGAATATCAAGTCTCAAGTACACCTTATTATATTCAAACTTCTCAAAATATCACTCAACACATAAAAATCAATTTTCTTTATTAACTCCAATTTATTCAATACATAAAATACCAAGTTCCTTTATAAACACCTTACAAAATCTAAAAATAATAATTTCAACCTATAAAAGCTAATTCCTTATTTAACCCTTATTACTCCAACCTTTATTTATTTTTCTAAGCACAAAAATATAAAATATTCCAAATAACCTTATGACTCCCTATATTTCACCCAAGGCACTATTTAAAATATCATGTGGCCTTTATAATGTATGCGCTTCCCAAACCTTGGCACAATTAAAACGCAAGTAAGAATAATATGCTTACCTTATACACCCTTGGCCCACGTTGCAAAAACAATAGCACACACCTTGGCTACACTTCAAACCCGTGACCAACTACCACCTCGATGCTCTATCCAAAAGCTAGATAGTCGTTGGGCCACATGCCCACACAAGCACCTAAACTTGTACACCCTCTCTTATTGCCTTTGCAGATTTCGATGAAAAAAAAGATAGAACTTCAACCTTTTAGGTCTCTTTAGGCATATAATATTAAAAATAAATATTATATCCTATTCCTTTTAAACACTTCCTTGCATTTTGAAAAAACCACCTGATGACATTAATGATGATGAAACTAAAACAACAATATCTTGACATCAATGACAATAACACTTGCTCAAATTTTCAACAAACATTTCTTTCTCATATGTGGATCACTCCAAATGTTTTCTTGATAGTTTCTTGCTTTCAAAATCCAATGGGTGACCATATTGCATTAAAAATGCACCAATTCCTATACCAAAAGCATCACACTCGATGACAAAGGGTTTACTAAAATTTGGAGTAGCCAATACTGGAATGGAGCACATAGCTTCTTTGAGTGCTTGGAATTCCTGAGAAGTTGCTTCGTTCCATTTAAAAGTGTCCTTTTTGGTAAGTTTTGTGAGAGGATTTGTGATTTTTCCATAATTACATATGAATTTTCAGTAATAACCTGTAAGACCTAGGAATACCCTAATTTTTTTGAGGAATTTAGGTAGAGACCACTCTTGAATAGATTTGATTTTTTAAGGGTCTACTTTGACTCCTTCATGATACATGATATGACCAAAGTATTCAACTTCTTGGATCCCAAAGGCACATTTGGATCTTTTAACAAAAAGTTTTTCCTTATGTAGTAAATGAAGAACCTCGTTGACGAGGGTTAGATGATCTTTCCAAGATTTGCTGTAAATTCAGATATCATCAAAGAAAAATAGAATGAACTTATGAAGATATGGCCTAAAAACATGGTTCATAAGGCTTTGAAATATTGATGGAGCATTAGTAAGACCAAAAGAAATGACTAAGAATTCATAATGGTCTTTATGAGTTCGAAAAGTAGTTTTAGGTATGTCCTCTTCCCTAACCCTAATTTGGTGAAAGTCGAAATGAAGATCCAATTTAGTGAAATAACTAGCATTGTGTAATTCATATAATAAGTCATCAATGACAAGAATAGGGAACTTGTCCTTGATGGTAATTTTTTTGAGAGGTCAAAAATCTAGACACATGCACCAAGAGTCATCCTTATGATGTACCATTACCATGGGTGATGAGTAAGGACTAAGGCTAGGACAAATTATATCATGTTATAACATTTCTTGTACTATATTTTTTATTTTTGTCTTTTGAGGTTGAGGATAGCGATAAGAACAAACATTAGGAGGAAGACTACTAGGAACAAGGTGTATAGCATGGTCATGTGATCGTTTAGGAGGTAGACCTTTTGGTTTGCTGAAGACTTATTCATAGCTATCCACAATCGGTTGAATATCCTTTGAGATAATTGCCATAGTGTCCAAGGATTGAGCTTCCATGGAATTTATTTGAGTTATAAATCCACAAGCACCCTTCTTTAATAACTTTTCCATGCAATGGGAACTCACCATCTTGGATGGTGGAGATTGAATTCCTTGAAGACAAATAGTCTTCCCATTCTCCTTCTATTTGATATATAATCTTCAAAAATTAAAAGTAACCTCATCTAGTTGTGATAACCATTCGATGCCCAAAATAACATCTACACTTCCCAGTTTCATAACAAAGAGAGTTCCTCATCAAGTGTAATTTCCCATTTGGATTGAAACTGGAGATGTTCTACCTATACATTGAGCATTTCCTCCATTTGCAATTAAAACTTAGAACTTATCTTGATTGGTCGTATTAATGTACAAGTTCAATGCTTTAGTAGTTTTGATATCAATAAATTTATGTGTACTACTCGATTCAATCAACACATTAATATGTTTGTGCCTAATAAATCCTTGTACCTTAATTGTATAATAGTCTTTTAACCCCATAAGTGCATGTACTAAGAGAGCAATAGTGTCATCCTTTGGTGTTGCTTCATTAGTATCTGTAGTGGGTTGTTCTGTATTCATGGGTGACTCTTGTTGAGTTATATCTTCTTCTTCTTTATTTTTAAAATCTACTTGAAAGGTTTGATGCATTGCACATGCTTGATCTATGGGATGATAAGAACAACATTTAAAGCAAACAAATCATGATAACTGTTCATTATTGTGAAAAGGTTGATGAAAATTATAATCATGTTTATAGGACATCCCATATTGAAGTTTAGTTTCAATTACTTGAGCTATTCTGGTAGCCTCATCTAGAGTACATGGATCATGAATGTCGACTTCTTTTTGGATTTTATCCTTAAGACCATGATGAAAAGCAAACACCACTACTGTTGGGTTTAATTCATGTGTGTAAGTAAGAAGACTTGTGAACTCTAATACATAATCTTCTACTAAACCGATCTTCTTGAGATCCATGAGGTGGACCACATATGAGGAAGATGAACCCTTATCAAATATTTTAAGGAAAATCTCCTTAAAATCAGGCCACATAAGAGATCAATTTTTTTGACGGAACTATCATAACAACCATTGATAATCTTGGGTGCCTAGTTTACAAGATGCATATGCAACTTGACCAGTTTTTGGAATATGATATAAATGGAAAATACCATCCATCTTGGCTACCCAGCCTCTAGGATGGTATCCTTCAAAAGTGGGCATGTCAGTATGAGGAACTTGGGCATCATGAGGCCATTCTAAGAATCAGGAGGCATCACCTGCTGAAGGATCAAAATCGAAGGAAGTTTGTGGAGGTATTGATGTTTGACATATAAAGGTGGAGAGTTGGTATTTATAGGTGGAGGGTTGGCCTTTATAGATGGAGGGTTGGGAAAGGCTTGAGAGACTTGTTTATTTTGTTGTAGAAGTAAATCCACTGACTCGTACTACTGAATACACATTCGCTAGGTCTTGTTGTTGTTACCCTAAATATTCATGTACATTGACGTCTACTATGAGGGGAATTTTAGAAACAAGGTCTTCTTGATTAATGACAAATTCCTCTTGGTTAGACGCATTACTATTGTGGTTGGGAGTATGGGGGATGTTGGAATTATCTTGATTTGGAGAAGCCATGGACCAGTGGTGAGGTTTAAAACTATTAATTTAAAAAGGATATTTATGTTGCGTACCTTTATTTCATAGATATCTTCTTGGTGAATTTAGAAGATATCTTCTTGGTGAATTTAGAGATACTTCGTTTGGTATATAATTTCTTTGTAATCTACCTTTTGGTCCTATGTTCCACTTGGAATGTGTAGTTTGGTCACTCATACAATTTTTTATTTTTTGTAAAAATATTTAATTGATCAAAATTTTATTGTCAATTTTCAATTGACAAGTATTTTGCTCCAACTACGAAATGCTTCAATGACTAGATTTAAATCTTCTTATAGTACTTTTGTGCTTTTGCATTTTAGCTTCTAATGGTAACTCTCAAATTTATGAATTTTAGCTTCCAACGATAACTCCTATGCTACGATCACAGTGGTCAAATTCAACGACCAACGGTAACTTGTGTGATCATTGAATAACTCCTACGCTACGATCAACAGTAACTTGTACGCTACAATCACAGTGGTCAAATTCAACGACCAACGGTAACTTGTACGCTACAATCACAGTGGTCAAATAATTAAGATACTTCGTTTGGTATATAATTTCTTTGTAATCTACCTTTTGGTCCTATGTTCCACTTGGAATGCGTAGTTTGGTCACTCATACAATTTTTTATTTTTTGTAAAAATATTTAATTGATCAAAATTTTGTTGTCAATTTTCAATTGACAAGTATTTTGCTCCAACTACGAAATGCTTCAATGACTAGATTTAAATCTTCTTATAGTACTTTTGTGCTTTTGAATTTTAGCTTCCAATGGTAACTCTCAAATTTATGAATTTTAGCTTCCAACGATAACTCCTACGCTACGATCACAGTGGTCAAATTCAACGACCAACGGTAACTTGTGTGATCGTTGAATAACTCCTGCGCTACGATCAACGATAACTTGTACGCTACAATCACAGTGGTCAAATTCAACGACCAACGGTAACTTGTATGCTACAATCACAGTGGTCAAATTCAACGACCAACGGCTACAATCATAGTGGTCAAATTCAACGACCAACGGCTACAATCACAGTGGTCAAATTCAACGACCAACGGTAACTTGTACACTACAATCACACAGTGATCAAATTCAATAACCAACGATAACTTGTGCGCTACGATCCAACAATCAATATCAATGTGGCTATGCAAACCATTGTCACTTTTGTGCTTTTTTATTTTATATCAATGTGGCTATGCAAACCATTGTCACTTTTGTGCTTTTGAATTTTAACTTCCAAACCATTGTCACTTTTGTGCTTTTGAATTTTAACTTCCAATGATAACTCTAAAGGCAAACCATTGTCACTGAAAACAATCAACAATATCAATGTGGCTATGCAAACCATTGTCAGTTTTGTGCTTTTGAATTTTAACTTCCAAACCATTGTCAGTTTTGTGCTTTTGAATTTTAACTTCCAATGATAACTCAAAAATTTATGAATTTAGATTCCAACGGTAACTTGTGCGCTACGATCACAGTGGTCAAATTCAACGACCAACTGTATGAGCAAAAACTCTTTTAAACCGCTCTTTGGTAAAAACTTTGTCAATGTGGGATATAGAGAAAAACCTAAAAATCTAAAACTATGGCCACGTGTGATGATATACCTGGAGTCAATTAATTTAAATGTGATTTAAATTCCTTAGTGGAACTGCTACTGAGCAGAACGATGCATGAAAGATGATGGATAAGGAATGGAGCACCACCTATGAATCGAGATGAAGGAACATGATGGACGGTGGATGACTTAGCAACGAAGATGACGGATACATAGATCGAATGGAGAAAAATATGTTGGGTGAAAATTAATTGAAATTTAACCTAATGCATCTGCGAACTTTTGCATAAACTATGTAATGTTGCGCGAAGCGTTTATGTGGACCTGAAGCATCACATAAGCTTGCTCCCTTGAATTCTGGAGAATATTCGTCAAACCGCTCTTGCTTTGAGCACTATTTAGAGTTTGAACAATATTATATTAGTTCTGTGAAGCGTCACGCAAGCTTACTCCCTTGAATTCTAGAGAATATCTGCAAAACCGCTCTTGCTTTGAACATTATTTAGGGTTGGGACAATATTAAATTAGTTTTGCAAAACCGTCATTTTCTCAAAACTGCTTTTAAAAGGATTAGAAACACGATGTCCTGCGATTCGTTTCTTCATTCTGAGCCCGATGTTGTTTCGAACGCGTTGGAGATCGCAAGACTAGCAATGGAATAGATGGTTAGATCCCTGTTTCTGCTATCACCTGCGTTAACACGATGATACGCTAGCCAAAATAGAATTTATGTAGTGTGAGTATATTGATGTGAGCACAATATATCCCAATGCCTTAATACCTTATTTACGTCAGTGTGGTATATGTGAAATATTGTTTAGTGTCTGCGGGAATCCGTCCCATCATTTATTCTTTCTCCCTCTCTCAGCACATTTATTAATGTTATTTTTAAATAGATTTTACATCTTTTTTAAGTATGATTGTGGTGAATGTATGTTTCGAAATGTTTATGAAAAACATTATAAATTTGACATTGTGTTGGATGTCTACATCTAATTATTTTCATAAATGACCCATTTTTCCGTTTGACAAACCCATTTTGGTGAAGGATATATATAGTTATCTTTTTCGTAATTTTCCATTGTGGATCAAAAGTTATTTAAAATTATTACTTACCTTTCTTATTGGTTCAAAGGAATTTCAAAAACAACTTTTTTAATTTTCAACTAAAAACCTAATTCAACAATAATTTTAACTACTATATATTTGATTTTGATAATACAAGTCTATGTTCTTAAAACCTAATTCAACAATAATTTTAACTACTATATATTTGATTTTGATAATACAAGTCTATGTTCTTGTTTCAAACTCATCAATGCAATGAAGATATGCACATTATCAATGAAAAAGATGGACAAAGAGACTTTTCAATATATAAATGATATATAGATAAGTTCCAATGCTTTATCTTGCTCACATTTTTATATAGTGCTTTTTAAGCGCACATCCTTCACATCAACCTTTTGCAAAACCACAATTTAAATTTGTTCAACCATTCCTAACATTTCGCATTAACAATACTTTTACAAGTTCTACTATTCCTAATCTTCTAAATAGCAACATTTTCTCGACTCTTAGATTTTGCTTCTACCATAGTAGTGTTTCTTAAAAATTATACACTCCTTCATTTAAAAACATCCATAAATTATTTACTAATTATAATATAAAAAAATATATAAATTATTTTTAAAAACTTTATATAAAAATCAATACACTTTAAAATATAAATTAAATTAAAAAACTACCAACTAAAATATAATAATATTTATATAATAATATTCATAAACAAACTTGCTAAATACATTTTTCTTAACATTTATTAGTTTCTACTTCACAAATAACATATTCCATTTCATATTTCATTTTTCTTTTTACATACCACTTGTTCAAAATTATTTTGGGAAGCATGGAAATTTTAATGCTGCAGTGCCAAACCAAATCAAACAAACAAATACATGAAAGGCAAATATGGTATATTTGAATCTCCCAACACAAACCGGCCTAGTCTCTATTGTGTATCTTTGACCATGATGAGATGTGCTTTAGCCGACCATTAAATATCAAGCTGAATTTTTATATTAGGGAGTCGATTATATTTATATTTTTTTTATTATTAAGTGATTTAAATTTTAGGATATTTTGTTTTTAAGTTGACGTATATTTAGTTGATTTAGGTAAGACTATTATTTTTACAAACATGTAAATTTGTTCTAGGCTGACCCACACTTCTAGAACCACACTCCCCTAGTTAATTCAGGTCAGACTACTACCTTCACACACATGCAAATTTGTTCTCAGGTTGACCCATAATTAACCCACACCCAACTAATTTAAGTCAAATTACTACCTTTACAAACATGCAAACTTAAAACCTCTTCTACACCCAAAAACAGCCAGAATTATGTCTAGCCAAACTCATTACAAAATATGAACCTTTTTAACATAATTTCAGTCAATCATACAAAAGTATGGAAGTTCTGCAATCCATAAAAATAAATCTAAGCAGAGTGGTGAATCATACAAACTTATGGAAGTTCTCCAATCCATAAAAATAAATCTAAGCAGAGTGGTGAACGGAAAAAGTTTATAAGGAACACATCAAAGATTTTTATATTTTATATTATAGAATAATCATCATAATAAAATATTTATTATAATAATAAAATTATGGATAAGTTTCTTAGCTCCGGCTGCGCCTATAATTCTGGCTTCTTCAAACATAACAACTGTAGCATCCCCTGCTTGGATAGCACTATTGGCAATATTCCCAATAGAAGTTGGTGGAACGACCCTTGCAATTCTGCCCTATCATGCTCTCACTCTGGAGCTGTTTCTGCAGTAAACAAGGCATTAAACAAACTTAAAATGCAGACCTGCATTATATAAAATGAATGTTTTCATCCCAAAAGGTACATGTTTAACATAGTGAGAACATTATTACGGGCCTTGTAATCCCAGGAAAACAGAGACAGACCACCACCAAAAGAACATGAAGCAGCATATGTCGCATATCTATTTACATTGTTATTATAATAAAAAAAATACATTTATGTACTATAATTATTTTGTATTAATTTTTTTAAGTTTACAAATTGTTTTGGTTTCACTCTCTTAATTAAATCATTTCATTTCGTTAGTTAATTTCGTTTATAATTACACATAATTTTTTTTATTTGGTTATTGTGAGAAACTTTTATGATTGAGCAGTCTCCTCCCAACCATGACTTGAACACAGTTTCTTCTTAATCATGAACCCTCTTGAAGTTGAGAGCTATAATTAGCAATAGGGAATTTAACACAAAGCCACCACACACCCACCCCCTCATACACTAGCCACACCACTAATTTTTTTTTTTATTTAGTTATTGTGAGAAACTCCTATGATCAAGGGCTGAGCAGTCTCCTCCCAACCATGACAGCAATGGGGAATTAAACACAAAGCCACCACACACCCACCCCCTCACACACTCGCCCACACCACTGTTTGAACACAAAACCACCACACACCCACCCCCTCACACACTCCCCATACCACTGTTTGAACCTTGAATCTCGCGAAGAAAAACCAAAACCGTACCGTTACACTGCACCCCAGATGCATAATTACACCTTCTTATTTACGTATTTAAAAACTAATTTAACAATAATTACATTTTTAACTAAAATTAAATATAGTCGAACCTATGTGCGTGTTTTGAGTGAGTTCTTGAAACTGGAAGTAGCAACTTAAGGGAAAACATACCTCGACCGTAGATTAGGCAGAGCAGGTATAGAAGAGGCAGAAGACCTGGACAACGGTCAACAAAAGCAGTACGCCCGCAGAGAACAAGGAAATCACCACCCACGGTTTTGAGCAATGGGTCCTCAAAAATTCCTCCAGAAGAACCCTCCACTTGCTTCTGTAGTACTCGTTTGCATCTTCCATGGCTTTGTCTATGGGTTCAAATTTACTTTCCCACATGGATTTACCCATAGAGTTCCACATTTGGGCCACTTCCATGTCGGTACCCGTTTGACTGTTAATAATACCACATTTCTTCAGCAGAGAAACATCTCGCGGCGTATCAATTAGACGATCCATCAAATAGGTATAGCGTGTGAGGGGCTTTTCTCTGCTTTCCGAATAAAGCTCTAATGCTAACAAGTTGCTGAGCACAACCTCTGTAGAATTGTCAATTTTGATTTTGGGCAGCAACAAAGTGGAACTTCCTCCAAAAAAACTTCTTCTATCAAACCTTATATCCTTCAGATCTCCCGACGGACACGCTGCAAATCTGATCCCTGCTTCGTTCAATTCCGTTGCACACGGCAGAGTTCCACCGGCTGCAGTAGATATCAGATTCTTGAAATCTGCCGCAGTAGATATCATCTTCTTAAACATGCCTATGAAAATGGTAATGCCTTCAAGAGGAGGGGGAAACCTTGTTCCTTCAGGAGGAAGGGGAGGGGGAGGCGTTTTTCCTTCAACAGAAGGGGAAAGCGTTGTTCTTCTCTCCTGTTTCCTCTCAAGTTCGGCACTAGTTAAAGGAACGATACAGCGGTAGAGATAGTCCAGAATGTGTCTGTCTCGGGATAGTCCAGAATTTGTCCGGCTCGGGTTCCGGTCTGGCGGCAGTGAAGGATCAGGTTGTTCCTTGCCACGGGCGAAAGGATTGAAATGCAGGCAGGCGGCTTGTAATATGCCTGTTGATAATTGTTGGTGATCCCCTTCCCCACCAAGTTCCTCCTCCCCCGTCAACGATCTCTCTCCGCCCTCCTCCGTCTCTCTGTAAACATTACTTGCGATGAACTGAAGTACCTTCTGCAGCAGAAACAGGGGTACCTGATTTTCAAGCATTAGTACGTCATTCTTGACTTCATACCAGAGGGGGGTCATTCTTATGGAGTTCAAAATAGGGTCCAATCGCATTGGTCCCAACATGTTTTCCACGTTGCTCAAGTAAGGCCTATAACTGGACATCAAAAATTGTAAAACAAAGGAAGTATCGAGAGCCAGCATCCAAGATAGAACTTCCCCGCTGTGTGGAATGTCTCTGTCGTAGCAAGCTCTCACCTGATTTTCAAGAGTCTGTATGTGCCGGACAAGATCATTGAAATGGAATCCTGCGAGCTGCTTTTCAATTGTTTGTGCCATCTTCAATTTGTAAGTGTCCATCTCCTGATACTGCCGTGATTTTCTATGGTGGTATGGACCGATGGAAATCACTTGTGGAATGTAAGCTTCCGGCTTCAGTTTCAAAAGGGAATGTGCTATCCTGGAAATGCATACATTGGATTTTGTTTCGGCCAGATGTTCCTTTGTGGCCAGGCTGTCCTTCACATGGACTAACCACTCATCATCGTTGCCACTTAGAGATATCCTATCCATTTATTTCTGAAAATTCCTGAAGGAAATACAAATCTTAGGGCTCTGTCTCTACTAACAAACCAAGACAGTATTGGAAAGATCAACTCACCTCCCCAGCAGTGCAAGCTGAATGAATATATTAATGGGAGATTGTGAGACAATGTGAACTATGAACAGTTCCAAACATCATTCAAACTGCCGTCATGGAAATATTAAGCTTTATTGAATCGTGTGCAATACTCAGCTCAGCACTCGATTCCAAATGAGCTATTTACTTCTTTCTTCGGGAAAGAAAGGCATTGTAATTTAAAATAAAAAATTAGAGAAAAACTAATCTTACAACAAAAGAAATTAAAAAAAGCTGTTCGACAGGCACAATTCACGACTTCCTTTCCTCGCTGATCGATCCCTCTTTTTTAACAAAAGTCCATTTGGTTGCCAAGGAAATTACTTCGATACTTCATACATTACCTCGTTATCAATTAAAGCACGCATCAGATTACCTTCGGAATTATTTCGTTAGATCTTTCGGAGAATAAGGAAGTTGAGCAAACAAAGCACGCATCAGATAACCTTCGGAATTATTTCGTTAGATCTTTCGGAGAATAAGGAAGTCGAGCAAACAATTTAGGTAGCAAATTTGCAGAAGAATTATATTTTTGCCAATTGGTATCTTAGCAATGAGAAGCGTAAGTCCTCAAATTTATCGTGGACTCTATTATCACATCTGATTTGAAATGAAGTTCCGTTATCACATCTGATTTGAAATGAAGTTCCTCTGGATTGATTCCTTAGTACAACCATTATGTTTTTATGTTTCCTGACCAAGTGAAATGAGAGGTCTCAAGCAAAGTAGAAAGGTTTATTTTCCATTAGTTCCTCTGGATTGCTTCCTTAGTACAACCATTATATTTCCTTTCTGTTTATTTTTCATTTTATAAATAATAATTTCTATATCACATCTCAAACCACCTATTTCAAGATCATGATTCCTTAGTATAACCATCTCTATATCACATCTCAAACCACCTATTCCAAGATCATGATTCCTTAGTATAACCATTATGTTTCCTACCAAGTGAAAGGAGAAGGCTCAAGCAAAGTAGAAAGGTTCACTTTCCATTTTATACATAATAACATCTATGTCACATCCCAAGCTATCTATTCCAAGACCACTTATGGTATTAATATTCAAGTTTATTATATTACCATACAAGCTTTAGAGTCCTACAATAAACAAAAGGTGGAAAATAAGTGATGTATTCATAATAAGACTCACATTTATAGTGATATTGGTTATCTATCTTAGTAAAAGTCCTTGAAAATACAACCACAACTCAATGATTGCACATCTTCAACAAAAGATATATAGAGGAGGTCAACGTCGTATGCCTAAGAACCAAAACTCAACAAATTAGTGATGTATCAACGTTTCTAATTTTTTTAGAAATGAGAGTGCTTATTCTATACTTGTTGGATAAAATGCAAGATCCTACACCATGGGGTCCATAATATGCTCAATACCATAGCAAGTTAGTTCATATTAGGGTAATTAAAATGTAATATATTAGAAGCAATATACTACTAACTATAAGGTATGATAAAATTAAATTTAAGAGATATTTATTGGAAGGGGTTCATATAAAATATAAGAAAAATTACTTTTTTATTTTCCACACCATAATACACATATGGGTGGAAATGTTTTACAACCTTGCTTTGAAGAGTTCATAAATTGATGATAAATATGACCATAATGTACCTTTCTCTTTGTTCTACTTGAATAGTATTGATGGTTCCAATGAAGGCACTTAAATTAACATTTAACATAGATAATATTACTTGTCTTCCCACACATGGAAAATTATGTTTGTTTGTACTCTACTTGGATTTTGAAGACCTTAATTTTGATTAGAAAATTTATCTTTTTCAATTATTCTAATAATGGAACCATGATGTTTATGTTCTTTGTAGTCTTGTTAAGAAATGTTTGTAATTTGATGACAAATATGATCATGATGTATCTTTATTTTTGTTCTACTTGAGTATCATTATGGTTCCAATTAAGGCACTTATAATATCATTTAAAATAGATAATCTTGTGCTAACTTAGTTGAATCAATCCATCAGCTCCTTAATCACCCCCAAAAATCCCACCAAAGATAGGATCAAGTGATGCAAAAATTAAATATTAACTCTTTTAAGAGTAACCAGCTTAAAGGGAATGTGAGTAATTACAATATGGGTAGAACAAGGAATTGGCAACCTCCTCCTAAGGATTTTGAAAAATTCAATACTCATGGAGCCTCTAGAGGGAACCCTAGAAAAGCTAGTGAAGGAGGAATTGGTAGGCTTTCAGATGACTCCCTGGTTTTTACTTTTTTTGAGAATTTGGGTATTCTATCCAATAACCTTGTTGAGGGTTATGGTATCCTTAAAGGTCTTCAAGAGGCTACTAAGGTTGGATGGGAAAAGTTACTAGTTGAGTCTGACTCTCAACTCATGATTAATATTTTGAAGACTCCTTCTAAGAATCATAAGGTTGATTGGAGAATAAAAAGAATTATTGAGAAGATTCAGTTAATCCATATGGGATTTTTGAAAGTTGATTACAATCATGTAGTCAGAGATCAGAACAAGAGTATTGATGCTTTAGCTAATTGGGCTTTGGACAAAGGTGATCTTACTTGCTACGACCACCCTCCTAGATGGTGGGCTTCACAAATAAGGGAAGCTATTTTTCTATCATTTCTTTGAATGGCTCTAGTTCTGGAGGTACCTAGTTTCTTCTTGCTTTATTTTTTCTTCTCTTTGGTTCGGTTAGGGTATTTTAGTTCCTTAGCTTAAAATAATCTTTCTTTTGTTTCCTCTATTGATTCTTGCCTTAATAGTCTTTTGGTCTAGAAAGGTCATTGTTGTGTTCTATTTTTTTCTTTTTTCTTTTCTATTTATGTGTGTGTTTTGTTTTGTTTTGTTTTGTTTTTGTGTTTTTTGTGTTGTTTTTTTGTTGTTCTTGTGTTTTTGTTGTTTTGTGTTTTTGTTGTTTTGTGTTTTTTGTTGTTGTTCTTGTGTTTTTGTTATTCATGTGCTTGTGTTTCAATATATTTGTGTTAATTGGTGTTTTTATGTTTTGGTGTGTGAGTGTTTTCTATATTTTTATTTTTCTTTGTTGTCTGTTGTTGGTTATTTTCTTATTTTATTTTTTATTTTTTAGGTTTTGGTTGTTTTTTAGTTTCATGTTTTTGTTGGTTGTGTCTTTGTAGCATTATGTTGTTTTTGTTATGTTGTTCTTGTGTTTTTCTGTGTGGTTCATTTTGTGTTTTTTTATATCTTATTGTGTGTGTTTGATTATGCTTTATATTTTTGACACACTAAAGGAGCAGTTTTTTTTGTTTTTTTAATCTTTTTGTATGTTTGTGTTTGTGTGTTCTTTTTTTTTTGTTGGTTCAGGTTTGTTCCTTGAGTATGTCAAAGGTGGTAGGCCAAGTGCAAGACCTGGGTGATTTTGGCGGAATAGATACCCCTGCATCCTTGGGTCTTACCCGAAAGTGGCATCCCTTCTAGGATGTTTTCCACAAAATAAAATAGATGATCTTGCTTGTGGTTTCACATATTACAAATTGTATTTGGTTGTACTCTATTTGGAATATAAAGATTCATTAATCTTGATTATAAAATTCTCTTCTTTAATTATTATGATGATGGAAACATGATGTCTACCGCTAGTAGGAGGTATTGTTGTTGTAATTTATATAACCATTATTAATATAATAAAAGTTAAACAAAATATTACATGAGAGTTCCACTTGTATTCAAGTTCACATTGAGAATGAAATCAATATTTTACCTATTTCTTTCGTAGATGACAGACTAATAAAGCCATTGAAAATAAAACTACTGTTTTTATAGAAAATGATAGAAATAAAAAGGAGCATTAAAAAGGTACCCATCATGAGAAAAAAAGGCACCCATTGTACATAGTGAAAATGGGGGATATACTAATTTAAAAATGTGTTAGGAGGGGTATTAATAATATATGATTGAGAGGTAGAAATGATATTTCTATTACTGCACATACCATTCCATAGTCTCAAAAATTTGACCCCCTACCCTACACATCATCACTAATATTAGGAGTTAGAATAAATCACCATCTAAGATATAATTAAGCAATTCGATATCTAGACTTTAGTACATCCAGAACCCTACTCCATTGGCTAGCTTCACTCTAGAAAAGAATAGAATTCAATGTCAGTGCTTTCTTGAGCATTATAAAATGTCAATGCACAACATAGTCACTTGTGGAATTATACCATTAGATATCTACAATACCCTTGGTTGGAAAATATTCTCATATCTAGCAATACATGGGAGAAACACCTTCAACATATATGCCTACTTTTAGAAAATTTATGCCAACATTGGATTCAATAAAACTTTGAGAGTTGTACCTTTGGCATCATAGAAATTTATTACCTTAACTAAATAATTGAACATATGGCATACATGTAGACCCAAATATGATGCTTGTCATTTAGGAATGACTTGTTCCAAATATTTTAATAAAACTTAAAAGTTTTTCTAAGCCTTATTGACTTCTACTACCAGATCATTCTAATATTTTATCCTATTTTTTAAGCTCTCAATCTGGTCGTGCACAATAAAGTAAGCTTTCTTTGGAATCCAAACAACAAGAAGTTTTGATGAGCTCAAACAACACCTTCATATGACACAATTTAGTACCTTAACAAGCTGAAACAATACCATTTAGTAGGAAACCCTTTCACACACAAATTTTCTAGAAACTAAATGGAAAAGATGCTTTAAAGTCCCTCATAAATGTAAAACAAAATATTTACTACTAATAATATTTTTTTATTTTTAGATTTGTTGAAATATGTAGTGGTTGAACAGCTTTGTATGATATTTTGTATATGCTTTTGGGCCCTTATATACCTTATATAGGTAAATATTTTATTATTTAAATTAAAGGTTAGTTCCTCAACCTTGTATTATATTATTTAAATATGTAGTGGTTGAAAAACTTTGTATTATATTTTGTATACGCTTTTGGACCCTTATATACCTTATATAGGTAAATATTTTATTATTTAAATTAAAGGTTAGTTCCTCAACCTTGTATTATATTATTTAAATATGTAGTGGTTGAACAACTTTGTATTATATTTTTTATATGCTTTTAGGCTTTCTACTAGTTATTTTTAGCATTGCTATGTAATGTTGATTCCATTCATTTCTAAAAACTACTATAAGTCCAACATGGTATCAGAGTGTATGTGAATCTCCATTACTCTACTTGTTTTTGGAAAAGTAACTTCTATGACATCTCCTAAGGGAAACATTATTTGGTCCAACTAGAAGTTTTTTCCTAGGTTATTGATAATTTTTGAAGAGGTGGACCAGGATTTGTTAAAAAAATCCTAGGTGGACTTGTATTGTAAGGATCTCATTAGATTTAGTAGATTTGCTTCAAAAGTAATATTTACTAATAAGTTCCTTGTTCCTTTCTAAACACTCAATCTAATATATAGAGAGATAGTATGTATTCTTTAATTTTAAGATTGAGTTTTCTAAGGTTTTTAAAAAACCTCATTTAATTTTTAGAGACTTTAAAAAGTCCATTTTCTTTTTTCTTTTGAATTTTTGCTAGCAAGAGTAGGTTCAAAAATAGATATATACTCCATAAATAATGGAGTCCATTGCAATCACTCAATAGAGGCTATTCAAAAAGAAAAATCAAGAAATATGGAGGAATGAAAGAAATGTAAGGTGATCAGGCAAGAAATTTGAATTATCTATTGGAATATGTAATGCAACATTGTGTAAATTATTCTTAGAAAAAAATATAAAGTCTAAAGAATAATATTTAGAAAATAATTCTATGTAAAAATATTCCCACCCAATTAATAAATAAAATAAGGGTGCTAGGAATATTTAATTTATGAAAAAAAGTTATTCCCCCTTTTCTAGCAAATATTAGAAAGTAACTAATAACTTTCTAATATCTGATAGATGCCACTTATCACATATCTCAAAGATTAGATTGTGATAAAATTAGAAAGTAACTAAAGCACTTTCTAATATTTGATAGATTGTGATAAGATTGGATTGTGATAAGATTTAGGGTTGTAGTAGAAAAGCTTCTTTTTAAATAGGGGTGTTTTCTACTACATATCATCGTATCTTGTCATATTGACTTGTGTTGTAGGTTATGTTGATGCATATTGTTGCATAACATTGAAGCATTCTTGTACTGTTGAATCATTGAGTAATATAGTGAGCTTCATAGTGGATGTTTTCCTTCTTCATTTGAAGTAGGGTTTTACCACTTAATATTGGTGTTGTGGTTTTTTTCCTTTTTTGTGTGTGATTGATCTTGTGGAGCATTCTTGTGGGGAGGCTTTTTTTGTCTTACATTTGGTATCAGAGCGATTGGGATCTCCATCAAGTATCTTCAATCCTTTGAGGTGAAAAATCCATTAAGGTATATATATTTTTTTTGCATGCATTTGATATTTGGGTATTTTATGTAAACTTATTTTGCAAATCTGTCATTAGGGTTTATAGATTTATTATGTTTTTAGATCTAGTTGTTAGATATTTTGCAAATAGTATTTTCATTTTAAATCTATAAAAAAAATTGGCATTAAGTTTTTTCTGGAAGGGTTTTGGAGCTAAACGGACCCCATGGTTGCGTCCGAAAGACCCAAAAACCTTTATTTCCATATATAGTCATTTTTTTTATTTAAAAAAAAACAGTCGGCTATATATATATATAAACAATTTTGCTTTATAAAACTGTTTTGTTTTAAAAAAAAAAACCGTTTTGTTTAAAAAAAAAAAAAAACAGTTTTGCTTTATAAAACAGTTTTGTTTAAAAAAAAAAAAACAGTTTTGCTTTATAAAAATATTTAAACTTTTTCATACCATTTTTTTTTATTAATAAAATAAATTTTATTAATTTAATTGCATTTTTTTAAGCAATTTTTTGTATTAAAAATTATTATTATTCTCCTTAAAATGCAATATTTTTTCTCACATTAACAATGGTTGTTTGTGAGTTTACTTGTTTTGCAAGGTTATCCAAGTATGTTTTGGAGTATACAAGGCAATTTTGGATCAACTTTTTCACTCTCTTTCCCTATTTTTATTAATTTCTTCTAATCTCTCTCTAGTATTTTCTTGAAGCATACTGTAAATTAATGTAACTTGTATCTCTCATTATGAAAGTAAAAGAGAATGAGAGAGAGAGAGAGAGAGAGAGAGAGAGTGTGTGTGTGTGTGTGTATTTGTGTTTTGCTTTGTGTCTCCACTATCTCTTGTTCATATTTCTTACATTTTGCATCTCAACTAATCTAACTACTAAATTGCTACTAAATAATCTATTAACCAACTAACTTACAATTTACTAATTTTCATATTAATCAAGAAGGTTAAAAATGAATCAACTTACTAACCACAACTTTAGCATTTAATTAAAATTTATCTAATCTTGCAACACAGTTTATATTTGCTAAACACCTATTGAATCCAAAAGAATCCGCTCTATTGGTAGCAAGTCCTTTTCGGGTCCTCGTACTCGTACCCTTTTGGGTAGCTTGGTTGACCTTGGGTGAGATGAATTGGCAATTCATTAGGCTATAGAAAAACCTAAAATGAACACTAACTTACTAACTTATTGACTATCTAACATTTAACAAATATTTTATGGTTCAATTCAAGTTAGTTTATTTTTTTTGCAAGATGATTGTTATGGTTAGTTACCTTCTTATTGCACGTTAATTTATTACAAGTTGATCTTGGTTTATTTCATTTATTCAATTGCAATATGGTTATAGTTGTTTATTGCAAGATGGTTATAGTAGTTCATGACGATGTTGAGTATCTTTCATGATGATGCTTATCTCTCTTAATGATGCTTAATTTTGATTATCTTTCATGATATTTTATCTTTGATGATTGAAAAGTAGATTACTTGAAAGTTATTTTTATATATATATATATATTCAAGTATGTTTATCTACTTTCTTATTGCATCATTTATTTACTTTGTCAATGCATCTTATGTTTTGATTATGTTCACTTTCTAGAATGGTTGATCATGGAATCTCCTTCACACCTAAGAACATCCTTGATGGATCAAACTTTGGAATATGGGAACCAAGGTTGAGGGCTGAATTTCAAGCAAGAAAGTTATGGCCCATTGTGAATGGAGATGAAGAAATCCCAACCCAGGCAAGGGCACTTGAGACATACAACAATAAGAGTCACCTTGCACTTTCCATGATTATCAATAGTGTGAGTGATGAGATATTGCTCACTATTAGCCATTCTGAGCATGCTAAAGATGCATGGGATTTGTTAAAACAAGTCCATCTAGGGTCCAACACATCAAGGAAATTCACTTTATTGTCCGAAATTCTTAGCACTATGCAAGGTGAAGAAGAAAGTGCCTTGATCTTCCTCTCAAATATGAAAGACATGAGAACTCAACTATTGGCTTGTAATTGTGATTGGATAAGTGAGAAGCTCTTAAGCTTTATCATTTTGAGGAACTTGTCTAGCAAGTTCAAGAATTTTGTCACCATTATTGAGACTAGGCTAGAGTAAGAAGAGGATGATATTCCTCTCAACACTCTTTCCCAATTATTGATTCAACATGAAGAGTCTCTTAATAGAGACAAAGTGAATGGTCAAGTTGTCAAGGAGAAGAATGTTGCCTTAAGTGCCACTAAGGCTTCCTTCAAGAAGAAATACAAGGGAAGGAAAAATCAAAATTTCCAACCCAACAAGCCTAGAGTTGATTTCACTTGCAACTTTTGTGGCAAGAGAGGCCACAAGGAACAAAATTGTTTCAAGAAGAAGAATATTGCAGAAAAGGAATAGCAAGAAAAGGCTAAGGGACAAGGACCTAAGAAATGGTTTGGCAAGGGAAAGAAAAAGAACAACAATGTAAAGCAAAATTCTAATAAAAATGTGTGTTTGTGCCCTCTACTCTATTGACTCATCTACTTCTAATGAATGGGTGTTATATTCTGGATGCACTAACCATATATATTTTGAAAAGGATAAGTTTGTGGACTTTCATAAGCACTCTTCAGATTCAGTTGACATCGGTGATAATACTACACTTCAAGTAGGTGTTGGCAATGTTGTAATTGAAGGGAAATTACTTGATAATGTCCTGTATGTACCTAACCTTAGGAGAAATTTAATTTTTTTTTTGCAAGTTGCTAGAAGTGGTCACACTATTGAGTTCCATGCAACTTCATGGAGCATTAGGAAAGGCATGCTACCAATCATTACAGGTTATGTGAAGAATAATCTTTATGTGGTAGGTGATGCTCCTCCTAAAGTGTGTTTAGCAACTAATGTTTCTCCTAGTAGCAAGCTTTGGCACTTACGGTTAGGCCATACCAACTATCAAAATATTTAAATGATGAAGTCCAAAAATTTGGTTGAAGGCTTGCCTAACATTTCACCTATTCATGGTTTGTGTGAAACATGCATCTTAGGCAAGATGAGCAAACAAAAGTTTGCAAAGGACAAGTCAACAAGGGCCACACAAATTCTTCAACTTATTCATACAGATATTATGGGTCCATTACATGTTAGATCACTTGGTGGTGCATCCTATATTCTCACCTTTATAGATGATTATTCAAGAATTATCTTTGGGTATCTACTTAAGAATAAATTAGACTATTTTGAGACATTCAAGGAGTTCAAATCTTGGTATAAAATAAAAAGGGAGCAAAGATCAAAATTATTAGAAGTGACAATGGAGGGGAGTACAATAACAATGATTTCAATGAGTTTTGTTCTTCTCATGGGATCAAAAGGCAGTTTACTTGTCCATACACTTCTCAACAAAATGGTGTTGCAGAGAGGAAAAATAGGACAATAATGGAGATGGTAAGATGCATGCTTGGTGACTACTTACCTCAATTTATTTGGGGTGAAGCATCCAGTACAGAAATCTACATTCCTAACAGGTGTCCTTCAAAATCAGTTGAGGGGAAGATTCCTTATGAGGTTTGGAATGGTAAGAAGCCAAATTTGTCATAATTAAGAGTGTTTGGATGTGATGCATTTTCATATATTCCTTCATAAAAGAGGAAGAAATTGGACAAAAAGTCTCAAAAATGCATCTTTGTTGGCTATGATGCAGAACATAGGGGCTACAAGTTATACTCACCTTCTTCACACATTGTATTTGTTTCAAGAGATGTCAAATTCAATGAATACCTTCTTGAGTTAGAAAAGGGTGGGCCTTGTGTCAAAAGGACCAAGTGATTGGATCATTCTAGGGGTCCTAAAGAGAAGAATTCAGTTAGCCAAATGATAACTAGAAGTATGACACTTAACATGTCTCTTCTAGCCAAGATACAGAATGATCATGAGCCTACTTCTTACCAAGATAGAGAATGATTTCACATTACTAATACTTTTACTACAATAAGGATCACTACGTATTTATATTGGATTTCTACCATTCATAACCTTTTAAATAGAAATTTTTTTCTACATATAGCTTTCTATAGTTTTTTTCTTGGGTATTTTTGCTACCATTATCTTATGTATAAAGGCTACCTAGAAATTACTTAAAACTTGTGAGTTCCTCCATATAAAAATAACTTTAAAACTATATTTATCACTTATTTCTTCTATATATATATATATATATAGTGGAAAACATCCCAAAATGGATGCCACTTTTACGTAAGACCCAAGGAGGCAGGGATATCTCTTCCGCAAAAAATGCCTAGGGCTCGCACCTAGCCTACCACCTTCGACACACTCAAGGAACATGCCTAAAACACAAAAACAAACACACACAAACATAAACAAACACAACCTCCTCCCCCAATATATATATATATATATGTGTGTGTGTGTGTGTGTGTGTGTGTGTGTGAAACATAGAAAAAACCACAAAAACAACATAACACAACACTACCATAACAAAAACAACCAAATGATACAAATACACTACAACCAAAACATAAAAACAAAAACAACAAAACACGAACCACACAAAAAAACCACAAAAAACAACATAACAAAACACAACCAAAATAGAAACAATAAAATGATACAAATACACCACAAACAAAAACATGAAAAAAAAACAACAACAACAACAAAAACTAAGCCAATGGAGCTATTGACAAATCATACCATGTAAGATAACACTAAAACTAAACCATAGCTTAACAAATTACTAGAAATATCATAAATTGCTTAGCAAATTAGCCATAACTTCTGACATTGCCATCAAGAGACTGTAGAATAACACTCATCCTATAAACCCTTAGGATTAAGGCACCTTTATCCTTGTATTTGTATCTTGCTTCATTCCAGCTAGGATAATTTGTATGGTTTTTTTGAGGATCCTTTTTATTTGTAGTTTGAATCAACCCTTTGGTTTTGCACTTGGGTTGATTTTCTACATTGTTCTTTTTTTATAGTTTAAATTTGGTTGAGATGGCTCTCTTTGAATGTTATTTCTCAGCATAAGGGCAAGCTCTTTTAGTGTTTTCTCATCATGCAATCCTTCATGTTCCCTCTCTTTATCTAATTATTTTTCCATAATTACTATTTCCATTTGATCATCCTCATCATTTGCTTGCTCATCTATAGAGATAATTTCAAAGGTGTTAGGTGAAATTATTGTTTTCTCTTTTGTTGCTATTTTTTCTTTGTGCTTTTTTGTTTAGGGATTTGAAACCCTATCAAGTCCCCATCCTCTTTCTCTTTGTTAGGGACCTTATGTGGACAATCCTTGGCTAGATGGCCATATTCATGACATATTTTGCATCTAAATGAAATATTTTCATAATATAATACTTGCTCCCATATTTCTTCCCCATATTGTAAATTAATCTTCTCTGGAAGTGGTTTATCAAAATCAATCAAAACACAAATCCTTGCATAAATCATATGCTCTAAGTGTAGAGTGCTATCAAAAGTCATCATGAAAACTCCTAAAAAATTCTCAATTATTGCAAATATCTTTGGATTCCAGTATTCTATCGGAAGACCAAATAAATGGACCCAAACAGGGGCAATTGATGGCATTTCTTCCTCAACATTGAACTTGGGATGCCAGGGCTTCATGAAGAGCCCTGCCCTACCAAAAAACCAAGGTCCCCCTTGAAAAATTTCCTCCCTATCTTCTTCATTAGCAAATAAAATAAACAACTAGCTATTAGGGTAAGTATTAACTTGGAACTCACATTTAGTGCTCCAGTTTTTTGTAGTCCATTGCTTGAAGGTAGCAAGAGTTGATAGAAATCCTATGAATCGATAAATTAGCATTGTTCTCTCCATTTCAGCTATTCCTTCCTGGAGATCCATTATTTTCAACTTCACTAATAAGGATCCATTAGTTGCTTTCATGCAACCCATCTTTGTTTTTCTTGAATTGACCTTTGGCATCCTCAATGGTTTCCTTGACAATCGTTGATTGTGTTTCCCTCCTGTTTGAGGTGGTCCTCCTTAGATAGCCTATTTAAAATTCATTTTTGGCTCAATGCATGCATCTTTGTTCTCTTATATACTTATATTAAATACCTAATATAAAGTGCTCATAACTTTTGGTTATACTTTCGATATAACAAATGCATAAATTCTTTGCTAATTTTTATATATATATATATATATATATATATATATATATATATATATATATATATATATATATATTAAATTTAAATAATAATAGTTATAAAATTATATTTATTTAAAAAATCACTTGATCAATATTCAATATTATTTAAAGGAGCATAGAAATTCCAATTATGTAGTGCCCATCTCGTCTAGAAATAATTTTGAGTTTCTCGTGTTTCTAGTAGAAACTGATGCTCTCAATTTGGAGCTATTTAGAGTTCCTCATGTTTCCAGTGGACAATGATGCTCTCACTTTGGAGCTGTTTCTACAGTAAACAAGGCATTAAACAAATTTAAAATACAAGCTAGTGTTGTATATAATAAATTTTTGTATCGCAAAAGGTATATGGTACATGTTTAACATAGTGAACATTATTAACGGTCTTGTACTCCTGAAGAAAATGAAGATAGTCCACCACAAAAAAAACTCAAGATAAGGCAACATATATTCCATATCTATTTACATAGTTATCATAATAAGTAAATAAAATTGAACTTGAACAAGCCACAATACCCACTGACCCGCACAAAGAGGTGGAGCAAAGAAACTTGGAAATCAGTGTGTTGTTGGGAAGTGTTCTAATTTTATAGACCATAGGGGACAGGACCAAGTAGTGCAGAAAGAAAAGGAAAAGGAGATATCTGTGCATGAATTTATGATGTTAGGACCTAATATAACATTGTCGAATATTGAAAAATTCTAATCTTGAATCTCTTTACACTGAACGCGCCCAACTTACCAAGATATCATAGTCTTACAGGAGGCGTGAACACAGAATAAGCAACCTCAAGAATATTGGCACTTTTCTCTTATTTTTCTATGCAGTTTATCCTTTGTTCTATAGTTCCAACTCACCTCTCAATGCCACCATTCAAATCTTCCCAAAAAGTTGAAGCTCAACCCGATTTCTACACATGAGGATGAGGATTTGCCTAAACTCTAAAGAATTTATGGTGGGTTTCTGGTATATACTTCAACTTGCATTAGTTTGGTTCATTCCCTATTGGAATTGTAAGATGGTGTTTTAAGCAACAATTTTGGTGGAGGTGGTGGTCCTCTACTTCTCAAAATTGATTTCCAAGCTATCGACACAAGTGAAGAAAGCAAGACCATGAACTGAAGAAAATAAAAAGAAAAAGAACACACAATTTTTGTAAGGAAAACCACAATAATAATTCCCATTGCCTGCAATGTTGTGCAATTATAGATATATATCCTTGAGTTTGAGTTTCAGCTACTGGCTCTAAGTTTTATAAAATATACTTCTACAACTTCTAATTATTACTTGTGTAGGTGTGTTTGATACTCCTTTTATATGATTCTTCCTAAAACACCAAAAGGAAATATAGGTCTCGACTACCTCTTTGGGTCTTGTGGCTAATTAGTACCCATTTACAATAGGATTTTTATGTAGACAAGTTATACCATTATTATGGTCTCTCTCAACCACCTAACCTAGGGCATACATGAGGCTTAATAGTCATCAACAATCACTATCAACACAATGCCACTTTTTAAGTTTTATCTTGCTCTTTTTTAAGAATAAAATATTTTCTTGTAAAATCCATTCAACATTTCTTTCATTTTTTTCTATTCTATCACATCCATCTATCCACAATGGACACATATTTTGTTGGTCATTTTATTTTTGTGTCAATGATATTTCTTAAAGTGATTATTTCCACCACAAATCTCACATGGAAGCAAATACCCACACTTAGCTTTCACATGTCCATGTTCTGACAGTCCACAATGATAACAACAAATTATTCTAAAAGTTTTATCCTTTGCATAGGTTTCTCCTTTCACAAATTTGGTGTCCCTACTTCCTGTTTGACCAACATAACTAAGGCCTTCATTCTTTGGCCTTATATTTGGTTCTATGGGATTTCTTATGCCTTGTCAATTCCTTCCCAATGTTTTGTCATCATATTTTATTCTTTTCATTAATTTAGAGCCAATATCATTGTTGTGTTTTCTAAAGCTCACAATCTCTTCATCATCACTATATTCTTTAACAATGTGATCTTTGTCACAACCTACACAATAATCAATATCAACAATATTGTAATGAGCATGTGTTACTTTCCATCGTCGTGATCATCTTCAACACAAACACTATTATCACCATATGTGTTTATGTTGTCAGTATCGTAAGCAAAATCTCTCCTTTGCATAAGGTCATTTGTGTAACAACAAACACTTACCACCATAGGTTTTACCTTCAAACTTTCATTTGTTGCCTTTAACCTATTATACTCCTTTAAGTATCTCAAGAGTAGTTAGTGTCTTGTATTTACAATATCAATAAGGAAAATAAACCATTTTCAAAGCGATCGTCACAAAATTCAACTTCTTTGAGAATCATTTGTAAGTTGCACCAAAGTGTTGAAAATTCCCCATCTTCACCTAAAAATCTTGTGTTTTATCCTAAAAATTTTAATTCTTGGGAGGGATACCGTAGTGGTAAGTCCTTGGGTTTTCATCCAAGAGACCCAAGTTTAAATCCTAGTATGAAGGGACAAAGGCCCCTCATAGAAACCCTTGTTGATAAAAAAGGTCTCGTGAGGGACACCGTAGTAGTATATCTTTGGGTTTTCATCTAGGAGATCCAAGTTCAAACCCTAGTACAAGGGGACCAAATCTCCTTTCAAAAACTTGTTTTACTCTAAAATTTTAGGTCCTGTAAGGGATATTGTAGAGGTAAGTATCTGGGTTTTCATTTAGGAGATCCAAGTTCAAACCTTTGTACAAATAGACTAAGATCCCTAATTAAAAACCTATGTTTTTAACTTAAGATTTTAGTCTTGAATGAATACCATAGTGGTAAGTCCTTGAGTTTTCATCCAAAATATCCAAGTTCAAATGCCAGTACAAAGGGATTGTGACCTCTTATAAAAACTCATGCTTTTAACTTAACATACCCCATGTTTTTAAATTAATATTTTTAGTATTGGGATGGATACCGTAATGGTAAGTCTTTGGATTTTCATTGAGATCTAAATTCAAACCCCACTATAAGGGGACCAAGATCCCTCATAAAAATTGGTGTTTTAAACTCAAAATTCAAGCTAAGAAGGTCTTGGTTCAATGGTTAAGACAAATAGATAATGTAGCCCACACCAAAGTTCAAATCTTGATAAAATTAGATAAACTATATAACTCAATGCAACAATTATCTTTTCAAACCCATGGCAATGAAGTATAAGTATTATTGGTAGTTTTAAAGATATACAATACTTATTTATAAGTTTTAAAAATGTTTTTTACATTGCAATGTTTTGGGCTTTGGCTTTTTTTTTTAGAGGTGCAAGGTTCAAATCGTAGTATGGGGAAGTGTGTGAGGGGATGGGTGTATGTATGGCTGTGTGTTTAACCTTTATTGATAAGCTTAGCTTTCTCCCTTATAAAACATCATAATGGAATAAAGATATTCAAACACTAATCAAATTTAAAAAATAAAAATAAAAATTATTAATATTTAAAAAATTAAACTAAATCATAGAAAAAAACTATATATTTAAAAAATTAAATATTTAATTTATTCTTAAAAGTTCATGTAACGGTAATGCCATCCATCAAATATTCAAACCTTACATATTGGAAGCTTCTTTGTTGTTCTAATTATTTCGAATTAAACAGAAAAAGAAATAAGTGATGTCAACATACTTCAACTAGAATATAGAGATAATGGAAGGAATATTTTTAGTTTTAAAAACATATATAGTTGAATTAAAATCCAGTTTACATTTTGAATTTGAAAGATAGATAATATTTTAAGAGGTATAAAAAATAAGTTTATAAATACTGAAATTTTAAAAAAATTAAAATAGAAGAAATAAAAAATTCTAATTCAAATTAATAAGGATTGAAAATACATTTTAAAAGGTTAAAAGATTTATTGGTTCAATGGTTGAGACAAAAGGTTAAAATATTTATTGGTTCAATGGTTGAGATAAAAGGTTAAAAGATTTATTGGTTTGATGGTTGAGACAAAAAGTTGATGCAACCCACATATTAGGTTCAAATTTTGGTTGCACCAAAATAATTTAATTTTTATTTTATTTTATTTTATTTAGTTAGTATGAGAAACCTTATCCATGACCCCTCATGAAGCTGGAGAGCTATGCTTATCAATAATAAATTTAACACACAACCACCGCACACCTACCCCCTCACACACTCACCCAAGCCCCAACATAGTTTAATTTGACTAAATCAATGTAAAAGGAAAATGATAACTCTTTAAAAACCTTAGTAAAAAATTTGATAAAAGGATATTAAGCTTTAGCTTTTTAATTTTGTTGAACAATTTTTTTTTGTTGAACATTACAAAAAAAAAAAAAATTATACACCATATCTGTGAAAGGGAAGGGATAACCCTTTCAAAACCTTACTTAAAAACAAATATGATAAAAAAATATTGAACTTAGCTTTTTTATTTTGTTGAATAATTTTTTTAATTAAACCCTTAATAAAAAAAATAAAATCCATAAAAAAGTTATACACCATACTTGTAAAGGTTT
This sequence comes from Wollemia nobilis, assembly GCA_028583015.1. Classification (NCBI taxonomy): domain Eukaryota; kingdom Viridiplantae; phylum Streptophyta; class Pinopsida; order Araucariales; family Araucariaceae; genus Wollemia; species Wollemia nobilis. The sequence goes on from JAQPPZ010016599.1 coordinate 4,690,338, forward strand.
CCCTTTCAAAATCCTTGAACTTTTTTATTTTTGTTAAACTAATTTTTTCCTTCAACTTTTCATAAATTTTTATAAAAATAAATAAAATAAGTTATATTAAATTTCTTCAACCATAAACAGTTTTGATCTCATTTCGTGTATAAATATATATATTTATATACATATTAAAAATATATATATATTTCAGTAAAATTAAATATAGTTGAACCTATGGTGGGTATTTTGACAGAGTCGTTGAAACTGTAAGTAGCCAATTAAGAAAACACGCCTCAACCCTAGATTAGGCAAGCTATAGCGTTGGAGTGGGTTTGATTTGAGGTTGCATAGATAGAAGAGGCAGAAGATCTGGACACCGGTTAACAAGAGCAGTAGGAGAGGCAGAAGACCTGGACACCGGTTAACAAGAGCAAGAGCAGTACGCCCACAGATAACACGGAAATCACTACCCACGGTTTCCAGCGAATGGGCCCTCAAAAATTCGGCCAGAAGAACCCTCCACTTGCTTCTGTAGTACTCGTTTGCATCTTCCATGGCTTTGTCTACGGGTTGAAATTCATTTTCCCATACGGATTTACTCATAAGAGTTCCACATTTGGGCCACTTCCTTGTTGCTACCCATTTCACTGTTAATAATACCACATTTCTTGAGCAGAGCAACAAGCTGCGGCGTATCAATTAGAGGGTTTTCCCCCGTCTCCCCAGTAGAGCTCTAATGCTACCAAATTCCTGATTAAAACCTCCGTAGATTCCTCAATTTTGATTTTCTTCTCTTAAAGCTTATCTCCCATAGATCTCCAAACGGACACGCCTCAAAATTCACGAATATACGGATGTTGTACTCAGGAATTAGCGAGTCAGGGGTTTTCCCTCTCTAGTGCAGTACAACCTGTTAGTGTATTGAAATGAAGGCAGGCGGCCTGCAAGTAATCAGAATGTAACGAAATATGTGACATTGTGGAATACAGACGCGGATGTAATACAAATAAGCAAAAAGTTATTAATGTACGTGACAGAATTTGTGGACAGGAATGTGCCACCACAGACCGCATTGTTTGTTTGTCAAAGTCCATGAAGTTTCTCACATTGTGATCCTGTCCTACGTAGAAACTGACTTAGCATGGTTGGATTCACTTCACTGGAGTTCGATGAAGCAAGCTTTTAACATTTACTGCTGGTTTACCTGAAGTAATTTTCTGCACTCCACGAGCATGGTTTGCAGACCACCACTCTACTTGTGTATGTATAAGATTCTAATCATTAGTCCTTTATCTAAAATATTTGAGTCAAGATATTTACGTTTATAGATTTAAATTTTAAATTTCTCATTTTAATATCTATTTTTAAAGAAATATTTAAAATTTAAAATCAACTCACTTACTTTTAAAAATTTAAACTATAAATCTCCTATCTAATTAACTGTTGGTCATCAAAATCTGCCTAGGAAAGGATTATGGGTGAGTGTATGCGCCCTAGACCTGGACCAACATTGAAAGGCCGAAGGGAAGAGATGTCCATCGTGCCAATCTCCGGAGAAAGGCCGGCTCCTATGCTAAACTACTTGGGTGTTTTGAGATAAGGGTGCAGGAAAGAGATAAAAGAGTAAGGGTTAGAGAAAGAAATAAAAAGGGTTAAGGGAAGAAAGATCGGTGATTTAAGGTGGGAGAGAACATGAAGCACGATCACTAATTGACAACTTGAATGGAAGCAAAGAACACCAAGAATAAACGAAAGAAACGCAATATCAACCTTCTTATGTATCCTTCAGGCGAGTTTCAGGGTGCAGTCTCGGATCGCACACCGGACGCAGGATTCAGCTTTCTCAGTATGCAAACGAAGAAAGACAAAAGAATCAAGCACGAAAGGCAGCATAAGAGAAACCCAATACGACGTTTTTCCCCTCCTATGTATCCTTCAGAACGAGTTTCAGGGTACAGTCCCCGATCGCACACTGGACGCAGGGTTCAGCTTTCTCAGTATGCAAACGAAGAAAGACAAAAGAATCAAGCAAAGAAGGCAGCATAAAAGAGAGAAATTGAGCCCAAAGCTCTTCAGTATTAATCGCAGGACATCAAGTTACAGCAACTTTCTTAGCAGATAGTTCCCCCCCAAAACTTTTACATTATAAAATCTGGGTTTTTATAGAGGACCCGACCCTCTGAGTCATAATTACATAGAATGGCGAAGTATACTCTTGAGATCTAAGAAGTTGGCTCCTCGCGGCCCTCGTGACTGAGCTTTCAAATCCATTACCATAACTGGTAACTGTGACCGAGTCAACCGTGGAAATATGCAATGATAAGTCGTTTGAGTGTCCTTGGTCTCTGGGTGCAATGCTCGAGTGGTCGCCATGCTTGACTGATACTTCGTCAGGGACTGATACTTCGCTTCCAATTTCCAAAAATGAGCAGCGAGCTTATCGGGCAAGTAAAAATGCATTTATGAGGCACTTTGATGGTCTCGAGAAAAAACCCGACTTGGAGTGTGTGCCCCTCGTGAAAAAGCAACATGTCACGATATCGTGACATTTCTATGTCTTCAGCTTCAGCTTGGTTCTTCTTGTTGCATCGCGAAAATATGACATGTCACGAAATCGTGACATTTCTATGTCTTTGTCTTCTTTTGTTGCTTTGAGTCACGAAAATGCGACATGTCGTGATATCGCGACACTTTTCATCCTTTGCCCTTCCTTATCGCTGTCAACCGCGAAAATGTGACATGTCGTGATATCACAACGTTTTTCCTTGCTTGCGCTTCTTCCTTGCTTTCAGTCGCGAAAATGCGACATGTCGCGATATCGTGACACTTCTCCTCTTTCGTGCTCCTTCTGGCTGTCGGTCGCAAAAATGCTACATGTCGCGATATCGCGACACTTTTCCTCTTTTGCTCGTCCTTGTCGCTGTGAGCCACGAAAACACAACATGTCGCGATATCGCGACACTTTTTCATTCTGGCACTTCTCCTTATTGTCGACCGCGAAAATGCGACATGTCGCGATATCACAACACTTTTATGCCTTCAGCTTGCTTCCTCTTCTTGCATCGCGAAAATGCAACATGTCACAATATCGCGACGCTTTCTCTTCCTTGCACTTTCTCCATGCTTTGGGTCGCGAAAATGCAACATGTCGCGATATCATGACACTTTTCATCTTCTGCTCGTCCTCCTTGTTTTCGGTCGTGCAAATGCGACATGTCACGATTTCGCGACACTTTTTCCTTTTTATGGTCCTTCTGGATGTCGACCACGAAAATGAGACATGTCGCAATATCATGACACTTTTTCTCTTCTTGCTCCGAAGCTATCTTCTTTGGCCTGTTTGGCAGCAAAGCTTTTCCTTCTTCATTTTGTGTACAAGGGGATGGCATTGAAAGCCAAAATTGCTGCAACACTTACAAACAAAAAGAAATACTTTTGCAAAAGGAAAGACTATACAAAATTTTGATTTTTTGATTTTTTTCTACCCCTTGTGCAATGTGACAAAATTGTCAACATTCTTGGCGGCTCGCGGGGCATTTAGCTTGTCTGAATGCAGAGATCCCAGGCCTTTATCCATTGGGCAACAGAGTCATTTCCATTATCTTCTTCTCTGACCATCCACTGACAACATTTTTTTTTTTTGTGCCTAAGCTCCTAAGCAACACTTAGTGCTTTCGGCTCTTATTTACTAGCCGGGCTATTTACAGTATTTACACAAAATTTTACGACATGATTGGCATGCCGCTACCATAAACCCAGCTTCGGGTGCTTATCTGCTGAACCTGCAATGTCCGAACCAGATCTGATTGAACTTCAGCTTATCTTTGAAGTTCGGCTGACCTCTTCCCGAAGTTGTCCATGTTGCAAATAGAGTGCAACGTGGCAGGTTGTCACTCCTGCCAGTACCCATACTGGTGATGAATGATGTGGCGAAGAAGTTCGCAGCATGAGGGGCCTCTTGGGGTACTGGTCATGGTGATGGCTGGAACCAATACCAGAATACTGAAGAATCTACTAACTGCGGGCTGGGTATAGGTTCTTCCATCCTCCTGGTGTGGTGACAGGGTTCCTCCAGCAAAGAGTAATTTTTTAGGGTCTCCTTAGGTTTAGCTTCTTGATGAGGCATGCTTAATGGACTCTGGCTGAATGCTTGTGTGCCATCCACTGGGACACAAAAAGGGTGCAAAAATGTGCCCTCTTTGTTCTCAGGTTCTGCCACTTGAGACTGTTCTCGTTCTTGGCCCGTCGCTTTGTGGAGACTGCAAGAAACCATATTATTCATTGTTGGGGCAAAGCTTGCATATTGCCATTGTTGGACTTGGATGGAACTTGCCTCTTGAGCTTCAAACAACTGCATCTCAAGCCTCTACTCAATATGAAGGATCTGCCATGATGAATACTGTGTAGGATAGACAGGAGCAGCAATTATTGGAGGAAGTGATGGAGTTTCCCCCCACTGCCACTTTCTAGATAGGAGCAGGAGATGCTCTACTCGTACTACTTCCTCAAAAATTTGAGGAAATTTTCATTCACCTGATTGCAATAAGAGGAGGCCCATGTCCGGGTGAAAGGCCTAAACATAGAAGAGGTGGGCTTGGGCGGGCGTCGGTTGGATATCCCATGGAATTCTCTTCCAAATTCTACAAAATCGGACATTGAAGTCTGTAACGCTCTCCAGAGGTGCTATCTTTATGGTGGAGAGGTACGTCAAAAGCTGGAAGGGGTCCTAAGAACCATCAAATGCTTCGATTAGTGCTCCCTCTAAGTCATCCCATGAGCAGATGCTTTTACGCCTGAGTAGTCTGTACCACTACAGCGCCCTTCCTTCTAGAGACAGGACCAGAAGTCTGATCATGACATCTTCATGGAATATGTCATGGATGGACCTTAAATCAACAAGATATTCAAGGTGCTCTAGGGCCATTCCCTTAGTGCCATCGTATTTTGTCACTGTCTTCAAGGCACTTTCGAGAATTTCATGGTAACTTTGAATATTCAAAGGGCCACGATCATCCCAGCTGGGATAGCATGCCCTCTCCATTATAGCAGTGGCCTACAGATATCACGATTCTCGCCACTAAGTCAGAGTCGCCAGGTGAACATTCTTTTCTCCGCTTGTGAGGTCAAGGCTGCTCACCGAACCTTGATTCCTCTAGGGTGTCTTCTTTCAGCTTTAAAAGGCGCCTACGATCAAGAAATCTGGATCTTCAGCTCAGTCAAAGTCGCCAGGTGATTTTTCCATATAGAGGCAAGCCAGAGATTCACCAACTCAGACTTCCTTAAAACATGGGGACTTTTGCCATGAAGGCACAGGTTTAGGTACTGGTCTCTATGACTTAGAGATTTTTAGGTTGAACAGAGTCGCCAAATGCTAAGAGTCTTTTGGTAATGAGAGCATCGATTCTCACTACCACTCAGAAGGTGAGACTGATCGGGTCACACAGGGAACTGGTTAGAACTATTGGCCCCGGTGTAGATGGGTTTGAGATTTGTTCTTGAAATATGGGACCTTGGTCCCACCGGGCATGCCAAAAACTGTTGGTCATCAAATCTGCCTAGGAAAGGATTTTGGGTGAGTGTATGCACCCTAGACCTGGACCAACATTGAAATATCGAAGGGAAGATATGCCCCTCGTGCCAATCTCTGGAGAAAGGTCGGCTCCTATGCTAAACTACTTGGGTGTTTTGAGATAAGGGTGCAGGAAAGAGATAAAAGAGTAAGGGTTAAAGAAAGAAATAAAAAGGGTTAAGAGAAGAGAGATCGGTGATTTAAGGTGGGAGAGAACAGGAAGCACGATCACTAACTAACAACTTGTATGGAAGCAAAGAACACCAAGAATAAACGAAAGAAACACAATATCAACCTTCCTATGTATCCTTCAAGCGAGTTTCAAGGTGCAGTCTTCGATTGCACACCTGACACAAGATTCAGCTTTCTCGATATGCAAACAAAGAAAGACAAAAGAATCAAGCATAGAAGGCAGCATAAAAGAAAGCCAATATGACATTTTTCCACTCCTATGTATCCTTCAGAACGAGTTTCAAGGTACAGTCCCCGATCGCACACCGGACGCAGGGTTCAACTTTCTCAGTATGCAAACAAAGAAAGACAAAAGAATCAAGCAAATAAGGCAGCATAAAAGAGAGAAATTGAGCCCAAAGCTCTTTAGTATTAATCGCAGGACATCAAGTTACAACTTTCTTAGTAGATAGTTCCCCCCATTTTACATTATAAAATCTAGGTTTTTATAGAGGACCCGACCCTCTGAGTCATAATTACATAGAATGGCGAAGTATACTCTTGAGATCTGAGAAGTCGGCTCCTCGCGGCCCTCATGACTGAGCTTTCAAATCCATTACCAGAACTGGTAACTGTGACCGAGTCAACTACGAAAATATGCAATGATAAGCCGTCTGAGTGTCCTTAGTCTCTGGTTGAAATGCTCGAGTAGCCGCCATGCTTGACTAATACTTCGTCAGGGACTGATACTTCGCTTCCTATTGCCAAAATGTGCAGCGAGCTTACCGGGAAAGTAAAAATGTATTTATGAGGCACTTTGATGGTCTCGAGAAAAAACTTGGCTTGGAGTGTGTGCCCCTCATGAAAAAGCAACATGTCGCGATATCATGATATTTCTATGCCTTCAGCTTGGTTCTTCTTGTTGCATCGCAAAAATATGACATGTCACGAAATCATGACATTTCTATATCTTTGTCTTCTTTTGTTACTGAGTCGCAAAAATGCGACATGTCGTGATATCGCGACACTTTTCGTCCTTTGCCCTTCCTTGTCGCTGTTGACCGTGAAAATGCGACATGTCGCGATATCGCGATGCTTTTCCTTGCTTGCGCTTCTTCCTTGCTTTTGGTCACGAAAATGCGACATGTCACAATATCGCGACACTTTTCCTCTTTCGTGCTCCTTCTGGCTATCGGCCACGAAAATGCTACATGTCACGATATCGCGACACTTTTCCTCTTTTGCTCGTCCTTGTCGCTGTGAGCCACGAAAATGCAACATGTCACGATATCGTGACACTTTTTCATTCTGGCACTTCTCCTTGCTGACGGTCACGACATGTTATGCCTTCAGCTTGGTTCCTCTTCTTGCATTGCAAAAATACATGTCGCGATATCGCGACTCTTTCTCTTTCTTATGCTTTCTCCGTGCTTTGGGTCGTGAAAATGCGACATGTCGCGATATCGCGACACTTTTCGTCTTCTGCTCGTCCTCCTTGTTTTCGATCACGAAAATGCGACATGTCGTGATTTCGTGACACTTTTTCCTTCTTGTGCTCCTTTTGGCTGTCGGCCGCGAAAATGCGACATGTCGCGATATCGTGACACTTTTTCTCTTCTTGCTCTGAAGCTATCTTCTTTGGCTTGTTTGTCAGTGAAGCTTTTCCTTCTTTATTTTATGTACAAGGGGATGGCATTGAAAGCCAAAATTGCTGCAACACTTACAAACAAAAAGAAATACTTTTGCAAATGGAAAGACTATACAAAATTTTGATTTTTTGATTTTTTTCTACCCCTTGTGCAATGTGACAAAATTGTCAACATTAACCAAGCCAAATTGACTTAAAATTTGACTTTGAGTCCTTGTTTTTCAAATTGATACTTGGAATCAAACGATATCATTTGGGCATTGTTTGTGTAGATGCCTATTTACAATTAAAAATAAAAAGTATTCGTAGTTTTTTTAAAGTGTTTGTATTACTAATTATATTGATCTTAAAAAAATAGATGGTATGGAAGCACATTCCAAGATGTCAACATGAGAAACGACTCAGAATCTAAAATAGGAATTTAGGGCTTACACACACAATCATTCAAAACCTAAAATAAGGATTTGGGGCAAGTAATTTTAAACCCTAAACCGATAAACTAAAAAACTATGGAGAACAAAAACCTTTGCAAATTTCAACTCTTACAAATGCATGAGACCTAGATTTGAAAACTACTAATAAATTGTGTACCACTACACACCTATGTGTGTTTGTAGTTAGCCCAATCAATTTGAGAGGGACCTCTAAGAGCAAATGTAAAGGTAGGCATCTTCACCAATTCCTTGTTGTCATGCATCTGTTCAAGCAACTCTAATGCCCCAAAGTTGTTAAAGTTGTTATGTCTAGATCTCTCCAAGAAAGGATTGCAGAGATGGAGTCATTTTTCTAATAAACAGTCGCCTTCATATTTTTCTTGTCTAGGATTGTAGGAACGTCAATATCTCATAGAACGATAAGGGCGAGGAGATCTTGTCTTGGTGGCCATATTAGTTGTGAGGGTGTAGTTGTGGTGAGGTGGAGCCTTAGTGACCACCACTTCCATATTAACTATCGGAGTGAATATTTGGTGAGGCAAAGGAGCCTTGATGACCACCATTTCTATCATTCGTAGCCTTGCACTTGGTTGTTCTTCCACCATTTTTGAGGACCATGGAATTGAAAAACTAGCCTCATTTATTGTTGGGTGGAGATGTTGCACTTTGGCTACAAGGACAGTGATTATTTGAACCTTACTACCATGGATTAACCATCCTCTTTGGCCTAGGGAGGAGACACAATGTTTGGCGCGAGGTTAGCTTCGACTTATTATGATGAAGAAGCATGCAATCGTTAACCTTGTGGTTTGGTGAAATTTGAATCAAGTATACACCACTCATTGTAAAATAGTGGTGTCCGCCACCCATATCTCGATAACCTCTTAGAGGTCTTTAGATTGATATCAATACAAACCCTTTTTTGTGGGTGGGAATTGAAAAACTTGTCAACTTCAACGAATAAGACACACCCTAAGACTATCACCATGCAATTTAAAAAGGGCCAAAGGGGGAGGGGAAGACTAAGGAAATGAACCTGGACTAGGACCTTGGAGGTTCTTTCCTTAGAAATTGAAAAATCTCAAGTCCATAGAAAGAATACCACCAAGGAGCTTCTCGTTGACTAAGGCTCATGCTCATACTTGCCTTTGCACAAGCAACATTTGCAAACTAGAAGAGAAAAAAAATCCTTTGTGGGTTCTGAATCAACTCAAGTTTGACTCCATGAGGAGCCTAAGTAGGGCTAACCCAAGACCGCAACATTGCTTTATTGGGAATGTGTCCTATAAAATACTCAACCAAGGTAAAATATTTCAACCATTTATAGGCATTATCAAACTCGAGTAGAGGTTGATTGAATGTACCTCATGACTCTCCATTAGAAGTTGTTATGAAACCAATTATGAAAGTATGAATTATAATGCAGAATAAAAGAAGAAGGGAATCACTTTTGTAAAGAATCGTAGTTTGATTGAAGGTAAAACCCACAAGTAAAGTAATAAATATTCTTCGATGCCTTAGAGACATCTCTCTAATGGCCTAAATATATCTATCCAAAAGGTGTGAGTATGAAAGGACATGTCAGTCCTTAAATAATTATAATTAATAGCTTATTAGTATGTTAGGAGGGTCCTAACATGCCACCCTCCTTAAAAAAACTTTGTCCTCAAAGTTGAAATTGTGGAAATTGTTGTTGAATGTGATGGAGGGTCTCCCACATAGCATCTTTTGAAGGTAGACCTTTCCACTGAATCAATACTTTGGTGATGGTGTGATTGTGAAGGTGGCGCATGCGGTGATCTAAGATAGCTTCTGGTTCAACCATGAGGGCCCCATTGTCGGTAAACTCTGGAAGTTGAGTTTGAGTAGTGATGTGAGTGCCTACTACGACTTTAAGACAAGAAACATGGAATACCGGATGGATTTTGGAGGATTCAGGTAACTCCAGCTTATATGCGACTGGTCCAATACGTTGTAGAACTTTATAGGGGCCATAAAATTTAGGTGCTAACTTTTGAGACCCCTTGATTTTTAAAGAAGTCTGACGATATGGTTGAGCTCATCCGAAGTTGAGTACCTTGGAGTTTAAATAATTCTTTTCAAAAATTACTAGTGAAAGTGGGATCACGATCACTAACTATAGTTGAAGGCATGCCATGTAACTTAAAGATATTGTCCAAGAAAATTTGGGCAATAGTACTAGCGGTATAGGGGTGAGCTACTAGAAAAAAATGGGTGTATTTCGATAAACGATCGACCACCACTAGGATGGTTGTTTTTCCTGCCGATTTTGGAAGGCCTTCAATGAAATCCATTGAAATATCCACCCATGTTTTTGTTGGTATGGGGAGGGGTTGAAGAAGGCCTGGTGTTGCCACTGTTTCACCTTTATTTCTTTGGCATGTTTCACACTCATTGATGAATCTCTTGATATCATTTTTCATCCCTATCCAATAAAATGATTTAGTCACTCTTTTGTAGGTTTTGAGGAATCCAGAGTGTCTTGCAGTAGGTGTAGCGTGTAGCTCATGTAGAAGCTTTGTACGATAAGCGGATGTGGGTGAGAGGACAAGACGTTCTTTATAACGGAGTATGTTATCTTGCCAAGAATAGTGAGGTTTGCTCATGGGGTTTTGTTGGAGGTGTTGAATTATGGTATGTGTGGTAGGGTCCGCATACCATTCTTCCTTGACTTGTTCGATCCATTTAGGGATAGGGCAGGAAAGAGCATGTAATTGGGAATTTTCCTCGAACTTTCTGGAAAGTGCATCCGCAGCCATGTTATCTTTCCCTTTTTTGTATATGATTTCATAATCATAGCCTAATAGTTTTGTCACCCACTTTTGTTGTTCTGGGGTGGTTATCCGTTGTTCTAGAAGGTATTTTAGGCTGTGGTGATCGGTGCGGATAATGAAATGTTTTCCAATAAGGTATGGTCTCCAATGTTGGATAGCATGGACAATAGCTAACATTTATTTTTCATACGTGGAACGTGCTAAATTCTTTTTTGAAAATGCCTTACTAGTGAAGGCTAAGGGTCTTTCATTTTGCATGAGCACGGCTCCCATTCCTACTCCTGAAGCGTCGCTTTCAATAATAAATGGTTGGGAAAAATCTGGCATGGCTAGGACAGGAGTGGTACACATGGCATTTTTTAAGGTCATGAATGCTTCATTAGCTTGTGGAGACCATAAGAAGGCATTCTTCTTAAGTAGTGTCATTAAGGGTGCTACTATTTTGCCATAATCCTTGACAAATTTGCGATAATAGCCGTTAATCCTAAGAACCCACGCAACCCTTTTAGTGTTTTTGGAATCGGCCAATTTTCCACATCTTCAATTTTATGAGGATCTACTTTAAATCCTTCCTTGGAGATAATATGTCCGAGGTATTCAATTTCTTGTTGGCCAAAGGAACATTTTGATCTCTTTGCGTATAATTGATTTTCCTCCAATATCTTGAGTGCTTGCTCTATATGATTTAAGTGCTCTTCCCAAGTCTTGCTGTAAATCAAAATATCGTCAAAGAAAACTAAAATAAATTTTCGAAGGAAAGGAAAAAATACCTTGTTCATAAGACTTTGAAATGTGGACGGAGCATTGGTGAGACCAAATGGCATCACCAAAAATTCATAATGCCCCTCGTGAGTGCGAAAAGCCATTTTGGGTATATCACTTTCCTTAACTCGAATTTGGTGGTAGCCAGATCTTAAATCGAGTTTAGAAAAATATGCGGCTCCATTAAGTTCATCGAGTAATTCATCGATGACTGGAATAGGAAATTTGTCTTTGATCATTATTTTGTTGAGGGCACAAAAATCCACACATAGGTGCCATGATCCATCCTTTTTTCTTACTAGTATGACTGGCGAAGAGTAGGGACTTCTACTAGGTCGAATGACCCCTGCCCTTAGTAGGTCTTGTACTAATTTTTCTATTTCTGTCTTCTATAAGTATGGATATCGGTAAGGTCTAATATTAGGAGGTTGGTGTCCCGAAAGTAATTGGATGGCATGATCATGGCTTCACTGTGGAGGCAATCCCTCTGGTTCTTTAAATATTTTATCATGTTTCTCTAGGAGTTTTATTAATTTTGGTGCCTCTGGTTGTTCTTCGTTAGTGGTTTGCAAGGAAAATAGTTGGGCAACCATGCCTCTTCCTCCTTTGCGAAGAATATTTTCCATTCTATGGGAACTTACGATTTGTGTGGGACCCATTTTTAAACCTTGAATTGTGTAAGTTTGGTTGTTTTGTATAAATTGCATCCATAATTCTTCAAAGTCCCATTGAATTTTTTCGAGCGTTCGTAGCCATTGTACTCCCAAAACAATGTCACATCCTCCTAATGGTAGTACATACATATCTACTTTCATGTTATACTCTCCCATAGTGAGTTTGATATTCCTACATTTGCCTTTGCATGCAATTTTTTCGCCATTGCCAATCATGACTTCGAAGTTATTGTAGGGATATATAAAGCAATTAGCTTGTTTGGCCAAACTGGGGTCTATAAAATTGTGAGTGCTACCAGAGTCTAAGAGCACAATAGGGTTTTGTTTCTTAAAATACCCTTTTACCTTCATTGTTTGTGGGGCCGAATACCCTGCTAGTGCGTTAAAGGATATTTTTGTTTTATCCTCTTGATTTTCTTCTGCAACATCCGTTATTACTTCAACTTCGATGTCATCCTCTTCTTTGGGGGTGCAATCAATTGTGTCCAAAATATATAATTTTGGTGAAATGCATTTGTGGTTGGGGGTAAATTTTTCATCGCAATGGAAACATAGGCCCTTTTCTCGTCTTTCTTTCATTTCCTCTTGGCTAATTCATTTGATTGGCATGACTTTATTTAGTTTTTGGTTGGTGTAGGTATTTGGTGGTTTTCCTATGAAAAATCTTCCTATTCACCTTTGGTTATTGTTCTTCTCTTCTATCATTTGTGCTAATGCCATTACATGCATCATATCGATAGGGTTTTGTATTTGTACTTCCATTCGAATGTCTTCTTTTAGGCCACTGATGAAGCAACTTTGGAAAAATGATGCATCGAGTCCTGATGTAAGGTTCACCAACTTCTCGAATTGCACTTGGTATTCCCTTATGGTGGATGTTTGGCGAAGTTTGGTGAGGGCTCCTGTGAAGTCTTCAAATTTGGTAGGGCCAAATCGCAACATTAGGTTCTTTGTGAATTTGGTCCATGTGGGAGGACCTTTTGTTTTTTCATACCATTGGTACCATTGTGTAGCAATTTGTTCTAAGTGAAATGATGCAATACAGACTTTTTGAATCTCTGGAATTTGATATAAGGTAAAATATTGATCTGCCCTATATATCCAATTTGTGGGGTCGCCTCCATCAAATTTTGGAAAATCTAGCTTTGTGGTACGAGGAAGGATTGATGTATGTGGTCCCCCTATTAATGGCTATTGCGGTGGCATCATGTTTTGTTGTCCACTATGCATTAACATCAAATTCTGTTGTACCAAGTCCATGGAGTGGGTTGTAGCATCCAACTTAGTGGATATCTCTATATTAGAGTTGTTGATGCTCATAGTTAGGTCTGCTATTTTGGCAGTGATCTTATCCTCTAAATTATCCTTCCAAAATGCCATTCCTTGCATCACTTCTTTCATTTCCTTTGAAACCTCTTTCGAGACCTCTTTCGCAATATCCTTTGCCACTTCTTTTGATACTTCTTTCGCAATCTCCTTTGTCGTATCTTGAGATCACCTTCCCTCGACCATTTAGGGTGTGATTGTGATTTACAAGAGGTTTTAGATTTCAAGGATTTGCAAAAAGTGCTATTGTCACCAAATTACAATAATTGTAAAAAAAAAATTGATTTTGTTGTCAATATTGTTGCAAAAAATTTGCAAAAATTTATTTTGTTGTCAATTTTTGTTTTGCAAAAAATTATTTTTTTTGTTGCAAAATTTGTTTTCAACTTGTATTGTTGTAATTTGGTGCTCTGCGGATCAGGTCAACGTTGATAGAGTAGGATGATCAAAGCGGAGATAGTTTGAGATAGAGGGGACGGTGGCACAACCGAGGTGGGAACTAAAGATGAACAACATAGGGGATGGTGATGCAACCGAGGTGGGAATTGAAGACAAGCAACACAGGGGATAGGATAGCAGCGTAACTAATAGGGATGATACATAATCAACCTTCTATAATTTTTCATTGTAAATATTTTTCTTTCTAGCATACTTTCTATATTATGCACCGGATAAAATTTATAAATAATTACTATGCTTATCTGAAAATATGTGTAATTGGTTATAAATAGTCCTTCAATCAAAATGTTATGCAGTTATTTTTAGTGCATATTCTCTATTTTAGGTATGAGTCATCTTGTAGATTATCCGTATTATTTTGGTATCAGAGCAGTCGTTTTTGCTCCTTTTTTATTTGTTTAAGGCACCATGTTGCCTAAAAAGAGTCTCTCCCTCGAAGAGATCTCTCAAAGAGCCAAAGCACTCTTGATGGATATTGAGTCCATTCGTGTTGCTATGCTAGCAAAAGAAATGACATCTGCTAAAGATGAAGTTCTTCCTATCCAAAAGGAAGAAGATGCTGAAAAAAAAGAAATTCTTCTAGATGACGAAGAAATTGTTGTGGAGAAAGATCATACTGCTACTCCCATTAAAAAATAATTTGAAAATAATGTTATTTTATCTAATAATGTTGCATGTTTGTTTGGTGTAGATTTAAAAAATGCAGATCCATTTGAGGACTCTCCTAATGAAGTCCATGAAGTTGAAGCTGACAAGATACAAATTTCTAATCTATCTTACAACAACTCAAAATAGGAGCTTGTGGATTCCATGCTACCTCAATTTATTCTTTGTGGTCCACTGGCTCTACAACCATGGTAGCCTCTTCACAATCCTATATCCTCAATGATGTTGTTGCCGTCACTTGCCTTCATCAACAACATAAACTATGGCCCTCAACATTTCTATGACTCTATCCTCCTCTTCGACTACTCTGTGTTGTTCCTATTTTCTTGTGGCCCTACCTTGTGTGCTCCCCAACCAACATGTGCCCCACCATGGCCACCTCCCACAATTTTCCTATGCTATTTGCTTTGCAATTTTTCTATGCAATTTTCCTTTGCAGTTTTCCTGTACATTTTTCCTATTCAATTTTCTTGTGCAGTTTTACCTCGCAACATTTTTGATGGATCTTTCATAACCAAATGGTTCGTGACTTTCCTTACCTTTTGACCACATTGGAGCCCAATGCTCTTACGATGGGGAGGAATGATAGGGATGATACGTAATCAACCTTCTATATTGTAAATAGTTTCCTTTCTAGCATACTTTCTATATTATGCACCAGATAAGATTTATAAATAGCTATTATGCTTATATGAAAAGATGTGTAATTGGTTATAAATAGTCCTTCAATCAAAATGTTATGAGTTATTTTGAGTGCATCTTCTCTGCTTTAGGTATGAGTTTTCCTATAGATTATCTGTATCAATAACCGAGGTGGGAACTGAAGACAAGTAGCACAAGGGATAAGACTGAGACAACACATGGGACAAGGACACTAAGGACAAGATAGAATAGGGACAAGGCACAAGGCTAGGTAACACAAGGTAAGCGGCATGGGGAGGATTTCTAATACGATAAGGAAATCGAGGTAGGTGACATGAGGAGGATGGCGAGGCAACCGAGGTAGACGACATGGGAAGTATGGCGAGTGTGGTGATGCAAAGGCGACACTGGAAGGATGTTGAGCATAAGCACGTGACTACCACAAGGTAGTCACAAAGCTCTTTGCACCTTTGTTTGTTTTTAAACTCTTGTTTCTCTCGTATATCACCAATGTAGGATAATTCCCTTGGCACTTTTTAAAAAACTTTTACGATCTCCCTACACCAAAAAATAGTCGTCGGAATTTAATCGTCGACAAATTTTTAAATTTAGGTTTTAATAAAGTTTGTGTTAATATTTGCATTGGGGTTTATTTTAGACGGTCATAAAACGACCTATGCGACGCTGCTTGTCGAGAATCATTTAATCGCCTATGTTTTCTGCTAATTTAAACTTGAAACTCCTCGATCATGTTGAGTCCTTGTCTGCTCGAGAGTTATTTTTATCGAATTTTTGTTATGTTCACTGGCGACACAATCTGCATTGAATGTCATTTTTTTGTAGCAGTGGAGGATGAGAATAGCAAATGATAGCGATGAAGACACAAGTGGTAGGATGAAGAAAAATAAAATTTAGAGTTGTGGATAAGTGAGTACAGAGAAGGGCAATAGAATAAGATCAGGTCATG
Source organism: Wollemia nobilis (assembly GCA_028583015.1). Classification (NCBI taxonomy): domain Eukaryota; kingdom Viridiplantae; phylum Streptophyta; class Pinopsida; order Araucariales; family Araucariaceae; genus Wollemia; species Wollemia nobilis. Next base: position 4,706,427 of record JAQPPZ010016599.1, read on the forward strand.
ACCGATGATTCATCGAGTTTGTTGGGTGAATAACCAAGCTTGGTGTCCCGTAGAAGGGAAATAAAATTTCTTTGATAAAATTCCTGGTTGTAATGGCTATGTACTAGATGTTATGAAACCAATTAGGAAAGTATGAATTATAATGCAAAATAAAAGAAGGGAATCACTTTTATAAAGAATCGTAGTTTGATTGAAGGTAAAACCCACAAGTAAAGTAATAAATATTCTTCGATGCCTTAGATACATCTCTCTAATTGCCTAATTATATCTATCAAAAAGGTGTGAGTGTTGCAAGTGTGAACAGGGTTCTCACTAAAAGTGGCTTAGAAAAATCTAGTTCTCTAGCCCTAAGTGTGAAAACCTAAAACAAATTGTTAGCACAATTTTTCGGCACACTTTGTCGGTAGATTTTTGTTTCCTAACTCCCCTCCTATATTCCCTCCTCCATTTCCTCCTTATCCTTCCGTTATTCCTTCTTCCCCCTTATCCCTCCAACTCCCTATTCCCTTATCCTTCTCGTCGACTATTTTCCCTATCTCCTACCTATATATTCAATATCGTTTGCATTGTAATAAGGTTAGAGGGGTGCAATTAAAATATAGTTTTTTCTGTTGTGTTTAATGTTTTGTTAAGTGCTGCATTTGACTCTCATCTAACACTGGTATCAGAGCCAGTTAGTCTGCTAGTCAGGCACGGTTCTCGAGGCGAGGCTAGGAGGGCACGCATATCGAGGTGTGAGTCACCAATAGGGCTCGAATATCGAGGTGGATCATGAGCAGGATCGAGTATGGATCTCGAGGCAGATCGTGCATAGACTCGACACGGATCTTAAGGTGACACGTGGCAACAAACAGCAGGCTGGGCTCGACACGGATCTCGAGGTGACACATGGCGGCTAGCGAGGTGCTGACTGGACAGCATGTAGATCGAGGAGTCTGATGTGGCGATGTTGAGGTGGCAGTTGATGGCACGCGAATCGAGGCGGTAATTGACATGGCAAGCGAGGTGACGTGGCGGCATCCGATTGGTCAAAAAATGTGCCACGTGGCGACAAGTGGCGGATTTGCATTGGTCGATGTGTAGCTAACATGGCGGTTTGTGGTTGGCTCCGGTTTCGACAAAAAGCGGCAACTGTGATTGCCCGAAGGTAGTCACTTCTCCTTGTGCGCTTTTGGGTTTAAAAACCCTCTGCGCGGCCGTCTCCCGCTGCATGTGGGATTAAAACAAAGGAATTTTTTTTTTTTAAATTGTCCGCCCCCATCTTTAAATCTGCCCTATCTTCCCTTTGAAGACACGTCCACGGGACGTGGTGCAGCGGCTAGGGTGATCCGCGTGCACGGAGGAAGTCCCGGGATCGAATCCCGTCGGATGCTATAACAAACGTTTTTTTAATTTAAAAAAAAAAAATCGTTGCCGTCGTGGATAATAGGGAGTTTGTTCCCTGTTTTGACCAGCTGGGCCGCTTGGTGTAGCGGCAAAGCACGCCCGCCGCTCGTGGGGAGGTCACGGGGTCGAGTCGCCCACGTGCAGAAGAAAAGGGAATTTTTTTTTAATTTTTAAAGGTTTTTAATTTTTATTTAAGTTTTTTAAATTATTTAATAAGTTTAATTATATATTTTTTAAAATTATCTTTTTAATAATTTAATTTAAAAGGTAATTTAAAAAATATAAAAATTTATTAAATTTAAAAAAAAAAACTTTATAAAATTTTAAAAACCTTATTTGAAGAGCTTTTTTGAAAAAAGAGAAATAATGTGCCCGTGAAATGTTAGATGATCCGATCTGGGGGGTGTTATAATGCACTTCTCTCGATTTTGAGACGAGAGACACCGGAATCCTTTGATGAAAGGGTTCGACGAACAAGTCTCCGTACAGTGTTTTGTCAGTTGGAAAATCAGGTGATTGATCATCTGAGGAAGTCGGATTCAGGGTACGAGGCAGATTTTGAAGACAACATCTTTGGACAAAGAATTGAAGAGTCCGAGACTGTGGAAGTTGTACCAGAGGAAGTTGTTCCAGAGGATCAAGCAAGTGCCAGTTATACACCTGGTGTACGGGTAGCAGAATCAAGTGAGAGCTATTCACCATGCTCTCCTGAACCCGAAGCAGCAGTAGAAGAAGAAGACGAAGAAGAAGAAGACGAAGAAGAAGACGAAGAAGAAGAAGAAGCTGAAGAAGAAGAAGAAGATCCAGAGGAAGTAGATCCTGAAGAACCTGAGGTCATTGTCATCAGCACTAGTTCCGAAGCAGAACCTGAATGTACTAAAAATGCGAGATTTGATTTGAATCATTAATCTCTTTGTACTGCTTTATAGTACTTGTTTGCTTCAAATAAAGTTTGTTTTTATTCTGCAATGGCATCCAATACTAGTCTTCTGATTCCCGAGTTCAATGGAGGAGACTATGAATATTGGTCTATTAAAATGAAAACCCTTTTGATAGGAAAAGGTTTATGGGATGTAGTCGAAAAGGGCTATACTGAAGCTACTGCTGCTGAATGGGCAACTTTCTCTAATGCTGATAAAAAGGCTAGAAAAGAAGCACAAAAAAATAATGCTTTTGCCCTTTATCACATACATGTTGCCCTAGATAAAAGTATCTTCCCTAGAGTTGCCTCTTATGTAATTGCACAAGATGCCTGGAATGCCCTAAAAGAAAGCTATAGAGGTAGTGACCAAGTAAAACAAGTAAAACTGCAAACATTGAAACGAGATTTTGAAAATCTCAGGATGCAAGAAAAAGAAAAAGTGGGGGATTACTGCGTGTGAGTGAAAGCCATAGTTGATAAAATGGTCACACTAGGGGAAGATATTAAGCCAAATGCTATGGTGAAGAAAGTGTTGAGGACACTTCTTCCAAAGTGGAATTCAGTTGCAATAATTATTGAAGAATCCAAAGACTTAACCTCGTTGTCTTTTGATGCACTAACTGGATCACTTCTCTCACATGAAGAGAGGTTATAGGAAACTCCTACCACCAGTTATGGAAGAGATGATAAAGCTTTTGCCACACATGAAGGAAGAGGTAGAGGCCATGGTAGAGGACAACAAAGAGGTAGAGGCAGGAATAATCAAAGAGGAGGAACTCCTAACGGGAGGAGGATCATCCAACGAGAGGTGGAAATCGAGAATAGAGGAGGCCAGACAACAAAATAGAGGGAAACAATCTGGCAAAGGAAAAGGAGGAGACAAATCAAAACAAGTTTGCTACAATTGTGGAAAACCTGGCCATTATGCTCGAGATTGTTGGTCAAAGACTTCGCAAGGAAGCAGCAGCAACCAGAGCAGTCAATTTGGAAATTTTGGAGAAGAAGAGTCCACAAATCTCTTTCTTTCTTATGGCCAGACATAGCAAAATATGAATGATACATGGATTTTGGACACTGGGTGTTCAAATCACATGAGTGGCAAAGAAGAACTCTTTGCTACTTTAGACTCCTCATACAAATCCAGCATCCGATTGGGTGATGACAAGTCATTGGCAATTGAAGGCATTGGAGCCATGGAGGTTCCAACGAAAGAAGGCGTCAAGCAAGTAAGTGATATCTATTACACACCTCATATTCAACACAATCTTTTAAGTATTGGTCAAATGCTAGAAAAGAATTACAAGTTGATTTTTGATGAGGGTAAATGCACCATTTTTGACAAGAACAATAGTAATAGAATCATTACACAAGTGCCAATGTCAAAGAATAGATTATTCCCTTTGAAGTTTGGCCAACCAAGAGGAAATAAGTTAGCAAATGTTGCTATTACCAATCCAAGTGTCCTATGGCACTTGAGATATGGTCATTTGAATTCAGCAAGTTTGAAAATGCTAACTTCATAAGCAATGGTAACTGGACTTCCCAAAATTCAAGATAGTAAGGAAGTCTGTGAAGGGTGTACCTTGGGCAAGCATGCCAGATCGAAATTTCCTCATGGGCAAGCATGGCGGGCCAGCTATCCACTTCAGTTAGTGCATTCAGATATCTATGGTCCAATGCAGACCAAGAGTCTAGGTAACCACTCTTACTTCCTCCTTTTCATTGATGATTGCACAAGAATGTGTTGGATATATTTTTTGAAGCATAAGGATGAAGCATTTGCATGCTTTGTTGATTTTAAAGCAAAAGTTGAAAGTGAGAGTGGATATTACGTAAAATGTCTTAGATCGAGATAGAGGAGGAGAATACTCCTCTAATCGGTTTTTGAATTTTTGTAAACATCATGGCATCAAGAGGCAGTTCACAACTGCCTACACTCCACAACAAAATGGTGTAGCAGAAAGAAAGAATCACATCATTGTGGAGATGGCAAGATCAATGCTTCAGACAAAGCATTTGAGTAATTCATATTGGGGAGATGCAACAAGGACGAGTGTTCACATCTTGAATAGAAGTCCTACTTCAATTTTGAAAGGAAAGACACATTACCAATCCTGGTATGGTAAGAAACAAAATGTGAAGTATTTCAAAGTATTTGGTTCATTGGCATATGCTCACATTCCTGAAGAGCTGAGAAAGAAGCTTGATCCAAAGAGTTAAGCATGCATTTTTGTAGGATATTGTGAAAACACAAAGGGTTATAGACTCAACAATCCTACGACTCGAAAGATAGTGATTTCAAGGGATGTGATTTTTGATGAAGGGGGAGAGTGGGGTAAGCCCCAAATATTTAGTGATGTTGAATCCACTGATATAGTTGCTCAGCAGGTGCAACCACAGCTCCCACGAAAGGAAAGCAGTCTCCTCCCACACATCCTCCAAGTCCATCTTCTAATTCAACTTCTTCACCAAGTCCTTCTCCACAGTGATCAGTAAGTTCCTCACCAATGGACATTGATGTTCCATCCAAAGGTAAGAGAACTCTACAGTATCATCCATCATCTCAGATGTTGGATAAATTTTTTTCAAGAAGATACACTAGGAGTCAAGCTAGTGAAATGGAATCTGTTTTACACAGATTAGAAAGTATGCACTTGTATGGTGATGATGAATCCCAGCGGGAACCTAGGGGAGATCAAGTTAACTATGCTTTGTTGGCTAGTGCACAACTTGAACCTTCTAGTTATGAGAAGACATGTACTCAGAATATTTGGCAAGATGCCATGAAAGAGGAGATAACCTCTATAAAAAACAACGACACTTGGGAGCTCGTGAAGCTTCCTAAAGGAAAGAAATGTGTTGGCTGTAAATGGATCTTTAAGACCAAGTTTAATGTTGATGGAAGCATTGAGAAGTATAAGGCAAGATTAGTAGCAAAGGGTTTTACTCAAAAATATGGAATATATTATGAAGAGACTTTTGCTTTTGTAGCTAGACAGGAGACTATCAGAACAGTTCTTGCCTTAGCTGCACACAAAGGATGGAAAGTCCAACACATGGATGTCAAGAGTGCATTTCTCAATGGTTACTTGACAGAAGAAGTGTACGTTGAGAAACCACAGGGATTTGAAGTGCAAGGTAAGGAACACCTTGTTTACAGATTGAAGAAGGCACTCTATGGTCTTAAATAGGCGCCAAGAGCTTGGTACTCACGCATTGATGGGTACTTCAAAGATTATGGGTTCACCAGGAACAAAAATGAACCCACACTCTACTACCTCAAACAAGGTAAAGACATCCTCATAGTTTTCTTGTATGTGGATGATCTCATTTTTATGGGTAGTAATGAAAAAATGAATATGGAGTTCAAACACTCCATGATGACGCAGTTTGAGATGAAGGATCTTGGCTTAATGCACTACTACCTTGGAATGGAGGTTCATCAGTCAGATACCAGGATCTTCATCTGTCAACATAAGTATGCTCAGTATATGATCAAAAAGTTTGCTATGGAGCATTGCAAACTAGTTGCAACTCCAATTTGACATGGGATCCAATTAAGCAAAGATGATGGAGCACCAAAAGTTGATGTGACCACTTTCAGAAGCATGGTTGGGAGTTTGATGTTTCTCACCAACACCAGACCAGATATTTAGTATGATGTATCTCTTGTTTCTAGATTTATGTCTAACCCATCTGAGCTGCATTTGCAGGCAGCTAAAAGAATTTTGAGATATGTGAAAGGTACATTGGATTTTGGAATCCAGCACCATAAATGTAACACTATCAAGCCTGTAGGCTTCGGTGATAGTGATTGGGGTAGCAATATTGATGACAGGAAGTCAACATCGGAAAGCTGTTTTAGTCTTGGATCGGGACTAATAACTTGGAGTTCAAAAAAGTAGACAGTAGTAGCGCTATCTTCAACAGAAGCTGAGTATATAGCAGTTACTTATGCAAGTACTCAAGCCTTGTGGCTAAGAAAAGTACTAGAAGAGATTGGAGAATAGCAAAGTGGTCTAACCAGAATCTACTATGACAACATCAGTGTCATTCAGTTGGCATATAATCCTGTCCACCATAGCAGAACGAAGCATTTTGATATGAAGTACCACTTCATCAAAGATATGGTGGAACATGAAATTGTTGAGCTTCAATCTTGTCACACTTTGGAGAACGTCGCTGACATCTTCACCAAGGCGATGACTAAAGCTCAATTTGTAAAGCTGAGAGACTATGTAGTCAATCCTCTCAACTTTAAGGGGGAGAATGTTGCAAGTGTGAACAGGGTTCTCACTAAAAGTGGCTTAGAAAAATCTAGTTCTCTAGCCCTAAGTGTGAAAACCTAAAACAAATTTTCGGCACAATTTGTCGACACACTTTGTCGGCAGATTTTTGTTTCCTAACTCCCCTCCTATATTCCCTCCTCCATTTCCTCCTTATCCCACCATTTACTCCTTATCCCTCTGTTATTCCTTCTTCCCCCTTATCCCTCCAACTCCCTATTCCCTTATCCTTCTCGCCGACTATTTTCCCTATCTCCTACCTATATATTCAATATCGTTTGCATTGTAATAAGGTTAGAGGGGTGCAATTAAAATATAGTTTTTTCCGCTGTGTTTAATGTTTTGTTAAGTGCTGCATTTGACTCTCATCTAACAGTGAGTATGAAAGGACATGACAGTCCTTAAATAATTATAATTAATAGCTTATTATTATGTTAGGAGGGGGGTCATAGAAGCAATTTCCTAGGACACTCCATGGGTGTCATTTTCATTTGCCTTCTCTCTTATGGCACCAATGGTAATTGTTGGGCCATCGAGGTTGGGGGCCATGGAAAACCCCAAAAAGCCGAGGAAACCCTAAGCAAAAATGACCCTCACCAAATACCAAAACCTTCATAGAGCAAGATCTCTATACTTTCGTCTTTTTTCTTATATTAATCTCTTTTAAAAGTAATTGTAATTAAAAAATTCAAATAGTTTAAAAACATATATGTAATAAATATTTGTTTTGAAAAGTTGAAGTGTCCTATGCGGACATGTAAAATGCTCCTTTAAAATTTAAGTATTTGTTTTCAAAAAATTGTTAAGAATGTAAAACTATGATTTGGACTGTGACTCAAATCCTTTCTTTTAATATTACACTAAAAAAAATTACTAACATCATAAATGTAGATTTGCTTATTAATCTTTTCAAAGTGTTAATAAATATTCAATTATATTGATTAATTCATTAATATAATATGTATTAATATTTTATTTTTTTGGAAGAGACAGGGGAATCGACAATAGTCTCCGTCATATTATCCTTGCGAGCACGGTTAAAATTTGAAAAGCTACTACTATAACCTCCATACCACCTTGGTAAGAATTTTACTCTAGTTGAGGGGACCTTAGAGGGGCTCGGGATTGGAACCATCGACCTTAAGATAGCAAACACTCAATTGAAACTGGTTAGTCATGAAAATATAATAAATAATAATTATTATAATTATATTAAGATACATAATTGATTAACTAAAACTTCAAAGTTAATTTTTTATGTGGAGACAATCGTCGAGAAGATATGGAATTGCAAATCAAAAGTCGAGTATTCTCATTCATTACTTTTCAATATATATACGACATGAATAGACACGATTTAAATGGACATGCCTTTTTACAATATAACTTTTCATAAAATTATATTAATTATTACTTATTAATAATTATCTATCAACTAATAATTTATAAACTTTTAATTTAATATTTAATGGAATGAGGATTTTTATTCCTCATCATTCCTCTCAATAATATCCATATTGGACCCCAATGCATTCAGAAGAGGAGGAAGAAAATATTTGGAGGATGAGGAGGTAGCCATAGGGGAGTCCGATGAAGTGGAACTAAGAGCGCAAAGGGAGTTTGATGAAGCATATTAATGGTACTCTCTTCCTAGGAATCCAAATCCTTCACAACAATGGATTTGATTTCTAGAACAATAGAAGTAGGTGTGCCGACATTTAAATTTTCTTGGACAAGAATTCCATCCAGGAATATGTTCTTCAACTTTGTATATCGAGAACAAGCTTGCATAGAGTGATCATAGCCCACTCCTAATATAAGTGGTTGAGTGAAGAAATGAATCTCATCCTCAACGAGATCACCTTCATATGTATTTTCCAAACTATTGTCAAGCTTCTAGTCCATTAAGCTAGTAACGAATGACACTTCTTGAAATTAAATGAGACTAGAAACATCATCTTCTATGATGTACACTAGAGGAGGCAAAGGAGAAGTTGCCTCTTGAGTTGAAGGTGCTTTGTTAAATAATGCTAGAGGAAAAGATCCACCAAGCATTACTACACCCTTCTTGAGCCAAGGAATATCATATAATTCCTTTACCACTCTTTGCCCATTCATGTGTATATTGATCCCTATCTGTAGGGCCTCCATGGATTGAGAAATAGTCTCAATATTGCTCCCCAAATAAGCTTTGATCATGTTAATTTTGTTATCCATAATGCTAAGGTTTGTGGTTAGCAAAATAGGGTTTGAATCAATGTTAACATCTGGATTTTAGTACTTAACACTAAGGAAATCATTCTAGTATGAGTCATTCATATTTGACATGGTATACTTTATTTGGGCATATAACTCTTTAATATATTAGGCTAGGCCTATGATCCTTATCTCTTGGAAGCCTAGGTTAGGAAAAATGGTGCCAACTCATGGAGTGCCTTGATGTCCAAACGGTTTGAAAATACAATTGGTTGGGTTAAATGGACAAAAGACTAAGGCCTCAAATTTTAAAACTCCTTAACATTCGAACGGTCCAAAATATAGTTGACCATGTTGAATGAACAAAAGGCATGCCTTGACATCCAAATGATCTGGAAATACAATTAACTACGTTGAATAGAAAAAAGGTAGAAGTCAGGTTATGAAGCAACTTGATCCACAGGTAGGTGAATCGATGTGCTCTGATACCACTGATGTGGAGACAATGGACGAGAAGATATATAATTGTAAATCAAAATCCAAGTATTCTCATTCATTACTTTTATTAACTATATATTACATGAATAGACACAATTTGAATGGACATGCCTTTTTACAATATAACTTTTCATAAAGTTATATAAATTATTAATTAATAATAAATAATTATTAAATAGTTATTAGTTAATAATAATTAACAAATAATAAAACTTTTAATTTAATATTTAATGGAATGAGGATTTTTATTCCTCATCAATTTGTTATATCTTTTTAAAAAAATATTTTATATTGAAAATATTATTCAAGGTTTCAAATTATAAGACTAAGTTGAGGGGTAAGGTTTATATGGTCAATTATAAGAGCTAAAGATAATAATACCTTGCATCACTAACATCAAGAGTAACTTTTATGTTTAAATGATCAATGTTTTTAATATATAAACAACTTTTGCTTTATATCTTATTTTATATTCATGTTTAATAATAAAAAGAATAAATAAATTAAGTCAACATTAGATATAATTCATTTTTTTAATACATAGGAAAATCGGTAACACCATTGGGTGTTACCACTATAAACCCTAGCATGTTGGTTAGATGAAATCAACGAATCCTCGACCCTTAGGAGCATCGAACTAGGGCAATCAACCAACAAACACTCAGTTGCTACCATCTAACCTATCTCTTTCTAGAGATGCTATAGTTTGAATCTTGGACCTCCCCAAAAAGAGGCCAAAGCCCTAACCAATATGTTGTCCTTATTTTTTTGAATTTAGCAAAAAACCCCTTGCAGAGCCACCTTAGTCTGAGAAACCATGATCAGGGGGTTCTACACCGTCAAAATCACCAGAGAGTTACACTCGGCCTTGACCGCACCAACATAATCAACTAGATTTTAGATACCCAATGTGCATTTAATAGGGTGGAGATTCGAACCAGGGACCTCCCTTGGAGGATTGCTCTTCCCTCTCCAACTCACCTACAACACGTAGGTCAGTACGTTGTCATTGTTGGAATTGGATATAATTCATTTTTTTTATTATGTCATCGTCTACATTGTTTTCAATTTTTTTGGAATATTTTGACATATTTGATTGATAAAAAGTTTTAAAAATAGAATTTCGATGCATGCTTGAAGCAATACAAAACTTCACTCTAGAAAATAATATAAAACTTGATCAATGTTTGTCTTGGTAACCACAAGTACTATCCTTTAATACCCTTAAAATTAACATAACAAACTAATAGCTAGCAACAACTATAGTGACAACAAATTTGGATTGATTGTTTATGTCCATCTATTTTAAAAAATAAAAGAGCTCATATGCTATGGTCAAATAAACACTGACCCATATTTAGAATTTTTTTTTTAACAATATAGATTATGTAGAAAAGCACTTAGCACAAATACAATCATAGGTCATATATATATATATATATATATATATATATATATATATATATATATATATATATATATATATATACTTATTTATTTATTTATTAACCTAGTGGAATCGGTAGCTACCATGGTAATCCGTGCAATCCACCCCTATAACCACTAAGCCACATTCATGTTGAACCTTTTATGCTACTGGGAACACATTAGAATACGAAAAGGTACCCAATCCGACGAGGCTCGATATTTGAACCTTGGACGTCCATCCCATTTACAAGATTAATCATAAGTAAAATACTAATCAAAGGATCCTACACATTTTTAATTGACATGGATGCATCTATTTATTCCTTTGTTCTTATGTACAATACAAATTATCACAATTATAATATGGGTATAAAGATATATCATAAGCACATTATGAGATCCCAAACTTTAATGCATGTATCTTCCATACATTTTACCACCCTTGTTAGGTCCTCTTAAAGATAATCTAAGTAGTGTGCTTAACATGCTTCAATATACACTTTCCCTTTGACCAAATTATCCCTTTAATTTTAACCATGAGCATCGTTGACCACTTAATACTATCGAGCTCATATTTTGTTAACATATTTCCCTTGCATAGTTTCTTTACCCATGTTACATATTCCTTTGTATCACTTTTCCTCTTTGTGTTGATGTCCTAGAGCCCCCTATCCCCACATTTCTAAGACTATATGGTATTCTTAGCATCCATCCAAGCCTTCTTATTTGGGGACATACAAGAGCTAGAAATGATACATTCAAATTGGGGTTAAATTTTTTGGTCCTTTTTTAAAATACCAGACTTTTCTATTTTCTCTAGTGGAGAACTCAAAGTCTATTTATAGACACTATTAGCATTTATTCTACCCCCTTACTTTTTTCCTAAATACCATGATACTCATCTTTATTCATACACTTATGTGTTTGTAGCCTTATAATAAATATAGTATTCACTTATTCTCAATTAGTATGACACTAAGTAGCATCCTCTATAGTTTTTCTAACTCTAGCTTTTTTACAATGCACTCTCCTTCATGCTTCAAAAAACATAAATAAAATTTGTTTTTCAAAATATAATATTCTTGTAAAATTAAAAAGACTTTGGTTTCTATTTTCTGATACCAAAATAATAATTATCCACAATTAAATTCATGGATTCAAAGCGTAGAAGATTTTTCGCAAAGTCATTTCCTTATAACCACTAACTAGCCAATATGAAACTTTACCATATATCTTGAGTAATAAATTTTTGGATCTTGTATATCCAATCTTCATAATTTTATATTAGCCTTTTGATCTTCCAATCTATAATAAGAGAATGGAAGGTCTTATTGCTAGGATAAGAAATGTCTCTAAGGTTTGATATATGTGATACCTCAATCCTATTGCTCTTAAATGCCTTGATACACAAATAACGTATAAACTTCTTACATCAATGTTGGGATCCTACCTTTTCAACTCTTGTTGCCATTGCCCAAATCATTCCCCATAATATACTCAGTTCTAACATATAAGTTTTCAATTCCACTACTAAATATTTATAAATACACTTAATATCAACACATCCAAGAGACCTCTTTTTAATCCTAATTTTATCATTATTTATGTCCAATACACAATAGCCTATCAATACTACACATGCACATTCTACACTCTTTTCGAGATAGCCTTCCCATAAAATATTTTTATGTTTCCAATCAAGAGTTTTGATTGTTTTAAATAGAAAGAAACTAAATCAAGCAAATACTATATTTTTACCATTTTTTGTCTCATGTGCTTTGAATTAGGGCTTCATGGATAAATCACTACACAAATTATGATAAGTAAATACTTTTAGTGTATTATTTGAAAATTAAAATTAAGAAACATGAATAAAAGAGTTTATATTAAAAATCCATTGTTGTTTTCTAGGTTACATTTACAATCAAAGCTTGATGTTTTTAAAAATATTTTAAGTTTGATGAGTATTTATTTTGATATAGTTCCGATATTAAACAAATTATTGAAGTATTTATTTTTTCATAAACTACATTAAAAATAATGCATCATCATATTAATGATAAAATATAAAAACAATGTGTCACTTAACAAATAGTAAGTATCAAACTATGTTAATTGTGAAATAGTTATGATCTACATATTAAAAGAAAAACATTAGAGGTGCATGTCAATGGTGAATTATAAGAATTTATTCTTGTAAAATTTAGTTGTTTTACCCATATTTGTACAAGCCTAGGGAGACACTACATTCATGAGGATAAACAACACTAGAATAAATTTAAATTAATTAAAACCACATATTAATGGTAAATATAGAAAAGGTTAATTAGGTTGGAATAATATATTGGTCAATCTAAGGGTGTGAAAAGGGTTGGAAGTTAGGACACATGGAAACAATATCTAAATAGTGAAAATCAATATACTTGGAATACTTGAAATACAAATAAAATAAATAAAGTGAAAGAGCTTTCCAAGATAAAATAGACATAAGTTGTACCATCCCCTTAGAGGTGCTCTCTCTAATGCTTGTACTTGGTACTTAGACTTGATATTCACTCCTTAATTCTTGAGAATAATCATTTGATGCTCAATTATGTAGTTGATAATGTTCCCTTTATGCCTAGTGATTGAGTCCCACCTTGACCTTGAGGTGAGTGAGAAACCTAAGGATATAAGAGATATTAAGTAGGGAAAGAAGTAGTGCAAAGGATAATAGTATGATAGACCTATTTCTTCCTATTAGTATCTTTGTGTAGAAATTATTTGTGGACTTGTAGAAGACTCCAAGTGATAAGTATTGGTAGAAGATAGGAATATCATGAGTGGAAGGGGTATTAGTAGAAGATATCTATGTTTTATCAATTTGCAATCATCAAGAAAAGCATATTTTATTTAATTGATTGATGCTTAAATTAATTATTTTTACATGCTAATTATATATTTAATGTTTGAAATTATATCTACTTGAGTGTCAATGAGAGGTAGGCGCTCTAGTCAAAACTAAGACAAAAAATAAATTAAAAAGTATATTAATAACTTAATTAGACCAAATGAGTCTAAAGATAAATTTTATTTATGTTTTGACATTGCCTAAATTATAGAACTTATATTATGGTATTTAAATTAAAAATAGGTATTATAGTGTAGTGATGCAATCATAATGATGATGACTTAGACTAACACTATAAATACTTTTGATCCTTGTAATGCTCTACCCATCCATGTAGGAACTCAAGTTAATAAGGGTGGGGAGAAAAATAAATTTCTGAAGGTATTCGAAGGTTCAAATTTTATCAAAGTTGGTCCATCCTTATCCTCATACCCTTTTGTGAGTAAAAAAAAAAGAAATCGAATTCCTTGATTTGTCAAACTCCATTGTATAAATATTGCACCTAAAAGGTGCCAATTTCATCACAAAAGGAAGTAATAATAGAGTACTATGTGTGAAGCAATATGTTGGTCACTAATAACCTAGAATAATAAAAATAACAAGAACATGATCAAATAGAATATGGAACCTAGAAATTCCATAGGTTACCAGTCATAATCAAAATAATAATATAATCAACAAATGATAGCATGATATATTTGGAGTGGGGTGAAGAATCGATAAAGTCATAGTGGTATATTATTTAGGATTAATAAGATTATAATCACTAGTGTTTAAGGTGTAGGGCATCTAAACAATGGGGAAGTTAAGTAATCAATAAAAGTAAAGGGGATATATTTGGATAATGGAGGCCAAATAGAAAATTCACTAAACAAAACTAGAAACAAAAAAAGAAATACCATAATCTTTAATTGCTTCTATTAAATCACTATTTTCATGATTTTAGGGTATTGTCATTGCTCTAGGATGGAAAAATATGTTGGAGTGTGTTACTACTACTAGCTAAGACTACTAAGACTATTGATCATGCTACCATGTTAAGTACTAGGTATGGATGAAGAGACATAGTTCATAAACAATTGAACACATTGTGTTTTATCTATACCTTTTGAGAAGTGTGATGATATTATTTTAATCATTTTAGATGCCAATAAATTATTGTAGAATGTGTGTTTCCCCATGCCTTTGAATTTATGGCTTCTTGATTATTGTTTGAATTGCCTATTATGTTTACCTATAACTACTAGAATGCTTTTATGGTATTTATAACATGCCCCAGGTGTACGAGCTTACCTTTATTTTTCTATAAATTTAGAATTTCATCATTTTTTTTTTCTACAATTTGAAATGAAAATGTCACTTTTTTCTTGGCAATGGTTTAACAAAATGAAGTATTGTTATATTCACAATGTTCTAAAAAGTAAGGTGCTTTGCCAATGCATTGTAGTATTGTAAGCACCGTAGGAAGGCAATATAGTAGTTTATGAATGTAATAATGTGACTTTAGAGTCTAAAAGTATGCTTTCTTGTATATTTTTTAAATTTTTGCCTTGATTTTTATCGTTTTAATTATTTTTCTTATAATATTAAGGGATTGGTCATATATCTGAAGAGGCTAATGGTAGACCACCAATGAATAGAACTATTAGGATGGATAGTCATATGTGGTAGAGTCAATATTTATCTTGGTTAGAAAAATTTCCAAGAATATACGGAAATAGGATTATGACTACATAGACTAGTTTGGATTAGTGAAGATAACTTATATTCCATATAGAGTAATGTGGTGATAAATCCATTACTAACTTGGTAGCATAGTACCCATGATGGAAGAATCATGGTAGGATATATAGGATGACCATCATGTTAGAGGAAGTATATGTTCTACATTGGGCATATCCATAGTAGGAGAGACATGGAAGGATAGTGTAATTTATTTGATAGATATGGAAGCATAACAATATAGTGGATACTATGGAGGTAGTAGATCTTCAAATCATCCATATTTATAGAATGTGGTGGTAGGGTTGCTTTAGGACATAACTTTTAAAAAAATCATGTCTAATTAATTTCCTGTTTACATTGCATGTTATGTACACATGATGTTGGAGAAAAGGGTCCACTTCAACTAGTAAAAGGTCATATTGACTAACTTCTCTCATGAATTTTATGGTGTAGAGTGTGAAACAAAACTTTTAGAGGATATAATAGTATTCCCATGGAATTTATTTATTAGAGGTTTCCATGGCATAGACCTCATGGTTTATCTCTTGAGATAGATAATCATTTACCATGGATATATAGATGTTCATTGACAAAGGGAACACAACCCCTTATAGATGATACGGGAGGTACCTACTATGTATCTATATATAAAAATTATATGGAGGCTTTATGGAGATGAACTAGTTAGTATGATAGAGATAAATGAGTCTCTTTATAAATAGAGGTTCATAAAACAACATGCATATGTGGTGGAGACACTCCTCGTTAGCAAGGTGTTGGGGTAATTTGGGTACAAGAATACATTTTTTTCCTTTTCTAAATTATATGTAGAAATTTTCAATAGAGGTATGTGGTGTCAATTAGACATTTATAGGAATAAGATAGAGGATTAGATAAATTGAGGCATATATGGGGTACAAAGCTAAAGGTATACCTTTAGTGGTAATTAAAGAGGTGGACATGATCACTACTAAGGAAGGGAGAATAAAGATCATGGATACTAGGGACAAGGAGTTTATTCAATGACATATGATAAGGAAATAAAGAGAATTATATCTTGAGTGGAAAGTGGGTGATGGGAGTGTAGATCATCTCAAAAGTAGAAGTAGATTTGAATAGAGAATAATACTAGGACAAAAGACATCCTATGAGATATTGGAAAGGGAGAGATATTAGTGGATATCACACTTGATATGGGATGGGAAGAGTGATGGATGATTTTCCCTAATGTAAATGATAAGGGAGGAACTGTCACTCATGGCTATACAAATTAAGGGACGTATGGATGATTTTTGTGTTTTCCCCACCCACATAACTCTTTTTGTAAAAATATGATAAAAAGTTATGAATAACAATGTTTAAGAAAATATGGTAGTAGTTGGATGTGTTTTTCTTAAGGGGTAAAATAAGAGTAGAGCCATTTGCAGTAAGTGTGAGAAACAAGGTGAGAGAATCTTTTAAAATTTTGATAAGGATGAAATTAGGTGTGGCTTTGCAAACATCATGATACTGCAACATGTATCCACGTCACGGTGGCAAAGGCTTGCGAGGATTAAAGGTAGGTAAATGTTATGACATTGCAACATATCTCCATGTTGTGGTCACAAAGGTTTAAAAGACTCTAAGTGCAAAAAGTGACACAAAGTCATAACACTTCTCCTCATCATGGTCACAAAGACTTGAGGAGCTCAAAAGTGAAATAGTGTTGCAACATTATGATATATCTCTACATCATGATGGCCAAAGATCAGGAAGTTTAAAAGTATGGATGAAGATGTGACAACATGACATGCCTTTAAGTCGTGGTTGCAAGGGCTAAAAAAACTCAAAATAAAAGAAAAATCACAACATTGCAACTTTCCTCCAAGTCACGGTCACAATAACTAAGAGAATATTAAGACAAGAAAGTGTCACGATGTTGCAACATCTCCCCATGTCATGATCGCAAAGGTTTGAGAGGCTTGAAGGTGGAAAACATCATAAAATCATGATATGTCACTACATTGTGATTATAAAATCTCAGGAAAGCATAAGGTGAGAGAGTGTTGTGACATCATGACATATCTCCACATCGTGGTCATCAAAGCTTGGGTGGTCCAAAAGTAGACATGAAGGTGCGACATTGCGACTTGGGTCATGATCATTTAATATTAGGTAGCTTGAAGGTAAAGAAATGTTGTGACATCACAACATGCCTTTGTAACACAATCCTGATAGCTTGCAAAAAATAAAATATTCAAATGAGTCTTAGCCTGCCATTGCAATTATAGATCTATGATAAAAAAATATTTCAAGAATGAGGAATGGACCAGATTGAGACTCATTTCCACTTCTTTCCAACATGTAGACAATAGATGATCTACGGTCAAAAATTAAACATAAAATCTCATTTTTGATCAGTGGTGTTTGCATGGCATTCGACCAGCCTGGTTTATCTAACATTTAATTATAATGATTTTATAAACCAAGAATTTTTTGTAATATAGAATTTTTAACCATAGGAATATTATGAATAAGAGCAATGGCCTCTTTTGAAATGGTTGGTTCTTAGGGGTTTACAAGTTGCATGTATAAAGAACTTTGAAGAGAACAATACAACTTAGGAATCGGTTTGGCCTTTGGTTTATCATTTTGTAAAACATATATGTATGAGTGGATGTTTATTTTTTTTATAGCTAGATAAATGTGTATGGCATTAATTCCTTTTTATATATTTTTGTGTATGCTCGTTCTCTAGCTCTAGAATTTATAGTCTTTTGGATTGAAAATTGATTAAATATATTGCTCTGCATTTCATAAAAATGGTTGGTGTGTTAGGAGATTTGAATATTTGCTCTCTTTCATGATCTGTATGCACTAATTAATGTTGCTTAATATGTACCACTTTAAATTCTATCTTCAACTACATTTTGTTCTTTCTACACCCTTTCTCCCTCCTATCATAATTTTTGGTTAATTAGAACCCTACAAGAAACAACCTTCTCTTGAGATTGACTTGTTAAGATCTACAGCTTAACCTATCATTCAATATTGACCAAGTCTTGGGTGTATATTTTACCTTAGGCAAATTTTAGACCAATAGATTTTGGCATACCTGGTAGGACTTTAACCTACAATTGCTTGATAAATTAGAGTTTGATGATACTCTATTTTAGAACCATTCATTTCAATCATCTGGTGACTTTGCTACAAATGTAATCCAAATCCATGATCAGTTGCCTTTAAAACCCTAGCTAGATCTTACTTTTCCTAGAGGACTCAAGATTTGATGATTAGTATTAACCTCATGAGTGGAGAAATTATGCTCATCTAGTGGCTCCCACCTAAGGGAAGAATCTATAAATTTTGAAAATATCAAATTTTCACAAAGGATCTATGGCTCAACAATATTATTTCTAGTGGAATGACATATGTCTCCTTAATATCCCACATTTGTACAATATTCCTAAGGCCACTTTAAGAAATTTACTGAGCTTTGATGGCACATAAAATACTCCATTTGAACATTATCAATATGTGGCTTCCTTGACTACTATGCATACTATCGTATTTGAGGATGTGATGATCAAATTGTTCTTCCTCTCTCTCAAATGGAAATCATTGTTGTGGTACAAATCATTGGAGGATCAGAGCATCTGCAAATAGGCCAACTTGGAAAAATCTCTTATTGATACATTTGATAACTCTAGAGACCCTTTTTGGTTGCTTACTTAACTCTCATTTGTTAAGCAAGTACCTCATGAAAGCATTGTTGACTTCAATATTTGATTAAAAATAATGTGGAGAAGGATTCCTCATGAATTTTAGCCATCCCCAGCCCAAGCATACCTACATTATATCCATGCCTTCCCCTCCGATATAAGTGTCCTTATCCAACAATATAGAGAAAATAGATTTTCATAAATTTTTAAAAATGTCATCCATACTGAAAATATATTAACCCAAGTAGGAAAAATAACACCTAGGGAAATTTTCCTTCCTCTCCAAATTTCTATAAGTTCATTTCATGTATCTTTCCTTGAGGAGGTCAGACCACACCCATATAAAAATTACATAGGGTGAAATTATCACCAGTTACCACACAAAAAAGTACCAAAAAGAGTAGGAGTTGAAGATAAATATTTAGAGACTATCCGAAGAAGTTAGAAGTATGGAAAGACAACTCTTAGAGAACAAAATAAAAGATCTCAATGACTATGGGCTAGTTACGCAAAAACTATATTAGCCCAACTATTTTAAGTTGATAGCAGATGTGGGGATAAGTATAGGAAAGGGGTACAATAGGGTAATGATAGAAAATGAGAAGATGATCAAGCTTTGGTTCCAGTTAAGCCTATATTCCATAATGAACTCTAGATTGAGGAAGATACGAATCGCCATGAGAAAATGAGAATATTCTTGATGATGGATAAAATAATGGAGTATAATTCAGTACAAGATCATAAACACTAGAAATATACATGTCTTGTAGCATATTAGCTTGGAGAATGTGAAGATGTCAGCACCCTATTCCCACCAACATAAAGCATCAATGCAAAGGATCAAGTGCTTATTCAAAGCCCTTCATTGCAAAATCAATTAATAAATCATAAAATGTTGGAGGCATGTAAGACATTGTATTTCAAAAAATCTGTCACAATATAAACAAGATTAAGGGGATAGCTATTGGTGTTAGATAAAGTGGACTTAATTGATACTTCCATTGGAAAATTACCAGAGATCAATGATGCACCTACACGAAACCCCTTCTCCACCTTACCAAAATGTTGTTCTTCTCAATTCTATTTGTATTTTTTTTTTAAAAAGGGTATACTGCATAATTGTGTGGTGGATCCAAAGTCCCAGGTCTTAATAATGCCAATAGAAGTCTACATAAGTTTGGTTTTGAGCCCAGACACTCAGGGGTCAAAAATATTGCATTTTAAGGGGAAGTAGTTAAGAAGGGTGGGAACACTACACAAAGTTCTAATGTTGATATGTGGGCATTTATATCTGGCTGTGATCTAAGACATAGAGGTAGTTGATGTTGCCCCATTATTTGGGATATTCTTATCCCAATATTTTTTGAAATAGATGGAAATATGCATAATCCAAGAGTAGGATCAGATGTTAATATTATTTTTCAAGAAGGTCATTGTAGTACCAAATCAAGACTTACACAAATTTTGTACTGAGGGTTAAAAAAAATAAAAGGTGAACCCTATTAAGTATCTCATATGTGGAACAAGGTTAGCTTTAGGCAACATCTCAAAAGCATGTATCACTCAACATGAGTTAAATTCTCTATCCTCTGACTAAACACCCTATAATAACCCAATGGTCAATTTTAAAAACCAATGGGACACAAAAGGTTGCAATTATCACCACTCATGGAAAACAACCCAAGATGTAGGGGTGGTAGAAGACAATAAAATATGGATGACAAACCATATAGGATTCTGGGAGAAGGGATGTATACACACACCATTGAAACAACTATCATCCAATCATAGGGATAGTAGAATAAGACTTGATTTTTTGTTAACCACTCAAACCTAGAGTACAATAATTTGAAAACAAGAAGCAAGACCAGAGTGGACTTTAATTGGAATTGGTGACAATTGGAAACCATGGCAAATTGATCATAAAGAGCAGCTCAAATTTAGTATCATATGGTCTAGACATTGTAGGTTCATGGGACAAGCTCACAAAATAATTGAAAAAGCTAGGCATAGGCATACACATCACATTCTTTGTGTACATAGTTGGCAAGTAAATAAAGTGGCTGACTACAGTCATGATAAATAAGCAAGGCAAGATCATGCACAAGCATATGCATCACATCATCATGTAGATTTTTTTTAGAGGGTAATTTGAGTGAATCATTAGATTCTCTAAAATATTATATTTTGGGTGGATCAGACACGTTATTCGACATAGTCGTCAAGACATCTCATGCAACCTTATCTTTTGCCATTTTTTTTTATTCTACACTAAGTTATTTTCTTACCTCATTAATTTTTTACCTCCCCATTATTGTTTTCTCGACTCCATATCCAAATGGACAAAGGTAGATCATGTATACACTAAAGTCTAATATAGCAGAAGTGAGAGCCAAGAACACGTGTACACAGGAAAAAACATCATCCAATATGCATTATGATACCAACTAAATGCAAATCAACACGAGTATAAAACTTAGTTGGCACATTAATAGACAACCTGAGAAGTGTTAAAGATTTATGGGATAAAAGAGAAGTCCACGGATATCAGTTTATGAAGTGGCCTCACCTGACTCAGCTCTATATAAGGATGAGTATACATCGAAAATAAAAATATGAGACTCTTGGTGTAAAGATGCGTTTGAGAGTGCAAACAAAAATTTCCATGATGAATTATGAATAACTAAAGAATTCCTTATTTGTCTATGCGATAACATGAGGGAAGCACTAGAAAAATAGATGATGGGCCATAAATAATTGGCAATCAATTTTTTCTTTATGCAACCTTGAGTGACAATGGAGTATATTCATGGAGGTACATTTTTTTTGGGCTTATCCATAGCTTGTTATGTCCCCTTCACTATATTATGTTTTCTCTTTTTTTTGTGTCCAGTAATATTTCTTATTTTCCTTATATTCACTCGTATTTCTGCCCATCTTCCTCTATTTTGTTGATTTTCATATATTGTTTTGTCCCTATCCTTTTCATATCCATTTCCTTTTTTTAGTTTCTAATAGACCATTTTTGTACATGTTTGCGACCCATGCCCATTCCATCATTTATCCCATGGCCATTATCGTATTCACTTCCCTTGTTTTAGCTTTCCCTTTGCTTAACTTACTATTTTGTCCTATTTTTATAGTTAGAATTTTCCTTGTGCTTTTCCATAGATATAACTATTTGATTTCTGTGACTTTGTAAGTAAATTCCCCCCGTGAGTCACCAATAATATGGGTAATTTTATGTTTTTTCCACCCACCTAACTATTTTTGTAACAATATGATAAAAAGCTACGAACAACAATGTTTGGGAAAATATGGTAGTATTTGGATGAGTTTTGCCTAAGGGAAAAAATGAGAGTAGATATATTTGCAAATAAGTGTGATAAACAAGGTGAGAGATTTTGGAATTCTAGAAATTTGCATAAGGATAAAATCAGGTGCATCTTCGCAACATCATGACATTACAACATATCTCCACATTGTTATGGCAAAGGCTCAAGAGGCTTAAAGGTAGGTAAATATCATGATATCACAACATCTTCCCATGTCATGGTCATGAAGGTTTAAAAGACTCTAAGTGAAAAAAATGGTGCGAAGTCATGACACATCTCCTTGTTACGTTTGCAAAGACTTGAGGATCTCAAAAGTGAAATGATGTCATAATATTGCAACACATATCTACATCACGGTAGCCAAAGCTTAGATAATTCAAAAGAAAACATGAAGGTGTGACATCGTGACTTGTTTCCAAGTCACAATAATTGAATATTAGGGAGCTCAAAGGCAAATAAACATCATAACATTGCAACATGCCTCTATGGCGTGACTGTAACAACTTGTAGAAAATAAAATCTTCAAAGGAGTCTTAGTCTGCCATGTCAATTACAGATCTATGATGGAAAATTGTTTCAAGCGTGAGGAATGGACTAGATTGAGACTCATTTCTAATTCTTTCTCACATGCGTATGATAGATGATATATTGTCAAAAATCAAACATAATATCTCTTTTTTGATCAATGGTATTTGCATGGCGTTCTACCAACCTGGTTTGTCTAAAAAAAATTTGTAATTGTTTTCCAAACCAAAAATCTTTTGTAATTCAAAATTTTGAACCATAGGAAGATTATAAATAATATCAATGGCCTCTTTTGAAATGGTC
Source organism: Wollemia nobilis (assembly GCA_028583015.1). Lineage (NCBI taxonomy): Eukaryota > Viridiplantae > Streptophyta > Pinopsida > Araucariales > Araucariaceae > Wollemia > Wollemia nobilis. The sequence goes on from JAQPPZ010016599.1 coordinate 4,729,622, forward strand.
AGCTCTTACGAGTTTACAAGTTATATGTATAAAGAAATCTGAAGAGAGAAATACAACTTAGGCTTCTATTTGGCCTCTGGTTCATCATTTTACAAAACATGTATGTATGAGTAGATTTTTATTTCTGTTATAGCTAGATAAATGTGTATGGAATTAATTTTATTTTTTGGACTTCTACATATGCTCATTCTCTAGTTTTAGAATTTACAATCTACTGGATTGAAAATTGATTAAATATATTGCTCTACATTTTATAAAATTGGTTGGTCTATTAGGAGCTTTGAATGTTTGCTCTATTTCATGATATTTATGCACTCCTTGATGTTGCTTAATTTGTACCACTTTAAATTCTAGATTCAACTGCATTTATTCCTTTTTGCACCCTTTTTCCCTCTCATTGTAGCTTTTGGCTAGTTATAACCCTACAGGAGCTAGCATTATCTGGAGATTGACCTTGTTAAGCTTTGCAACTTAACCAGTCATTCAATGTTGGCCAAGTATTGGGCGTATATTTTACATTAGGCAAATTTTAGACCAAAATGACCTATTGATACTTTTTAAGTAGAAGGAAATCTAGGTAATAAAAGCTAAAGCTTAATTTTGCACATCATGTCTCTTCAATTTCTTTAGATATGTAAATATAAATTATTAATTATAGATATTAAACATCATAGATCCACAACTCATATGTAAAATGATAATGTATCAATATAAATGTGTGGTTACCTTTGATAGATGGAGAGAGATAATTTCTCACAGCCTCGATGTACGTATGATTCCTGATATTCCTTTTGAATGCTTCACTATTCTATTATATTTTTACTTTGACCAAATGGTGAGTAGACATAAGAATGTATTTATTCTAGCACATCATTGAAGTGAGTTTTTTTAATTTAGAAAAGGTCATGATAATGGGGATGTGATGGCTATGTAGTGTGTACACATGAGTGAAAAGCTATCATAAAGTAAAATAAAGTAGTTTTTAACACCCATGAGACAATATGCCATATGGGATGATCCTCATAGAGGATTGTGTTTACCCAATATGTTTATCCAACAAAAAATTGATTGATGAAGCATGATGTACAACTCTAAACCCCATTGGGTTCAAACCTTGTACATATTCCTTGGAGTTCCAAAGTCTTCATTTTAAATGAGAGACATATGGATGAGGCGATTTACTCAAGATGAGATCTTAGGTACATTATTCAAATATATTGTCTAGATACAAGGTTAGTAAGGTAAAAAATATATATGGAGAGATCAAGGATGATCTATCTTAGGATTATGGGTAGTGCATGGTAACCTCATCTTATAAGGATGATGTATAGGATATGTATTGATGTATATGGATATTGAAAATACCCCATTGTGAATAATTTATGAGAAATATATTTGGTATTTTTTTTGTCCATATATTAATTTTTTTGAACTTTATCTTCTCATGTATATTTTTCATTCTTTACTCATGGTAAGTTAGGCATAAAAACTGTAAAAATGGCATAACTTTCAATTAAGTGAAGTAGTTAGAATCAAAACATGGTAACTAAGAGTAATGAATGAATAAATAATATGGAATGAAAAGTGTATATGTAAAACCAAATGAAATGCATGAGTTTATAAAACTATCTATAAGAAAATTAAAGAGAGTTGCAAATTATTTCATGTAATACTGGTCACGTGTAAAATTAAATCATAATGTATATAATAGAGGTGCCCAAAAGAATACTGAATTCAACTTCGAACTGATGTTTTGTATTCTATAATTTATATTATTTTAATTGATGGGCCATATATAAAACTTACATTTTTGCTATATGTAATCCAAATAATGAATTATAATAATGCAATGATGTATTGATCAAAGGATTTATCTAAAATAATTTGGATGTTCTAATAGAGGAAATGCATGCTCTTTGAATTTGTTGATTATATGATTTTTCTCATGGTGATATATCTCATATGATATGAAGATATTGGCATGTTGTCAAATATAATAGTAAGTAGTTATATGTTGCTAGTACACATGGGTTCCCTCCCTCTTGCCTTTATCATGATTTTTCATCACTTTTGATTCAATTTTCAATGCCTCTTACTTTTTTATTAAGATTAATATCCTTATATATCTTTAATTTCAACCCTTGATATTAGTTCCATAGCCAGTGTGAGAGCCATGGATTTACTTGGAGAATATTACTAGTCTACATAAAAGGTTAAGGTACTTTTGGAGCTGCATTTCCAACTCTTGAGAGTAGTTCTATAGTCATTGTATATTTATATATATATTGCTAGTATATGTTTGTAATTTCCATGGGATATCTATTTCCACAAATCAAGAAAATATTTTTTTTTCATGATTTCATTGCACCCATAATGACTATAGAACTACTCTCAAGATTTGGAAATGGAGCTCCAAAAGTACCTTAACCTTTTATGTAGACTAGTAATATTCTCCAAGTAAATATATACAATCTATGGCACTTAAAGACAAATGTTTATTTTGAGAGTGACATAACTTTTTCCTTTTTTAATTAAATATTTTTTTCTTGGTACATTTTTCTTTAGAGATCATAACATTTGTAAGTAAGAGAGCACTTTTCAAATTCATCTTGGACTTGGGTAACATTACTTAATAGTGTTTCAAAGATGAAATATAAGTTTTGTAAAATAAATACATTGATAAGGAAATATGATGGTGCTATAATATTGATTATATGACACTTGGTAGTTTACTTATAATTTAAAAAGTCCTTAAAACTGCTTTCAATAAATTCTAATATATATAATGGAATAATGCAATCAAAATGAATATAGTACCGTAATTAGATCATCCCTCATAAAGTGGGGGGTTACAATACGTTTGATGGGAAATATGAGAAATATAGAAGAGTGATTCCTAAACTTGGTTCTATCAAGAAAATGAACTATGTAAATATTGTATTTAGTTGTCTATATATTAATGTACATTATATGTCATTGTTGAGAATAATTGTCTTTCTTTTCATAAGTAAGAGTCTTTATCATAATATATTCTATCTTAAAAAAACCTAAGCAATATTGAATATTTGATTTTCTCTTTTGGAGCATCCCTTATGGCAATGAATAGGGCTACAATATCTCAATCAATGGTTGGAAGTGACATATTTGAGTGAAGTATTATGATAAAGTTATGATGAATAGGGCTAGTATTGCAAGGTTTAAATTTTGAACTTCTCCCACTCATGGGGGTATGAGAACTTATCAAGTGAAACACATGTCCTCATGTCAAGGAAGGGGAGATCTGTTATAAAGTTTTTAATTGGTTATAGTAGTTATAAGTTGGTAACATTTGGAGACCTCCTTTTCTTATTCTTGATTGTATATGCATGGTTATAACATCAATTCGAAGTTTATCATGCCCAACCTACACTCACATTTGGTATTAAAGGAACATTTTGGAGGTGAGACTAGAGTTGTAGAGTAGGTAACAAATATGAATTTTGTTGGAAGTATTATATTATTTGGCCCCTTATAATTATTATTTTTGTAGAATGATTTGTATTTTATATAATGTATGTGTTAATATGAGAGAAAGTGCAAGGTATCAAGAGAGAGAATGAAGAGTCATATTGATATGTGGAAATATGAGAGTTTTATCTTAATGAGAGGAATATGAAAGGATGCATCTCCCGAATGTTTTAGGACAAAAATAGTCAGAGTACTAAAAAGTCATGTAAAATTTGTAGACACCTAAAACACATCATGTTGAAGGATACTACTCATATGGGACATGCTACAAGACCATATGGATAGAGCAGTGGTTCAAACCACTCAATTTGGGATTCTTGGCCTAATCAGTCTGAACTGCAGCTGAGACCTACGGTCTACAGTCTGAACCACTGCTGACACCTGTGGTTCCCAACCTAGGCCGCAACTATGACCTGTGGTATAAACTAAAGTTTAGTTGGCCTTCATCCGAGCCAAATCGATTGGAACGACCATTTGATCTAGAAGAAGGTAGTTGAAGGACAAAAGATTCTAGAGGCTTCCAATCCAACTGTCCCAACTACCTCTTCTTGATCTTGGATTCTCCATGAAGCCACCCCTAGCCCTTAGGTAGTCCTATAAGTGCCCATCAGAATTAGGGCAAATAAGGGGAGCAAGCATTGGAGATTGAAGCAATGAATCCCTGTCAAATTGTGGACTCACTTGAGTGCATTGAGAGGGAGTGTTCTTATTCAATTTCCAACTAATTGAGCATCATGCCAATTCATGCCATGGATGCCCTAAGGAGCTAGAACATCAAGAAACACTGATTTGGGCAAATGAAGGCCCTATCAAGAAATTCAACTGCAAAACCTGTCAGAGGACACTAAGGTGACCCTTGATCATCAATTTGACAAGGTGTATCAAGCCCAAAACCCTATATTTTGAGGCCAAAACCACTTCATTGCTTGTCGTGGCTGACAACCGCGGTGTACAATGCTTACCGCTCATCAGAGCTGTGGTTTGCAATAGGTGACAAATCTCCTTACTATTTTTGTTTTAGTATGCCTACTTAGGTTAGATTAGTCATTTTAGTGGGTTAATTCATGTTTAGAGATAATTTGACTGGTATATTTAGGGTTTAATCAATCTTGTTTTCATTATAGTAAGTAGGACATTAATGGCTTCTTTTCATGTTAACTTGCTTAATTTCATGTAATTGATCAAGTAGATATATAACTACACTTCCTGCTTTCATGTTTCTAACAATATTTATGAATCTTGCACAATTTTAATATGCTTTATCCATCTTGATTTTATAGTTGTTATGGCATTGTTATGTATATTTTCCTCAAAGGGCCTCATCATGAGAGGCTGCCTATACATTTAATGCTTTTGTGTTGTTTCTTGACCACAGGAAAGCAGGTTCGAAGGAGATTCAATAATCTAATTCCTTCCTCAACACGAAGAAGAAGGTCAAACTCCACCCTAGAGTAGTTTGTGACTATTTAGAGAGCATTAGTATTGTGCCTACCCCGTTGGGGGCTTTGGAATTGTATCAATTATATCAAAATTTGGGTGACCCTAAGAGGGGCATAATTGTAACTGAGACTCTTTTCAATATTAATAAAAGAAACATCTATTTTTCTCATTATGTGCAATCTTGTTCATTATGTTATGCTTTTATGTTTATTCCTATTGATGCAGTAGATAGACGCATTGATTTTTAGATAGGTCAGAATATGATAATGGCGAAACTCTGTAATTTATGCAACTAATCTCTGACCCCTGTATTTTTTTGATATCAGGTGCAAACTGCAGGTTTCAACTACGATCTCATTTTTGACCCACGACTTCAAAACGTGGGTTGCATTCTGAACTGCGCATCAAACTTGCGGTTCAAAGTAGAAAAAATAGACAGTAGGGAGCCAAATCTTGATCGGATTAGGACCTGAGGTAGGCTCCATTTTTCACTCTTTGTACTTTTTTATTTTGTTCATGTTTTCCAAAAAGCAGAAAAGGGAAATCTAATTAAGACACTAAAAAAATAGGGAAATGAATTAGGTCTTAGGGTCTCTTTCTTTTTCTGAGTTTGGCTAAGAGCTACTAAGAACAATGGACAACTGAGTGTAGTCCACCCTAGAATACAACATGCTAGGTTTAAATCGTGTGTTGGTTTGCATGCTTGAGGTCCAATAAGAGGCTATATCATCGTAATTTGCATTGTCAAAAGTCCTATAGGATATAGCATGCATTCTCTAAAAATGAAACCTTTCTTTTTGCATATCATGTAGGAAATAATCATTTATGTTGTATTATGCATTTTCCTTTATATGCAAATATTAAAACGAACCACACACCATGTTTCAATTAAATTCTAGTGAGTTGGGAGTGACATCCAACCACTAGTAGGGTCCAACGATGGTGGCAGTCATTTCCATAAGTTGGCCCAACTCCCACATACCTATATTTCTATGCCAAGGTCATGCCCAAGAACCTTTCGTACCCTAGAAAATTTTCATGTATTCTATTTGGAGGGTATAACGCTGACTGGGGAAAAATGGGTGAGGGATTGGTAGGAGGTGCTCCTTGTTCGAGTGTGGAGTTTAATTGCCACACACGAGGGATTTACGCGGCCTATATTCACACCTAGGTTGTCGAGCTGTGAGTGTACCAGTGAAAACCAATTTAAACTGAGATTATCATCCAACAAGTTTTTTTAAACATTATGAGAGTTTCTAATACTGATACAACAAATCATTGAAACAACATCAAATAGTTTAGGGCTCATTTTAAATTGTAAAAGAGATAATCACCATTGTATACCTTGTTTGCATAATAAAAGATAAATCTAGACACTAGGTGCACCATGGTGGAGACACGGGGTGGTCGGCAAAGGCATAAGCCTGATGCCAATGACCAAGCCCCAATAGATTCACAACAACACATGTCAAACCCTCACCCACATGTGCTTCCCGAACGTCATTCAGTGAGCATTAGAGGAGATAATTTGACACAAGGGAAACCTATTGAGTGTACCCTTGGTAGAGGAGTTTCTATGTATTCTTATAGATACATAATAGAGCATGGAGCCTCTTAGCATGAGGATGTTCCACTCAAAATCCATTACTGGTATCACATTACACGTGCATCCATAGTATCGACCGAAGAGTATGTTATATAGGGGTCCAAGTTGGTACCCCTATGTCATAGGTCTGCAGGAGGATCCATGGCTCCACCTTCAAAGTACAGATGGGATCAAGACCCACCCATTCAGGGGCATGCAGACAGAGCCACCATTGAGAATACGCCTATGTAGATTCCTGCATGTAGTGAACCTTGAAAGATCACTATTAATATAGCTAAGGTGGGAACCAATGGCACACCACTGTACGAGTGGTGGATATCTAGATAGTTGGATGACTTAGGTAGCATCTTTTAGTAGCTAGGCTATAAGCCTTTGGCTCCACCCACTCGTACCCCAAGTGAGCATAGTAGGAGTTCTATGAGGACTGCTAGAGAGCATGGAGAGGCTTCCAAGTGTCCTCATGTGACACATCCATCATCCACACATGGTGGCACATAGCACAGGGCTCAGTAGGATGCTAATACCATCTTCACAAACAAAGGCAAAAGTGTCACAAATCAGTCAAATGGGTACATAACCCATAAGGTTGCTCACATAGAGCATGCATACCAGAGGCCTGTTATGGCTGATTAACTTGATAGATCACACAGACCAGTATCTGAAAAATGATGATAGATCCTCCAAGATCAATTATAGGATACTCACCTTGAGATGCAGTGCATCGAAGATGAGAATCTTCAGGCATAGAGGCTCATCAAACAAAGACTATACGAGCAGTGCATGCGTGAGGACCACATACCCAAAAAGAGCGAGTAGAGCAGGAGGATAGGCTAGCCAGGGATAGTCTATACACTCACACTAAGCAAGGATAATGCATGCATATGAAGGCTTTTTCACAAGTCGATGTGTAGCAGGAGCATAGAGATGCTCACTCTCATGTCAGTGCCCAACAAAGAGAATGGCCACCATCATTCGAAGAACAAGGGCAACAAAAATATGAGGAAGAAGTAGACGAAGCTAATCAAGAGTATCCTAAAGACTCCTAAGTTGAGGATGAGGAAGAGCAACATAACCCACCTTGATAGAGGAAGAATATACCTCCAAGAATGTCCCTGTGTCAGCTTAGGGATGAGGACTTTCTATCCTCGTAGGCCTATAAGGCCTTAGCTAAGAAAGTAAAAGCAATCAAGAGGCAAGGCGTGACTTTTCAAAAGCTGACATTGAGCAAGATTCATAATGAGCCTTTGCACCCCTCGATGCCTACTCTAGCATATACTGAGCATTTTTTCATGCCCAAGTTAGATAAATTCAAAGGTGACAAAGATGCACAAGAGCATGTCACAATATTTTTGGACATATGCTTCCAGATTGCAAGCAACAATGCCTTGCTTTTGTGTGCATTCATCACAACCCTCTCAGGCCCATCTTGAGAGTGGTTCAATCAGCTAAAGAAGCATAGTATCACCAATTTTGATCATTTGGATGATGCTTTCCCTGAACGCTTTTCTTTTGATGTCAAGAAACAAGCTAACTTTTCTAATCTAGCTGCACTAGCTCAGCACGAGGACGAGCCAATTGAACAGTACTGAAAGAGCTGGAGGATATTAATGGTAAAGCTACCTTTCCCTATTCATGCTATGAAACTGACCTTAATGTTCACCAAGAGTTATGCCAAGTACATCTTGTTATTTTTACAACTGCAGTAGTATCCAACATTCGAGGAAGCTTTGGCACAATCCAAAGTAATTGAGGATATCAAGTTGCAAGAATGCAACTTGAATCTCAAGAACAGGAAGGAGGGGCATAAGAAGAGCTCCATGAAATAGCAGGGCAAGCAGGACCATGTAAATTAGGTGGTGGTAAACCTCCATAGAAAGGATAAGGGGCAACAAAAGTAGAATTATCAGGCCCAACCTAAGGAGATTTACAAAAACTTATTACAGAATACTAAAGCAAAATTTAATAACTTAGAAGGAAAAATTAGAACTCATAATAAACATGCACATATGACACACAAGATTTACCCTGGTTCACCTGATGTGGGCTACTCCAGCAAAACAAGAGCCACTCCTCCTTGATATTATTATTCTCTTTCTTGCCCGAAAATGGGACATTACAATAAAATATAAAAGAAACTCTCACAACCCTAAACCACTATGTGGTATTATAATACAATGGGTACAACATCGTGGGCTAAACCACCCACCAACCACAACTTCTAATGATGTCCTGGTTTAGCTCTCTCAATATTCTATCTGAGCACAGAGTCTCCAACCTAGAATTTCTTGAACCTTGCCTTCTTGTCAAACCATGCCTTGATGTCAACTGAATGCTTTTGGAAATCTTCATATGCCTGAGTCCTCTTTTCTTCTAACTGCAGCAGGTGTGTCAACCTTATTTCCATTGGATTTTCTTCAAATTCCTCTTCTTTTTTTATCAACTTGAGTGCTAGAATTTCCAAACGGATAGGTAACACTGCCTCCTTGCCATAAACTAAGGCATAAGGGGAAGTTTTGATGGAACTTTTAATAGTAATTATGTTTGCCCAAAGAGCTTACTCCAGCAATAGGTGCCAACTTCTCTTGCTACCCTCCAATGATCTCCTCAAAATTCTCAACAAAGTTTTGTTAGTTGATTATGCATGTCCATTTCCTTGGGGGTAGTAATTTGAAGTATTTTTTATGGTAATGCCATACTTGTGTTAGCGTAGTTATATTGTTATTACATTATTTTTCCTATTCTTGCATTTGTTATTTCGTTGTAACAATATGCTATTGTAGCTGGTTGGTTTGGCAACCTCCGACAATTGCAGTCTTATTTAAACTGCATATTTTTCAATAAGCAAACTGATTCATTTCCTAACATGGCATCAGAGCCAGTGGCGTGAAGGGAGAGGCTGGAGGCGGACGTCGCTGTTTGCTAAAAAAAAATTGTTGTGCGTTTATTTTCTGAACGCAATTTTTCGAGCAGTGCGAATTGTTTTTAATTTTTTTTTCCGCAACGTGATTTTCCTTGATTCCGTCGGATGATAGCAGCTGCGGGAGAAAAAAAAAAAGTATTTGCAGGACACAGCGTAGGCATCCCTGCAGGACACTGCGCGCGCCCCCCACCTCCCTATCCGCGGACGCGCAGGACGTCCGCTGGAAGCGCTGCGGACGCAGCTGGAAACCGCGCGCGCGCCCCTCGCGGACGCAGGACGTCCGTTTCCCATGGACATGCAGGAGGGAAGGACTACGGACGCAGGACATCCGCTGCACCACCCCCCCGTTGAGCTAAGACGTCCGTCGGCCACGGACGCGCAGGAGGGGAGTCCGCTGCACCCCCCCCCCCGTTGAGCGGAGACGTCCGCACGGATGCGCAGGACCTCCCCCGTTGAGCGGAGAGGACTGCGGACGCAGGCCGCGCAACCCCCCTGGCGTGTGGGTATTTTTTGGAGGCCGCGCCCCCCGCCCCCCCGCTGACGCGTAGACTACGCGCGGGGATTTCTGGAGGCCGCGCCCCCCCGACTGAGCGCTGGATTTTTTAAAAAAAAAAAGAAAGAAAAAAAAAATGCGACCAAGCAGCAGCACGCGACGGGAGGCCGCGATTTGCAGAGGAGTCTGCAGCGCTTGGGCGGCAGGCTGAGGACCCTCCTCAAATACGAGGGGGCCCCTTGATCCTTTCGAATCAGCCCGCTGGCTCACGTGGTCGTGAGCCGTGCGGTAAGGCTTTGGGAGTCTGGAGGTCGAGGGTTCAAAGGTATAAATTTTTTTTTCAAAGGTTTTCTAATTATTATTTTTTTAGTTAAAATTTTTAATTTTAATTTATTTTTTTATAGTTTTAAAACTTTATAAATTAAAATTTAATTTTAATTTATTTTTTCATAAGTTTTTAAAACTATATAAATTAAAATTATTTATTTTAACTTTAAATACATAATAATTATTAAAATGCTTTGTTAAAGAGAATTTTTTTTTAGGGGGGATATTTTTTTCAAAAAATCAAAGGGGGAATGTGAGTAATTTTCTGAAAAAGCAATTTGGCGAATTGTAAAGGTGCATTTTCGGCTGTGTCCGACACCTGGAGGGTTAATTCTTGTGGGCACTTTTTATGTTGTATGTTGCATATTTTATTTTTTGCACTACTTCATTAAAAGTTAAAAAAAAAATCAAATACACTCCCTAAGTCCCCGAAATAATTAAAACCCATCCGTGCAATTTATTGCACTGCAACATTCGGTATTTGTGATACCTCTGGCCAGCACTTACAGGTAAAGCTGTCGTGATTGCGCTACTATATCCGCCGCCTAATATAGCTGCTACAACAATGTCTGAGCTTGTTCTCTATAAATCGTCGGGGAGAGATAAGTTTGCCATTTTTTGCATTTTTTTACTCCATCCACTACCCTTAATTGCTCTTGTGTTTAGGCGTAAATCCTGACGAAGTATTCTTCATAGTGTTTAGGGGAAGTTACGCCCCACGCATGAGAATAATCTTCTATGGTAGGTGCCATCAACAAGGCGATTCCCTTTCAGTACTGCTTATGTTCCACGTATCGTATGATCTCTAAAACTCACCTATAGTCTCCCTCACATAAGGGCGGGTGATTTTTGTTGATATTTTCTAAATACCTATAGTTTCCCTCACGTAAGGGCGGGTATTTTGTATGGTATAATGGCCTAGCAAAAGGTATATCGAAATGGGGACCAATTGGTGATATAAGGAACCTTCACTATGGTCGTTGTTGCAAAATTGATGACTGATCCTCATCAGTTATTGAAAGGTCCAAATTATACACCATGGAAACATAAGATGAAGGCAATTCTCCAAATGGAATATTTATGGGATATTGTTACTGGAGTAACACCTAGGCCTTCACCAGCATCAGGATCCACAGGTCCTTCCGTAGATCAGATAGCTTTTGACAAGAAATACAGTCGAGCAAAGGTGCTCATTTTGTTTGTTGTTTCAGATGAAGTGCAACCTCATATAGCTGACAAAGCAAGTGGTAAAGAGGCATGGGATGCCCTTAAAACCATCTATGAGGGAAAGAATGATTCCACCATTCTTCATCTTCAACAACAACTTCATAACCCGAGTTTGAGACAGGGTGAAACAGGTTGAACTCTTTCACGTGCGAGTGTCTGAATTGAAAGAGAGATTGAATTCTTTGGGAGATTTTGTGGACGAAAAGCTTCTCATTTCAATTGCGATGAGAGCTTTACCTTCTTCATTTGATATGTTGATCACCTCCATCCAGGTGTCTCAACGACAAATTACCTACATCGAGTTGGTCAATCTGCTTCAACAATAGGAGGCACGCCAACTTCATAAGGATGATTCTTCCAATACAGCCCTATACACCAACAGGCAAGGTTCTAGGAAGAAATGTAATGGGCAAAAAGGAGGCAACTTTCAAAAAGGAGGAAATTCTCAACAGGACATGAAAGGAAAAGGAAAACAACCTCAACAGAAGAAGAGGTGGTGCAAGATCTGTGAGAAAGACAACCATGACACCAATAGGTGTTGGCATAAGAACAAGCAGAAAGGCCAAAACAAACCACAAAATAAAAACAAGCAACCCCAGGTGAATGTTGTTGTTGAAGAATCTGACTCAGATTCTGAATGGGCACACAAGGTGCTCATGACTACCACAGACTCCACACAGAGGGATCCTATTTGGTATGTCGATTTTGGAGCTAGCAAACATATGACTAGCGACAGATCGTGGTTTGAATCATTCGTGGCCAAAGAGGGCAAACCTGTCACCATTGCTGATGATAAAACCTACAGGTTTTAGGGAGAGGGTACAGTTTTAGTCACTCTTCCTGATGGCAAGTTTCAGATTGACAAAGTCCTCTATGTTTCGGGATTGGCTAACAATTTGTTGTCAGTCACACAAATCCTGGATAGAAATATGGTTGTCAACTTTTGTGTTGAGAATGGAAAGAAGTGTTGTACTATTACCAGGAAGGGTAAGTAGATTGCAACAGCTTCATATAAGCACGACTTATTTGCTCTAGATGTTATCTCTACTCCACATGTTTCCATGACTGTCTCTACCAAGGAGGCAACTTCCCTATGGCACAAGAGATATGGGCATATTAGTTCTGGCTACTTACTTGAGCTCAGTAAGTATGAGATGGTAAAGGGTCTTCCTTCCCTTTCCGCCACATTGCCGGTGTGCTCGACCGCTAGCGGGAAAGCAGCATAGAGTACCATTTGAGAAGAGCTCAACAAGAGCACAAAAACCTCTGGAGTTAATTCACACCGATCTGTGCGATCGTTTCACACCCAACAGTTGTGGAGGGAAGAGGTACTTTCAGTTATTCATAGATGACTACTCACGAAAGATGTGGGTTTTCTTTCTCCAACTGAAATCCGAAGCTTTTGCATTCTTCCAACAGTTCAAGAAATCCGTTGAGAAGGAGTCAAGAGCTTCTATTAAAACGCTCCGCTTAGATCGAGGGGGGGAGTTTACCTCTAATGAATTTTCTGCATTCTTAGATAAGCATGGAATCAAGAGACAGTTAACAACTGCCTATACTCCTCAGCAAAATGGAGTTGCTGAGAGAAGGAACCGTTCTATCATGGAAATGGTTCGTTGTATGCTCACAGGAGCTACTCTTGGGCAACAATATTGGGCAGAAGTTGTCACCACTATAGTATATCTGTTGAATAGGGCACCCACAAAGGCCCTAAAAGGAATGACTCCACAGGAAGCATGGAGTGGTCGAAAACCCTCCATATATCATCTACGTATTTTCGGATGTCACGCTTTCATGCACATAGCGAAAGAGAAAAGGAAGAAGCTAGATGAGAAAACACTGAGATGTATTTTTCTTGGTTATGATGAGCACTCTAAAGGATATCGTTTGATAGATCCTTTGACCAATAAAATTCATGTTAGCAGAGATGTTGTCTTTGATGAAGCTTTCACATCAAAGAGCACATCTAAAGTACACCTAGATCTTGTGGAATCTAAGGAAGAGAAGATTCCTTCGTCAACACAGACAGGAGGTCCTTCTACATCTTCTTCAACACCATCGAAGAAGAACCCAAAATGGTGTACAAATACAATCAGAGACGCAAATTTATCCACTCCTCCCAATTTGAACTTGGATAGACCTCATACACGCAGTATGGCTCAAAAGGAAAAAGAAGCCAAAGAAACTGGTGAGGTTGATGATCTTTGTCAATCTTTTGAGGAACTTTCTGTAACTCCACGTACATAAGTAGAGGATATGGATATTTATGATGACAGGGCGTTCATGTCTACCATAGACGATCTTGAACCTGCATCAGTGCAAGATGCTCTTAGTGAGCCTCAGTGGAAGGCCGCTATGGATATAGAGTATGAGTCTTTGATGAAAAATAAAACTTGGAAGCTTGTTGATCTGCCGCATGGAAAGAAACCCATTGGCTGCAAATGGGTATATAAAGTCAAGTACAAGGCAGATGGAACAATTGATAAGCATAAGGCCCGTCTTGTTGCAAAAGGCTATGCTCAAAAGGAAGGCATTGACTACGAGGAAACTTTTGCACCTACTGCTTGGATGACCACAATTCGAGTTATGTGTGCTATGGCAGCACAATATGGGTGGAAAGTTCACCAGATGGATGTCAAAAGTGCCTTTCTAAATGGTGATCTCCAAGAAGAAGTCTACATGACTCAGCCTAAAGGATTTGAAGTGGAAGGCCAAGAGCAAAAGGTTTGCAAATTGGTCAAATCCTTGTATGTTCTGAAACAAGCTCCTCGAGCTTGGTATATAAAAATGGAAAATCACCTTATGCAGCATGGATTTAAGAGATGTCCGTCAGATGCAAACCTCTATTTCAAGAAACAGGGTTCTGAGATAGTGTTGCTTGTACTCTATGTTGATGATCTGCTCATTACAGGGAGTTCGAAACTATGATCTCTACTTGTCAAAAGAAACTTGTGTAAATATTTTGAGATGACAGATCTTGGACTTCTCCATTACCGTCTTGGTCCGGAATTTAGCTGGAAGGAGCACTCCATCAAAGTGTCTCGAAAAAAATATGCCAAGACATTGCTTGGAAAAATATCGCATGACTGATTGCAAGCCAATGGCAACTCCGATGGAGAATGGACTTTAGTTATCACGATATGATGATTCACCTCAGGTAGATGGTACTCTCTATCAACAGTTGATTGGGAGTCTCATATATCTGACCAATACTAGGCTAGATCTCGTATTTGCTGTCAACTATCTTTCGAGGTTCATGCAGGAGCCTAAGACCACTCATTAGAAAGTAACAAAACGTGTTCTTCACTATGTCCGTGGTACTATGGAATATGGCCTAGAATACAAGAGGAACAACAAATTCTTCTTGCAAGGATACACGGACTCCGACTATGCCGGATCATTTGATGATCGCAAGTCAACTTCTGGATACATTTTTCATCTGGGATTCGGTCCTGTCTCTTGGCATAGCAAGAAGCAACGGTGGTTGCTATTTCATCAACAGAGGCAGAATATCGCGCCGCATGTGAAGTCGTGTGCGAAGTGATATGGTTGCATCGCATTCTGACAAGTATGGGCCATCCATCAAAATCTCCAATACACTTGTTTTGTGACAATCAGGGTGTTCTGAACCTCGTCAAGAATCCAGTCCATCATGAAAGAACAAAGCACATTGACACACAATGTCATTTCATTCGAGATGAAGTTCCAAAGGACCGAATTCAGCTTCAACACATTCCCACCGATGCTCAAGTTGCAGACATTTTCACTAAGGCACTTGCACGTGTCAAATTTGAATTGTTTCGCAACTCTCTTTGTATTGCAAAATGATGTAATCAGGGGGGATGTTAGTATAGCTAGTAGTCATCCTATTACCCAAATAATGTAATAAAGGGGGGATGTTAGCATAGTTATATTGTTATTACATTATTTGTCCTATTCTTGCATTTGTTATTTCGTTATAACAAAATGCTATTGTAGCTGGTTGGTTTGGCAACCTCCGGTAATTGCAATCTTATTTAAACTGCATATTTTTCAATAAGCAAACTGATTCATTTCCTAACAACTTGCTAGAAAACTCAATATATTTGGCTCCTATGAAAGTTGGGCCATTATCACTCACTAGGGCTTCTGGAACACCAAACCTTGAAATGAAGCTTTCCATAAAATTAATACCTCTTCTTGGTCTGATTTCTTTGTAGGAATAGCTTCTACCCATCTGGTGAGTTAGTCTATAGCAGTCAGAATGTACTTATGCTCAGTTGAAGAATGTGGGTTGATAAATCCTATGAAGTCCAAACCCCATTGCTAAAAGGGTTCTTCCACTTGAATTGGCTTAAGGGGAAATAACACATTCCTTGTTCTTCCTACATGTTTCTGGCATTTGTCATAGGCTCTAGTGACTTTGAATGTGTCTACAAATATGGTAGGCCAGTAATAGCCTACTCTGATAATCTTAAAAGTTGTTACTCTTCCTGAGAAGTGTCCTCCAGATAGTCCTCCATGGAACTCCTATATGACCTTCTATTGTTGATCATATTTTAAGCACCTAAGGAGAACTCCATCAAGGTTTCTTTTGTACAGAACCTCTGGAAATAAGACATACTTCAAAGATTACATTCTATATATTCTTCTTTTAAATGCATTAAGATAAGGAGGGCTACCTCATTTTGAAAGTACTTAGTCATCTGATCTACCCAATCAAATTCAACTGACTGTAATTCTTCAGTCTAATAATCTTCTATTACCTGACAAGTTGTTATTTCTGCTAATACTGATTCTTTTGTAAGACCTTGTCATAGGGCCCTACCTCTCACCAACTTGGTCGGATGGATTTCTACATCATATTATTGGATCTTAGTGATCCAACCAGCTCTCTTATCTCCTAGTTCACCTTGTAGAATAAAACTTCTTACATCCGAATGAGCAACATAAACCAAGGTCTTTCTTTGAACCAAATATTACCTGAATTTTTTCAATGATTTCATTACAGCAAATATGTGTTTCTCAATGAAATTATACTTAACCTAGTATTCATGGAGAGTATTGCTCTAAAATAATATGGGGTGCTCCTCTCCTTTATCATTATTCTGGGTGAGCATCGATGCATAAATTTCCTCAACTCCATAAGCATAAAGGATGAAGTCTTTGTTAAAATCTAGATTTACTAGCACTAGAGTTGTATCAATGGATTTCTTGATGATTTCAAGGGCTTGCTTTCTTACCTCGGTCCATTTGAAATCAACATCTTTCTTCAGTAGTTTTAGATATAGGCCTCACCTTCTAAGCAAAGTTAGAGATGAATTTTCTAACAAAGTTTATCTGACCAAAGAAATACTGCAAGGCCTTTTTGTTCACAAGCAGTGTAAGAGCAAGAATAGATTTAATTATATCTAGATCAATGGTCATAACGCCTTTTGATACCACATGGCCCAACAATTTTCCCTTGTGGACTACAAAGAATGAATTCTTACGATTGAGGGAGATGCCAAATTCTCTACACTTCTGGAAAATTTGTTCTAGGTGTGCTAAGTGGTCTTGCTTTTTGTGGGAAAACACAGTCATATCATATATATATATATATATATATATATATATATATATCAGAATGACCTTGTTAATTAGTTCCCCAAAAGCATAGTCTATTGCTCTTTGGAACATGGCCCCTGCATTAGATAGCCCAAAAGGTATTCTTTGATATGCAAAGGTTCCCCATTTTATGGTGAATGTCATTTTATACTGATACTCATTCTTCACCCAAATCTAGTTATACATAGAAACCATCTAGTAGTGAGAACCTTTCTTCCCCTGCCCCTATATACAAGATTTAATAAATCTGTGGGAGAGGGTAGTGGTCCTTAAGTGACACTTGATTGAGATTTTTGAAATATACACATAGGCGGATGTCACCATTCTTCTTCTTGATAGATACCATGTTAGCTACCCAAGTTGAATGTTTTATTGAATATATGATATTAGCCTTTAACAACTTCAAGAGCTCTTATCTCATTATGGCTTCGATCCTAGGATTTATAGGCCTTTGTTTATGCCTGAATGGTTTTGCATTAGGCTTAAGCTCAATAGTGTGTTGGATAACCTTCTTGTCATATACTTTGAGGTCTTCATATGACTAAGCTATAATGTCCTGGTACTTTTGGCATAAATATTTGATATCCTCCTCTTCCTTTGGAGAACATATGATTCCAACCTTGAGCTTCTTCTCTTTTTCTATTTCAACTTTTTATAGATTTTTCTACATACCAAACATAGCCATAGTCGGCTATGTTTTTCAAGAGAAATTATTACATAAATAAATAATTTGGATTTTTATTTTAAGAATTATCTATCATATTATATTCCAATCATTTGCGTATTCGCACTGTGCCCATCGTGGTGGGGATCTGCCCTCCTTGAGTGGCACACTAGTTTATGAAATACATTAATTCTGCATCATCTCTATTAATTGCTATCTTGGTTAAATCTTTTTTTGTTGCATATGTTGGTTAGTTATTGGAGGAATTAGGTTACAAGGATACCTGTAACTTATCAAGTGGTATCACCCAATTCGCTCTTGAAGACAAATATTTTGCTATTCAAATTGATGCACAACTCAACAAGCATTCATGATAGCATTTTCCCTGGGCATAGAATCACACCTATTACTCCCAAAGGAGTTGCGCAGTGTCACCTCTGTCACTCATGTTACTCTCAGTGGAGCTTAGCAGAGTCACACCTGTTACTCCCAGTTGAACCACAAACGTAGCAACTGCACTTTTTGCAATAGCTATTTTTATCACAATATTCATCGAAATATGGTCATTGATAGTGTCATCCTAACTTCACATCACAAGAATACCATGTACTACATCCACTTCGAAGGTTAAAAGTACCCCATTCGTGTCCAAACTCGTCGTAGAACTGGAATACAGTGCATTTGACACCCGATGATCACAAGCCAATAAAAACATCGAATTAAAGCAACAACATTAAGATAATTGAAACTCAAGGGCTCTTAAGCAAGAAATTCTAAAAAGTGCATGAATAGAAAGTGGACCAAAGGGTCCAATGGTCGACTATCAAGCTCGAAGACTCCCAACAAAGAGAATTCAAAATCATCACGAAGACCTCGTTGAACCAAAGGTACACAAAATTCTACTTCTCCTTTAGGAATTGGTAGCTATAACCCGGGTCATCCCTTGATCAACAAAATGGCCTACAATACCTCCCCAGACTCCTCCCAAGATAACATCACTCAAGTAGAAACTGGACATCCCAAGGTCTCGGATGATATGTTAGCCAAATTAATAGAAAGCATTACTACCATGACTTCCAACTTCCACCAAGTATTTAAACCAAATCCCCCTAGTCCCCACCAATGGAGTAATGACATTCAGAATGAGGATGATTTACACCAAAGAGGTCATAATATTCGGTCCCCAAACCTCAATGGCCAAAGAAATAATAAGTACGACTATGTTTTCCAAGAGAAATTATTTCATATATAAATAAGTTGGATTTTTATTTTAAGAATTATCTATCTTGTATTCCAATAATTTCTGTATTCGCATTGTGCCCATCATGGCGGGGATCTGCCCTCTTTGAGTGGCACACTAGTTATGAATTACATTAATTCTACATTCATATATGTTAATTGCTATCTTGGTTAAATCTCTTTTTGCTGCATTTTTTGGTTAGTTATTGAAGGAATTAGGTTACAGGGATACTTGTAACTTATCATATTTTCTCATTGACTTCCATGGATCTGATATTTTTTCTGTCTTCATTGTCAAACAAGATTTTTAGAGTAACCAAACCTCTAGGTATGTGATTGTTTTTAAGTTGAATGACATCCTGTTGATCAATCTCCTCTAGATTTTCCTCTTGAAAAGTGGATAAATAGGCTTCTCTCACCAGAAAATAAATGATTTATTCATCACTTTCAAATATCTACCAAAACATTTTCTTGTTTGGTACTGTAGGTCTAAAAATAATTTTTATCCCTCTGTCCTTCTTAACTCCTATGTCTACAAAAGGGTTGAAGTTAGCTTCCCTTACTGCTAAGGAATATACCAAGGTATTCTTTCCTCTAGGAACATAATTTATGTTTAAGGTGTGAAAGGATTTCATCAAATCCCATACCATTTTTATATATACTTTCAGGTAATTGTGCTTACTATTGCACCTTTCCCTTACCTGATTAAAAATTAGTTCAAAGTCACCATATATGTTTAAGATCTTAATACCCATGCTTTCAGCCTACATCAATCCAAGGCATAGAGCCTCATATTCTACAGTATTATTAGTGCATGACCATGTTAATCTATATGTGAACCTCTTTGTCCCTTTTTATTGGGACTGTAAAACCACACCAACACTAGCACCATTCCTACACTTGGCACCATCAAAGTGCATGGTCCATGTTTCCTTTTCTCTTAGAGACTAATTAGATATAGCAGGAACCTTTTTCTTTGTCTCTACATAAATATTGTATGTGCCCATACCTATTCCAAACTGGCTATAGTCCTCCCTGAAAGGTAGTTCATCTTCAATTTCTAGCTCTTCAAACTTATCCACAATTTTAAATTCTTCAAGAGGGGTGAGATTGCACATGTCCTCTTCAATTTTTTCAATGTGGTAAGACACAAGATTTTTAGGTGTTATCCTTATCCTCTTTCCTTTGAAAGGAATTACCATGCTGGAATAGTCCATATACATGCATCCACCCAATTTTGTAGTGAACTCTCTTGAAATATATAAGCCGAAATAAGGCTCTAGATCTACCACTACTATTTCTTGTATTATAGTTACTTAGGGTGCTCTATGTAGCCTCATCAAGACATATTTTATCACTCCTACTATCTTCATAGGTGTTCCATCAAATTGTGGTACTCTGGGGCAATATCGGGTATACTCCATACCCATATCTTCACAAACCACTTTAGGCATAATTGTAGTAGATGCCCCTGAGTCAATCATACAATTTTGGACAACCCAACCTTCCATCCTTAGAGAGATATAAAAAGGAGGGGGTTTATTATTTAAAATAGTAAGGAACATTTCTTTATTTTTAGAGGGTATACTAAGGATTGTGGTGGCCTACTTTTCTTGTGGATATTTGTTCAAGGAAGCTTTTAGCAGGTCTATCTGGCCAGGAATGAAGAGAATGTCATATAGAATAGTTTTGGATGGTATCTTCTTCATTTCTTACACAATATTATATTCATATGTGATAGAGGTAGGTCTCTTAGGCCTCCTCTCTAGCTCACCATATTTTCTCTTATATTGTTGAGTGGCTTCAATTCTCTACCTATTTGCAATGGAAGGGAACCTAAGCCTCTCTTGGGTTTCATCTTTGGACCTTAATCTATGTCTCTTAGTTTCTTTCTCAACTCTTTTGGGAAAATCGACTACCTTTTCTTGGCCCTTAGGAGCCATGTCTCATTTTCATTGGCCTAGGGGATAGGGAATGTGTTACTGCCTTGAGCATGTGTATCTTTATTTTTTTGAAAAGGGACCTAAAATTGAGCCATCTTTTGAGGACCCACTTGCAGTGTTTCTTGCCTGACCTTTTCATGACAACAATAGGCCCATCCTCATCAAGATATTTTCCCGCCATGATATATTTAGGTTTTCAGAGCATTTTTACCCTTCCTTTATGATTTATTTTTGCTTGATCCATGCTTGTTGTACATGGTGTTGGTACATAACAAAAAAATGTGAATCATGAGGATCACTACACACCATACACTAGATATTTACTAGACTTATCTCTGAAGAACACTCAGGTTCTTCATATGCTGCATTTACTTTGACCTTAAAACTGTTACTAGGACCAAGTCTTTGATCTTTATTCACATATGGAAATCTCCTTTGTTGAGACCTCTCCATTTATCTCTTCTCCATTGAATTCATTTTGTTTCTAAGAGTTTTAAAAGTATTATGTATATCAAGGATGACAAACAATTCTTGAGGAGTATGAGAAGGAATGGGAGGGAAAGGAACTGCAGTAGATGGTGCTTTTGACTGATGAATGGGGGCCATATGTGGAAAAGGGAATGAAAAGGGAGTAGGGACCATGTAATATGGAACAAAATTTTGACTTTGGATATTAGTGGTTTCTAAATTGTAAGGTAACACAACTTTGGGAGGTAATATTCCCATATTTATTAGGATATTTTATGCATGAACAACTGTATTATAGACTTGTGAAAATGTCTCCACCTAGATTGTTGGGTTTTCATACCTAAATATGATACAAGAGCCTTGATATAATAAATGTAGGCAAGGATTGCAACTGGTCTAGCTATAGGGGGAATTCTCTTCTAGGTTCTGCTAAACCTCAAATTAAAATCTAAGATAGTTTCTTGCTGATGTTTCTACATAGATGTGAATTGATAAAGAAGTGAGAAAGGATTAGAACATTTATTAAATTATTCCACAAAGGGATCAGCTAATGCTTCCCATGAGGTGATGATATTATCCTCAAGATTCCTAAACCAATGTAGAATATTTCCCCTAAAATATAGGGCTAGAATCCTGACAATAACATCTTCATTCTTTATATTGTGGATTGCTGCCAGATTCAAAATATCTTGGCAGTGCTCATATGCAGTATTTCCAGATCCGTCATAAGTGGGAATAGCCTTAGACATATCCTGAGGAATGTCATGCATATGGGCTAGTCTAAGGGGGGTAGCTGTGTTCCAGTTGGGTTACTTTTGTAAGGGCTAATTTGGGACTGCATTTCCTACCATGTTTCCAAGTGTAGCTATTGTTGGAGGTGTTGTTGAATTAATTGTGGGATTTTCCTCAAGAGACTCTTCTTTTGAATGAAAATTTTGGTTTAAATTCCTTATAATAGTGGACCCTATATAAGGTAGCTCACAATAGAAATAGAAGTTTGGGTTATTTCTCTTGAATGACCTAGTATACATGAAAAAACTATGGTCTATTGGGGTAACTTTTTTTTGGGTTTAAAGATCAGGGAGTCACCAGGTAAATTTTCTACTCTCCACTTAGCAAGGTCAAGAAAATTCATCTAATATTGATTCCTCTAGGTAGAGATAAAACAATAAATCATATGGTGGGTTTTCGTGTTTCTTGCAAACTGGTCCCATCGTGCATGCCAAAAATTGTTGGGCACCGAATTGACATAAATTTTTAATTGACACTATGACTATCTATCTTTCAATTTTATGTCCAAGCATGCACCTGATAGTCACAACTCATCACTCAACATTGGATGGACTAAATGTTAATTCATCCCAACCTCCAATGTAGGTTGGTTCTTTGTCAACTTAGCAGGGCGTTGACACAATTAAAGCTCAATTAGGGTTTGAATAATAGGGTTAGAAAAGGTTTAGGGTTAGAGATATTATGCAAAATAGTGGCCAAATAGGCTAACAACATAGGCAACTATAGAAAAAATCTCCCACAAACTATTTTCAATGTCCCATAACTCAAAATAGCAACACCCAAAACCATGAAATATTCATACATCTAAGCACAAAAAATAGATATATTGTAGAAAGCAATTCCAATATCCAATATACTGATAATCGAATTTAGTAGAATAGACCAAAAATTATATTTAGAATAAATAAAATCCCTATCAACATAGATCTAACTATCAACAGATTCTAACTACTTTCACAATTAGTAATCCAATAAACTAGAATGAACTAACCGCTAGAGCATTGACAGAAATGCAATTCACAACTTCAAATCTCTTGCACAAAAGATAACGAAGATAATATGTTCTTGAGTCAAAAATAAGATTAATTCTCCTTCCATTAGTTTATAGTAGGGCAAGAAAACACACTAGAGCCAACCCTAAAAACTAAAGGTTCAACCTCTTTTTATAGTTTTACGAAATGAAATATTTAAGGAGACATTACAAAGACTACAATTTTATAGCTCAGTAGAGAGCTTTGCTGGCATTATCTTATTGGATGGTGGAGTCCAAGAAATCTATTGGAAGTAATCCTCCATGGAAGCTCAGCTCTGCAACCTGCTATTTTAGTCATGGCAGATAGAGTTCAGACCATTGGAAATTGCATTTGATCCATTTATCGTTCTTGAAAACTTTGTTCCACCATAGATCTACAACCGCTCTAGTTCTTGATCTTGAAAACCCTTTGATGCTTCACTTTCCTACCTTCAAACTAACTGTTTTAATGATTTTACAAGAATCTACCTTTAAATACTTTGATAATGTCAACAACATTTCAATCATCGATGCTTTTTAGTGAACAATGGCAATTAAAACTTAGAAATTTTTTGCAAAGCTGAGGGTAAAGACAAAATATCGTTTCTCACTCTATAGACGCTAATGTCATATTCAATGGCTTCATCCAACGAATTCAGGTTTGGCTAAAAATACATTGAGTTGTAAGAGAAATCAAATTTGACATTAGTTCGCTTACTTAGCCTTCAAAATGTATAACTCTTTTCTTTCATCCGCTCAAAAATGTTGTTGATGTCATGTTCGACTAGGTTTTACTGTGAAATCATGAATCCACACTGGAAGTAATGTAAAGTGGACTTATTGCCATTTCACCCACTTTTATACTTAGAACTCAGCAAATTCGAGCTTCCCAGTACTTAGTCGCTGGAGCGCACGGAATCCAAAATAATCGCCATTTCGCACTTTTTATCATGTTGATGTTAGCTAAGCTCAAAAAATTTATGGATTGAAAACCTACCAGAGTTCACTCCACAATACACTATGTCTCGAGTGGAATAGGAACTTTGCTCAAAAAAAGACTAAGTACTAAGCAGAATCGGTTCTCTTGCGTGGATCCACTCTAAAATACTCTATATCCTTAGCAGAATAGAGTTTTCATGCCTTAAAATAAAATTTTCAATGTTTTCTAAGGATGTGGCCATTTTGGGCCTACAGTAAGATAACATATTACGAAGCATATAAAAAGAGTACTAAAACTTTTACCCAAAAAACCAGATCTAAACATTGATTCTTCGATACAAAAATCCTACTGAACAGTAATCATTTATCCAAAATAAATACAATAGATAAAAAATCAAACTACAACTGGTTAACAAATAATTAAAGCATATTGAGATGTTTCTTTATCAAGAAAATTGAAATTTAAAAATATAATCACTGCAGGAGACTATCAATCCAAAAATAATTACTAAAAAATCATGAGGGTCTTTCGAGTATTTCAGTTTTTTGTTCACTGCTAAACATCAAAGGTAGATTTAATTTTTGAGTTTGGAATCTATAGGATATACAAATTAATATAGGACAAGGTGATATTCCAAAACTACTTTCATACAATACAACAACTGCAACATACACGCTCCAGACTTTCAATTTTGTTTGCACTAATTAAATTGCAATAATTGTTGGATTTCAATACTCAAAGACAAATGTATAAATTTTCTTTCCAAGTCCTTAGCGATGTTAGTTCTTTTCTCGAACGTCATCAAGCTTGGTTCCTTCTTATTATAGACATATGAGACTCCTTTGTCTATCATGCTAAGTTAAGGTTTTTTATTGATTTAAGGGATCAAATTCCAGCTCCTCAAACCATGAATGCAAATTCTAATAACACACAATCATGCATACTTGCAAATGATCTAGAACTTCACATATCATTCGAGAATGCTATGCATGTGACATTCACAAAGCACATCTTCAATTTCCAAGTAACTACTTAGTTACTATCCAAGCAAAACTTATACTTAGTTATAAGATTGCAAAGTAAACATGCACACAATAATATTTCAAGAAAAAATTTTCACAAAGGTGTTCTCATTTCTTTTTCACACAAGACTATCAAAAAATCAAACTAGATATTCTTTTACTTTTCCATATTAAGTCAAATTTAATTTTACCAAGAAATGAGTTTTATGAACGATATACCTGTAGATTTTTGGTGTGTCTATCCTTCAGAATATTGCTTCACTCTTCCCAAATTTCCACTATTGCCTCTTCTCGCTGTTCTTCCCTCTCTCATTCTCAAGACCTGCCCAACATTTTGTATCCTTTCTCCATTTTTATGATGGGTTTCCTCTCCACCTTCATTGTTTTTATGACCATTATGTTTGTTCATATTTTTACTCCTCTCTCCTTCCTCTCTTATATGTCCACAGTTAAGGAGGAAATTCAAATCATCATAAATTAAATGCATTGCAAAAGTGCATAAGCTAACCACTAATATATGTCACACTCGTCTAGTTCCATGAAGAAATATCATTTTCTTTTATAATACATATTACTTACCACAAGCATAGCTCCATTCATTTATTTCATTTAAAAGAAAACTCGAGCATAAAATTTACCCCATAAAACTAACGTCCATAGCAACTCATTTGCATTATGGACTTCTCTTTTTTAAAATAAAACATACACACAACCTTATTTTTACATTCCCATGTTATATTTATTTTTAAAATTAAACTATATGCATAACAAAAACAATCAATGGCTCCCATCATCATCACCACCAAACCAAATATAAAACCATACATCTATATGATATGCAAGTATGTGAGCATCCATGTACTCGTGAGCCAAATAATCACTTCCCTTATTACCTTTCCCGTCGACTAACTTCTCTTTCTTGTCGAATTTGAACCTGGTCCTGCATACATAGTAGAAATCAACAGTACCATAATTCACAAGAAAAGGTAAGGTTATTACCAATTTACTCATCTACAAATATTTGTGTGAGGAGGGTCATTACATCCTCCCTCACTTAGGACAAACACAATACGTATTTTTTATGCAAAATTAAACAAGCAATATCTTGCATAAATATTTGGTAAATGCCAAAGTAATCAAATAAAACTATGATTTCCATTTCATATATAATATCCCATTCATCATAAAATCACAATTTTGTTTTATTTCATAGCATATAGCTAAGTCATGCAACATGTCATTTACATTCATTCAAAAAAACATATATATATATATATATATATATATATATATATATATATATATATATATATATATATATATATACGTACTCACACATATACAAAATCACTTTGCATAAATAACACAAACCAAAGTTAGACTACTCTTTTTAGCAACTCAATCCAAAATAACTTACTCTACTTAGTATCCAGTTCTCATATTTGATGCAAATACAAATATCATCAATTACAATATTTTTTTTTTTGAAATTTTAAATCTACTCAAATAGATAAGGAAAATTTTATTGTATTTCTGCCATGTCTTCCCACGTGGAATTTTTTTCTAAGTAGTGGTCCCACTAGACCTAGTATTGCTCTATACTCCTCTTCCTTACGTTCTTTGTTCTAAAACTAAGTACACGAACATGTCGAATTTCAATTTTTGATAGGGTGGGTCATATGTAATTTAGAAAAATCCAAAACATGAGTGGGATTAGAGATATATTTTCTAAAGAGTGACACATTGAAGATGTTGTGAATAATGGATAGGACTGGTGGTAGAGTAAGTCTATAAGCAACAAGGCTTATTATTTCTACAATTTCAAATGGACCTACAAATCTAGAGTCCAGTTTAGAAGGTTTTATAGACTGTTTTGTAGGTTTCACCCTTAAGGAATCCCTGTCTCCCACAAAATATTCTCTTTGTGTCCTTTTAAGGTCTGCATAGCTTTTCTGGCAATCTACGGTCTCTTTCAACTTCTTTTGAATTCTTTTTAATTGTTCTTCCAATTTTTTATCATTTTTGATCCGATCACTACCCAATATTTCAAATTATCCCAAGTCAAGGGAATTTGACACCTCCTTCTATACAGGCTTCAAAATGTGCCATACCTAGTGATGCATGATAACTATTGTTATATGCAAACTCTAATAGGTATAAGTAGTCTTCCCACTTAGTATGTTGATCCATGCAGTACATCCTTAACATATCTTCTAGTACCTGGTTTACTCTTTCGATCTGTCCATTAGTCTTAGGGTGATATGCAATGTTGATATTCAATTTGGTTCCTAATACCTCATGCATTACCTACCAAAAATAAGAGGTAAAATGAGAATCCCTATCAAATATATGACCTCTAGAAAATCGTGTAATCTTACCACTTCTCTGGAAAACTTACTTGCTACTATAGGTGTGTCCTCTTACACATTTCATACTATAAAATGTGCTACCTTAGTTAGTTTATCCACTATTACCAATATTGCATCATGCCTAAATCTTTTTTTAGGTAATCCCACAATAAAATCCATTGATACCACTTGCCATTTTTGAGTAGGTATCTTATGTGGGTATAGCTTTCCTGCTAGATGCAAATGATCCACTTTATATTTTTGAAACTCTAAGCATCTAGCCACATAGTTAGTGATATATTTTTCATACCTGGCCAGAAATATGTTTTCCTCAAATTCTCATGCATTTTCCCCTCCCAGATGTGTCAAATAAGGCGTGTTATGCGCTTCCTTTAAAATTATTTCTTTCAACCCACCAGAGCTTGGGACTACCAATCTATTCTTATAAAGTAGTAGATCATATTTGACCACAAATTTTGTAACCTTTCTAGGTTCTTGCTCAATATGAACCTTACATGATTGATAGAATTCATCTTTTACTTGCATTACTTTAATTTGGTCTAACAGATCATATTGATATTTTGTCAAAGCAGTAATGCATCCTCTCCTACTTAGCATGTTTGTAACCTTATTATCCTTACCCTTGATATACTGAATGCCAAAATTGTACTCGGCTAAAAATTTTATCTAGTATATTTGTTGGGCATTCAACAAGGGTTGGGTGAATATGTATCGAAGACTATGATGATATGTTTTCAATTCAAATTGTTTTCCTAATAAATAATGTTTCTACATTTTTAAGGCATGAAATACTACTACCAGTTCCAAATCATGAGTTACATAATTAACCTCATGCCTTTTAATTTTCCTAGACTCGTAGGCAATAACCACATCATCTTGGGTCAAAAATCCCCCTAAACCTTCAATTGATACATCCGTGCAAACCATATATTATTTATTAGGATCAAGTAATTACAAGATTGGTGCAGATATCAGATAATATTTCAAAACTTGAAAAGCTTCCTCACATTATTCTGTCCACTTAAAGGTATTACATTTATTTGAATATTTGTAATCGGTTGGACAATTCTTGAAAATTCTTTAACAAATCGCCTATAATACCCTGCAATACCCATAAAACTCCGCACTTCGATTGCATTAGTAGTGTTGGCCACTCAGTTGTTGCTCAATTTTCTTAGGATCTACTGTAATCCCTTTTGTAGAGATAATATAACCTAAAAATTGTACTTATGAGGTGTAAAAGTCACATTTTGATAGCTTTCCATAAAGCTAATTCTCTCTTAGAATCCCAAGTATAGTTCTCATATGTTGATCATGTTCCT
Source organism: Wollemia nobilis (assembly GCA_028583015.1). Taxonomy (NCBI): domain Eukaryota; kingdom Viridiplantae; phylum Streptophyta; class Pinopsida; order Araucariales; family Araucariaceae; genus Wollemia; species Wollemia nobilis. The sequence continues at coordinate 4,758,499 of JAQPPZ010016599.1, forward strand.
CCTTGCTCTTGGAATAGATCAGAATATCATCCAAAAACACAAGTGAAAATCGGTCCAGCTGCTCTTTTAAGATACTATTCATGAAATTCATGACTGTAGTTGGGGTATTAGTTAGCCCAAAATGTAGAACAATGAACTCAAAATGTCCATATCTTATTCTAAATGTTGTTTTAGAGGTGTCTTCTTCTCGTATTCGCAACAGATGTTAGCCAGATCTCAAGTATATATTCAAGAATATAGTCATTCCTCTTAGTTGATCAAAAAAATCATCGATTCTAGGTAACAAATACCTATTTTTAATAGTTACCTTATTTAGCATTCGATAATCAATGCACATCCTCAAGGTACCATATTTTTTCTTAACAAATAGAATAGGAGCACCCCAGGGTGATACACTTGGCTTAATCAACCCTTTTTTGAGCAAATCTTAGAGTTGTATTTTGAGATATTGTAGCTCGATAGGAGTCATCCTATATGGTGCCCTTGCTATAGGCACTTCCCCAAGTAGCAACTATATTGAAAAATAAAATTCTCTTTGAGGAGGTAATCCAGGTAGATCCTTAGGAAACACATTTCTAAACTCTTCCAATACTGGATGTTTTTGAAAAATATTAAATTCATCTTTTGACTCCTCTTTCTTATTCATTTTAACTATAAAGACCATCCCCTTCTTCTTAATTACTTTCTTTATCTACATTGCAGATAGTAAATGTGGTTTAACTTCACTTTGACCACAACAAATCTTGACTTTCTGGTTAGACTCATCCATATATTCTACCCATATTTCTTCAAAATTTAGAATAGCCTTATGCACCTTCAACCAATCAACTCCTAGAATGATATCAAATGCATGCAAATGTGCCACATATAGATGCCAATTAGTTTTTCCTTGTGGTAAAGTTAAGAGGGGATCAAAAAGATATTGGTTGGCTTGGTAGGTTTGCCCTAACATGTACTCTACCTTCCAACCTTTGGCCAAAAATATAGGTCTAACAGAGATATCCCTCACTAAATTAGTGGATATAAAACTATCAATTGAACCACTGTCTAATAAAATTTGCACATATTTACCAAAAAAATTCCCGCTAAACAAGAAAGGGGTAATTTTTCCATCAAGTTTAGAATTACCTGTGGTTGCAAAGATCCTATGAGTTGCTTCATTTTGTGCTTTTTGATGTAAATCAGCTCTATTGGGATGTTTACTAGCATAATGAGCTCATCGACATACATAACATCCACTTGATGGGGTTTTATCTAATCTATTACTATTTTTATTACTAACCAAAGACACTGAATCCTTGGTTCTATCTAGACCTGTTGGTTTTTGTTCCTATCTTTTGGTAAATTCCTTACCATCCTGCTTGAACTTACCACTTTGGTAGTTAGACTTATTTTTGTCACCTTGCCTACCTTACTCTCCTCATTTGGGTTTCTTGTTTTGATCTTTCTCCCATGTCATAAACCCAATAATTTTTTATTTCTTGTGTTCATATTTTTCCTTCTCAAAAAACTTTTGATAATTAAACCATTTTTTCCTAGTTTCTTAATTGGCTTCCTCTTTTCTTGCCAAATAGAAGGCAGATGATTGGTTATCAGGGTTGTGCATATTTACCATTTTTGTGATTCTAGGATGTAATCCTAGAATGAATTTTTAAGTCGTCATTTCCTCATTGCTTTTGTATTGAGATGCATATTTCAATAATTGGATGAATTTATGGTTGTATTCATGCACTAACATTTTTTATTGTTGCAAATTAGAGAATTCACTAAATTTTTTCATATAATATTGTTGGGTCAGGAATCTATCCCTAAATTCTTTGACAAAATTCTCCTATTTGAGGTCTGGAGCTTCTTTTTTGTGTCCTTTCTTATATGATTTACATCAATCAAGGGCTACCTCAGTAATGTTCATAACTGCTAATGCAGTCTTCAATTTTGAGGGTAAGACTACTAGATAAAAGCATAACTTTAATTCACTAAGCTAATTTTCTAGTTGAATCACCATCACCTTTTCCATTAAATTTGGATATGATGAATTTTATCATATTCTTGTCCAATTACTTACTCATATTGGCCCTTCCAACACTGGGTCCCTTAGGATCTCTTGATACTTCTTCAGTCCTGCCCAATCCAATGTCTCTTTTCCTAGACAATTTCTCTATCACCCTCTATTGTTTGGAAATTAACTCTTGTTGCTAGGGCCATATGGGTTTTTTTTTGGGCCATTTCCTCCATTTGTTGTTCCATTTTATTTTGTAACAACTAAACATCTTTAGAAAGATTTTTTCCTTCCCTATCAGGTTCATTAGGAGGAGGTTCATTCAATTATTTCATTCTTCTTTCATGTTGAGGACCTTCTCGTCTTAATCTCGACCTTGGTATTCTGGTTCATCTTTCGATGGTTTCTTCCTCCCTACCTTCTATAGGATTTCTTGAAGATCCAAATCATAGCATTCATACCATTTGACCTGTAGGTGAAAGGGATAATTTATTAATTTATCACAATTTTCACATTCAGACAACTCAAATCTACTTTTATTCTGATACATTATTTAACAACCCAAATATACTCACTTGGTTGTACCATAAAAAAAAGTGATAAACAAATAAATACAATATATATTTTTTTTTGTATACTATAATCATACTTAAGTTTACCTTCAAGTTCCTAGCAAACGTATTTCACACATTTAATTTTTTGGTAAAGCTTAACATAGTATAGGCATATTACACAACTTTTGAATTCAAGACTACTACAAACAGTCACCCAAATGGGTCAGATCGGTCATATCTCGTAAAGGTACCATTAGTGGACTTGATTTGTCTTATTTAACATCCTCATTTTCTAGCATGAGGGTCAAACCACAGCAGGGATTATCCTCTAGGGTCCATAACACCTAGAGGATGGATGTTTGCTTCCATATTCCTTATAATTATAGGCCTTCAACTTTTCATGGTCCTTGTTCTTTTTTGAATGATTGGAAAATAGCGTACATATGCCTAGAGTCTAGCTGATTATCCACTTTGCGGAGTTATTTAGAGCCATGCCAATACACTAGCCTTAGACTTAATCACACATGTTGTTTATGACACACATTAGTATGTCCCATACCATACAATGAGGATTAACCAAATAAGTCAAATATACATGGGATCTATCACAATATTGTTCTAAATGCAACCTAGAGAAAGCATCCCATATCGCTTCTCATTATATACTTGACTTGGTCATTTTACTCGACCATTTCTATCAATCTTACAGTTGCTCTAGTCACCTTTGTGTGCCTACCTGCACCTCAATGATTTTGGAATGAATACATTTTTATTTGAACATCCTTTTTACTCAATTCTCATTCTCAAATTCAAATCAAGACTTCTCAACCCTCACAAGAGTTATCTAACCCTAATCATCAAAGTTTATGTTTTCTTCTAAGTAAATGCTTCCCAAGATAACTTATAAAATAATTTCTTAATCTTTGGAAGATACCACAAGTTACACATAGATTATTAAGATAGAATTAAATAAAAGTTACCCACCATGCTCTTTAATTTATTTTTATATTATAGCTCGAGGTATAAGGGAAAGGTTAGGTTTTATTAATTTTCCCTATGCATCTATTTAAAGCTTAAAAAATATATCACAAACATGACCAAACCAAAATACCTTTCTTCTTTTCTTACTTGGATACATCTTAATTTTATATTTAGAAGTTCTTTCCACACAAAGCAACAATTCAAAATATCATAAACTAGTTACATCAATAAAACATATTATCATAACTCATACCTTACTGTCAACCATCTGTTGAACCAAGCTAAAGATATTTATAAACAAATACATAGTCTACTTTACACTCATGTTTAATATTTACATTTTTAGTTTAACAACAATAATACCCAAAGGTTTTATACTCTATCCCGAGACTTTATCCCAATGCTTCTCATCGCAAGATAACGTCAATTAGTAGATAGATATTATCTTCCAATTTTTGAAGAAATATTTTGGCCTCGTTGCCATATCCTTACTACTTGACGTAAGGCAAGGAACCAATGGTTATATTTTTATCTTATTCTCATTGCTAGCACTAAGTTTGCTTTTCTCTTTAGTATAATAATTTCACAGGTGGTTCCCTCCCAGCCTTAAGCTTTCTATGTAACAAGAAAATTAAATTATACTCATACAACTATTAGTAAGTACAGAGCTCAAGCACCCTAAACTCGATACGCCTCCTTACTTAGTTGCACAAATCTAGAATATAATTTTAACTCTTCATTATTGGTAATATCACACATTACAAAGCATATAAAAAGGCTACTAAAAATTTTACCCAAAAAACCAAATCTAAACATTGATTCTTCAGAACAAAACTCCTACTGAATAGTAATCATTTGACCAAAATAAAGACAATAGATATAAAATCAAACTACAACTAGTTAACAAATAATTAAAGCATATTGAGACGTTCCTTTCTCAAGAAACCTAACTTTAAATATATAATCACTGCATGGGACTATCAATCCAAAAATAATTACTGAAAAATCATAAGGAGGGTCTTTCCAGTACAACCTTTCATTTTTCTGTTCACTGCTAAATATCAAAGGCAGATCTAATTTTTGAGTTTAAAATCTATAGGATTTATAAATTAGCATCAGACAAGGTGATATTCCAAAAATACTTTCATACAATACAACAACTGCAACATAAACGCTCCATATTTTCAATTTTGTTTGCACTAATTGAACTACAACAATTACTGGATTTTAATACTCAAAGAAAAATGTATAAATTTTATTTCCAAGTCTTCAACAACATCAGTTCTTTTCTTGACTATCGTCAAGCTTGGTTCCTTCCTCTTACTACTAGATAAGACTCCTTTCTCTATCACGTTGGGTGAAGGTTTTTATTGACTGAAGGGAATAGATTTCATCTCCTCAAACCATGAATGCAAATTCTAATAACACACAATCATGTAGAATTGTAAATGATCTAGAACTTTACATATCATTCGAGAATGACATGCATGTGATACTCACAAAGCACGTCTTCAATTCTCGAGTAACTACATAGTTTATTATCCAAGCAGAACTTATACTTAGTTATGATATTGTGAATTAAATATGCACACAATAATATTTCAAAAAAAAGCTTTCACAAAGGTGTTCCTATTTCTTTTTCACACAGGACTATCAAACAATAAAACAAAATCTTCTTTTCCTTTTTCATATTAAGTCTTAATTTTACCAAAAAATGAGTTTTATGAACAATCTACCTATAGATTTTTGATGTGCCTATCCTTTAGAAGATTTCTTTGCTCTCCCTGAATTTCCACTATCGCCCCTTCTCACTGTTCTTCCTTCTCTTATTCTCAGAAATATCCCAACAATTTTCTCTCATTTTCGTTTTTCTAATGGGTTACCTTTCCACCTTTGTTGTTGTTATGACCACTATGTTTGTTCAAATTTTTACTGAGAATGAGCATCGAGTAAAAATGATATTCAAATAAAAATATATTCATTTCAGAATGGATGAGGTGCATGTTGGCACACCAAGGTGACTAGAGCAATTGTACTATTGATAGAAATGGTTGAGCAATATGACCAAGTCAAGTCTATAACGAGAAGCGGTATGGGATGATTTCTCCAAGTTGCATTTCCATGTGTTCCTCTTTACAAAATATATCTTTGATCCCACTCATGTTTTGGATTTGTCTAAATTACAGATGATCGACCCCCTAAATTTTGAAATTCAACCTATTTGTGTACTTGGTTTTAGAACCAAGAACCTGAGGAAGAGGATTATAGAGCAATATCGAGTCCAGTGGGACCACTATTCAAAAAAAAATGCCACGTGGGAAGATGTGGCAAAATTGCGATAGTAGTTTCCTTACCTGCTTGAGTAGATTTAAAATTTCAAAAAAAACTTTTATGTGATTTGATGATATTTGTATTTGCATCAAATATGAAAACTGGATACTGAGTAGAGTAAGTTATTTTGGATTGAGTTACTGAAAAGAGTAGCCTAAATTTAATTTGTGTTATTTACAAAAAGTGATTTTACATATGTGCTAGTGCGTATATATATATATTCTTTTTTTTTTCTTTTTTTTTGAATGAATGAATGTAAATGACGTGTAGCATGACTTAGCTATATGCTACGAAAAAAATTGTGATTTTATGATGATGGGATATTATGTATGAAATACAAATCATAGTTTTATTTGATTACTTTGGCATTTACCAAATTTTTATGCAAGATATTGTTTGTTTAATTTTGCATAAAACACAAGGATTGTATTTGTCCTAAGTGGGGTAGGATGTAATGACCCTCCTCACACAGATATTTGTAGATGAGTAAATTAGTAATAACCTTACCTTTTCTTATGAATTGTGGTACTGCTGATTTCTATTGTGTATGCAAGACCAAGTTCAAAATTGACGAGAGAGAAGTTAGTCGACGGGAAAGGTAATAAGGGAAGTGATGATTTGGCTCGTGAGAACATTGATGCTCACACACTTGTATATCATATAGATGTCTGGTTTTGTGTTTGGTTTGGTGGTGATGATGATGGGAGCCACTGATTATTTTTTGTTATGCATATAGTTAAATTTTAAAAATAAATGTAACATGGGAATGTAAAAATAAGGTTGTGTGTATGTTTTATTTAAAAATAATAATTCCATAATGCAAAGGAATTGCTATGGGCATTACTCTTATGGGGTAAATTTTATGCTTAGGTTTCTTTTAAATGAATGGAGCTATGTTTGTGGTAAGTAATATGTATTATAAAAGAAAATGAGTTTTCTTCATGAAACTGGACGAGTGTGGTGCAGACCAGTGACCAACTTATCCACTTTGGCAATGCGCTCAATTCATGATGATTTGGTTTTCCTCCTTAAATGCAGACCGAGAAGGGACGAAGGAGAGGGGAGTAAAAATATGAACAAACATAGTGGTCATAACAACAACAAAGGTGGAAAGGGAACCCGTCAAAAAAATTAAGAAGAAAAAAAATACTGGGATGGTTCTAAGAACGAGAGAGGGAAGACACATCGAGAAGGGGTGACAATGGAAATTTGGGGAGAAGCAGAGCAATATTCTGAAGGATAGGTAAACCAAAAATCTAAAGGGAGATCATTCATAAAAGTCATTTTTTGATAAAATTAAATTTGTCTTAATGTGGAAAAGGAAAAGAAGATCTGGTTTGATTGTTTGATAGTCCTGTGTGAAAAAGAAACAGGAATACCTTTGTAAAAGATTTTATTTGAAATACTGTTGTATGCATGTTTAATTTACAATCTCATAACTAAGTATAAGTTCTGCTTGGGTAGTAAACTAAGTAGTTACTTGGGAATTGAATATGTGCTTTGTGAGCGTCACATGCATGGAATTATCAAATGATGTGTGAAGTTCTAGATCATTTGCAAGTATGCATGATTGTGTGTTATTAGAATTTGCATTTATAATTTGAGGAGCCAGAATCTGATTCCTTCAATCAATAAAAAACCTTAACCCGACGTGATAGAGAAAGGATTCTCATCTAGTATTAAGAGGAAGGAACCAAGCTTGACGATGGTCGATAAAATAACTGATGTCATTAAATACTTGGAAATAAAATTTGTACATGTCTTTGAGTATTGAAATCCAATAATTGTTGTAGTTCAATTAGTGCAATTGAAATTGAAAATCTAGAGCGTGTACGTTGCAATTGCTATATTGTATGAAAGTAGTTTTGGAATATCAACATTTTTGGTGTCAATTTATATATCCTATGGACTCAAAACTCAAAAATTAAATTTGCCTTTGATATTTAGCAGTGAACAAAAAACTTAAAGGTTGTTGTACTGGAAAGACCCTCATGATTTTTTATTAATTATTTTTTGTATTGATAGTCTCATGCAGTGATTATATTTTTAAATTTTAGTTTTCTTGAGAAAGGAACGTCTCAATATGCTTTAATTATTTTTTAACCAGTTGTAGTTTGATTTTATATTTATTGTCTTTCTTTTGGATAAATGATTGCTATTCAGTAGGAGTTTTGTATCGAAGAATCAATGTTTAGATCTGGTTTGTTGGATAAACATTTTAGTACCCCCTTTTATATGCTTTGTAATGTGTGATCTTACCAATAATGAAGATTCTTAAAATTATATTCTTAATTTGTGCAACTAATTAAGGAGACGTATCAAGTTTAGGGTGCTCAGCTCCGTACTTACTAATATTTGTATGAGTATAATATGATTTTCTTGTTACATAGAAATCTTAAGGATGGGAGAGAACCACCTATGAACTTATTATGCTGAAGAGAAAAGGAAACTTAGTTTTAGCCATGAGAATAAGACAAACATATAACCATTTGTTCCATGCCTTACGTCAAGCAGTGAGGATCTGGCAATGAGGCCAAAATATTTTTTCAAAAATTGGAAGATAATATCTATCTACTAATTGATGCTATCTGGCAACTAGAAGCATTGGGATAAAGTCTCGGGATAGAGTATAAAAACTTTGGGCATTACTGTTGTTAAGTTGAAAACATAAATATTAAACATGATTTTAAAGTAGACTATGTCTTTGTTTATAAATATCTTTAGCATGGTTCAACGTATGGTTGACAACAAGGTATGAGTTAAATGATATTATGTTTTATTGATGTAACTAGTTTATGAGATTTTGAATCATTCCTTTGTGTGGAAATAACTTCTAAAAATAAAACTTAGATGTAGCCAAGTAAAAAAATAAAAAGGGTATATTGGTTTGATCATGTTTGTGATATATTTGTTAAGCCCTAAATAGATGCATAGGAAAAGTTAATAAAACCTGACATTTCCCTTATACCTCGAGCTATAATATAAATATAGATTTAAGATCATGGTAGATAAATTTTATTTAATTCTATCTTAAGAATGTGGGTGTAACTTTTGGTATCTTCCCAAGATTAAAGAATTATTTTATATGGTATCTTGGGAAGCATTTACTTAGAAGGAAACATAAAATTTGATGATTAGAGTTAGCTAACTCTTGTGAGGGTTGAGAAGTCTTGATATAAATTTGAGAATGAGCATCAAGTAAAAAGGATGTTAAAATAAAAATATATTCATTCCAGAATGGATGGGGTGCAAGTAGGCACACCGAGGTGATTAGAGAAACTACAATATTGATAGAAATGGTCGAGAAAAACCACAGCAGGGATTATCCCCTAGAGTCCATAACACCTAGAGGGTGGATGCTTGCTTCACTATTCCTTATCATTATGAACCTTCAACTTTTTGTAGTCCTTGTTCTTTTTTAAATGATTGGAAAATAACGTACACATACCTAGAGTCTAGCTGATTATCCTCTTCATGGAGTCATTTAGAGTCATGCCAATACACTGACCTTGGACTTAATCACACATGCTCTTTATGACCCATGGTAGGATGTTTCATACCATACAATGAGACTTAAATAGCTAAGTCAAAGATACATGGGATCTATCTCAGTATTTTTCTAGATGCAACATGGAGTATGTGTCCTATACTGCTTCTCATTACATACTTGACTTTATCATAGTGCTCAACCATTTCTATCAATATTACAGTTGCTCTAGTCACCTTGGTGTGCCTACCTACACCTCATCCATTTTGGAATGAATATGTTTTTATTTGAACATCCTTTTTACTCAATGCTCATTCTCAAATTCAGATCAGGACTTCTCAACTCTCACAAGAGTTAATAAAACCCTAATCATCAAAGTTTATTTTTTCTTCTAAGTAAATGCTTTCCAAGATACCTTATAAAATAATTCCTTAATCTTGGAAAGATACCAAAAGTTACACTCAGATTCTTAAGATAGAATTAAATAGAAGTTACCTACCATGCTCTTAAATATATGTTTATATTATAGCTCGAGGTATAAGGGAAAGGTTAGGGTTTATTAATTTCCCTATACATCTATATAGAGCTTAAAAAATATATCACAAACATGACCAAACCAAAATATCTTTTTTTCTTCTTACTTGACTACATCTAAAAAAAAACATTTAACCATTGGTTCTCTGCCTTACATCAAGCAGTGAGGATCTGGAAATGAGGCCAGAATATCTCTTTGAAATTTTGAAGTTAATCCCTATATATTAATTGGCATTGTTCAACGACGAGCGACATTGGGATAAAGTCTCAGGATAGAGTATAAAAACTTTGGGTATTATTGTTATTAAGTTGGAAACGTAAAGTTTAAACATGAGTGTAAAGTAGACTATGGATTTTTTTTAAAATATCTTTAGCATGGTTCAACAGATGATTGACAGCAAGGTATGATTTAAATGATATTATATTTATTAATATAACTAGTTTATGAGATTTTAAATCGTTGCTTTATGTGGAAAGAACTTCTAAATCTAAAACTTAGATGTATCCAAGTAAGAAAAGAAAAAGGGTATTTTGGTTTGGTCATGCTTGTGATATATTTGTTAAGCTCTAAATAGATGCATAGGAAAAATTAATAAAACCCGACCTTTCTCTTATACCTCGAACTATAATATAAACATAGATTTAAGAGCATGGTGGGTAAATTTTATTTAATTCTATCTTAAGAATGTGTGTGTAACTTTTGGTATCTTCCAAATATTAAGGAATTATTTTATAAGTTTCTTGGGAAGCATTTACTTATAAGGAAATTAGGGTTAGATAACTCTTGTGAGGGTTGAGAAGTCTTGATCTAAATTTTAGAATGAGCATCGAGTAAAAAGGATTTTCAAATAAAAATATATTTTCCAAAATGGATGAGGTGAAGATAGGCACACCAAGGTGACTAGAGCAACTGTAATACTGATAGAAATGGTCGAGAAATATGATCAAGTCAAGTCTATAACAAGAAGCGGTATGGGATGCTTACTCTAGGTTACATCTAGAATAGTATTGTGATATATCTCATGTATCTTTGACTTAGCTGGTTAAGCCTCATTGTATGGTATGGGATATACTAACATGGGTCATAAAGAGCATGTGTGATTAATTCCAAGGCCAATGTATTGGCATGGCTCTAACTAACTCATTGAAGAGGACAGTCAGCTAGACTCTGGATATATGTACACTATTTTCCAATCATTTAAAAAAGAATAAAGATGATGAAAAGTCAAAGGTGTTATGGGCCCTAGAGGATAACCCCTATCATGGTTTTATCCTCATGCCAGAAAATGAGGATGTTAAATGATATGAGTCAACTCCACTAATGGCACATTTACGGGATATGGCCAATCTCATCCACTTGGGTGATTGTTTGCAGTAATATTAAACCCAAAAGTGGTGTAATATGCTTGTACCGTGTTAAGCTTTACGAAAATAAATTGTGTGAAATAATTTTACTAGGAACTTGAAGGTAAACTTAAGTATGACTGTAGTATACAAATAAAAAAACATTACAGTGATTTGTTTATGACTTGTTTTTGTGGTACAACCAAGTAAGTAGATTTGGTAACAACCCAAACCTACTCAATTATACTGCAAAAACAAGTCATAAAAAATAACTGTAATATTTTTTTCATTTTTATACTACAGTCATACTTAAGTTTACCTTCAAGTTCCAAGAAAAATTATTTCACATATTTTTATTTTTTGGTAAAGCTTAACATAGTACAAGCATATTACACCACTTTTGTATTCAAGACTGCTGCAAACAGTCACCCAAGTGGACGAGATCGTCCATATCCCATAAAGGTGCCATTAGTGGAGTTGACTTGTCTCATTTAACGTCCTTATTTTTTGGCATGAGAGTCAAACCACAAGAATGAGATAGGGAAGAATAATGAGAAGGGGTAAAAGTGGAAATTTGGGGAGAAGAAAAGCAATATTTTGAAGGATAGGCACACCAAAAATCTATAGGTATATCATTCATAAAACTTGTTTCCTGGTAGATTTGGCTAAGTATGGGCTTTTTCGAAGATCTAGGCCATGGTGGAAAGTAGAGAGGTCCCAAAATCCCATCACCCGATAACCTTGATAAGAATAAAAAAATTTCTAAGTATGGGCTTTGTCGAAGATCTCAAACCATGGTAGAAAGTGGAGAGGTCCCAAAATCTTGTTACCTAGCAGCTTTTAGGAAAAATGAAAAGTTTTGTAAGTGCGAACATTGTCAAAAATCATGGACCATGGTGGAAAGAGGAGAGGTTCTGAAATTTCATCACTCGACAACTTTCGAATAGATTAAAATGTTTCAAGTACAAAATGTGTTAGAATTTGGGGAGTGTGACACCAATTAAGAAACCTAAAAGCTCGAAAATTAGAAAGTGAAGTCTAGTAATGGAAAAAAGGCTTGGCAATGGGAATGAATCCCGATAATTGAGAATGAAGTTTGAAAATTGGTAATCTTAATTTGGCACTTAGAAGTTGAGTTCAGTGATTGAAGGTCATTTGGATTGATGCCTTAGTGACAAGAAATGGTGTAATACTGAAAAGGCATGGTCTTAAACCTAGAAAATATTTTGCTGCAACTCAAAAAAATTAAACCTTAGCAAAATCTAAAGAATTTAAAAATAAAAATAAAAATAAATTAATAATAATTTTAATGTTCCAACCTTTCCCTTATTTGAATTTTTTGCAAAAAAAATTCTAGTGGTTGCATTAAATATGGTATACTTAATGGCGGATATTGAATTTCAATGCGAGTTGTGCAAGTACAACCATATAGGATGGAATATAGTAAAAGGGTTCACTACAGATGAAGACTTTATGAGGCATGGCCAAAGTAGTGTGCATTAAATGGAAGCATAATTGTAGTATGGCAGGAAAATAAATTTCAAGAGGAACATTTTGGAATTAGATGACAATTAATTATAAAATATCATGTTAGGTGAAGCCCAAAAATTGCATAAATAGTGGTTCAATAGCTGGTTACAAAGGTCATAAACCATCCGTGAGATTACCCATATATTTTTTTGCTTTCTTTTTGTAGTTAGATGTTTTTTTAACCAAGTTGCTATTGTCTTTAATCTCTATTCTTTGTAATTCCCTAAAGTGGAAAAGCCTAAAAATGTACCTAATGACTATATTTTAATATAAAGGCTTTTGAAAATTATTGTGTTTAATCGGCACATGTTGATGTGGTTGTACTTAGTCCATTTCATAGTTTGTTACTTCTCTAAAGATTGCACCATCTCAGACCTCAATTTGTGTGAATACCGGTCGAGTCGAGATTGGTTAAAATTTAGGTTTGTTGCTTTATTGGATTCAATTTGGAGTTAAAGGCAGTATTGGCTTGTTTTATTTTATTTTCTCTCACCCTTCAACCTTTGAATTTTCTTTGAAACTTAAGTAGATTAGGAGTATTTTAGTTTTCGTTTGAAGCATTGAAGCTATTTTCTTTAGTGCATTTTAAAATTCATACAATTTTAATAATCATTGCATTCATACAGTTAAACATTTCATTTTTAGCATTGTACCAAGAAATTTATATTTTTAAGCATAACCAGCAAAGCCCCTTAAAAGAAACAATTATCATTGACCTTCTGAGTCTATCCACATTGGTGAATATCTAACATACCCAAACCTTGGGGGAAATACTTTTCCCTTTCAAGATGGAACATATCTCTATTCCAAGTACTTTGACATGACCTTGATAATATGTCATTTGCATGCTCAACAGAACTGATGCTAGAAGGAGGGCAGTGTTAAAGCTAAAATTTTCTTGGTGCATTATTTATATTACACATCTTGAATATCAAAGTTAGTACCAAAGGTCCATTGATGACAACCCTTGCTCCATGGTTAGTAGGTAGTAGTCCTTTGAACATACTTGGGCCTGCACATGATATGCCTAAGGATGCTAAAAGATATCTTCCCTAGTATAGGCATGATGGAATGAGGTTAGATGAAGAACATATTTAGGCATACAGAGACACCTTAATTCATTTATAAATTATGCATGAATATGTTACCTATAGAATATTTCCATACACATTGGATGAGTTTGCATATGATTGGTATATCAACTTACCTTTAGGATCTATCACTTCCTCGACTCAACTAGAAGCATCATTTATCAATCATTTTAGATTACCTGTTGATCCAGCTATGATATACCATAAATTTGCCTCTGCCCATAGAGAATCTAATGAATCCTTGAGACTTTTCAACACTAGGTTCTATAAGTTATACACCAAACTTGTAACATATTATATCCTTACAGAGGAAGCATCCATCTAGGTGTAGTTTAGAGCCATAGACCCATTAAATTCCATTTTTTTGAGGAGAGTTCCTCAAATTACATCCTTACCCAAAGCATATAGTGAGGCAATAATATTTGAACAACAATTAATTCCTCAAGGTTTTGGTATGGGTCAATTACCATCACTTGGACAACCTAGAGCTTACAATCAAATACCACAAATAAATCAAGCTCTTGCACAACACCTTCCCATGATGAAACCATTTCTAGGAGTTATGTATTTCAACTAGTACCAACCATTCAATCTATAATCCTTGAATCAAATGATGCCTAATGTAAGCAATCAACAGACCATCCCAACACATTTGGATAATCAGGTGACCATGAACAACATTCTCAATCATACACTTCCAACAAATGATCAACCAAGTTTATCTACACTTTTAAACACATCTAAATCCATAAATAATGTAATAGCTCAACCAGGACCAAGTCAACTTAATAACATAAATCTTGAGTTAGCTTAGAAAATATGGGTCAAAAATTGAGCAATGATATGCTTCAATTGCAAAGGCAAGTTCCTCAAAATTCACCTAAAAATAACATTTGAAATAAGAACTTTGAATTCCAAAGAATGGAGGTGTCCCAAATGCTGCTAGCAATCAATTGGATGATAGTCGAGGAGCTTCCATAAATGGTGAAACTGACTGTCTATAATTTAAAACTACTTTAAATATTTTTTAGAAAGAAATGAAAGTTTTGGAGTTAGTACCCATCAATAAGGATTGTAGGTATCAAGCTAATAAAAATGTAGAGATAGCCCTAATTTTAGAAACATATAAACCCTTAGAAGTATATGAAGATGAACCTGAAGAGTGCTTGGAAGAAGAGGTGCAAACTCACCAAAAGTTTCAAAGGGGTAGTAATTATATTCCTCAAAGTAATGGAAAAGAACCGTTGACTTCTTTCGCACCTCCCAAAGAAACTTCCATCCCACTTGATGTGTAGGACAATGAAAGACTTGTCCCACCTAAGGATATTACAATATCTATGCAACATGAAGTCAATATGCCATTACCATAGATAGAGAAAACTCTAGAACATAATAAGTTTGGATATGATATCATTGAAGACCTCAAGGAAACCAAGGAAAATGTTGCTTTATTTGAGATAAATCAGGTGGTTGAACAGGAATATTTTTTTCTTAAAACATCCCCTAACCAAAAGTATTTTTTGATTAAGAAAGAAGAAACTACAAAGTTTATTGATGCTCGGGTAAATCTATACAAATAAAATGTAGAATCCCCACCTTCATTGTTGACTACAAGAATTTTTGGTAAAAGTTTACATAACTACCTTGTCGATTCAAGTGCTTTTGGTAATACAATGACATATGTTATTGGCAAAATATTAGGGTTGGCCCCTACTTTATCAAACAATAATGTTATTACATTGGACAAGATAGAGGTAAATATGGTTGGGTTATTTTATCAAACTCACATACAGTTGGCTACTAAACCAAGGATACAAAAATACATTGATATTCAGGTTGTAGATATCCTATATGTCTATGGGATGTTGCTCAATCATGATCGATCAAAAATGCTGAATGAAATTAATTTTTTAGAAAAATAATAGATGCTAAAGAAAATCATCACTAAGTACAACAACATCAATGAGATTTTGTGCACTAAGTCAAAATGGAAAGTTTACATTATGGCGGTGGAAATTATAACTGAGGGTAATTATCCAATATCAGGACCCCACATGGTAAACATAAAATAATTCAAGACCAATTGTGGACCCTCTATTTTAATGGATCAAAGTCTAAGTATATTAGCGATGGGATTAAATTGAGTAGGTGGGGTAAGAGAGGTAAAATAAAGGCATTTAAGATTTCAGATCTAGTGTTTTTATGGGATGATGCCCATAAAAATTGGCATGCCTATCATGATAGGTGTATTTCAAGTTGTGGTAATCGTGTTTGAGATCCTAGAAAATTTAATCAAAGAAAATTTACCCCCTTTGTCTAAGGATCCTTTTGAATGTTAGAAATCCCAATTCTTGCCTTCTCAATAACTTTGTACATAGTTTATTGTTTTGATTTTTTGGTGTGTTGATCTCACTTCTTTTTTGTTTGTGTTTTGCTTTTGCTTTTTAATTTTTCTTTGTCTTGTGCTTTTTATTTTTTTGGCTCAAATCATAAATGCAACCAACTTGTGGTTTATCTAAGCTGAAAGGGTTTCTATAAAATTTGGGAGTGAAGAGTTCCACATTGAGCTCAATGAAGATGAAATTAGCTTAATTAACTATTTGAAATGAATTTGAAAGTACTTCCAAAATGATATTGTAGCTTCACAATGAAAACACTTTAACAAAATTATAGATCAAGAGGAATGAAACTATTGTGGTTTAATTTTTAGGTAAAATTTATTTAAGTGTTCACCCACCTATTTTGCCATAGTGATCCCCAATCCAAAAGAAAGTAGAACCCATTACTTGTGAGATTTTTGGTATTAAAAAAAAATGTCTAATAAAATAGAAAATGTTCACCTCTACTGGGGCTATGGATGTCTAGCTAAAAATAGAGTAAGGTTTAGAGTGGGATTAGAGATAACTCCGTCGAGGCTATAAATGACTAGCTAGAAATGGAGTAATGTTTGACAGTTGGTGATATGTCTACCTATGTGACAAATCTCATCATCAGTAGACCAATGTTCACTTATGGGTAAACCAGTCTAATTTTCAAGCTGTGGCGACAATTTTTTAACTAATCTTGGAATAAGAAAAAATTCACATGCACATACTTTTGCTAATACAAATGAGGTTTTGCTTTCATATAGAATTGCCCAACCATAGCCTTGGCTGGGTGCCAAATTTTTTGGTTTTTTTATTTGGAAGTTTTATTTTTTTTAGAGAGGGTTCTTTCTATTCCCAAATACTCAGGAGCATTTTCCAACAAAGTCACCATTTGTTGTTGTGCTTGCACAACACACCCAAGTCTAGACTAGGGACCCACTTTTTAAATTTTTTTGGTAGGCCTTCTCTTATTTTTATTCAATTGATATGCTCTTTTCAATCACCCCAAGCCTAGGTTATTAGTTAAATTTTTTTAATGTCTTTAAATTTTGTTATGTCCTGATCTTGTTATGATAATTGTGACCATGATTATATTTATTTTTTTCCTTCTAAGTGATATTATCTAAAAATAGCTTTTTGAAAAGTGAGTTTTTGGTGTAGGCTCTAAGGAAAATTAATGCCCTAAGTTGTTTGCCATCAACATAGTGTTCAAGATGCCACTACAAAGGTCACTCAGGAAGTTATTGAAAAAAAGTTTATCTATACATAATTTAAGTTCAAGGTTTCTCTGATCATTTGAATGGTCATGTAAAGAGGAGTTAAAAAACATGCAAGTTTAAATTTGTTGGCAACTCAAAAAAGATATTATGCATTTACTAAAATACTAACACTCAAAAAGAATATATTTTTCATTTTAGGCAATTTGAAATTTGTTCCAAGCACATAAAAGTCATTTTCAGACATGGAATTCATTTTTGACATATTGAAGATTAGTTTCAGATACTTGGAATTGTTTTTCAGTTAATTAAAATTCATCCTTGGAAATTTAAAAATCGATTATGTGCAACTAGAATTTATTTTCGGACAATCAAGAATTAACTCCAGGCTATTGAAAATTATTTCCAAATTCATATGAAGATTATTTGGGCTATTTACAATTGTTTTCGGGCACATAAAATCATTTTTGAACATTCAAAGTTCATATCTAGGCCATTGAAAATTATATATGGGCAATTAAAAGTTATTTCCAGCCAATAGAATTCATTCCAAGCTTTTAAATCAATATTTGATCCAAAAATGGGCTAAGTAAGGGCTTTAGCGGAGATCTTGGACCATGGCAAAAAGTGAAGAGGTCCCAAAATCCCATCACCTAGCAACCCTGAGAAAAATAAAAATGAAAAATTGATTAAGTATGGGCTTTGTTGGAGATATCGAACCATGGTGGAAATCAAAGATGTCCCGAAGTCCTATCACCCAACAACCTTGAGAAAATTAAAAATTGGTTAAGTATGGGCTTTGTGAGAGATCTTAAACCATGGCAAAAAGTGGAGAGGTCCTGAAATCCCTTCACTTGATAAATTTGAGGGAAAATAAAAAAATTTCTAAGTTGTGAACATTGTCGGAATTCACAGGCCATGGCGGAAAGAAGAGAGGTCCCAAAATCCCATCACCCAAAAACTTTTGAATATATTAAAATTTATCAAGTGCAAAAACTGTAACTTTGGGGGAGTGTGACACCAATGAAGAAACCTAAAAGCTCAAAAATTAGAAAGTAAAGTCCAATAATGGAAAAATGATCAATAATGGGAATGAGTCCTAAAAATTGAGAATGAATCACGGTAATTGGTAATCTTAATCCGACACTTATAAGTTGAGATCAACAATTAAAGACCACCCAGATTGATGGCCTAGCGATGAGAAATGGTGTAGTGCCTTGGGTAATCTTAATCCAACACTTATAACTATTATTTGGTATATATCAATGTACCACCTTGGGTACATAACTAGAGTAGGAGTTTACTTTAGAGTAAATTTTTGGTAGTTACTTCAGCAAGTAATAAATGCACAAGTGTCAGAATGTGCAATGATGTAAATGTACATAAAGTCCACATGTACATGAGTCATAGGAAAGGTAGATGAAGATTCATGGATAGATTAAGGCCCAAAGCACATATCTTCCTATATATATGTCCTTGAGCAAAGTGAGTGAGAGAGATTCATTAGAGTAGTAAAGGAGTAGAGTAGAGAGTAGGTACTATGTAGATCTCTTATTTATTTTTTGGAGTGTTCATGTCCTTTATTATACAACATTGTACTATTTTTGAAAGCTTTCATTAATAGCATATTTTTTAGTTATTCCAAAAATTTCTCTTACTTTTATCCTGTATTTTACATTGCCATTACCATATACTTATCATAGCTTGCATATTTTACATCTTGTGGTTGCATTTCCTTTAATATATATCCATCAAAAGTTAATAGTGGTATCAGAGCACATGGTAGATCTATAGAAAATAGCGAGAGCCACAAGAGATATTGAGAGGAGAGTAGCAATCTCATTACTAGAATTTTTGAGATTGCATTTGGATAGAATATTTCCATGTAGTTCCAATAAAAATCTTGAAGACTAGGACTCAACAATAATTCCACTAGATTGAAAAATCAACTAGTGAAGATCCATTACATCCAAATTTAAATATCTAGTATTTTTTTAGTCCTAACACTTTGTTGCAGGAAAAGGATATTCAAATAAATTTTAGAAGCTTCCTATAAAGAGCTACAAATAATATCTTCTTTGGAATCAATCCAATACTTGAAGTAGCAAGTAGAAGACTAAAGATTTTAGATATATAAGAATAAGGTCTCATTGCTAGAGTTGCAGACTTGCAAATTTCAAAAGAAGAAAAAGGCCATATAAGCCTTACTACATTTTGAAGAGGAGACTCTAGAAAAGAGTCAAGAAGGATATTAGAGATTGATGATCTCCATTGAATATTGAATATTGAATATTGAAGACTTCAAATTGTAGAGGAAATAGCTTAAGAAGCTGAAGAGACCTACAAGAGGTCCCATCGAAGAGCTTCCAGCCTTGGAAGATTGAATATAGATAAGTACTAAGTAAAAGTCTTGTTCCAGACTCCAGAAGCAACTTATTTTAGAGATCCAATATGGAGATATCATTGTCAAACTTCAACAATTGAAGCTTGAAGAAAAATTCTCTTTGAGAAGACTAGAGAGCTATGAGAGTGAAGACCTTAGAGGAGAGGTCTCAAGAAGAAACAAGGAGAAGGTTTAGAGAGACTCATTGAAGTAGATTTTGAAGAAGGCCATTAAAGAATTTTCTAGGAGAACTCATTGGATAAATCTACTAACCAGGATAATTTCCTATTAGTAAAGTATTTGGGATAATTGTCGCAATATGACAACATGCCTAAAAGAATAATAATTTGGCAAATAGTTAGCCAAATATCATAGGAGAATATTGAATACCTCAATACAATCAAGATCTTGAGAAGAAGCCCACTATATAGACCAATATTGAAGTTAGAATTTGATAAGAATACTACTTTGGAGAAAGGGGATTACTGGTTTCTATAAAAGAAAGTAAATGGTTCTTGAAGAAAAATATTAGCTACAATTTGAAGGAGTTTTCTACCAAATTTGTGAGATTTCAAGGGCAACATTTTGAAGGATAAATTGGCTACAAAAGGCAACATCATTAGCTGCTAAAGTTTATACTTCAATGGAGAATCCTGAAATAGTCAAAACCATCAAACTATAGTTTTAGGTAGAAACATAGATAAGGTTCAAAGCTACAAATAGGTGAGTTAGAGACTATTTCAGATAGTTAAGAAGAGTTGCGATTTCATCTAATACAAGGTAACATTTTGGTGAATCCAATCACCAAGTTATTCATCATATTTAGATATTATTAAAGGTAAGCAACTTAGGTGCAATAGGTTCATTATTTGGACACTTATATTGGTTCATTATTAACTTTCGTTAAGCACCACATTAGAGGTTAAAAGTTGTAAGAAAAAGGTTACATATTAAAGTCTTCAAGGGATTTCAGAAGATAGTTTCTACAAGGGTTATAACCTGCACACAAAAGGAGTTAGATACATTTTGAAAGAAAGAAATATATCAACTTTCTACCTTCCAGTTAAAGCAAAGAAGATATTATCCATAAGTGATAGTTGCATAGATTGAAGTGCATATTCTGAGTTATCTTTAAGAGTTCATTTATAGGATTAGTAAGGAGAGATTAATATTGCATTATACTTGTTATCCTTAAAAGTTATTAAAGGTGCACTAAGCATTTAAGTTAAGTTTATATTAGGTGCATGATTTAGATCTTGGATTCATTGCTAAGTTAACCAAGCAAAGGAGAGAGTTGTCTAGTAAGAAAGACAAAATAAAATCTATCTCCATTTGTCCTCAAGCTATATAGCAAGGAGCCAACATATCAAGGAATAAAAGTAGCATAAAAAAGAGACAAGGGAATCTCAAAACTTTGGTGCAAAATAGAGTATCTCATTTACATTACATTATTGCACCATATCGCTCTTAAAGAGGATGAAAAATAGAGTATCTCAAAGACACCAAAACAACAAGCACTCTACATCTACAAGTGGTTGAATCATCAAAGTTAAAGGTGCAAAATTTGAGTGAAGGGAGGGATCCAATGAAGAGCCCAAAAAATCAGTTTTGGGTGTCTAAAAACATCATATCCATCACCAAAGCAAGCATCTATGAGCAACGTTAATCTGCAACATCATAAGGAAGCTTTACATCTATTACACATTGATTGCAAAGCAAGGAGAATAGAATGTAAGATAAATCAAGAGTGAAATAATTAAAGCGTACGCAATATAAAATCAAGGTGAAGACTAAGGTATATACCCAATCAAGAGTCGAACCACCAGCTAGGAAAGAAGCGTCACCTAAGAGGACAACATTAGAGCATTACAAAATTGTTGTAACTGGAGCTAAATTTATGGGAGAATACCATAGCTAGATCCAATTCCATGGAGAACACCATCACTAATCGCTTGGAAAAAAGCGTTGAAGCCAAGATTCAACAATGAGTATTTGTTGGCAAGAAATAGATGTTGAAGGCAGTGTTACATGCAATGAAAGTAAGAGCCACTTGTCATCTCAAGCCAAGGAATCTTGTACCACTTGGCACAACAAACGAATATTTCTCACACCCTTTCTAATTCCTATGCAGGGATAATGTGCCAAGAATATATATAATGCTCATATTAAAAGCATTTAAAGCATATCAATCATTGCACAAGAAAGACGAGCATTGAAGGTTCACCAAACAAACGCTCACCAAGAACGTAACATAGGAGCACCATGTGGCTAGGTTTTTTAAGATGTTCAAGGCATATTAAAAGCGCCTAAGATTAGAGGAGATCGAAAAAATTGGGAAGAATGTAGATTAAGAGCTATTAGTCAGGTCAAAGCATGTCTGAGAAGGAGGAGAAGATTCATTAGGATCCAAAAGCATTTAATACTCTTTTCCATACACAGTGTCAATCATTACAATATAAAAGCATGAAGAGTGGAGTCAAACCAGTGGACATCCAATGTAAAGCATACACAAATCAAAGAGAGTGCAGCGTGGAGTTAAATTGAAATCAAGATCAAAACATACGTAAATTGAAGAGAGTGTAGTGTGGAGTTAAATTGAAAGCAAGTTCAAGGCATACGCAACATATCTCAATTCAAAAAGGTATACATATCAATTTCAATTAAGCTTTATATTTATCATAAGGAGTAATAATATTTTTAATATAAGATCAATATTATTATTGTAATGAAGGGATTAGCAATTACTTTCAAAGTAGAAGTTTATATTCTCAAGAAGGTATTTCAAAATACACTAATTGAAATACAAATTTCATAATATTTGCAATAATCATAATAGGAGATATAAGGTGTTTAACATTGGAAAAGTTACATTAGTTTGCAAATATTGTTATTTTCTAAAATTCTAAAATTAGGGAGATATAAGGAATACTACATCAAACTTTAACTAATTGGAATTTAGAAAAATTAACTATAGAGAATTCCATAAAATTGAAAAGAGAATATCTTTCAATATGGAATTGAGCATTATAGTGCTATTATCTTCAAAACATTATAGAATCAATTCAAATGAATTCTAATAGTTGTTAAGTACTCTATCAAAACTATAGCATATTCTGATCACTTGGAAGACAAATAATTCTACAGATCTCTCAAATTAAAATATTAGGGAGACAAAAGGAATACTACGTAAGAAAATTACAAAAAATTCTTCCTAAAGATTTGGAAGATAGTAGTTTGATGATAAACTCAAACTAGGGAGTCATAAGGTAGACTACTTCAAAAGTTCTATCAAAAAATACTCTCAATACAAAATAGCAGAAAGAAGTTTTTTATTGATCATACACTACAATTTCTTAGGATAATGGATAAAGTAGAAAGATAAACATATTTTTACAAGGCATAATACAAAAATATTCAAGATCAAGATACATACAATATACGATATCAAAGATGCAAAATCACTTCTAGCGCAAACAACTTTTCAAGTCAAATGGAAAATAACATTTTGTATATTGATTCCTATGCAAGTCATCACATGACAGGAAATCTACAATGTTTTGATTGCCTTGAACTCACTAATTATTATAGGTTGAAAATTATAGATGAAATAACCTATATTATACATGGATATGGATGTGTAACACCTAGTAAAACATTTCTAAACTTGTTGTTACATAATGTGATGTATTTTCCTGGACTAACAAATAATCTTATTTCAGTATCCAAGCTAGTGGAGAAAAAAAGGGTAGTCGATTTTAGATACTTTAATGGAGTCAATATGTGTTTCATCATAAAAAAAAATTGATATAAAAGCTATTGAAATGATCCACAAAGATATGTACACTCTAGACTCAATTGAGACTTCTCAATATATTGTTATATTTCAAAACAATACTAATGCATTTCTTGAGGAACAGATTGCAAAATATGAAGAACCTATATCATAAGAGTAGATGAGAGAGAAGAAGGTTCAAAATTAAAAGGATAAGAGGTCAATAAAGCTATGAATCACTTGGCCATCCACAAACTAATGGAGAAGAAGAAGAACCAGATGCAACAAAAGGATATATGAAAGATGAAGATCCATATTGAATACTATCTTCTTCAATACCAAAATAATGTAATACAAGGAGTGTTCGAGTATATTACATTATTTGGTATATATCAATGTGCCACATTGGTTACATAACTAGAGTAGGAGTTTAATTTAGAGTAAAGTCTGGGTAGTTACTTCAACAAGTAATAAATGCACAAGTGTCAGAATATGCAATGATGTAAATGTACATGAAGTCCATATGTACATGAGTCATAGAAAAGGTAGATGAAGAATCATGGGTAGAGTAATGGTGTAAACTCAGCTACAAGAGACCAACAAAATGGACTCCAATCACATAACACAAATGCAATAATGGAAGAAATTTGTCAATTGATATTCTTCTCATTCCTGAATTCACACCCTTATACAAAATATTACAATCCATCATATAGCAATCGAAAACCAAAGAAACTCTAAAAATGTATTTTTTCTAAAACTGCTAAAAATAGATATTTTTCCTAAAAGCTGCTAAAAATAGAAATGATTCGGATTGTGCCCAAATTTGGTGCACACATCCCTCTTACAATAATGAACCTTAATTTAAAATATTAGGTCTCAAATTAAGGTATAACAAAATATAATAAACTTCTAACAGCCAAAAAAACCCAAAAAACCTAAGAACCTATTCTAAAAGCTAATTTTGGGGCACTAGATGTTGGAGTTAGATCTCAAAAACATGATTTTTGGAGGGTCAGAAGGATAAAAGATCATCCTGATGTAGAACACGTACGTGGAACCACCTATTAAATTTCAAGGTAAATCGGCGTACGGTTCACAAGTTATGTCTCCGACAAGGTGCATCATTCTCCTCTAGTGAAAAAGAACTCAACTCCTACGAGTTCAGCTGAATTGAAATCCTGTAGCTTCTGCTTATCAATTTTATTTAGCTATAACTCTAAAACCCAAGTGTTATTTTATTATGGTAATCCTTCCCACTGAACCAGGAATTTGTTGTAGCTCCCGTGTCTGGTGGTGATCACCTTCTTATTGAGCACCTGTGCAACTCTATCTTTTTTCTACTTAGGCATCTGTCGTACCCAACTTACTGTCTCCTATAATTCACCATCCTTGGTAGTACAAGGATACTAAATTAAATTAGAAACATTAAAAGTGTGTTAAATATCAAATTCATCAGGCAGCTTCACTTTATAGGCATTATCATTGATCTTCTTCAAAATCCTACATGGCCCAATTTTCTTAAGTTTTAGTTTGTTATACGTCCCCTTAGGAAATATTTCTTTCCTAATATGGACCATGACAATATCACCCTCTTCAAACACTTTCACCTTTCTGTGTGCATCCGCAGACTCTTTGTAGTGAGCATTACTACTCTGCAATTTTTTCATCACTGGCTCTTGCACTTTTTGGATATGCTCAGCAAATGCTTCTGCATCATCACTAACTTGTTCCCAAATTTGTAACTCAACCAAATCTAATACACCTCTAAGATTTTTACCATAAATAATTTGAAAAGGAGATTTACCTGTTGACCTGTTCACTAAACTGTTGTATGTAAATTCGGCTTGTGACAAGGCTAAATCCCATTGTTTTGGTTTTTCTCCAACTATGCATCGTAAGAGGTTTCCCAAGATTATGTTCACTACCTCTATTTTTCCATCGGTCTATGGGTGGTAAGCACTACTGAACTGCAACCTGGTATTCAAATTTTTCCACAATGTCCTCCAAAAGTGACTCAAGAACTTAGTATCCCGATCAGAAGTAATAGTATTTGGAACACCATGCAACCACACAATCTCATCAAAGAATAATATTGCAGTCCTAGTTGCATCATTATTTTTTTGACAAGCAATGAAATGCACCATTTTTGAAAATTTGTCTACCACAAAAAAAATTGAATCCTTACCCCTCTATGTCTTGGGCAACCCCAACACGAAATTCATACTCAGATCAGTCCATGGTCCTGTAGGAACTGGCAGTGGCATATACAACCCTATATTTTGTGCATGGCCCTTATCCATTTGAAATACTCTACATCTAGAGATAAACTTGATTATATCTCTCTTCATTATTGGCCAATAGTACTCCTCTACAAGAGTGGTAGTTTTGGCAACTCCAAAATGACCAGCCAAACCCCCCCTATGTAATTCCCTCAAGATGTTCTCTCTCATAGAGCCATTGGGAATGCATAATCGATTACCCTTAAACAAGTAACCATTCTGTAAAAAATACTCTTCAAAAATAGTACGGGACTCGGCCCCTACCACACTTTTGCACTGTTGCACAATATTCCCAAAATCTGCTGCACAATATTCCCAAAATCTGCATCAAATTCATACATATCTTTAATTCCCTCAAATCCTACCACTTCATTCTCCATAGTGGTCAAAAACAAGACTCTCCTACTCAATGCATCAACAACCTTATTTTGTTTTCCTGACTTGTGCTTTAGGACAAATGTATATTGTTGCAAAAATTTAACTTTTTTTGAGAATTGACATACCTCAATGCTTCATGATCAGTAAACAATGCAAACTCCATTGAGATTAAGTAGTGCCTCCAATATTGAAATGCTTGCATAATTGCATAAAATTCCACATCATATGTAGAATAATTCTTCCTTGCATCATTCAACTTCTCACTAAAAAATGCTATAGGTCGGCCCTCTTGACTTAAGACACCACCAATTCTAACAAATGAGGCATCACAATCAACCTCAAACACCTTACTGAAATATGGTAACACTAGAACAGGGGATTTCGACACCTTCTTCTTCAAGAGTTCAAAACTCTCTATTGCTATCGTAGTCCATACAAACTCTTTCCCCTTCGTGCACTCAGTTATAGGGGTAGCTATACTATTGAAGTTCCTGATGAACTTCCTGTAAAAGGTAGCTAGTCCATGAAAGCTCCTTACTTCTGGTATATATCATGGAAGAGGCCATTCCAGAATCGCCTTCATTTTCTCATCATCCATCCTCATGCCATCTCTTGAGATTACAAATCCCAAAAACATTAAACTATGTTGAATAAATCTACATTTATTTAGGTTGACATACAATTTCTCCTTCCTGAGCAATTCTAACATTAATTTCAGGTGTAAAAAATGGTCTTCTTCACTTTTACTATAAATCAAAATATCATCAAAATACACAACCACAAAATTACCATTATATTCTTGTAGTACTCTATTCATCAACCACATAAATGTACTGGGTGCATTAGACAACCCAAATGGCATCACCATCCACTCGTACGATCCATATTTTATCTTAAAAGTTGTCTTCTATTCATCCCCTTCTCAAATTCTGATATAGTAGTAGCCACTCCGCAAATCAATTTTACTAAAGTATTTAGCTCCAGCAAATCCATCCATCATGTCATCCACTCTTAGTATAGGATACCGATACTTTATTGTAATTTTTTTTATGGCTCTACTGTCTACACACATTCGCCAGTCACCATATTTCTTCAGGGTTAGCAATGCTGGAGTCACACATGGACTCATACTCTCCCTAACTAATCCCTTCTTTATCAACTCTATCACTTGCCTACTCAAATCTGCATTATGTGTCGGGTTCAACCGATAAGCTGCCTAATTTGGGAGCGTTGATCCTGGAATCAAATCCATGTGATGTTAGATATCCCTTTTTGGTGGTAGCCCATCTGGTAACTCCTTTGGTGTGATATCTTTATATCTTAGAAACTTAGCTACTATTGTAGGCATAACCACTTCCTCTATTTCTAGCTTCCTATATGTTAAGGCATAATAGAAGATAGCGTCCCTGATCTCTGCAAGAAACTCCTTCATCGTTAACAAGCTCTCACTCGGTCCATCCTCCTTCAAAGGTACAAGAACTACCTTTACACCATCCTTCCAGAATGTGTAAGTATTCTTTCTCCCATTATGGTTAGTATCCCTGTCGTACTTCCAAGGTCTTCCCAATAGAATGTGACATGCATCCATTGAGATCACATCACACCACACTTCATCCTTGTAAGTGCTCCTAATTGAAAATTTAATTAAACACCTCTAATATATTATTACCTCATTCCCCTTATTAACCCATGAGATGCGATATGGATAAGGATATTTTTCACATTTCAGGTGCATTTTATCAACCATGACATTTGACACCATATTCTTGCAGCTACCACCATAAATGACAATGTTACATACCTTCCCTCCTGATGTACACCTTGTTCAAAATATGTTTGTTCACAGCCAACAATATTCACCATCTATGTTCTTCTCCTTTTCTTTTCTCTGCACCATCTCTTTCTTAGGAGCAATCAACGTCCTCCTTATCATAAGTGGTTCCCCCATGTCAGTAACAACTTCATCCTCATCTTGCTCTTCCATCTCAACCAGATTGACCCTTCCTTGTCCTCCTTGACCCCTTTCTTGGAAATCATGTTGAGGATACTCAAATGCTCTGTGCCCCTCCTCACCACATCCATAATAGGTATACGACCTCCTCGGATCATTCCTATTTCATCCACCACCGTAACCTCTACCTCGTTGGTATCCTCTTCCTCTCAGATTTTGCCCATCTTCTTCTTGTTTAGCAGGTATTGAAGATTCTACCTTGAGAAAATTAGATACACTTCGATCCCAAACTAAAGAGGGTTTGAATGTCTTCTTACCTCTTCTATTAATCCTTTTCAATTTCTCCTCCACCTTGAGGGCCATTTGATACGCATCCTTCACTGTAAGAGTGTGATGCATGCTCATCTCATCTCGAACAGCAAAACTTAGGCCATTTACATACCTGGCAGCCTTTTGGTCCTTTGTCTCATTGTGCTCCACTCAAATGGATAACTTGTAGAATTCATTAGTATAGTCCTCAATGCTTTGATCCTTCTTTCGAAGATTCTAAAATCTACGAAATAGGTTTTGGGAGTAGTCTATAGGTATAAATTTTTCCTGTAACTTCTTCATCTTTGTCCAATCCCTGATATTTTCCTTTCCATTCCTCTGTTGTGTAGTCTATAAATGATCCCACCAAATCAATGCATGTCCCTTCAAATTTGTGCATGCGAGCATAAACTTCTTTTCTTCAGCAAGGTTACTCCATTCAAAATATTTTTCTAGGCTATTGATCCAATTGATCAACTCATCTAGTTTCAACCCACCAACATACTCGAGAACCTAGATCTTGATCCCATATCAATTTCCCTTAAGCCCCTCAAGAGCTCGTATCAATCGATTTTCAAAACCATGCCCTTCTTCCTCTGGGCCCTCTGGTTCTACTTTTGCGTGGACCTCAAATCCACATTCCTCAGGTATATTTTCATCATCATATCCTTGATCTGCATGTGCCTTGGTACGTCTCTCTCCCATGTGATCAATCACACCAACTAGTCATGTTATTTCTATATTTAGATCCTCAATCTGCCTATTCATCTGGGCATATATTCTAGGTGGCATCTTCCCTTCACTAGCAAGATCACACCCGCTCTGATACCAAATGGTGTAAACTTAGCTACAAGAGACCAACAAAATGGACTCCAATCACATAACACAAATGCAATAATGGAATAAAATTGCAAATTGATATTCTTCTCATTCTTGAATTCACACCCCTTATACAAAATATTACAATCCATCATATAGCAATCGAAAACCAAAGAAACCCTAAAAATGTCTTTTTTCTAAAACTAATAAAAATATATATTTTTTCTAAAAACTGCTAAAAATATAAATGAGTCGGATTGCGCCCAAATTTTGTGCACACATCCCTCTTACAATAACGAACCTTAATTTAAAATATTAGGTCTCAACTTAAGGTATAATAATAGATAAACTTCTAACAACAAAAAAAACCTAAAAAACCCGAGAACCTATTCTAAAAGCTAATTTTAGGGCACTAGATGTTGGAGTTAGGTCCCGAAAACATGATTTTTGGAGGGTCAAGAGGATAAAATATCATCATGATGCAGAACACGCACATGGAACCACCTGTTAAATTTCAAGGCAAATGGGTGTATAGTTCACAAGTTATGGCTCCGATAAGGTGCATCAAGTAAGGCCCAAGGCACATATCTTCCTATATATATATCCTTGAGCAAAGTGAGTGAGATAGAGAGTCATTAGAGGAGTATAGGATTAGAGTAGAGAGTAGGTATTATGTATATCTCTTATTGATTTTTTAGAGTATTCATGTCCTCCATTATACAACAATGTACTATTTTCACAAGCTTTTATTAATAGCATATTTATGAGTTATTCCATAAGTTTATCTTATTTTTGTCCTACATTTTAGATTACCATATACTTATCATAGCTTGCATATTTTACATATTTTGGTTGCATTTCATTTAATATATATTCATAAAAACCTAACAGAAAGTACTAACCTTCTAAAATGGAAGTGAAATTTGAGATTTTAGCAGTTCACGTCTCTGCAACTGTTAGATATTTTGCAATCCCATAACATTGGGACTTATACCATATATAATATATTATATATATACAAATTTTTTAAGTGGGTAGTCTTTATTTATTGGAAATAGAATCGAAGAATACCCCCACTAACTGCTCAAGTCCCTTTTTCCTCCTTTTCTAGTTTCTTGGTTGGAAAATATTTACCCATATAGGGGTGGGGCTTCAGAGCAACCTCTTCAATATAAATATGTAGGTGTCAATAATGATATTGTTTCTATTCTTGAAACCACCATAGTTAAGTCTCCATTTGTCAGTTGATCCTCTTGATGTCTCTTTGTCCTTACGGATGAAAAGACTCTTTGCATGTGTCAACTCAACCTCTTCATAGGGATCTTTGTCCAAGATGTTAGTTGCCCATTGTCTTGCATGGTCATTAGAAGGGTAGAAGAGGTCTGGCCTAAGATTTTAATCTTTTCCATGGGTCTATTTAGCTCTTGGATGAGATACAAGTCCATGTCTTTCCTGATGCACATGGAGAGGCCCCTTTGAGATCTAATTTTGGTGTTTAGGGGTATCACAAACCTCCCTTTTGACCATCATAAGGATATTTTACATTTTTCATTTTGGCACATTCATGGATGGGGGGCTCAACTTAGGTTTGTCTCTATCTACCTTCTCTTTGAATTTGTCTATGACAAAGGTAGCAATTTGATCCCAATCAATAATTGAGTGCATAACCAAAGAATAAAATTCTTGACTAGCCTTATCTTTTAGTGAAGCCACCAGTAGTCTGAGGGTCATGTCCTACTTTGTGATGTTATGTGTATTGTATAATAATACCATCTCCTACAAGTGCTCCACTATGGATGTATGGCCTTCATCGATATATTCTAGCATAATTTTCCACAATGATTCTAGGAACTTTCCCAAAATAGTTGGTGGTTCTAGAGATCATATTGAGATCCTATCTCCCCAGGTAGGAGATAGTATTTGAGGCAAGAAAATCATCTTGGACTTATGGGTACTTTGGATTATAGTAGAATCTCTAGATGAATATGTCTTGCTCTTTGAAAGTAGATATATTAGGCATTCACCATAACCTTAATATAGTGTATTGAAATAGTATCTTATTTTGATGTTCATTCTAAAGTGGAATCGTTATGTTAGGACCCTCCTAACATGTCCTAATCCTTATATTATTTATTAATTATATTCTAGGGTCACAACCCTTCACTCTTACAACTGTTAGACTAGGTATTTAAATGCAATCCAAATATGATAATAAGGCATCATCGAACAAATATATAAATTAAGTCTACTGTGGGTTTTCTACCTTACAATCCAAAAGTGATTCAATATAAAAAATGATCCTGCTTCCCGCACCATTTAGTTTCATACCATCTAGATCAGAGCTAGATCAAGGAGCAAATTCACCTTTTTAATTTTTTTTTCCCACCGTACATTTGAGCCAGTCCACATTCGCGAGGACGCAAACAACATTCACGCTTCACGGATCCGTGTCAAAATCCTCATAGAAAATTAAACCTTCTCCTAAGGTACGAATTAAGTTGTATTACACCCAAATTGCTCGACCTTTCGTGTGGTGATCGGTGGCTGTTTTGAAAAAGCTAAAATATTCAAGTAGCATCAAGGTTTTCGACATCCGAAACGCAAAGGAAAAAAATTAAAATTAATTTTTTATTTTTTATTTTTTGCTCACCTGTACCAAGTCATATTGATCGTTACCTACACCAACCGTAATGGCTAAAGGACGACAATCACTGGATTCCATTCATGAGAAACACGAAAGGCTCGCTAAAGAATTTCAACGGGAAAGAGAGGAGAATACCCATACAACAAGAGAACTCTTCGAGAAAATATTTGCAATGGATGTTAAACTTGATGCCATCAGTCAAAATCAGGCAACAACACATGCAAATTCACCCAACCACGAGTCATCAAACCGAGCAATATTAGGGGGTCCACAAAATTCCATTCTACCACGGACGACCAAATTAGACTTCCCAAAATTTGGAGGAGACCCTAAAAACTGGATCTACCGATCAGATCAATATTTCTCACTAAATCAAATTTTGGAAATGCAAAAAGTGCATATCGCCTCCTTCCACTTGGAAAACGATGCCATCCAATGGTACCAATGGTTCGAGAAAACTAATGGCACTTCGACGTGGTCAACCTTTACATAGAATCTATTAGTGTGATTTGGCCCTAGCAAGTTTCAAAGCTTTACAGGGGCCCTCACTAAATTATACCAAACCACTTCGATAAGCGAATACCAAGCAGAATTTGAAAGGCTAGCTAATCAAACATCTAGGTTAGACGCTGCCTTCTTTCAAGAATGTTTTTTCAGCAGATTAAAAGAAGAAATTTTAATAGAGGTGCAAATGTATAACCCTACAAACATGTTAGATACCATCAGCTTGGCGAAATTAGCGGAGGATAAAATTAAGGCATGGAATCAGTTCACAAAACCAACTTGGGGGAAACCATCAAACACTTATACCAACCCCAAACCAATGCAAAATGGACGAACCCAAAACTCCTACACAGCCCCCAAAATTAACCCCGCTCTACCAATTAAACGTTTGAGTTTCGAGGAAATGAAGGAAAGACAAGCTAAGGGTCTTTGCTACCATTGCGATGAGAAATTTGACAGAAATCATAAACGTGCCTCACAGAAATTATATATTCTAGATGCCACAGAGGAAGGGAATTCTGCGAAGAGGAACACTGAACTCGAAGTAGAGGTATTATCCAACACAATTGAAAGTGACGAAGAAAATGCACCAAAGGTTTCCTTCAACGCCCTTGCCAGATTTTTTGCCCCTCAAACAATGCGAGTAAAAGGGTATTTTAAGAAACAAAGCCTTACCGTGCTCCTAGATTCTGGTAGCACACATAATTTTATTGATCCAAAGGTGGCTAAACAAGCAAATTGTTTTATATACCCTTGCAATAACTTCGAAGTGATGATTGGAAACAACGAAAAAATTGCATGCAAAATAAAATGCAGAAATATAAAACTAACTATGGGGGTTTATAACATGAAAGGCGACATGTACGTCCTACCCCTAGGTGGGTGCAACATTGTACTAGGCATACAATGGTTACAAACCTTGGGTGTAGTCCAATGGGAATTTGATGAACTATGGATGAAATTCATAGCAAAGAACCAAACCTATATTATCCAAGGCCTAAAATCAGGACCTTCCCAAATCGTCAGCTCGCATCGAATGGAGAAAATTATCCAAAAATGAAACAAAGGAATGGTCGCCCAATTATTTTCAATTCAACCTAGTCACAAAGAAGACAAGACACCAAAGTTACAAAAGATTTTAGACCACCATAAGGCGGTATTCAATGAACCAAAAGGACTACCTCCACAACGAAGTCACGATCACACTATTCCACTATTTCCAGGGCATCAACCTCCTAATATTAGACCTTATCATTATCCATACCTCCAAAAGACCTAAATAGAGAAATTAGTACAAGAGCTTCTTAAGGCAGGAGTCATTATACATAGCAAAATCCCTTACTCCTCTCCAATTATTTTAGTTAGAAAAAAGGATGGCTCATGGCATTTATGTGTCGATTTTCGAGCACTTAATAAAATGACCATCAAAGATAAATTTCCTATTCCGGTCATAGACGAGCTATTAGATGAACTCCATGGGGCAGCTTATTTTTCCAAGTTAGACTTACGGTCAGGCTACCACCAAATACGAGTTAATAAACAAGACATTCCTAAGACGGCCTTTCGCACTCACGAAGGGCACTACGAATTCTTGGTGATGCCATTTGGCCTTACCAACACCCCTTCTATCTTTCAAAGTCTAATGAATAAGGTATTTCACCCTTTTCTTCGTAAATTTATATTAGTTTTCTTTGATGACATTTTGATGTATAGCAAAACATGGAAAGAACATTTGGACCATATTAGACAAGCGTTCCAAATCTTGAAGGAAAATCAACTTTATGCAAAAAGATCAAAGTGTTCTTTTGGAAAACAATAAATTGAATACTTAGGGTAGATCCTTCCAAAATCGAGGAGTTGAAAAATTGG
This sequence comes from Wollemia nobilis, assembly GCA_028583015.1. NCBI lineage: Eukaryota > Viridiplantae > Streptophyta > Pinopsida > Araucariales > Araucariaceae > Wollemia > Wollemia nobilis. Next base: position 4,792,844 of record JAQPPZ010016599.1, read on the forward strand.
CTTATTCCAAAAACCTTAAAAGCTCTACGTGGGTTTCTTGGACTAACGGGATATTATAGAAAATTTGTCCAAAATTATGGTAAAATTGTTGCTCCTCTAATAGCATTACTTAAGAGAAATGCTTTCAAATGGTCGTCTAAAGTGGATGAGGCCTTTATCACCTTGAAAACTGCAATGTGTACCACCCCTATTCTAGCCATGGCCAACTTTTCTAAACCGTTCATCATTGAAAGTGACGCTTCAGGAATAGGAATAGGAGTCGTACTCATGCAGGATGAAAGGCCTCTAGCTTTTATAAGAAAAGCATTTTCTCCTAAGAATTTAGCTCGCTCTATGTATGAAAAAGAGATATTGGCGATTTTCCATGCTATTCAACATTGGAGGCCTTACCTTATTGGCCAAAATTTCATTATACGCATTGACCATCATAGCTTGAAGTATTTTTTGGAACAAAGGACTAATACCTCGGAACAACAAAAATGGGTTACTAAACTTCTTGGCTATGATTATGAAATTACATATAAAAATGGAAAGGACAACATGGCAGCCGATGCACTTTCTAGAAAATTTGAAGATATGCCTCAAGTCCATGCTCTTTCCTCCCTTATTCCTAAATGGGTAGATGAGGCGCATGAAGAATGGATAAATGATCCTACTATCCACGCCTTAATTCAACAACTTCAACATAATCCTAGTAGCAAACCTCCTTACACTTGGAAGGACAATATATTAAGATACAAAGGGAGGATGGTCCTCACCCCCAATTCAACTTATCATGAAAAAATTCTTCATGAGTTACATACCTCACCCACTGCAGGCCACTCAGGGTTCTTAAAAACCTATAAAATAGCCACTACCTCCTTCTATTGGGTAGGAATGAAAAATTACATCAAAAACTTTGTAAAAGAATGTGAATTTTTCCAAAGACAAAATGAGGAGACCCTCGCTATTCAAGGATTACTTCAACCTCTTCCTATACCCACCAAAACATGGACAGATATTTCTATGGACTTTATTGAAGGATTACCAAAATTAGAAGGAAAAACAACCATTTTCGTAGTCGTTGATCGTTTATCTAAATATGCCCATTTTTGTTCCGTGGCTCATCCTTATATCGCTAGCACTATAGCCCACCTCTTCCTAGATAACATATTTAAATTACATGGTATGCCCTCCATAATTGTTAGTGACTGCGACCTAACTTTCACTAGCACCTTTTGGAAATAATTGTTCAAATTACAAGGTACTCAACTTCGTATGAGCTCTTCTTACCATCCTCAAATCGATGGCCAAACAGAAGTTGTAAATAAATTCTTGGAAACATACCTTCGATGTTTTTTTTCCACTCAACCACTCCATTGGGTAAAGTGGCTTTCACTATCGGAATGGTGGTATAACACTTCATACCATACGTCCATCAAAATGACTCCTTATGAAGCACTATATGGTCAAACACCACCATCCCTCACTTCCTATATTCCAGGGACTACAAAATTCCATGCGGTGGAAACGAAACTTGCTAATAGAGATGACATACTACGGATCCTAAAATAGAACCTACACACCGCCCAGCATCGCATGAAGTAGCAGGCCGATCAAAATAGAAGCAAACGTAGTTTCCATGAGGGTGATATGGTTTTCTTACGTCTCCAACCTTACCGTTAGTCCTCTCTTAAAAAAAAAGGTTCTCAGAAGTTAGCACCCAAATTTTATGGGCCGTATAAAGTTCTCCAAAGTTTTGGTACCATTGCTTACAAACTAGAGATTCCTCCCTCTTCCAAACTTCACCCCGTATTTCATGTATCTTGCCTTAAGCTCATAGTTGGAGCCCATATCACGACACAAACCACTCTCCCTGAATTCTCTGATAATGGAGTACTTCTAGTCGATCCAGAAGCTATCTTGGATCGTCGCTCTTGTCACCTTTGTACTCGCGATATCATGAAAGTTTTAATCCATTGGAAAGGTCTACCTTTAGAAGACGCAACATGGGAAAATTTTCAAGATATCCAGCAGCAATTTCCAAATTTCCAGCTTTGAGGACAAAGCTCCTTTAAGGGGAGTGGCATGTTAGGACCCTCCTAACATGTCCTAATCCTTATATTATTTATTAATTATATTCTAGGGTCACAACCCTTCACTCTTACAACTATTAGACTAGGTATTTAAATGCAATCCAAATATGATAATAAGGCATCATTGAACAAATATATAAATTAAGTCTATTGTGGGTTTTCTACCTTACAATCCAAAAGCGATTCAATATAAAAAATGATCCTGCTTCTCGCACCATTTAGTTGCATACCACGTTAGGTGACTAAAGAGGTGCTTCAACAATCAAGGGTAGGCATAGACCTTCACCAAGTGTAGCCTAACTTGTCGTAATTTTGGGATCAATGATATGTCACTAGGGTCCCACTTAGCATGTCATTAAACTATTGTCATCTCTAATTATCTCAATTGAAATAATTATACCTCGTGACAAGGAGCAATGCAATAGGGCCATGACCAAGAGCATGAAATTTAGCTCAATCAAGAGCATTTAGGGTTTTTACAAGGTTGTCTCTTTAGTATGATGTGATCTTTAGACACACTTAAACTCAAGGATAAGGAAAGGGGGTGAGAAAAATATAAAATAATTCGACAAAACAAAGAGTAGCAATGCACTAAAAGATCTACTAAGATCCTCTTGCATAATAGACCTGAACATTATGTGTAAGTAGTGAATAATTCCTCTCCTCAATGCAGTTAAGTGCAAATAAGAGTTATCAACATATATAAGCATAATGAAATAGGTCAAAAGATAACCATAGATGGATAGTTCAAAAATTGATGCAAGCCTCCCACACACATATATAAGCAAAATCCAAGAATCACATAAAAATACAAACACAAACATACACACAAAAATGGGTCAACAGAGAACCATTGATGGCTAGTCTAAAATTTGGTGCATGCATCCATATATTCAAGTAATTTTATACAAATATTATACTAGAAGTGAGGGTTTTATTTACCTACAAGTTGCTCAGGAACCAGCTACTCTATAGAAAGAAAGAAAAGGAAAACTTACAAAAGAAAGCAAATGCATACTCATCGATCATTTACAAAGCTAATATACTGCTATTTATAGATTACAAGGAGGAGGATTTTCCTCTAAAACTCATGCAAATATTTCAAGATGACTATTACTTTTCATGTCGGACCATTTCTTGTCTGAGTTTCCAACCCTTCCCATGTTCTCTAGATCTAGTATCTTAAATGCCAAATGGTTTTAAGCCTTTGGATGAGCACCTACCATTATTATTTCCAACTACCATTTTTTGGGAATCCCCACAATATAGGTGTAAAATATTCCTACTTTTAGTGTTTTAGATTTTACAATGGCTTTATTATAGTTTCCTAGCTACAATTGTCCTTTCTGAAAAATATACAACATTGCTTTTGCAATAAAGGATAGCACTTCCCAAAGATCACACACCTTAGCAAATATTTTATTTTTGGGATATGGTGGCTTTTATTTGGAAATTTTCCTCACCATTTGATCTTGGGATCTCTAACAACTAGATCTTCCCATAAAAACTTTTGCTTTCTCCTCTTTGATTAAATTTTTTAAAAGTCTAATTTTCAAAAATTATCCTTGTCGGTCTCTTGATCCTTAAAAATTCCAATCAAAGGTTTCCTTAATATCTATCCATTTCTTATCCAGGTGTTGTAGGTGAGTTGGAGAGGAGAGGGAAATCCTCCAAAGGATGTTCCAGGTTCGAATCTTCACCCTACCAAAAAATCTGAATTGGGTACCCAAAATCCAATTGATAATGTTGGTGGGGGTAGGGTTGGGTGAGACTCCCGGGTGACTTTGACGATGTAGAACCCCCTATTCATGGTCTCTCAGACCAAGGCGGCCTCGCAAGGGGTTTTTCGCTTAAAAAATAAATATCTATCCATTTCTTCAACCTTCGTTTTTTTCACCTAAGAATGATACATTCTAAGTGTAGTGAGCCATAACTACAATTAGACTTATTGGTCCATGATTAAATCTCTATTATCGTGAACCTTCACTAAAACCATTTATGCCTAATGTATTATGGAAAATAGTTTTAGTAACTTATAACTATTATTTATAACTTTATGTTACGTCAACATGGATTAATGTTATATTCTATTATTATTATCGAAGTTTAGGTATTTAATTTAAATACCCCTCAAGTACTCTATCCATTGCACTAATATAATCTTAGTATGATCATTTATATTGATGCTCAAGGAAAACATTCTACTCTTTTTCTTATCACTCTTTTTATTTCACTTCTTTAATCTATCTTGTATAATATTAGAGTGGATAATCTACTTCTATTCATTTATAGAAAGTATTACAAAATATGATGAGTATGCATAAGTTCTATATTTTTCCTTAGGAGGATATTTCTTAGTAACTTTATGGGGACTCTTTTTCTACAAAATATTTTAATAATAGGGTATTCATTTTTATCTATGTTTGGTAATTTCATCAAAGTAAGTGATATTGGTGTTGGTAGAAGTATTAATGTAATCAACATGTACTTTATAAATATTTTAATGGTTTGGAAAAGGCTTTTGATTGATACCAAGATTTTGATTAGAGTAGTCTTGGAGATTCTCACTATTAACCATATATTTTACAAGCAAGATATCATGTATTTCTTTATCCTTATTTTGTAGGGCAATAAAATCAGAATTATTTATGAAAAATATAGTGTGCATGATTCTCTTTAATTATTAAAATCATGTCTATAACTTCTATATTAAAATTAAATTATACCTTCTCTATACCATTTGGCGCTTGGTCGATCTTTGATAGATTGTAAATGCTTAGCTATTTTTATTGAAATATGTGGTGGTTAGGCTTCACTTGAGGCCATGGCCGACTTTGTACTGTATTGGATGTATAAACCCTTTTTTTTTTTATAAACCTTGTAAAGGGACATTTAAAAATATTTTATTATTTAACCTAAAGGTTAGTTCCTTAACCTAATATAAAGGTAAATTGTAACTTGGTATAAATACCCCCTTATACCAACCATTTGATTATCGGTTGGAGTGTATTCTATTTTTATTTAGTGAGATTATTTGGTGTCCATAGACACCCTATATAGATCATGTGCATCACTTTATTTGTATTTTGTTTGTACTACTAAGTAATATTTTTATTTCATTATTTTCTAGAAACTACTATGAAATTAAACATGGTATCAAAGTGGGTGTGCATCTCCATTTTTTAATTGTTTATCTTTAGCAAATCAGCTTCTACAACATCTCCCAAATGCAATAATGTTCAGAGTAGGTAGAATATTTTTTGTAAGTTGTCAATAATTTGTAAAAAGTGTTTATGATAAAACCCTAGGTGGACTTGCATAGATGGGAATCACTCGATTCAATAGATCTACTCTAGGATAAAATTAACTTATAGGTTTTTTTGTTCCTCTCTTAGAACTCAATCTATTCATTTAATTTTTTTATTTTTGACCAGATGGATACCCTAGTTTCACAATTGAATTTATTGAAGTTTTTCTATAACCTCATATGTATTTTATAGATTAAAAAAAAAAAAAATTCTCTTCTCTTTTAGCTTTTTGTGTCTAATAGAAACACAAATGAGATGACATATTGCATGGCCACAATGAAAGAAGAAAAGAAGATGTTGTATTTTTGTTGATTGACCTTAGATTCTAGTGAGGTCATGGATAGACTTCTATGAATGGGAAAGACCTTCAAGGCACTTGATAAACTTATTGAAATGTATCAACAACTTTTTGGATGCATTGGCATGAGGGGATTTCCTAACTACTTATGTTTGAAAAAAATGTCAGGTAAACCATGATAGATATAAAAGAACTATTGGTATTTTTGGATTTTTTGTATAACTTTAGGGAGTCCCAACTCAATACTTTTCTCTATTTTACCTCTAGGTGCCTATTTTTTACATTGAAAAAGTTCACTCATTTTTCTCTATTTCTCAAAAGTTAAAAATTTTAAAAAGAGAATATTCCATAGGATATTCCTAACATGGAGGGAAAGGGTGTTCATAGCAAAGGTTTATGTCAACATCACATTTAAGTGAATCAACAAGAGGGTGTCTTTGAAAAGGCATAAATAGAAGAAGATGATAAATTTCCTTAATATTTGTCTCTTGGGTATTTTATACATAGAGGATGCCCAAGCCTTAGTGGCTAGTGAATCCACTTTTAAGACAGTGGACCCAAGAGGTCATGAGTTAAAATCCCATCAACCTATTTTTATCAAAAATGTTGATGACACCAACATTTGGAATGATGACATTAACACACCTAACTTAGCAGTTGTTGGAATGTGTGGTGGTTAAGCTTCTTTTGAGGCCATGATTGATATTTGTTATATTTGTCCTTTGATCCCATGTAAAAATTGAAAAATATATATTTGTAATTTTTTTATTATTTTATTCTTGAGGGTAACCTTGTCCTAAATACATCATGTACTTGGGTATATATACCCCTTCTCACTGATTATTTTATTATTGGTTAGAGTGAAATATTGATTCTATTTAAGTTAAAACCTTTTTGCGTCTATAGACACACCATCATATTTTATTTTCTAGATGATATGTATTTCTTTTGTTAAACAATATAGGGTAATGATTGACTCCATTCGTTTATGGAAACTAATATGAAATTTGACATGGTTTCAAAGTTGAAATTTATTATCATTATTCAATTGCTTCTACTAGTAGTAGACTTATCCTCTAGAGAAAAAAAAAAGGTAGAGGATTGCAAAGTAGTTTTTTGAAGTTGCTAATATAATCTCAAGGAGGGTTTTTGATAGAAAAACCCTAGTGGAATTAGATCATGAGGATCTCAATGGAATCAATAGATTTTCTCCAGGATAAATATTCATTAATAGGTTTAGTTTTGTTCTCATTTGTTTTGTTAATTTTCTAACCAAATGGATGCCCTAGTTTTAGGATTGAGTTTTTTGAAGTTTTTTTAAAAATTCATTTGTCTTTTGTGGATATTTTGAAAAAATTATTTTCTTTTCTCTTTTGGATTTTGAAGACTAATAATAGCATTTATGGGAGAATAATTTGCTTGGCCACCATAAAAGAAGAAAATAAGAGACTATTTTTTTTAAGTAAACCCCTAGTGCTAGAGAGGTCAAGGGCAATATTCTAAGCTTAACAAAGACCTCCAATCCACTTGATAAAGTTGCAAAAATGAACTAGAAATTTTTTTACTCAATAAGTATGAGAGAAGATCTTGATTGGTTGTGTTTGATGATATGGTTATACAGGAAAAACCATAATAGATATGAATGAACTATTAGCATTTTTGGATTATAAAATTTCAACGAGATTCATAGTTAAATACTTTTGCCATTTTGCCTCTACATACTTCCAAATTGCATTTGAAAACTTTATGTATTTCCCTCTAAAATTTGATTTTTTAAATAGGTAAATAGGTTCCCTATGTTGAGCATGAAAAGACACGATTTGATGTGTTTGCATCATTATGATGTGACGCTACAACATGGGAATAGGAAGGGGGGCTCTTGACTTTGGTTAACAAAAAAATATAATATTTTACCTTTTCCTCTCAAGCCTTGAACTTGGAGATCCAACTAGCATTAAGTGTGCTAGAATATCACCCATTAAGATATTTTGAGTTTGAATCTCTCACTTTATTTTGATGATGATGTTAGCAAGTTGTATGCCCTCACCTATGATGATGTAAGAACAAATGATGATGTGGAACTCATTATAACTAGTGTGATGATATGGCAAGTCCACATGGTTACCATGTGGTAGCCCATAAAACTAACGTGGCACTAGATGCATGCATCCTAATGTGACTCATGGTAGTCTATATAGTTGAAGTTCCATTAGGTATGCATATCCTAAGATGAAATGTGAAAAATTGTATAGCTAATATAGCAGACGATACAAGTGATTTAGTATGAAGTGTACAAATATTAAGGTGACACATGGAAGCTGAGGTGATAGTCTAGACTGGTGACATAGGGTGACACATAGAAACTTGTGATGAAATTGATATAATATTCTTACCAAGACAACACATGGCAGTTGTTGGCGTAGGGGTTGACATGAAATATTTTGATTGGGACAACATGGTAGTCTATATGCCACTTGGTATCTATAAAAATGGGATCAACCAATCACATTCTACAATCTCATTGAATTTGACAAGTATCTCACACAGTCAATAATAGACTTGTCAAGGCATGAATTTCAAAGAAGATTAGATAGTGACAAGAGGTGTAGCATGGTTCATAGAAAAAGCAACAAATCAAACTATGACAAATGGTATCACATATTTTTTTGGTACATTTTATAGTTAGTGCATAGTAAGCACCCTCTCAACCACTTATGTAATAACATGTGGTGGCCTCTCATTCACTGTAGGCACTAAAAAAAATTATTTATCAAAGGTTTTGGAGGTAATTTTTTACGATTTTAAGATTAAACTTCTAGGCCCATAAATTTTGCATACGAAAACATTTTCATACCTTTTTTAAAATAACATGGTTTCTTGAGCTCTTTGCATTAGTAGTGTTGGTTTTTGTCATAACTACTTATAGTTTTTAATTGTAATTAAAATAAGTATGGATCATCATGTGACCTTGTTGAGTGGTCTAAACCATGCTACATGGAAAATTAGGATTGAAGCTCTACTCCAAAGCAAGGGTTTGCTCAAGTATGTGAATGAGCAACCAAAGACACTGATACTAAAGAAGTAAAGCAACTATACATAATCCCATGGTGTGATTGTCCTCCACCTAGAAAATGTGCATAACACCCATGTAAGTAGCACTACTGATACCAAGGTTCTGCTTGAGAAATTTAGGAACTATGTGATCAAATTGACTCTACTCATATCAATATACTAGAGGCAGAGATTGGAATGATGTCCGTGGACTCATTTGACACTGTTGATGAGTATATTAGTTGGTTCAAGAAATTGCAAGGGGATATTTTAATTGTAAGAGAGTTGCCTACAGAAAGAGGGGAAGGGCATGAAGTATTGGAGAAATAAATGAACATAGAGTTTATCAATATTATCTTCAACAATGTATTAGAAACATATGAGATAGTTGTTTTGGTATTTGATATACTTCACATGTACATCCCAAATTATCCTACGTTGTCTAGGGATGAAGAATTTAATTATTTCTTTCATTATCAAGCTAGGAGAAAATAGACATAAGACAAACTATATTAATAATGAGGCACGTCTAAAAAAAAATGTTATAAAAATTAAGATTAAAAATACCAAATAAAAATGAGAAAAAACCTAAAAATCCCTTCAATAATTCTACTTATAAATTTTGCAAGAAAGAGGGACACAATGTAGAATTTTGTAGGCTTTGGATCAAGAACTTGGAATAATTAATAAGAAATTAGGTTGGTAATGCTACTCTCTTTGATGTACAAGGTGAGGATTGATTTGAAGGAAAAACCTCATCTCTGAATGAGTGGATAGTTGATTTAGAGGCTATTAGACATGGGATAAAACACAAACACCTTTTTGAAGACTATAACAAAACTCGTGTAGGAGAACATGTGATTGGGGATGAATCTTATTATAGGTTGTTAGAAGTGGATATATCACAATTGGATCTTTCATCATTTGATGAGGTATTTAATGTTCCTAACATTGATCCTAATATTTTGTCTATTTATCGCATTACTCATAAACCAAAAAGTAAAAATCTAGCCTAATAGATAGGTGATTAAAGATATGGACAATGGAATTAGTATTATTGCTTCTAGATATAGTGATGAATATGACCATATGTATAAGTTGAGTTAAATACCCACTTTTTCTACCATCTCATCTAGCAAGAACTTTGTTGCCATGGTTGCTCATGTTGATAATGAGGGTCAAAAGTGGCATCATAGGCTTGGGCATATTTGTTATGATTCCTTGAGGTACAAGAGTCAAAATTAAATGGTCATTGTATTCCCACACATATCTCCTCCAAGTGGTTCATGTGAGGGATGCATTTTGGAAAAGCATCATAGGGAGACCTTTTTGAAAGGAGTTGCCAAGAGGGCATCTCACCCCTTGGAGATAATACATAATGAAAATTATGGATCTATAGGAACACCTTATCTTTTATGAAAATGGCACTTTCTTCTTTTCATTGATGACTTTTCTATATATGTTTGGGTATATACCATACGTACCATGGATGGAGTATTTGAGAGGCTCAATACTTTTAAGGCTCTTGTTAAAAATCAACTAGATAGAAGGATCAAGTGTTTAAGAATAGATGGAAGTGTTATGTTGTGTTTTTCATGATTTCTTGACCAATCGTGGAATAGCATATCATAGGACTATTCACTACACTCCTAAAAAACATGCTATATCTAAGAGAAAAATAAGGTAATCATTGAGATGACATGTTGTATAATACATGACAAGCGACTAGATTATAAGTTTTAGGTTCAAGTAGTTACTTGTGTAGGCTATATCTTTAATAGGTTTTTTATCAATGTTATTCGGGGGATGACACCTCTTGAGAGATTGACATGGGACAAGCTAGACATGGTTCGATTCTCAATCTTTGGGTCTTCATCATGGTCTCACATACCCAAGGATTTTCGAGAAAAGGAGGCATTGAAGAGCCATAAGTGTTTATTTGTGGAATATATTGATACCTCAAAGGCTTATTATCTCCATGATCCATAGAGGCATGAAGTTTTGATTAGGAGAGATGTCATATTTGATGAGATTCTTCTAGTTATTACTTCCACTCCTCCGTGGTTCCTTCACATTGGATCAGCAATAACTAAGCAAAATAGATTTGAGGGAAGCAGCCCATGTGATTTGAACCCTGCAATTTTCAGTTATTAACAATAATATGGTTGTGACCAACTCTCATATGTAACCCAAAAAAATTAAAAATCTAACTAATTAAACTAATATTTATAAATTAATTGTAATGTAATTTTTTATTACATTATTTAAAAAAAAAAGCTTACCACCTATTAAAAATAATATAGATGTTACTAGTAAAAATAATATAGATGTAACCATCTCTATCCAAAATAGGTAAAATAAAAAAATAACAAACATGCTAAATTATTACATTGTTATTATATCACTATCTAATAGTTTGGATTAAAAAATATCATAACTTACATAATAAGATGTTAAAATTGTGCATGCTGTTGATAACCTCCACAAGACCAGAGGATTCTTCCACTTGAAATTAAACCCCGTCAGAGTGATTATTATTTTTCGGACAGGTATTATCTCCTCTTTCTTCTACTGAAGTTGACTCTCATTAATTTTATTCAAAGTTATTGCTATATAGATCTCGCTCAACATTCTCCGTTATGGTGAAGCAGCTTAACGAAAATTAACGCATAACGTTATGTTACTTCTGATATTCGGATTGTATCTATGGATAGTGGATAGTTGTACACAAACGAAAACTGAAAGTGTGTGCTCCATTGCATTGCAGTAACGAAATTATACATAATCCCATGGTGTGATTGACCTCCACCTAGACAATGTGCATAACACCCATGTAAGTAGCACTATTGATCCCAAGGTTCTGCTTGAGAAGTTTTAGGAACTATGTGATCATATTGACTATATGAGTAGAGGTAGAGCTTGGAATCATGTCCATGGACTCATTTGACATCATTGATGAGTATATTAGTTGGTTCCAGAAATTGTAAGGGGATATTTTAATTGTAAGAGAGTTGCCTAAGGAAAGAAGGGAAGGGCATAAAGTATTGGAAAAAGAAATGAATATAGAGTTGCTCAATATTATATTCAATAATGTATAAGAAACATATGAGATAGTTGTTTTGGTCTTTGATATGCTTCACATGTACATTCCAAATTATCCTGTGTTATCTAGGGATGAAGAATTTAATTATTTTTTGCATTATCAAGCTAGGATAAAATAGACATAAGACAAACTATATTAATAATGAGGCACATCTAAATAAATTTCTTATAAAAATTAGGATTAAAATACCAAACAAAAATAAGAAAAAAATCCAGAAATCCCTACAAGAAATCTACTTATAAATTTTGCAAGAAAGAAGGGCACAAGGTAGAATTTTGTAGGCTTTGGATCAAGAAGTTGGAATAAGTAACAAGAAATGGGGTGTTGATGCTACTCTCTTTGATGTACAAGGTGAGGATGGATTTGAAGGAAAAACCTCATAGGCACATGTTGTAGTTCATTCTATATATAGGGCATCCACCTCTTTGAATGAGTGGATAGTTGATTTAGAGGCTATTAGACATGGGACAAAGCACAAACACATTTTTGAAGACTATAACAGAACTCATGTAGGAGAACATGTGATTGGAGACGAATCTTATTATAGGTTGTTAGAAGTGGATATATCACAATTGGATATTTCATCATTTGATGGGGTATTTAATGTTCCTAATGTTGATCCTAATATTTTGTCTATTTATCACATTACTCACAAACCAAAAAGTAAAAATCTAACCTAATAGATAGGTAATTAAGGATATGGACAATAGAATTAGGATTATTGCTTCTATATATAGTGATGAATATGACCATATGTATAAGTTGGGTTAAATATCCACTTTTTCTACTATCTCATCTAGCAAGAAGAACTTTGTTGTCATGGTTGCCCATGCTGATAATGAGGGTCAAAAGTGGCATCATAGGCTTGGGTATCTTAGTTATCATTCCTTGAGGTATAAGAGTCAATATTAAATGGCCATTGTATTCCCACACATATCTCCTCCAAGTGGTGCATGTGAGGGATGCATTTTGGAAAAGCATCATTGGGAGACCTTTTTGAAAGGAGTTGCCAAGAGGGCATCTCACCCCTTGGAGATCATACATAATGAAAATTATGGACCTATAGGAACACCTTCTCTTTTATGAAATAGGCACTTTCTTCTTTTTATTGATGACTTTTCTAGATATGTTTGGGTATATACAATACGTACCATGGATGAAGTGATTGAGAGGTTCAATACTTTTAAGGCTCTTGCTAAAAATCAACTAGATAGAAGGATCAAGTGTTTAATAATAGATGGAAGTGGTATGTTGTGTTTTTCATGATTTCTTGGCCAATCATGGAATAGCATATTAGAGGACTATTCACTACACTCCTAAATAACATGGTATATCCAAGAGAAAAATAAGGTAATCATTGAGATGACATGTTGTATAATCCATGCCAAGGGACTAGATTACAAGTTTTAGGGTCAGCTAGTTACTTGTGTAGGCTATATCTTTAATGGGGTTTTTATCAATATTATTTGGGGGATGACACCTCTTGAGAGATTGACATGGGACAAACTAGACATAATTCGATTCTCAATCTTTGGGTCTTCATCATGGTCTCACATACCCAAGGATTTTTTAGAAAAGGAGGCATTAAAGAGCCATAAGTGTATATTTGTGGAATATATTGATACTTCAAAGGCTAATTATCTCCATGATCCATAGAGGCATGAAGTTCTGATTAGGAGAGATATCATCTTTGATGAGATTCTTCTAGTTATTACTTCCACTCCTCCTTAGACCTTTTAGCTACTAATTCTCTTCTTATTCAGATTTAGTAGGTTCTTCATATAGCCTATGGTCTTGTGAATGCTTAAAGACTACTTTTTTATTTTTATTTTTTGTTTCTAACGAATTCTAACACTTCTATATAAAATTTTTGCAATGTTAAATTAAAAAATAATTACATTGTAATCAAATTTAACTATATACAATTAAAAACTATTTTTTTATTTTTTTTTGTTTCTAATAAAATCTAACACTTTTTTATATAAAAGTTTTACAATGTTAATTTTAAAAATAATTATATTGTAGTCAAATTTAACTATATACAAAAATATATAATTGATATGTAATGGAAATTTTTTTAAGATGCATAACAAACATATACCTAAAATAAAATTTTAAATAATGTATGATTTGCATTATATAGAAATTTACCAATATCACCAAATATTATATTCTTTAGGTATTAAAGATTAAATTTAAATACGAGGGAGATGCAAAATTATTATTTGATTTTTAATGATGAATTGTGCATTTAATTTAGAATTGGAAGAGAAAGGAAGAATAAGGCAAAAACATTAGTTAGAGATAAAATTATTAATGGAATTGTGATAAAGATTTAATTATTTTTTTATTTGGTTATTGTGATAAAGATTTAATCATATTTTTTTATTATTATTAGAATATTTAAAAAAAATTAATAATATATGAAAAATTGTAAAGTAATTTTTTTAAATGAGTTATATGAAATTAAAATGGTTCATATTTATTAGGAATATTATTACTTGATAATTATGCATTTATTATTTGGTAAGAGTCAAAATTTTAATCTTTAAAGTTAATCCCTTCTAACCAAGCTGTTTGGATGTTGCTTGAAGTTGATGGAATGTCCTTTGGAATTTTAAATGTATATGCCTCCAATAGTGCTCCGGAGCGTTGTTTGCTTTGGAAATGGTGTGCCTTTTCTTTGCCTCCTGCAGTTTGGATCGTCTGTGGAGATTTTAATATGGTTGAGCGTGCTTCTAATAAAATTGGGGGTCTAAACCACAGGTGGGCCCTTGGTGAGCGTGAAGCCTGGTTTTTTATGAAAAAAAAATTATGTTTGTCTGACCCTAATTCCTGTCTTTCTCCTGCTTCTTTTGATGAGCACCTTTGGTTTACCTGGAATAACTTTCAAGTTGGACGGGCAAGGATTCTCAAACGTTTAGATAGAGCTATGTTGTCAGACCATACCCAGTTTTATTTTCATCGGAAGCATGGTGATGCTCTAGTTGTGGAGGTTATTGCTGGTACTATTGGGTCTGATCATTCCCCAATTATGTTCACTATTTTATCTTCTGTGGTACCTGTTCAGGGTATTAAGTCTCAGTTTTTTCTTAACACATCCTTTCTTCAGCATTCTTCCATGATGTGTCATATTCAAAGAGTCTGGAATTTGGGGGACAGACCTGTTGGTGAAGAAGGATGGATTGAGTGGTGGAATGATGCTATATCCCGAACCACATCCCTTCTTCGCAGTTTGGGCAAGAAAGTTGCTCAGTTTAGAAAATATTCTTTGCTTGCTTTACGCACTGAACTGACAAAAGCCTCTTGTAGGCTTAAAGCCAACCCTCTCTGTCTTGTTTTGCAAGGGCATGCTGCTCAGGTTCGTCATGAGCTCAAGGTGGCAGAGCTCTATGAAGCTAAAGGTGCTCAGATCAAGGCCCGCTTACATTGGCTTAAAATTGGGGACAGAGTTTGTAAGGAATTCTTCCAAAAGTTACGTCCTCCTCGCAATGCCACTAAATTCAAAGCTATTGTGGACAATGGTATTCGCCATACCTCTCTACCTAGTATTGCTGACATTTTTGTTAAGCATTACACTCAAGTTTTTGTTGCTCAGTCTTCTTCTCCAGAGAGGGATGAAGCTCTCAAGCTTTGCATGGATGTTGTCCCTAACAAACTCTCTATAGCTCAAAGAGAGGAGTGTGAAAAGTATTTGTCTGTTGATGACCTTGCCTCAACATTAACTCAAATGGCCAATGAGAAGGCCCCAGGCTTGGATGGATTTCCTTGTGAATTCTATAAGGCATGTTGGGACTTTGTTGGTTCTGATTTACACAAATTCTACCTTGAAGCCATGCACAGTGGCTCTCTTGGAGCAATTTTGAACCGAGGTAATATCAAGTTCATTCCAAAACAAGGGGATCCTGAATGTATAACAAATTGGAGGCCAATTACCTTGCTAAATGTCAGCTATAAGATTATTGCCAAAGCCCTGGCTCTAAAACTCCAGCCCCTGTTGCCTCTTATTGTTAGGCCGGAGCAAACAGGATTTATTAAAGGCAGATATATATTGGATAATGTCATTGCGGTTTGGGAAGGTATGGAATGGGCTAGGCGATCCGAGTCGACAAGCCCTCTTCTTGAAAATTGATTTTGAAAAGGCCTATGATAGAACTGAATGGAACTTCATTCTTTCCATGTTACAGTCTTTAGGGTTTGGGCCTGTGTTTGTTCAATCTGTCAATATTCTTTTTCAGGATGCTTCGATTGTTTTATCTTTGAATAATCATCAAACTAGGCCAATCGGTTTGTTTAGATCTGTTCGGCAAGGTTGTCCCTTGGCTCCTTCTCTGTATATCCTTGTTGCTAAAGCCTTTGGATATTTGCTTGCTAGGCATGCTTCTTTGGGTCAAATTAAGGATATTTCTCTCCCTGATAACCAAGGTCGACTCATTAATGGTCACTTTGCTTGATGACTCTTTTCTCACTCTTTTAGAGGAGGAACTCTCAGTGAAGGAAGCACTCAGATGTTTGGAAGTTTTTTGTCAGGCCTCTGGTTCTAGTATTCAGTGGAGAAAAACTTCTTGTTATCGGTAGTCCCCTACCCCGCTCCCTCCTTGGCTAGAACAGTTTCAATAGCATTGGATTTTGCCAGGAGAAGTGTTCAAATTTCTAGGGATCCCTTTTGCCTTTTATGGTTCCCTTGTTCAGTTATGGAACTATGTTCTGCAGAAAGTTGAGAAAAAGCTTGAGTATTGGATTACTAAGAAGATGTCTCTGGCAGGAAAATTCTAGATTTGTTCTAAGGTCCTTGCCTCTACTCATGTGTATTACTCTTCTTGTTGGGTCCCTTCACAAGCATGCTACCTTAAGTTTGAAAGACTATTGAGGATTTTTTTGTGGGCAAACTCAGCTGAGAAGAAAGGTTTTCACCGGGTTGCTTGGGATATGTGTTGTTTACCTAAAGCTTCAGGAGGAATGGGCATGGTTGATTGTAAAAGACAAGGCACGGCTCTCTGTGCCAAATGGATCATACGAGCCCTTAAAGGCTCGGAGGCCTGGAAAATCCTCATCAGACATTGTATTTCTTCAGGGCTGCCTTTGAACAAACAAGCCTGGAGAGGAATTGACCTCCCTTCCCTAATTGTAATGCCAGTCTTTGTGAAAATCTCTAGTTCTTTTGTGATTAAAAGTATTTGGAAATCATGGCAACAATTCACTCCTTGGCTTAAGTGGAAAGGGAATAGAGGCCATAAAGGACTGTCCATCAATTCTTTAAACATCTGGTGGTCTTCGATGATTAACATTTAGGGAACTCCTCTTGCTCAGGTCCCGTGGATTCATGCCCAAAAGTTTTTTAAAAAAGGCATATCTACAGTTTCTGATTTTTATTCTCAAACCTCGAGGGATTGGATCCCTTGGCCGCTTTTTAAACAACAATTTCAGTTGAGCACTGGTGACAAGCTCACTTATGACTCGGTAATTGACATTATCCCCTTTTCCATGTGGCACAAGTGTGGGCAGCACTCTCAGAGGCCATGGTGGAAAGATTGGTCCTGGTTTTCGGATATACCATTGTTGAATTACTCAGCTAAATTGGGTTACAAGTGGCTCTCCCCAATGTTGCCAATGGTCCCTAGACTAAATTATAAATGGGGAGATCCAGTGGCGGTTTCTGGTTGGAAGGCTCGATTTCAGATAGTTTGGTCTTCTTTTCTTGAGCCAAAATAATCTTTTTTTGCTTGGAGCCTTCTCTTTCAAAGTTTACCCTTAGGAGATAGACTCAGGCACTTGGGAGTTGCAAACCCTAAATGTGCATTATGTAATGAGGATGAATATTCTCCTCATATTTTCTGGTTCTACACAAGAGCAAGGAGTGCCTAGGAATGGGGATGGTCTTTTTTTTCCCAATTCCAGGATGAATCCCTTACATGGCAGCAAGCTCTGTTAGGGTATAAGATTAAATTTGTTCTTCCCTTGTCCAAAGTGTGGCACATCTTTCGAATTAGTCTTCTTTTTCACATGTGGAAATCTAGAAACAAGATAGTTTTTCAGCATCAAATTCCTTCTGATGAATTTTCTCTAGCTGACAAAATAGAGGTGTGTCAAGATACATGGTTCCAGATTTGCAATCAGTAGGCTAAACTTGACATTGAGCAGGCGCACATGAAGGCACTTTTGGATGACTGGAAAAATGCACCTTGCTCAGTTAGAAGGGTTTTTCCAAACAACGCATAGCAGACGTCTTGTTCCCGCTCGAGGTCTCATCAACTGCCACGTCTGGTGCATGCACAAGGAGGTTGGGGACATGACATTTTTACCTACAATGATGGATGGAATGCATAGCCAATTCAATCACCATCATGTTCTCCACCCAGAGGTGCCTAGGATGAGATGGTGGAAGTTAATGGTGGCACACAGGATCGTGCCTGGAATGCAAGGGATATAAGTGCACATAATCGCCAGCTTGATAGATCTCGAGGACAGGGCTGGTGAGATTCAAATGTTCATGAGGATCAGGGACACACAGATGGATTACCACATACCTTGGCCATTCCATGGGACTCCAACGTAGACGTGCGGCCACAAACTTTCTGATTGCATGCAAGTTTCACTGCATGTTTGATTGATGTTACCTAGTTTGTAGTGAGCTCTGGTTTGTGGTTTCCCAACCCGTGGTTAGGGTTGGCTTGTTTCTTCCAGGGGTGTGATCATTGCCACCCGCCACTTTTTTTCATGTTAAACTTTATTATTAATATAATTTAGCTTTTCATCAAAAAAAAAAAAAAAGTTGAAAAACTTAATTAATTTAATTAATACGTGTAAAATAATGATAATATAGTTTATATTTGATAAGATTTAAAATTTTAATCTTTTTTTAAAATTGATCCCTTCTTAAAAGTTGAAAAATAGGGGTAGTTGGATTGGTAAGTGCTTGTCTGGTCAGACATTTACCAAGAAGATACCCAGGTTCAAACCTTAGGGGCAACTTGTTTGCAAAGGTAGTAGTCTGATTTGAATACTCTGAATACGCGCCAGATCGATGATGACGGTACCAATCTTGAGACGGGTTGTTCTCTTCACACTAGGTCGAAGCGAAATAGGTTTGGTGGAAACAGTCCAATGTGGTTTGAACCCTTTCAAGTACTAAAAATAATATGGTTGTGATCAATTCTCCTATGTAACCAAAATTTTATTAAAAAACTAATTAAACTAATATTTATAAAATAATTTTTTATTACATTATAAACAACTCTTTATCAAACATGGTAAAAAAATACAAACAAACATACTAGCTTTCAAAATTTAATTATCTTTTTATATAAAAATAATTTAATTTTTAAAAAAATTATTACCGTAATAAAATTGTCATCACTATCTAATAGTTTGGATTAGAAAGTATCATAAGTTATATAATAAGATTTTAAAATTGTGCATGCTGTTGATAACCTCCACAAGACCAGAGGATTCTTCCACTTGAAATTAAACCCCGTCAGAGTGATTATTATTTTTCGAACCTCCTCTTTCTTCTACTGAAGTTGACTCTCATTAATTTTATTCAAGTTATTACTATATAGATCTCGCTCAACATTCTCCGTCATGGTGCAGCAGCTTAACGAAAATTAACGCATAACGTTATGTTACTTCGGATATTCAGATTGTATCTATGGATAGTGGATAGTTGTACACAAACGAAAACTGAAGTGCGTGCTCCATTGCATTGCAGTTATGACTTCCAAGTCAGAGCCTCCTCCGTTGTTCGATGGAACACCAAGCCAGGCTTGCAACTGAATTTGGCATGTTTTTTTTTGCAACATGGAAAAACACTTCTTGATGGTTGTTTGGTTAGAAGGAGAACTGGATTCAAATTCAATGATTGCTGCATTCATTCATGGGATGAGTTGATTAGCGCTTTTACAATATCGGCATGTTTGATTTTAAGCTTGACCACGAATTGAGTGTTGCAGATTATTATCAGTTTGATTTGTCCCTATGCTCAGCGTCCCTGTATTGCTAGAATCTACAAGGTACTTTGTGGTTTGGTTTTCATTTGACTCATCTATGCTATGCTTTTTAATGTATGTTTTTGTATAAGATAGAGATCTACAACAGTTACGAAGATTATAAATTGATTAAATATAAGGGACATGGAATGCAGGGTTTGAACCAGATTCAGTTAGTTCCAATCTACCTGGATGACAGATCGGCATATTACAGGAAAATATTTCTCCTAAACTTTAAATAACACTCTCTTTTGTAGGTCTTTACGAAGGGCTTTCAGATCTAAACCTGTTAATATTGTGAATACCTCTAACAAAAAGAGAGAATTCAGTTCTTGTTATTGAGAGTAGGTATTCATTTTGAGCATTTAGAATCTTGCATAGATTAAATATTTGCAGAAATGAGACAAATAAATACCAATTTAGATGTTATGAAAGAATATTTGGAGCAACCGAAGGAAGATCAGGCAAAATTTGTTAAGAGAATAAAAAGTAATAAAGCTAGAAGAAAAAGCATCTAAATCTCTTAATCTGGTTCCTAGTACATATCAAAAAATTCAAACTTGATTAGGAAACTAAACAGAACCAAAATTTCTTGAGATGAAAATGTTCAGAACAGGTATAAATGGAGCTTCTAGCAATAGATCAAAGTTTAATTCATTTAGTTTCAAATAAAGTGCTCTGCTCCTAAATATTGATGGTATTGCAAATCCTGTATGATACATCCAAATTTGGATTAACCATTATATCACTATACAAAATATCTATACCTTGGTAAATGAACATGCAATTTAACTAGCTATCAAACATTTTGCAGGAATTGTTTTAGATTGGTGGAATGGAGCTAGTGATGAGTCTAAAGCAAATGTGTTTATAAATGGACTTTATGAATTACAAAATGCATTGGTAGCAGAATTTGTACCTTCCAATGTAAATAAGGAAAAGGAAGATCAACTCCACCTAGCCTTAAGGAAATTGGGAGACTTAAAGCAATTTGAAGAATATTCAAAACAATATATGAAGGATGTATATAGGCTCAAGCTTCACAGAGAATCTTTCATCAAAATACAATATTTGTCTTCTTTTCCTAAAGGTTTGGGAGATTTAGTGATGTACAACATTTCACAACAAGGGATAGATATGAATAATCTAACTTTTGTATATGTTTTTGAAGCAGTCAAATAGAGAGTCAAGGACCTTTGGTTGCATACCAAAGTCATTTAAAAATAATCATATAACACACAAGGAATGCTCAGCCATAGACGGTGCAAACACCTTTTGTATTGAAAAGAAAAGAAGAAAGAAATACTTTGAAATGGTTTATCCAAACAAATTCAAGCCTTATAGGTATTTCAGAATAAAGAAAAGGATCACTAGGCCAGCTAAAGATGTCACATGTGATTCTTGTAGGCAAAAAGGACATTATGCACACTCATGGTCAAAGAATGCCCTTAGAAAAGTAAAAGCATTATTTACAGCTCATGAAATTTATGAACATTGGAAAATGTGTGAATCAGATGAACATCTTGAAATTTGGTGAAGTTATGGCCTAGAGATATTTGAATTAGATGAAATTAAAGATATGGATAATGATCCAACTTTTGATGCTTACCCTACTAATTCTGATAATGATGACATGACTATGTTTATGGTACAACCATTTCAAGAAGACCCTGACATGCCCCCTCTAGAAGATGTTACTGATGAGGAAATTACAAAAGCAAAAATTATAGCAGCAGAAATAGATCATCAATTTAACAAAGGCAAATGGGTAAAATATGATACAAAATCAGAATCAAAAAATGAAAATTGCTTAAATTGTTTAGAAACTACTATTTCTTCTGAGAAAGTGAATTCATAAAAGAAAAAGAATCAAATAAGAGCACTTCTGATTATGATCTATCCAAAGATAAATTTTATCTTATGCTACCTGGAAAGAGGGTAATACCGTCAAAACCTTCAAAGTTTGCTTTTCATAAATACCTAATAGCAAACAAAGCTCAACAACTTTCTATCTAGAAGATGGTCAGCATGTTAACACAATCTTATATCCTATTAGATTTGGTAAT
Organism: Wollemia nobilis; assembly: GCA_028583015.1. NCBI lineage: Eukaryota > Viridiplantae > Streptophyta > Pinopsida > Araucariales > Araucariaceae > Wollemia > Wollemia nobilis. The sequence goes on from JAQPPZ010016599.1 coordinate 4,814,730, forward strand.
AGTAGTGGAATGCATTTTAAAAATACAGTAGCCTTTATTGATTCAGGTGCCAATATAAATTTTGTAGTTGATCACATTATCAATGTTTGGGTAGAATCCAAAAAGGACTATAAGGTGCAAACAATGAATGGTATTACTTCATTGAAATATGTTGCTTTTGATATCCTTATTCAATTGGGAAATAAAATTATTCAAAAAAAATTTGTGCAAATGAATACAGGAGGTTATGATATTGGTCTAGGGAGTATGTTTCTTGAAAAATATGGACCATATACAATTGCCTCTCACTATATTATCCTGAACATAAGAAATGAAAAAATATCAATTCCTCGAGTTCCAACTAGTTTCTATACTCAAAATATAAAAGCAGTTTGGCAAAACTCAACACTATAACAGATTGTGGTACATGAGGCTCATATGTAGAAGGTAAAACTTCAATTCTGAAAAGTGATACAAATATCTCTTACTATTCAGCCTTCTCTCAAAACAAATTTGAAACATAAAATGAAATCTTGTTGTGTTGAGCATACTTTATAAAAATGGTCTCTGGACTCCCCTAAGGCTATTATTCCAATAATACACTCTCATCCAGTTCAAGGGAAGCAAATTATTTTGAGTAAGAAAGATTATGAAGAACGTAGAAAACAAGTAAAAGAATTGCTTGACAAAGGGCTGATTCAAGCCTCAGAGTCTAACTACTCCTGCTCTACATTCATTGTTATAAAGAATTCAGAACAAAATAAAGGAAAAGCTAGAATGGTAATTAATTATATTCCTCTTAATGCAATCACTACAAATATCAAATGGCCTTTGCTAGATAAAATGGAGCTAAATGAGAGTTGGTAGAGGGAAAATATTTTTTAAATTTGATTGCATATTTGAATATCACCAAATTAGAATTAGCAAATCAGATATACACAAAATAATGTTTTCAACACCTTTTAGATTGTATGAATGGCTAGTCATGTCATTTGAGCTCAAAAATGCTCCATATCAGTTCCAAATGAGGATAGATAAGATTTTTCAAGATTTACATTAGTTTGTAGAAAACTATATAGATGATTTTTTGGTATTTTTAGATACTATTGCAAAACATAAAAATCATTTGGAAATCTTTCAGCAACATGTTATAAAACATGAAATTGATTTATCTGTAGATGATAAAAAATTTTAGATTTGCAAAACAGAAATTGAGTTTCTAGGGATAATAATCAAGGATGGTCAAATTGTCATGCAACCACATGTCATGGAGAAAATTCAAGGATTTCCTAATAAATTGACAAGTAAAGATAAAGTACAAAAAAAATTAGGTTGCATAAATTATGTACATGAATATATTCCATAGGTTTCCAAAATCACAAAACTAATTGGAGAAGATGCAAAAGGTGATACATTTAAATGGTCACAAAATGCAATAGAGGTTGTGAAACAATTGAAGGTTTATTGTTCATATTTACCTCCTTTAGAACCAACCTTCGAAGGACCTTATATTTTACAAACTGATGCTTCAAAAGAATTTTGGGCATGTGTTCTTCTTGTTAAAATAAATAATTATGCAAGGTATAGGTCAGTCGAATTCAAAAAGCATGAACTAAATTACCGGCCAGCAGAAAAATAAATTCTTACTATAATAAGAGTAGAAAAATTCAAAACCTTGTTATTGCCTGAAAATTTTACTATTAGTATAGATAGCAAAAATTTCAAATGGTTTATGAGCATGAGTATTCAGCTCAGCTCTACAGTGGTAGGTATGCATGGTGGTAGACATTTCTCACGCAATATCAATTTGACGTACAGTATATTCCAAGGAAAGAAAATAGCCTTCCAGATGCACTTACAAGAGAAATGGCCAAAATTCAAATAAAAAAATTTCAAGGAATTTATAGGATGTGACAGAATCAACCATTACAGATACCTCAGCAGTGTCAAGAATTTTGTAAATATATGAAACAGTGTTTTCCTAATCCTAATCAATTATGATATCTAGATGTTCCTTCTATAGATTTTTTTTATAATTCTGTAGGTAAAATATATGTTCTTGTAAATTCTTTAAAATGGAGTACAGTCACAACCAACATGGTGGAACATCTCATTCTCAAACATGTATTATATGTTCTTGAGAAGTTCATTTTCACTTTAATATTGTCAAGTTTCCTATAAAATATTTGTATAAAATATTATTGAGGATCCATGTTCTTTTTCACTTTTAATATTGTCAATTTTCCTATAATACATGGTTATATTTTTTTGTTGTTTTGTAAGTAAAACATCAAAATTAGATAAACATTGTTGAATATAGAAATCAACATGCATTCCATTGAAGACTAGATTTTATAATATTACCAGTCAAGTTATAGATACAACAACTTATTGGTGTTTGAATAAATTTTTGAAAGCTTAAATAGGATATTATAATTTTTATCAATACAGATCTTAGATACATTTATGAATTAAGTGTAATTTAAAATCTATTTAATATGAAGGGTGTCATTTGTATCTTCTTTTGTGGTCACATGTAGTCATATCTATTTATATGCTATGACTTGCTCTCAAGCTTCAAATCCATAAATTAATATTGGCTAATGTTTCAATAATACTTAAAGTTACATCTTAGTTTGGAGTTTTAAAAATTAGAGTGGAAATAGATCTATTTATATGCTTCCAACTTGTTCTCAAACTTCATATCCATAAATTAGTATTGACTTGACAATACTTATGACCATACCTTGATTAAATATTTGGAAATTAATGTGGCAAACATACCTATAATTAGATCTTATTGTGAATAGAATTTAAATACCACCTTTTAAATTTAAATGTGATTTTAAAGACATCAACTTCCAACTCTAATTGATAACAAAAGATCCAAAGAACATAGTTCAATGCTTTCAGTAAAATATATGGTAAGTTTTGAAAGAAAAAATATAAGGGGAGTTTTCTTGATATGAGTAAACTATCAAGGTTAGTTGCACATATGATGTCCACGTTTGGAAATTAATTTAGATAATGTGTTTGACTATTTTACACAAGGAATAGACCATTTAATAATGTCCATTTTCAAGATAAATTCATTAAAAAGTATAAAATGTTATCTACAAGGATTGGGGCATATTAATGTATTGATATAGCTCAAATTATAAAATCATAGATCACAAGGATAAGGTAAGTTGGAAATCCATTTTATTTGTAACAACCCACTCACCTGGTTGTCCAAAATAAAGGCAATCAAAAACCAATAACTTTTTTTTTAGTTCAACTATTCTGACTATAATTGTTTTCCCTATCAAACAGGTTGATAATAAAATTATTTACATCAGAAATCATCCCTTGTATTATGTTTCTCTTTTTGTTTACTTACAAATAGTTCAACACAAGCACAACATACCACTTTTGGGTTCAAGACTGCTGCAGCCAGTCTCCCAAGTGGACGAGATTAGCTAAATCTCGTAAACATGCCATTCAGTGGTAACGGTTAACTCATTTATCGTCCACATATTCTAGCATGAGGATCGAACCACGATGAGGGTTATCCTCTAGGGCCCATAACACCTAGAGGGGGACACTTTCTTTCCCTAACCTCCACACACTGTATCTTTGTCGAACCCATCGACTTGTTTATACCCAATGTGGAAGCACTCAACGTAATCATGCCCTTGTGACTAACTGGTATTCCCTTTTTTGGAAGCAGCTAGTGCCATGTCCATTCTCGGACCTTGGTCTTCATTACCTAATACCATCGCAACTCACAGAGGCTTATCCCATACCAAACCCTATGTCCATTCATGGCAAAGTTCGATTAGTATGGAACTTATCACAGTGTTTTCGAAACCAGCCTAGAAAAAGTGTCCCATACCACTTTCTCGTTCTGATCTGACCAAGTCCCTTAAAGGCCATTCCTGTCAATCGGTAGTTGTCCCGAATTATCTCTGTGCCTGCTCGCACCCTAGTTTTACCCGGATGAAAATCTGTTTAAGGTTTAGGTCTATTCTCTCTAAGAACTCGATACTTCTTCTAACATTCTTATGTTCTAAAGAGTATCTAAGTCAACCTGCTGTGGTACTACCTTCTCTAGAAACAACTTCATTTTATTACTACATGGTGAATATCTTTTTCTAAAGAGGTCTATATATAGTACCAAATAAAGGTATCTTTAACTCAAGGATCTACTATTCCTATAAGGTATTAAATTTGCCATTCAATCCAAGAATTATTTTGCTAGAACAATTAACCATTTCAGTTATCCACAGTTGTTTTTGTTATCCTTTAGTCTTAGTTTTTGTCTAAAATATAATTATAAATGTATTGCTTCTAGCACTTGCAATACTCATTCCAGCTAAGAGGTTGATAAGATAAACTGACGCAAATCATCTTCGAGAACACTCATGTGCATATACTTTGGTTTAATTTTGAGCTAGACCAAAATTTAGGTAAACACCCTACTCTATCATCATCAGCTAACTACTCAATAGGACAAACATCTACAACACCTTCTTGGGTGCTCCTTGCCTTCTCAACTTTCAAAATAAATAAAATTATATCTAGTTGTTACCAAGGTTTTCTCCATAAAACAATTGATGAATAACAAGGTAATAGAAAGGACAAGATAACACGTTTTCAATAGCAATATACCAAATTACTTATTACACAAAGCAATTCATTTTGGTGCATAAACAAAAACTCATTTACAAGCATCCTTCAATAGTCACAATTGCCACAATACATGATATCTTAATATCCATTAGAATTTAACAATACAAAGATCTCAACACTCAGTTACTTTCCTTAAGTGCGAAAGAGAGATTCTCAATTTACATATTATTTTTACAACAAGCTTTGTTTCACAAATGAACTCTATTGCTGCAGTGCAATAACTATGTAGACTTCTAACCAGTGGACCTCTATACAACATAATAATTTCCCTATCCAACAGGAAGAATTCAGTGCATGCTCTAAGTTTCATTGATTCCATAGTGCAAGTTCCCACTTCCATCCCACGTATGAGTCTTCATCACAATGCCCACTATTTTGAGCAGTTCAATACTCTCACCAAAGTTCGAGCTAGCCATCGGGGATCAGATACGGCTCAAACATGAACATGCAACTAACATGCATTCTAAGGTTTAACCAGAATACACACACAAGAACGTATTTGGCTTCCCAAATCCTCTCACACAAGATATCACAGAAGCCTCCTCTACTTTTTTAAATTAAAACAAAACCAAACTACATTTCCAATTCACTCTAAACAAGTTAGACATTTCATATTTCTTTTGCTGCATTCTACACTACGGTGTCATAACAATGTCTACAATACCATTTTAAATAAAATACTTTATTTTGCTGCTACAATCCAGCCCACGCCGGCTATCTATTGCACTATCAAAATACATACAGGCAAGCATTACGTTACCCAAATAGTCAAGCTTTCGAAATAGCAACAAACATCATTTGTTTTTCATTGCCTTCATTTTTCGGCATTCATAACAATGAACTTAGCAACCATTCTACGTTCACACATTCATTTGGACATAGTTCATCATTCATAGAACAGTTCATTCAACCAGCAAGTTTTATTTTTCAAACCAAGGTTTTATTTCACGCGCCGGTGGCTTATTCTTTCATAAAAGAAATCTAAAATGTTTTCACACAGAACTAAGCAATTTTACCGACCTATAAAGTTTGCTTCCCTACTCTTGAAGATCACCTTCCACTTTCTGCTCGTGCTCGCCAATCGAATTCCCAAAATGCTCTCTCTCTTCTCCCTTCATCTTCTCTCCGTCTTGTCCTCAACTGAATGCCATTAATGAAACATCATGGTTACCTCCCATGTTCCTCGCACACCACATTTTCATTAACAAAAATAACAATAACGTACTCTCCACTAGTACGGAGTTCATCCTCCTATGAACAACAAGCAATGAACAAAATAACCTTATGTTTTTCACTCTCCACCAGGCATCTAAGTTGGAACAACACTACCCTCTTCGTGGAGGAAATTTCGGTCTTCCAACCACCCATGTTGTCCGCCATCAAAACCTTGCGTGGAGCCTCACTTCCCTTTATCTATTGTTTTCCACAACCTTATAAATATTTAAATACAAAGATGTGAACAAAACAACACATCCACCACACCTTGCATAACGTTTCTTTTTTTTTTAGAAAGGTAAGGGTAGAATAATTATTTTTTTTTGTAAAAATCACCTTTCCCTAGAGTCATGACAATATAAAGGTAAACTTTACCCAAACCAATTAAAGGTAATTTTTCCAAGACTAAAACATCTTCTTTACCACCTTTAATCACACAAGCCAACAATAGAGCATTTCATAAATTAGACATACACACTCATGCATCAATAGCAAACAACCACATGCCTATTCAAACTAGTGGCTCCCATCATCATCGCCACCACAAAATATTTCTCATTCATTGCCAACATGCAATATTCAAACCAATTTAACTCACGCAATAATGCACCTAAATGATATGCAAACGTGAGTTTCCATGTGCTCATGAGCCAAATCATCACTTCCCCTCATATTTTCCACTGCCTTGCTTCCCTTCATTGCCTTCCTATGGTTGTCTTGCACTCAAAGAAGCTATCAACAGTACCTTGTCTCACAAGAAAAGGTAAATATTTACATATTTTATTCTTTTTTATTAATCGTGTGAGGAGGGTCATTACATCCTCCCCCGCTAGGGATAAACACAATCCCTATGTTTAAAGCTAAGTGAAGTAAAAGAAAAACTTATGAACATTCTTTAACTTCTACTTTTATGCAATAACACTAAATCAAATTTCACTTGCCCATTTGATTCCAAATATTGCTAATACATTTTCCATCATAGAGAAAAGAAACACATCATTTTGTTTTATGATCACCATATAATCACATCATTGATTATGTCATAAAGGAAGTCAAATACACATTTCCATTGAAGTCCAAAATATGTATCATAGCAATACCAAAATATTTATAGGCTACTCTACTCAGTAATTCAACAAATATACTTTATACACATATTTCAAAATTTATCAGTTTTAAGAAAAAGTCTTTATCTACTCAAACAAATAAGGAAATTGCCTTTGCATATCTGCTACATCTTCCCATGTAGCATTTTGGTCTGAGTAGTGGTCCCATTGGACTCGACATTGCTCTATATTTTATTTTCTCAAATTCTTGGTTCAAAAACCAAGCAGGTAAATAGGTCACACCTCAATCCTTAATGGATCTGTCATCTATAGATTGGAAACATCCAAAACATGAGTAGGATCAAAAATATATTTTCTAAGGAGAGACACATGAAAGACATTATGGATCTTGGATAAGCTTGGCGGTAGAGCTAATCTGTATGCAACAAGGCTTATCTTATCTATGATCTCAAATGGACCCACATATCGAGAGTCAAGTTTGGAAGATTTAATTGAACTTTTTGTTGGCTTTACCCTTAAGAATACTTGGTCTCCCACTGAGTATTCCCTCGGTGTTCGTTTGAGGTCCACGTAGCTCTTTTGGTGATCTATGGCCTCTTTCAGCTTCTATTAAATTCTTTTCAATTGCTCTTCCATTTCTTTTATCATTTTTAGGCCGATCACTACCCGATCCTCTAGATTATCCCAAGATAAGGGAATTTTGCACCTTCTCCCATATAGGGCTTCGAAGGGTGCCATACCTAGTGAAGCATGATAACTATTGTTATATGCAAATTCTACTAGGTATAAGTAGTCTTCCCACTTAGTATGTTGATCCATGCAGTACATTCGCAACATATCCTCAAGCACTTGGTTCACCCTCTCAATCTGACCATCTATTTCTAGGTGATAAGTAGTACTGATATTCAGTTTGGTCCCTAATGCTCGATGCAATGCTTACCAAAATTTAGAAGTGAAATGAGAGTCTCTATCAGAGATTATAACTTCTAGAAAGTCGTAGAGTCTTACCACTTCCTTGGCAAACTTACTTGCTACAACAATTGCATCATCTTGCACATTACCAGGTATAAAATGTGCAACTTTAGTTAATTTATCCACAATTACTATAATTGCATCATGCCTGAACCTTGTTTTAGGCAACCCCACTATAAAATCCATTGACACTACTTGCCACTTCTATGTGGGTATCTCATGTGGATATAGTTTTCCTGTTGGATGTAGGTGTTCCACTTTCACATTTTGACATTCCAAGCATTTGGCCACATAATTGGTAATATATTTTTTCATACCAGGCCAGAAATATGCTTTCTTTAGATTCTCTCACATCTTTGCACTTCCTGGATGTGCAGAGTAGGGAGTGTTATGAGCCTCCCTAAGGATTGTTTCTCTCAATCCTCCTAGGTTGGGTACCACCAACCTATTTCTAAAATAAAGTAGATCATCTTTCCAAGCATAATCTGTATCCTTATCTACTTTCTATCCATCTGCTCCTATACATGATTGGCAAAAGTCATATTTTCCTTACCATATCTTAATTTGATCTAATAGATCATATTGGTATTTTGTCATTGTGGTTATACACCCTCTTTAGCTCAAAGCATCAACGACCTTATTCTCTTTACCCTTAATGTACTCAATCCCAAAATCATATTCCGCTAAGAACTCTAGCCAACGTCGTTGTCTGGCATTTAGCAAGGGTTGAGTAAATATATACTTCAGACTCTGATGATCTATCTTTAACTCAAATGGTTTTCCTAGAAGGTAATATTGCCAAACTTTCAAAGCATGTACCACCACTGCCAACTCTAAATCATGAGTGGCATAATTGACTTTATGCCTCTTGAGCTTCCTAGACTCATAAGCAATTACTGCATCACCTTGGGTCAAAATCCCTCCTAACCCTTCGATTGATGCATCTGTATAAACTATAAATTGCTTATTAGGATCAGGTAACTATAGGATTGGTGCAATTATCAACCTTTCTTTCAAAACTTGAAAAGCCTCCTCACACTGCTTTGTCCACTTGAAGCTTTTCCCTTTTCTTTGAAGGTTTGTAATAGGTTGGGCAATTCTTGAAAACCCTTTTACAAATCGCCTATAATATCCTACAAGTCCCATAAAACTTTACACCTCTATGACATTAGTAGGAGTTGGCCAATCAATGATTGCTTCTATTTTCTTGGGATCTACTACAATTCCTTCAACAGAGACAATATGTCCAAGGTATTGCACTTGTGGAGTATAAAACTCACACTTTGACAATTTCCCATACAATTGATTCTTTCTAAGAATCTCAAGCATTGTTTCAAGTGTTGATCATGCTCTTCTTTATTTTTGGAATAAACCAAAATATCATCCAAAAATACTAGTACAAACTTATCCAGTTGTTCTCTGAAAATATTGTTCATGAGGTTCATGAATACGGCTGGGGCATTGGTTAACCCAAAAGGTAAAACTGTAAACTCAAAATACCCATACCTTGTTCTAAATGTTGTTTTAGAAGTATCTTCTTCCCAAATTCTTAATTGATGATATCCAGATCTCAAATCAATTTTTGAAAAGATAGTTGCTCCCCTTAGTTGATCAAATAAATCATCAATTCTTGGTAATGAATACCTATTTTTGATAGTAACCTTATTCAGCATTCTATAATCTATGCACATTCTTAAGGTACCATATTTATTTTTAACAAAAAGAATAGGAGCTCCCTAGGGTGACACACTAGGTTTAATCAACCCCTTTTCAAGCAAATCTTGTAGTTGCATTTTTAACTCTTGCAACTCTATAGGAGTCATCCTATAAGGTGACCTTGCAATTGGTGTTGCATTAGGTAACAACTCAATTAAAAAATCAAATTCCCTCTAAGGAGGTAACCCTGGTAGTTCCTCAAGAAATACATCTTTGAATGCACCTAATACTAGATGTTTATGTAAAATATTGATCTCATCCCTATACTCTTCTCTTCTATTCATATTTACTATAAAGATCATACCCTTCTTCTTAATAACCTTTTTAAGTTGCATTGTGGACAATAGATGGGGTTTTACTTCTCCTCACCCACAATTAATTCTAATCCTTTGAGAAGATCCATCCACAAATTCCACCCATCTTTCTTCAAAGTTCAAAAGGGCCTTGTGTGCTTTTAACCAATCAACTCCCAAAATAATATCAAACGCATGCAAAGGTGCCACATATAGATGCCAATTGATCCTTCCTTGTGGTAAAACAATGTGGGAATCAAAGAGACACTGGTTAACATGGTGAGTTTACCCTGATCCATACTCTACCTTCCAACCATTTTCCAAGAATCCAGGTCTAATAGGTGAATCTCTCATTAATCTAGTTGATATAAAACTATCAGTTGACCCACTATCAATCAAAATTTGCATGTTTTTACCAAAAAAAATTCCATTTAATAAAAAAGGAGTAATTTATCCATTGAGTTTAGAGCTACCTGTGGCCACATAAATCCTGTGGTTGGCTTCTTCTAGAGCTTTTGGTGGTAGATCAACTCTGTGAGGATATTTGTTGGCATAATGAGCCCCTTTGCACACCCAACATCCACTCGATGGAGCTCTATTGCCTCTATTGATGTTTTCATTTCTATTCATGGATGTAGTTTCCCTTTCCCTTCCTTGGCCCACTATTTTTTGGTCCTATCTTTTGGGAAACTCTTTAACATCCTTCCTGAATTTACCTCCTTGGTAACTGGATTTATTTTTTCCACCTTGTTTACTCTGATCTCCCCCTTTAGGTTTCTTATTCTGTTCCTTTTCCCATTTCATGAAACCAACACTTTTCCATTTTCTGAGCTCATATTTCTCCTTTTCTGATAGCTTTTGATAATTGAAATATGCTTTTCTTGTTTCCTGATTAGCTTCCTCCTTTCTTGCTAAATCAAAAGTAGAAGGTAAATTGATGGGATTATGCATATTTACCACCGTCATAATTCTAGGATGTAATCCTAGAATGAATTTCTGAGTTTTCATTTCCTCATTGCTTTCATATTGAGTTGCATACTTCAATAGTTGTATGAACTTTTGGTGATATTCTCGGACCGACATATTTTCCTATCTCAAATTTGAGAATTCCCCAAACTTTTCCACATAATATTGTCTTGTCAAAAATCTATCTCTGAATTCTTTGATGAACTCCTCCCACTTGAGATCAGCAGCCTCCACCTCATGCCCTTTCTTGTATGATTTCCACCAATCCAGAGCAATTTTGGTCATGTTCATAACTGCCAAGGTAGTTTTGGATTCAGAAGATAGAACTACCAGAGAGAAGTAGGACTCTAATTCACTTAACCAATTTTTAGCCGACTCTCCATCATCTCTTCCATTAAACTTGGTTATTACAACTTTCTTTAAATTTCTATCCAATTCCTTACTCACTCTTGCCCTTCCAACACTGGATCCTTTAGGTTCCCCTAGCACTTCCATTGTCTTGCCTAATCTAGTTTCCCTATCTCTCGCTAAGTCCTCTATGACTCACTATTGTTGGGCAATAAGTTCCTGTTGCTGGGCCATGTGAGTTTTCTATTGGGCCATTTCTTCCCTTTGATTTTCCATTTGTACTTGCAATAATTTAACCATTTTTGCAAGGTTTCCCCCTTCCCCACCAGTTTCATTCAGAGGAATCTCATGAACTCTTTTCTACCTCCTTTCACGTTGAGGACCTTCTTTACTTAAATTTGTGCGTGGTCCTCTTACAGGCCTTTCGGTGCTTTCCTCCTCCCTACCTCCCGTAGGATTTCTTGAGGACCCACCTCGCAACATTCGTGCCATTTGTCCTATAAGTGAAAGAGGTAGTTAATTAGTTTTTGATAACTATTCTATTTTACACACAGAGTTCTACAACTTTAGAATCAATTCTGCTCTAATACCATATGTAACAACCCACTCACCTGGTTGTCCAAAATAAAGGCAATCAGAAACCAATAACTTTTTTTTAGTTCTACTATTCTGACTATAATTGTTTTCCCTATCAAACAGGTTGATAATAAAATTATTTACATCAAAAATCATCCCTTGTATTATGTTTATCTCTTTTTTTTACTTACAAATAGTTCAACACAAGCACAACATACCACTTTTGGGTTCAAGACTATTGCAGCTAGTCTCCCAAGTGGACGAGATTAGCTAAATCTCGTAAACATGCCATTCAGTGGTAACGGTTAACTCATTTATCATCCACATATTCTAGCATGAGGACCGAACCACGATGAGGGTTATCCTCTAGGGCCCATAACACCTAGAGGGGGATACTTTCTTTCCCTAACCTCCACACACTGTATCTTTGTCGAGAACCCAGTCGACTAGTTTATACCCAATGTGGAAGCACTCAACGTAATCATGCCCTTGTGACTAACTGGTATTTCCCTTTTCTAGAAGTAGCTAGTGCCATGTCCATTCCTAGACCTTGGTCTTCATTACCTAATACCATCGCAACTCACAGAGGCTTATCCCATACCAAACCCTGTGTCCATTCATGGCAAAGTTTGATTAGTATGGAACTTATCACAGTGTTCTTTGGAACCAACCTAGAAAAAGTATCCCATACCACTTTCTCATTCTGATCTGACCAAGTCCCTTAAAGGCCATTCCCATCAGTCGATAGTTGTCCCGAATTATCTTTGTGCCTACTCACACCCTAGTTTTACCTAGATGAATATCTGTTTAAGGTTTAGGTCTATTCTTTCTAAGAACTCGATACTTCTTCTAACATCCATATGTTCTAATGAGTATCTAAGTCAACTTGCTGTGGTACTACCTTCTCTAGAAACAACTTCATCTTATTACAACATGGTGAATATATTTTCTAAAGAGGTCTATATATAGTACCATATAAAGGTATCTTTAACTCAAGGATCTACTATTCCTATAAGGTATTAAATTTACCATTCAATCCAAGAATTATTTTGTTAGAACAATTAACCATTTCAGTTATCCACAGTTGTTTCCATTATCCTTTAGTCTTAGTTTTTGTCTAAAATATAATTATAAATGTATTGCTTCCAGCACTTGCAATACTCATTCTTGCTAAGAGGTTGATAAGATAAACTGATGCAAATCGTCTTCGAGAACACTCATGTGCTTATACTTTGGTTTAATTTTGAGCTAGACCAAAATTTAGGTAAACACCCTACTCTATCATCATCAACTAACTACTCAACAGGACAAACATCTACAACACCTTCTTGGGCACTCCTTGCCTTCTCAACTTTCAAAATAAATAAAATTATATCTAGTTGTTATCAAGGTTTTTCTCCATAAAACAATTGATGAATAACAAGGAAATAGAAAGGACAATATAACACATTTTCAATAGCAATATATCGAATTACTTATTACACAAAGCAATTCATTCTGGTGCATAAACAAAAACTCATTTGCAAGCATCTTTTAATAGACACAATTGCCACAATACATGATATCTTAATATCCATTAACAATACAAAGATCTCAACACTCAGTTACTTTCCTTAAGCACGAAAGAGAGATTCTCAATTTACATATTTTTTTATAGCAAGCTTTGTTTCACAAAATGAACTCTATTGTTGTAGTGCAACAACTATATAGACTTCTAACCAGTGGACTTCCATACAACATAATAATTTTCCTTGTCCAACAGGAAGAATTCAATGCATGCTTTATGTTTCATTGATTCCATAGTGCAAATTCCCACTACCATCCTACGTATGAGTCTTCATCACAACGCCCTCTGTTATGAGTAGTTCATTACTCTCACTAGAGTTTGAGCTAGTCATCGGGGATCAGATACGACTCAAATATAAACATGCAACTATCATGCATTCTAATGTTTAACTAGAATACACACACAAGAACATATTTGGCTTCCCAAATCCTCTCACACCATATATCACAGAAGCCTTCTCTATTTTTAAAAAACAAAACAAAACCAATCTACATATCCAATTCACTCTAAACAAGTTAGACATTTCATATTTCTTTTGTTGCAAACTACACTACGGTGTCATAACAACGTCTACAATACCATTTTAAATAAAATAATTTATTTTGCTGCTACATTCCAGCCCCATGTCGGCTATCCATAGCACTATCAAAATACATACAAGTAAACATTACATTACCCAAATAGTCAAGCTTTCAAAATAGCAAAACCATCATTTGTTTTTCATTGCCTTCATTTTTCAGCATTCATAACAATGAACTTAGCAACCATTCTACGTTCACACATTCATTTGAACATAGTTCATCATTCATATAATAGTTCATTCAACCAACAAGTTTTATTTTTCAAACCAAGGTTTCGTTTCACACACCAGTGGCTTATTCTTTCATAAAAGAAATCTAAAACATTTTCCACACAGAACTAAGCAGTTTTACCAACCTATAAAGTTTGCTTCCCTGCTTTGAAGATCACCTTCCACTTTTTTGTTCACACCTGTCATTAGAATACCCATAATGATCTCTCTTCTCCCTTCATCTCCTCGCTATCTTGTCCTCAACTGAATACCATTAATGAAACATCATGGTTACCTCCCATGTTCTCGCTCACCACATTTTCCATTAACAAAATAACTATAACGTACTTCTCATTAGTACGGAGTTCATCCTCCTATGCATAAGCAATGAAAAAAACAACCTTATGTTTTTTGCTCTCCACCAGGCATCTAAGTTGGAACAACATCTGTATCGCTCCAAATTTTTTGCATCCTTACCTTCAGGCTATAGGATCCGTGCCCGGAAGGAGGATGGGAAAAGGATGTCGCGGTACCTCATCTCGAGAGGACTTTGCGAAGGTCCCGCCTCTCAAGGGAGGTGTATTTTGATGATTTTTCGACGGATGGTGGGTTCACCAGGAAACATTTAATGGCAGTTTCCATGCCTAGGTTTGGAATGTGTTTTTATGTGTTCGTTTTTAGTCTTAAGCATTCATATCCTAGGTTTGGCCAAATGAGTCTAAATTAATCTATATGAAAATGCAGATTTTAATGAATACAGAGAACAAATTTAAGACAGAAAAATAGAGAAATTAAGGAAGAATAAGAAGAATACCTGATCCGGATGTCTGATGGAGATTTTGATGTTTGAAGCAGTCAGGATCGTCTAGAATTCGACAGAATCGTCTGAGATCAGACAAGATCATCTGAGATCTGACGAATTCGTCAGACGAATTCGTCAGAGACCTGCAAACAGAAGAACAGATGCAAAATACAGAGAATACTACTGTGCTAACAAGGGGAAACAACACAAAATGATAGTATGAACACTAGAAAATAATTATGAACAGAAATTCAAACAAATTACGATATTCTAATGATAAATTATGATCTTATCATGCAAGTTAAGCTATATGGGTGAACTCCAAATGCAAAATAGTAAGCAATAAGGATAAACTAACTAAAATGCAGAATAAAACAGCGAAAGGAATAAAAGAAAGCGCAAACTCTGGGCACTGATTGCCCCCAATGCAGATTGCAGTCAAAATCATCTGGAAGTAATGAAATCGTCTCGAATTACGACAGGATCGTCCGAGATTTGAACGAGATCGTCTGCGACGATCTGAGCTTGCTCCGATTGAAGATCAATGAGGTCCCTGCAAGAAAACTTCAAAATAACAAAGGCAAAATAATGTTCTAAGTATTCTAATGCACGCAAAATCAAGTTACAGGGAAATTCAGCCAGGGGTTGGGAGGGGAAGGTCCTAAGGATTAAATAGGCTTAGGAGAGTAGTTAGGAGGTTGGAGATCATCCCTATTTGGGAGATCTCCAACAAGGGAGGGTCTCTAACGGCGCGGACACGCTTCTGCCGGATTAGAGGCCCGTTGGAACAGAAGCTAATTGTGAAAAATTAGTTTTGCGACAAGATCGTCTGGACGTCCTAGCCCAGAAGAAATCGTCAGATCTGGGGCGATATCGTCTGATCGGCGACGATATCGTCAAACGGTCAAAACAACCTCTAAAAATGGCACGAAAAAGGGGGAAACGGATTACCCGGCGGTTAACGAGCGGTTTGGGAGGTTAAAATTTGAATTTAAATTATTTACTAAGGTGAATGTAATTATGACAATTTTACTACGCCAATTTTAGGGTGCTACATTTTGCCCCCTCTTTAGCGAATTTTTTGAAGAAAATGCGTTAAAGATGAGTTCTTCTCGATCTACGAGAAAGCAAAAAATTATTCCCATTTTTAGGCGACGATTCTTGGTCGAATCGTACGATAGCTTACTATGGTGCCCCCTCCATGTTTTTACCCAAATCGAACGTTTGAGGTAAAAGCACGTAAAAGCAAAAAATTATTTTTGAATAAAATTAAGAAAAATAGGGTAAAACCCTAATTCATTTTTACTGTTCATTTTTTGGTTTTTAGAGCTCTAAAGAAAAAATGGTGGAGACGACGCACAGATCAACAGAGGTCCGGCGCGGTCTACGGGTAAGAGTCTAGACTTAACTAGAATGCTTTAATTTGATTTTACATGCTTTTTAGGTAAAATTTGATTTAATTTTGAGCATCGCGGCCGTTTTTGGGCCGTCGACGTCGTTGGGACGAAATCGTCCCGATTTTGACGAAATCGGCGAAAGGGGGACGATTTCATCAAATTAGGGATGATTTCGGCTTGCGAAATCGGAGACGATTATGCTCAAATTGGGGACGATATCGTCTAATAGTGGGCGATATCATCAATTGCATAAAATTGAACTTTAACTTGCATTATTAATTACTTGAATTGTTTATTAATGATTGTTTGTTGTTTTGTTGTTTATGTTGTAGAGAGGTTTGCTAAAGAGCAGGGAATGGAAGTATGGAGGTTTGAGGGATGACTTGGCCGCTCTCACACAGGCAGAGCGAGATCAGCTGGCACAGGCCGGCTTGCAGCATGTGGCAGAGATGCCACAGGTGTCTACGGATATGGGGCTACTGACGGCCCTAGCAGAGAGATGGTATCCGGGTTCCTCATGTTTTCGGCTACCGACAAGGGAGATGACTCCCACTCTAGAGGATGTATGGAGGATTCTAAGAATCCCCATACAAGGACGATTGATCACTCCTACGGCCAATCAGGGCCACGCTATGGGATGATTGTGTGGTGACCCGAGCTTCACCCTGGAGAAGGGCGGAGTGAATATCGAGGCACTACGCCAGATGCCTGGGGCATCTAGACTCACACGGGTGCTAGCTGGAGTAGTTGGTGGACTTCTGCTGTGCCACCAGAGCGGGTGCAGGGTGTCGTGGATGCGGGTGCAGGGTGTCGTGGGTGCAGGGTACCGAGACCACGGGTACAGGTTCTCTTGGGGCAGCTATGTACTATGCTGATTGTACAGGATCCTATATGGGGTTGTGTACAAGGGCGGCCGATGTCTGGTGATGACATCGCTTCTACAGGTTTGGTGCTGGGAGCACATTGCAGTGCGGAGGCCGATAGGGCTTCCCATGATAGGGGTAGACGGGGAGAGGCCCCGAGTCTTCTATTGGTGGCTTCGAAGAGGGTCACGGTGGCGGATCGACCTTTCGATGTCCCGGAGGCTACTGGATGACTTAGTCCAAAATTAGATTACCCGGAGGCCATGGAGGGAGCATCCAGGGTGGGCCGAGGATGGACAGGAGTTGGCTCGCGTCAGGCGAGTTTGTTGGCTACGGATGGAGAGGGGAGAGGTGGAGCTCCATCGCTATGACCGAGTTTTGCGTCAGTTCGGTCTGCAGTAGGGGATCCCATCTCTGAGGGATTATGAGTTTTCCCAGACTGTCCGGGATAACACCATAGTTAGCGGGGCTCCAGACATGCAGCGGTTTTGGAGTCAGGACGCGGATGATGCCCCCATCCAGCCAGTGGATGGGGACGACGTAGGGGTAGCCGATGGCTACGATGCCTGGTACGCAGGCATCCGCCCTCCTCGGATGACGAGGGCACAGGGTCCGATACATGCGGTCGTGCATCGGATAGGGAGGCGACGCCAGGCGGCTATGGAGGCGGCCCAGGGTCACGACGGGAGAGAGCCGAGGAGGCCATAGGCACAGGAGAGGCCGCGATAGAGGGAGAGGAGGGAGGCGAGACCCCCATCTCCATAGAGGGAGAGGCCACCATCGCCCGATAAGGGCAAGGGCGTTGACACAGGGGAGAGTAGCGAGACCGCTACTCTTCGAGCGAAGAGAGATCATCTCCAGGCACAGGTGCAGACTCTACAGGATGAGGCTGCACGCCACCGAGCTGAGGTGGCACAGCTGCGAGACGAGATTGCATGCCTCAGGGCACGGGGCGGAGGGGCGAGCACTGGGGAGCTGACACGGGCTATTGCCCAACTTACTTTCTACCAGACTTTGTACTATCAGCTGGTGCCAGAGGCGGATAGACTACCCCTGCTAGCCAACATCGCAGATCCGATCAGGATCGGGTCATCGAGGACCTCGTCCCGATCGAGGACTAGGACTACTCAGACTATGATGGGGCCACCTCGTCCACCTCAGGGTGGGGGAGGAGATGAGGCGGAGAGCTCGAGGGGCTCTCGAGGCTAGAGGGCTGCACAACTTTGTACAGATTGACATTGTATTATTATTATTTTGTTGATAGAGGATTGAGTATGCCGAGGTACAGATTGTGGCATACCAATCTAGTTTTGATGATGTATATATACTGTTGACATATATATGATATGTTTTTGATCATATGACTTGTGTTATGTGTATGCTTATGATGCTTTTATGTTTGTTTGATTGATTTGATAATTGGATTGAGGATTCATGAAATTATGTCGTTTTGAAAATTTATACTTTTGATGTCATGCGGTAATATTTTAAATGAAATAATCTGATGTAACAAATTGATTGTTTGTAATGTGATGTAATAAAAAATAAAAAGAGACTTCTAACAATAATTTCAAAGGACATTGTCGCTATTATAGACCATTTCATGGAGTCGCTGCTCACTCGGTCGTCAAGCTAATCCCAGGATAGAAATATTGTTAAAAGTAAAAGAGTGCTTAAGAGACTGTCTTAAGACTTTGGTGCAATGGTGAAAATGATGGTGATGATGGTTTGTTTTCAGATTTTCATGAAAATAGTATGCATGAAATAATGTTAAAATGATTTTTGCTAGGCATAAATTCCTAAGTGTGATAAATTTTTTGGATAATTCGTTAGGAATTATACCATCATTGCAAAATTGAAGGTTGACATAATGACATGAAATAATGAAAATGTGTTTGCTTTTTAAAAGCATAATTTGTGTAACATAATGAATTAAGTCATATGGTTTTCATGATTTTTAATAAATGGGGAATAAAAATTGTTACAATGGTTTGCGCTAGGCATAGAATATGTAGGTATAGACTTATACCATCATCGCGAAAATCAAAAGAAAAGATAGTTTTATTGCATGGTTGATTTTTTTTTAATAAACAGAAAATATGAAGATGAGGACTTGCGCTAGGCATAAAATTCCAATTTTGGTTTTGGAACTATACCATCGTCACGAAAGTCAACTAGATATATATGTTTTGATTGTATATTTTGAAAGAAATTTTGATTTTTCTATTATATAGTTGTCTTTATGGTAAGCAAGCGTACTTGATTTATTCCAAACAAGTTGCAAAAATAATATTTCAAAGTATTTTGAAGACAAAAGTTAGATTTATAAGGAATCCCATGTGCATATGTGAATTCATTTCCGATCTTGATTTATCATAATGATACACAAAATCTCTCAAATACAAATGTGTGTGCAATTGCTTTGTGCATTTACCAATTTTGAGCAAGATAATATGATACAAGTGATTTGAAGAAACCAAATAAGTGTTCATTAACCATGATGTAGATGCATATAACCATACTAGACTACTATGTAGGTCGGATTATCAAGAGCTAGCTAATCCATAAGCAGACATAGGTCTGTACAAAAGAAGGTCGCTAATGTGACGGACATATCACCACGCTAGGAGTTACCCAAGGCCAAGCGAGGTTGGGCACAAACCACTGTTATGGGGCTTACCTCACAGTTTTCGAATAATTGAGAATTCCAGGGATTCAAGCTCATCAACCCTTCTTTTCTTTTCAAAGGGTAGGGAAAGGGGATTTTATTGCAGTTTTGCTTTCTGCTTTCTTTTGAACTTTGCTTCTTTTTCTTTTGTATTTTTGTTTGCTTGATTTTTTTTTGAGATAGTGCTTGAAATATTGTTGTAATGATATAAAAGAACATTTTTCTTTTCTCTTTTTCTTGAACTTTTCTTTTCTTTTTCTTTGCTAGGGATACTTGCTCGGATTAGCTGTA
Organism: Wollemia nobilis; assembly: GCA_028583015.1. NCBI lineage: Eukaryota > Viridiplantae > Streptophyta > Pinopsida > Araucariales > Araucariaceae > Wollemia > Wollemia nobilis. The sequence goes on from JAQPPZ010016599.1 coordinate 4,834,911, forward strand.
GAGCAAGGGATTTTTATTCTGGGTAGGGGTGAGCTTGTCCTTTTGCCAACTCTCAAAGATTCTAGACCATGTGCATGATAGGATAGCAGGGGAAACTTTTCGCTCAAGAAATCACTTCTACTATGTAGCAAAACATGGAAATTACAAATATAATCATTTTATTGTGAAAAGATGTGCTTGGTTTAAGTAAATAACAAGATCAATTCTCTATGCTCAAACTTTATTTAATTGAATTTTGTGGACTTTGATATAAGAGAGATTAGTAATCATGCCGGATAAAATCAAGATATTTATTGTTGTGAGTGTGCAAGTGAGGGATTCCAAATAAATGCTAATTTATCCAAAATAATTTGAAACATATAACTGCAATAATTGTAAGAAAATATATATAAACACTTTTGAGAAGTTTTGAGAATGTTGACTCTCTCTTTCTTCTTGATATTGTTTTGGTTTCGAAAGAGTCAAGCATATTGTTGTTTTGATTTTTATTCTTTATTTTGTTTTTTTGGTTTTATTTTTGTTTTTGAACAAAAAATTTAACAAGTGCCATAAATAAATGCAACAAATAGTTTTTGAAGATTTTGATGATTATGAATGTTTTTGGTGTTTTTGAATTTATAAATTGAAAGAAATACAAGATAGTGATTTTGAAATATTTTAAACAAATATATACAAGGATGAAATGACCAAATTTATGCATAGTAACGTTTAAGATGCAAAATATTCATGGGTTCTTTAAGTTCTTTACCATCTAAGGTAGATAATTTGTATGCTCCTGATTCAAATTTAGCAGTAATAATGTATGGTCCAAGCCAGTTGGGCTCAAATTTACCTTTAAGGTCCTTAGTTGCATTTGTATTTTTTTGATTTTCTTTTAAAACAAGGTCGCCGATCTCAAAGGATCGATGACGAACTTTCTTAGCATATGATCTTTTAAGCTTGTTTTGGTAGGCACGGAGATGCTCCAAAGCATTGATGCATTTTTCATCTAGGAGTTCCAGCTGACTGAGTCTGCCAGCACGATATTCATCTCCTACTTCGGTATCTTGAAGTAGCAGAGCCAAAGAAGGAACTTCCAATTCAAAGGGAAAAACTGCTTCAGCACCGTAAACCAAAACAAATGGTGAAGTTCCAGTGGGGGTTCGAACACTAGTTCGATAGGCCCACAAGGCTGGATATAATTGAATGTGCCAGTCACGGCCGGTTTTATTGACCAATATTTTGAGAATTTTGATTAAGGTTTTGTTAGATGCTTATGCTTGACCATTACCATGAGGATAATAGGGAGTGGACCGGCGATGTTGAATCTTATATTTTTGGCATAATTTTTTAACATCTTTATTTTTGAAACAAGTTCCATTGTTAGAGATGAGATTTGCAGGAATTTCGAACCTGCAAATGATTTGATTAAAAATAAATTTAGAGACTTGTGTGCCAGTGCAGGAAGCTAAAGGCATAGCTTCGACCCACTTCGTGAAATACTCAGTGGCGGTTATGATGAACTTGTGTCCATCAGATGACACAGGATTGATTTTGCCAATAATATCTAAACCCCATTTGGAAAAGGGCCAAGGAGATGAAATAGCCTGCAGCTCTTGTGCGGGCGCATGGACAAGGTCGGCATGTTTTTGGCACTTGTCGCAATGGCGCACATACTCATGTGCATCCGTTTCCATGGTAGGCCAAAAGTATCCTATCCGAAGGAGCTTTTTAGCAATGACGCTACCACTAAAGTGTCCTCCACAAGATCCATCGTGGGCTTCACTCAAGGCTGATTTAGACTCTTCTAAGTTTAAACATCTTAATAGGATACCTTCAAAAGATCTCCTATATAAAGTATTGCCAATTATTACAAATCGACTTGCTCGTCGACGTAATAACCGACGCTGGTTTCTATTAGAATCGGCAGGGAAAGTCCCATTTTGGAGAAAATCAAATATGTCCGTATACCAAGGTTCGGGAGTAGTTTCATTGATTAGAAACACATCCAAAGGCTCTAAGCATGACTTATTTGAAGCGGGTTCTTGGAGTCGACGAATAATGATAGTGGCATATTCGTCATCTAACTCCAAGGGTGGGAGAGATGCGAGTTGCGGCCATAGCATCAGTCTGCACGGTTGCTAGTTCGAGGAATAGCTTCCAAGGTAACTTGATCAAATAGAGACATTAATTGTAAAACATAGGCCTTATATGGGCGCAGTTTATCATCTCTAGTCTGATAAACTTCATTAATTTGGTTTATAACCAGTTGAGAATCACCAAAAACTAAAAGATGTTTAATTTTTAGCGCCAAGGCAGCTCGTAATCCAAGGATTAGAGCTTCATACTCAATAGTATTGTTGGTGCAAGCAAATGTCAATTTGAAGGACAGAGGAATAAGATGTTTTTGTAGGGATATTAAAATAATACCCGCACCAGCCCCACTCATGCATCGGGCTCCGTCAAAGTATAAGGACCATTGTTCAATATGGTCTGCCTCTAATTGAAGGCATTCGTCAGGAAACTCAATGATGAGGGGATGGGTAGACTCTAAGGGTGCAGCAGCTAATTGATCTGCTATGATTTGACCCTTAACAGACTTTTGTCCTATGAATGTGAGATCAAACTCGCTTAGAGCAAGAACCCACTTGGTTGTGCGACCCGATAAATAAGGTCGACTCATGAGATACCTTAAGGGATCGTATTTGGCAATGACATACATTTTTTGACTAAGCATATAGTGTCGTAATTTTTGCGTAGCAAACACGATGGCTAGACATAGTTTTTCTAATGCTGTGTAGCGGGTTTCATAACTGATGAAGGTTCGGCTAATGTAATAATTAGCACGTTCTCTCTTTTCATCATCAAGTTGAGCTAACATAGCTCCTAAGGCAGAATCTAAAGCTGAAATATATAGGAGAAATGGGCGATCAGGTTTAGGTGGTGAAAGCACAGGTGGATTAAGGAGGTATTGTTTGAGAAGTTCAAAAGCTTCTCTACATTCGGTGTCCCAATTAAAAGGGACATCCTTCTTAAGGAGTTTAAGAAAGGGACCGGTTTTGTCCGCCAGCTTATCGATGAAGCGACGGATAGCTTGAAGTTTACCTTGTAAACTTCGTAACTCAAATATATTAGTAGGTGCGGGCATATCAGTGATGGCCGCAATCTTGAGAGGGTCGATTTCAATACCACGTAAAGAAACTAAAACCCCTAATAGTTTACCGGACTTAACTCCGAATATACATTTCTTTGGATTTAATCGAATAAGATATTCTCGTAATCGATTAAAAACTTTTCTCAAATCATCTAAATGATTATCTTCAATAATAGAGCGAGCTATAATATCATCTACATAATCATGTAGGATATCATGCATCATATCATGAAAAATATAGGTCATAGCTCGTTGATAAGTTGCACCTGCGTTCTTTAAGCCAAATGGCATCACTTTCCAGAAAAAGGTACCCCAGGGGGTAATAAAGGCTGTTTTAGCCTGATCTTCAAGAGCTATCCTGATCTGATTATAACCGGAGAATCCATCCATTAAGGACATCATCCCACTCCCGGTAGTAAAGTCAATGATTTGATCCATGTTTGGAAGAGGAAAGTCATCTTTAGGGCATGCGGCGTTAATATCTCTAAAATCTGTGCAAACCCTAACTTTGGTAGCTTCTTTCTTGGTGACTGGAACTACATTTGAGATCCATTCAGCATAATCAATAGCTTGTATAAAGATAACATTCGGGAGTTTTTCTAACTCCCCTTTGACTAGCAGAGCCACTTTGGGATGCATTTTTCTAAGTTTTTGTTTAACGGGTTTAGCATCCGGATGGACCACTAGATGATGCATGACTACGGAAGGGTCTAGACCTGGCATATCTTCATATGTCCAAGCGAAGACATCTTCATACTCTTTAAGGAATGCAATGTATTGTTCTTGTTTTTCTTGACTTAATTCTGATCCAATATTGATTATGTGAGGATTATCCTCGGTTCCAATATTAATTTTAATGACGTTTTCTACCTCCATGTGTAGATCTCTTTCAAAATTAGGTGGGGCGGGTGAAACACCCAATTCTTGTAATTCTTGTAAGGTTAATTTAGATAATTCATCTTGAGGATTAGTGGCCTCAAGTTGGGCTATAGTTGGTATAGAACCATCAAAATAAAATCCATTGTGTAACATCTCTTCAACTAGAGACATCATGGAAGATATCTCCTTCCAACTCTTCATCGGGGTCGACAATCATTTCGGGGTAAGCTATGGATAGCATGTTGCATGAAAACGACTGATTTTTAAGAGGCAAATCAACATGCCTATCCAAATAATCTTGATAACATATGAGTTGATCATCATCTTCAAAAGGAAAGGGTTGACCCTTACTAGGAAATAGGCCCACACCACAGCGGGCAGGCCACGGTTCTACCTCGAAAGGTTCTTTCATGCCATTTTGGAAAGGTCCCAAGCCTTTCCCTTTATATCCCATTTTAAGCATCATGGGTTTAGCTTTAATATAATCATTGGTAAAATAACACCGAGCGTATCCCTCATGATGAGTTTTGATATTTCGAGGGATTCTTCCCCAGTCATATCCTTTATAAATGAAGGCACAACTCCCGACTTGGTAAGTACTTCCCATAGGTTGTGGGAGGCCCAAAGTACGAGGAGATGGCGGTAAATTATTCAAAAGAATTGAATCTTGCATGAAAGCATTTGTTTTTTCTGATATTAAGGTTGTGGATAAATCTGGTAAAAGTTCATCAGAAAGGGCATAAGATGTAGAAGGCTTATTACCTATATCTTGAGATGTGGAAGGGATGATAGTTGTTTCTGTAGGTTTTGAATTTATAGGGATAGAACTTGAAGGATTGGTTGTAGATTTAAGATCTTTTTGAGGTTCTAGAGTGATTTGTTTAGAGGGTTGTTGATCTATATAGGAGGATGAAATTAATGGAGGGGAAATAGGTGAAATTATGGGTGTGTGTTTCACAGTTTTAGATGAAAAATAAGAACTAGTATGTGTAGATGAGGGAGCGGGGCAAAATTGCACTCCAACGGGTTCTGCCAAAGCACACATATCAAAAGGTCTAGGGTCACCATGGATAGTGACCAACTGATTTTTAAACTCAAATTTAACACATTGGTGTAAGGTTGATGGGACCGCTCGCATGGCATTGATCCAAGGGCGACCCAAAAGTATATTGTACGATGCTGGGCAATGTACAATAAACACGGTTGTTTCTAGGGTTCTAGGACCAACTTGCAATGGGAGGGTAATAACTCCACACGTTTCTTGTGTTTCGTCATTAAAAGCTTTGATAATCATATCGGTTTTCTTCATTTCATCACTTCTAAAGCCAAATCGTTGGTAGAAGTCAAAAGTGCAAATGTTTAGAGATGAGCCATTATCAATCAAGACTCGTTTGATGACTACATCTCCAATTAAAGCAGTAATGTATAAGGGATTATCCTTATGTAAACTGTGTTGTGGGATATCTTTATCCCGAAAGTCAATACAATCAATCTCTCGAGTGATGATAGTATTGGCCATAGCTTCAGGTTGAATGTTTTGAGGTACCATCATTTGGCTTAATGTAAGCATCAACTCATCCCTATGGGTGGGAGAGGATCTTAATAAATCCAAAAGGGAAATTATGGCCGTAGTATTGGACAATTGCTCATTAATATTGTAAGGGGGTTTAGGTTGAACATTAGGAGCATGATTCCCTTTATTGGGGTTTTCAAAACGAATGGAGCTGATCCATCATTCTGGTTTGGTTCTTGTTGGGAATTTTGAGCTTGTTGTCGGGTAACGACTCCAATGGTACCTACAATGTTATAATGAAGACGTTGAACTGGTCTCGGTTGAGCATTTATGGCTTGTTCATTAGAAAGGAATATATTAGAAGAAGGTCGAGTAGTAACTCTTCTAGGAAATGGTTCTTTTGGAACCATAGCATCTGTGACGGGTTGAATAGGATCTGATTCATTTTCAGAACTATTCGATTGGTTTGAAGTAATGTCTAGTTCACTTTCACTATCTGATTCTATATCACTAGAATCAGAAGTTTGAAAATTATGTAAGGGCCTGGTCGTAACCAGGGATAAGGTTGTGTCAAATATTTGAGAATCCTGAACAGGTAATTGTCCGCTAATGGTTCCTACATATCGGGTAGGAGGAGGAACATTATGATGTTCGATTTGATTGGCTACCTCTTTACCATGTCTTGGTAAAGGGTGTTGAAATATGTCTAAAGTTTGATTGGCATTTTGATTTTGATTTTGGGGAACGGTCTTTTGAGTATTATTAGGAGGGTTTTGTTTAGGTTGGAAGGCTTGCACTTCCATTTCATTATTGTCAATCAAATCCTGTATTTTATGTTTCAACCTTTTACAAGCGTTGGTAGAATGTCCAGGTCCTCTATGGAAATCACAGTGTAAGTCAGCTCTGTATCCGGGTATAGTTGGATCAGGTTCTCGGATAGCTGGTAATTGGATCAAACCTCTTTCGAGTAATTGAGGTAAAATAGTTGATAAGGGTTGATTTAATCTAGTGAATTCTCGAGGAGGCTTGTCAGGAGGTTTCAATATAAATTTTTCTGTTGTCTTCGTTGCATTGATATTGGCAACATTCCTGCTGTCAGTGACTCCATCACCGACAACTTGTTTGTTTTTATATTGATTTCTGGATGTTTTCTCATCATCCTTCTTCCTAAGTTGGCCTCTCCTAATGAGGGCATCTTCTACTCTTCGAGCTAAATCTATAGCTTGATCGAAGGTAGTTAAGGTAGCAATTGATAGCTCATAAGATATTTGTTCTTGTAAATTATTGATAAAAATGTCCAACATTTCCCTATAAGGTAGCACAAAGTGCAGTTTTTCTGTCAATTGCCTCCATCTAGCTAAGAAATCGGCAAAACATTCATCTTTGTCTTGTTTTAAATTGTATAAATCTTTAATAGTTACATGCCTCTCGATGTAGGCACTAAATTGATGGACAAATGATTCATCTGTTTCTTCGAAGTTTCTCAAAGAATGAGTGGGCAATTGATAGTACCACTCTAATGCCATTCCACCTAAACTTTTTGGGAACATTTTTAATAATAGCAAGTCATCATGCGATATGTCATGACATGCTATCCTAAACATGCGAAGATGCTCTATGGGATCTTCGGTTCCTTTATATATAGGCAAGATAGGCATGGGAAAATGCTTAGGGTATGGTTGAGCTACAACTATGGGATCCAAAGGTTGACTACATATCTCTCGATAATTATACGAGGGACGGTAGGGATCTATCCGGTCCATACGTGAAGCTAACTGTTTCACCATGGCTTCCAGATTACTAGTTTGCCCCCCATATTGGTTTGGTAGGGCATTGACATGGGTTTTATGGGCATATGATGGAGGAACATGAAGATTAGATGCCATGTTACTATTGTGTAAATTATTGGTAGGAAAAGTATTATGAATGAATTTTGAAGTTGTATTATGTTGTATTCCAGATTGTTGAAAATTGGTGTTTGGCTTCGTTTTAGGTCTTTGTTTACTTGAAGCATATTGCTCAATAGTTTGGCGGAATAAAGTAGTGAAGGAAGGTTTCTTTTGTGTGGGAATGATTTTAGGTTGAATAATAGGTTCCTTAGGAGGTTGGATAGCCTGTTGTTTTGACATGTTTTGAATCATAGTGACCATATCCGTATTGGATGGTCCGACCTTATCACTTTCTTGATCAATTAAAGACAAGGGATTAATGCGCACATCATACATATGTTCCAAGGCTGCCTGAGTGTCACTAATTTGCCCTTTATCAATACGAACTGCCACATTAATGGCATCAATGTTATCATCAAGAAATTTCTTGAAATGATCTATGTTGTCAAAAGCAATAGTTCCATCTGGAGCTACTCTAGGGGATGAGGATCCATCCTCTTTAACACTTCCTTCTTGTTCATTATCTTCACCTAGGTCATGTTCTGATTGATCTAGAGTTTGTCCTTCCGGAATTGGATCTCCAGGAAGGACATTTGGGTCTCTAGTTGTATCTTGTACCCAATCTTCTTCTTCTCCTAAAGTTTCTTTACCATTCCTAAGTTTAGGCATGGTGCTAAATTTTGATTTCAGCAAATATATATATATATATATATATATATATATATATATATATATATATATATATATATGCAACAAAATTAAGAGGTATATATTTACTATATACCTACTACAATATTTGAAATGAAATGTTTAAGTTTTTGCTATGTTTTTTAGTTTTTTATTTTTTAATTTTTTAATTTTTCTTTGTTTTTGAAATAATATTGTAAAGACAGCAAATAACACAATAAATGCAAGAAATAAGACTGAAAGTAATAATCTAGTTTTCTATAAATAATTTATAAATATCATTAATAGGCTCGAGTTGTTCGGGAGTCATGAAGTGTTCTTCTTCAAATTGAAAGTTTTCTTTTAAAAATTTGATGAAAAGAGCTATAGTGATATTATCTGTCTCGGATCTTTGGTTGATAGAAGTAAAGCTCGTGGCAATACTCTCGATATAACACAGCTCGCGGAACTCTATTCCATATTTCCCTATCTGTAAGAACAACCTCTTGGTCTTCTACACAACCTAGGAACTGGTGTACAATGGCTGCGTTCTCGAGGTATTCCTCGAAGGTGAACAATTCTGAAGATACTAGAGCTCTCCTATAAGCTAACCATCTATGGCAGGCTCTCTGAAGTTCATGATAAAAAACTAGTTGATGAGGATCCAGGATTCTATCTAGGACTAGCCTCTTGATCTGTTTAAGTTGTGTGGACCTAGATGAGATGAGACTAAGTCTTCTATCAAGTTCGTTCCACAGGAATTGATTTCTACTTGTTTCAGGCACATTAAGCATAGAGTTGATTTCTATGGTTGCCAATTGGTTTTCTACATTTATAGTAACTGCTAATATTTTCTTAGGAGCTACCATCTAAACATGATTTTAAACTTTAAATGTTCTAAAATGCATCTATGTTTTAGTTGTTCTATTTTTTTTGTTTTGTTTTTGTTTTTTTGTTTTCAAAAGGTTATGATGCATTCACGTCGGGTTCACCAAAATGTATCGCTCCAAATTTTTTGCATCCTTACCTTCAGGCTATAGGATCCATGCCCGGAAGGAGGATGGGAAAAGGATGTCGCGGTACCTCGGACTGAGAGGACTTTGCGAAGGTCCCGCCTCTCAAGGGAGGTGTATTTTGATGATTTTTCGACGGATGGTGGGTTCACCAGGAAACATTTAATGGCAGTTTCCACGCCTAGGTTTGGAATGTGTTTTTATGTGTTCATTTTTAGCCTTAAGCATTCATATCCTAGGTTTGGCCAAATGAGTCTAAATTAATCTATATGAAAATGCAGATTTTAATGAATACAGAGAACAAATTTAAGACAAAAAAATAGAGAAATTAAGGAAGAATAAGAAGAATACCTGATCCGGATGTCTGATGGAGATTCTGATGTTTGAAGCGATCGGGATCGTCTGGAATTCGACGAGAATCGTCCGAGATCGGACAAGATCGTACGAGATCGAGACGAATTCGTCGAGAGACCTACAAACAGAAGAACAGATGCAAAATACAGAGAATACTACTGTGCTAACAAGGGAAAACAACACAAAATGACAGTATGAACACTAGAAAATAATTATGAACAGAAATTCAAACAAATTACGATATTCTAATGATAAATTATGATCTTATCATGCAAGTTAAGCTATATGGGTGAACTCCAAATGCAAAATAGTAAGCAATAAGGATAAACTAACTAAAATGTAGAATAAAACAATGAAAGGAATAAAAGAAAGTGCAAACTCTGGGCATTGATTGCCCCCAATGCAGATTGCAGTCGAAATCGTCTGGAAGTAATGAAATCATCTCGAATTACGACAGGATCGTCCGAGATTTGAACGAGATCGTCTGCGATGATATGAGCTTGCTCCGGCTGAAGATCAATGAGGTCCCTGCAAGAAAACTTCAAAATAACAAAGGCAAAATAATGTTCTAAGTATTCTAATGCACGCAAAATCAAGTTACAGGGAAATTCAGCCAGGGGTTGGGAGGGGAAGGTCCTAAGGATTAAATAGGCTTAGGGGAGTAGTTAGGAGGTTGGAGATCATCCCTATTTGGGAGATCTCCAATGGGGGAGGGTCTCTAACGGCGCAGACACGCTTCTACCCGGATTAGAGGCCCGTTGGAATAGAAGCTAATTGTGAACAATCAGTTTTGCGACAAGATCGTCTGGACGTCCTAGCCCAGACGAAATCGTCAGATCTGGGGCGATATCGTCTGATCGGCGACGATATCGTCAAACGGTCAAAACAACCTCTAAAAATGGCACGAAAAAGGGGGAAACGGATTACCCGACGGTTAACGGGCGGTTTGGGAGGTTAAAATTTGAATTTAAATTATTTACTAAGGTGAATGTAATTATGACAATTTTACTGCGCCAATTTTAGGGTGCTACAAACACTACCCTCTTCGTGGAGGAACTTTCGGTCTTTCAACCATCCATGCTATCCTGCGTGGAGCTCCACTTCCCTCTATCTATTTTTTTCCATAACCTTATAAATATTTAAATGCAAAGATGTAAACAAAACAACACATCCACCACACCTTGCTTAACGTTTCTTTTTAGAAAGGTAAGGAATAAACTAATTATTCTTTTTTTGTAAAAATCACCTTTCCCTAGAGTAATGGCAATATAATGGTAAACTTTATCCAAACCTATTAAAGGTAATTTTTCCAATACTAAAACACCTTCTTTACCACCTTTAATCACACAAGCCAACAATAGAGCATTTCATAAATTAGACATACACACTCATGCATCAATAGTAAAAAATCATGACTATTCAAACTAGTGGCTCTCATCATCATCGCCACCACAAAATATTTCTCATTCATTGCCAGCATGCAATATTCAAACCAACTTAACTCATGCAATAATTTACCTAAATGATATGCAAATGTGATTTTCCATGTACTCGCGAGTCGAATCATCACTTTCCTTCATATTTATCACTGTCTTGCTTCCCTTCATTATCTTCCTGTGGTTGTCCTGCGCTCAAAGAAGCTATCAGCAGTACCTTGTCACACAAGAAAAGGTAAATATTTACACATTTTATTCTTTTTTTATTAATCATGCTAGGAGGGTCATTACATGATTGACTATCATAATAAAATAAAAGTTAAAGGACTAAGGGGTTGTGAAAATATCTTTGTGAAAATTCAAAACACTATCAAGCATAAATGACCATATAATATTGCATATAATTAAGAAGAAAAAGTAGATTAAAACAATGCTAAGTAGGTCATAAATAAGTTTCTGTTAATAAAACAAAATTTATTACATAAAGACTATGTTGGGAACCGGATTGTGTCCATTTCATGCTCGGACATAATGACCACATGTTGCAGTTACCAAGTACGTTTGATGCTTATGCCTCACATGGATCATATAGTTTGGGAAGTCAAAGGAGTGTATGAAGTGGCTCTGAGGACAATATTTGAGGTTTTTTATCAAGGCTAGCTTCTTTTTTGGTTGTGACCTTGGCATACTTCTCCTAACCTGACCTAGTCTAATAGGTTCTATTTGGGAAAAAGAATGGGAGAAAAGTAGTAAACCTAACTAGTCTAGCCTAATAGTGGCAATGCACCAAGAATAGTAAATGCTCTCTATGCATTTATGGGATAAATTTACACATGAGTCAACCATGCCAAGAAAGTGAACATGATTTTATTACGACATATATACTTATGAAATTTTTACAAGGAAGGGATAAATACTAGTCACGAGGTTCCCATACAAATTTACACATACATGAAGAATAAGACAAAAGGCAAATAGTCACAACTCTTATATATTTATCCATCCATCCATCCATCCATATATATATATATATATATATTTTAACAACATCAAATACATATACTAAAATGAAAGGTCTCTAGGGGGCTATAGGTGAATTGACTCAGGGTTGAAGTCCATATCTGTTGTGGAATCAGTTACGACAGACACAAGGAATAACAAGACAATTCAAACTTAGTTTATTACCATAATAACAATTGCTTATACTGAGGCATTACAAGACATGATAACGGATAAGAATGCATTAAATAATGCTTATCTGTAACTAACAAATTATTAAAACATGTACTATAATCCATATCATTCCTCCCCACTGAAGAAGCATTGGTCCCCAATGCGTACAAAGGTGGAAGAGAAAGAAGAAAAATAGCCAGGAGTATTGGGTACAACCGAAAATGTACTCCTATTACAAAATATGAAATCCAAAATAACAAAGTTTGATAGGTCTTTAGAAAACCAAAATCTAACACTAGATTTGGATCAAGCTTGGAAAATACTCTCAATGACTACAAACACTGGTATGCCGACGGATAGCTGAAATGGGTCCCTGAATTTAGCAAAATAAAACAACAAATAAAATATCAAAGAAGATGCAGCAAAAGATGCCTTGAACCACGTGCCAGATGGAAACTTTAATTGTTGCAACATTTAAGACAAGCGGGCATGCATTGAATTGGTTGAGCCACGCATTAATGGAGATGGAAAAATATTAAATTAAATTAAAAATAATTTAATTTAATTTAATTAATTCATGGTTAATTGTGGGCCACTTGCATTAAATTATTGGTGGACTAGGACAACGGTCAAGTGGACCAGAACAACAGTCAATGGAGATAGAAGTGATGGATTAAATTAAATTAAATTAAATTTTAATTTAATTTAATTATGGGTTTATGGATGATGTGAATGGGCAACGATCAACGGAGAATATTTAATTTAACGCATAATTATGGTATTTAAAAATAAGTGTGATATTAAATATTGTAATTTTAAATTTAATTTAAAAATATCTCCAAGGGAAAGGGAGCAACGACTATTGTGGAATGACAATGGCTAATTTGATGGCAACATGGGCAAGTGGCAAGTGGCAGGCATGTTTGACCAATGATAACGACTAGCAATCAACACGGGGTGAGAGGGGGAGACCATGGGGGTGCAGGGGCTGGAGAAACAAATCATTGATCTACGATGGTAAAGAATGGTCAAAATGGTGCTTGAGAAATCAAGAATAGATCAAATCAGCACCAAAAATATATATGACAATGGTAAACATCAGATCGCCATCGAAAACGTGATGCTACAGGCATGAAGTGTGGAAGCAATGCTCAAAAACACAAAAATGTTCTAAAAAACCATAGAGAAGTTGAGGAACCACCAAGAAAGACGACATGAAAGTTGTGGGCAGTAGATCATCGCCTGAAATCAAGAGATCATCATCGTAAAGTAGTAAATCATGCAGCGGTAGCGATAGTTCAACGTTTGAAAATAGAATAATATCGTCCGGAGGAACAAGCGGATCATGAAGTGTAGCAGGCATAATGATAAGGGCAGAGAGGGAAACAGGGTCATCAACTACAACAGATTATAGAGAGATTGGATTTGTAATGTTTGAATGGGTCTTATCTATAATAGGATCTTCAAATGAGCTCAAATCCATAACAGGAGCCACATCGTCTAGTGGAAATACATTGGGTATATTACCTGGATATCCTGGTTCGAATATAGGTGTGGCTACAAATTCCTTAATTTTTGGATCAAAGGTATAATCCTGATCTTCTTCACTGAGATCTACATCGGCATGAATGAGATCTTTAGCATCTGGTTCTTCGTCAACAGCAATGGTGATGTCATCTTTGAACTGTTGAAGACTAGTGATGAAATCCACTTGGTTTTGCTGAATTTGCATGAAAAAGTTGATAAGTTTGGTAGAAATCTCTATGAGACTCAACATCATGAAATATGGTCATGAATGGAGTTTGGAAATGGTCAAGAATACAAGGTTAAAATAGGACAAAACCACATAGAGAAAGCCTAAAAACAAAATTTCTGAAACGGACGTAACTATCCACAGACAGATCTACGGAGGTGTTCTCATTCCTCATTTGAACCAATATCGACCTAGGGGAAGAGGATACTAGCCTATAACTCATGACCTACTCTGATACCAATGTTGTGCAAGTAGTATATTTTATCTCCTTATACAAGTGTGTGAGAATACCACTTTTAAACTTTGCAATCAAGACAACATCAAAATCTGAAATGCCAAGTAAGACTCAAAGGCGATTGAAATGATGAATGAAATCTTGTATAGATTCCCTCTTGCCTTAACAAATGTATAACCATTTATTCAGTAAGTCCTCATAATTTGATGGATAAAATAAGGCCTTCAAAACTTGTACCATCTCCTCCCATGTACAAATTGGATTGTGGCGATTGGCAATGAGAACTTTGGTGATGTTGGAAATTTTGAGTTTTGCGAATGGAACCTTTTCATCATCAAGAGTGTAAGTATATTCAAACCATGTATCCATTTCAAGGATCCAGCTATTGAGTACCTCAGGGTCTCAGGAGCATTCATATATTTGTACTTCACACCTTGGATGAGGAGGATGGGAGGAACATTGAAGGTTTTGCAACATGGCAGCAATTTTTACCATTTTTTCATTTTGGGCTGCAGTGATTTCATCCAATTTTTCAAAAATGGCTACATTGGTAGCCATGGATTTACTAGGAATGGCCAAGGGTTTACCAGGTGCTAGTTCGGGTGGCAAAAAATTATGGTCAACTTTTAATGGGTCCTCCCTCTCTGATTGGACCAAGGAATTTGATTTTGAAATTTGTGAGAATCAATGGCTAACGGTCAACAAGCAGAATGTGGATCCAACACAAGGTACAACAGGCAACCAACGATCATAATTTACAATAGTCAATAGTGATCCAATGGTCATAATTTATAACAGTCAATAGTGATCCAATGGTCACAATTTACAACAATCAACAGTAATCCAAAAATCATGGCATCCAACAACCAACCTCCCCAACGATCATAGCATACAACAAACAATAGTCCACCAATAGTCATAGTGGATACTATTCAACGATCAACAATATCCAACGGTCAACAACATCAATGAAACCAAGGCAAGTAGCGACCACTTAGCAACACGAAAAGCAAAGCAAGGCATGGGGAACAAATGCGGTCGGTGATAGAATACAAGGTGGTAGGAAGTCTACAAAAATGACAACAAAGGGAGGGTAGCCAGCGTAAGTTGGCTACTAACTAATGTGATATGTACCATAGATAAGGGTGGTTGACAACGATGCTATGTACAATGTGGGATAAAACCCATGGAATTTTTTTTTTTTTTTTATTAACTCAACTAAAATTCACCTGACTGAAATGTTAACACAGTGCTGATAAATAAAATTTGCTTAAAAATTAAAATAACCTTAGGGTGCATAATTTATTATCATTAAAAATTTATAACATCACCAAAAATTCGTGCATAGGAGTTCTTCGTGATTGTCAGTAAACGTGAAATCATTCCATAGCTAAGTGTTTTGGATGCCAGGAATTATATATTGCCATTGAGAAGTAGTGAAATCATCTGGAATATGATGATAACACAATAGAGAATGGATGTGTACACTAGCTGAATAGGAATGATTGAAAATATTACTGAAAATCACATGAGCATGCACAACGTTTCTCGAAGGTCACCAAAAATCGCTAAAATTTACCTAAGTGATGGTGTCGTATGATAGAGTGTTACGGTAAGGAAAGTGGTATCGTTAAGTGCTTAATGTTGCCAGAATAAATGGATAGCACATCGAGAAACAATGACAACAATAAGCCATCAAATCAATATTGACCAGTATTGGAAAGCCACCAAAATGATGGCCAAATTTGGTTTGTGGCTGACTAACAGGATCACGCTACCACAAAATAAAATAGATATCACCTCGTGAACGATAATAGAAAGGAATCCATTGGATCAACACACGATTGCATGATTGTGATTGCAAATGTCAAAGAAATAATAAATCCAAGGGCAAGTCTTGGATCAAAAGCTAAAATTCAAAGTCATAGGGACCCTAGATAGCTGAGGATTGGAGTTAGAAGGACCCCAATCAAGATTTTTCAAGATAAAAAATGCACGAAGGTGTTCACGGAAGGAAAATAATGTTCACTACTCAAGATCCATGGGTTGGTTTTCTCATTCCTTTATGAACCAATATGGTCTTAGGAAGAGGATACTATTGAAACCCTTGCATCTTGCTTTGATACCAATGGTGATGCATTCAAACATGGGCAGCTAGCTAAGGAGAATTTTATGGTACAATGGCAGGAGCCTCACTACTCTTTCAATGGTTTGACAGAATATGTGCACAAGCATCAACAAGGATGAAAGAGACCTTCCCATGTTTCTTCTTCTATTACTCCCACTTCTTACTCACTCCCTACTTCTAAAAATTTATTTCCTTCTTCCTCTCATGTTGGAACTGCTAAATTTTGTTACTATAGTAAGAGGTAAAGCCAAGATAAAAATCAATGTCCACAATTACAAAAGAAGAATCTTTTTGTACAGCCTGATGAGGGCACTTGTGATAACCCCATCGAAACTACTAGAGAAAAATAAATTTATGAGGAGTTGAGAGGGCAACTTAATAATGTAACACTCATGAATCGGCATTCTAGAGTAGGTGAATGTGACCAATTGTTTGTCACTTGTGATCTTGCTCCATAGCTTTGCAGTAGATTGTATAATCAATAATGGCTCACAAAAAAATATGATTGCATAGTCATTTTTCTATGGGCTCAAGCTCCCTACATCCAAACATCCTCACCCTTACTCTTGGGTGGAAGGATAGTAAAAACACATCAAAAATCATACACACGTGCACCATTATATTTGTATTTGGCCCTAAGTTTTTGGATAAGGTCACGTGTGATGTTACACTCATGGATTGTTGTGGATTACTTCTGGGTAAACCTTACCAATATGATAGGCATTTCACTTATGTAATTATATAGTGTTTCACCCACTACACATCAGACTTACACTAATTTACATCAAGCATGACCAATTGCTTTGATTTTTAGCACACCACAGTAGAAGGAGATCTAGCCACGAGCACTTTTGTTCACTTCACCTCACATTCATTGGGCTCTTGTTCCTATTGTACCTTCAGTTGTTCCTATGGTTCATGTTGTTCATGTTGTTCCTGTTGTTCCAACAATTGTTCCTGTTGCACCAGCAGTTTTTCTTGTTGTCCTAGTAGTTCATGTTGCACCAGTAGTTCTTCTAGTTGTACTAGTAGTTATTGTTGCACTAGTGATTATTCTTATTGTACCAGTAGTTCCTATTGCACCAATAGTTGTTTTGATTATACCAATAGTTCTTTTTGTACTGATAATTTTTCCTATTATACCAGCACCTGCTCCTGTTGCACGAACATCTCTTCTTATTTATATTGCTCTTGCTCCAATTGTATATCAACCTACAATTCCTCATTTGGTTCACACCACTCTGCATCTTGCCTCCTTCACATTGGAGGACTTTTAGCATTTGATGGTATGTCAGCAATTTCCCTTCATACACAATCATCCTCTTCATATTGGTAGTCCACATTGCATCTACATGGAGCCTCATTATGGAGCATCCCCATAGCCTCTAGGTTTCTCCCTAGCTTCCTTCCCTTTTTTAGTGCATTGGAATCCAATGCTTCTATGATGGGGAGGAATGATAGGGATTAATATTATATTCTCTAATATTATCCCTTTTCACATGGATCATGATGTATTGCATTTAATACTCACACGGATCGTGCATATTAAATGTTGACTTGTAAAGGCATACATGCCTATAAATATGTTTTTGATTAATGCAATTCTTAGTTTTCATTTGTGCCATTTTGTGTCATCTATTAAGAGTGTTTCCCACATCAATATCAATGCACATGAGAGGGGTTAAAGAAATACTGTATACAGGGCCAAATGTAACAGTTTTTTATACTTTACAATGAAGGAAAAAAGAAATATTTATAAGAAGAAATGGGGAAGGATTTCCTTAAAGAATTTAGGTAGGAATTCAAAAATTTTCCAGGAGCACTATCATTAATGGTAGGTGACCTTCAAGATATCTGGATCTATAGTCATAAATTTTATAGGTAGGTTGGTTTAATGGGATGTAGTCTTTTCTTACCACTCGGCCTCATCATCCATGCTAGAAATTTGTCATTGTTAGACCTCTAAGTTCCTCCTTCTTTAATTTTCTTGGGTTTGATGTCTTCCCCTATGTTACCACTTTAAATATGCTAGTTGTTACTTAGGATAATACTTTAGCATTATTTCGGTGGTCTTCATGTTATCTAATTACCTTAGCCCTCCTTGATCTACCAGGGTTTTCTTTAGATCCTCCATTAGTGGGGCACTCAATAGTCATAGCAATTCCAACCCATCCTTGGTTGACTAAGGAGCCTTTAGAAATATAGATATGTCATGCCTAGTTGTTCTTAGAAACTTTGGTAGGTGTGGTCCCGATAAGCTCATGGTGGTGATAAATTCCTCTAATCTAGTCAGCCTATTTCCCTAAAATCCTCTAGCCATTTTGAGCCTAACTAATGTCTTGTAATCTGGTTGGGTCAAATGTTCATTAAATGTTGGTAGGATCATCTGATGAGTGGACATATGAGCTTATTCCCTCTCTATCAAGTGATCATGATCTACATTGGGTGAATGGTCTCAAGACATAGGTAGTTGGGGAGTGTATAGGCTCACACCAATATGGTGCTCTTATACCTGGAAGATAGATTGACACCCAAATGGGTGTCTCCTCCCTTGGTATCATCAAGGGTGATCAAAATATCCTCTCAAGATAAGCATTACGAGAGTAAAATTTTTAAAATGGGTGACACCATGCAGTCATTGCTTCCCCAAAATTGCTTTGCACAAGAGCAATTCCCCTATCATAGCTAGGTTGATTTTTATGTAACGAGGTAGGGACAGACACCATCTTCCAGTTATCCCCAAGACCAAGCACTAAGGTTTTTTATATTGAGGTTCTTGGTAATTTTTATGTTGAAACCTTTGACCATTTTGTTTCCTCCTCAAGGCTAAGATCTATTTTGAGAGGATGTGGAGCCTTCTCTTTATTTCCTCTATATTAACTTTAAGTTGGGAGTTTGGTGTAAGATGAGGAAGGACAATAATCAGAGCTAACTTTATGACTAAGGCAAGCTAGAAATTATTGGGATGAAATTTTAGGAGTGACATTGGGGGCTTGGGATGCAAACTTCCTATCTAGATGAGATCATTCTCTGATTAGATGGCTAAATAGTAGGTTTTTGGTAAGGAATTCCCTCCTCAAATTTTGACTATCATGGTGACCTCTAAGTAGAAAGACTTGAGATAGTATATGAATGCCATACCTAGGGGGTTGGATATCATCCAAAATTCTATACCATTTTTTGTGAAACCAGGTATTGAAATCCTCCATAGCTTCCATGGGAGCTCTTTTGATAGTCATTAGTTGCTCCAATAAGAATGCTTTGTCTACCTTCTTCCTAAATCTATCCACCAACAGGTTAGCCAACTAGTTTTAGTTCTTGATTAAGTGTGAGGGAAGAGTTATAAACCATTATCATGCTTCATATTTGAATGATGTCACCAAGATTCTTAGAGCCACATCCTTCTCATTGATGTTATGCTCTATGTATAGGCTCACCATGTAATGCAGATATTCTAATGGTGTGATTCCATATTTCCCAGTGAAATTTGGTAGCAAATTTAGAAATGATGTTGGTATTGGACTCTAAATATCATATAGGGAATGAGGGATGAGGGTTCCATCATCGTTTCACACTAGGAACCTTTTGGTCAATTGATTTTTATGAGCAACCATGTCCCAATTGGGAACCTTACCATCATTCTTATGAATTTCAAGATATTTTGGATTTAAGAGGAGTCGCCAAGTGAATGCTATATTTTCTCTAACTAAGAGAATGGATTGGGATGTTCACTAAAATCCTAATCATAAAATATATCCTCAATAAAATCATTGATCTTATAGGTTTTTCAATCGTTGGAGTCGCTAAGTGAATATTTGAATATGCTTCAGCAAGTAGAAAAACTACGACCATCAAAATATATATTAAGTTTCTTTTGATATGATTCATCCCACTAATTATATCAACTTAACTATTGAGAACTAGACTGTATCCATTTCATGCTCTAGCATAATGACCACCTACTATGGATGTCAAGAAAATCTAGTGCCCATACCTCACATCAAATGTATAGTTTGGAAAGTCTAGGGAGCATGGGACATAGCTCTAAGGACAACTTAGAGGATTTTTTACCAAGTTTGGTTCCTTGGTCATTTGTGATCTTGGCATACTTCTTCCTAACCTGGCTTAGTCTACTAGGTTCTATCTAGGAAAAGGAATGAGAGAAAATTAGTAAATAAAATCAGTTAACCCTACTAGCCTACTCTAAGAGTGGCAATGTGCCAAGAATAAAAAATCATTTCTATGCACTAATGCAATAAATGAACAAATGATCCAACCAGACCAGGATAGTATAAATTATTCCATTACAACATATAAATACTTCTTAAGAAATTTTTATAATGAAGGGATAAATAGTAGTCATGAGATTCCTATACAAATTTACACATACAAAAACAATGGGAAAGAATGAAAATAGTCACAACTCTTCTATATATTTTTTAATAACATTAAATACCTATACTAAAATAAGAGGGCTTGAAGGGGTCAGTACATGAATTGTCTGAAGGTTCAAATCCATATCAATACATATGAGGGATGAACTAAAGACTATATATAGGACCTAATTCTAGGCACAAATATAACATTTTTTTATACTTTACAATGAAGAAGAAAGAGATATTTATAAGAAGAAATGGAAAAGGATTTCCTCCAAAAATTCATGTAGGATTTAAAATTATCCAATTCAAAATATGCTCAAGTTCATCTTCATTAATGTTGGGTGATCTTTGAGGTTTTTGAAATTGTGGCCATAAATACTGCAAGTAGGTTGGTTTGATGGGATGTATTCTTTTCTTATTTCTTAGCCTGATCACCCATGTTGGATATCTATCATGATTAGACCTCTAAGATCCTTCATAAATTTTCTTAGGTTTGATATTGTCCCCTAGTCTACCTTTGTATTGTTTCTTTAGGTGTGCCAGTTGTCACCTAGGGTGTCACATTTGGTTACTTAGAGTAATAAAACTAGGACTAGATCATTGCCCATCCCCTTGTTTCTAGTTACTTTGGGTTGGTGTTGTTGCCTGATGACCACTGATGTTTTGTACCCTTCACTTCTCTATCGACTCCTTTGGTGAAGTCCTTCTTGGTGTACCCTTTGGGATCCCATTTTTCTCATTTTTACATTGTTTTTGGCTCAAAGGGATGCCCTCCATTATTGATCCATCTATTGCATTTGGTGTTTCAATGGTGAACAAGACTATTAGGTGCTTTGCTCTAGTGAGTGTGTCTAAGGCATCCTTCCCTTTTAGCATTTCTTCTTCTACTTTTTGGTACTCATGTGCCATATATCTCTAGGGAAACCTTTGTAGGGGTTAGCAAACCTGAAGTTTTATCAAGGTTTCATAACTTAAGATCTTAAAATTGCTTCACCCTTCACAAACCTTCATTTTTAAGCTCTTATTGAGGGAGCAATAGGATCTTTCCTATTCCTATTCCTTATCACTTTAGGATTTGATCACCTTGAATCTCCCTCTTTGTATGACTGATGGGACATATTCCCCAGGACCTCTCATTGGTGTTGTCTCATAACTACATCGAGGATTGGGGAACACCAGTAGACATGGAAGAGAGCTAGGTTCATGGTCTTTCCTCTTTGGGGAGAAGAAGATTCTACTAGGTGTTAGATGACGAAAAATACTTCTAAGAGTAGATCTATTTTAGTTGTCTTCAAAATATCTCTAATACTCTAGCTCATAGTGGAATTTGCATTAGATACCACCAAAAAGACTTGTGAATCATTGGTAATCTTGTTCAATTGGTTAGCTAAACTTCATAGCATGATAATATTTAGATTTAGCATTTGTTTATAGAAAATGTTCTTTCTTGGCTATAATTTTGATGGTCTTCTAGCATTGGATGCTTCAAAGGTTGTAGGGAAATTAGACCCCCTCATCTTGGCTTCGAATTATGTCTTGATCAAAATATCCTTCTCAACAAGATTTTCCTAGTGTAGTGATTCTTCACTATAGTTTTGATGACTCACAAGGGATATCCTACTAGTAGGAGATAAGGAACCTAGATAAGGGATCCTTATCCATTAGACACAAATTCATAAGAGGGTAAATATTGAGGCTTTTTAATAGCTTGGATGAATGGAAGAATGATATGGGGGTGAGATTATTTCTACTCAATACTGTGAAAAAATAAGGGTAAGTATCTCCTTTTATAGGCCTCATCCTTTTAGGTGGCTCCCAAATCTCCCCCCTGCATTTGTCTTCCTGTTGATATCCTTTTAACGGAGATATGTGGTAGGACTCTTTCCTTTGTGTCTAGACAATGAGGATATTACTATCCTCTAGTTTCTCTTATGCTTTATTATGGCATCTATACTTTTTCTAATTAGATGATCTTAGACTATAATCCTAATAATACCTATGCTCACATATCACCTTGCAAGTCATATCCTCCAAGCATGACAATTATCTAGTTGCAATTCTAGACTTGCTTATTCCCTACAACACCTAGATGAACATATTAGAAATATAATTTTTTTATGTACAAAGGCCTAGGAAGGATCTATGGTTCACCCTTATTCTATATGATATCCCATGCTATTTACCAGGACTGAGATCCCATACTTTGATGATCCAACACTTCTTCCTTTTGATCGAGTATGCTCTATCTTACGGTATTTTCAATCTTGGTCACTCTTGCATCCCCATTTAATGTTTGGTTAACCTACTATAAAATGAGGAGGTTCCATAAAAATTTCAATCCTTATCTCATCTTCTACTTTGTGGTCCACCCTTGTCCCATCTACTCCTAAGTAGCTTCATGGGTTGGTAGTGAAATTATCCTAAAAGTGTAGGACCATTCACTATGGTTCCTTGGGGAACCATGGACCCGACACCTCTTGTAGCCCCATAGCATTGGAATGTGCCCCTATCCCACTACACCACTCCCTTATCGATAAATTGAAAAGCTTACCTAACTACATCTACCTTCACTTTCGGTGTCACTAGGATACTAGAACTGGGGTTGATTATGCAATCATATACAAGCTCATCAATGTAGATCATGGTTAGGTGAAAGGGCTCTAACTTGATCTACTTTATCATCGATATAGGGGCCTACATGATCTCTAGTTTTCTTGTCCCTCCCTAATATTCTAGGGTTTCCTTCAGATCCTCCTCTAGTAGGGTGCTCAGTAGTCATTGCAATTCGGGCCCATCCTTGGTTGATCAAGAAGCCTCTAGGAGTACATATGTGTCACGCATGGTAGTTCCTTGAAAATATAGTAGGCACAAGCTCAGTAAGTTAGTGATGGTGGTGGACTCCCCTAACCCAATCGACCTATTTTCTTAAAGTCCTCTAGTCATTTCAAGCCTAGTCGATGTCATGCAATTTGATGGGTGCAATATTCATTAAGTGTTGATGGTATCATCCGATGAGTGGGTGTATGAGTTTATTCCCTCTCCCAAGTGAACATGACCTACTCTAGGTGAATAATACTTAGGCCATAAATATTTGGAGATTGTACATGCACACATTGAGCTAGTTCTCTTGTCCTTGAAAGATGGGTTGACTCTCAAATGGGTGTCTCCTCCCTTACTACCATCGAGGATGACCAAAAATTCCTCTTAGGATGAGCATTGCAAGAGTAAACTTTGGAAAGTTGGTAATACCACACATTCATTACCTCCTCATATTTTCTCTACATGGGGGCAATACCCCTATCATGGATAGGAGGGTTTTGATGTAGCAAGGTAGGGACAAGCACCATCTGCCAGTTGTCCCCAAATTGGGCACTAATATTGTTAATATTGAGGTTCTTGATAATTATAATGTTGGAACCTAGGGTTATTTTGTTTCCCCTTCATGGTTGAGACCTCTTCTGACAGGGCATTAAGCCTCCTCTTCATTTTCTCTATCTAGGTTTCAAGTTGGGAGTTTGATTCCATATTTGGAGGGACAGCAATCAAAGTCGACTTTACAATTGAGTCAGGTTAGACTTTTGGGAGCAACAACATTGAGGGCCTAGGTAGTAGCCTTCCTATTTAGATGAGATCATTCTCTACTTAGATGGCTAACTAGTAGACTATTGGTAAGGAGTTCCCTTCCTAGGTTTTGACTACCATGATGGACTTTGAGTAGAAATATTTGAGATAGTATATGATTGTTGTACTTGGTGGATTGGATATCATTCAAAATTCTTTACTAGGTTTTGTGAACTCGGGTATTGAAATCCTCCATAGCCTCCATGGGAGCACATTTGATAGTCATAAATTGCTCCAATAAGGATGTTTTGTCTTCCTTCCTCCTAAATCTATCCACTAGTAGGTTAGCCAACCAATCCTAGTTCCCAATTGATCATGAGAGAAGGTTTATGAACCATCCCATACTTTTTCTTTGAAAATTAATGCCATGAGTTTCATCATCACATCCTGCTCATCGATGTTATGCAATGTTCACAAGATTATCATGTGATGCAAATATTCCAATGGTGTGATTGCATCTTCCTCAGTGAAATTTGGTAATGAATTTGGAGCTAGTGTTAGGATTGGACTCCAAATAGCAAGCATGGTAGGAGGGATCAAGGGTCCACCATCGTTCCACATTGGGAATCTTTTGGCCGATTGATTATGGTAAGCGAACATGTCGCTATTGGGAACCTTAGTATTTATTCTTATGAATCTCAAAATATTTTGGACTTGAGAGGAGTTGCAAGGTGAATGATAGAGTTGCTCCAACCGAGTGAATGGATTGCACTCTTCACCAAAATACCAATCATCAAACTGTATTAATGGTTGATTCTAGGATTTTCCTTAGTGGAGTCATTGATATTTTGGGTTCTTTAGTCGTTGGAGTTTCCAAATGAATATTTTAATATTATTCAACAATAAACAAACTAAGACCTTCATCAGAGTCTCGAATTAATTTCCTTTTTATGTGATTTATCCCACTAGGTATGCTAGTTTAACTTTTTTGAAATGGATTATGTCTAGTTCACACTATAATATAATGACCACCTAGTGTTGATGGTAGGTATGTCTGATGTCTATGCCTTGCATGGAACGTATAGTTTGGAAAGTCTAAGGAGTGTGGGATGTGACTTTGAGGACAACCTCTAGGGGTTTTACCAAGGTTAGCTCCTTGTTTGGGTGTGATCTTTGCGTACTTCTTCCTGACCTAGCCTAGTCTACCACGTTCTATCTAGGAAAATGAATGAGATAAAAGCAGTAAATGAAAGCAATAAACTTAACTAGCCTAGCCAAAGAGTGGAAATGCACCAATAATAACAAATGCTCTCTATGCATTGATGGGATAAATGAACACATGATCCAACCATTCTAGGAAAGTAAACACAGTTTCATTACAACATATAAATACTTGTTATGAAATTTGCACAAGGGATAGATACTAGTCATGAGGTTCCCATACAAATTTACACATACATGAAGAAAGAGATAGAAGAAAAATACTCACATTTCTTCTAAATATATGTTAACAACATCAAATAGATATATTGAAATGAAAGGGCTCAAAGGGGCATGTACATGAATTGACTTGGATCTTGATTCAAGATCAATACACATGAGAGGGATGAAAGAAATATTTTATATAGGGCTAGATACCAGCCACAAATGTAATATTTTTTTATATTTTACAATGAAGAAGAAGGAGGTAGTTACAAGAAGAAATGGGGAAGGAATTCCCCCAAAATTCATGTAGAAATTCAAAATTGTCTAGTTCAATATTTATCTAGGCTCATTGTCATTAATGTTGGGTGACCTTTGAGGTCTCTAAATTTGTAGCCATCAATAGTGTAGGCATGTTGGTTTAATGGGACATAGTCTTTTCTCACTGCTCGACTTGATCACCCATGCATGATATTTGTCATTATTATACCTCTAAGATCCTCCTTCATCAATGTTTTTGGGTTTGAAGGTGTCCCCTAGGGCACCTTCATGTTGCCATTTTTAATCCACTAGTTGTCACTTAAGGTATCATGTTTGGTTGCTTGTAGTAGTAAAACTGATACTGGATCACTACCCCTCCCCTTGCATCCAATCACTTTGGGTTGGTGTGGTTGCCCTATGATGGTTGATGTTTTATACCCTTTGTATCCTTACTGACTCCTTTGGTGAATTCCTTCTTGGTGAACCCTTTTGGATCTTAGTTTTCTCCATTTTGCATTTTTTATGGTTTGAAGGGATGTCTTTCATCATTGATTTTCCTATTACTTTTGGTATTTTGGTCAAGATTGAGACTACCAAGTGCTTCGCTTTGGTGAGTGTGTCTAAGACACTCTTTCTTTTTGGTCTTTCATATTTTTATTTTTGGTGCTCCTCTACCATAGATCTCTAGGGTAACCTTCGTAAGGTTCAACAAACCTAAAGGTTAAGTGGTATTTCACAACTCAAAATCTTTAAGTTGCTCTATCCTTTGCAAACCCTTCAATGTTAAGCTCCTCTTGATGGAGGAATAGGAGATTTCCTTACCACTTTTCCATCTAGTCACCTTGAATATCCCTATTTATATGATTGATGGGATTTAATACCTATGACCTCTCATTGGTGTTGTCCTGTAACTACATTGGAGATTGCAGAATACCAATAGATATGGAAGAGAGCCAGGACCATTGTCTTTCCTCTTTAGGAAGAAGAAGAGTTTGCAAGTGCTAGATGAGGAAAAATCCTTCCAAGAGTGGAGCCTTTTTAAATGTCACCATAAGGGCTCCTAGACTCTAGCTCATGGTGGAATTTTCCTCAGCTACCACCAAAAAGACTTGTGAGTCATTGGTACTTTGGTCTGGTTAGTCAGCTAAACTTCATGGCATACAGTTCTTTAGATTCAACATTAGTTTATGGCAAAATTTCTTTCTTGTATGTACTTTTGATGGTCTTCTGGAATTGGCTACTTCATAGGTTGTAGGTCCCTTGGACCCTCTCATCTTGGCTTTATATGATGTCTTGATCAAAATTTCCTTTTCAACGGGATTTTCCCAGTGTAGTGATTCTTGACTATATACTATTATAGCAACAACAAATATGAACACACTAAAACAATCCTATAATTATCCAAATTTTAATGGAAGCACATGAAATATATGTCAATATTGCCTTCTTAAGTTGTGATTTGAATGGTAAAATCTATACATTTTTTCTAAATTTTTCAAAGGAGACACTATGCAAGTAGTTTCAAATTAATAATGTTTCCTTTGGGCCTAAACAAGTCCTTGGAGCATGGTATGAGAAAAGTGATAGTGCCACCAACAATGACTTCAAGAGATATTTATGTGATGAAATTGTTTACTTGTGAAGGGAGTAATATTGAATTGTAGTTAGTTTATTATATGTGTATGCTCTGATTTTAACCATATTTGGCATCATTATGATTCATAAATTCATGACAAGGATGAAGGACACCTTTAAGATATCTGACATAAAATTTTCAATTTTTGTTTTCTAAGTATCCAACTTCAAAATAAGAATGGTAAATTTATTTCTCAACCAATATATATGTCACATAGATGTAAAATGGAAGATTACAATCATGTAAAAATTTATATTGGTCAAGCATACAACTTATCAAAAAATATTGTGATTCTCCCAAAACTAAGAGTTACTCGATTCAATTAAGTTGTTGATCGTCTTACTTATTTGACTTATAAATAAGAAGATATTGTTTTTAAAATAAGTATGGTCTTCAAATTCATTGAGGATTTAAAAGGGTTTCACATGTAAAGCCAAAAAGAGAGGTTGCATTTCAAAGGAACCTGTATTCAAGATATGAAATTCTCAAACGAAGATATATTAGAGTTGAGAGGTTAGAGTGACTCAAAGTATGTTAGAGTGAGAAATGATTATGAATCCACTTCAATGTCCCTATTCAACCATGAAGGAGGACAAATTGTTTGGTCTTACAAGACATAAAATGCCCTGATCCTTTCTACTACAAATGTGGAGTATCATGATGCACTTAATATATCCATAGAGGTCATATGGATTTAAATTCTACTCAAAGGAATGGATTTTCATAGCAAATGTCAATAACATTTCCTACGATAATTAGAATGAAATCTAGTTATACATAACTAAACAACAATGAAGGATTATATTTTTGGTATTTAGATAAAACCATTATTAGCAACAAAAAATTTTAAGTTTCGTTTACCCTCTAGTCTAGCTTCTAGGAGGATGTTGAAATGCCTATTGGTGATGAACTTGACTTTTAAGGTCTTTTAGGGTTTTTTTGTGATAATACAATGAAACATCATTTTTATTTGTCATTATATGTTAGGTGAATGGATCACCAACATAAAGTGTCCTTTAGATCCATTACTTCCTAATTTGATGTGCATTAGTACATTAATATGCACCATATTTGTAATTAGGTTTTATACTCTTTTAATTCATATTTTTGAGTTATTAATACTTTCTAGAGGCTATGGGTATTGCCTCATGTTTGTTTGCTTTTTATATGATGATCCTTCGTTTAATTTGCTTTGGGATCTACTTTCAATCAAAATATTTTAAATCTCCAACCAAGCTAAGTATTTGCATTCCCTTTGCTTCCTTCTTTGTGGACATATTATTTGGGTTTCTTGTATTCCGTTTGTACATTTAAATAAAAACAAAATCTGATAAGGGTCCTACGAAGATTTTGTGCCTTGTTTTTAATTTTCATCATATTTTTGTATAATAGTCAAATCATACATTGTGTGGGATTAATGCTTACTAAGTAATGAAAACAATTGAGTGCTAATACTAAATGGCACTCAATTCTTTGTTGCAAACAATTTGTTCAACCTTTTCTATCTCACTTCAACATTTTTGACAGAAATGGCTCAATATGGGGAGATGTTCAAATTCCTTGGAACTCCATTTGCTTTTGATGATACTCCTTCCAACTAGTGGAAATATTATCTAATTAGTGGAATGCAATATTACCTACTTGTTAGATAAAAAATTATTTATAATTTCAAACTTGATTGTAGATTCTTACAATTGTGCATATTTGTTATTCTTTTTATTGGGTGTTTTTTCTGGTCATTTATTAGAAGCTAGGAAGGTTCGTTTATAACTTACTTTGGCTAACTCATCAAATTAGAAGGGATTTCATTGATTAGCCAAGATATTTTGGTTATTCCAATGGACTTGGACTATTAGATATCTATAAAAAAGGATGTGATCTTTGTTCCAAGTTGGTGATTCAAGTACTTCAAGGAAATGAACCTTAAAATATTCTACTCCAAGCATTGCATCACCGTTAGGAATATTTATGGCCAAAATACTGGGAAGTCATTAGGCTTGAAATCACTCATTATGACTCTTGTCTCCTTCAAAATTCAAGGTTCTTGCATCCTTAAAATATTTTGGAAAGCCTATGAAGTCATTAAGCCCTTGTTCTAATTATTAGGCTTATGAAAAGCATAGTTGGTCATTAAACCCTTGCTTTAATGGGCAAAGGGTGAAAATTGTCATGGTCTCTCTATTAACATACTCTTATTTTTATGGTCCACTATGTTGGCCTATGATGGGTACTCTTTGCAAACTTTCATGGGTACATACTCTCAAATTCTTCAATTAGGACCTAGCAAGCACATTCTTACTATTTTTATTGGTTCTTCAGACAAACTATAAATTGATCACCCTATAAGGAGCTTAACTAACACTCTATTTAAAGAGATCAACTAACCACCTTGGGAGAAGCTCAAACATACTTTCAAGCTCTCTATGAACGAAAAGGAAACTTTTATTCAGATTCAGGCAAATTTTCTACTTGAGATGATGCACAAGATCACTATGCTTTCTCAATGTCCATCATGGAAGAATTCAAATTAGTTTATGTCTACTCTTATTCTTAGCTATATAACTAATATGGGCTATGATTGGTTGTTCCCTCATCTTTCTATGTTTTTTAAATGATTCAATGTTGGAAACTATGCTCCCTTCCATTGGTTTGGGCCAAGAGATTTTATATTGTTTATTCCCATCACTTGGAACCCCAACAAGCACAATTTGCTTGGTGTGTCCTTTACCAAAGCCTTCCTTGTGAAGATAGACTCAATGCTTTACGGGTTTTTAACCCTTTATGCTTTTTTTGTAGGCTAATATAGGACAATACACATATTTCTGGTCCTACCTTCAAGCATAATATGCCTAGCATTGGGACTCACTCAATGTTCTTTCCATTTATGTCAGAAATATTTTCTTGAAAACAAATTTTATTAGACAACCTACGACCCTTGCTAGAATACTTTCTTTCCCTTTGGCATATAGCTAATGACATTGTTTTATTTTATTTTTGATGTGTTATGACATTTTTTTATACAAGCCAACAAGATGACTATGGAGGTTGCCTATATGAAAACCCTCATTGACCATTAAGTGACACTTCTCACAACAAGAAGCATAGATTTGTTCACACTTTCAAACTTTACCTCTCCTTGGAGTACTTCGTCTACACCTTGGGGAACTTCAACCTTGACACAATGTTTGTGTTCACCATTTCAACCATAGCTCGACTATTAGGCTTTCCCCAACAAATTTTCTATCTTCCACAATTAAGGAGTAGAAACTTTCAAGTGGCCTATGCAACATGAAGGTGAGTCATGTATCTAGTTAGTCATTGTCCTATGCCACTATGGACTCTTTGTCGAGTGACAATGGATGGGGTTCTAGACAAAAGACTCAAATACTAAATTCCAAATAGGATGCTCCTCCACTTAAAGAAGACAATTTCTTTGGAGTGAAAACCTCATGGAATGATAACGATCCCTGCATTTTGAATGCTTTGGCATATATGGCTTGAAATATCTATAGATTTTTTCTTCCTCTTATTAGTTTTGTCGTATCATTTCTCTTATGGTATTAGATAGACTTCTCTTACTTTACAATCCTTCTAATTTGCCTTAAAACTAGTCAATTTTATTTTTTGAGTTTATGTGCTTTTTTTTTGTAGATAAGGTGTGCTCCCATACCACCCATTTTATTTTATTTTATTCTTCTAATAGTAGCATTGTACTATATGTCCATTGAAAATAAAACATGCTAGTTATAAATTGCCTAATTTGCAATTGTGGAAAATTCCACTGATAATACTTGAATTTAACCATGAACAAACTTCACAATTTTTGAAAACTACCATATAAAATTTTGGGCAATTGTAGAGGGAAATGGTTAGGGTGGGAAATAAATTTAGAACATTAGATTAGTAAGGCAACATAATCCAAAAAGTTTCAAATGTATTTTATAGGGACCTTGCACCTGTTGGTATAAATACAAGGCTGTGTATTGTAAAAAGAAAATCGATACCCTCAATGTTGGTATGGATTCAAACTGGCAAAATAAGGGAAAAGATGAAGTTGTCTTTGAGGTTTGATGGACCTTGGAGGATTCCACAACAATGCTATAATCTAGATAGGTTCCAGATCCTAATGCTAATGCTAAATAATATAATCCTTTGAAATTTAAGCAAGATTCTAATGTGGGAGTTACAAAACTTGAACCCATGGCTCTCTATATAAATTGGCTCTTAATTTGGATCTCAATCCTTGTTGCTAATTATGTATTTTCCGTAAGTGGATTCCAGCTTATTTATCCAAGGACACCGGTCCTGGAGATTGCCAAATAGTGTCTCTTGAGTACAAACCTTATAGTTTCTCTTTGTTAGAGGAGCCCTTTAAATCAGCTCATAAGTCTAGTCTCCTTGGAGACCCCTCTCCAAATGTTGGTATTCTTCCTCTATTAGTTCATCCTACAGAATTAACTGATAGTTCAGCCTTTTCCACTCATGGAATAATAGAGAGGTTTGTCCATCATATCCCTCAATTCAAAAATCAAACCTGAAAAAATGGATTTATTGTTGATAGATCTGCCAACATTTATGCCTGCTACTGATACTTCAACCGATACTAGGATTTTTGCATCAGATATTATTGAGTTTTGGCACAGCTAATAGTACTAGTACCTTAGTCCCTGCAAGCTTTGCTATGATATGGGGTTTGTAATTGAGTTTTCAAGGAGGTTTTCCACTTGCTATTTCAGTTATGGTTCTGTATATGCCCAAATAGTTATGTTTGGGTGGTCGTCTCCCCTTAGTTTCTAATAACATCGTTTGCATATCTTTATATATAAGCAACATTAATCAAATATGCTCGATTATTATATGTCATTCAGTTTATGAATATTATACAGCCGGAAAGCATAAGCCCAAATTTATTGCCAAATTTGGCAAGCATATATATATATAATCATTTTACTTTACTTATGCCAAGCAAAACTGCCGTTACACCATTTATTCTTTATCCATATTTTACTATGAATACTATGCATTATACTGAAATAACTAAGTTCTTGGGCTCTCTTTCATTACGAGAATGATTTTGACATTTGTGTTCTTCCAATCACACTTCAGCTTTAAAAACAAATACTCAATTTTTTGTAATGTACATTCACACTAGATCTGATTCATAGTCATTTCTTCAAAATCTTTAGAAATAAGAACACATTCACCCTAGATCTGATTCATAGTCATTTCTTCAAAATCTGGAGAAATAGAAGTCACCACTTCGATTTCAAAAATTAAAATCAAGGTGTGATTTTGAAAGATAACTATTAAGCCAACAACAATTTTTGGACTTGAAACATGAGATCAATTCATAACCATATGAATAGACATAACCACAAAGGAAGATGCAAATGACATTCTTAATACAATTCAACACATTTCACCTTGTAATCCAACCATTATAGTATTATGCATTCAAGGTTTTTATTCATAGAAAACACAGTACCCTATAGGCTTTCTAGGTCTACTCAAAGATCAATAAGTTCCTTTATAGAGCGACTCAGGACAGTCTACTGTATATTCAATGCTGATTGAATTCTGTATCCAACAATCTTTGTTTACTTCTGATAATTAGCCTGCACAAGAACAGAAAAATATAAGTGCCATGTATTTTAGTAAAGCCATTGTCTTCTTAGGGATTGTTAGAGAACAAGAAATGCTAAAATAATGTATCCTGAATATGTTTTCAACCAAACTTGTTAGTGTTATGGTCTACATACCAATAATCTCTTGTATGTTTCAACAATATTCTCTGGGTCAGCCTTTGTTTTTGCATATGCATCGATCTTGTTCAATTCCTGAACTCAAACCAATATGTTGTGTCAGACAAACCCTCAAACAGCATGAGGAATAGATACAAAAAGACTTGCACTTGCCTCGATCCACTTCAATAATTTTGGCCTGCCAATCGTGATGTCATAGTTCTTTAACCTTGGAAACACAATGTAATATCTTTCCACAAAAGGAGCATATGCAACGTCAACCTGCATAAGTATTATGCAACATCTTAAAGTTGTAAAACGATAGATCCAATGGTACGAGACACCAACCATATTATAAATAACTATGCATGATAAGATGGCTTACAGCACTAAATTCACCCAACAAGAAAGGTCCGTCATCAAACTTTCCCAAAGCACTTTCCAGGTAATCAAGAGCTGGCGCTGCAACAGTTGGGAAAGAAAAATGTCAATCTATCTATCACTTTCATCATAACCAATTCAAAACAGAGTATCCTGTTAAGAAATGATATGTGGCTGCAAGAAATATTTCTCTTACCAGCTGCCCCTGCTACCTCAGGCTCTGGCTTGGTTAATGCTATGAACCCAGCTTTTGTGAAAGTGTCTGTATAATTCAATAGCTCTTTCATAGCCTCCTTTTTCACAGTTTCCTGCATAGTAGGATAGCTTCCAAGAGTAAGTAAAGAAATTGCCCGCAAGTTAATAATTTGTCGATTTGACCCCTCTGCCTCCTTCAGATGGCATAATGGGTTTTCGTAATGTCACTAGAAATAACAAACCCTAAGTGGGTAACCATTTCGATATGCAGATTCAGGTTATGACTGGTGATAACAGTGAAGGCAAATTAAATAGTCCAGATACATAATCCCTAAGATGCTTTCATGGATTGCAGGAATGTCACTGGAATTAACATATTAACAAACGCAAAATGCATAACCATCCTGATTAAGCCGATGACATGGAATAAAATTAAAGGCGTTTAAGTAGTCCAGAGGCATTAATTAACATACCGTGGGGAATAATTTAGGTCCTTCAAAATTGTTCTCAAGATATTCAAGCAAGTCCAAACTCTCCCCTGTGACTTTTCCATTGTGCTCAAGAGAAGGAACCTGAAAAACAAAAGTAATAAAATTTCATTCCAAGTCATGTCTTGTAACAATAGATACATGCTTTTAAGCATATTCACAGGCTTCAAGCTCTTCTATTATCCTTCGTTAAGTGTTTGCTTGATATCAGTCTACGAATTATTACAATTCATTCATATTTCCCTCCCCCAGCTGGGTAAAACTGAATGTTATATCTGGGCTAGTTTCTCTTCATCTTAATTATATGAAACTATCATACCAATTTTCATGACAATGGTTATGATAATGATGATAATAATGTAACCCAATTGTATATTCTAGAAAATATTCTCGATCACTCTAACAGATTGCGAAATCCTCCCATTATATAACCATAAGCCACAGTAAAAAGTTCACCCATGGCTATTCTCTTGAAAAACAGCCGATAATTGAAATGATCAACAAATTAGGAGAAACTCTTAATATAAATATAAAAAGTCCCTCTGCTCCGAATGGACGATTGTGGAATATTTAAGACCAGAATTTGAAAATTGAGGAATTCGAGTAGACTACCTTATTAGGAGGGTAGACCTTTTCCTTGTACCATGCTGGTCTGTCTTGCAGGTCGATTGGAACTATCTGAATCTCATTCAGACCCTGCATTTCATCTCTCTTATAGTTAATCAATTTATAATCCCCATAGATAATGGAAATCTATCATATATAACATCAGAGATAAACCAAACAACCTTGTAGTTTCTGGCAACCCAAGGACGCTGGGCATAGGGACAGGTCAAACTGATATACAATCTGCAACACCCATTTCATAATCAAACTCAAAACTAAACATGCACATATTCCGATACCACTATGTTCTATTCCTAACCCAACACCCATCAAGAAACCTGTTATCCGTTAGGGACCAATTAAAAAAATGTCAAATTCAGTGGAAAGCTTACCTTGTTGTCCCGTCGAACAACGGAGGAGGCTCTGACTTGGAATTGAGGACAGGTAGAACTGCATCACTGCATTGCAGGGTAATTCAGTTTTAGTGTACAGCAACCCATAAATAAAATGAAGTCTGGACATAACAAACATAAAATAGACTTTATTAAACTTATGCTTACACTGCTCCCATGGTCTGAAAGGCTCTTCCGACTTTTCCTGCAAGATAAATCCTAAGTCTTAGTTCCCTCCAAATCATAATCATGTAAGAAATTCAGAACATAATTCTTAAAGTGATGATAATCTTAAAACCTTCAAAGTTTTGGACAATATTCCGATTAGGAGACACTCGCTTAGAACAAATGTAGTGGATTTGCATATATTTATAGGTGGTACAGGTGGACTTGCATATATTTATAGGCTGTGCAGGTGCATGCATCTCTTCGTACAGAATTCAGGTGCATGCATCTCTTCGTACAGAATTCCAATATAAAAATATACCACGGAAAAAACAAAGTCAGCAAAGCACATGCTGAGGTCATTCATGACATCTAACTATATCGGACGGTCACGTACGTTCTTAGATACATGGAGAATGGATTTACCGTGGATATGCTGCAAACCCATCACATCCTTTTATCTTTCCAGTAGGTGTAGATTTGACCTTCGGTGTTTCAAATTATAGTGGTTTTTTTTAATGATTAAAATAAAGTTAAGTTGGTTTAGGCTGAAATATTTTTCATAATGGAGTTGATTACATTTATAATCTTTTTCTATTATTTTGGGGTAAACCCAGCACATCCTTTTATCTTTTCAGTAGGTGTAGATTTGACTTTCCCTGTTTCAATTGATAGTGGTTTTTTCTAATGATTAAAATAAGGTTAAGTAGTTGGTTACATCCATAGTTTTTTTTAGTATCTTGGGATTGGTTCCTAACAATACCTAACATGGGACAATATTCCTATAACTATATTTAGTGTGAATGTTGACCACAAGAATTTAAGTACCACTTTTTGATCTCAAATATGATTTTAAAGACATCAACTTCAAACCCTAGTTGATTACAAAAGAGCCAAAGAACATAGTTTAGTGCTTTCAATAAAATATATGGTAAAATTTGAAAGAATAAATTTTGTAAGGGTAGTTTGATTGACATGAATAAACTATAAGGTTAGTTGCATATATTATGCTCAAGTTTGACAATGAATTTAGATAATATGTCTACCTACTTTACACGAGGAATAGACCATCCAATAATGTTTATATTAAGAAAACTTCATTAAATAGGATGACAAGTTATCTATAAGAATGGGAGCATATTCATGTATTGATACACCTTAAATTATAAAATTTAGAGATCACAAGGACAAGGTATGTTGGCTATCCATTTGATTGATAATCATAATAAAAGAAAAGTTAAGGACTAAGGGGTTGTGAAAATCTCTTTATGCAAAAAGCAAAACATCATCAAGCATAATTGGTTATATAAGATCGCACATAATAAATAAGGAAAAGTAGATTAAAACAAGGCTAAGTAGGTCACAAAAATTTTCTATTAACAAAATAAAATTTATTACATAAAGACTATTACACCAAAGATGAACACAATAAAACAATTATATAATTGTCCACCAAACTTTAATGGGAAGCACATCAAATTGATGTCAAGAGTGCCTTTTTAAATTGTGATTTGAATGATAAAATCTATACAAGTTTCCTAAAATTTTCAAAGGAGATAATCCACAAGTAGTTTTCAAATTAAAAATGTTTCATTTGGTATAAAAAAGTCCTAGGAGCTTGGTACGAGAAAAGTGATAGTGCCACCAACAATGACTTCAAAAGAGATTTATATGATCAAATTGTTTACTTGTGAAGGGAGCAATATTGTACTGCATTTAGTGTATTACATGTGGATGCCCTAATTGTAACTAGAAGTGGCATCACATTGATTCACAAGTTCATGACAAGGATGAAGGATACCTTTAAGATATCTAACATACAATTTTCATATCATTTTTTCCTTAAGTACCCAACTTCAAAATAAGAATAGCAAATTCATTTCTCAACCAAGATATGTGTCACATAGATGTAAAATGATAGATTACAATCATGTAAAACTTCATATTGATCAAGCATAAAACTTATCAAAAAATATTGTGATTCTCCCAAAATCGAAGCTACTCGATTTAGGTAAGTTGTTGATCGTCTTTCTTATTTGAATTATGATTAAGAAGATATTGTTTTTGGGATAAGTAAGATTTTCAAATTCATGTAGGATTTAGAAGGGTTCACATGTAAATTTAAAAGAGTTATGTAGCATCTCAAAGGAACTTGTATTCAAGATATGAAATTTTCAAAGAAAGATATCTTAGATTTGACAGGTTTTAGTGACTCAAAGTATGATAGAATGAGAAATGATTATGAATCACTTCAATTTCCCTATTCAACCTTGGAGGATAAATTATGTGGTCTTATAAGACATAAAATATTGTGATCCTTTCTATCACAAAAATGGAGTATCATGATGCACTTAATATATCTATAGAGGT
Organism: Wollemia nobilis; assembly: GCA_028583015.1. Lineage (NCBI taxonomy): Eukaryota > Viridiplantae > Streptophyta > Pinopsida > Araucariales > Araucariaceae > Wollemia > Wollemia nobilis. Next base: position 4,872,680 of record JAQPPZ010016599.1, read on the forward strand.
AACCTAGGTGTTGTAGGTGAGTTGGAGAGGAGAGGGCAATCCTCCAAGGGAGGTCCTGTGTTCAAATCTCCACCCTACCAAAAAGTTGAATTGGGTATCCAAAATCCAATTGATAACGTTGGTGTGGGCAGGGTCGGGTGTGACTCTTGGGTGACTTTGACGGTGTAGAACCCCTGTTCGTGGTCTCTCAGACCAAGGCGACCCCGCAAGGGGTTTTTCGCTTAAATATATATATATATATATATATATATATATATATATATATATATATATATAGAGGTCATATGGATTTAAACTCTACTCAAGATAATGGATTTGCATAGCAAATATCAATAACAATTCCTCAAATAATTAGAATGAGATCTATTTACTCATAAAAAAATAAAAATTAAGGATTGGATGTTTGGTATTTAGATAAAGCCACTATTAGCAACCAAATTTGTCAGGTTATATGTACCCTCTAATCTAGCTTCTAGGAGGATGTTGAAATTTCTATTGGTGATGAACTTTACTTTTAAGGTATTTTAGGTTTTTTTTTTTGTGATAATATTATTGAACATCACTTTGACTTATGTCATTGTATGTCAAGTGAATGGATCACCAACATAGGGTGTCCTTTTGACACATTAATTCCTAATTTGATGTGTGTTAATACATTAATATGTACCCATATTTGTAATTAGGTTTGTATACCTTTTTTACTCATAATTTTGAGTTATTAATACTATCTAGTGTCTATAGGTATTGCCTCATGTTCATTTGATATTTTATATGATGATCATTTGTTTGATTTGCTTTGGGGTCTACTTTCAGTCAGAATATATTAAAATTGCAACCAAACTAAGTATTTATGTTCCCTTTGTTTTCTTATTTATGGACACTTTGTTTGGGTTTCTTTTATTTTTTTCATGCATTTAAATAAAAATAAAGTATGATAAGAATCCTAAGAAAATTGTGTACCTTGTTTTTAATTTTCATCATATTTTTGTATAACAATTAAATCATACATTGTGTGGGATTAATGTTTACTGAGTAATGAAAACAATTGTGTGCTAATACTAACTTACACAAATTCTTTGTTGCAAAAAATTTGTTCAATATTTTTTGTCTCACTTCAACATTTTTTATAAAAATGGCTTCAATATGAGGAGATGTTCAAATTCCTTGGAACTCCATTTTTTTTATGGAACTCTCTCCTATTGGTGGAAATAATATCTAATTAGTGGAATGACATCTTACCTACTTGTTAGGTTAAAAATTGTCTATAATCTAAAAATTGCTTGCAAATTTTGACAATTGTGCATGTTTAATATTCCTTTTATTGGGTGTCTTTTTCTGGCCACTTATTAGAAGCTAGGAAGGTTCCTTCATAACATTGGGCTAACTCATCAAATAAAAAGAAATTCCACTAATTAGCCAAGAATTTTTTGTTCTTCCAAGGGACTTTGACTATTAGATATCTATGCAAAAGGATGTAATCTTTGTTAAAGGTTGGTGATTCAAGTATTTCAAGTAAATGAACTTTAGAAGATTCTACTCCAAACATTGCATCACCATTAGGAATATTTATGGCCAGAATACTTGGAAGTAATTGGGCTCAAAATAACTCATTATGAATCTCATCCCTTTCAAAATTCAAGGTTCCTTCATCCTTAAAAGATTTTGGAAATCCAATGAAGTTATTAAGTCCTTGTTCTACTAATCAGGCTTTTGAAAAGCATAGTGAGTCATTAAACCCTTGCTTTAGTGGGCAAAGGATGACATTTGTCGTGGCCTCTTTATTGGCATGCTCTTCATTTATGGTCCACTATTTTAGCCTATGATAGGTACTCTTTGGAAACTTTCATGGATATATTCTCTCAAATTCTTCAATCAATTTCTAGCAAGGACATTCTTATTATTTATTATTGGTTCTTCAGACAAACTATAAAAAAATCACCCTATAAGGAGCTAAACTAAAAACTCATTTGAAGAGCTCAATTAACCACCCTAGAATGAGCTCAAGCATACTTTCAAGATCTCCATGAAGGAAAAGGAAACTTAGATTCAAATTTAGGCAAGTTTTCTATTTGATATGATGCACAAGATCACTATGCTTTCTCAATACCCATCATAGAAGAATTTGAATTAGTTTATGGTTACTCTTATTCTTAACTATAGAACTAAGATGGGCTATATTGGTTGTCCCCTTATCTTTCTATGTTTTTTAAATGATTCAATGTTGGAAACTACAATCCCTCCCATTAGTTTAGGCCAAGAGAATTTATATTGTTTATTCTCATCACTTGGAACCTCAAGAAGCACAATTTGCTTGGTGTGTTCTTTACCAAATCCTTCCTTGTGAAGATAGACTCAATGTTTTATGGATTTTTAATCTTTTATACCTTTTTTGTAGGCTAATATAGGATAATAAACATCTTTTTGGTCCTACCTTCAAGCATAAGATGCCTAGCATTAGACTCGCTCATTGTTCTTTCTATTTATGTTAAAAATATTTACTTGAAAAAACAAATTATTAGACAGCCTACAACCCTTGCTAGAATCCTTTCTTTCCCTTTGGAATATGTTTAGTATTGGAATGTCATTTTATTTTCTTAGGTTTCAACTCACATTTTTTTTTGGCTAATAATGGAGTAAGAATTGTATCTGATGTGTTATGACATATTTGTCTACAAGCCAACAAGATTACTATGGAGGTTGCCTATATGAGAACCCTCGTTGACCATTGGACAACACTTCTCCTAACAAGAAGCATAGACTCGTTCACATTTACAAACTTCCACCTCACCTTGGAATACTTTGTCTGCGCCTTAGAGAACTTCAACTCTGACACAATGCTTGTGTTCACCATTTCAACCATAGCTTGATTGTTAGGCTTTCTCCAACAAGTTTTCCATCTTGGCTCTCAATATATTCCACAATAAAGGAGCAAAAGCTTTTGAATGGCCTATGCAACATGAAAGTGAGGCTTCTATGACTACTTGGTCACTACCCTATGCCACTATGGAATCTTTGTCGGGTGATATGGATGGTGTTCTAGATAAAATACTCAACCACTCGATTCTAGCTAGGATGCTCCTCCACTTAAAGAAGACAAAATCTCTTTAAAGTGGAAACATCATGGAATGATAACGATCCTTGTATTTTGAATGCTTTGACATATATGGTTTGAGATCTCTTTATATTTTTCTTCTTATTATTACTTTTGTGATATCATTCCCCTTATGGTATTAGATAGACTTCTCTTGCTTTACAACCCTTCTAATTTACCTTAAAATGAGTTATTTTTGTTTTATGAGTTTATGTGTTCTTTTATTGTAGGTGAGATGTGCTCCCAAACAACCCACTTTTATTTTATTTTATTCTTCTAATAGTAGCATTGTTTTGGATATATTCATTGAAAATTAAGCATGCTAGTTATAAATTGCATAATTTGTGATTGTGAAAAATTCCACTAATAATACTTGAGTTTGACCTTGAACAAACTTTGAAATTTTTGAAAACTATCATATAAAATTTTGGGCAATTGTAGAGGGAAATGGCCAGGGTGGGAATTAAATTCATAACAACAAATTAGTAAGGCAACATTGTCCAAGAAGTTCCCAATGTACTTTATAGAGACCTTGCAGTTGGTATAAATACAAGGCAAATGTATCGTGAAAAGGAAATTGATACCCTCAATGTAGGTGTGGATTCAAATTGGGAAAAGAAGGGAAAATATGGAGTTGTCTTTGAGGTTCAATGGACCTTGCAGGATTCTACCGTAATGTTATAGTCTAGATAGGTTCCAGATCCTAATGATAATGTAGAATAATATAATCTTTTGAAATTTGATCAAGATTCTAATGTGGGAGTTACAAACCTTGAACCTAGAGCTCTCTATGTAAACTAGCTCTTAATATGGATCTCAATCCTTTTGTTGCTAGTTAGGTCTCTTCCCTAAGTGGATTTCAACTTATTTCTCCAAGGACACCAATTCTAGAAATTGACAAATTGTGTCTCTTGAGTCCAAACCTTATTTTAAAGTTTCTCTTTATGAAGAGGAGCCCTTTAAGTCAACTCTTAAGTCTAGTCTCCTCGAAGACCCTTCTCGAAATGTTGGTGTTCTTCCTCTATTAGTTCATCCTACATAATTAACTAATAGTTCAACCTTTCCCACTCATGGAATGATAGAGGGGTTTGTCCATCATATCCCACAATCCAAATTCAAACCTTTTAAAAGTGGATTTATTGTTGATAGGTCTACTAGCATTTTTCTTTGCTAAATATCCTTCAACTAATACTAGGATTTTTGCACTAGATAATATTGATTTTTGGCAACAGGTGATAGTATGAGTACTTTATTTCCCCAAGCTTTGCTAGTCTATGGGGTTTTTAATTGGGTTTTGAAGGAAGTTTTACCACTTGCTATTTCAATTGTGGTTCTGTGTATGCCCAAATAGTTGTTTTTGGGTGGTTGTCTTCCCTTCGTTTCTAATAACATCGTTTGCATATCTTTACGTATAAATTGCATCAATCAAATATGCTTGACAATTGTATGTAATTGAGTTCATGAATATTATACAACTCTTTTTATGAATTTATTGGAAAGCATAAGCCTAAATTTATTGTTATGGACGATACTGAAATAACTAAGTTCTTGGGCTCTCTTTCATTAAGAGAATGATTTTGACATTTGTGTTCTAATCACACTTCAACTTAAAACTCAAATAATCATAAATCTTTTTGTAATGCACATTCACACTAAGATCTGATCCATAATTATTTCTTCAAAATCTGAAGGAATAAGAACACATTCACCCTAGGATCTGACTCATAGTCATTTCTTCAAAATCTAAAGATATAGAATTGTCACTTTGATTTCAGACATTAGAATCAAGGTGTGATTTTGTAAGAGAACCATTAAGCCAACAACAATTTATGATTTGAAACATGAGTTCAACTGACAACCATATAAATGAAGATACAAATGAGTCTTAATACAATTCAACACCTTTCACCTTGTAATCTAAGCATTGTAGTATTATGCATTCAAGGTTTTTATTCATAGAAAACATAGTACCGTATAGGCTTTCTAGGTCTACTCAAACATCAATAAGTTCCTTTATAGAGCCACTTAGGACATCAATAAGTTCCTTTATAGAGCCACTTAGAACAGTCTAATGTATATGTAATGCTGGTTGAATTTTGTATCCAACAATAGCGACTTAGGACAGTCTAATGTATATTCAATGCTGGTTGCATTTTGTATCCAACATTCTTTGTTTACTTCTGATATTTAGCCTGCACAAGAATAGAAAAATATAAGTACCGTGTATTTTAGTAAAGCCATTTTCTTCTTAGGGATTGTTCAAAAACAGGAAATACTAAAATAATGTATCCTGAATATGTTTTCAACCAAACTTGTTAGTGTTATGGTTTACACACCAATAATTTCTTGTATGTTTCAACAATGTTCTCTGGGTCAGCCTTTGTTTTTGCATATGCATCGATCTTGTTCAATTCCTGAACTCAAACCAATATGTTGTGTCAGACAAACCCTCAAACAGCATGAGGAAGAGATACAAAAAGACTTGCACTTGCCTCGATCCACTTCAATAATTTTGGCCTGCCAATCGTGATGTCATAGTTCTTTAACCTTGAAAACACAATGTAATATCTTTCCACAAAAGGAGATATGCAACGTCAACCTGCATAAGTATTATGCAACATCTTAAAGTTGTAAAACGATAGATCCAATGGTATGAGACACCAACCATATTATAAATAACTATGCATGATAAGATAACTATAAATGATAAGATGGCTTACAGCACTAAATTCACCCAATAAGAAAGGCCCGTCATCAAACTTTCCCAAAGCACTTTCCAGGTAATCGAGCGCTGGCGCTGCAACAGTTGGGAAAGGAAAATGTCAATCTATCTATCACTTTCATCATAACCAATTCAAAACTGAGTATCCTGTTAAGAAATGATATGTGGCTGCAAGAAATATTCCTCTTACCAGCTGCCCCTGCTACCTCAGGCTCTGGCTTGGTTAATGCCATGAACCCAGCTTTTGTGAAAGTGTCTGTATAATTCAATAGCTCTTTCATAGCCTCCTTTTTCACAGTTTCCTGCATAGTAGGATAGCTTCCAAGAGTAAGTAAAGAAATTGCCCGCAAGTTAATACTTTGTCGATTTGACCCCTCTGCCTCCTTCAGATGGCATAATGGGTTTTCGTAATGTCACTAGAAATAACAAACCCTAAGTGGGTAACCATTTCGATATGCAGATTCAGGTTATGACTGGTGATAACAGTGAAAGCGAATTAAATAGTCCAGATACATAATCCCTAAGATGCTTTCATGGATTGCAGGAATGTCACTGGAATTAAGATATTAACAAACGCAAAATGCATAACCATCCTGAGGAAGCCTATGACATGGGATAAAATTAAGGGCGTTTAAGTAGTCCAGAGGCATTAATTAACATACCGTGGGGAACAATTTAGGTCCTCCAAAATTGTTCTCAAGATATTCAAGCAAGTCCAAACTCTCCCCTGTGACTTTTCCGTTGTGCTCAAGAGAAGGAACCTGAAAAACAAAAGTAATAAAATTTCATTCCAAGTCATGTCTTGTAACAATTAGATACATGCTTTTAAGCATATTCACAGACTTCAAGCTCTTCTATTATCCTTCGTTAAGTGTTTGCTTGATATCAGTCTACAAATTATTACGATTCATTAATATTTCCCTCCCCCAGCTAGGTAAAATTGAATGTTATATCTGGGCTAGTTTCTCTTCATCTTAATTATATGAAATTACCATACCAATTTTCATGACAATGGTATTTGATAATGATAATGTGACCCAATTGGATATTCTAGCAAATATTCTCGATCACTCTGACACATTGCGAAATCCTCCCATTATCTAACCATAAGCCACAGTAAAATGTTCACCCATGGCTATTCTCTTGAAAAACAGCCGAGAATTGAAATGATCAACAAATTAGGAGAAACTCTTAATATAAATGTAAAAAGTCCCTCTGCTCCTAATGGACGATTGTGGAATATTTAAGACTAGAATTTGAAAATTGAGGAATTCGACTAGACTACCTTATTAGAAGGGTAGACCTTTTCCTTGTACCATGCTGGTCTGTCCTGCAGGTCGATTGGAACTATCTGAATCTCATTCAGACCCTGCATTTCATCTCTCTTATAGTTAATCAATTTGTAATCCCCATAGCTAATGGAAATCTATCATATATAAAATCAGAGATAAACCAAACAGCCTTGTAGTTTCTGGCAACCCAAGGACGCTGGCAATAGGAACAGCTCAAACCGATATACAATCTGCAACACCCAAATCATAATCAAACTCAAAACTAAACATGCACATATTCCAATAGCACTAAGTTCTATTCCTAACCCAACACCCATCAAGAAACCTGTTCTCCGTTAGGGACCAATTAAAAAAAATGTCAAATTCAGTGGAAAGCTTACCTTGTTGTCCCGTCGAACAACGGAGGAGGCTCTGACTTGGAATTGAGAACAGGTAGAACTGCATCACTGCAATGCAGGGTAATTCAGTTTTAGTGTACAACCACCCATAAATAAAATAAAGTCTGGACATAACAAACATAAAATAGACTTTATTAAACATATGCTTACACTGCTCCCATCGTCTGAAAGGCTCTTCTGACTTTTCCTGCAAGATAAATCCCAACTATTAGTTCTCTCCAAATCATAAATCATAAATCGTCTAAGAAATTTAGAACATAATTCTTTAAGGTGCTGATAATTTTAAAACCTTCAAAGTTGTGGACAATATTACCATTAGGTGACACTGGCTTAGAACAACTGTCGTGGATTTGCAGACATTTATAGGCGGCGCAGGTGCCTGCATCTGTTCAATCTAGCACATGCTGAGGTCATTCATGACATCTGGAGAATGGATTCACCGTGGATATGCTGCAAACCCATCACATCATTTTATCTTTCAGTTTGACCTAATTTTTTTAATGATTAAAATAAGGTTAATTAGTTTCAAGCAAAAATAATTTTTTATAAGAATTGGTTACATCTATAGGTCTTTGTAAGTATGTTCGAATTTTGGGGCTGGTTCTATCCATAAGTTTTTTTCCCTACCAAGTATGTTCGGATTTTGGGGTTGATTACATTCATAAGTCTTTTTCTACTATTAAGTATGTTCGAATTCCGGGGTTGGTCACAACCATAGGTCTTTTTTTACTATCAAGTAAGTTCGAATTCCAATGCTGTTTACATCCAGTCTTTTTCTACTACCAAATATGTTTGAATTTGGGGTTGTTCCTACCCTTTACAACATCTATTTCCCCTCAGTTGTTATTTACTCTGACATGAGGAGTAGCATCGAGAGCTTACCCTCAGTTGTTATTTACCCTGACATGAGGAGTAGCATCAAGAGCTTAGGATTGGTATTGATTGTCAGGATAATGCACACTCAACGAACTCAAGTCAGACTAACTTACCTTTGCACAAACAGGTATGCCTTAACATAAGTTTTTTTTGCACAAACATGTATGCTTTAACGTAAGTTTTTTTTTTTTTTGGGTAAACACCAAGACTTACCTATCCAACATACCGTTAATGAAGCAGAAGCCTTAGCTATCAAATTTGCTTCTATTTAGGTAATAAAACAAGGTTACATGAGAATAATCCTAAAATCAAATTCTCACATATTGGTAAAAGTTTTGGATTGGATGATGAACTTTGCTTTGAAGACATGTAGGTTTAAGTTCGAATCACCCAAATTAAGGACTCTTGGAAATGTGATTCTAGTTTATGTGACTAAAAATCTAAATAAAGTGGCAGACTTCCTAGTTAAGATGGGTACTGAGAAAGAGGTAGAAATTCAATGGCACGGTGACATGTTTATTAAGGTTTAGATATTCTTTTACTGTAAACAGATATATTTGATAGCTAAATCTAAAAGAAGTCTCACTCCAACTTATAAATAATCTTTATTTTAATATAGAAATTTTATTTATTAATTTTTTTAAAAAGATACCGCGAGCAATTTTTTGAACACCAACAAACAAAGCGATGATTTCTTTTTACTGTTTAAAACGATAAGCAAAGTAAGCCATGATTTTATTTTACATTGGAAATGACGTTACCTAGAGAATAACGGAGATGGCGTCATTAGGATAGAAGGCAATCAACATCTAAAATTAGTTGTCATGGGTGACGAGGGGGTGAAATATCGAGATGGGTGACGACGGGGTGAAATATCGAGTGGAGGGTGAGTGCGTGGATCAACTTTATAACCTTCGTATCTAGTCACGATGTACTAAAAATTGTTTTTTTAATGTAAGTTGTTTATTTCACTGAAAATTGATGGTTTTGTTTGTTATAATTTTAAAATAAGGTCATTGGGTAAGTGTGCTGCTTTTGGGGTTTCGGTTTTTTTTCAAAAAATCTAAGGTTTAAACCGTGTGGGTTTTGGCTTTTTGTTAGAAGGTCTAAGATTTAAACTGCAGCGTGTGCGAGTGTGTGAAGGGTGGGTGTGTAGTGGTTGTATGTTAAATTAAGTATGCTTTGGTCATAGGGTTTCTCACACTAACCAAATAAATAAGATTAAAAATAATATCTTTAATAATAGATAATTTAAAATATTTTATACATAATTAAAAATTATAAAAAATATATTCCTTTGCCCCGAGGTGGAGAGGGGGGGCCCGCAAAAAGGGGAGGGGGGGGCGCGGGGGGGGGGGGCGGGGGCGCAAAAGGAAACACAAAAAAATTCTTTTAGTTTCTTTTTAACCTAAAAGTTTAGTCCGCCTTTGTAATGCAAGTGAAAAAGGCCTCGTTGATAGGTCCACGATTTGAACCTTTGCGATGCGAAAGGAACATTAAAAAAAATCTTTTGTGGCTTCCCTATAAATAGTGATATACTCGAATGGGACACCATTATCAACCACCTAAGAGCGGTTTTCGAGGTTTCTTTCTAACTTAAAAGTTTTAGTCCCCCTTTGTAGTGTAAGTGGAGAAGATGAGCCTAACCCGGTTTTCAAGGTTTCTTTCTAACCTAAAAGTTTTAGTCCACCTTTGTAGTGTAAGTGAGGAAGATGAGCCTCACCCCGTTGAAAGGAAGGTCCACGGTTTAAACCTTTGCAATGCGAAGGGACACATAAAAAATCTTTTGTGACTTCCTTTTAGATAGTGGTATATCCATGATGGAACGATATTGTCAGCTACCTACGAACAACTCTCGAAGTTTCTTTCTAACCTAAAAGTTAAAAAAAAAAATTAGGCTCTCTAATTTTCTTTCTAACCTAAAAGTTGAAAAAAAAATTAGGCTCTCTAAGTTTCTTTCTAACCTAGAAGTTAAAAAAATAATAAAAAATATTATAAAAAAAAAAAAAAAAAAAAAAAAAAAAAAAAAAAAAAAAAAAAAAAAAAAAAAAAAAAAAAAAACATGATAAGAAATCTTCAACATCACGACATGCTAGTGTTTTTATGGTGGAGTCTTCCTTCTAGAAGAAAAATATGGTTGAAGAGATAGACTTAAAGAATTATAATTGGTTTAAGAAGTTTGTTTATATATATTTTGTCGTCCTTTGAAATTAGATAATAATTTAATTTTTTTTAAAATAATTTTTAAAAAATATATATTTTTATTTATTTATTTTTTAATTTTATTCTTACAAAGGTTGTGAGTTTCTTGAAAATGTTGTTTTCGTGTAATTTAAGTTTAGTAATTAATACTTTAAAAATTTTAATTAGAAGGTTTAAGATTTAAATTTAAAGAGGATAAAAATATATTTTCTGTTTGATTTAATATATAAAAAAATGTCATATTAGATAAACACGTTTCCTTAAAAAAAAATCTATGACATCACGGTAATTAAGACCTCGTTCAATGAAGTTTATAAAACATATTTTAAATATTTAAAATTTAGATATGTTTTCAATAAATATTAAAATGTTACGATTCGGAAAATCTTAGGATAAGTATTAAGGTAATCTTGATCAGCAACAACACAAAAGGTTAAGTATGGAATAATGGATATTGGGTTTGAACTATATGAAGGTGTGGCTTTTGCTTGCAAATTGGTAAATAATTAAGTGTAATAATGGTTTTAGTAAAAGAGAATGAGTGCAAGTCAAGAGTGAGCTTTGTCTCTTTTTGTTTAAGATTTTGGGAGAAGAGCAAGGTGTGAGTGTCAATAGGGAGAGTGTAAATAAGAAGTAAGTAGGAGTGATAACGTCTTTTTGTGCTTTAGATCTTTGAAAAATTAAAAAAATAAAAGATTTGGATGAGAAAAAGCTAGGTTGCCTAGAAGGAAAGCATTAATTGGAAATAAGAATACCCTAGTCAGAAGTATGGATGCCCATGTTGGAGATGAGAGGAAGATTGAATCTATGAAAAACCCTTTCTAGGTAGTAAATTTTACATTAGAATCAATTATCAAGTATGAGATGATTGAGGATTATATAATGGTTCTTAAAAGTAGAGGGTTGATATGTAAGTTCGAGCAGATACTGGCCAAGGTTTTTGGAGATCCAAAATTGGATTGAATGAAAGTAGACATTAAATTTAATTACTCCATGACTTTTCTTCTAAAATATTTTTTTCTTATCGTCTTCTTCAATTAAAAAATTTGGGATAAAATAATAGGTGGTGGTCGATCGTTTTGGGTGGCAAACGCCTTATATATGGACTGATAATTTTTCTATGGAAACAAAAACTATTAAAAAGCTTACAATTTAGGTTGGGATTTTTGGACTTCCATATTAGCTTATTAATAAGGATATTTTGAAGTATATTGACACTACTCTAGGGGAGCTCATTAATGAGGGAGCAACTAGTAAGAAGCAAAAGCATGTTGTATATGCTCAGATATGTGATGCTATGGATATTTCAAAATGTTTATCATAACCATTAAGATTAAATTTGATTCAAGAGAATGGGATCAACAAGTGGATTATGAAAACATTGCATTTTGATATAGAAAATATTATGAGATTGAACACATGGGAAGAGATTGCCAAGTGAAAACAATGGAGAAAGGGACAAAAAATGGTCATGAGACAAACTTCAAGATGAAGCAAGGAGATCACACTCCAAAAAAAGTTAGATTAGATTAAGGAAATTCTACTCCCCTTAAAAAGACAAAGAAATCCTATTTGCAACATTAGATGACAAAGGCCATGATAATTCACTTGGATCAATTGTTAAAAGAAACAAAGAAGGATATAAGGGATAAGAAAGTATAGTGTGCAAGTTCATATTCAAAAGGAATAAAATGCACAAAGGGATATGTGGATGGAAACTATAAAACAAACGATATGGAATAGGTCAAATTTATTCTAAGTAAATCATATTCATTTTTCTCTATAAAATCCTCTCCTTGTAATAGAAGTAAAAGTAGTGTAGAGGTTACCCTCTGCTTTTTAGGGTTTTAAGAGCAACATAATAAATAAATGAGGAAGGGAGGATATATATAGCAGTTTAGGATATTTAGAGTAGCATAAGCAAGCAATTACTATGGAGGATCGTCCTTGCACTTTAGGGTCTCTAGGGCAACATAAAGAAGTGTAGACACCTAAAAATGTCTCATTTAACCTCTTCTAAAATAAATGCAAAATCAATTAAACAGAATAGAAAGAATGAAATTCCAAAAAGGCAAAGTCAATTTCAAAAGAGGAAGATTAGTTTCAAAAAGGGTAAGAACTTTCCAAAAACCTTAAAATCAAGGCAAAAACAATTCAAAAACATTAGGGAACAAAGAAATAAGAAAAGTCTCCTCCCCCTTTAATGTATACACCCCTTCCATTCCTTCCACACACTTTCTTATGCATCCACATTTGAACCTTTTCAAAATCCACCTACTTTCCTTAAATAACAATAAATGAAAAGTGTTGAAAAATGTTCTTTCACTTCTTCCAACGCATGACATGGGCATGGAGCCCCCATTCTCAATAAATGCAATTGGTAAAAAATTCTTTCCAACCACATATTCTCATTTATTAAGCCCCTCCTATCTCCTCCACCTCATCACCCCTTTTTGGCTTATTTAAAATCTATAAGTAAAGGAGGCTGCCTACGAATTCAGAGAGGAGAAATTATGTAAAGTTACTTTGTTAATATTATGTCCAAGGTATCTTGAATTCATTTTCATACGTGATCTCTCTCCCCCACCCATTTATTGTAGGATTTTAGCATTTTTTAGGGCAGAACATGTGCCTACGAAGGTCTACATTGCATAGAACTCCACTGAAGACATCCACGGTTCATCCACCACTATCTGCAAGTTTTATAACTAACACAAAATGCACCCTAAGGTGATTTTTCATAGGTCAAGCTAGAAAATAGGGCAAACAGGTAATATGTTGCTCCCTTGTCATTTTCTAGTGATTTTAAAGCTTTTGTCATGTATTTATCTTCATATTTTGTTGGCATGTCATTTATCACAGGTCTGATTGAGATAGACCTCCAAACGATCTAACTCATTTTGTAGGGTTACACAGGTGTTATGAACATGTATAACTCGAGGTGGTAAGCATAGTAAGCCCACATCAATTTCAAGGAATAAAAGAAGAACCATCCGATGTGCTGCTAAGAAGACAAAAGACAAGGATCATCTCTCAAGAAATCCTTATTTCATAGCCCATGGGGCATATTGTAAAAGAGTTGCATGACACACTTTGTAACACTATTTTACATCAAATCAATGAAAGCGATAATTTTTCTTTATTTCATTTTGGCGATCACGGTTTATATTGCTTAAGTTAGAAGTCTAACAAATTTTGTGGTCTTGTTATCATTACAGGTCTCCAAAATTGGGCATGGACTCTCCCAACATCTTGAGACACACTTCAGGCTTCAAATCACCAACCCCATGTTTTGCTTTGTGTCAAATTTTTAGGTTTTGCCTTTTTTCTTCAAACTTGGAGAAATTTTAACATTTTTTAGAAAATTTACAAGTACAAAACCGAAAATCACCTGTTTTCTATCTTCCAAACCTGCTATAAGTCAAAACTTAGTTAAATCACCGCTCTTACTGGAAAATAGGCCTTGAGGTTCATTAGGGAATCAAAAAGCACCTTGAGGTGTGTTATGAGTTCTGACACCTATGGCAGACTCTGCTAGACCACATAAGCCAACCAGAAGATGGAGAACACATGTAGACTATTCCAAGTCATAAAAATCACCTGTTTTACCTTATTTTTCTTGCTTCTTATGTTTCAAATCATCTTTTGCATCTCATTTTTCAAAAGGCACCATAATCATGTGGTCAATTTTCAATTTAGCTTAGATTTAGTTCATTTTATTTCCAAAAAAAATAAAAAATTGTCAAAAAAAAAGTGCATATCTTTTCCTTAGATTTAGTTCATTTCATTTCAAAAAAAAAAAAATTGTAAAAATAAAAGTGCATCTCTTTTCCCTAGATTAGTTCATTTTAGCATTTCTTGCTTTACTCAACATAGATTTCACACACATACATGCAAGAAACACCTTTGGTTTGTGTTGGATTTCATCACTAACCACCAAGGTTAAACATTGGTTTTGTGTTGGATTTAATCACCAACCTCCAATAAAGATCAACAATATTGAATCTCATTAGAAAATTTGTTAACTCACTCCACTAAACACCCTAGTATTCTCCCGCGAGTGGTTTTTTGAACTTCATCACTGAAAAGCCCCCTACTTTTGGGTTCACCCCCGAAGTAGGTAGGTTTATAAAGACCCTTTACCACAGGGCTTTCAAAATAATTAGTGGGCACATTCTATCGTTACTGTGCATGCCTTAAACATGAGGGTTAAGTGATCGTCTAGCTAGGCCAGTAGCAACACATTGATAGAGCGACCTCTTTTTATAAGAGGATTTTGACTCATTAGAGCATTTTGAGTCTCCCCCCTTTAGCTATCTTTTTGTTGTGCCTTCCATTTAATCGCCATTCATTTGTTGGACACATAGTTCTATTTTGTGCACCTTTGGGTGTTGTAGAAGGTTCTATGCTATGACACACTTTTTGTTTTAGCTATTTAGTTTGTAGCAGTTTTAATACATAAAAACACACAAACTTGTAAATCAAGGTCATGTCATTTGAATTTCATAATAAAAATACACCTTGTTTGCTATTTGCACCTTTCAAATTTTATTGCAAAACTTCACAAAATGGTTGTAAAAGTTATCAAAACTGCTTCATATTGTGCAAATCTAGTTCTAGAGACCTCAATCGATCTGATACCTTTCTGGACTTCCAAAACCTATTTTTCCTCAAAATGTAGATCGAGGTCCGTTAGGGCATCAAAGTGCACCTCGAGGTCTATTTTCCATAAATTTACTTTTGTCTCCAAAACCAAAGACTATCACAGATCAGATTGTTGTTTTTTGTCAAATTTCCACTCCAAAACTCGATCTACAGTCCATTTTTCACTCACTATGGTCAATACACGAAGTAAACAATCGCTAAAGAACGACACACCCCTTGAGTTTGTAGTGGTATTATTGCATTTAAAAACACAAAAACCTACAAATAAAGATCATCACACATCAATTTTAATCTAAACCACACACTTCTTTGTCATTTGTTGTTTGTTGGATTAATCAAAATACTTTGCTACACAAAAGCTACCAACACACATAACCCAAAAGTAGGGTAATATTTGACCCAAGATTTTCCCTATCAAATATGTTCTAAAATTTTCAAAACTAAAACCATTAGATCAGGATTGAAAAGAGCTTTCCAAAGATATATAATTTGCCCCATTTTGATATCGTTTGGTCCTCCAAACTACCAAAACACTACAAGGGGGTAAAACATGCACCTCGAGGTGCGTTTTGACCTAAAACACTAGTCGAGGTGCATTTCGACCTAAAACATAGGTTGAGGTGCATTAGGGCCTAAAAATAGACCTTGAGGTGTATTTTATAGAAAATTGCTTTTGTGTTCAAAAACAAAGACTGTTACATATTAGACTGTTGTTTTATATCATTTTCACTCTAAAAATCGATCTATAGTCCATTTTTCACTCACTATGGTTAACACATGAAGCAAAAATATCGTTAAAGAGCGTACTTATGAGATTCGACACCTAAAAATCCTAAATGTGACACTTTTCAATCATTTTAGCGAACGTCAAATGCCCATCCAAGACCAAATTCCACAAGGGGGTACACAATTCCCTCTTCAAAATCAATTGCCCATCTAAGATCAAATTCTACAAGGGGGTACACAATTCCCTCTTCAACATCAAATGCCTATTTAGGACCTCAAACCACAAGGGGGTACACAATTACCTCTCCATCATCAAATGCCCATTTAGGGCCTCAATTCACAAGGGGGTACACAATTCCCTCTCCACAATCAAATGCCCATTCAAGACCTCAATTCACAAGGGGGTACACAATTCCCTCTCCATCATAAAACACCCATTCAAGGTCAAAATCCACAAGGGGGTACACAATTCCCTCTCCACAATCAAATACCCATTTAGGGCCTCAATTCACAAGGGGGTACATAATTCCCTCTCCATAATCAAACACCCATTCAAGATCAAAATCCACAAGGGGGTACACAATTCCCTCTCCAAAATCAAATGCCCATCCAGGGCCAAATTCCACAAGGGGGTACACAATTCCCTCTCCACAATAAAATACCCATTTAGGGGCAACATCCACAAGCATTTTCTCAATAATAACAACCACAACATATGCCCATTAAAGGGCCTCATCAAATTGGGTATGCTCAAATACCCTCATTTTGGGGGGGGGGGGGTCCCCCCCCCCTATCTGGGGCCCCCCCCCCCCCCCCCCGCGGCCCGGCGCCCCCCCGCCCCCCCGCCCCGCGCCGGCCCCGCGCCCCCCCCCCCCCCCCGGGCCGCCCCGCCGCCCCCGCCCCCGCCCCGGGCGCCGGGCCCGCCCGCCCCCCGCCGCCCCCGGGCCCCGGCGCCCCGCGCGCGCGGGCGGCCCCGCGGGGGGCCCGCGGGCCGGGGGGCGGGGCGGCGCGCGGCCGCGCCCCCCCCGCGCCCCCCCCGCCCCGCCGCCCCGCCCGCCGCCCGCCCGCGCCGGGGGGGGGGGGGGCGGCCCCGGGGCCGCCCCCCGGGGCCCCCGCCGGCGCGCGCGCGGCGCGCGGGGCGGGGCGCGCCGGCGGCGCCCCGGCGCCGCCGGCGCCCCGCCCCCCCCGCCCCCCCCGCCCCGGTTTTTTTTTTTTTTTTTTTTTTTTTTTTTTACCCCCCCCTTTCCACAATAGGTCCCCACTCAAGGATTTGTTCAATCAACCACTCATCACACCACACAACCACAACTATCTATTTAGGGGTTTAATCAAACTAGGTATGCTCAAATGTCCTTCCAACAACAAGTCCCCAAACAAGGATTTGTTCAATCAACCTTGCATCACACACCATCATAATCATAAATTTCCAATCAGGGGCACAATAAATTAGGGTATGTCCAAACACCCTTTCAACAACCAATGCTAGTCCAAGGTCCATCCCAAAAAGGGTACATCTAGTTGAACCCTCATAAATCATTTTTCTCTTCGATGGAAAATCAACAAATGTAGTGTGTTCCCTCTACCAGTCACCATTATCTCAAATCCATCCATGCAGGAGTGGTACATCACATCCTGGTCGATCATGACCCCTTCAAATTTTACTATATAATATCCTTACCACCTGCAACCACCCTTTATTCCATTCACCTTACTACCACCCCCATCCAACCTCCACCCTCCACTCCAACAACATCATTTCCTACACCATCATGAACACCTAAAGTATGCACTTCACCAACCCATCCACCAGTTACACTGCATCGTTCTCCCCCGCGCTCCTCTCGATTATGTCATCAAAATTCTTCCCACACTTCCCCTCCCTGCCCTTCATCATCTACCACCATTTTCCCTTCATCACCTCTCATGACTCACACTTCACCTCACCTTCTCCCACCACCACAACCTTTACTCCAACCCGTTGAACTTCCTCATCAGGTGCAACACGCACCCTCCATGTCACCTACGATCAACATGATATTGGTTGACCCCTTTGCCCCACTTTGTTACGATAAACACCCTGATCGAATTCTTGCAATCAATCCAGATTGTATTGATTTTTATCACCTTCCATCCAATCCATCTCCACATCATTTCATTCCCACCCCACAAATGTTTTGCCACGCTCATACATACTCCAATGGATCAAATTCTATTCCAAAGGCCCAAATTGCTTTGGTCATCTTCGAATGCATGATTGGGGGTACCCATACCCCTTCTCATTACATCAATTCCATCACTACTACCTGATAAAAGGTTGACACATTCTTATGCATTCTCTTTCTTGTACATTCTACATCAAAAACATTTCAAAAAATAAAAAATAACAAAAAATCAAAAACATCAAAAAAATCAAAAACATCAAAAACATAAAAAATAACAAAAAAATCAAAAACAACAAAAAATACACAAAGAACCATTTTTCACACAACATCACACGTCTTTGCCTTGTCCTCTTCTTCTTCCTTCTCTCCTCTCTCCCTGTTGTATGGTCACCCTTCGAGTAGCTACATACTTGGGGCAGGTTTCTTATTTCTTCTCTTTCATATCTTTTTCCTCCTCTTTTCTCTCTTCTTCTTCCTATCTTTGTTGTATGGTCATGCTTCGAGTGGCTGCATACTCGGTGTAGGTTCCTTCTCCTTCTTCCTTCTTCTTATTTCTTCTTCTTATTTATTTATTTCTTCTTCTTCTTCTTCTAATTCTTTCTTTGTTTTTGCACCACTCATGTTAATACCACAAAACATTCACATCATCCATCAAATTTATTCATGTATCATCCTATGAGACTTCTACTAGGTTATGGTCTCCTTTTATGGCTATGGAAATATTGGTTACACACTTGCTCATGGTACTCTTACTCAATGATAGTGTTCAACTTGCATATCATTTTAAGTAAGCGTCACCTTGTTATACATTTCATCTATACATGCATTCTCCCATCATTTTGTACATTCAATCCCATCTAGGTATTTTCACTGCAAAAAAATCATACATTAGTCACAACAACTAGCACAATGTCATGTTCTATCTTATGTATAGGTTGCTTCATCATAGAAGTCTTTTTTGATAGTCAAGCACTTTAGTTATTTTTATCAAATCTTTATCCAACGTTATTGACTTCTAATGCAACTTTAGACTTCCCCTGCATGACTAGAGTCCCTTCACGGATCAAAACACATGTGCACACTTAACAAATTTTGATTCTAGGGAATATGACACCTCATGTATAGTAACCATTGAGTGAAAGGTTTCTTGTTTATCCTATTATACGCATGGTTTACAAGACTGAGAATTGACAAAAGGACAAGCTATTAAAAATTAAAAAAAGGCAGAAAATAAAAGCAAACGCCTAAAAAAAAGCGCTGCTAAAGAAAATCAAAACAAAAAACAAAAGAGCACCATCCAAAAGCTTGAATCCCTAAAATTTTTATTTTTTAACAACCATGAGGTAATCTCCATTATAGCAATGGGCTATAAATGGAAACCTAGTAGTGGAGTAGCCTTACGCATGGTGACATGTCTATCACATTAGTGATCTTCTTTTGTACAAACCACTGCACGCTTATGGATGAACTAGCTTAGGTGGCTCAATTTATAAACTAGCAAGTCCAACCTCACTCAAAATCAGTAAATGAACCGAATCACTCTATACACACAGATCCATGATAGACTCAACCTCAGTCAAGATGGTTTAGGGTACAATAGAATGTCAGTTGATTCATGGAAATATTTGATGAAAAAACTCACATGTTTGACTTTCTAGAAATCAATTCTAAACTCAAAAACACCTTATCGAAGCAAAAAATTGATGCAGGAGCATCCAATGGTGTAAGGGTAATCTTGCATCACCAAAAATTTACATTTTATTTTTTGGTTGTAGATTTATTTAGTTGTTTTGGAGTCCATGATGACACTTGAGAGGTGTAAGTCAGTCAAAAGTCCAAAAAGGCGAAAAATGGTCACCTACTATTTTTAGTAAGTTAGCCTAAATGGGTATATATGGAATTGAAAATTTACTCCAAGGAGTAAAATTGAAAAATGTATCCGATGGTGAAAGAATCACCCCAATATCCTGAACGGTTTGAGAGATTAAAGTTTTCATCCCAAGAAATCTTGCCAATAAAGTTTAAAAGTAAAATTTGAAGACCAAAGAGGCCTCAAAAAAGGATCAAAATTTGATCATTTTATTGCTATAGATCTCTTCGCAAGATTTGCAACGATATATTATAATATCCAATCGAAAAACCGAGTCAAAAATTATGACCTCGGGAAGCTGTTCCACAAAAATTCAAATTTCAAATGAATATCTTCGTAGGCAGAAAAATGAAAATGAAAATTTCAATTGAATATCTTCCTAGGTGGGAAAAAGGGGAGTTACATTTTCTAGAATATTCTTAAAAGTTATTAAATGGGGAACAAATATTTACCAAAGGAGTCCAAGATCACAGATTGTGGCTCCAACTTGCAGATTTCTAGTAGATCTTCTTTGTAATAAAATCGGCCTTGTGGTCGTAACATTGTAATTTTTGATTATGTATTTTCATTTCATTGAAGTAATATTAGATGTTGGGTTTCTTTTAAAATTGGTTGTAATATTGAGTATTGTGTGAGTGTTGGGTGGAGTAGCCCTTCACCAAGTGGTATTAGAGTGGTAGTTCCTGAGTGTATAAACAGATCACTGAACGTGAGGTAGTTTGCACCAGGACTTGTGAATTGTGAGTAAAATGATCAGAATGCCTCCACAAAGAATCCGTGGTGGTGGCATAAATATTGTGGTACCAGAAGAGTATTTTAGAGCCCTACATAGACAAGTTAAAGCACTCCAAGAGAAGCTATGTAGAGGGTTTAAGCCAAGAAGAGAATAAGAAAGTGAAGATGAAGCCCAAATTGAAGAAGAACAAGATGCAGTAGAGCCTAATCAAGTCAGATTATTTAATGCCATCTCCAAGATTGGAAAAATGCCAAAGCTTGATGTTTATACATTTTTTGGGAATATTAACCTAGAAGAGTTGATTGATTGGATAAATGACATGGAGGAGTACTTTGATTATGAGAAGGTGGAAGATCCTGAGAGGGTCAAATTTGCAAAGACCAAGCTGAAGGGTCATGCTAATATTTTGTGGAAGGAAGTACAACTAGATATAAATATAAGAGGAAAAGAAAGAATAACAAGATGGGATCATATGGTGGAAAATTTAAAGAGATAGTTCATTCTAGTTGATTACGAGTTAGATTTGTTGAAGAAAATGTAAGGTTTGAGGCAGGCAAGTAAGTTTGTCAAAGAGTATACAGAATATTTCTACAAGGTCATGATCAAAATAGTCCATTCTGAGGACAACAAGGAGAAGGTAGCTCGTTATATAAATGGATTGAAGCCAAGTATTCAATAGGAGTTAAGTTTGGTCAGAATGACTACCATAGAAGATGCTTATTAGTTTGCCCTGAAGGTAGAAGAGAAGTTGAATAGAAGATTTGAAATCAAGCAGAGAGAAAGAGGTCATGGTGGAAGGATTGGTGGAAGATCATATGGAGGACGAAATGAAGTCCAAAAGAAGAATGGAGAAGTTAGCAGCAATCAAAAACAAAAAGGGAATAATTCCTACGGCTCCCATGAGAAAAATAATGGTGACCAAAGAGGAAGAGGGAGGTTTGGATGAGGACCTGGAAGAGGAGGATTTCATGGAATCTATTTCCAATGTGGAGAAGAAGAACATCGAGCATACGAGTGTCGACAACATCAAGGAAGGACAAATAAGATACCTAAAGATAATGCATGAATTTCTTATGTAGATGAAGATGTTGAATCTAAGCATTCTGAAGAGGCAGAAAGAAGAGAAGTTCTTTTCACAAGGAAAGCCTTGCTAAATGAGGAGAAATATCGAGTTTGGAGGAAGATTTTATTTCGCACAAGGTGCAAATGTGAAGGTAAAGTTTGTAATGTTATCATTGAAAATGATAGCATTGATAATATAGTTTCATAGGGGATAACAAATTATAGTTGGAGAGAAGGAGGCATCCACATCCATATTGAATTGCATGGTTGCATAAGAACCATAGAGCTTTGGTCAATGAGCAATGTTTAGTGAAGTTCAATATTGGGAATTACCATGATGAGGTATTGTGTGACATCATGCCTATGGATGCTTGTCATATGCTATTGGGGAGGCCATGGTAATTTTATCAACATGTAGTACATGATGGACATGCCAAAACTTATTCCCTAACAAAGGATGGAGTTCACCACAAGTTGAAGCCCCTTAAGAAGGTAGAAGAAAAGGTAGTAGTGCAAGAATTTGTTTAGTTGATGGTAGAAATTTTTTGGATGGTATGAAGCATAAGCATATGTTGTATGCATTGATTCCTAGAGTTAATAAAGAAAAATGTGAAGATATACCAGTAGAAGTCTTAAATTTGTTGGAATAATTCCAAGATATTATATCAGATCTGTAGAGTTATACTTTTGTGTTGAAGCATGTAGGCAACAAATCCACCTCCCAGAAGAAGAGAAAGTGAAAAAAGGGATTTCCTCAATTTTGATAATCTTGATAGTTTGTACAACTTTTGCAAATCGTACAAGTAGGAGTAAATCATACAACCGGGAGGGCAAACCATACAAGGCAAAAACAAATCGTATAAGGTGCATTGAAATGCATGGGAAATGTAATTTCAGGTTGAAATGGCACATAGGTTTGATAATTAAGGTGTTAGACTTAGTAAAAGTCTTAATTAATGCATTTCGTTATGCATGGGTGGTTGAAAATAACTAATTGCCTTAGGAACTGCTTTGGAACAGCCTGGGAAACGTTATATAAGGCCCCATTTTCAATTTTGTAGGTCTGGATATTTTTTGGTTGTAATATGACTAAGTTATGCTATTATATTATGAGTTCTAGCTATAATTGTTATAGATCAACCATGTTGTAAGTGAAATCATGATATAATAATATAAAAATGAGCACAATTATGTTTTCCAGGTTGTGTATGATTTTGGTATGGATGAATGACAATTGATAGCTTAAGGATGTTGTATGTACTTTCTGGTGAATGTTTTGACTAGTTTATGCCTTGTGGTGATAGAATGGATTAATCTAGCATTGGTGAAGCCTTGTAGAATGATCCGTGATGATGGCAATATTATTGATGATGTGGTGAACCCTATTGTACAATTTTTGGATGTAGCCCTTGGATTTGCATCTCTCTCTAGCCCTGGCGATATGTTTTGCATGTTACAGAAAAAGGATTAATTGGAATATTAAACCCTCACAAAACCTATCTGAGAGATATTGGCTCATTATAATATCAAATTTAGCACTTTAATACACTTTTTTTTGTACATATCGTACACTAGAGTTCGTACAAATCATACAAGGACAACTTACCCAATTTGGAAATTCAGGTGATTGAAGGAAACTTACACGATTTGATAGTTTTGAGGAAATCGACTTATTGGTTATAAAACTGTGTACAAAAACCCGCAAAACTGAATCTGAAGGATTGGTTGAATATAGAATAATACAAGCCATGTCACTGTATGGTTTTGGATCATACAGTATGTCGAACTGACTTTCGTACAAGTTATTCATTGGATGTAAAATGGTAGTTTTAGGGACTGTACGATTTTACGATTTGGTAGACAAGTTAGAGATAGTACATTGATCATTATAAAGCACTAGAAACCACCTTCCTACTAGGAATACTGCACCCCTATGATACATTTGGCACCACTGCCTTACCAAATCTAGCATTTTTGTTAAAACGGGTCAAATTGACAAAGAAAGAATACTATAGAACTGGAGGTGAATGATAAACACCAGTGTACAAAGGCATAGGATATGGGAAGTATGAGAGAAAATTCCAGTAAGAAGTATCATGAGGATTTTTCGAAGAGAGAATGCAAGTAACTCAGACCATAGTATACATGAACCATAAATAGAGCAAGTTTGGACATTTGAAGAAGGAGACTTTGAGGTGTTATTGATAGAGACAAAAGACAAGGAAATAGAACCACCTAGCATAGAGGCAAGAGTTGATAGAGAGGCAATGCAAGAGGATGGATAGTGGATGGTGACACCTGAGAAAGTGATGGAAGGGTTGCAAGGGAGTGCAGAGGATGGGAGTCAGGCACCAGAGCAACAAGGTGCGAGGTCTCAGGAGGAAAGGCCAAGACCATCTCCCTCACATCAGCGAAGGAGGTCGTAGAGTGAAGATGCACGAGATTTTGGTCAATGAGTTGTGGGACAGAACAAGATACCTCGAATAGAAAATTTTGACGATGACTATAGTAAGACACCCCAAGGAGGAAACAGACAGAGATTCCACGGGAGACCTCAAGTGATAGTGACGATTATTTGAAGATAGCTAACAAGGCAGCCAAATAGAGATGTCCACTATTTTTAGGTGAGGGTAAGGAAGACCCCACAAGACACATCAAAACTTGTATAACCATTTGGAGAGAAAATGGTGTAGACAGACTAGATAATTGGGTAACTTTATTTCCTGTTACTTTGAGAGGATTGGCGATTGATTGGTATTTAAAGAGAGAAAATACCGCATATTTTTAGACTTGAAATCAGATAAAGGAGAAGTTCATTGAAGAATTTTGACCTTTGTAGGATGATGGAGACATTGTTACTAAAATTTTCATGACAAAGCAAAAATCTGATGAATATGTGAAATCATACAATCATAAACTAAAGTAGTTAGTCAATAAGATGCAGATGCCTCTGGCAGATGTCCTGGTAAAGCGATGGTTTGTCGATGGATTAATACTAAAATATAAGAAAAATATGAAGGCAATACCATCAAAAATGTATGAAGAAGCTGTAAATCATGCAAAGAATTTTGAAAGTGAATCGAAAAATATGTATACAAGAATTTTGTCTCACCCCAAGTCTAATGATTTAGACAATGGAGAAGAAGACACTATACAGAGGATAATAGCATCATTTCATTAGGAGTTCAACAAGATAATGAAAGAACAAAGGAGCAAACCTAACAGGAATGACATTTGGTGCACGAAATGCAAGATGAAAGGTCATACAAATGTGAAGTGTCCATGCAATGACTATTACCATATCTGTAATGTGATGGAACATGAGGTAATGCTATGTCCGTATAATGCGAGAGTACATCCACAGGTCTTGTCAATCCAAGATCAGGAAGATAAATTGAAGGCCCAAGGGAGTGGGCAATAAGCAACAAGTGACGGTTATAGAAATAGTAGGTGAGGTGGAAGGCCAAACCAGGGTAATCGATAAGGAGGCCAGGGCCATTTGCAGTATGACTCGAAAGGAAGGCCGATCATACAATGTCGCAATTGCCAAGAATGGGGACATTCTGTGAAAAATTGTCCTTCACCTCAGAGGTAGGAAAAATCGCAAGCAAGTACTACACATATGTGTAGGTGGTGTGGTCCGAGGAACCACAAAGAAGTAAATTTCCCAAAGCATGCAAGTTCAAGTAACCCATAGAATATCAATTATTTATACATTAAGGTTCCTTAAGTTAAGGAGGAAACCCAGGAAGTATTAATCGTGATGAGGAATCAAGCTAAAAAGGATAAGTACCCAGATCGAGCAAAGGAAAAGCAGTGCTAGAAAGTAGCAAAGAAAATACTACAAGATGAAGCACAAAAGGCTAAACAAGTGAAGTTAGCCGAAGAAAAGGAACTGGAAAAGCCATAAGAAGAGAAGGTGATTGTGTAAAGTTTAGCAACACAAGTTTTGGACACCACAGTAGAGATTAAAGTGTTGAACCTATTGGAAGCTATTCCATCATTACAGAAAGCAATGGTGGAATAAATACAACCGCATAAGGTGATGGAAGTGCAGAGCCAACCAATTCAGGAGAAGGAAAGGAAAGATCAATTCATGGATCTGACTATATTGATGATTGATGTGGGAAAGAAACCCACATTAGTTCATATGGAGATCCTAGGGCATAAATTGACAACTAATTATGGACAAAGAATTCAACATCAATGTGCTACCTGAAAGAACCTAGCTAGAACTAGGCACTCCATCTCTATGGACATCGAGCTTCTGATTATATGGTGTTGACCAGTATGGTATCGAGACAAAGGGATTCTTGAAAACACAATAGGTGGTGATAGTTGACCAAGATTTTGTCTTGGATTTCGTTGCGATTACAATGAAAAAACTT
Source organism: Wollemia nobilis (assembly GCA_028583015.1). Classification (NCBI taxonomy): domain Eukaryota; kingdom Viridiplantae; phylum Streptophyta; class Pinopsida; order Araucariales; family Araucariaceae; genus Wollemia; species Wollemia nobilis. Next base: position 4,898,870 of record JAQPPZ010016599.1, read on the forward strand.
GCATACGACGCTCTCCTGGGGAGAGGATGGCTACGAGTAGCCAAATTTAATCACAACCGGGGAAAGAATCATATCACTATCAAGAAGGGACAACATAAATATATGATTAATTTATCTAATCAAAAAGTCAGTGAGGATGTAGCTACGACGGATGAATCAGAATATTCCTCAAGAGAGGAAGGGTATGAACCTGATGGAGAAGGAATGTTGTACCTGGACGAATGTAGTGAAGATGAAGCTAGATATGATAGCAAACTACTTCATTTGCAAATGGAGTACAAAATTTTTCAGCCCAACCGCATCTATATTGAGTCAAAGGAGATCAAGAAAAAACAAGATGAACCAAAAGTCAGTCAAGAACCTAAGAAGGAGGCAGAAGAGAAATGGACATTTCCAAAGATTTTTGTAGAGTATACAGTAGGATAGGTAGATATTGAATCAAGACCGGCACACCCGAAGAATGTGGAGAAAGCAGCAAGTGAGCCAGAGAATATCAAATATGAAGGACCTCGGATAGTGGACATCAATCTAGGAATAGAGGAGGAACCTAGGATGATTCACTGCGGCGATGATTGGAACCCTGTACTAAAAGTGGTGACTTTTAAGATATTATTGGAATTCAAGGATGTCTTTGCATGGACATATAAGGATCTAAAGGGAGTACCACTAGAGTTATGTGTCCACAAGATTATGCTAATGCCTAGAGCTCAACCCGTAAGGAGGAGACCATATAGAATGAATCCAAAGTATGTTGCATTAGTAAATGCAGAGATAGAAAATATGTTGGAGGTAGGAATCATCTTCAGGATGATAATTAGTGAATGGGTATCACCCATAGTGATCACCTTGAATAAGGAATTGGATAAGATCATAATATGCGTAGACTTTAGGAGTCTAAACACAGTAACTATTAAGGACCCCTTCCCTATTCCCTTCACATATTCTATCCTGGAAGAAGTCACAGGACATGAGATCTATTCATTCTTGGATGGGTTTTTGAGGTACAATCAAATCAGTATAGCCAATGAGGATAAGATGAAGACCATATTTATTGTGGAGAATGGCATCTACGCATACAATCGAATGCCATTCGGGCTTTGTAATGCCCTAGCTACATTTCAATGCATCATAATGTATATATTTGATCAGTTGGCAATAGAAAAATTTAAAGCATTTTTGGATGATTGGTCCATTTATGGGAAGATCAAGGAACATCTTCATGCCCTCAATGAATGTATGAGTAGGTGCAAAAATGCACAGATATCATTAAATCCTGGGAAATGCTACTTGATGGTACCTTATGGAAAATTCTTAGGACACATAGTGTGCAGTGAAGGATTAAAAACAGATCCTGATAAGATCCGTGTGATATTGCATATAGAAGAACCATATGATGTGAGTTCACTTAAAACCTTCTTGGGATCGATGGGATATTATCAAAGGTTTATCAAGAATTATGCACATGTATCCTACCCATTGGATTCATTGACGAAGAAGAACGTTCCTTTTAGATGGATGGAGGAGCACCAAGGAGCCTTTGAGGAGCTGAAGGCTAAGCTTGTGAGTAGTTCAATTTTGGTGTTCCCAAACTGGGATAAGGAATTCCATGTCCATATTGATGCTTCAAATTTTGTAATTGGATGTGCTTTGGCACAAGAAGGAAAGTTTAGGCTAGATCAGCCTATTTTCTTTGCTAGTCGCCTATTGTCAAGGCCAGAGAGAAATTATAGTACAACAAAAAGAGAAGCTTTGATAATGGTATATGCAGTATAGAAGTTTAGGCATTACCTATTGGCAAATCCCTTTGCCTTCTACGTAGATAACCAAGATCTGTTATACTTGATAAATAAGCTAGTGATACAAGGATGGGTTAGTAGGTGGCTCGTCACCCTACAAGAGTTCGTATTCCGAGTAGTAGTGAGACCTTGTAAGAAGCATGTCATTGCAGACCAGTTGTCTCGGATACGATTAGGAGAGCCTACAAGAATAAGAGTTTCAAATGAATTCTTAGATGCACAATTATTTGATATTCACACAATGACACTGAGAGGGGGGGGTGAATCAGTGTAGCTATTAAAATTCAAATCTACAGCATTTAAAACTGAAGCAAAGAGAACTTGAAAACCAGAAAAGCAAATTGAACAAGAGAGCACACCACAACACACAATATAACGAGGTTCACCAATTTGGCTACTCCTCAAAAATGACTCGCTTGGACTCCAATCCAAATCCAGTCTGTGCAAAATACCAATTTTACAAACACTTTACCAAGCATCCACTGGAAGGAGCACCAACCCCTTAATTTTCTGCTGCAATGAGATAGGAGCACCAACCCCTAGTACCAAGCACCAACTTGGACTGCAATTCTGAGCAATTATAATGACATAAAAATGCCTTCACTATTTACACGACCCTGACTGGTCTGCAATTAAACAAACTCTGCACACTCTCACGGCTCTGCTTATTTCTCTCTTGGCCCTCTTCTAACCCTCTTTTCACAGTAATTTCACTCTTACAGCAGCAACCTGATTCTCTGCATGACTGTCCTTTTATAACCCCTTTTCCTCATCGAGACTCCTCGTCTTCTATGACTTTTCTAATCCTGCATGCAGTCGAATAACATACTCTGACTGTTCGAATTCCTTTCTCTGCGTGCATGCAATTTTTATTCTGCTTGTGCGACTGTTTTTGACTGTTCAAATGCATTTTTGATTCTCCATATGCAGCTGTTCAAATTTTGCATATACGGCTGTTCGAATGCTTTTACGATTCTGCATATACGGCTGTTCGAATGCATTTTCGATTCTCCATATGCGGCTGTTCGAATTCTGCATATACGGCTATTCGAATGCTTTTACGATTCTGCATATACGACTGTTCGAATGCATTTTTGATTCTCCATAATTCTCCATATGCGGCTATTCGAATGCTTTTTCGATTCTGCATATACTGTTCGAATGCTTTTTCGATTCTGCATGTATTCTAACTGTTACTGCACTTGTAACCGTCGCACTGTCTTCAGTTGACTTTTCTAATTTTGGCTCCCTACTTTTTCTCTATAACTGTAGTTCTATTCCAGTTAATCATCAGTTAGCGTGTTGTTGCCACCTATCTCTTTGCACTCTTCTTCGCCTTCTACCAGCGAAAACATGACCTATCACGATATCGTGACACTTTTCGCCTCCTTGTTCCTTTCTTCGCTTGCAACCAAAACCAGACATGTCACGAAATCATGACATTCTCGCTTTCGTACAACTCTCCTTCGCATGCAACCGTGAAATCCTTACATGTCATGAAATCGTGACATTCTTTGCTTCCCTGCACTCTCCTTCGCTTGCACCCGCGAAAATGGAACATGTCACGAAATCGTGACACTTTTCGCTTCCTACACTCTACTTCGCTTGCACCCATGAAAATGGAACATGTCACGAAATCGTGACACTTTTCGCTACCGTACACTTTTCTCCGCAAGCCTCAACGAAATCGGAACATGTCACGAAATCGTGACGCTTTTCTGCCTTAGCGCTATTCTTTGCCTTTCGCCCGCGAAAATGCAACATGTCACGAAATCGTGACATCTTTCGCATCCGTACATCTCTCGCTTCATGCACTAGCGAAATCAAGACATGTAGCAAAATCGCTACAACTTTTCCCTTAGAACTTTCTCTTTCCTTCGGCCTCTAAAAATCCTACATGTAGCGAAATCGCTACACCTTTTTTTTGCACTTACCCTTTAAACACTTATCAACATGTAGCGAAATCGCTACACCTTTTGCTTCTCTTCTTCTTGCCAAAAACTCCAACATGTAGCGCTAAATCGCTACAACTTTTTGACTTAGCGCTTCTTCGCTTAGCAAAATTCAACATGTAGCGAAATCGCTACACTTTTGTTGCCGTACATTCTCTCTCTTCTTCGGTCGTGAAAACCATGTGTCGTGATATCGCGACACTTTTCACCCTTAGTGCTTTTCTTCAAATTCGCAAATCGTGACACTTTTCATCCTTGGCATTGCTTCTCCAAACTTGTCGCGAAATCGTGACAGTTTTTCAACTTTGCTTCTTTCCTTCCAGATGTCGCGAAATCGTGACATTTTTGCATATGCCTTCTCTCTCCTCATTTATGTCATGAAATCCGTGACATTTTCACTACCTTCTCTCTCCTCATTTTTCATGAAATCGTGACATTTTTCCTCCCTTCTCTCTCCTCATTTTTGTCGTGAAATCATGACATTTTCGACTGCACCTTCTCTCTCCTCATTTTTGTCATGAAATCATCTCATCATTTTTAATTTTTTCTCCTTTATATCGCGAGAAAAACATGTCGTGATATCGCGACGATTTTCTTACTTGTCTTTTTCTGCAAATTTCTGAATCTGGGTCACTTCTTTCTTCTTGGAATTTCACTGTACATGATCTTACTGACCTCTGAATTCCTGTCCACTACATCAACTGCATCAATTCTGTCTGTGTTGACAACAATGACAATACTTTTGTTGCACCTTGCTCAACAATCTCCCCCTTTGGAATTGTTGGCAACACTCATGCACTCTCCTGTAATTCTTCTCCCCCTTTGACAATAATACCAAAGGGCTGCTGCAGACTCCCCTTGAGTCTATGCACACCATTCTCAGACAAATATTGTTATAGTTAGCAAAAATCATAAATATAAGCAAAACTATAAACATAGGCATAAATGCACCCCCTGAGAATGTGATCCCAAATGATAGTCAGTTCTTGGGAATTGTGACCACTCCCAACTTATTTCGAAGGTACTCAAAAACTTCCTTGGGCAATGGTTTTGTGAATATATCAGCTACTTGCTCTGTAGTTGGAACAAAATCCAATTTGACCTCTCCTTCTGCAACTTTATCCTTCAAGAAATGATACTGGATCGCAATATGTTTGGTTCTAGAATGCATAACCGGATTCTTGGATATGTTGATAGCACTAGTGTTATCACATTTAATTGAAATTGGCTCTTTGAAGTGAATACCAAGATCTTTCAACGTTTGTCTCATCCATAATATTCGTGTACAACATGTTGTTGCTGCAATGTATTCTGCCTCTGCTTGTGGATAGAGAGACTGATTCTTGTTTCTTGTTGTGCCATGCTACCAGCCTGTTTCCAAGATAAAATGCTCCTCCACTGGTACTCTTTCTGTCATCAATACATCCTGCCCAATCTGCATCAGAATATGCAATCAGTGTGAAGTCTTTACCTTTTGGATACCACAACCCATAATCCATAGTACCCTTGAGATACCTAAAGATCCTCTTTACAGCTGTCACATGAGTTTCTTTGGGACTAGCCTGAAATCTTGCAACCATGCATACTGCCTGTAATATATCTGGTCTAGTGGCTGTTAAATACAGCAGGCTTCCAATCATAGACCTGTACATTGTTTGATCTACATCTGGAGATTTATCATCCTTGCTCAACTTGCAGCCTGTTGTCATGGGAGTGCTAACAGGTTTACTATCTTCCATTGTGAACTTTTTCAGCATTTCTTTTACATATTTAACTTGAGAAATAAAAATGCCCTTTTCATTTTGATTGACCTGCAGTCCTAGGAAATAAGAAAGTTCACCAATCATAGACATCTCAAATTCTTTCTTCATTTTAGTTGATATGTCTTTGCAATATTCATCCATCTTGTTGCCAAATATTATATCATCTACATAAACAACAAGAACAATAAGATGGCCCTTCTCTGTTTTGACATATAAATTGTTGTCCACCAAACCTTTCTTGAACCCTTGTTTAATAAGATAGTTATCCAGCCTTGCATACCATGCTCTGGGTGCCTGTTTCAAACCATATAATGCTTTCTTTAACCTGCAAACAAAATCTGGATTGTCACCGAGTTGGAAGCCATCTGGCTGTTCAATGTAAACCTCTTCTTCCAGTTTTCCATTCAGAAATGCTGATTTTACATCCATTTGATATACTTTGAAATTTTTATGGATTGCTAAAGCCAGAAACATTCTGATTGCCTCTAGTCTGGCTACCGGTGCAAAGGTTTCCTCAAAATCAATGCCTTCAACCTGAGCATAGCCTTTCTAGACCAATCTTGCCTTATTTTTGACAACCTGTCCATCTTCATTTAATTTATTTCGAAAAATCCATTTAGTGCCAATTATGTTTTTATTTGTTGGCCGTGGTACTAATTCCCAGGTTTTGTTTTTCTCAATCTGATCTAGTTCTTCATTAATTGCCTTCATCCAACTTTCATCTGTGCTTGCTTCAACAACATTTTTAGGTTCAATGCTAGATAACAGAGAATAGTTCCGCACTACTGCTCTTCTTGTCTGAATACCATCTGTGGGGTCCCCAATAATCTGTTCATTGGGATGATTTTTCTGCCAATTGCTTGTTTTAAATTTCTTGTTTTCTTCTTCTTCTGAGTCAGTTTTTAAAACATCTGGATCAATTTTTTGATTCTCTTCTGTTTCCTTTTCATCATCTCCTTCAATGACTTCTTCATAAATAGGGTAGTTTTCTTGATAAGTAATTTCTCGCTCTCTACCTTCATCAACTTTAACATCAGCACTCTCAACAATTTTCTTTAGCCTCTTGTTGTAACATGTGTAGGCTTTGCTTTTTGTTGAGTAACCAAGAAAAATACCTTCATCAACTCTATCTTCAAATTTATCGAGATTATCTTCAGTCCGTTTGATGTAGCACTTGTTGCCAAATACTTTGAAATATCTTGTTGTTGCCTTTCTACCGAACCACAGCTCATAAGGTGTTTTGCTTTCATGCGGTCTTAGCATGCACCTGTTTTGAATGTAAACTGCAGTATGGACTGCCTCTTTCCAAAATCTGTCAGCTATTTTGTTCTCATCCAGCATTGTCCGTGCCATTTCTTGCACTGTCCTGTTCTTCCTTTCTACAACACCATTCTCGTTGAGGTGTCCTTGTTGCTGAAAACTGTCTTCTTATCCCATATTTTTGATAGTATTCTGCAAATTCTTCTGAAATAAACTCTCCTCCTCTGTCTGATCTTAGGCATTTAATCCTTTTTCCAGTTTGATTTTCAACCTATTTTTTAAAAATCTTAAACATCTCAAAGGCATCTGATTTAAGCTTTAAAAATAATACCCATGTCATCCTGGAGTAATCATCTATGAACAACATAAAGTATTTGTCACCGTTTATGCTTTGTGTTCTCATGGGTCCACACAAATCGGTATGAATTATCTCCAACGGTTTCTTTGGTGAAGTATTCCTTTGATTTAAATGTGGATCTGGTTTGCTTTCCTTTTTGGCATGAAGCACAGATGCTATTTCTTGGTTTGCCAATGGTTGGTATATCTCTTATTGCTCTTTTTGAACTTATTTTTGCCAGATTGTCAAAACTAATATGACCGAGCCTCTTGTGCCACAACCAATTTTCATCTTCCTGTCCAATCAAGCATGTTCCTTCTATAGTTTCTGAGAGAGTATATAGATTACCAGAAGTCCTTGATCCAGTAGCTATCAGCTTCCCACTGTGTGCTTTTCTCACTTCACAACCCCTGCTTCTTGAAAATGACTTCATGACCTCTGTCACAAATTTGACTTACACTCAGTAAGTTGTGCTTTAAACCAATCACAAACAGAACTTCCTTGGAATTGATCTTTCCATCACTTATCTTGACTGATCCTTTGCCAACTATCTTGGCTCCATCATTATTTCCAAACTTCACAGAGCCTCCTTCATATTTCTGTAAATTTTCAAATTTTTGTTTATCTCCTGTCATGTGACTGGAACATCCACTATCCAATATCCAAGGTGCTGATTTGTTCTGTGCTTTGAATGTTGTCTGAACAATCAATGATTCCTTTTCTTCCTTGAGTTGCTCCTTTTCTTTCCATTCTGATTTGACTGCAGTTTTGGTCACTTGTTTAGACTTTTCTTTGTCAGTGGCCTGTGCTTGTTTTTCTGGGAATTTTTTGTTTTGCTTTAAACTGTTTGGTTGAGTTCTTCTTCCCTGAAATTTATTTGCTGCAAATGTGCTTCTACAGTTTCTTGCTATGTGTCCAAAGTTATGACAGTTATAGCATTCTACAACATACTCTATCAAGGGTGAAAATGCATTTCTACTTGTGAAATTTCTTTGTCCTATATTATAAATGCAATCTGAAATTTTATGACCGTAAGTGTTGCATTTAAAACAATAACCAGAAAAGAAATGATTAAACCTTGGAGTTGGTCTTTGCCAACTTGTAGTAGGAGTCACAAATTTTCTTCTCCTTTGATGTGTGACTTTTGTGAATCCCTCATTGTCAGCACTCTTCTCGTGCCTGGCATTGTTGCTTTCTTTAGCATGATTCAATTTTCTTTGGTCAATCTTGATCTTATCTTCTTTCTTTGCTGGTTCTACAGTTATGGCTTTTGATCCACTTGAAGATTCTCCTTCGACAAACCCCAAGCCGAATTTGATTCCCGTGGTCCTCTGACTATTTATAATTTTTTCAAGCTATGCAGAACTTCCTTCAAGTTTGTGATAGCAACTCAATTTTTGATTCTGTTCTTCTAGCCGTATTCTTAAACCATCTATTTCTTCTTCCAGTTTGCTGCACTCATCTATTTTCATGGTTAATTTTACTTCAAGTTCTTCAGACATTTTCTTGAATTCCTCTGTCTGTATTTTCAAACTGTTTATTATGTCAGTGGCATCCTCTAGTTTTCTTGAAAACTTTTTATTCTTTTTCCTTTCTACACTCAACTCTTCAAGTGCAGCAACCAATTCTCCTTCCAGATATACTTCAGCCTCATCCTTAAAGTTTTCATCACCTTCCTGATTTTCTTCTGTTCTTTCTTCTTCAAGTGCCATGAACAGAGCTTCACCTGTTTCTTCTTCAGAATCCTCACCTGAGCTTTCTTCGGAAGAGCTGACATTCTTGGATATGAAGCTTTTCTTCTTGAAGTTGTTCTTTCTAAAATTTTGTTTCTTCTTCCAGTCACCTTTTTCTTGGTGTGACCCTTCACCATTTTTGGTTTTCTCATGCATTGGACATTTGGCTGCAAAGTGACCGACTCCTCCACAATTGAAGCACTTAAATGGTAGCTTTCCTCTATATTTTCCTTTTCCCTTTGTGAGTTTTCGAACAAAATTAGCTTCCGTTTCATCCAGTGTCTCTTCATCCTCAGATTCATGTTCAGCTTTTATATTCTTGTGTGCTTTAAAAGCAGCTTCTCTGTCTATAGGCTTAGTTTGTCCTATTCTCATTTCGTATGCAGTCAAGGAACCATGCATCTCATCCATGCTAAAATTGTTTAGATCTTTCGCCTCTTCTATTGCAGAAACTTTGGAGTTAAATATTTTGTGAAGTGTTCTGAGAACCTTTTTCATGACAACTGCATCATCAATTTCTTCACCGAGTCCTCTGATTGCATTAATGATTCCATTGACTCTCAGCATATAGGCCTCTATGTTCTCATCTTCATTCATTTGTAATGCTTTGAACTGAGCTCGATGAGTTTGCAGCTTGGCTTCCTTGATCTTGCTTGTCTCCTTCATGGATGCTCTTCAATTTATCCCACATGTCTTTTGCCGATTTACAGCTCATGACTCTTATCAGTTCACTGTCTACAAGCCCACACATTATGGCATTCTTTGCTTTGGAGTTGTTCTCAAATTTTTTCTTCTCAGCAGTATCTGTTGGAGGAGTAGTGGGTGTTGTGTATCCACTTTCTACAGACTCCCAAATGTCGTATCCCAACGCACTCAGATATGTCTGCATCCTGAGTTTCCAGAAAGTGTAATTAGTTCCATCGAACAAGGGAGCTTTGTTGGATGAGAATCCTTCACCACCTGCCATTGTGTTTCTTCCAAGATCACCTTAGCTGATTAAGCTTGTTCAAGAAACCTTGCTCTGATACCAATTGATATTCACACAATGACACTGAGAGGGGGGGTGAATCAGTGTAGCTATTAAAATTCAAATCTACAGCATTTAAAACTGAAGCAAAGAGAACTTGAAAACCAGAAAAGCAAATTGAACAAGAGAGCACACCACAACACACAATATAACGAGGTTCACCAATTTGGCTACTCCTCAAAAATGACTGCTTGGACTCCAATCCAAATCCAGTCTGTGCAAAATACCAATTTTACAAACACTTTACCAGCATCCACTGGAAGGAGCACCAACCCCTTAATTTTTTGCTGCAACAGATAGGAGCACCAACCCCTAGTACCAAGCACCAACTTGGACTGCAATTCTGAGCAATTATAATGACATAAAAATGTCTTCACTGTTTACACGACCCTGACTGGTCTGTAATTAAACAAACTCTGCACACTCTCACGGCTCTGCTTATTTCTCTCTTGGCCCTCTTCTAACCCTCTTTTCATAGTAATTTCACTCTTACAGCAGCAACCTGATTCTCTACATGACTGTCCTTTTATAACCCCTTTTCCTCATCGAGACTCCTCGTCTTCTATGACTTTTCTAATCCTGCATGCAGTCGAATAACATACTCTGACTGTTCGAATTCCTTTCTCTACGTGCATGCAATTTTTATTCTGCTTGTGTGTTAATTTTTTCCTTTTTTTATTTCGAATGCATTTTCGATTCTCCATATGCGGTTGTTCGAATTTCTGCATATACGACTGTTCGAATGCTTTTACGATTCTCGCATATACGATCTGTTCGAATGCATTTTTCGATTCTCCATATGGGCCGATTGTTCGAATTCTACATATACGGCTATTCGAATGCTTTTACGATTCTGCATATACGATTGTTCGAATGCATTTTTGATTCTCCATTCGCTATTCGAATTGCTTTTTTTATTCTCATGTATTCTAACTGTTAGCACTTGTAACCGTCGCACTGTCTTCAGTTGACTTTTCTAATTTTGGCTCCCTACTTTTTCTCTGTAATTGTAGTTCTGTTCCAGTTAGCTGTCAGTTAGCGTGTTATTGCCACCTATCTCTTTGCACTCTTCTTCGCCTTCTACCAAAAACATGACCTGTCACGATATCGCGACACTTTTTGCCTCCTTGTTCCTTTCTTCGCTTGCAACCGTGAAAACCAGACATGTCACAAAATCATGACGTTCTTCGCTTCCGTACAACTCTCCTTCGCATGCAACCGCAAAATCCTTACATGTCATGAAATCGTGACACTTCTTCCTTTTGTACAACTCTCCTTTGCATGCAATCATGAAATTGAATTTTGCTTCCACTCTACTTCGCTTGCCACGAAAATGGAACATGTCACGAAATCGTGACACTTTTTGCCCGTACACTTTTCTCCGCAAGCCTCAGCAAAATTGAAACATGTCGCGAAATCGTGACGCTTTTCTGCCTTAGCGCTGTTCTTTGCTTTTTGCCCGTGAAAATGCAACATGTCACGAAATCGTGACATCTTTCGCATCCGTACATTTCTCACTTCATGCACTAGCGAAATCAAGACATGTAGCGAAATCGCTACAACTTTTCCCTTTGTACTTTCTCCTTCCTTTGGCCTCCAAAAATCCTACATGTAGCAAAATCGCTACACCTTTGTGTTTTGCACTTTGACTTGTAGCGAAATCGCTACACCTTTGTGTCTTGCATTTTGACTTGTAGCGAAATCGCTACACCTTTGTGTTCTGCTCTTCAACTTTGTGCCGAAACTCCAACTTGTAGCGAAATCGCTACAACTTTTTGACTTAGCGCTTCTTCTCTGCTTCAGCTAGCGAAACTCCAACATGTAGCGAAATCGCTACAACTTTTTGACTTAGCGCTTCTTCTCTGCTTCAGCCAGTGAAACTTCAACATGTAGCGAAATCGCTACACTTTTGTTGCCGTACATTCTCTCTCTTCTTCGGGTCGCGAAAACCCGACGTGTCGCGATATCGTGACACTTTTCGCCCTTAGTGCTTTTCTTCCAAAACTGTCATGAAATCGTGACACTTTTCATCCTTGGCGCTGCTTCTCCAAACTTGTCGCGAAATCGTGACAATTTTTCAACTTTGCTTCTTTCCTTCCAGCATGTCACGAAATCGTGACATTTTTGGCTGCGCCTTCTCTCTCCTCATTTTTGTCGCGAAATCGTGACATTTTTGGCTGCGCCTTCTCTCTCCTCATTTTTGTCGTGAAATCGTGACATTTTCGGCTGCGCCTTCTCTCTCCTCATTTTTGTCGTGAAATCACGACATTTTTCCTGCCTTCTCTCTCCTCATTTTTTCGAACATTTTTTGTGCCTTCTCTCTCCTCATTTTTGTCGCGAAATCGTGACAGTTTGGCATGCATTTTCTCTCTCCTCCGTTGTGTCGCGAAATCGCGACATTTTTTCTTTCTGCCTTCGGACTTCTCAACATGTCGCGATATCGCGACAGTTTTCTTACTTGTCTTTTTCTTTGATTTTCTGAATCTGGGTCACTTCTATTTTCCTGGAATTTCACTGTACTTGATCTGACTGACCTCTGAATTCTTGTCCACTGCTTCAACTGCATCAATTCTTGTCTGTGTTGACAACAATGACAATACTTTTGCTGCACCTTGCTCAAAATTATTTGCCATAAACGTTGTTCCATCATGGTACACATTGATTTACCAATACCTATCCATAGGTGAGTTGCCACAATAAATGATGACAACCAAGAAAAAGAAAGTGATCATGAAGTCAACACCCTTCCAGTTGATAGCAGGATTGTTGTATAATATGGGAAGCAATGGTATCCTACAAAGATGTGTGATGGAAGAAGAAGTCAAAGTGGTATTGAAAGAAGCTCGTGAAGGCTTAGCAGGAGGGCACATGGGACCAGATGCGACAACTAGAAAAATATTACTAGCTGGACTATGGTGGCCCACACTATATAATGATGCGAAAGAATATGTGAAAGCATACGATACTTGCCAAAGGGTAGGAAATATGGTAAAGAGGGACTTTATACCATTGCATCCATCACAATCCCAAGAATTATTTGAGCGATGGGGATTAGACTTCGTTGGACCATTGAAAATATCTCGACAAAGTAAGTGCAGATACATCATAGTAGCAATGGAATACTTAACAAAATGGGTCGAAGCAAGAGCATTACTTGACAACTCGACAAAAAGTACAACAATATTTTTGTATGAGCAAGTCATCACAAGATTTGGTATTCCACTACAGAGAATGAGTGATCGAGGAGGACAATTTGACAATGAAATAATCAAAATGCTGATGATAGAGTTTTGGATTTTACACTCATTGTCTAGTTCGTACTATCCCAGAGCAAATGGGCAGGTGGAAGCAATGAATAAAGTCCTAGTATCTACTTTGTATAAAACTTGTGGAATAGAGGGAGAATATTGGGAGGAAAGACTACCATCTATTTTGTGGGCATATAGAACAACTTTTAAACCTACAATAGAACATACACCTTTCCAATTAATATATGGATAGGAAGTAGTGATACCAATTGAATTCTTGATACCAAGTTTGAGAGTCGCGGTAGAGCATCACTTGGGTGATCAAGAAAGTTTGGAAGAGTGACTGACAATATTGATCAAATTAGATGAAAGAAGATTCATGGCACAATGGGTGATTGAGGTAGCTCAAAAAATATGGAAGGTGTGGCATGAAAAATATTTGAGGAAGTTAGAACTTAGTCTAGGTGACTTGGTTCTAAATTTTAATGCAAAGCGGGAAATCAAGCCTGATAAGTTGAAGATGTTATGGCTTGGTCCCTATAAATTAGTTGAAATAATGAATAATGGAGTAGTCAAGTTACAGAACTTGAATGGGACGGAGATACCCTACACTATAAATGGCTCAAATTTGAAGCCTTACAAGGTACAATGCTTATTCATTTCTTCTGAAGAGATTGAACGAATAATATGAGAATAAGTTCAATAGAGAGCACAGAGTAATCTAGGTCCATCATAGGAGCCTGACATAGGATTCACACATTTATTTGCAGAAGAGGAGGAGACACAACCAACCATAGAACAACAAGAGTTGACACCTCGACCTGAATAAAGAAGAATATTACGAGTACATGTCAGATTTGTGGATGGGACCGAGCGAGTAGAAGAATATGATGAAGATTGGATTCCTCCAAATGAAAGAGGACATCAGGAGTTAGTACTATTACCCAAGAATAGGGGAAGGCAAGAAGAAGAACCCCCAATAAGTAGAAATATGATGTATCCTTAGGTAGAACGGAGGGAACTACCCCAACAAGTGGAAGGATGAAGAAGGATACGGTTAATAGTACGATATGAGGATAGAGTGGACACCTTTGAAATAGAAGTTTCAGAGGAAGACAAGAACTAGACCATAAATCAAGAATTAGCTGGACTTACTCCATTCGCTCAGATAGGGCTATTACAATAGAGAATATTGTTATAGAATCAACAACTGCAAGAAGAATATCATATGTTGTGAGGTCATAATGCAAGGTTGAGAGAACAAATTATACAAGAATTGGATAGTACAATACGAAGGCTAGATGAGCAAAGAACGGCTAGGATACAAGAGCTAGAAGGAGAACCTAAGGAGGATGATGGGATAACTCCAAGGAGCAGTTTAAGAAATGATGGAGCGGGCATAAGTTCCTAAGTACCACCAAGTGATCGCCAATGACGAATGAAGATGCAAAAATGCTATGGTGAGATATTGAGGAAGCAACCACATCACCTGAATCACAAGGCAATGTACGACTAGATTTGAGTGACTCTAGTAATGAAGGAATGCCTTGGATAGTAATGGAACCTAGTATAGAAAGCAATGATGAGGATGATTGCCTAGGTAACCCTCAAGATCTTGAGATAATTGTGATCCCCCAACATGTACAACAACACAGCGACAACTAGGGAGATCACAGGGACGTCAAACCAACCTTGATCCACAAGCATACATAATACCTATCAATAGTTGAGAAGACAAAGGAGAGAAGTACAAAGATTGGACATATTGATGAATTTACCAACAAATTGGGTAGAACAGAGAGAAGGGAACTAGAATAACTCAAGTTCTAAGACAGAATTTTTTGATGCATATAGGGAGGTCTTGGCAACCTCATATCCATAAAGAAGCTTCGAGGAAATAACATGGAGATTTCACCTAGCATGTGGATATCGTAGAATCATAGCACTGCAAAAATTTTCACCAAGCACAAGAATAAGTAGAAGTCCACTAGCCAACATTGAGTTGGTAGAGATAACTCCTTATAACCAAGCAATGGGAGGAAGGAATAGACAAGGACCCCTAAGGCTTCAGCCAAGAAGGGGAGGAGGTATTCTACTACGAAGTGAGCAAGGACAAGGTGATGTTACAATCAGAGGAGGAAGAGGACGAGGAAGGTTTTGACCCCCTACTCCTAGATGGACAGGAGATACACCTTTAGCTTGTATGAATTGGATAAGGAATCTGCAAGGGTTACCATGGATGAGAGGAATCTTACCTAGCCCTACAAGGCAATATCCATTAGGATGACCACCACTAACCCGAAGAAGACCTCAAAGAGTGGTAGGTGGTAGAGGATTACTCTAAGAAAGGGAGGAATCACCATTGGTGTAGAGAAACCCGATATCAAGAGGAATAGGATGGGGAAGACACTCGCATGGGAGAGGCATTGTTGGTAGAGGAAGAGTGCATTTTGTAGATGAAAGAAACCAGGGACAACTAAGGATCCGATCGTCGAGTCTGAATATAGAATTGATCCAAGGGGATAGACGGAGAAGTCACTCGAATGATAGTAGAGTAGTAAGGACACCGCTACCAAGGGATCAATCACCTGTGCGACAAGAAAAAAGGACATAAGGTGAAGATACTTCAACTTGCAATTGTACAATTCCAAATTGTACACATGGTAGGGGAAGACCAGGAAATTTAGTAACATCACAAGTGAAGATGAATCGGCCTAGGAAGGAAGTACCGATAGGTGATACAACCACTCAAAACGTTACAGTTGAACCTCCAAGAGAAGAATACTATGGGATCATACAAGTGCATGTCATTGTACAATTTCCACGACGGTAAGTGTAAATAGGCTAGGAATGAAAAAAAAAAAGATAAAAATAAAAATGCCTTAATTGTGAAAATTCCTTGGGATGCAATTAGGGAGTGGGTTGAAAATCGAAAACAACAACCTCTTCAAGAGAGAAAATAGACAAAATTTTCTCTAAGTGATAGATTGTACAAATCAAAGATGAAAAAGCACAAGTACTAGATCGTACAAAGCTAGTTTTTGAAGTCAAAAAGCATAAAAGAGAGATTGTACAAGGGAAATTGGAAAAAATACATTGGAAATTGTACAAGAGAGCATGTTGTATGATTTAGGTCGTACAATGTATGATTTTAGGTGCAATGTACGATTTTCAACTGTCGCATTAAATGGCGCATGTGCGGATCGATGAGTTGTCGAAAAAGAGTAGGAAAAAACTAAAAATCGTATGAAAAGCGATGATTTGTCAATCATTCAAGCAAGGAAGAGGAAAAGACATGAAAAAATGATGCAATTTCAAATTTGGAGCGGTTAGGGTTTGGAGATAGTTTAAATAAAAGGTTTACCTTGAAAATTCTTAAGTCGTACAAAAGGAGAATTCAAAAATTTTAGGAGGACGAAGGTGAAAAGCATGCAACTGAATGGAGAGGACTACATGGGAATTAAAACTCATCAATAAACTATAAATAAATTATGACCCATTTATAATTTGCACCAAGGAGAAATTTTCATATCTGGAGAAATCAAATCGGAGAAGAAAAGGGAGAAAAAACAAGGGTTTGACTCCATAGAAAGGAGAATTTGAATAAAAGAGGGTTAGCAATAGAAGGCATCCAAGCGAGAATCGGGTGGTGGAGAAACGCATATTAGGGTTCGAAGAAGTGACAACCTAGAGCCAAAGTGGAGAAATTGCAAATAAAAGGAAGTACAAACCCTAAATCGAACAAAAACGACCAAAAGCACAAGGGATAAGACGAAGGAAAGGAAGGAGCAATCTGTAAGGTTGTATTTGACAGTCAATTTTTTTTTGAGGATAAATTGTGCCAAGGGTGAAAGAGTTGATAAATTGCCCTCGAAAAGCATTGAAAAGGTAGATCGGGGTATTTCGACAAATTGGGTCAAAGAGAAATTGCAGAAGAAAAATGTAAAACACAATTTTTAGGAAGATGAGGGTTTGAAAAGATGTACTGTATGATTTGGCAGCGGAGTGTACGATCTCAGGAAAATATTAGTGCAATTTTGGGTAGCTTTTGGGCTGTTTTTAACCATTTTGAGCAAATCATATCAAATTCGACAAAGGGGAGCAGTTGGAGAGAAATATTGTACGCAGTAGTATGGGCTGATATGATTTCATGTGGAAGTTGTATGATTTAAGGGAAATGGAGCAGTTTTAATACCAAACAGTGATAGTTTGAACAATTGTACGATCTAGAAGGATTGCTCCTAAGGAAACCGTACAGGAGTGAAGAAGAAGAGCAAATTGTATGATTTGCAACATATTGTACGATTTGTAGCAGTTTGTATGATTTTTAAAACACTTCTAATTGGAAAAATGGTGATGTTCGAGTAGTAAGACAACCGAAGGTATGGCAAGAAAATAATCTCAATAGAAGAGTTCAAATACCAGTTAATGAGGATTACAGCCAATAGGGTGGAACGATCATCAGGACCTCTACACGAGAGATTCACAGCCACAACAGTACCAAGGGCGACAGTCTTAGTCTCATGATTGGCATGGTACTCATCCTTGGAGAAGAGGAGGATATAGGCCATGAAGAGGTCAGATGTACTAGAGGGCTGATATAAGAACACCACCAAGATACCAAGAGGAGAGAATGACACAAGAAAGGGTCTTGAGAAGGGAATTGAGGAGTGAGGTACATATTCCAGATCTGGATGAGCATTTGAGTAGTGGACCTGAGGAAGGTTATATGGAGATAACGAATATTTTGTTTGTACAACATGGAGGAGAAACATGCAGATGATGGTGGAATTATGAACATAATAAGAACCATCCTTGGAGGAAACGGTTTGAGGAGGCTGGTGTAGCTACAATAGTGCAAGCGCCACCACACCAAAAAACCTTCTTCTACAACTATCTATTGTAAATGGTTCAGGCATATAATCCTACG
Organism: Wollemia nobilis; assembly: GCA_028583015.1. Taxonomy (NCBI): domain Eukaryota; kingdom Viridiplantae; phylum Streptophyta; class Pinopsida; order Araucariales; family Araucariaceae; genus Wollemia; species Wollemia nobilis. The sequence goes on from JAQPPZ010016599.1 coordinate 4,916,916, forward strand.
ACAAGAAATACCTTTGTCAATGTGGATAAGAGGTCAGTGAGAATAGAAGTTATGACAGATGCATTCAGGAAGACATTCATATTACTAGCATACAACACGAAGATAGTTAAGAAGTTGGTTTATCCGATTGAGTCATATTGTATCATCACTTTGTTAACTAATGTGAAGTCATCAACTGCTGCAAAGATCTCAGGTGTAGGGACTTGAGGAATTAAACAGAGCCAGCTAAAAGGGAAATATTTGCCATGTGCTATGAATACAGTAATGGCTCAACTATAAGGAGACACATGAGCTATGGAGATGCCAATCTGGATGGTTCAGTATGTAGAAGGCATCATCCAGGGAATCAAGTATGATTGGGGTACCTATGTGGAAAGAAAAATGCATGAAGTACTGATAAAAAGACCAAAGAATTTTGGAATGACTTTCCATGCCATTGGACTGTTATTAAATGTTGTTACGGAGTTGGAAATCCATTTTCCAGATTTGATAGAACCTAGAAATGTGAGGGCTAGACAACCAACCATTTTGAGGTGGGAAAAGTCAATACCTATTAAGGAGACTCTAGAGAAGTCTCAAAAAATGAAGGAGCAGTTGTCCACGGAGGTACCAAAGGATACTCCTTCGGATGATGAGGATGTACATCCTTGGAGGAAAAGGCCAAGGAGATTAGAACCTGAACTAGAACAACAAGCAATGCATCAACGACAACAAGAGCAGCCATCAATTCGGGAAAAGGAGAAAAATATTGAGAGACAAGTAAGCCCAATACAAATAAGAACGAGACAACAACGAGAAAGAATGGCAAAGAATCCCAGCCCAGAAAAACAAGATGAGCCTGCACAGAAGGATCAGTGGGAGGAAGAACAATCAGATTCAGAGAATACGGATCTAGATGACTGGAGTTGGGTAGAAGCAAAGAAGATAGTGGTATCTCCACAAATTTTCCAACATAATGAATTTGAAATCCTGGATGTTTCAATTTTTTTGAAGGATATAGAGATGGGGCAGATAGCACAAGAAGTGGCAGCTACCACTCAGGAGAAAAAAGAGGAAACCAAAGTAAGAGTGGAAGCCTCAGAGGAAGAGTCTAGGAAAAAGAAGAAGCACCATTACAAATTCATGATGGGAGGAAGTTCAAAATAAAATAATCCAAGTGATGCACAATAAGAGGCGAAGAATCACAAGAACAAGAAGAAGTTGAAAAAGTCACAAAAATTGAGACATAGCAGAATCAGGACGAAGAACAGGTGACTGAAGAGCAACAGGTGGGCTCCACTGAATAGAAAGAAGCCCAGGAACAAATGGAGCAACAATAATCTCAGTAGGAGATTGTGAATATACAAGATAATGTAGAGGAGGAGAATATTATGGAACAAACTCCACCTTGGGAAAAGATAGATATAGAGAGCACTTCAAGAGCTTGGGGGAAGCTCTAGCCACCACGTGGAGGAAGAGGAAGAATGAAATCCTACAGAAGAGGAACAATGAAGAATGAGAACAAGCTACCTTTTGAAGGTACCACAGTTTGGCAAGATCAAAATTGAAGAGGAGGTGAAAGGAGTAGAAGATGATGTGGAAAATTTCTTCTCACAAATAGGTGATGCCATAGCCAGCACCAAATTATAGTTTTGTATTGGACACGTGGGAGAATTGAAGTTGTGGGAGGAACACGTGTCTCTCGAATTGAAGAAAATAAAATAATGGGTGAGCAATGAGGAGTGTACAAGGAGAATTGTAGAAATTCATGTACAACACCCATGGAATTTACACAGGGAAGAGGCAACCACAATGTTGGGAAGAGATGAATTTCCAAATGGAGTGAGAACCAATTACATGTAGCATTCGAGGTTGTACTTGGATAGAACCAATCAATCGACTTGTCCCATGAACACAGGGGAATTTGGAACATAAGGGTCACTACAGATTTGGATATCACTCTGAGGAAGTTGAACTTTCTCACACATTGGATAGAGTGGTTGAGCATTGGATTGGAGCAGATTTACCAGCTCAAGGAAGTTCAGAAGGAGGAGATGAAAGCCACTCATAAATAAATGATTGCAATGGAGGGAGAATTGCAAAAGTGTAAGGCTATAACAGAGGAGAAAATTAAGAAACTGGAGGAATATCTAACAAGCATAAAGGCTATTGAATTTGGCGAAGTAAATTCCATTCTCATTGATTTCAAATATAAAGGTTACAATGTGGTTATGAATTGGTTCTAACCAATTGGTGGTTAATCAACCAACCTAGAGAGCGCCTATGAGTGCTATTTTTATTTATCCTAATAATGTAATATGCATAACATATTCTAACATCATTATTGGCAAATCCCAATAGCATCTCAAAATTTTTCATATTTGATACGCCCAAGTGCTTTGGTAAAGATATCTACAACTTGCTCATCAGTAGAAATGTATTGAAGTTGGATGTGGTGCTTTGGAACTTCATCTCGAATAAAATGACATCTGGTATCAACATGTTTGGTACGTTCATGAAAAATTGGATTTTTGACAAGATTCAAAACACCTTGATTGTCGCAAAACAAATGAAGAGGAAGATTCTTTGGTAGGCCCATGTTTGTAAGAATGCGACTTAACCACATTATCTCACAGACTGCTTCACTGGCTGCACGATATTCTACTTCTATAGAAGATAAAGCAACCACATGCTACTTCTTACTGTGCCATGAGATAGGCCCAGATCCTAGATGAAAAACATATCCAGAAATGGATTTACGATCATCAATAGATCCAACATAATCCGAGTTTGTGTATCCCAGTAAGAAAAAATTATTGTTCTTTCTATATTCCAGACCATAATTTGTACTACCATGAACATAATGAAGAACTCTTTTTGCCGCTTTCCAGTGATTCAATGTAGACATATAAATTTTTTCTCCATCCTCATCTTCTACTCTATCATTTTCTATACCCACTGACAAATCATCAAAGTGTTGACAAAGTTCATCAACCTCTGAAGTAGATTCCCCTTCTCTCATCTGTTGAGTCATACTGCGAGTACATGGCCTATCAAGAGATAGATCTGGAAGGGATTTCAACTTAGCATCTCTCAAAGTGCTAGTATACCATTTTGGAACTTTCTATTTTGACTGTGGAAGTTGAACCTCCTTCTTAGGCTCTTCTTCATCTAGTTATACAGTTGTGGATGTGTATTTTGATGTGAGAGCTTCATCAAATACAACATCTCTACTTACATGTGTATTCTTGGTCTTAGGATCAATCAATCGATAACCTTTTGAGTACTCATCATAGCCAAGAAAGATACACTGCAGGGTTTTCTCATCCAGCTTTTTCCTTTTCTATTTTGGAATGTGCATGAATGCTTTACATCCAAACACCCTTAGATGAGATATGGAAGGTTTCTTACCACTCCATGCTCCTTGTGGTGTTTCTCCTTGTAGAGCTCTAGTGGGTGCTCTATTTAGGAGATATAATGTTGTGTTTATTGCTTCTGCCCAATATTGATCCTCAAGATGTGCTCCCTTTAGCATACATCGAACCATTTCCATAATGCAACGATTTCTTCTTTCTGCAACTCCATTTTGCTAAGGTGTATAGTCTGTAGTTAGTTGTATTTTTATCCCATGTTTTTTAAGTAACTCTGAAAACTCTTCAGAGGTGTATTCCCCTCATCGATCTGAGCGGAGGGTTTTTATCAAACATCCCGACTCCTTCTCAACAAGTTTCTTGAATTGTTGAAAGTAGAGAAATGCCTCTGATTTCAACTGAAGAAAGAAAACCCACATATTTCGTGAGTAATCATCAACGAATAGTTGAAAATACTTTTTCCCACCATAGCTGGTTGGCATAGGACCACACAGATTGGTATGTACCAGCTCTAAAGGGTTTTTAGCTCGAGAGGAGCTAGCCTCAAAAGGTACTCGATGTTGCTTCCCTGCTAAGAAATCTGAGCAAACTGGCAAGATAGATGAGAGGGGTGGAAGACCTTTCACCATCTCATATTTGTGTAATTCAAGCAAATATCCAGAATTGAGGTGCCCATATCGTCGATGCCAGAGAGAAGTGGCCTCCTTTGTAGTTGCAGCCAAGGCAACATGTGGAGTTGAAAGGGCATCAAGAATAAATAAGCCATGTTTGTAAGATCCGGTTGCAACATGTTTACCACTGTGTGTGATAAAACATCTCTTCTTGCCTTTGACAACTCGAAACACGACCTCCATGTTTCTATCCAACATTTGTGTGACTGAAACCAGATTATTGGCTAAGCCTGGAACATAGAGAACTTTCTCAATTTGATAATTACCATCAGGAAGGGACACAGAAATATCCCATTCACCCTTTACTTGATATACTTGATTGTCAGCAATAGTAACTGGCTTACCCTCTTTCTCCACAAAAGTATCAAACCATGATTTGTCCCTAGTCATGTGTTTTCTAGCTCCTGAATCAATATACCATACATCATCTATTTAGGAAGACGAAGTATGAGTCATGAGCACCTTGTGTGCTCTTTCAGAGTCAGAATCTGAATCGGATCCAGGAGAATTTGATTCTAAGTTGGAGTCAGCATAAGTAACATGGCCTTTAGATTGCTTATGCTTATGGTATTTCTGCTTGTTCTTGCCCTTCTTTTGTGGACCTCTTTCGTTGGGTTGCTTGTTTTTGAACCAACACCTATTGGTGTCATGGTTATTCATGTCACAATTTTTACAATATTTTGTATCTTTTTGCTGATTTTGCTTCCCTTTTCCTTTGGAAGAAGCATCCCCCTTTTTGAAACTGGCCTTGCTTTTTACCACTTTGTTGTGTGGAAAGAGCATTATCTGGCACATCATCTTTCTGGATCTGAGTTGCCTCCTCGGTCTGAAGCAAGTTTACCAGTTCCACAAATGATACTTGTCTACCAGAAACATTGAGTGAAGTTATAAACATCTTGTAGGAATTTGGTAATGCTCTCAAGATGACAGAGTTCAAGACATCATCATCCATCGGTTTTCCCATAGCATTCAATTTTGCTTTCAAGTTAGCCCCTCTGCAAAGGAATATGTCAACTGTTTCTCCAGAATTCATACTGAGATTATGTAGTTGAGTTTGAAGATGGAGAATAGTGGATTGATTCTTTCCCTCATATACTGTGATCAAGGCATCCCAAGCTATCTTATTAGTTTTTGCATCACAAATATGAGGCTGCACCTCATCTGTAGTAGCAAGCAAGATAAACACGAGAATCTTCTTGTCTTTCTTATCCCAAGCATCTTGATCTGTCCCTATTGTCTGAGGACGTGTTGTAGTACCAGTCACAACATCCCATAAATATTCCAACTGAAGTATGGCTTTCATATTTGTCTTCCATGGAACAAAGTTAGGACCTTTCAACAATTGTGAATCTGAGAGATACTTATGAATTGTGGCCATTATGAAGGTTCCTTATATCACCAATTTGGTCTCCCTTTCTATATACTTGTCAGATATTTATACTGTAACCTTTCAATATGTACCCGCCCTTACGTGAGGGAAACTATAGGTATATAATAACAGTATACTACTCGATATGTACTCGCCCTTACGTGAGGGAGACTATAAGTACATATGAGAAGCACAATATATTGAACATAGGCGATACTGAAAGGGCATCGTGTTGTTAATGACACCTACCATAGAAAGTTTTATTCCGCATGCGTGGGGCGTAACTTCCCCTAAAAACTTTGGGGAAAAAAACTTTCGTCAAGATTTACGCCTAACAACAATCACGATGTGGGTATGAAATGGGAAAAAAAACTAGTTTGCCTTATTTCTCCCCCACGATTTATAGAGAACAAGCTCAGACGCCGTTGTTGCAGCTATATTAGGCGGCGAATACAGTAGTCCAAAGCACGACAACATTACCTGTAAGTGTGGACCGGAGGTATCTCAAATACCGAACACTGCCGTGCAATAAATTGCACAAATAGGGTATAAATTTGGGGTCTTATATTTTGTTTAATTTATGATTGTGAATGCAAGAAAATAGAATATTTAAATGCAAAAAAAAAATCATAAATGCCCACAAATTTTAGCACCTATTACCAATTTGGCAATTATTCTACCAAAATGGTTTGATTTCCCCCATTTATCTCACAATTTTGCAAATGAATCATGTGAAATCTTCCCCCCTTCAATTTGCAAAAAAATAGACAGGAAGTGGAAAAAATACCTGAAAAAATAACCCTTGAGCCTTCAAGGCGTCAATTATGCTATTTTGGGGCGTCAAAGAGGCCTTGCGGGCATCAAAAGGACGTGGCAGGTGTCAACCGGCGGCATTGGGTGTCAACTATGTGTCACAGGCGTCAATGGCATCGTGCGGGCGTCAACCGTGCGATGCGGGCGTCACAGAACCGCGAGCGTAAAAAAAAAATCAATACCATCGTCACAGTGGAAAAAAAACCCCTTAAGGGATTCGAAACTGCAACCTGCCACCAAATATTGACCGCGCTTACCACGGGAGCCAGACGGCCCGATGAAACACTACAGGAAACTCGTAACTAATCAACATTGTCACGAGCGGAGAAGGGAAAAAAAACCATTAATCCCACATGGCCTGTGCGGCTACTGTGGGAGGTTTTAAATTGGGCGAAAAGCAGTTAAGCTTTCGGTTGCCTTCGGGCAACCAATCTCGCCCTTTTTGGCCTCTGCAACCATTGACCCTCATCCCCAAACCGTCATATGTGTGCCACACGTGCCTGTGTGCCTTGGTCTACGTGTTTTGTCTGTTGTTTGTTTGTTCTGTCTGCTTCGTCCGTCCTCGGTCCCGTGTCTATTATGTTTGCTTCGTCCTCGGGTCCCATCAGTTGTCGGCTATCCATCGTCCTTCGTCCGTCCTTAGGTTTGTCGGCTGTCTACCGTCCTTCATCCGTCCTCAAGTCTGTCGACTGTCTGTCGGCTGTCTGTCGTCCGTAGCTCTGATGCCATATTGAATTTGGCGAAGTAAATTCCATTCTCATTGATTTCAAATATAAAGGTTACAATGTGGTTATGAATTGGTTCTAACCAATTGGTGGTTAATCAACCAACCTGGAGAGCACCTATGAGCACTATTTTTATTTATCCTAATAATGTAATATGCATAACATATTCTAACAAAGGCTGAGTCTGAAACCAGACTTAATTTTCTTGAAGAGGAAAAGCGACAGATCTCACAGACAATAAAAGACAAAATTAAGGAGTTGGAGGCACAACTCAAGGCAAAGGATGAATAGATGACAACACAGTTGGCTGAGAAAAATGAGCAAGTGGTGAAATGGGCCAAGCAGATAGAAGAACTTTAAAAATACAACAAAAGATATAATGATTTGGTCCTAGAGAAACAAGAACAATTGAAGGCCAGGGAAGATACTGTTCATACCTTGGAGGCTGATATTAATCACCACCTAAAGACCATTACTAAAAAGAATGAAGAGTTTCAGGCGGTGACTCGAACAGAAGCTCACTTGCAGGAGAGGTTGAAGAGGAGTGCCACTGATTGAGAAAATAAAATGATGGAATTCTTGAATACTGTTGAAGAGAAGGCTAATTTCCAAGGGGCGAAAGCAATGGAAATGGGAAGCTATGCAGTCATGTTGAAGAACAAATGTGCAATTATTCAAACCAAAGTGACTGACTTGGAAGAGTTAGTTGCGAACTATGAGGCACAACTAAAGCAAAAATGTTATTTTATGAGGACATCGACCAAAGTAAAGGGGAGGGTAGATGTAGGCAACAAATCCACCTCCTAGAAGAAGAGAAAGTGACAAAAGGGATTTGCTCAATTTTGATAGTTTGTACAAGTTTTGCAAATCGTACAGGTAGGAGTAAACCGTAAAACCAGGAGGTAAAATCATACAAGGCAAATACAAACCGTAGAAGGCGTACTGAAATGCAGTGAAATACATGAGAAATGTAATTTTAGGTTGAAATGACGCATATGTTTTATAATTAAAGTGTTAGACTTAGTAAAAGTCTTAATTAATGTATTTCATTATGCATGGGCAGTTGTAAATAACTAATTGCCTTAGGAACCACTTTGGAACAACCTGGGCAATGTTATATAAGATACCATTTTCAATTTCGTAGGTATGGATATTTGTTGGTTGTAATCTGACTAAGTTATGCTATTATGTTATGAGTTCTAGCTATAATTGTTATAGATCAGCCATGTTGTATGTAAAATCATGATAGAATAATATACAAATGAGCACAGTTATTTTTTCCAAGTTGTGTACGATTATAGCATGGATGAATGACAATTGATAGCTTAAGGATGTTGTATGTACTTTATAGTGAATGTTTTGACTAGTTTATGCCTTGTGGTGATAGAATGAATTAATCTAGTACTAGTGAAACCTTTTAGAATGATATGTGATGATGGAAGTATTATTGAGGACATGGTGAACCCTAATGTATGATTTTTGGATGTAGCCCTTGGATTTGCATCTCTCTAGCCTCGGTAATATGTTTTACATTTGACAAGAAAAGGATTAATTGGCATATTAAACCCTTACAAAACCTATTTGAGAGAGATTGGATCATTAGAATATTAAATTTAGCACTTTGCTGCACTTTTTTTTCTTACATATCGTACATCAGAGTTCGTACATCAGAGTTCGTACAAATCGTACAAGGACAACTTACCCGATTTGGCAGTTTTGAGGAAATCGACTTATTGGTTACAAAACTATATACGAAAGCCTGGAAAATTGAATCTGAAGGATCGGTTGAGTGTAGAATCATACAAGTGATGCCATTGTATGATTTTGAATCGTATAGTGTGTCGAACTAACTTCCATACAAGATGTTCATTGGGCATAAAATGGTAGTTTTAGGGACTGTACGGTTGTACGATTTGGTAGACAAGTTAGAGATAGTACATTGATCATTATAAATAACTAGAAACCACCTACCTATTGGGAATACTGCACCCATGTGCTACAAATCATAAGAGTGAAAAGTCAAATAGAGTTGCAGATGCCTTAAGTAGAAGGTAAAATTTGTTGATAGAGATGAATATGGAGGTTGTTGGGTTTGACGAACTCAAGATTTTGTACCCTAATGATCTAGATTTTGTAGAAGCTTGGAGATATTTCTTGAAACCTGTTACTTTGGATAGAATGAAATGCTTGGATTTCTTAATCCAAGATGGGATGTTGTTTAGAGGAAACCAGTTGTGCATTCCAAGGAGTTCTATGAGAGAACCTGATCAAGGAGAAGCATAGTGGAGGGTTGGTTGGATACTTTGGTCAAGATAATATCATTGCCCTTGTTATTTAGAACTATTATTGGTGATAATTACAACAATATGTGACGAATTTTGTAAAAATTTGTAGAGTATGCCAGATGGCCAAAGGTGTAAGATAGGACACTGGGCTATATCAGCCATTACATGTACTAGAGAAACCATGGGAAGATATTAGCATGGATTTTTTTCTTGGCTTACTGTTGGTCAAAATAACAACACCCAGGGAAATAAAGGTACTCTCCTTATTTTTGAGAAGCAAGGGAGGAAATTCTTGATAGCGCGACGTTTTAAAAAGGAGGACCAAGTGAAGGAGAAAAAGTTACGATATCGTGACATTTTGAAGAGGAGGACCAAGCGAAGGAGAAAAAGTTGCGATAGCGCGACGAGCAAGCTGAAGCTTCAAATAAGATAGTGGTGGCCATATTGAAAAAAATGGTACAATAAAACCACAAAGACTGGCACATCCAGCTTCCCCTTGCATTATGGGCTTACACAACTAGTATTCATACACCCATTGGGGCAACACCATTATCACTAGTATATGGCATTGAGGCCATTATGCCCTTGGAATTAAAAATTCCAATGCTGTGCATCACATTGAAATAGTTCATCGATGATGACATTGCGCGACAAGCTTGACTGGATCAGTTGACGCTACTTGATGAACATCATGTGAATGCCCTAGAGCATCTCTGCTTTTATCAAGAGAGACTAAAATGAGCTTACAATGTCAAAGTCCACTAGAGAGGACCAAGCGAAGGAGAAAAAGTTGCGATAGCATGACGTTTTGAAGAGGAGGACCAAGCGAAGGAGAAAAAGTCATGATAGCACGACATTTTGAAGAGGAGGACCAAGCAAAGGAGAAAAAGTCATGATAGCATGACGTTTTGAAGAGGAGGACCAAGCAAAAGAGGAAAAGTCATGATAGCACGACGTTTTGCCAAGCCAGAACCAACATATATAAAAGCGAGTGGAGAAGATCTCTGTAACAAGAATATCTTAACCTTTTCGGTTAAAAGTTCCATCACTCAAAATATATTGTGTAACAAGAAGAGATCTCGATCTCTAACCACTCTGTTGTTAGGATAAGCCTTCGGGCATTCTGTTGTAACAACTTTCATTATTATGTTATGTAAAACTCTATATAAAGAATGAGCGACTGAAACACAAGGTCGGCTCTTAGGTGTTTACAAGGCTATGTATTCAGACTTCTAAAAGATTAATAGAGATCATCCACCCTAGTTTTGAGCTCATTTGGTGTGCAAGTATGTATGTGATCGTTTATTGCTAAAGTCGAATCTATGTTGAATATACCATACATTAATTCTTAAACTAAATTTTTGTGTTAAATGTTCTATTAGATCTACAATTTACTTCACTGATAAACTGCTTTGGAGTTAAATATTCATCGAGTGATCTTAGTTTATTGTGCGTTGGGTTTTATTATGCTTTTCTACAAAAGGTTGAATCAGCACTGTGTTGTTACTTAATCTGTACCATTTTTAATCTCATAGCATTGGCTACGTTTCCCTTCTTTAAGCATTCCTTTCTCTCTACCCTTTTCCTATAAAAACAAGGAACCAACCTTCTCTGGAGACTGAACCAGGAAAACCTCAGTTTTAGCCTGGTCGTTCAATGTTGACGAAGTCTTGGACGCAAATTATAACCTAAGGTGGATTTCATTCCAATAGTTTTTGGCACGCCCGGTGGGACCCAAATCCCACGCATTATATACAGATCAAAGTCCCGGTGAAGCCTTTGTCCTGTTAACCTTTTTTTATCACCTGGCGACTCCGCACAAGAAAGGAACCCTGAATAAATCCTTACCTAGTATCTGGCTATGAACCATTCTTATGATAACCAGATCTAAAGCAAAAAATTTAGAAGAGCCCATAGAGTTCTTCGAACTACACCTTGGTAGCCTTCGTGCTAACCTAGTTTTGGTTGCTAGGATAGTTCTTACTCACAATAGCAATCCCAAGCAAGCAAATACTTCCCATATAGCCTTCTCTGGCACTGCTGCTATCAGAACCCCAGCTCTAGTTACCAATCTGACTACGATGGCTGGAAATCTGCCTGAACTACCCTATCCTTTGTGGAACCATATAGGCCCTTTGAATCTTGGAATCCAACACCCAATACCAGTAGTGGCCCTGAAAGCGCTACCCCAGTATGATGGTACTGGAAAAACAACATATGAACATTGCCTGGATGTGGCTGCATTGGCGCCAATATATGACATCTCAGAGGAAGACGTGATGATCAGGTTGCTGATTATTTCCTTAAAAGGAAAAATGCTCTACTGGTACAGAGCCCTGGAATACCAATCTATATCTACCTGGGCTCAGCTCACCAAAAAATTAGTGGAAGAATTTAATGAGCATACTGATCCTTTTTCATTTCTAAATTAGTTTAACGCCATTCAAAAGCACCCTCAGGAAGAGATCATGGATTTTAATATCAGGTTCAGTCAAACCTGGAAGAGAGTTCCTGATGGCCTGAGACCATCACAAGAAGGAGCTATATACTACTATTTGAGGGCTTTCAATTCAGAAATAAGTATGGCTATCAGACAGTCCCGAGTAACAACTTTTCCTAAAATCTATCTAGAAGCACAGAAAGCGAAAAAGGACTTGATCGCCATAGGGAGATTCCCTTCCAAGATAATTCCACCTATCTTTCCAAATTTCCCTCAAATTTCAAGTGTTGCTTCTCCAGTTCCCCCTACAAATCCTAATGTCGCCCTTCCCAAGTGGAATGGACAGCCGAGCATCCCGCTCCTACCAGCACCCCCTCCCCTTTCGATGCTCCCTCCTATTCCTGCACTTTCCCCAATAGCAAACACGTCTACTCAAGACACCCAGTTGGCAATCTTGCAAGATTTGCAAGCCTCGTACAAGACTCTATCAAATAAATTCATATCTATGGAGCGAAGAGAAGTGGAAATAAACTCTCAACCGAGACGTTATCCACAAGTAACCAGAGATCAAGCCTCCGCCAGTGGATGAAATTATGAAAAAACAAATACAGTCTATGCTAATGAAGAAGGTGGACCCAGCAATGCTTCACCAGAATCATCCTTCTGGTGTTCCACATGCAATGATCCTCACGGTGAAACTTCTTGCATGATTCATCAACATCAAGTCCAGAAAGTGGCTACAGAAAATGCAGAAAGGTCCCTCAAGGGTCAAGTAAGCATGATCAAGGAAGACGATCAAAATTTTATGATGCCCTCTCTAGAACAAGTCTCGGTTCTGACTAGATCAGGAAAGAAACCTTTCCAGGTTGATCCTAAAGACCTTAATCCTTTGAAGGTACCTATGCCTACAAGGAGTCCTACTGAAAAGAGACCTCCACAAAATCCAGACCCAAAAGGAGCAGAGATTCAAAAAGAAACACCTCCGGCTAAAGAAACAGAGACTCAGGAGCAAGCCAGGGAAAAGTTGAGGTATCCCTCATTGACTAAACACCAAAGAGTTGATGCTACTCAGGGGTACAGGAATAGGTTTGATACAATAGTAAAAGAGAAGAGTGTTGATTCTCTCCCATTCAATATTGTTGAAGAAATGAAGAAGACTCCTTCCAAAGCCACTATGTATGAAGCCCTACGGATCCCAGGATAGATAGACCTACTGCAAGAATCATTGAAATCTATGAAAAATAAAGATAAAGATCCAATTAAATTAAGCTCTGCCCAAGCAAGTCTTTCTTCCACCTCAAGAAAGAACATACCTCCCCCCTTTTATTTATCTCTCCATATGGAAGGATGGGTAGTCCATAATTGTATGATTGACTCTGGGGCCGCGACTACTGTTATGCCCAAAGCAGTGTGTGATATCATGGGGATGGAATATACAAGGAGTACTCCAGGAGTTTTGCAACTTGATGGAACTCCTATAAAAATAGTAGGCATGATCAAAGATATTCCTATCATCCTTCATAGGCTCCCTCAGCTTACAGTTATACAAGAAGTGGTAGTGGTTGATTTAGAACCTTATTTTGGCATGTGCCTGTCCAGAGAATTTACTGCTAAAATAGGTGGATATCTATCTCTTGACTTTTCACACCTCGAAATTCCATTCAAAGGCAAAAGGGTGAAAATATTCAATGAGAAACCCTCCACCTTCCATGTCGAGAGGCTTGGAGAAGAGGAGAAAAACTCTACTACTGTAAACATGATGACCGAAGAACTGACAGACTTGAGTCTAATGGAAGAAGCTCTTAACGAGTTACAAGAAGAAGACCAGTTTTCTCTCCTGGATTTCAATGCCATGATCGAGACAGATCTGGGTAGCTATACCATTCAGAAGCCTAAGAAAAGTAAATCTCCTTCTTCCCCGCCACCTGATATATCCACTAACCAGTTGTGGAAACTTTTCTTTGATGGAGCCAGATGCAAAAATGGAGCAGGAGCAGGCATTGTCCTAATCGCTCCGACAGGTGAAGAGAAATTTTTCTCTTACAGGTTGACCTGGAGCTGCACCAATAATGCAGCAGAATACGAAGCGCTCTGTTTGGGCCTCAAGAAGGCTGAGAAGATGGGCATCAAGCAATTGCAAGTTTTTGGTGATTCTGAACTGATAGTAAATCAAGTGACAGGAAAATGTATAAGCAAACAACATTATCTGAAGGCTTATAGAAATAAAGTCTGGGATTTACTAGAATATTTTGAAGCTCTGAACATGAAAGCGATCCCCAGGGAGAAGAATACACATGCTGATTTGTTGGCTTCAGTTGGAGCAAATTTTTGTCCTATAAGCAACGTCATCCAGAAATCAAAGATGGTCATATTGATATACAGACCTTCTGTACCTGATAGAGATACTTTCTAGCAAGTTTTCAAAAATGATCAGCATATAGTAGATTTTCTAGTCCATGAAATGAACTTCTCCAACAACAGGGAAAATGAAGATGAAGAAGAGGCAGTTGTCATCCAGTTAAAAAATAATCACATCCCAAAGGGGCTAGTCACACTCGAGTCCCTATTTGATAACAATGACAGATCAACAGGTCATAAGATGAAAGTTGACAAACACAGGTATAAGGAAGCTACAATAGGACCTGACAAGGCCATCAAAGTAGGTGTGAAAACTATGGACAAGGAACTGGATGAGATCAGAGAATTATGCAAAGAATTTCCAGATACAATTTCCTGGACCTATGGTGATCTAAAGGTGTACTCAAAGGAAACAATCCAACATACAATTGAGCTTCAAGAAGGTGCCAAGCCTTTCCGTCAAAAGCAGAGGCCAGTAAATCCAAAAATAGAAGCTTTGATGAAACAAGAATTGTTAAAACTACTAGAGGCTAAGATTGTATATCCGATCAAGCACTCGACGTGGGTTGCTAATTTAGTACCAAGTGAGAAAGAAAAATGGAGATATTCGACTATGTGTGGATTTTCGTAATCCGAACAAAGCTTCACTCAAGGATCATTACCCCCTCCCGCAAATCGATCAGATCTTGCACACAATGGCTGGAGCTGAAATATTTTCTCTATTAGATGGTTTCTCCAGGTATAATCAGGTATGGGTCAAGGATGAAGACCAATTCAAAACAACGTTCACAACCAAATGGGGAACATTTGCTTACCAAAGGATGCCCTTCGGGTTATCAAATGTTGGAGCGACTTTTCAAAGAGCCATGGATGTAGCCTTTGGGGAACTTGTGAACAAAATAATAGTGATATACCTGGATGACATGACTATTTTCTCTCATAGGAAAGAAGATCATATAACTCACCTCAGGAGAGTACTGGAAAAATATCGAGAGTTTGGTATATCCATAAACCCCAAAAAGTCTATTTTTATCGTAGAGGAGGGAATTTTACTTGGCCATGTGGTTTCAAAATTAGGTCTAGCCATAGACCCCAATCGAGTAAAAGCCTTGTTGGAACTTCCCCTCCCCTTAAACAAAAAGGGGTTATAGTCATTTTTTGGTCAGATCAATTTTGTACGCAAATTCATAGCAGACTTTGCACAAATTGTTAAACCTATGACAAAATTGTTGAAGAAGGATGCCATTTTTAAATGGACTGATGCAAGAAAATAGGCTTTTTGATAGATCAAAGAGTAGATAGCTCAAGCCCCCATCCTGGTAAATCCAAACTACTCCAAATATTTTATCTTATATGCAATAGGTGAATAGGGAAGCTACGCCGCTGTGCTCACACAGAAAGGGATTGACAATGAAGAAAGGCCCATCACCTTCTTGAGTCAAAATATGCAGGAACATGAGGAAAAGTACAATTTCATTGAAAAACAAATCTATGCCATCATGAAATCCCTAAAAAATTTTAGGCACTTCTTATCGCAAAGCAAAGTCATCGTGTATACAATACACCCTGATGTACGAAGCTTCATTACACAAGGAGAACTCGGCGATACTAGAGCAGGTTGGGTAACTAAAATACAAGAATATGACATAGAGATACACCCAACCAAACTAGTCAGGGGCAGAGCTTTGTGCCAAGAACTTGCAAAACAAGCATCTACAGAGTATGTGGCTTGTCAGGCTCAAAAATCCGTATCAGATGAAGAACAACCTTCAGAGCAGCTCGATTGGGCAGATGAATTAACTAGGTATTTTTAGACTGGGATATGTCCAGAAGGCTTGAACGCTTCATAGAGAAGAAGATACAGGATCCAAGCTCTGAAATACACTTTATTTCCTGAAGGATTATACAGAAAAAACTTGGATGGAGTTCTGCTTCGATGTGTGTCAGAAGGGCAGAAACAGAAGATTTTAAAAGAATTTCATGGAGGCCTATCAGGAGGACATTACTCCGGGAGAACTACAACATTGAAAATCATCAGAACTAGGTGTTATTGGCCAACGGTTTTTGCAGATGCATTTAAGATCACAAGAAACTGTGATGAATGTCAAAAATATGTGGGAAGAAACAGGAATGCCCCGCTACCCCTCAAGACCATTCAGGTTGAAGAGCCTTTCCAGCAATGGGGTTTAGACTTCATAGGGATCATAGAACCAAATTCATCTATAGGGCATAAGTACATTCTCACAACCACTGATTACTTCACAAAATGGTCAGAAGCTATACCCACTAAAAGAAATGACCAAGAGGTGGTGATCGAGTTTGTGGAAAGCCTGATCACAAGGTTCGGCATCCCAGAGGCCTTGGTCATAGACAATGGTTCACATTTTGTGGGAGAAAAAATGATCGACTTTGCAAGTAAATATGGGATATACTTGAAGACATCTTCGAACTATTATCCTCAGGGTAATGGATTAGCTGAGTCCACCAATAAAAATCTACTCAAAATTTTGAAAAGGACCCTCAAGGACAATAAAAGAAGTTGGCATTCTTTGATAAACCAGGCACTTTGGGCTGATAGGATCACGATTAAAAAATCTATCAACACCTCTCCCTATTCTCTAGTTTATGGTAAAGAGGTTGTGCTCCCAATACACATAGAGATACCAACTCTAAAACTATTGGATTTAACTAGGACTGAAGAAGCGAAACCAATGGAAAATAGGCTGATCCAACTCCTGTAGCTAGAAGAACTTAAGGAACAGGCCTATGATCATTACCAAAAATATGCAGTTGCGACCAAAGGATGGTTTGACAAGAAATCCACTTTAAGGAATTTCAAGGTAGGAGACCTAGTTCTAAAGTGGAATGAAAAGAGGAATCACGAATTTTGGAGCACTCAGGGTCCCTTTCAGGGAAAATGTCATGATTTCATGACTTTTGGAGCACTCATGGCATCCTTCAGGAAAAATGTCATGATTTCATGACTTTTGGGTAAAAAGAGTGTCATTTTATTTTTTGAAAGAAGGAACCATATCAGCGCGCCATGTCAGACCTGATGCCTCGAACATCGGAGCGCCACGTCAAGGGTCTATTGTACAGCTGCACACCATGCCAAAATAATCAGGCATCTCAAGAATATGAAAAGCACCACTATTTAAATCGAGATCATACTTTTTGATAGGACCGAAAGAGGACGTCGCCCCATTGGCTCGGTACCATAGCAGAAGTCTCCCATTGGTTTTTATTAAAAATGGCAACTCGAGGTAGTTGGTATCATTAAAAGTTGGCACACAGGTCGAGACTCCCACCAACATTCTAAATCAGCATTGGGATGCATGCCCCCAACCACAATTACTCCATGTTACTTGAACAGTTGGGGCACGAGCATGCATAGCCATTTAATAAATAACTTTTATCAGTTTATCTCCTATTTTCTTGATTATCTGGTTCTTTGAGTTCTAACAGTTGCCCTGAAAGTTCTGCAGTCTCCCGAATACCTGAATTATAGTAGTATCACAATGTCTACCTCTCCAACCCCAGGTTCTACGTCTGCACCTCCCAAAAAGAAAAGGAGTTCAAGCACCAAAGTAGACAACTTTGTCGACCCTGATGGCCACATTACAGACACAAAGCTGACATGGAAGGATCCGGGACAAATCCGCAAGGAAATAGTCGCCAGACTGAACGCAAATGCCTCTCCATCAAACCCAAGCAATTTTGCCTACTACTCTATGCTCTACTGGTACGTATGTCCTCAAGTCCACCCCTATCCAGAATTGGTTAGAGCAATGGCGAAGTTGTATGATGTCAAGAGCAGGAGTGTAAAAAATTACAGAGGTGAGACCCTTTTTACAATAGATCCCAAAACAATTAAAGTTGTGTTTGCTCAGGGATGTAAGCCTCCAGTACCTCCTATTTTATTTGAACCAACCAACTCTGCAAAGTTCTATCTCAATACCCCAAACATAAGAGCTTTCCTACAACAAAACCTTGAGAGTGAGCTCCCGAAGGGTTCCATTCCCCAATCTCCCATACCCTTGTCCAAGTTCAAAAACAAGCAGCTTTTCTCTATGTTAGCCATGGTAGCAGGTATGGAAGATGATACTCAGGTGCATGGGTGGCAAGTTGTTGTGGCACAGTGCATTTCAATTTATAAATTCTATGATAAAGCACGCTTGGACCCAAATAAAGTCCCACTTTTCTTTGATTGGCCATCCTACATAGCTCAACAGCTACATGCAGGACTTTCAAAACTACATGCAGAAGCCCCAGATGCTTTCAGGTACTCCTCCTATCTGATTTGGCTTTTCTTATTTTTTCAATCAAAAAATTTGAAGTCTATATCTGTAACGCAAAAGAATGAAAAGGGAGAAAATATGCCTGTGTGTGAATGGACTCCGCTTCTCTCAAGAGCGAGTTCGTATTACCAGTTCAACATGGAATTCCTGGGCCCTGCTATACAAATTGTGCTAGGACCCATGCCGAGGATTCCTAAGGAAGTGGAAGAGACCCTGAGGCGCCCTCATGCAGAAGAAGGAGACTTTTTCATCCTAACTCAAGGAGTGGTTATAAGGCTTTTTGGCTTCACAGAGAAGCCTTTCTTGTTGCCTTACTACGTCACCAAATGACTCTTTGCCTTAGAGTATGTAAGACAACAAGAATTCATAAATTACACGTTTGGGATAGGCGCTCAGAAAACCCATACTTGCCTTATGCCTTTCAGTTTTGAAGGGGTAACTATTTCAAAAAAGGGAGATCATCAGAATATTACTCAACTATTAAGAGGTATGGGGCTGGTGGAGCTTCCATAGAGGTGGAAATATGATCCCGAGGATATATTCACAAAAAGGTAGGCCACTCTGAACAAGGCTCCCTTCCAACAGTTCCACGTCTCTGGGAGAGACATCGAGCAAAGCCGAAATAATAGTGAGGATCATCCTCTGGAATGGCATGTTGAGAAAATGCAACCACTGGCTCCGTGGCATGATTTCTATGAACATCTGATGGATTACAGCCCGGATTCCTACCCATCACACAAAATCCCCACCAAGACTTTCAACAAAATGAAGAAAAAGGGAGATGACTAGAATGAAGCCAAAATCTCAGCCTGGTGGCAGATGCGGTGTCACATTGAAACTTTCACAAGGTATGTGATCAAGATGGATGCTAAGTTCTATGCCAAATATGATGAGCATCATCAGAGCTGGTCCGAAACATTGGTCGATAAGGTCCCGATTGGAATAGGTGGTATTTCCCAAAAGCAATTTGAGAAAGATACTAAAAAGGGAAAAGGAAAAGAAGTAGCAGTTGGACAAGCAGAAACCACAAAAAAGAGACGTCGGATATATATCCCGTGTTCAGGATCAGATACAAAATCTGATGACAACACTCCTCTGGAACATAGAAATATGGCAGCTGAGCAAAAGAAGGGGAAAGCAAAGCAAGAGCAAGGAGGAGGCCGAAAGAGAAGAAAAATTCAAGAATCCTCTTCTGAAGAATCAGAAGAAGAAGAACAAGTAAAATTGGGAGAAACAGAGGAACACAAAAAAATAGGGGATAGCGAAGAAGAACAAGTGGCTGAAAAGGCCGAAGAGCCCCCTCAAAAGGAGCCACCGAGCCAAGAGCAGACTCCACCGCTAGTGACAGATGGTGCAGATATTTCATGTCTAAAGCATATAGCGGAAGCTTACATAGAATAATCACAAGAAATGGGAGGCTCTAACCCACAGAAGGAACGAGAAATATCTCCAATAAATATTGATACCCCTTCTTCTTCCCCCCATTCGTAGAGGATTTCCTCTCCTTTTCAAAAGGATAAAGATACTTCAAAGCCATCATCACCTCCTAAATCCCCCCATGTTTCGCCTCACCGCACCCCAACAGGATCTCCCTCTCAACCAACGAGCATGGAATCCTCATTACCACCCACTCCTTTTCTGCTTTCCATGAATCTATTGAGCCTGCAGTCCTTACAAAGTACCTCTTCTTCCAATAATCCCATAGTTGCCAAATTTTGAAAGCTAAAGAAAGCTACGGTAAATGCTACTACATGGCTGAAGATACAAAGTTCCTCGAGTGCCACTGAGATGGCCCATGTCCGAGAAGGGACAGTACTAGACCCAATCAGTATGCAATGCTCTACTATGAAGATGACTCCTTTGGTATAGAAGCCTGAGAAACAAATGACTCTAGATGATTATCAAGCTGAAATCATCACAGAAGACATGACCCAACTGCCAATGGAAGAGGAGTGGAGCAAGGCTCAGACTCACATGGGGATGATTTATCTTAATGCAGAGCACTTCAAAGAAAAATTCCTCAGAGAAGAACAGGCTCGCAAGTGGCTAGAAGAAGCTTTCAATCAATAGAATATCACTGAGAAAGCTCTTAAAAATGAAGCCAAGAAATGGGAACAAAGGTTCAGTGAAGCCGCATCCTTCCAAGAAAAGGTAGCAAAAGCAGAAGAACAGGTTTAGATCCTACAACAGTAGATAGAAGGGTTGAAACAATAGTTGTTAGTAGTCCTAGATGAGCCTCAAGGGTTCTCTAAAGAAAAGGCAATAGCAGTTCGGAAAGAAAAGCTCACGAAGTTAAGAAAATTGATCCTAAAAGCTAGACCCACTCTGGTCTACTTATCCAAGGTAAACAACGTACTAAATCAGGTAGAGAAATATTTTGAAGCTTCGGTTAAACTCTTGACGCCAAGAGTATCTACAGCCAACAAGATCAAGGTCCTGGCAAGCAGCACGCAAACAATAGTTGGCTACAGAACCCAAGATGAAAACTGGTCTCAAGCTAAATCAGTTGCCAGGAACTTCTTCAAGCGACATAAGTTGGTGATGACTGCTATAAAAATTATACAAGAATTAAGGGCAGAAGCAAAGTCAATTTCAAAACATGCTAATATGGCCGAATATTGTGGTATGCCTAGCTTTTGGGACTCACATTCCAAACTCTTGTCAGAGGATGAGACGAAAGCTATTTGGCAGACTTTCTTTGATGATACATCAGAAATTGATAGTTGGGAAGAGCCAGTACAGGAAGATCAAATTTTTAGTATGGCGCAAGATATCACTCAAATAAAGTCCAGCCTGAATGAGTTGTACCTTAAGTCTAAAAGTCTATCTTATGATAAGGTAGAAGAATTGGAGTACCTATATGCAACTTTCAAAGAAAATGTGGATACAGATGAAGAGACCTGGAAGAAAGCGTGTACCGCTTATAATGAAGTTGTTCAATCTAGAGATAAACGGGATAAGGAGAAGCAAGCAAAAGCCCAGAAGGCTGCATCAAGTAGTACAACACCTCTAGGTCAAGAAGGGGTAAAGCAGTCTGAAGAAGAGTCCACGGAAGAATAATCCTCCCCCCTAGGCTTGATTTTTTGTTTTTTGAGCTTGGTATCATTCCCTTTCTTTCCCCTCTTTTTCTTTATTTTATTATTTTCTTGTTTTTGACTCCATTTCCCAATGGATAAAGGCTCTAAGTTCTGACATTCAGTTAACATAATTACCCCAAGAGGCACCAAGAATGTTGGTCAAAATGACAACACCCAGGGAAATAAAGGTACTCTCCTTATTTTTGAGCAAGCAAGGGAGGAAAGTCATGATAGCATGACGTTTTGAAGAGGAGGACCAAGCGAAGGAGAAAAATTCATGATAGCATGACGTTTTGAAGAGGAGGACCAAGCGAAGGAGAAAAAGTCATGATAGCGTGACGTTTTGAAGAGGAGGACCAAGCGAAGGAGAAAAAGTCGTGATAGCACGACGTTTTGAAGAGGAGGACCAAGCGAAGGAGAAAAAGTCATGATAGCACGACGTTTTGAAGAGGAGGACCAAGCGAAGGAGAAAAAGTCGTGATAGCATGATGTTTTGAAGAGGAGGACCAAGCAAAAGAGGAAAAGTCACGATAGCGTGACGTTTTGCCAAGCCAGAACCAACATATATAAAAGCGAGTGGAGAAGATCTTTGTAACAAGAATATCTTAACCTTTTTGGTTAAAAGTTCCATCACTCAAAAGATATCTATGTAACAAGAAGAGATCTCGATCTCTAACCACTCTGTTGTTAGGATAAGCCTTCGGGCATTCTGTTGTAACAACTTTCATTATTCTGTTATGTAAAACTCTATATAAAGAATGAGTGACCGAAACACAAGGTCGACTCTTAGGTGTTTACAAGGCTATGTATTCAGACTTCTAAAATATTAATAGAGATCATCCACCCTGGTTCTGAGCTCATTTGGTGTGCAAGTATGTATGTGATCATTTATTGCTAAAGTTGAATCTATATTGAATATACCATACATTAATTCTTAAACTGAATTTTTGTGTTAAATGTTCTATTAGATCTGCAATTTACTTCACTGATAAACTACTTTGGAGTTAAATATTCATCGAGTGATCTTAGTTTATTGTGCATTGGGTTTTATTATGCTTTTCTGCAAAAGGTTGAATCAACACTATGTTGTTACTTAATCTGTACTATTTTTAATCTCATAGCATTGGCTACGTTTCCCTTCTTTAAGCATTCCTTTCTCTCTACCCTTTTCCTATAAAAACAAGGAACCAACCTTCTCTGGAGACTGAACCAAGCAAACCTCAGTTTTAGCCTGGTCGTTCAATGTTGATGAAGTCTTGGACGCAAATTATAACCTAAGGTGGATTTCATTCCAACACTTACCAAGGACATATAGAGGACATGACTCAATATTTGTGGTGGTTGATAGGTTTTCTAATATGGCACATTTCATTCCCTACCAAAAAACTAATGATGTAGTTCACATTGCAGAGTTATTTTTCAAAGAGGTGGTACAACTACATGGTCTACCAAAGAGTATAGTTTTAAACAAAGATATCAAATTTGTTGGTTATTTCTGGAGGACCTTATGGAAGAAGCTGAAGATAGATTTGAATTTCAATTTTGCACACCATTCGTAGAATGATAGACAAACAGAGGTGGTGAATAGGATTTTGGGAAACCTACTAAGATGCTTAGTAGGAGATAAGACCAAGGGATGGGATTTGATTTTACCACAGGTAAAATTTTCTTACAATAATTCTGTCAATATGAGTACTGGTAAATCCCCATTCCAAATTGTATATGAGAGCAGCCCAAGGAATGCTTCTGAGTTTAGGAAGATGGACAAAGTAGAAAGGAATAATGTCGATACCGAGGACTTTGTAGAGCATCTGAAGAACTTGCATGAAGAGGTAAGAAAGCATATTAATAATATGAATACTCAATACAAGGCAAATGCAGACCAAAAGCGGAGGTTTAATGAATTCCAGGTTGGAGATGAAGTTATGGTTCACCTTAGAAAAGAAATATTTCCTGTTAGAACATATAACAAGTTAAAAATGAAAAAGTTTGGACCATGCAAGATCATAAGGAAACATGATTCAAGAAATGCATATGAGGTGGAATTACCAAGTGGAATTAACATATCACATATGTTCAACATTTTTTACTTGACAAAGTATCATGAAGGAGACAATGAGGATGGACCAGTAGGAGAACGATGGAATATTCCAACATCTACTCTATAGAAATAAGAGATAGAAGAAATCTTGGATAGTTGTATAGGCAAAAGTACAAGAGACATGCAGTATGAAGAATGTCTGGTTAAGTGGAAAGGAAGGCCTATTGAAGATTCATCATGGTTGTCTAAGGCAGAGGTTGACTATCTTGGTTTTCCTCCAACACTAGAGAAGTGAAGGTCACTTCTCAATTTACCATGGGTGTCTGATGCAGGAGCATCCAATGGTGTAAGGGTAATCTTGCATCACCAAAAATTTACATTTTCTCTTTCGGTTGTAGGTTTCTTTAATTGTTTTGGAATCCATGATGACACTTGAGAGGTGTAAGTCAGTCAAAAGTCCAAAAAGGCAAAAAATGATCACCTACTATTTTTAGTAAGTTACCCTAAATGGGTAGGTATGGACTTGAAAATTTACCCCAAGGAGTGAAATTGAAAAATGTATCTAGTGGCGAAAGAATCACCCTAATATCCTGAACGGTTTGAGAGATATTAAAGTTTTCGTCCCGAGAAATCTCGCAAATAAAGTTTAAAAGTAAATTTGAAGACCTTAGAGGCCCCTAAAAAGGATGAAAATTTTATGAAATGATCATTGTAGATCTCTTTGCAAGCTTTCCAATGATATATTATAATAGTTAATTGGACAACCAAGTCAAAAGTTATGACCCAAGGAAGCTGTACCACCAAAATTCAAATTTCAAATGAATATCTTCTTGGGCAGGAAAATGAAAATTCAAATTTCAATTGAATATCTTCCTGGGTGGGAAAAATGAAAATTCAAATTTCAAATGAATATCTTCTTAGGAAGGAAAATGAACGATGAAAAAAGGGGAGTTATGTTTTCCATAATATTCTATGGAAGTTATTAAAAGGGGAACAAATATTTACCAAAGAAGTCCAGTAATAGATCGTGGCTCCAACTTGCAGATTTCCAGTAGATTTTATTTGTAATAAAATTGGCCTTATGGTCGTAACATTGTAATTTTTTATCCTATATTTCCATTTCATTGAAGTAATATTAGATGTTGGGTTTCTTTTAAAATTGGCTGTGATATTGGGTATTGTGTGACTGTTGGGTGGAGTAGCCCTTCACCACAAACATGCACATGGTTTTGTTGTCACAATTAACAAAGTGTCAATACATTAGGTATTGTATATCAATCTATTAGTCCTCCATTATCTTCAACATTTGCATACATTTCACACTTAGCTAGGCATTATTGCAACCTCAATCAATTTTTCTATTATTAGGTCATACACAACACACGATCATTGCTCTATCATTGAGTACTGTTACCATAAATTTATGGTCTTAATCAAACACACATATCCACAAAAGCTTGATTACGAACAACATTAAATGTCTCAAAATTCACAACACATTTCATGTCATTCATCCACATGCATAAATAACATGTCATTCATCCACATGCATAAATAACATATCATCATCAAATCAAATACACCCCATCATTACCATCATCAAAAGTACACACCATAACAAATCATCATGTGTACATCATCCTCATCTCATCAAACCAATACTACAAAAAACCATGTCACACTTACCACACCAAAAATAATTGCTACAATGCATACATCATACATCACTGCTACTCCATGGGAAATTCTAAATTCCCCTTCTATCCATCATCTTTGTGGAAATTTCAAATGGAACCACTTTGCATCAACAATCATCAATTCACCATCACACAGTGGCTCTCTTAGCAACCAAGCAAAATTTTCCACTTCAAAGACTCAAAAGTGAGCATTCATCGCTTTAAAAAGTAGGGTCATCTTTGAATTGAATTTTTCCCTATCCATTCTTCTCCAAATTTTCCAAAACTTCCACCAATGGATCGAAATCGAAAAGATCTTTCCAACGGTGTAATTTTTGTCTAATTTTGACATCTTTTGGTCCTCCAAACTGCATAAAAAACCACAAAGTGGTTGAAAACACCGAAAATGTACCTCAAGGTCCGTTTTACTCAAAATGGACCTTGAGGTGTGTTTTCAAAAATAAATTGCACTTTCGAGTACCCATTTGGCTTAAATTTTCAAAAATGTAAAAATTTTCAATTTTGCCCATTCATTCATACCAAAATTTCAATTTTTTGTTCGCCCAATTATCACTACAGTTTCCAATTTCCATCAAATCTCTATCAATTACCATTCAATCATCATCTCATATCATCTATAATATTTATCTCATACATAATTACCACAACATTTACATTAATTCATCTCACACACCATCATTTACACAAAACAAGATATATTTTATTAAAATATTATTGTGGTTACAAAAACCCTAGGCTTTATCGCCTTAGGGCATATCATTTTATTATTCCATTTACATTCTACATACATATATCATTGCCCCTTGGGCATACATTACATATCCATATTCTTCATCGAGTGTTGACCCTTGTTGACCACTCCCTTTTTCACAAAATGGTGCCTCTTCTACCCACCATGCCACCATCATATCGGTCACCCCTTCGCGATGGCATCCAACACTTCGTGCACTATTATATCCAACACCCCCACCACAAAAGTGGCCACCGTGATGGTATATCCATACCAACATCACCATTAAAATCACCCTTATTTATTTCATCATAAATCGTCCTTTCCCATTGACTTCTCCCCACTTTTTACCCTTTATAACATATTCTTTACTCACACGTATGTTATTTTCTCTGTCAAATCACCATCGTCTCATTCTATCAAGCGATTCGTTGTTGAACTTACATTCTCCACCCATAAAATCATCGCTTGAGGGGGTAGATATCACACTAAAGTTGTCTTCTACATAATCAATATTCAAATACTCAATTTTGGAATCATGTGTATCCAAGAATATTTGCCAAAGACTATCACAAGCCCTCACTTGCTGGGGCAAACAAAAAGCAAAACTCAATCCATTAAAATTTGGTAAACTTGATGTCAAATTTTCTAAGGTTACTCCTAGAATCGTTGCATCGAGGTGGCCATATACCCACTTACAATTGATCAAAGCATCACAAGGACACCTGCATCTAGCTCATCAACTTACTAAATCAATCAAGGTTAACAAAGTTATCAAAAGCAAAGTTTCAAAAATTCTCATCCCTTCCACAATTGGGGCACCTTACATTGATCATGACCCAAGACCACCTTGTGTCTCTCCCCCTCGAACAATAATTGCATCAATCATAGTCATCCACTATCAATCCATCATCCTATTCAAAATCAAACCACCACTTTGGTGTCATAATTTTTTGTACTGCATCGTGTCTTCACACACCGTAGTACAAAAAGGGGTAAAATATAGACATCTAAAAATGTCTCCTTTAACCTCTGCTAAAATAAATGCAAAATCAATTAAAAAGAACAGAAAGAATGAAATCAATTCCAAAAAGGCAAAGTCAATTTAAAAAGGGGAAGATTAGTTCCAAAAAGGGTAAGAACTTTCCAAAAACCCTATAATCAAGGCAAAAACAATTCAAAAATACTAGGGAACAAATAAATGAAAAAATTCTCCCCCCCCTTTAATGTATACACCCATTCAATTCCTTTCGCACACTTTCTTATGCATCCACCTTTGAACCTTTTCAAAATCCACCTACTTTCCTTAAATAGCAATAAATGAAAGGTGTTGAAAAATGGTCTTTCACTTCTTCCAATGCATGACATGGGCATGGAGTGCCCATACTCAATAAATGCAATTGGTACAAAAGTCTTCCCACCCCCACATGCTCATTTATTAAGCCCCTCCTCTCTCCTCCACCTCATCACCCCTTTTTGGATTATTTAAAATCTATAAGTAAAGGAGGTTGCCTACGAATTCAGAGAGGAGAAATTATGTAAATTTACTCTTCTAATATTATGTCCAAGGTATCTTGAATTCATTTTCATACGTGAGCTCTCTCCCCCACTCCTTTATTTTAGATTTTTAGCATTTTGTAGGGCAGAACAGGTACCTACGAAGGTCTACATCACACAAAAATCCACATAAGACATCTACGGGTCATCCATCGCTCTTTGCAAGTTTCAAAACTCAAAATGGACCTCGAGGTCAATTTTGACACAAAATGCACCCCGAGGTACGTTTTCACAGGTCAAGATGGAAAACATGCCAGAAAGGTAATATATCGCTCCCCTATCATTTTCTAGTGATTTTACAGTTTTTGTCATGTATTTATCTTCATATTTTATCGATAGGTCATTTATCACAGGAGGTCTGATTGAGACAGGCCTCCAAACAATCTAACCCATTTTGTAAAGTTATGCAGGTGTTCTAAATAGGTGTAGCTCGAGGTGGCAAGCATAGTAAGCCCACATCAATTCTGAGAAATCAAAGAAGAATCATCTGATGTGTTGCTAAGAAGACAAAAGACACAGATCATCTCTCAAGAAATCCTTATTTCATAGCCCATGGGGCATATTGTAAAAAAAGTTGCATATTGTAAAAAAAGTTGCATGACATACTTTGTAACACTTACTTTACAATTTTTCTTTATTTCAAGAAGAAAGTGCTTTTGAGGTTATTCCTTACACGTTAGATTCTTTAGATCAAGCTAAAACTATAAATGATAAGTATCATCATGAAAAATACAAAAAAAACAAAGAGACTAATAAGGATAAAAGTGTTGGTGGGAATTAAAAAAGGAGAGGAAGATCCAAAGAGCAAAAACAAAGAGAAAAGAAGCTCAAAGGAATATTAATATGGGAAAGCAAAAGTAAATATTGCAAGTGATAATAAGAAGTGGGGCTAAGCCTACAAATAAAAATAAAAAGTGATGATGAAAATGATATCATGGAACATTGGGTGCATGAATAATATCCCCCCAAAATTGGAGAAAATTACATTATTTGATACCTTACCTTGTAAATACTTTGTAAAGTATCTTGTAAATATTTGATGCTTTGTAATTATTAAGAGGTGAATAAAATATTTTTCACATGAGAAATATAAATAGATATATCTTCCATGAGATTGAGAGAAGGTGAAGAGATACTTGAAGTAGAAAATTCAAGAGTCTCATGGAAATGAAAAGACTCCACAATAGAATTTTGTGTGTATAGATAAGTACATAAAATATGATATACAGAGGAGCATTACAGTAATTTGTTTTTGTAGTTTAACATATATGAATATAGTGTGAGTTATGGCATGAATATATTATTCAAATCCATTATGTGAGATTGAATTTTTACATGAGAATTTATCATTTAATTTGGTTGAAAGCTATTAGTCAAAGGGAAGGATCCATAAGCCATTGAAATCCCATGAGGATATTGTGAAGAGAAGCCCAAGAATGTTATACAAATTTTATGCCTACGTGGAATTGGAGAAATCCAAAAAGTAATACCTCATACATAATACCCAATTGGTGCAACCTAAAGCATGACAGTGTTTGAAGGAGAAAAGTAGTGATTGTCAGCGTTTGAAGGAGAAAACACAAGGTGGTTTATTCTAGAAACAACTAAAATATATTAAGTTATTTTGATGCTAATGCTATTTATTGGAAGGTTGAAAAAATTGAGTCGACAAATTTGTTTGATTTAAAAAGGCAATTTCTTTATTTAAAGAGGCTTAAGATTTAATTTACTAACAAACTTTAAACCACCTGGTAAACTTTAAAGGTGAGATAAATTAATTTGGGAAGAAAAATATCTCTCAAAGTGTTAGAGAGAGATTGTGTTGCCTGCATTGCCTTGTTGTTTTCATAGCCAACTGGACATAGAATTAAAGCAACAAAGGCAAGAGTTCAAGAAAAACTTGGCACACAAAAATACTATCATAATGATGAAGAGCCTAGGCATGACACCTCAACACTGCAAAAAAAAAGGAAGGGCACAATGTATCAAAAATAAAGAAATCTTGTTGGCATAAGATCATTGACTGCCAAAAGAGAGAGTATAAGAGAAATCCACCTACATAGATTAGGAATTTTTTTTAAATATTGCCATCTCAAAAGGAGGGGCCACCTAGAAAGTTCATAAAAAAACATAGTCCGTTTCCATCCCACCCCAACATCTACTTTGTTAATTACTTCATTTCATTCCATAAGTCATTTGTCTCTTTCCATACCATTCAACACCATCCACCCATAACACCTCTTATCCCTAGAATAATCCTTTATCATATCAATTTCACTCATATTTTCATAACCCTTTTAACTCCATGCCCAATGAGATAAGGCTTTCTAGGTTCTTATTTTTCACAAGCAAATATCCTTGGGAGGCACCAAGACAATAGGTCAAATTCATGCCCTCATTTACAAGTTCCATTTTTGCCAAAATATTCCATACCGAATCATAAAAATAAGATTCAAAATGATCATACATTCTCTCAAAAAAATTGGCTAAGTCCCTAAAGGAATCTTGAGATTGCACAAAGCCATAATGAAAAACTAGACTATTTTCAATGATGATGTTAGAACGACACCTCAAAAGTAAAAAAATGCACAAAGAAGAATCAAGACAAAATAAATTTGGACTTCCCTAAAACAAGAAAGTGCATCTCCAACATTGGTCAAGGAATAGTTTGTTTGCACGAAGACAAAATGGAACTATTCTGGACTATTTTTGGTAATGACGTCAACACTCTCACAATAAAGTTCGAAACTATGCAAAAGAGATCCTAATTGAACAAAACCAAGTTATTGATGCCGAAGTACCAACCAAGCCAAAGAGTGCACAAAGTAAAAAAGCCAAAATATCAATAAAAAAGAACAAAGTCAAGATTTTTCCCATAGGTGACGTCATCAAAGCACCTCCAAGCCCGAGATTTATTCCAAAGAAAATTTCAAGTAGACCATAAGTCCGGCTTTGATACATGGCACTTTGAAATATCCCTTTCAAAGTTACAACTACCTCAGTGCCTTCTAACTATTTAAACTAACATCATTAAGGCATGAAAATGACATCTCTAATAGTTTAGTTGCAATGGTTCAACCATTTGTAAAATACAGTTGGAGATCTATGGAGCAAATTCCTAACAAATTCAAATTCAAGCACAAGATAAAATCAGAGCAAGCTACATCAACAACAAACTACCATGACATGAAAATGACAAGCTCCCTAGAGCGTTCTTTGCCAGTTTATTTTGCATAAAAGACCTATAACTCTATTGTAAATCTTATGCTGCAAGATTCAAAGAGCAACTTATAAATAGGGAGATAGACCTCAAAATAAAGGTTGAATCTATATAGCATTTGCCTGGTTGTATACTCTATAATTTATGTTGTCAATTAAAGAAAAGTGATGGTTGTTTGACCTCCATTGATAGTGTTATTGCAAGTTTTTATGAATGAGTTTATGTTTTAATTCATTTTTGTTACACTTTGTGATTAGTCTATTCTATTAAAGCAAATTTTGTTATTTGGATCATTATTGGATTACTTTTCATTAAAGTATTTGGAATGATTGAAGCATATGTTTATAATTGAATTAACTTTGTTATGCACTTGATAATGTCCGGTATGTTAAGTATCATTGTAGGTTCTTGTAGTGTGTTTTGAATGCTATTATACTATACCTTATCCATTATTTATTAATATTGCTAAACCCTTACTCTCTCCTAACCCTCTATTTTCTCACCCTCAACTTAAATACCTATTCTAGTTTTGCAAGTATTTCAAGGAGAAGGTTGAACTAAGAAAAATCTCATTCATCCAAAATATTAGCTAAATTCTAGGGCACACTTCATAGACTAGGAAGATTTTATGCCAACTGGATGTAGATAAAGAATGTAATGAGATGATATTACATTCAATATATGACAACAAGTTTGATAATAAAAAGCCATTAAATTTAGAAATTTAGTATTGTGATGACTTACTGATTCAATGTCCAAAATTTACATCAAAAAACAAGATCAAAACCAAGACCAAGAAGACACATAAAGCAAAGAACCAAAAGAAGAACAAAGCAAACATTTGAAGAAAGGAAGCTAAAGACAAAGATTGAAGACTAAAATTCTTCAAACCAAATAATGTAATACATGGGGGTGTTGGAGATATTACATTATTTGAAAAATTTTAAAGTACCCCATGGTACATTTGTAAATATTAGATTAAGGAGTGTGATTTGTGTCAATGCGTAAGAAGAGTCCAAGTGTCATATAATAAAGTGTGCATGTGTGCAAAATGAGAGTGTGTAAAGTGTCATGTAAATAAGTCAACAATCATAGAGTTAAGTGCCAAATATACAAGTGAAGAGTCACATGATATGTGTTAAGATGCAAAGTGAAGATACATGAGAGTTTTGTCATATGTGAGGATTAGAAAAGGATACTTCTCTCAAATGTTTGAGGAGAGCAGAGCAACATTCAAGTATTGAAGAGTCATATTCTAAGGTTATATAATGGAGATAAAGCTCCATGTATTGTATCAACGTTGATTGAGATCAATTGTATATTTGATTTATAAATAATGTATTATGAAGACTTCTATGAATACTTGGCTACTTATCTATGCCACTATGAGCTCTTTGTTAGGTGACAATGGATGGGGATCTAGACAAAAGACTCAACCACTTGATTCCAACTAGGATGCTCCTCCACATAAAGAAGACAAAATCTCTTTGGAGTGGGAACCTCATGGAATGATATAAATCCCCACATTTTTTCCTCTTGTTACTTTTATGATATCTTTCCTCTTAATGGTATTAGATAGACTACTCTTCCTTTACAACCCTTGTAATTTGCCATAAAACTAGTAATTTTTGTTTTATAAGTTTGTCTTCTTTTGTTGTAGATGAGGTGTGCTCCCATACCACCCACTTTTTTTTGTCTTTTAATAGTAGAGCATTGTATTGGATATATTCATAGATTAATACAACATGCTAGTTATACATTGTGTAATTTGTGATTGTGGAAATTTCCACTAATAATACTTGACTTTGACCTTGAACAAACTCTACAATTTTTAAAAACTATTATATAAAATTTTGGATAATTGTAGAGGGAAATGGTCAAAGTGGGAGATAGAATCAATACAATGGATTAGTAAGGCAACATCATCCAAGAAGTTCACAATGCGCTTTATAAGGACCTTGCACCTATTGGTATAAATACAATGCAGATGGACCGTGGTAAGGAAATTGATACCCTCAATGTTGGTGTGCATTCAAATTGGCAAAAGAAGGGAAAATATGGTGTTGTCTTTGAGGTTTGGTGGACCTTGGAGAATTCTATAGCAATGGTATAGTATAGATAGATTCCATATCCTCATGCTAATGCAAAGTAATATAATCCTTTGAAATTTGATCAAGATTCTAGTTGGGAGTTACAAAACTTAAACCCAGGGCTCTCTATAAAAACTAGCTCTTAATTTGGACCTCAATCCTTTTGTTGCTAGTTAGGTCTTTTTCTTAAGAGGATTCCAACTTATTTCTCGAGGGACACCAATTTTGAAAATTGTTAAATAGTGTCTCTTGAGTCCAAACTTTATCTTATACTTCCTCTTTGTTATGAGGAGCCCTTTAAGTCAGCTCATCAGTCTAGTCTCCTTAAAGGTCCCCTCTTTAAGTGTTGATATTCTTCCTCCATTAGTTCATCCTATATAAATAACTGATAGTTCAACCTTTCCACTCATGGAATGATAGACGGGCTTTTCCATCATATCCCTCAATCCAAAATCAAACCTGAAAAATGGATCAATTGTTGAGAGGTCTACTAACAATTTTTGTGCGAAATATCCTTGCTACATATGCTTCAACTAATACCAAGATTTGTTTCTCTAGATATTATTAATTTTTGGTACAGTTAATAGTACTGGTACTTTAGTCCCCCAAGATATGCTATGATATAGGGTTTGAAATCAGGTTTTCAAAAGGTTTTGCCACTTGCCATTTTAACTTTGCTTAAAACTTCGAGGTGTGTAAGATTACATGTGTGCAAGTGCGCACGCACACACATATATATAATATGTTAGTTGTGGTTATGTGTATGCCCAAATAGTTGTGTATGGGTGATTGTCTCTCGTCGGTTTCCAATAATATTATTTGCATATCTTTACATATAAGTTGCATCAATCAAATATGTTCAACAATTGTATGTCATTGAATTTATGAATAGTATACAACTCTTTTATGAATTTATTGGAAAGCATAAGCTCAAATTTATTATCAAATGTGGCAAGCATATATATATATATATATATGAATA
This sequence comes from Wollemia nobilis, assembly GCA_028583015.1. Taxonomy (NCBI): domain Eukaryota; kingdom Viridiplantae; phylum Streptophyta; class Pinopsida; order Araucariales; family Araucariaceae; genus Wollemia; species Wollemia nobilis. Next base: position 4,950,619 of record JAQPPZ010016599.1, read on the forward strand.
ATCATATGTTGCTTTACTTATGCCAAGCAAACTGCCATTTACATCATTTATTCTTTATCCATATTTTACTATGAATGTAATGCATTATACTGAAATAACTAAGTTCTTGGGCTCTCTTTCATTAACAAATGCTTCTAATTACACTTCAGCTTAAAAAACAAATACTCAAAATCGATTTGTAATATACATTCACATTAAGATCTGATTCAGTCATTTTCAAAACCTGAAGAAATAAGAACACATTCACACTAGACCTGATTCATAGTCATTTCTTCCAAATCAGGAGGGATAGGAAGTGCCACTTTAATTTCAGACATTAAAATCAACGTGTGATTTTGTGAGAGAACAATTAAGCCAAGAACAATTTATGGATTTGAAACATGAGATCAACTCACAACCATACAAATAAACATAACCAAAAAAAAGATACAAATGACAGTCTTAAAATAATTCAACACATTTCACCTTGCAAACTAACCATTGAAGTATTATGCATTCAAGATTTTTGTTCATAGAAAACAAAGTGCCCTATAAGCTATCTACTCAAACATTAATAAGTTCCTTTATAGAGGAATTAAGGACAGTCTAGTGTCTATTCAATGCTGGTTGAATTTTGTATCCAGCAATCTTTGTTTACTTCTGATAATTGGCCTGCAGAAAAATAGAAAAATATAAGTGCCATGTATTTTAGTAAAACCATTTTCTTCTTAGGGATTGTTCAGAAACAGGGAATACTAAAATAAATGTATCCTGAATATGTTTTCAACCAAACTTGTTAGTGTTATGGTCTACATCCCAATAATTTCTTGTATGTTTCAATAATTTTCTCTAGGTCAGCCTTTGTTTTCGCATATGCATCGATCTTGTCCAATTCCTGAAGTCAAACCAATATTTGTGTCAGACACAGGGCAACTGAGTGCGAAAAAAAGAATCACAAGGGTTGTAATTTGCATTATGTAAAGAATGAATGATGACATTCACTATTTTTTAACCCTCAAACAGCATGAAGAAGAGATACAAAAAGACTTGCACTTGCCTTGATCCACTTCAATAATTTTGGCCTGCGAATCGTGATGTCATAGTTCTTTAACCTTGGAAACACAATGACAGATCTTTCCACAAAAGGAGCATATGCAATGTCACCCTGCATAAGTATTATGCAACATCTTAAAGTTGTAAAACGATAGATCCAATGGTATGAGACACCAACCATATTACAAATAACTACGCATGATCAGATGGCTTACAGCACTAAATTCACCCAACAAGAAAGGCCCATCATCAAACTTTCCCAAAGCACTTTCCAGGTAATCAAGAGCTGGCGCTGCAACAGTTGGGAAACGAAAATGTCACTCTATCTATCACTTTCATCATAACCTATTCAAAACAGAGTATCCTGTTAAGAAATGATATATGGCTGCAAGAAATATTCCTCTTACCAAATGCCTCTGCTACCTCAGGCTTTGGCTTGGTCAATGCCATGAACCTAGTTTTTGTGAAAGTGTCTGTATAGTTCAATAGCTCTTTCATAGCCTCCTTTTTCACAGTATCCTGCATAGGAGGATAGCTTCTGAAAGTAAGTAAAGAAATTGCCCGCAAGATAATAACTCATTGATTCGACCCCTCCTCTGCCTGCTTCAGATGGCATAATGGGTTTCCGTAATGTCACTAGAAATAACAAATCCTAAGTGGGTAACCATTTTGATATGGAGACTTAGGTTATGACTAGTGATAAGAGTGAAGGCAACTTAAGTAGTCCAGATACGTAATCCCTAAAATGCTTTCGAGGATTTCAGGAATGTGTTGGAATTAAGTTATTAACAAACACAAATGCATTTCAGGAATGTGGTTGGAATTAAATAATTAACAAACAGAAATGCATAACCATCCTGATTAAGCCTATGACATGGAATAAAATTAAAGGCGTTTAAGTAGTCTAGAGGCATTAACATACCGTGGGGAACAATTTAGGTCCTTCAAAATTGTTCTAAATATATTCCAGCAAGTCCATACTCTCTCCTGTGACTTTTCCATTGTGCTCAAGAGAAGGAACCTGAAAAAAAGAAAGTTATATAATTTCATTCGAAGTCATGTCTTGTAACAATAGATAGATACATGCTTTTTAGTTAAGCATATTCACAGGCTTCAAGCTCTTCTGATATCCTTCGTTAAGTTTTTGCTTGATATCAGTCTAGAAATTATTACAATTCATTACTATTTTCCTTCCCCAACTAGGTAAAACTGATGAGTTTGTTACAGATTTTATCAGCTTTTTTATATGGTTCAGGATTATCAAAAGGTTCAACAAAAAACTAAAAAGAAGACAGTTAATAATGATGAGCAGGTTCAGGATTTGATTACTTTTATTTTTTCTTTGAAGACTTTTGAAGATATCAGGGAAGACATGCCCAAAATTTCTGGATATAACAGACTCTCCTACAGATGAATGTTGATATCTGTTGTATTGCAACAAAATATTGTTATAGTCTTTTTGTTGCTAAAACCTTTTATTTTTATGTATATTTGATGTTTTACTCCATATCCACCTCATTTTATTTTTTAATTTTTATGTATATTTGATGCTTTACTCTATATCCACCTCATTTTATTTTTTAACTTTGTAAACAATAAAAATATCATAATATTGTAATGTTCCCATTAATATATTCTTTAAAACTGAATGTTATATATCTGGGCTACTTTCTCTTCATCTGAAACTCCCATACCAATTTGATGATAATAATAATATGACCAAATTGAATATTCTAGCAAGTATTCTCGATCGGTCTGACAGATTGCGAAATCCTCCCATTATATAACCATAACCCACAGTAAAAAGTCCACCCATGGCTATTCTCTTGAAAAGCAGCCGAGAATTAAAATGATCAACAAATTAGGAGAAATTCTCAATATAAATGTAAGAAGTCCCTCTGCTCCGAATGGACGATTGTGGAACATTTAAGATTAGAATTTGAAAATCGAGGAATTCGAGTACCTTATTGTACCATCCTGGTCTGTCCTCCAGGTCGATTGGAACTATCTGAATCTCATTCAGACCATGCATTTCATCTCTCTTATAATTAATCAATTTGTAATCCCCATAGCTAACCAAATAAAAACCAAACAACCTTGTAGTTTCTGGCAACCCAAGGACGCTGGGCATAGGGACAGGTCAACATGATATACAATCTGCAACACCCAATTCATAATCAAACTCAAAACAAAAACCCAAAACTAAACATGCACATACTCCAATAGCACTAAGTTCTACTCCTAACACAGCACCCATCAAGAAACCTGTTCTCCGTTAGGGACCAATTAAAAAATTGTCAAATTCAGTGGAAAGCTTACCTGGTTGTTCCATCGAACCACGGAGGAGGCTCTGACTTGGAATTGAGAAAGCTTACCTTATTATCTAGTGTATATAATTTAAAATTATAAAAAATATTGTTAGTATTGAAACCTTAACCTACTTATTAAGAACCTTCAAGTTTTTATAATTAATTTTTTAAATTTTATTAATTAATTTTTTTATTTGGTTAGTGTGAAAAATATTTACCACCAACGTACAGGGTTCAGCAGTTTTTTCTCAATCATGATTCGTTGTAAACCCGAAAGCTATGCTTATCAATAGGGAATTTAATACACAACCACCCCCTCACACACTAGTCCACAGTTTGAACCTTGAACCTTCAAAAAAAAAACCAAAACCCCAAACATTACCTTATTATACTGTCCTTTAGAATAATTAAAAAAAATTAAATGATATGAGTTTAAGTAGAATTTAAAAAAACTATCTAACATGTCGATCGCACATCCAAATGATAAAAAAACTTCAAACATGAGAGGAGGGTGCTCGAGTGGAATTTCCGAAAATGCTCTTTTATGATGGAGTGTTCCTTCTAAACCAAAAATGGTCGAAGAGATGGGTTTAAAGAATTATAGTTGGTTACATGCATGTATCAATATTTTTTTTGAATTAAGTTTGTTTATACTTTGTTATGGTTTGAATTTCGTTAGTTTTTAAAAGTATCCCAAACATTACCCTATTATACTGTCTTAAAAAAAAATTAGATGGTAAGAGTTTAACTAGACTTTAAAAAAACTATATAACATGTCGATGGATCGCACATCCAAATGATAAAAAAACTTCAACATGAGAGGAGGGTGCTCGAGTGGAATTTCCGAAAATGCTCTTTTATGATGGAGTGTTTCTTCTAAACCAAAAATATGGTGGAAGAGATGGGTTTAAAGAATTATAGTTGGTTACATGCATGTATCAATAATTTTTTTGAATTAAGTTTGTTTATACTTTGTTATGGTTTGAATTTAGTTATAATCAAATTTTTTAGTTTTTAAAGGTTAGGTGGATTGGTAATTGTCTCTCTAGCCAAACAATTTTTTTAAGCGCAAAAACTTTTGTGGGATCGCCTTGATTTGAGAGACCACGGACAGGATTTACACCGTCAAAGTCACCTGAGAGTCGCACCCGACCCTACCCGTACCAATATTATCAATTAGATTTTGGGTACTCAATTTAACTTTTTGGTAGGATGGAGATTCAAACCTGGGACCTCGCTTGGAGGATTGTCCTCTCCTCTCCAATTCACCTACAACACTTGGATTCTTTGGCCAAACACTTATCAAGAAAAGACTTAGGTTTAAATCTTAGGGACATACACGATGCAAAGATAGTAGTCTGATCTGAATCCTCGCCATACCTACGATAACAGTATGAATTTCGAGCAACCAATAGTTATAAATTTTGAGCAACCAATAGTTATCTCACGTCAAATCATCAACAATAAGGTAGTATAGAAAGAGAAGCCCTTTGTGGTTTGAACCTTACACTTAACAAATTTTAATAATAGTGTGGACGTAACCAACTCCTTCAATTTTTTTTTAACGTTGGTTGAAATTAAAAAGGTAAAGAAGAAATATATTTTTAATTCATTTTTCAACCTTGTTTCTACAAAAGTAATAAGGTTGTGGGTTTATTGAAAATGTTATTTTTTATAACTTAAATTTAATAGTAAATACTTTAGAATTTTTAAATACAAGGTTTGAGTTTTAATGTTGTTGAGATTAAAAAGGAAAGAAAAAACCAAAGTAATAAGGTTGTGGGTTTATTGAAAATGTTATTTTTTATAACTTAAATTTAATAGTAAATACTTTAAAATTTTTAAATACAAGGTTTAAGGTTTGAGTTTTAATGTTGTTGAGATTAAAAAGTAAAGGAAAAACATGATTCGTTTTTCAACCTTGTTTTTTGTTTTTACTAAAGTAATAAGGTTGTGGCTTTTTTTTTTTTTTAACATGGTGGAATCAGTAGCCGCCACGAATCTGGGCAGGCTATCCAGCTTTTATGATCGCCACAGTATTCTGCGTTGTCCGCCCCAGAAACCGCGACATAAATCTTCGCGCAATCCACCCCCATAACCGCCATGCCATAATCATTTTAAATCTTTTATGTCATTGAAAGCACCAGGAAAGGGACAAGTGTTCAGTCTGACAAAGCCCAATATTTGAACCTTGGACCCCCACCACCCTGAGGTTTGGATGAACCAATTGATCTACACCTCAGACCTAGATTGTGGGTTTATTGAAAATGTTTTTTTTTATAATTTAAATTTAATAATAAATATTTTAGAATTTTTAAATATAAGGTGTAAGATTTTTTTTATTTGATTAGTGTGAGAAATTTTTATGATCAACTAAAACCTTAAGGAAAACCTTTCCCCGTATTCCCTAGGAGCCACGACTTTCCATTCCACATGACCCATCCCATCGGGATATACTCCTCAGGCTTGAACCCTAAACCTCCTTTCGAGGATTGAGGGGATTTTTCAATAAGGTACCTTGATGCAGATATACAAGGTATAAGGTTTGAGTTTGAAGAGGATAGAGATGTGTATTATGTTTAGTTTAAGTGTATAAACAATTATTATATTAAATAAATACATCATCCTAAATAATTTATAATATCATGTATATATGCTAGATTTTGTAAGGGGTAACTAAGGTTTGAGTTCGCACCTGGGGGTGCAGCGCAACTGTTTCGGCTTTGGCTCTTCTTCGGGAGGTCCAAGGTTCAAACAGTGGTGCAGGTGAGTGTGTGAGGGGGTTGGTGTGTGTCTCCCCAGTGGATTTGTTGTAACAGGTTGGGGATTCCTGGTCAAAACCCCCACCTCTTAATATTACAAAAAAAAAAAACTAAGGTTTGAGTTCGAAAATGATTGAGATGTGTATTATGTTTAGTTTAGGTGCATAAAGAAGTATTATGTAAGATAAACACATTGTCTTACAAAATCTATGACATTGTGTATATACGTTAGAATTTATTTATTTATTTTTTGAGGGGTAACTAAGACCTCATTAAATAAAGTTTAACATCAAAACATATATCAAAAGATTTAAAATCTAGATCTATTTTCAATGAAAAATTAAAATATTATAATTTGGTGAATCTTAGGTTAAGTACTAAAGCAATCTTTATCAACAACAAAGCAAGATGGCATGTTGGATCTTAGGTTTGAACTATATAAAGGTGTGGTGTCTGCTTGCAATTGGTAAATAAGTATGTGTAATAATGGTCCTAATAGAGGAGAATAAGTGTAAGTCAAGAGTGAGTCTTGCCTTTTTTTGCTCAATATGTTGGAAGAAGAGTAAGGAGTGAGTGCCAATAGGAAGAGAGTGTGAATAAGAAGCAAGTGAGAATCAGGAGCAAGCCTCATTTTTTATGTTCTAGATATTTTAAAATATTTAAAAAATTAAGTATTTGTACGAGGAAAAGCTAGGTAGCATGGAAGGAAAGCTCTAATTGGAAGTAAGAATGCCCTAGATAGAAGTATGGATTCCTATACTTTTGTGCTCTATATATTTGTAAATATTCAAAAAATTAAGGTTTTCTATGAGGAAAAGCTAGGTAGCATGGAAGGAAAGCCCTAATTGGAAGTAAAAATACCCTAGCTAGAAGTATATATGCCTATGTTAGATATGACTAGAAGAATGAACCCATGGAAAGCTATATCTAGATAGAAATGTTACATTGTAATTGATTATCAAGGATGAGATAATTGAGGATTATATAATGGTTCTTAAGAGTAGAGGGTTAATATGTAAGTTCGATAGAAATTGGCCAAGGTTTTTGGAGATATAATTTTTTTTAATGAGTTTACACAAGTTTTTATGAGGGCTCCCGTTCCTCTCATATTGAATGGATTTTGAACCTTGGAACTCCCAAAGAGAGGCCAAAGGCCTTACCATTGTGGTAAGCTTGTAGCTATTTTGGAGATCCAAAATTGGATCAAATTAAAGTGAAGATTAAATTTAAATTACTCCATGACTTTTCTTCTAAAATATTATCTTATCATCTTCTCCAATTCAAAAATTAGGGATAAAATAATGGGTGGTGGTCGATTATTTTAGGGGGTAGATACCTTATATTTAAGACCATGGACTAAGAATTTTTCTATGGAAACAAAAACTATTAAAAAGCTTATGTAGATTAGAATTTTTGGACTTTCATATTAGTATAACAATAAGGACATTTTTAAGTATATTGACAATCCTCTAGGGGAGTTCATTAATTAGGGAACAACTACTAAGGAGCAAAAGCATGTTGTATATACTCAGGTGTTGTAGGTGAGTTGGAGAGGAGAGGGCAATCCTCCAAGGGAGGTCCTAGGTTCAAATCTCCACCCTACCAAAAAGCTAAATTGGGTATCCAAAATCCAATTGATAATGTTGGTGCGGGCAGGGTCGGGTGCGACTCCTGGGTGACTTTGACGGTGTAGAACCCCCTGTTCATGGTCTCTCAGACCAAGGCAGCCCCGCAAGGGGTTTTTCGCTTTAAAAAAAGAAAAAAAAAGCATGTTGTATATGCTCATATATATGTTGCTATGGATATTTCAAAATTTTTATCACAACCATTAATATTAAATTTGAATCTAGAGAATGGGGTCAATAAGTGGATTATGAAAACATTGCATTTTGATATAGCAATATTTATGAGACTGAACTCATGGGAAGAGATTGCCAAGTGAAAATAAATGAGAAAGAGAAAAAAATTTATCATGAGATAAACTTCAAGATGAAGCAAGGAGATCACACTCCAGCAAAAGTTAGATAGATTAAGGGTATTCTACCCCAAAAAAATAAATAAAAAAATCTCATTTGCAGCATTAGATGACAAAGGCCATGATAGTTCACTTGGATCAATTGTTAAAAGAAACTAAGAAGGATATAAGGGATAAGAAAAAATAATGTGCAAGTTCACATTTAAAAAGAATTAAAGGTAAAAAGGGATATGTGTATGGAAACTATAAAACAAAAAAGATAGAATAGGTGAAATTTATTCTACGTAAATCATCTTCATTTTTCTCAAATAGTACAAAATCCTCTCCTTGTAACAGAAGTGAAAGTATTGTAGAGGTTACCCTTTGCTCTTAAGAGTTCCAAGAGCAACATAATAAAGAAATGAGGAAGGTAGGATATCTATAGCAATTTAGGATATTTAGGGTAGCATATGCAAGTAATAACTATGGAGGATCATCTTTGCACTTTAGGGTTTCTAGGGCAACATAAAGAATAAAATTCTTTTGCGGCTATTCCTTGCACTTTAGATCCTTTAGATCAATCCAAACCTATAAATGATAAGTCTCATCATGAATAGTATAAAAACATCAACGAGGCTAATGAGGATAAAAGTGTTGGTGGAAATGAAAAAGGAGAGGAATATCCAAAGAGCAAAACAAAGAGAAAATGAGCTCAAAGGGATATTAATATGGAAAAAGAAAAAATAAATACTGCAAGTGGTAGTAATAAATGGGGCTAAGGTGAAAAAATATGGCATCCACAGCTCCCTCTGCAACTGCGAGTAGGATTCCCTAGGCCCCTTATGGGGATCTAGAGCAAGGTGAGATCCCCCCTCGGAGGATGCTCCCACGAACCCCAATCCAAACTCGAGTGGGATGAATTACCTAGATAAGGTAATAGGGATGGCTAAACTCGGCCCCTCTGGTAACCCTAACCACCCCTCGTGATCACCAGTGGGGAAAATATGGTTCTTCCAGTCTCTCTCATGGCAGAAAAACTCTCTTTAGAATCCCTCTCCTTGGTCGACAAGTTCGTGGGAGGGAGACCTGACATGGAATCCATAAGAATATGGGCCATATTCAAATGGCGCACAACAAGGAACCTTTAGATTGTGGCCCTCTCATGGGGTTTCTTCCTGATATGCTTAAATAACGAGAATGACTATGCTCGAATCCTCATCGGGGGCCCCTGGTTCTATGGGAGGAAAAGTTTGTTCGTGACAAAATGGAAGCAATATTTCAATCCCTAGACTCAGGATATCAATATTGCTCCAATATGGGTTCACCTCCTTGATCTCCCCATCCAGTTTTTCCATGAAGACATCCTAGGGTGGATTGGAATGTACATTGGGGACATGGTCGCTCTTGACCCTACAACTAAAGCCCGATCTCGCATGGCCTATGCTCAAATTTGTGTCAATGCCAACCTTGCTTCACAACTTCCAACCCGCCTAAACCTCATCTATGGGGATTTTCACTGGTGTCAAGCTATTGAGTACGAAAACAAACCAACATTCTACATCGAATGCAAAATCCAGGGACACCTTTGAGCCCATTGCCCATCCCTCAAGCCCTAGTAGGAAGCACCTAGCACAAAGGGTCCCCCCTCCTCAGAAGCACCAGGTGGGAGAATGCAATGACCAATCCAGAGGACCTGGTAACCACAGATCGACCAATGGAAAAGGAAAGTAGGCCACTATCTAGGACCATTCGTCCACCAATCCTTCTTCAGATGCAGGTCAGGTATGCTCCATGTTCGCCTTTCCCAATATATTTGGGCCTTTAAATGGCTCTGATGATGAAGTTATTCTCCTTGAATTCCTTCCTATGCACCAACCCTCCATCATTCCCCACCCCCATCCCTATCCCTCTAGATCTGGGCCCTCCATCCCCATTTCCTCCCCATCACCCCATCCCAGCCAGATAACCTTCTGGAACCCTTTATGGAGATCAACCCTCTTTCCCACTTTGCAGTTGCTTACCCCTTAGAAGAACCCCTATCATCGACTGAATCCAACCTTGATTCCTTGGAGGATGCCTTCATTCCCTCTCAATCCAAAATGGACATCAAATCTATCATCACCAGAAGCAGGAAAGGCCCCATTTATATAGGGGGTGAAAGAAAAATATGTCTACCCACCACCTATGAGTAAATAAAGAAAGACACGGATGACCAGGTTCCCAATGGAGTGCAACTAAACCTTAGTTCAACCTTGTTCACTTAGGCAAAGGATGAAACGAAAAATCCCAAACCTCCCTCCATCTCAACCAAGGGAGGAAAGAAACCTGCCAAACTATCTAAATGAAGATCCTCTCCTGGAACATCAGAGGGCTTAATAGCATGAACAAACAAAGGTTAGCTTGAACCACCAAGAAAGAGTACAAACCCTCTATACTCATCCTTCAAGAAAAAAAACCGACGTTGACAAAACTCACAACGTAGTCCAGAAAATTTGGAAGACTGGAAAATGGGCTTCATCCCCAACGGAGGGATATATAGGAGGTTTGTTGTGTCTCTGGGACCCCGAGAAGGTGGAAGGCAAAGTCATCTCCAGCTCCAGTAGAACCTTAAACATAATGTTCTATTGCAAAGAAAACAAATTCACATGGGTGTTGTCCAACATCTATGCCCCAAATAATCCTATGGAGAGATTCAACATGTGGAAGTCCCTATCCCTCATGAAGTATGCCTTTTCCCACCTTCCATGGATGATTGTAGGGGATTTCAATTCTCCTCTCTTCCATTCTTACAAGAAAAGGGGAGTATCCTCCCCATATAAAAACATTGTAGACTTTTAGGCCTTTGTCACTGAAAATGAACTCATGGAAATTCAAATTCATGGCCACCAATTCACTTGGAGCAACAAGAGAGTGGGCGCTGAGCATATTTAGGTTAAGCTGGACTGGTTTTTTCTCTCTCAATAGGCCATTCCCCTATTTGGAGACACATCCCTGATCCCCCTTCCTAGGATAGGCTTTGATCACTCCCCCACTCATTTTGGAATCAAATAAGGCTCCATCCTTCTCAACCCCGTTCAAGTTCGAGAATATGTGGATCCAACATCTAGATTTGAAACAATGAATTGAAGATTGGTGGCAGACCCCTGTCCCTAGTTCAGCTATTTCTAGAGTATCTCACAAACTCAAGATCATAAAAGATAACCTGAAAACCTGGAATAGGGAAGTCTTCGGGGATATTTTTGATCTCAAGGCAAAAATGTTAAGTAAACTCAAAGATCTAGAGCAACAAACTCAACATGATCAGTGGACCCACCAGCTCAGGGAAGAAGAAAAGTAGCTGCTCATCGATTATCATAACATCCTAGCCAAGGAGGAGACCTTTTGGTGCCAAAAATCCTGAGCCCTTTGGCTCAAAGAGGGGTATGCCAATACTAGGTTCTTCCATGCTTCTACTCTGCATAATAGAAGCACAAACAAGATCAGAGAACTTACCTTAAGGGATGGCTCTATCACTCAAGACATCATCAAGATCCGAGAAGAAGTCGCCACCTTCTACAACAACATCATGGGCTCTAAAAATCCTTCCAATATTGTAGCCCAGGAAGCCCTGCTTGAAAATATCCCTCCCTTGGTCACCCCTGAGATGAACAAATCCCTGATCCAACCCCTCTCTAAGAAAGAAATCAAAAGTGCTTTATTCTCCATGAAAGTTGATAAGGCTCCTGGGCCTGATGGGTTTCCCCCTAGGTTTTTTCAAGCCTTCTGGGACATAGTGGGGAAGAAGTGACTGATGCCATCAAGGAGCTTCAAAAAACCAAAACCATCCCTCGAGGAACTAATTCCACATTCATTGCCCTGGTTCCTAAAAACCCCTAATGCAAATCCATGAATGACTTCAAACCTATAAGCCTTTGCAACATCTTATACAAGATCCTAACCAAATCCCTAGATCTCAGGCTTAAGAATATTCTCCCCTCCATTATTTATATATGCCAGGGAAGCTCTGTTGAAGGTAGATCAATCACCGATAGCATCATATATCTTCATGAAACCCTCCATTCATCCAAGTGCAACAAGAAAGCGACCATGTTTTTGAAACTGGACATCAGCAAAACTTTTGATAGGGTGGACAGGGATTTTCTCCTCAAAGTGCTAGCTCAATTTGGCTTCCACTCAGATTGGGTTCACCTCATAAATGGATGCATTACCTCACCTTGGTTCTCAATTTTGGTCAATGGGTCTGCTGCAGGTTATTTCCCTAGCCTCAGAGGGATCAGACAGGGAGATCCCCTATCCCCCTTCCTCTTCATCATTTTGGTTGAATCCCTGGGCAGAGCTTTCAAATAGGTCATGGCTTCGGGAGGCATGTTAGGTATCAAAGCTTCTTCCAACTCTCCCCCCTTGTCTCACCAATATTTTGTTGATGATACTATTGTTGCAACTTTGGCCTCCGTTGTCCAAGCTAAATCCATAAAAGGGATCCTTGATACCTATGCTTCTGCTATAGGGCAAGAAATAAACTATCTCAAGAGTAAGTGTTACTTCCTAAACACTCCAGGCAATAGGTAGAGGAAAATTTCTCATATCCTCCATTGTTGCATCGCTACCCTCCCCACCTCCTACCTAGGACTCCCTCTTTTCACCATGAACCTGAAGGAATCAATGTGGGATAATGTCATTGAAAGGATCAACTGTAAGCTTGCTGCCTGGAAAGGCTCCCTCCTATCCCAAGTAGCCAAAGAAACCCTCATCGTGGTAGTCCTCCAAAGCATCCCGGTCTATTTCATGTTAGTCTTCAAAGCTCCTGCCTCAGTCCATTCCAAAATCGAGCAAATGCAAAAAATGTTTCTTTGGGTCTACCCAGATAATTCGAAGAAATTCCACCTTGTCATTTGGGACAAAGTATGCCAACCCAGGGACCAAGGGGGACTTGGTATGAGAATATCAACAAACATAAATATTGCCCTACTAGCAAAATAGGCCTAGAAGTTGTTCACCAACTACAAAGTAGAATGGGTCACTATTGTCCAAAGCAAATATCTCAAAAACTTAACCCTTATGGACAATAACATCCCTATAAATGGATCAGCCTTCTGGCGGGGTGTTATCCAAGAAAACACTCTTATCATGAGAGGGACTCACTGGCAGCTAGGCTCAGGTGCTTCTATAGACTTTTGGGAAGACACATGGCTGAAAGAAAAACCCCTCAAGGATCTTCCTGAGGTGTCCAGACTTAGACCAAGTCTCGAAAGGAGATGGGGAAGTAAAATAAATAATTACATGGATAGGGGCACATGGGAGATTCTCCTTAAAGACAATGAGCACCTCTTGTGGGCCGGTAAGACTCTGTCTAAGATGATAAGAACCACCATCATCCCTACCATAGTCTCCCAAGACTACCCAATTTGGGCGGGAACTGATAGTGGGGATTTCATGGTCAAGTCTGCCCACTCCATGTTAGTCAAATCTCGGGTTCCCACTATTCCATTCAAGTTAGTTTGGGTTAAATGCATTGTCCCAAAAATTGGGTTCTTTTCCTGGATAGCCATTCAAAATAAGGTCCTCACCATAGATAATCTTATGAAAAGAGGGATCCCTGTCCCTAACAGATGCCACCTCTGTCTGTCCAACTGGGAATCCGTTGACCACCTCCTTTTAGAGTGTGTGTTCACTAGGGAGGGCTTAGATCAATTTTCCACCACCTTTCAAATCCATTGGGCCCACCCCAACTCCCTCTTGGATATGTTCATCCAATGGCCTGCTCCCTTTAGAAATCCTAAAGTAGTTTTCCTTTGGAAAATTTGCCTCCACCATTTCATTTGGTAATTTTGGATCGAACGCAATCGTAGGGTCTTTTCTTCCACCTGTTACAACTCCACCTCCATAGCCATCAAAGCCATTTCATACGCCTCTGAAAACTCCCATCTTATCCCTTGGCCCATATCCCCCTTGAGCAAGAATGAGATTGACATCATCAATTCCCTTAACATCCCCATTCCCACCTTATCCCCTCCTCGACCCATCCTAGAACCAAAGCTCATTGGCTTCCCCCTCTTGAGGGATGGATAAAGGTGAACTTTTATGGTGAATCAAAAGAGAATACCAGGTTGGCCGGGGTAGGGGGAGTGATCAGGGATCATAGAGGAAATATATTTATGGCTTTTGTAGAGAATATTTATCATCGGACCAACAATATGGCCGAGGCATGGGCCCTGTGGTGAAGTATTCACCTCATCAAGGGGTCATGTGTCAAGATACATGTTGAAGGGGACTCTCTTAATATCATTTGTTACCTCATCTCCAACAAAGTCCCTTCGTGGAATATCAGATCCCTTATCCAAGAAAGTAGGAAGATGTTAAACCAACATTGCTAGGTGGAAGCCAGTCATACTTACAGGGAAGCCAATCAACTTATGGATAGGCTGGCCAACTTGGGCTTAGGACAAACATCCATTACCATGTGGCAAGACTCCTTCCTACCAGATTTCCTCCAAGTTGTGATGTCGTACAACCACGTCAGGTACTCCAAATCCATCCATGCTAACCAATGATTTATTGTTTCTATATTATGCAGGATTTACTTCAGGCGCCCCATTTTTTGAGAGCCTTGTGATGTGTGCTCCAGCACCCATTGATGATTGGCTACTTCACTGGTATTCATCATGCAAAGTCAAAGTGTGGATCTCCATCTGCAGTGTCCCAACGCTCTCTGCCAGCTACCTCTACCATATTTCTAGTTGCACCCCATTTCCCCTCCATGTTTCTACCCACGTCTGCAGACCTTACCCAAGTTATTACCTCTGCCCATGCGGATATGGTCCCTAGGCTTCCCCTTAATCCTTGCCATCCTTGGCGTGGCATCCCCCCATCCACCTATCACCCATCTATGAGGCTCGGCATGAACTACTCGCCTCCCCCAATCTATTTAATTCCCCTCTTTAGCCTAGTCTATGACATTCCCTTCTACAAGTCTATCCTATGGGCCTCCTCCACCACCTCTCTTCCTATCCCCACCACTGCCACCATGGCCTACCTTGAACCAAGCTCTCTCCAGCTGGACACCCTAGCATCTGCTTACCTGAAGGGTGCCCAACTCACCACCCTATTATCAAAATTCTATGGAGCTGAGGATGACATCATGAAGGAATTTGTTTGCACGTGGTCGAATGACCATGTCTGTGTTAGGAACCTATGCTTTAAGGTCACTCCAGAGATGATTGGCGAGATTACAGAGCTGTCGGTTGGTGGGCGTCTTGTCTGCCATGACAAACACTACTGGGAACCTGAGTTGGAAGGTTTCCCCAACTACCATAACTTCTTGTGGGATGGCCATTCCCTAGACCATCAATCCCTTACCACCCATTCCCAATTGTTTCCATTCCCCTCATTTAGTACTTAGCCTACGATGTTCCCAACAAACCTATGGCAAACTTCCACCTTGCCCTTGTCAACCATGTCTAGGGATACAAACCCATGAACATTCCTAGGTTCCTTTATCGGTCTATGTGTCTCTCTATGGTCGTTGCTCACAAGAAAAGTACCCCCCTTCCCACTAGGGGCTTTTCACTATTATTTTCTATCATGTAATGGCTAATTTCCCCATTTCATCTACCCCTTTGCAAGCTGCCCCCCCTTCTCCCAAACTCCCCAAAGCCCTGCTCTTTCAATCTCGAGCGAGCTTATGGCCAGTGATGGAGTTCCCAACACCTCGACCTCTAAGAAAGGTACTGTTTCTACTTCCCCATCCATTCCATCCTTGTCCCCTTCCAAAACCATCCCATAAATTCCCATCCCCACTCCCTCCCCTTCAAAGCCAACCCCTTCCCCTTCCAAATCCACCCCATCCCCATCCAAACCCACCCCTCCCACCAACAAGAAGCCTTCAGTGGGAAAATGTAAAGCTAAAATTGAAGAAGCGACAACCCTTGTTCGTAGGTCATCTAGGGCTAAGAAGCCCAAAATGTAATCCAGTCAAAATTCTCCTCTGGAGATTGAAGACCTCAATGGGGATTCAACCTCCACTTTTGGCATCTCCAACCGTCTCACCTAGATGTTTCTTTGGAGTTTCATCATCACCTTTGAAAGTGTGAGTGCCACTCTGAAGCATTCCCTCTAGAAATGTGTCGACCAACCTGAAGAGGACATCATAGAGGTTGACCCTTGAGCTGTTGTGGGTCTGTTGGTTTTTTGTGTTGTTTTTGAGGTTTTATGGGAATTTTTGATGCAATGTTTGGTGATGTCTGGTCTAGTGTTGGGATAACCATCCAATTGGGTCTCCGTATGTCAGCCCTTATGAGGTCCATAGTGAAAATATATGGATTATTTTTGTTTAGCTTCAGTAGCCCCTACAAGGGCAAGCAACACTTGATTACTAACTTTTACATCCCCTATGAGGGAATTTTGGCAAATGTATCCCCTGTGCAGGATTGGTTAGACTGGTGAGGATTATGCAACATGAATGCACTTCAATCTGATGAAGTTTTTGTATATCTGGGAGTGGGACCCAATTAAAACCCTCTGAAATACAACTACAACTTACCAAAAAAAATAAGTGGGGCTAATGCGACAAATAAAAACAAGTGGTGATGAAAATGATATCTTGGAACATTAGGGGCATGAATAAGACCCCCCTTCCACACAAAAAAGAATAGAAAAAGAATAGAGAATATTACATTATTTGATACCTTACCTTGTAAATACTTTGTAAAGTATCTTGTAAATATTTGATGTTTTGTAATCATTAGATATTTGTAATTATTAAGAGGTGAATAAAATATTTCTCATAAACATATCTTCCATGAGATTGAGAGAAGGTGAAGAGATAGTTGAACTAAGAAATTCAAGAGTCCAATGGATATGAAAAGACTCCACGATAGAACTGTGTGTGTGCATATAGATGGCGAGTACATAATACATGATATATGAAGGAGCATTATAGTAGTTTATTTTTTGCAAGTAGTTTGACATATATGAATATAGTGTGAGTCATGACATGAATACGTTATTCAAATCCATTATGTGAGATTACGTTTTTCATGAAAATTTATCATTTAATTTGGGCCAAAAGCTATTAGTGAAAAGGAAGGATCCATAAGCCATTAAAATCCTATGAAGATATTGTGAAGAGAAACCCAAGAATGTTACACAACTTTTATGCCTAAATGGAACTAAAGAAAGCCCAAAAGTAATGCCTCAGACATAATGCCTAGTTGGTGCAACATAAAGCATGTTAGTGTTTGAAGGATAAGAG
The DNA here is from genome assembly GCA_028583015.1 of Wollemia nobilis. Classification (NCBI taxonomy): domain Eukaryota; kingdom Viridiplantae; phylum Streptophyta; class Pinopsida; order Araucariales; family Araucariaceae; genus Wollemia; species Wollemia nobilis. The sequence continues at coordinate 4,967,926 of JAQPPZ010016599.1, forward strand.
CAATGATTGTCAGCATTTGAAGGAGAAACACAAGGTGGTTTATTCTAGAAACAACTAAAATATATTAATTTATTTTGATGCTAATGCTATTTATTAGAAGGTTGGAAAAATTAAGTCGAAAAATTTGTTTGATTTAAAAAGACAGTTTCTTTCTTTAAAAAGGCTTAAGATTTCATTTACTAACAAAATTTAAACTGCTTGGTAAACTTTAAAGGTGAGATAAATTAATTTGGTAAGAAAAATATCTCTCAAAGGGTTAGAGACATATCGTGTTTCTTGCATTTCCTTGTTTGCGCAACCAAATAGATACAAAATCAAAGCAACAAAGGTAAGAGCTTGTGAAAACATGGAGAATAAAATATGCCAATGAAATTCAGAGCACTAAAAGGCATTCTTTAAAAGCGCTTATTTTCATAATAATTTTACTAAGGTTCATGGTGGGGAGTTGGTATTTGAAAGGGAAATTAAATTTTTAGAAAGAAATACATCACAAGATTACAAATATCTAAATTAGAGATTACAAACAAAGTGTTAGTGACTTAAACATATAAAAATTTAGAAGATAATTATTGGTACATTGACTCAGGGGCAAGCAAATATATGACCAAAAACAAACAATGGTTTAATTGTCTTCAAGAAATAAATGGTAATTTTTTTACAATTGCGGACGATAAATTTTATGGCATCCAAATGATAGGAAAAGTTTCAATCAGTCCACCTGATGAAAAATGCACAATTAAAAATGTATTGTATTTACCTAGGTTAGATAATAATTTATTATTAATATCTCAAATGTTAGATCAAGATATAATGGTTGAATTCAAAATTTTTAATGGAAAAAAGAAATATTTCATCACCAAAAAAGAGAAATTTATAGCGACAGGTTCCTTAAAAAATGGTATGTTTGCTCTTGAAATTATTTCATCCCCAAATGTTGCTCTATATATCAACACATCAGAGCAAAATTATCTTTGGCATAAGAGGTTTGGGTATATAATTGCTCCATCCTTAAATGAACAAATATCAAATGATGATAGGTTTGTCCAATCTAACATGGCATACTATAATTTGTCTATAATGCTTAACAAGAAAACAACATAGAGCACCTTTTGAAATTAGTTCTCATAGATCCAAAAACATATTAGAGGTGATACAAACAAATTTATGTCGACCAAAGTCAATCAGTCTTTGTGGACACAAGTACTTTCAATTCTTTGTTGATGATTACTCACATAAAATGTGGATATATTTTATAAAAGTGAAATCAATTTTTTTACGTACTTCAAAAAAATCAAACAACTTGTAGAAATAGAGACTAGATGTTCAATATAGAGGAGGAGAATATTTGTCAAAGAAATTAAAAAAATTAATACAAAATAGAATAAAATAACTTACTACAATTTATACACCACATCATAATGGTATTGTGGAAGAAGAAATTACTCTATTATGGAAATGACTCATTGTATGCTAAAAGAAGCAAATCTTGAGAAACAATATTGGATAGAAGTTGTTAATTCTATAGTATATATTCAAAATAGGTCACCCATAAGAATTATTAAAAATATTACACCTAAAGAAGCTTGGTCTAGGTGAAAACCATCAATATTACACCTAAGGATTTTTGGATGTAAAGCATACATGCATATTCCAAAATAAAAAAGGACAAAATTAGATGACAAAACCTTATGTGGTATATTTATTGGATATGATAATGCATCAAAAGGTTACAAAATGGTATACAAACACTCTCAAAGATTCAAAATTAGAAAAGTACCTGATCTTACTTCAACTAGACCCCAAACTCGTCGTATGATAAGAAAATAAGTAAATATGGGACTAATGACATGAGTAATAGAAAATATAAAACCAAATTTAGTACAAGATGCAATCAACTTACCTGAATGGAAAGAATAATGGAATGAGAAAATACAACATTAATAAAAAATAAAACGTGGAATCTAGTTGCTTTACCCAAAGAAAGAAAACTATCTAGAAAATAAAATACAAAGCAGATGACTCCATTGCCAAATATAAGATATGACTTATTGCAAAATCTTTGGCACAAACATAATGGATTGACTATGAGGAAACGTCTCCATCTACAACAAAAATGAATACTAATTGAACAATTTATGCACTAACAACTCAATTTGAGTGGAAAAGACATCAAATGGATGTTAAAAGTGCATTCCTCAATGGTGATATTGAAGAGGAAGTATATATGACTAAAAAAAAAGGATTTGTTGTTGAAGGACAAGAAAAAAACATGTAAATTTAAAAAATCACTATATGGATTAAATCAAGCCCCTAGAGCCTAGTATATTAAAATCAATAACCATCTTCTATGACATGGTTTCAAAATGAATTCATCATATCCACATATTTATATTAAGAAAACTGGTTCTAATATAGTTATTCTTGTGGTCTATGTTGATGATATAGTGGTTATAGTGAGTTCAAAAAGATTGATAGGCAGTGAGAAAAATGATTTGAAAAAGGAATATGAAATGATAGACCTAGGACTTCTACATTATTTCCTTAGTTTAGAATTTTAGAAAAATAAAAATCATATTGTACACTCAAACTAAATATGCCAAAAAATTACTCGAAAAATATAGAATTATAGACTGCAAACCTAAAATGATACCTATGGAAAAAGGGCCACATTTATCAAGATGTGATGAATCACCTCAAATATTTGTTGCCTTGTATTACCAACTAATTGAAAGTATTTTATACCTAGCAAATATCAGACTAGATATTGTCTTTGTTGTTAACTCTCTTTAGATTCATACAAGAAGCTAAATAAAGTCATTGAAAAGCTACAAAAAGAATATTACATTATGTCCAAATACTATAGAATATGATCTAGAATATAAGAAAAACGATAATTTCTACTTATAGAGATATATAGACCCCGACTATGCTAGATTAGTTAATGATAGGAAATCAACATCAAGTTATATATTTCACCTTGGGTTATGACCAATTTCATGGCATAGCAAAAAACAACATGCAATGACACTTTCTTCCATAGAAGTAAAATTTCATGCTATAAAAGAGGTTGTATGTGAGGCATTATAGTTATAGTAAATTATGTTAGATATGGGAGTAAGCAAAAGGTACCCAACACTGTTACATTATGATAATCAAGGAGTGTTGAAGCTAATTAAAAATCTAGTATTTCATGAAATAACTAAACATATTGAAGAGTAATGACACTTTATTTGAGAACATGTTCAAGATCATCAGTTTTAACTTAAATACATCTCCACTAAAAATCAACTCGCAAATATTTTACAAATATACTTGGTCGAAACAAGTTTTAATTCTTTTGTAATTATTTTGACATAAGCAATATAATAAGGATATTTTTTGATCAAGCCAAGCAAAAGTAAGGAGAACCAAAACTAATCAATGATAAAGACAAAGCTAAAGCTAGATTCAAATTTGATATTTATACCAAATAATGTAATATGGCAGGGTGTTGGAGAATATTATATTATTTGGTACCTTACCTTGTATATACAAAATAAAGTTTCTTGTAAATATTTGATGCTTTGTAATAATTAGATGTTTGTAATATTAGAAGGTGAATAAAATATTTATCAAATAAGAAATATAAATAGACATCTTTTGTGAGATTGAGAGAAGATGAAGATATAGTTGAAGTAAAAAATCAAGGGTCATGGATATTAAATATCTCCAAGATAGAGTTGTATATATAAATGGAAAGTACATAATATATGATACAGGAAGGAGCATTGCAGAAATTTGGTTTTACAAGTAGTTTGACATAAATGAATATAGTGTGAGTTATGGCATGAATATGTTATT